>OY740789.1:57333191-58665440 GCA_963514005.1 Raja brachyura
GAATAGCTACTTCCCCACAGCCATCAGGCTATTAAACTTAGCTCGGAACTCTAAACATTAATATCCCTTCATCTGTTATTAGCACTTTATTAATTTATTAATTCATGGGTGTATTTACGTATAGAATTGTAGTCAATGACTTCTATGTTCTATTGTGCTATGCAAAGAAAGATTTTCATTGTCCTGTCAGGGACACATGACAATAAACTCTTTTGACTTTGACTTTGTGACTACCTGAGAGACAGGAGCCTCCTGATTTGACAACAGGTAATCCGAATAGCGAAGGGTACCCCTAATTCTGTTGAACGTAGAGAGGAGAGATAGAGGTCCCCCTATAGATGTCCAGTCTTAGCAGAGGGATAGTAATATTCGGGAGGAAAAGTAATCATTTAAGGAAGCGTATCCCTCAGCAAAGAGTAAACTAGGATGGGGAAAATCTTCGGTATCAGAGGGAGAGCATGACTCATGATACAGCGTTGAGATCAAGTGTTCATGAATTGTGCGCTAGTGCTTTAAATCATTTTGTAAATTGTAACAATCTAGCTTTCCATTTTCTTACATGATCCGGATTATGTAAATATTCTCTGTATGTAAATAAACTTAGAGTAATTAAAAAGTTAAGATTTAGATTGTGTTAAGTCCGTGGACCGTCATTTGTGTTGCTGCGTGTGCGAGTGTTTACAGATTTTTTTTGTTAAATTTTTTTATTAAATAGAAGCAATTACATAATAAAAAGGTGCTTGTTCATTGTCGACATAATAAAAAGCATTTTGTTCTTTATAGATATACATTATCAGTATTGTTTATATTAACAATTGCATAATAATTGCGCTTCTATATATTTTTTTTCCATTTTTTATAAAGATAGAAAATAGTAGAGAAAGATTAAACAAAAAAAAGTATAAAAAGTTGGGGAAGAATGGAATGTTCTACAGATTCTACATCGTTGGAGATATATCCGTGTTTTATGAAATGTACTACTTCATCTATTCTTTGATTCTGGTTTCAGTCGGGTTCTCGTGCCGAACCAGTTTGCCCCTTCAAATATTCAATAAATGGGGACCATATTATTTTAAATAGTTCTTGTTTGTCCATTAAGACAAATCTTATTCATTCCAAAAATAGGGTCTCCGACATTTCTATAGTCCACATTTTCATTGTGGGGGTTATAGAGCCGTTCCAAAATTTTAATATTAATTTTTTTCCCAATTATTAAACTATAATCAATAAAAGTTCTTTGATTCAAAGTAATGAATTGATTTGGTTCTGTTATTCCTAATATTATTAATTTTGAGTCAGGAACCAGTTTAGTACTGACAACTTCTGAGATTATCTTAAAAATTTCCATCCAAAAATTGTTAATTTTTATACAATTTACAAATTAATGCATTAGGTTAGCCTCTAAGTGTTGACATTTATCACAAATAGGGGAAACTCTTGGAAAAATTCTATTCCGTTTTGATTTTGAATAATGCAATCTATGTAATACTTTAAAATGTATTAAAGAGCATCTAGCATTTAATGAACAGTGATGTATATGTTGTAGGCTTTCATCCCAAATTTCTGGTCTAATTGTTTGACCTAATTCATTTTACCATGATTGCCTATATAAATCCGTCTTTGGAGCATCGCTATCTAATAGAATACTATAAATATATGGAATCAATTTTTCTGGGTTCGGGTGTTTATTCAAACATTCATCAAAAATTTCTATCTTTCTAAATCTATATTCATTTGTAATTGACTTAACATAGTCTCTGATTTGTAAATATCTAAAGTAATCCTTTGATTGAAGTCCATACATTTGTTGTAATTCCTGAAATGAGAGAAATGTATTTTTCCTATAGCGATCACCCATCTTTGTAATTCCATGATTTTTCCATTGTAAAAAACCCTTATCTATCCGTGAGGGTTTAAATGCTGCATTGTTTACAATAGGAAGAGATAGTGGTAAATAATCCAATTTTAATGTTTTCTTTATTTGTTTCCAAGTGCGTATTCCACTGTCTATTATAGGGTTTTCTTTATAGGGTTTTTTTTGCTTAATTTGGTAATAGCAAATAGAATTGACCCAATTTCAAAAGGTAAACAATCTTCTTTTTCCATTTTTAACCAGTCTGGTTGTTTATCCAATTCTTCCAACCAAAAGTTCATATTCTTAATATTAACTGCCCAGAAATAAAACATAAAATTTGGTAATGCTAAGCCTCCATTTACTTTTGATTTACATAAATGTTTCTTGTTTATTCTACGGATCTTATAATCCCATATAAAATTGGTGACTATAGAATCAACCTTTTTAAAAATAGTTTTTGGGAAATATATCAGGATTAATTGAAAAAGGTATAATAGTTGCGGGAGAAAAATCATTTTTATCGCATTAATTCTACCCAACATTGAAATGGGTAATGTTTCCAATACAAAATATTCTTATCTAATTTGTTCAGTAAAGGCGGAAAATTAGATTTAAATAAAGAAGTATATCTCTTTGTTACATAGATTCCAAGATATTTAAGTTTTTCTTTTACTATTTTAAAAGGGAATTGCTGTAAAATATGTGGGGTACTTTCCATTATTGGCATAATTTTGCTTTTGTTCCAATTAATTCTGTATCCTGAAAACAAACCATATTGAGTTATTAAATTTAGTAAATTTGGGATACTAACTTCAGGTTTAGTAATGTAAACTAATACATCATCTGCGTATAATGAGATTTTATTTTCCGTATCTTTGGTTTTATACCCGTATATTTCCGGATTAGACCTCACGCTTTCCGCTAATGGTTTTATTACCAGTGTAAATAATAACGGGGATAATGGACATCCTTGTCTACAACCTCTGGATAAATTAAATTTAGTTGATAACATTTGATTTGTTGATATTCTAGCTGTTGGATTAGTATATAGACGTTTTATCCATGTACTAAACTTCTCGCCCAGTTGAAACATTTTCATAAATAGGGCCACTCCACCTGGTCAAACCCTTTCTCAGTGTCTAATGAAATAATTGCTAGGTCTTTGGTAATATTTCTTTTTGAGTATATAATATTGAATAACAGTCTCAGGTTGCATGAAGAATACCTTTTTGGTATAAATCCTGTTTGATCCGGGTGTATTAATTTATTAATCACTATACTTAATCTTTGTGCTAGGATTTTAGTTCATATTTTCTGATCAGTATTTAAAAGAGCTATAGCTCTATATGATCCTGGATCATCCAGATCCTTATCTATTTTTGGTATAAGTGTTAAAATAGATTCATTTAACGTTCCTGGTCATTTTTGTTGTGTATAGATATGTCCGTACAATGTCTTTAAATGCGGAACACTCAGATCGTAGAATGTTTTATAAAATTCCGAGCCAATGCCATCTGGTCCCGGGGATTTACCATTTTTTAATGATCTGATAGACTCTTCAATTTCTTTTACTGTTATTTCCGCGTCTAATAATTCTCTATCTTTCAAATCTAACCCTTTAAGATTGCATTTTTGTAAAAATGCTTCCATCTCTGTCTGGTTGTCTATAGTTTTAGCTGAATAAAGATTTTGATAGTGTTGTACAAATCTCTCGTTAATATCCTTGGGTTGTACTAATGATTCTCCTTTGTCTGATTTAATCCTATGAATTGTTTTTTCCCCCGTCTAGTTTCCGTAATTGATGCGCAAATAGTTTTTGAGGTTTATCTCCAAATTCAAAATGTAATTGTTTAATATATTGATAAAATTTAACAACTTGATCTGAATATATTTTATTTAATTTGTATTTCAAAGCTTCAATTTTATTACGTTTTATCATAGTTGGTGTAGTCGCATTCTCTATGTCTAGTTGTTTAATTTCCTTCTCCAATGCCTGTTGCATTTCCCGATTCTTTTTATTATAAAATGCTTGGGAAGAAATCACTGCTCCCCGCGTAAATGCTTTAAATGTTTCCCATAGTAAAGAAGGAGAAGTTTCAGGACTATCGTTTGTTTCAAAGAACATATTAATCTGTTTAGTAAGATATACCTGAGATAATTTATCCTTTAAAATTTGTGGATTAAGTCTCCACTGTCCCTGTTTCTCCGTAATTCCATTTATTGTAATCATAAATGTTAAAGGGGTATGATCCGAAATTATAATATTATGGTATTTTGAATTATATGTAAATGGAATTAGCTTAGAATCCACCAAAAAATAATCTATTCTTGAATATGTTTTATGTACTGGTGAATAAAATGAATATTCTCTTCCAGTTGGGTTTTCTATTCTCCAGACATCTTTGATATTACTAGTATCCATATATGCGTTTAATAAAGCACTGCAGTGGGATTTTGTTTTCCATTGTCTTGATGACCAATGTAAATAGGGATCTAATGTACAATTTAAGTCTCCTCCAATTATTAAATTATGTTGGGATAATTCCGGAATTGTATTAAATATTTTTTTTAAAAACAAAGGGCTATCAAAATTCGGTCCATAAACATTAATAAGAGTCAATTTTTGTGCATATTGTTCACCTCGCATTATAATAAGACACTGTCCGTTATTGTTGATATATGTTTAAATGGTATCCCTTTACGGATTAGTATTGCAACACCTCTGGATTTGTGTGTAAATGAAGAGTAATATGCTTTATCAATCCATTTAGCTTTCAATCTATGTTCTGCATCCTTTTTTAAGTGGGTTTCTTGGAGAA
This sequence comes from Raja brachyura, assembly GCA_963514005.1. Next base: position 57,337,866 of record OY740789.1, read on the forward strand.
AAAGTGCTTTTAAATGTGCTAGTACTTTACCTCTCTTAATTGGTTTGTTGATACCCTTAACATTCCAGCTCAAAATGTTATACCTTCACCCCCAATCTTCATATTTAAGTCTTGCATCTTTTGTTTAGCGAGGTCTATAAGAGAGCAGATGGTTCAGCTTGACAAGCCCCACCTTACTCCCGAACCTCGAATAGATGAATCCTAAATCCCATTGATATTTCTTACATATATATCTCCATTGATAAAGCTCATGATTCCATTATAACTTAAAGTTATAATAAAGTATTATATTAAAAAAAGGATAGATTAAAAGGTTAGTGGTGTGCAAAAAAGGAAAAACTACATCAATTAGTAGTATAGTTAGTGATAGCCATACTAGCATGGATAACCATCTACCAACTTCCGTAGTCGATGTGAAAAAAAAACATAACTAGCTCCATACTCTCTTAAAAATAACATTTCCATAACGATATTTTACCGGGGGGTAATAAACATTATAGGTTACCAAATATTCGGATTCCATTAGTCAAATATATTTTAAAAATAAGAATTAGACGAGAAAAAAAAAAAAATTCCCTAAGGGAAAAAAAAAGTGGAGTAAAAGTGAAATTTAACTTTAAATCCAACCATTTAGCTAATTCTAAATAATTCAAATGTGAGTAATTAGTGACCATTAGTAATAATTATTAATAGTACCGCACAGTAGTATTAATATTTATTAATCATTATGTTAATAATATCTGTAGAAAAGGCCTTATTCAGCATCCATCTCCAGTTTTGATTGTCCTTGGGTAAAACCATCCAGTCTTACACAGTTACTTTGTTCGTTGACATCATTTATTTTGAAAATAATGTTCAGTCATCAGGCAGGCTTGATCTTCTGAGCAAACTCCAGTGCTTCCTCCAGCTTAGTGAAGAAGTGTTCTTTATTATCGTGGGTAACTCTTAATGTAGCCGGGTACATCAGACCATACTTCAATCCTTTCACCTCCTTCAGTTTATTCTTTGCCTCTTTAAACTACGTTCTCTTCCTGGAGACCTCCATAGGGTAATCTCGGTAGATACTGATCTTATCTCCCTCATACATACGATTCCCGGTACGGACAACTTTCTTCATCATCTCCTCCAGTACATGGTCGTATTGTACCTTTCCTATCATTTGATTTGGAGGGGCACCCGGTCGTGGACGACGTCTCATCACCCTGTGTGCTCGATCTAGCAGAGGCTGATAATCCAAGTTTAAAACTTTTTGAAGTCTGTTGCAAATTCACGGGGGTCTCGATCCCCCTCTCTCCCTTCTTGGATACCCACGATTCTTAGGTTCTGACGCCTCTGACGTCCTTCCAGTCCCGTGCATTTTTCAGTTATTTTGCTCAGCAGGTCTGATAAGCGTTGGTTTTCTCTGATAAGCTGCTTTGTTGTTTCAGCGCTTGTTGAAGCAATCTCCTCCAGATTTGTTATGGCTGTAGCATGTTGATTCAATGCTTCCTCGGCAGGCTCCAATCTTGCATTAAAGTTAGTCTCCACTGAGTTGATTTTAACCTCCGTCTCTGCATCCATCTCTATAATTTGCTGGCTCAGCCTTGCTTCTGTTTCCGACCTCCATTTTTCCGTTAATTCAAGGACTGTGGAGTTAATTTCTTCCTTCATCTCCAACTTAAACTCTTCCTTGAAATTTTGAAGTTCTTCTCTGACATTCACTCTCTTCAATTCTTCTTTTAGCTCTTCCTGAGCTAGTGTTATATTTTTAATCTCCTGAGCAAGAAAAATCCTAAGATCTTCTATCTCAGAAGATTTTTTAGACTTTGTTTTTTTTTAGACATCTTCTTGGGATGATGTTGCACCTGAGGCCGAGGCTTCAGTTGGGCCTTGTTCTTCCGTTGCCGTTTTTTGCCTTACCGGCTGTTTCAGTTGTTTGGGGGGGGGGGGGCGGGGGGGGAAAGAGTCCTGCATAGACATACTGGATTTGCACGCTTGATGACTTCATTCACTCGAAACAGGCAGCATTGCAGGCAGCCGGTGCAGAAACAACAGGTAGGTCCGTTTTATCCCCGTTTTTCGTGATTTTTGGATGGAGCTAGCTGGCGCTGGACTCTAACCCTCCATAGCGCCACCAGAAGTCCGAGTGTTTACAGATTTAAAACATAAAGTGAGAGTGTGTTTAAGTTAGATATTCATAGTGTTTAAGTTAAATATTCAAATTTGTTTGGATCGTATTGTGAACATCTGAATCGGGGTGGTTCAATCAAGGGTTGTATTCCTTCAATCGTTACGTTGGGGGACGAGTCATCCCGCTGATTGATTGCGCCACGAGGAGGATTTATTTTTGAGTGTGCAATTTGTAATAAGTGAAATGTTTTGATTTATGCAAGAGTGTGGTTAGGTACCAGGGCTCACACTTAACTTTTTTTCTCTGATGCCAGCCGGGCAACTTCAGCAGCATTTTAGGTTGCCAAATGACAGTTTAGGTGGTTATTTAAGACGGATTGCATGACGCGTGCGATAATGTGTCGGACGAAGTGCGTAGTTACCAGTCGGAATTATGGTCAATTAAGCATTCACATATTATTTCTGCTTCAAATAAGTCACAAGCTGAACGTATTCACGAATCAAGACATGATACCACAATGGCATGCAGCAACATTACAATACAGTATCTCAATTTTTTTTACACGTTGCAATGAATGCAATTTCTATTATTTCTTTCTACTTCCAAACAAAAATCTGGTTGGATTATTCAGCGTATGATCAACCTTGGTGAGACCAACTGCAGGCTTGGCGATCGCTTCGCACAACACCTCCACTCAGTTCGCAAAAACCAACCTGATCTCCTGGTGGCTCAGCACTTCAACTCCCTCTCCCATTCCGAATCCGACCTTTCTGTCCTGGGCCTCCTCCATGGCCAGAGTGAGGCCCACCGCAAATTGGAGGAACAGCACCTCATATTTCGCTTGGGTAGTATACACCCCAGCGGTATGAACATTGGCTTCTCCAATTTCAGGTAGTCCTTGCTTTCTCCCTCTTTCCCCTCCCATTCCCAGCTCTCCCACAGCCTACTGTCTCCGCCTCTTCCTTTCTTTTTCACGTCCCCCCCCCGACATCAGTCTGAAGAAGGGTCTCGACCCAAAACGTCGCCTATTCCTTCACTTCATAGATGCTGCCTCACCTGCTAATTTTCTTCAGCTTTGTCTACCAACGGGATCCCACCACTGGCCACATCTTACCATCTCCTCCCCTGTTGACTTTCCGCAGAGACTGCTTCCTCCGTAATTCCCTGGCCAATTCGTCCCTTCCCACCCAAACCACCCCCTCTCCTGGCACTTTCCCTTGCAACTGCAGGAAATGCTACACATGTCACTTTACCTCCCCCTTGACTCTATTCAAGGACCCAAGCAGTCTTTTCAGGTGCGGCAGAGCTTCACGTGCACCTCATCCAAACTAATCTATTGCATCCGCTGCTCTAGGTGTCATCTACTCTACATCGGTGAGACCAAGCGTAGGCTTGACGATCGCTTCGTCCAACACCTCAGCTCGGTTCACAATAACCAACCTGATCTCCTGGTGGCTCAGCACTTCAACTCCCCCTCCCATTCCAAATCCGACCTTTCTGTCTTGAGCCCACTGTCCCTGCCTCTTCCTGACCCTCCCCACCTTCATCAATCTGAAGAAGGGTCTCGACCCGAAACGTCGCCTATTTCCTTTGCTCCATAGATGCTGCCTCACCCGCTGAGTTTCTCCAGCATTTTTGTCTACCCATTCACACAAGTTCTGTTATCCCACTTTCCTCACCCGCTCCCTACACATTAGGGGCAATTTTACAGAGGCAAGTTAACCTACAAAGCCAATGCGTCTTTGGTATGTGGCAGGAAACCCACACGCTTGCAGGGAGATTGTGCAAATTCAACACAGACAGTGCCGGAGGACAGGATCGAACACAGATCTCAGGCGTGTGAGGCAGCAAGTCCACCAACTGTGTGACTATATTTTGTCTTCCAACACACAAAATATGATATATTGATAACTTTGGTTACTAAAAAAAAATAAACTATCCATTTTCAGTCTTAAATCTTTAAGTGACGCTATGTCCCGTTTTACAGCTACTGTATGTTTTAATTCAGTTCAAGACTATGGGGCAGTAAATTGGCCATAAAGTTGCTGCCAAAAAGTGTCAGAGACCCTGAATTGATCCTGAATATGGGTGCTGTCTGTTTGCTGCTTTTCCCTTAGATCGCATGAGTTTTCTCCAGATGCTCTTGTTTCCTTCCACATTCCAAAGGTGTGCAGAAACCTTTTTCAGACCCAAAACGAAATATTTTACTTTTGTCCAGAGATTCTGTCTGACCTGTTGAGTTACTCCAGCTTTTTGTGTCTATCTTCAGTTTAAACCAGAACCTGCAGTTCCTTCCTACACACAAGATACTGTACAGAACTCCAAGATGGCTGCGCTGGCTTAACAGCTGTGGCCTGCCTGCAGTCCATCTGTTTTTTTTTTGTCCTGTTTTTAGTTGGTTTTGTTCTATTAGATTATGTGTGTATGTGGGTGGGGGGGGGAGTAACATGTCTGGGTCTCTTCCTTCGGGGGGGGGGGGGGGTTTGGCGGAGCTGGCGGCCTCGGGCCCCGGGGCTGTTCCAGTGGTGGCGGTGGCGACCCGACTCGGTCCCGGAGCTGTTCCAGTAGCGGCGGTGGCGGCAGCAGCAGCGGCAGCGATCCGACTCGGTCCCGGAGCGGTTCCAGCATCAGCAGCAGCGGTGGCAACCCGACTCGGTCCCGGCGCGGTTCCAGCAGCGATGGCAGAGGCCCGGCTCGATCCCGGTGCGGTTCCAGCAGCAGCGGCGGCGGCAGCAGCAGCGACCCGACTCGGTCCCGGAGCAGTTCCAGCAGCAGCGGCGGTGGCAGCAGCAGCAGCGGCGACCCGACTCGGTCCCGGAGCGGTTCCAGCAGCAGCGGCGGCGGCAGCAACAGCAGCGGCGACCCGACTCGGGCCCGGAGCGGTGGCGGCGGCAGTGGCAGCGGCCCAACTGCGACCACGGGCCTGGATGGAATCGGCCGCGGTCCCAGTGGACGACATCGTCAGGAGCTCGCAGCTTACAGGTTGGTGACCTGTTTTTATGAGCTCCCGCAACAACAGCTTCGTCCGCTGGTCTGGTGGGAGGCATCTTCAACCACCCCGGGCCGCGGAGTTGAACTGGCCCGTTCGTAGAGCTCGGCTGAACTATGGGACTGACTTACTTACCATCACCCGGTGGGGTCACAACATCTGAAGCCTGGATCACCTCGGCGCAGAGGGAAACAAAGAGGGAAGAGACAAAGACTTTAAGACTTTGCCTTCCATCACAGTGAGGAGGTGTTTGGTGAACTCACTGTGGTGGATGTTAAATTTGTGTTTATTGTCTGTTCTGTCATTTAAGGAAAAAAATTATATGTATGACTGCAGGGAAACGAAATTTCGTTCAGACCGAAAGGTCTGAATGACAAATAAAGAGTCTAATCTAATCTATCCCAGAAGGGAAATTGTGTGTGTGTGTGTGTGGGTATATATAATTATACACACACACACACAAACACACATATATATATATTTATATTCATATATAAATATACACTGGTTTGTTTTCTTGTTTATAACATTGTTTACTATGTTTATATATTCTGTTGTGCTGCTGCAAGTAAGGATTTCATTGTTCTAACTGGGACATGAGAGAATAAAACACTCTTGACTCTTGACTTACGTCGCTAATGTGTGGGATAGAACTAGTGTACGGGTGATCGGTGTGGACTCGGTGGGCCGAAGGGCCTGTTTCCACGCTGTATCTTTAAATTAACCTAAAAACACTAAAACCATAGTAAAGGGGTTGGACAGGCTAGATGCAGGAAGATTGTTCCCGATGTTGGGGACGTCCAGGACAAGGGGTCACAGCTTAAGGATAAGGGGGAAATCCTTTAGGACCGAGATGAGAAGGAATTTTTTCACACAGAGAGTGGTGGGTCTCTGGAATTCTCTGCCACAGAGGGTAGTTGAGGCCAGTTCATTGGATATATTTAAGAGGGAGTTAGATGTGGCCCTTGTGGCTAAGGGGATCAGAGGGTATGGAGAGAAGGCAGGTACGGGATACTGAGTTGGATGATCAGCCATGATCATATTGAATGGCGGTGCAGGCTCGAAGGGCCGAATGGCCTATTCCTGCACCTAATTTCTATGTTTCTATGTTTCTAAATCTAAAGAAGGGTCTCTACCCAAAACCAAAGATCCTATAGCAAGCAAGATAGATAACTCAATGAAAAAGACGTAGTACGGTCATGGGCAGATTCATGGGTATGTTTCGGCCCCATTTCCGTAACCGGCTTCTGTCTCCACGCCAAAGATCCCATAGTGGAGCAAAGATACCACGGGGAGACGGAAGCTGGGTTACGGAAACATCCTCGTAAAAATAAAAGTTATTTGGTAAAAATCTTCTCCTCATTTTCAGAATTATAATTTATTAACACAAACTGTTCCCCGCAACATTGATTACACTGCGAGTCAGGTCGGGTTACTGAAATGGATGGAAAAAAAAGGCCCATTTTCCGTTCCGTTGCGTTCTACACGTCAGCCCATTGCATTTAGCAGGAATGGTCTATCTTGCTCCGCTTTAGGATCTTTGCCCGAAACGTCACCAAATTTCTTCTATCCAGAGATGCTGGCTGCTCCATGGAGTTTCCCCCGCACAATTAAAGCATGGAATAGTCTTCACCCTACCATAGTTACCCAACCAGACACAACTAAATTTAAGATAGCTCTTTTTTCCCCCCAAGAACCCTTTTTTGCTTAAGGCCAAGACAAGAGTAAAGAGAGTTTCATTGTCATGTGTCCCAGATAGGACAATGAAATTCTTGCTTGCTGCAGCACAACAGAATATGTAAACATAATACAGAACAGGAGATAAAAGTTCAGTGTGTCTATATACCATATACCATATATATACACAATAAATAAACAGATAAAGTGCAATAGCCTATTATTTATTCAGAGTTTGGAGTTTGGTGGTGGAGGGTCCACTCCAGCTTAAATTCCATTTGAAATATTTTTGGAGGACCAGGAAACCAAGAAGCAAGAGTTTCTTCCAGCTCCAGGGAGTGATTCTAAGTTGGTTTTCAGCGGTCGCAGCGAGGCAGCGACCGGACAGCAATGGCGGCCAGATCTCCCACAATGCAAAGGGAGGGGGAAAGTGCCCGGCAGTGTGCATGTGCAGGATGGCATATGCGCACAACCACGGCCGATGATGCACTGACTGTGGTTGTTCGCATGTGCAGAGGGAGGATGTGCAGGCCGTGACAGTGCACATGTGTAAGGTGGCCGGCGGATGAGGAGCGAGCGGAGAGCGGAGACCCGGACATGGATGGCAGGCAGAGACGGAGAGTGACAGAGAGATAGAGATAGAGAGGGGGTCCCGCTCAGAGTTGAACGATAGGTGTCCCAGGTGCTTGCCAAGCTGGGCAAATTGACACCACTTTTAGGTTGACACCACTTTAGCTCACCATTGGCACTTGGGCAATCATTACTTTCAAGCCCTGGGTATGCTTCTGATAAGTGGACTCATTTATTTTTTGTGTTTAATTTTGCTCACGTGTTTAGAGTTAATTTGCATGCGTTCAGATTAAGATCGGGGATAGGAGACGGGCTGCGACAACATATGTGAGTGTGATTGGTTGTTTCCTGGAGCATTTTGATTTGAAAATTATCTAAAACGACTTTGTTAATTTTGAAATTAAAAAGGGAAATTGTTAAGAGGTGTGAGTAGTTTAGAGTTGCTTCCTTATCCAACAGAATGGGAAACTACGCCAATAAAGATACGACCGCAGACTCAGACTGTCCCCTGCAAGAAATAAGCAGTGAATTTCCACAAAAAGCTGATCGATTGAGAATTATTTCCGGATCGCTAAATTTGGGAACTAATTATGGCCCTGAGGGGGCATAGATACAGTAAAGGGATTAAAATACATTGAGCAGATTATATTGCAGTGCTGTGATAATACAGAGTCACAGGAATTAATTGAATTGTGGAAAAATTATTACGAGGAACAGAAAGTGAGTAGAGCGGAGGAAAGAATGGCAAGTTGGGATCAAGCAACTCGAAAACGGTGGATAGTATTAGAAGATACTGAAGCATTTGAACCTCCGGGTAGCCTAAGGGGAGAGCCTGAGAGTGTTAAAGATTAAAGGGAATAGGAAATCTTTCCCAGAAAGATTATCATCCATAAGCCTTAAGCGCGAAGACCCGATGCTTGGCACTGGTTATGAGGGGAAAGGCGATGATTATTTAGAAGACTGGGAGAGTGTTAGAACTAGAAATTCAGGGCCACCACCTTATTCATCTATCGATCCCAATACCTCAAATGTACATCGCGGAGTTCGTAATAAGAATGGACAATCAAATCCCAGGGTACAAACTTCCTTAACCCCGGCCACGCTGTCCATTACAGACAGTCCTATAGTTAACGGTACCAGAAGCCAAACTAAGAAAAAGACTAAATTAGTTTTGGAAAAAGAGCATCCCCCTAGACAAATTGAACGAGTAGTTAAGGAAGGAAAGAAATCCTTTAGAAAGTACCATGAACCCCCTGGTGAAGAGGAAGATATATCTGGGTGTGAGACCATAATTGAAGTGGCTGAGGTAAATCCTGAAGCTAAACAAACAAACCTTACACAGTTCCCTGCAAGGGAAATCCTTCATCCTTCGTTTGATCCAGCCAATGTTGTAAGTGCAAATAATCCCCGTATAATTAGAGTCTATTCCCCATGGAAGCCTAACGAGATGATGGCTAAGTTAAATACCCAATCGTAGAAAAACACCCGCTTCTTTTGTGGATCACTTAAGAACTGCAATGCACGTCTATCAAGTTGATACCCGGGATATATGGGCACTAATCCAGCAAATAATTACCCCAAGTGAGCATGCCAGATTCCTAACAAATCTAGGACATCCGTCACATGAAGCTCTTGCAAATATAATAGAGGACAATGGGGCAAGGGAGGAAGCTCTTTTAACAGCTCTTGCCAACACCCTTCAGAAACCAATCGATTGGGCCAGAATATAATATATAAGACCAAAAAGGGGAGAAGGAGCATACCCAGCCCTTGACAATAAAGCGGCTATTGTTGTCAAGGTGCTAATGATAGAAATTGTCCTAAGATTCGGCATTCCCATTCGACTTAGCTCAGATAACAGTCCACACTTTATTGGACAAATCAATAAAGAATTTTGTGAACAGCTGAGGATCCAGCAGCAATTGTGCTTATCAACCACAGGCTGCCAGACTTGTAGAAAGGGCAAATCAGATCCTTAAAACCAAATTAGCCAAATTAAAGGTGGAGACTGGACTTGGATGGATTAAAATACTCTCAATAACCCTATTTCAGATGAGAGTCACACCTGCAGGAAAATCTAGATTAAGCCCAGCTGAAATTATTTACGGTAGATCCTTGAAAACCCCTTAGAACCAGAATGCAATGAAAATAGTTCATTACCACAATATATATGACTGCAGAGATGACCGACTATATCTTAGTCTTGACAAGACTCTTAAGGGATTTACATTGTAGAGTGAGAGCAGCCTATGAGGATATGCCGGCACTAGTAACTCCCATTAAAGCAAAACCTGGATACTTAGTGTCTTAGTGAAGAATTGGGTAAGGAAAGGATCAGAATTTCGTTGGGAAGGACTGTACCAAGTTATTTTAATGGCTCCGACCACACTAAAGGTAGAAGGCATCATTAAAAAAACTAAAAGTATTAGTGAAGGTATCAGTAGTTAACTTGTTTTCTCCCAGGTTTTCTTAGGAATTCTAATCAAGGACCAATGGACTATCAAGACGGATGGAGGGAATTCACGCCCATGAAAACTCCGGAGGTGAAGACTCCTCAGACAGAATTTGTGAAATTATGCCCATGAAAACTCAGGACGCTTGACAAGATTCTGGGAAACTACATCAACATTTTTGTGTTAGAACATTCTTAAAGTATATCGGTCATCATTATATTCTGGAGTTATCATTTATGATGAGGGTTATCATGAATGATAAAATGGGGGAATGTTAATATTGGCTAAATTAAAGACACCATAAAATGGAGGATCCCTGCACTTGTCAGAATTGCTTAACCCTTGTCAGCTGAACTTTACAGGCTTTGATTGGTGCTAGCCAGTCTAGGCTCAGACTGATATGCAGGATCATAAGGGATTCAGGTGTTCTCCATGTTTCTCTTAAATTGGGGACATGTATAATGGTTTTGCAAACTAAACTTAACTATCCTGTTAATTGATGATTGGTCGAACTGTTGAGCCTTGGAAAAATTGTTTGATTCCCAAGTCGCATGTTTCAATGTTTGTTCTTGTTAGCTTCCTTCGAGAGCTTTCTTTCTTATATAATGTATGAGCTGTTGTATTATTGGGTTAGGGAAATGCCTGTTATGTATGGGGTTAATCGATATCTGTAATTGGGTTATTAAATGACCACCCCCATGTGGTTCAGCCCCTAGAGGTCCCGAGATATAAAAGTCCGTGATCACGAGCCTCAGCGTCGATCTTATGGAAGAGCGCTTGGGACTACGTGAACATCTGGAGTGTCTCTGTCTGAGCGAGGCCTTGAGGGCTTGAACAGGCAGACACGAGGATCGAACCCGCGGTGGAATAGGTACAGTAGTTGAACTGTGGCACACTTTTGATAAAATACAATTTAGTTGATTCAAGTGCTTGATTCAGTGTTTTTACTGGAACTAGACTGGGATGAAGCTTAAAAACGAGCAATTATCAAAAGCATAAGAAATACAAAGGTCATGAGAACAAATGATCTGGATCCTGGATATGGTACAGGACTTGCAAATCATAACTAACTGCAACTAAGGTGTTGCAGAAAACTGACAACACTATAATCTGACTCAATAAGGTTGAAAATTCCTCAGCTATGCTTATTCACAAAAAAGAAAAAAATCCAACTTGTTCATTACCACCCAATCAATCGACACACAATAACCAGCTAACTTAATGAAGATGTTACGATTATGAGTGGATTTATTTGCCAATAACCTACTCATTTCCAGAAGGAATGGTATTGACCCTAAACATTCATTGTCCCTGTGCCTCATTGGATGCTGCCTGGCCCACTGAGCTCTTCCAGCAGTTTGTTTATTGTTCACAGTTCCAGCATCTGCAGTCTTTTTCCCTACCTGCTCACTAATTCCCATTTTGTATAATCTCAGTAACACTTGGCTTCTTACCTGATCATTGCCTTGGTCCAAACTGTGTCCAGAGAGCTGATTTTCCAGAGGTGATAATGAGTGTCTGACCTTGATATCAAGGCAACATTTGATTAAGCATGTGATGAAGGAATTGCAGATGCTGGATTAGACTGAAGATAGGCACAAAATACTGGAGTGACTCAGCGGGACAGGCAGCATATCTGGAGAGAAGGAATGGGTGACATTTCGGGTCGAGACCCTACTTCAGCAGGCCAATCTAGAACCCTGGTAAAAATGAAGTCAAAGGGCATCAAAGGGAAAACAATCTAATAGTTACAATCATAGCGTGCATAAAATAAATGGTTCATGGAGGTCCATCATCCCACCCAGGGCATTAATGCAGCTGTTCTTCTGGAACAAAACATAATCATAGGGAAACATTCTCAACAGATTGTATGAAAGGAAGGTTAACAGCTGAAGTTAGATGGGCTCAATTGTCTTTAAGTGTCAATTGTCTTTTAATTAGTGATCTCCCTTCATGCAATGAGCATCAATAGATCTTTTGGACGGATGATTTACAGCTGAAGTTAGTTGGGCGAAAAAGTCAATGACTGAATCCAAGAAAATAATTTAATAACATATACTTCATATGCTATGGTATTAACATCACCAAGTTAGGCATCATTATCCTGATGTGTAGGAAGGAACTGCAGATGCTAGTTTAATCCTGTGATCAACACAAAAATCTGGAGTAAAGGGCCTGTCTGACGGTGCGAGTCCACCCACGAGTGACCCCAAGTGAAAGAAAAAAAGACTCGTGGCTGTGTACGAGATTTCAAGTTTATGATCAAGTGTTTAACCGAGTTCCCACGGGTATGTCATTTCTGCGATGTTCCAAGTTCCTCTCCCAAGTTACCAAGTTCCTCTCCCGTTAGTTACTCTTGAGCCAACCGTGAATGAAGGTATGTTTTAATAACTGTTCTTTCACATCAGATTGTTGGGAGACGGAGCTCAGGGTTCGCCTCCTGAGCTGCTTTGGTGCCCGGCGTGAGTTGAGGTGGAGGGAAGTTTGGGGGGGGGGGGCGTCATTAATCTGTCTGGGGTGACAAGGCTCTTGGGTTAGGAGTGGTGTGCGAGGGAGGGTTAATTCTCTCCGATCTCTCTCAAACCCTGGACGAGAACAAAGGAAACCTCCCTTGCCACCGCGTACAAGCCCGTTGTATATAACTTTGCTGCTGACGCTGACGCGCACACGCACTCTCTCTCCCTCTCTCTCTCTGCTCTCTCTCACTGCAGCTCAGAGCGATAGTGGTAACATTCACATCTGGTCCCCTCCACACCCAAACCCCCTCCCTCTGACACACAACCCTCACAAGACAACAGGCAGCATGAGAGTTTGTAGGGTGTTAGTTTTGTATAAGGATTTCTTTTTAAATTATTAGCCAAGGTCACATTTACTTATTTTAAACGAAGTTTGGAGCACTTGACAATACTTTTTTTTTATCTATGCGCTCGTTTTCAGAAAGGGTTCAGACCGCGCCCCGCTTGGCTCGTTGCCCCCTTTGAACCAAGCCCTGCGAGAGGGAGGGAGGGAGGGAAGGTGTGAGTGAACAAGAGCGCCGAGGAGAAGCGGGAAATAGGGGGGTCAGGAAAATCCACCGTTCATTGATTCATCTCAGAAAGCAGTGACGCACGGCCCGTTGCTGTCCGGAAGTTTGGACACCCTTCCTGAAGTCTGATTTCACTTTACGGATGCAATGTGCTATATCAGTGCTTCTTAAACTGGTTCACACAAGCGCGAATGAAATTATTTTATGGCGTTAATGAAACTAGAGGGGTGGGTGAAGGGTGAATGACATAATTTATCCAGATTTTGTTTTCTATACTTAAAAAAAGACATTGCCATTAAAGTGGTTAGTAAGCTCATTGGTTTTAATGGCAGTGGAGCTGGAACTTTGATGGTTTTTTATCTATACCTATAGTTTTCTAATTTCAAAGTAACAGAATATTTCCCAAATTTACTGTAATATAACCGTTTAGGGAAGACCAGACGAGCTAGTGTGATCATACATTTATAAATGGCAACACTGGAGGATCGCCGTATGCAACTGTTGACCTGTAACTTTATTTTGTATAGAAATGTAGCTACCAAAGTTGATATTTGATGGTTTTGTGAGCTTTCGGGGAGGGATATAGAAAGATATTAGTTGGAGAAAAATATATTAAATCACACACTCCATGGTTTTTATAGCTAATTTTCCAAGAAATAACTGCAGTAATCAGAGCCCGAAAGGGCGGAGAGGGTTGAAGCCCAGTGTTTAGACGTTGGAATGTTTTTTTTTATCATTCTAATAGAATGATTTTCCAACACCTGTGGTTATTAAACACTTTTTTCACTCCTAGTTTTTTTTAACATATTTTTAGGATGTTAAAAAAGCTGAATAAAATAAACACTTACGAAATGAGTTCATTCATGTATTTTGCTCATGTGACAAAAATACATTATATATAAAATTGTACACAAGGGAAAATAAGACGAAAATTATCAAAAAAACAAAGAAATTTAGTCGAGGGTGAATTAAATTTTGTGATTAAGACTCGAGGGTGAATGGCACTGAAATAATTTAAAGAGTTCCCACCGTAGACTCACAAGTCACTAAGGTAAACGCACGGGCCACTACGTTATTACAATGAGTTTAAATGTTTCCATTTTTAACTTGAATAGTAAATTTAACTCGTGGAAAATGTCAAACATGTTTGATTTTTTCACAAGTTAACAAGTCTCACGGGTACCTGCCGTTAGCGCCACGAGTCGCTAAGTTGCTCGTGCGAGTTCCGACGTTCCCGCTACACTGATTGTACGTGATTACCGCGAGTGAAAACTCGGGGTCACTCGTGGATCAACTCGCACCGTGACACAGGGGTTTCTCATCAGGTCAGGCAGCATCTCTGGAGAAAAGGAATGGGTGATTTTTGTGTCGAGATCCTTCTTCACACTGAGAATCAGCGGAAAGAGAAAGGAGATATGGAAGGTACATAGAACGAATGAATGAAAGATACAAAAAGCACAATGTTGGCTCCACATTTCCTTGATCATCGTTGCTTTTTGCATATCTTTCATTAATTTGTTCTATGTACCTTCTACATCAATATCCTGATGATGGAATGTTCAATAGCGACGAGCGCATATAAGAGATTGATTATTTTGCGGCAAATAATTCACCTCCTGACGCTCCAAAACCCTTCCACAATCTACAAATGGACCTGGCAAACTTAAACTGGACATCAGTCAACAGGTAATTGGTTAGTAAGTGCTGCCTAGCGGTATTGTCACTGTGACCTCCCATCATTCTGCTGATGATTTAAAATACACTAATAAGCTGCAATAATCTAAAACTAAGTAAATATATCCTGTGCAAATACAATTTCTATGTTAGTATCATTTCGCTGAAGTTTATCTAGAAAATTAATGGGATTCTTAATCAATATACCCAATATATTTAAGTTAAGGTTTGATCAGCTTGCAGTAGGACAAGAACTAATATCTCTCTCCAGGCTCCAATTAGTTTACCTGATCATGGGAAAAGCTATAACAGTTGCAATGGGTGATTTTTCAAAAAACAGCAAGGTAAACCTGTAAACAAGCTCCAATTTATGGTAAAACCCTTTAAATTGGCCACTAACCAAAGAGGCATCTGTGTAATTTGCATATAATGAGACTCCTCTTCCTGTAAGGAACAAAGACTACAAGTAATTTTACATTGAAGAAAGTTATTTTATAATGCAATACAAAATGTACTTTGTTACAGGATTAGTATTTAGGATGAAATTGTTGAATTTTGCATTATTGCTTGTGTATTATTTTTAGTCTTCTGAGTAAATTATGCAATTCCAAGCTGAAGAATGTCAAATGATTGCTCTATTGTCCAAGCTGAAGAATGACAATAGAGCAATCATTTGACATTCTTCAGCTTGGAATTGCATAATTTACTCAGAAGACTGAAAATAATACACAAGCAATAGTTATGCGAAATTCAACAATTTCATGTTAAATACTAATCCTGTAGCAAAGTACATTTTGTATCTGCAATGCTTTATAAAAGCACATTCAATATTTCAAACAACACAAATAAACATTCATCTACCACCAAATTATCGTTTCAGCAAGTTACTGTTGTTCTTCATAGACGTATAAATCTTTAGTTTGCCATGAAACTAACCTATATTACACAAATAATTGTAGTTCAAACCCTGAAGAAATTGGCAAAATGTTCACCTCTCATCTGAATATTCAATCATTATACTACAAGTTCAAATATGCTTCAAAATGATTACATAAAAAATAAAGATATTATTGATTTGAAACATACTGGTCCCAAGAATTATACAAAGGAAATCTATAATTCAGAAGAAAACAAGATTACATAGCAGTTCCACATTATTAGTTAATACATATGTTTTTAATTGATTGACACCAAAAGTCCAACTTTTAAATGAACAGATTCAATGGTGATTGCTGTGGGACCTTTATTTTATTGTTATTTTCTAATCCAAAAATGAGAAGCAGAAGTATTCAGGGAAACATCATTTTAGATTTCATAGGAACATTTATAAATTTCAACGAGTTTAATTGCACTTTAAGCTTGGTTGTGTTTTATAGCCCAATCCTAAATGTTTCAAAGTGAATTTAAATCTTGTGGTGGTAGAACCATTTGGCACATGCATTTAAATTTGAGTTAATACACTGCAAGATTAATTGAAAAAACCCATCACTTATTCTAGCTGAAATGTCCAAGAATGTTTAAAAAATATGCCAAAGATTTCTGGGTAAATCTGATTAAAGAATTTGTATCTGATTAACAAAATGACACATTACAAGTCTTATCAACCCCATAGTCTTATAATTTTGGATTTGATTAATAAAAATCATAGAAACATGGAGGAATAGACAATAGGTGCAGGAGTAGGCTATTTGGCCTTTCGAGCCAGCACTGCCATTCAATGTGATCATCAACAATCAGTACCCCGTTCCCACCTTCTCCCCATATCCCTTGACTCTGCTATCTTTAATAGCTCTATCTAACTCTCTCTTGAAAGCATCCAGAGAACCGGCCTCCACCGCCCTTTGAGGTAGAGAATTCCACAGACTCACAACTCTCTGTGTGACAAAGTATTTTGTCATATTTTGTCATCTCCATTCTAAATGGCTTACCCCTTATTCTAAAACTGTGGCCCCTGGTTCTGGACTTCCCCAACATCGGGAACATGTTTCCTGCTTCTAGCGTGTCCAAACCCTTAATAATCTAATATGTTTCAATAAGATCCCCTCTCATCCTTCTAAATTCCTGAGTATAGAAGCCCAGCTGCTCTGTTCTATCAACATATGACAGTCCCGCCATCCCGGGAATTAACCTTGTGAATCTACACTGCATTCCCTCAATAGCAAGAATGTCCTTCCTCAAATTTGGAGACCAAAATTGCACACAATACTCCAGGTGTGGTCTCACTAGGGCCCTGTACAACTGCAGAAGGACCTCTTTGCTCCTATACTCAACTCATCTTGTTATGAAGGCCAACATGCCATTCTCTTTTTTCACTGCCTGCTGGACCTGCATGCTTACTTTCAGTGACTGATGTACAAGGACACCCAGGTCTCGTTGCACCTCCCCTTTTCTTCTTCATCCTGCTTGAAGGTGAGCTTTACTTGTTATCATAGGATCACATATTGCTTCCAAATGAGGTTTTACCACCATGATGACATTTCCAATAATGAATTTCTCATGTTGGGACTATGCAGTCCAGATATTGTCTTTAGTGCATCCTCAACTGCTTATGCCTGATATAGCCACAAGCTGATGCTCCAATTTCTGTAGCTCTATTCATAAAGCAGACAGAAAGAATGTGCGGAATGTTAAAGAGTGGCAAGAAAATGAGGACATTTTGGAAGGACGAGGAGAACGAGAAGTGAACGGAAAATAAAATAATGGTTGAAAGGAGACAATGAGCATTCGCTGCAGCAGAATACTTCTAAACACAGTGACAAATTTATGCAATTGAGGGTAATCATTCATCAAAGCCATTGATCTGAACTTTTAAAAATTTTTATCAGCTCACTTGTCAAAAATACAAACAGGTTCTGAAATTTGAGCATTGCAGATAAACAAGCCCAATCTACAATGCTCTTGATCTGAAAATCAAAAAAAATTACTGATGCTGAAGAACTGAAATAAAAACAGAAAATACTGTAAACACTCAGTATGTTAGGTAGTATCTGTGAAAAGATAACATTTCAGGTCTGTGACCCACTTTCAAAACTGGCAGAGACAAACAAGTTTGCTTTTCAGTGGCATAGAAGGTGTGGGAGGGAGGAATAGAACAAAGGATACATCTCGGTCAAGGTGGGATAAAATGGGATAAAGAATTATGCAAACTTTCATTCAAAATATTTTAGGGACAAATAAAGGAAGAGGAATAAATTAATTATTCACAGTTAGTTTAATTGTGGTGGTAGACAAATTATTGAACATAATTCTAAGGGACATCAAAAAGTCAGATATTAATCGTGAATTTAACATAGATATGTTGGGAGACATTTGTTTCCAACTACTTGATTGAACCTCGTTCTGGTGGTAATGAAGAGGGTCAATGAAAGTAGTGTATTTTGTAGTATATCAATTTGTGTAAGTCTTTGTGCTAGCTCATCTTGTGTTGCCGCAATACTGGCCTACCAGCAGTTTACCCACAAGGAGAGACAGGAGAAGAACAAAAAAGATGGCTGCATACAGATAATTTGCACATGAAAGGTAAGATTAGGATAGGTTACTTGTTTTCCCGACTAGGGGAATCATCCATCTATCTATCTTTCATCAAATTGTCTATCTATCTATTTATCTATCTCTCTTTCATCTATCTCTCTTTCACCTATCTCTCTTTCATCTATCTCTCTTTCATCTATCTATCTTTCATCTATCTATCTTTCATCTATCTATCTATCTATCTTTCATCTATCTATCTATCTATATCTATATCTATCTATACATAGCTAAAACTCTGATCTTGTGCTCTTCCGGTTTGTGCGGTTTTTCTATTTGAGCAAAAACGTTACGCGATAACGCTACGATTTTCCGCCAGGTTACTCACCGTTCTCCTGTGCTGCGAGTGCAATAAGTTTCATTCCGATCGGTAGCATATTGTAAAAATCTTTAAAATCGCGCATGCGCAGATTCCTTCGTTCACCAGATTCCTGCGCCCAGAGCAGTGGCGGCTCAGGCTCACAGCCAGCGCGGAGAAGAACTCCGGTTCAGTCCAGGGCTGTCGTTTAACCCGGCGGGACAGGAAGAGTTGAGCTGGAGTTAGCGCTTCTCTTCCGTGCTGGCTGTAAGCCTGGGCCACCACTGCCTCTGGGCTGGTGTCCTGTCAGTCCAGGGTCGCCCCGGACATCTCCGGCCGCCCCCGGACAGGGATGGGACGGGACGGGGACAGTCCAGTAGAAATTCAATAGCGCTTGCAGCGTCGGAGACCCGGGTTTGATCCTGACTACGGATGAAACCAGGTCTGTTTCCATGCAGCAGCACAGCTGCCGAGAATGTTTATCACAAGTGACCTAGGACATGGGTGTGCATAATCGGAATACTGAACTCGCTTATAGGAAGGACGTGCATGACCATGAGAACAATTATAGTAGTTTGATGCAGGTTACCTACTCAAAAATATCAGCTATGCATGTTCTCCAGGGATACTTCCTGACTGCTGAGTTGCTCCAGCACATTGTACCTTTTTTGTGCCTTCTCACTGACTACAAGAGCAGCCCCGCCTGCCCCCACAGTGATATCACACTGGCCAACGAGCTGAACACCTTCTTTGCCCACTTCGAAGCTGGCAACACCACCAGGAGTGGAATAAACCCAGCCATGGCGGAGGGATAGGTCTGAACATTGAGGATGTACAGTGCGAAGGGTCAATCCATGCAAGGCTGCAGGCCCGGACGGAGTCCCAGGAAGGGTACTTAAGGACTGTGCTGTACAGCTGGCTGAGGTATTCACCAGGATCTTTAACCTGGCTCTATCTCTGGCAACGGTCCCCAAGTGCCTGAAGTCAGCTACCATAGTTCCGGTGCCAAAAAAGACAAGAATCACCAACCTGAACGACTACCGTCCGGTTGCCTTAACACCAATAACCATGAAGTGCTTTGAAAGGCTGGTCCTCCCACACATCAAATCCAGCATCCCTGCCTCACTGGACTCACATCAATTTGCGTACAGGGCAAATAGATCCACAGAGGATGCCATCTCTCTGGCTCTTTTCACTGCCCTGACTCACCTGGAAAGACAGGGCACGTACGTGAGGATGCTTTTCATAGACTACAGCTCTGCCTTCAACATGGTCATCCCCACCAAGCTCACCACCGAACTCCACCAGCTAGGCCTCAGCTCGTCAATATGCGACTGGATCTTGAATTTCCTGACGGAGCGACCGCAGGCAGTGAGACTGGGCCCGCACCTGTCCATCCATTATCTCCCTGAGCACCGGCACACCACAGGGCTGTGTACTGAGCCCCGTGCTCTATTCCCTCTTCACACACGACTGTGTTCCTGCATTCGACACCAACACCATCGTCAAGTTTGCAGGCGACACGACGGTGTTCGGGCTGATCACCAACTGTGATGAAACACACTACAGAGTGGAGGTGCAGAACCTGCCGGACTGGTGCTCGGATAACAACCTGTCCCTTAACACCTCTAAGACCAAGGAGCTGATTATCAACTTCAGAAGGACACATAATGGGGAATACTCTCCAATCTTTACAACTGGGAAAGTGTGGAGAGAGTGTCCAGCTTTAGGTTTCTGGGTACACACATTTCAGAGGACTTCACATGGTTCACCAACACCGCTGCGCTGGTCGAGAAGGCACAGCAATGACTGTTCTTCCTGAGAACACTGAAAAAGACTGGTCTGCCCCAATAGCTGCTGACAACCTTCTACCGCTGCACCACAGAGAGCATCCTAACATATGGCATCTCTGTGTGGTATCTCATCTGCACTGAGGTGGAGAGGAGAGCTCTTCAGTGGGTCGTCCACAGAGCACAGAAGGCAATTGGGACACAGCTACCAGCCTTGGAGGGCATCTACAATAGACGGTGCCTCAGGAAGGCCATCAGCATTCATAAAGACTCCTCACACTCTTGCAATAGTCTGTTCGAACTTCTACCATCTGGCAGATGTTACAAGGCCTTCTACGCCCGGACCTCCAAACTTAGGAAGAGCTTCATCCCCAGAGCTATAGCTGCTCTGAACCGGCCCTGCTGAGTGCCCCCCCCCATGAACTGTCTCCCTCGGATGGTCACGTCGCACATCGACCCGGCACAGACCTATTTGCACTTTATACTGTTTTAACTGGGTTTTTTTTAATCTTGTTTCTCTGGGTATCAAAATATTTAGCTAATTAATTTATTACATCGGATGGAAGCTGCATACCAAATCTCGTTGTATCTCCGTGCAATAACAATAAAATATATTATTATTATATTATTGTAAACCAGCTACTGCAGTTCCTTCAGTCTCTACGACTGTGATGAAAATGTCTGGTACTGTAAACTAAACTGTAGATTCTGAAGCATACAATTTAACTTAGAAAGGAGTATATTGCATTATTTTGACAATTTGTTGGAGAACAATTCGAGTGTTGACCAACCTCCAGTGATTAGCAGTGGGTGATGTTATTTTCCAAAATGAATCCAAGTTCACAGGGTAGGAGGGTTACACAAAAAGCTGGAGAAACTCAGTGGGTGCAGCAGCATCTAAGGAGCGAAGGAGATAGGCGACGTTTCGGGTCGAGACCCTTCTTCAGACGTCACCTATCTCCTTCGCTCCTTAGATGCTGCTGCACCCGCTGAGTTTCTCCAGCTTTTTGTGTAACCCTCGATTCTCCAGCATCTGCAGTTCCTTCTTTAACAATTCACAGGGTGGGAGTACAGCCAACCAGCGAGGACAGAAAATATGACTTCCACAGAGTAACAGAAAAAAACATTTTAATAATGTCATTTATTTCTGTTGATGCAATGTCAATCTATTGATTCACATTCAGACGCATTTTATAACATTGTTTAGATTTAGTGGCACCACTATTGAAAGATGGCGTGCACTCTGCTTGATCATTTCTCTCGCTAGTCACTTGTTTCCCCTGAATTATCTTCTCATCCCTCATCTCATCCGCCTAAAACTGTAACCTCTTCCTCCCACCATTCACTATTTCACCCCAGATCTACAAACCTCTCTCTACCACATTCCTGTTTTCTCCCACCATTTTCTTTTCTATTTCCAAAGGCACAGAAGAAGGCAATTCAGCTCATCAAATCCATGCCATGACAGAGCAATCCATTACCCAACCAATATTTCTATGTAACCCGCCCAAAAACACCCACTTGATCTTATGACAATCCTCCAAAAACCATGGGCAATTTACAGTGGCCAATGAACCAAACAACCAGCACATCTTTGGGGTGTGCGAGGAATCTGGTGCTCCTGGGGGAAACTGGGGATAACACAATAGTACTGAAAGCCAGAATCAAACACAGGTCTCTGGAAAGCAGTGCTATCTGCAGTGCCACTGTGACAGTCAGAGAATCTCTCTCTTCTCTAATTTTCTGCACAGCTTTCTTAGCAATCTACTCGGCTATCAATTGGGTGTTTCATGAATTGTGGATCTTTTCTAGGACATTATTGCCCAAGAGACAGAGTAGCTCATCCCATTGGTGTATATTGTTTATCTGCACTTTTCAATCAGTTGACACTTCCAAGAAATTGGAGCCAAATCACATTCCTCTACTGCATCATATTCTTGTTTTCACAAAATATTCAGCTTTATCCCTGTTCATGAGGCATTTAAATTTAGACAAAGCATACTGAAAAATCACAGGAAATCTGAATAAACAAACACCAGCTGAACAGGTGAGAGAGTATGAACGCATTTACTGGTCTGACTTCCTAGTTGGCCAGCCTTAGGGATTTTCAGATTCATTTCAGAATTAGAGCTTTATCATAAAAAATGATTTGTGGAAAGTAAATCTTATTATTTAATGCTTTCTTTAATTTATTTTTAGTTAGCAGTAATCTACTGCAGTTTTTTTAACTTGCAAACTATCCCAAAATTATGTGCACTTTATTTGAAGCAAAGTCATGCAAGAATTCATAACTTGAGTTTATTGTCACGTGTCCTAAGGTACAGTGAAATGCTTATGTTGCTTGCTAACCAGTCAGCGGAAAGACAATACATGATTACAATCGAGCCATTCACACTGTACAGATGCATGATAAAGGGAATAACGTAAATAATGTTTAGTGTAAGATAAAGCTAGTAAAGTCCGATCAAAGATAGTCTGAGGGTCTGCTATGAGGTAGATAGCACTTCAGCACTGCTCTCTAGTTGTGGTAGGATGGTTCAGTTGCCTGATAACAGCTGGGAAGAAACTGTCCCTGAATCTGGAGGTGAGCATTTTCACACTTCTATACCTTTGACCCGATGGGAAAGATGAGAAGAGGGAGTGGCTAGGGTGCATCCTTGATTATGCTGATGGCCTTGCTGAGGCAGCGTGTGGTAAAGTGGAGTCAATGGAAGGGAGATTAGTTTGTCAGATGATGTGGGCTGCGTCCACAATTCTCTGCAATTTTTTTGCGGTCTTGGATGGAGCTGTTCCCAAATCATGCTGTGATGCGTCCTGGTAAAATGCTTTCTACGGTGCATCTGTAGAAGTTGGTGAGAGTTGTTGGGGACATCCGAACTTCCTAGGCCTTCTAAGGAAGTAGACATTAGTTAGACCAGCAGGTAGTACAGGTTAGTTGGAAATGTAGGAAAATAAATGGTAAAACTCACAAGTAGGGGAAATTATATTAGGTTAAATTTTAATCTGCACGATATATCTTTCTGCCTGATTCTATAATTGGTGTAGATAAGCAAACTCAATAATGGTCCGCTCTTTCAAAGAGTGACATGAACACAAAAGGTTGGAAAGCCCCCCCATAACAGTGCTCGAAGATTCTATGATAAATAAACCTCAACAACAACTATTAATCCAATAATAACGCAGCAGCGTAAAGAATTAGCTAAAATTCTTCACATAGTCCACAAGAGGTTAAAGACTAAAACCTAAAAATTGGCCCTACGTGCCATTTTTTATGATATAGAAAGCAAGAACAATGGGCAGTAAATGTGTGTTTTAACACAGCTCCTTATTTCTAAAAGTACTGCCTGTCAGGAAGATGGATCAGGTGCAATTCACCCTGTTCAGCATGGTTCTCATTTTTCTAGTTTCATCCACGAACAAAATTAAGTCAACAATGTGCGTGAAACTCACCTCAAGCTTGCTGACAGAATTTGCAATTTTAATGCACATCCTATAACTTGGTTTTCAACCTCTGGCAAAACAAAGAGCAACTTCGGAGCAAATCGGCATCGATAAGCAAGTCAAGGAGTCCAATGCCAAAACAGACACAATCATTTTTATGTGCTGCACTGTTATCCAGAGACGTCGCTGACAAAGATTCAATATGTCTGTATATTGCAACTCTGTCCATTTTACAGCATCAGGAAGAGACAAATAGCCTGTTCTTTGGGCATTGAACCTTGCTCAGATTATTCGACAAGATCACTGCAACAGTCTTTAATTTTTTTGTAGTCATTTTATTGGACGCTAGCATCGCATGTAATCAAAGTTAGGCACACCAAGGATGAATTCTAATTTCTATACAATAATGTTCAGGCACAATTAGTTATTTTTAACCAATCAAAATTAATGCATTTATTTGTTGTAGAAATCAGCAGAAACAAAAATACACATTGAAACATGAGATAGGTTGATTTAAAGACTGTAAAAGCAAAGTATAATTTAAGAGTGCATCGAGCATTTGTCACAGTTTGAATAGGAACCTGTACATTTTCTGGTATTAATTTAGACATGGAAATATAATTTCTTCTTTTATGTGAAAGATAGCCAGGCTGGAGAAAAATACATTTGGCTTTGATTTAAATCCATTATGTTGTAATTTGATAGTGAATTATCCTTCTTATATTTTCTGAAACCATTGCACATTTGTGTTCTAAAAATTCCTAAATATTTTCTCTCACTAAAATTTTTATTTGGATACTAAATATCTAAAGCTATTTTGAATGTGATCAGGTAAACATATTCCAGAAATTGTTATATGCATTTCAGCTACAAGTAGTTTTCATCCATCTATTTTTACTTCTAAAAGCATAAACATTTCCTTTTCCAGTAAGATAACAATTTAGCTTCAAGTATCTTAACTAAAATGTCATCAACCACAAAATCAGAAAGAACAAATTCTATTTTTCCTGAACAAACTGAGAATGGAAATTGCAGTTAGCACATTCACTAATGTAGCTGATCATTATGCATGTGCATGCATAATGTTATCAAGCATATGTTCAATGGAACAAACTCTTTTGTTTTCATTAATAAAAATGCTGGAGAAAAAAGAAAATCAGTTGATCAGCCAGCAACTGTGGAAAAATAATCTTCTTTGACCTGAAATGTTAACTGTTTTTATTTCAGATTTCCAGTATCTACAATATTTTTATTTTCTTTTGTTTTTATTACATTCTCTGATTAATTTCACAAACATTTCAATGCAATCTGTACTATATCAGTTAAATTGGTTTAATGTGACACAATCAACTTTGAATATAAATTTAGCTGCTGAAATTTTACTTTCAACAGTACGTGAAAAAAACATATAAATTGGAAAAGATTAAAACAGAAAGAATTGGAAATACAAGTGCTGGAAATTTTACTATTTGGCCTTTTCATTCCCCATGTCTCTCCTGAACGGAGCATATTTGTTGGACAAATACTGAAATAGATGAAGACAGAGGGAACTGCACATGCTGGTTACAAAAAAAGACACAAAGTGCTGGAGTAATTCAGCAGATCAGGTAACATCTCTGGAGAACATGAATAGATTATATTTTAGGTTGGGACCTTACTTGAAATAGATAACACGTAACAACCCAGTATCGTGCAGAGTAATGGCCCTGTCCCACTTTCCCGAGTTATAAACGAGCTCTCCCGAGTTTTCCCCTTGATTCGAACTTGGAGAATTACGGTAATAGCCATTCGTAGGTACTCGGGGCTATTTCTGGTAATTCGTGGACATTTTTCAACATGCTGAAAAAACGTCCCGACTTACCTGATGCCCGAGTTCCTACGGCTGGCATTACGAACCGCTACGAAACATCTATGGACTCCTAGAGGCTCCTACGAGCTCGCTACCAACATTCCCTGACATTCCCCGAATTCGAATCAAGGGGAAAACTCTGGAGAGTACGTGAGTAACTCGGGAAAGTGGGACAAGGCCTTAAAAAAGAATGTAATCATTTGCACAATTCTGATTGTTTTAAAATTAATTCTGAAATTTGACCCTTCTTGGTCACAGTACTGAGTCATCAGAACAATTGCAGCCCTCAGAGGGTAAAATCACAAGGGTGGTTTGCAAAAACCTTACCTCTAATCCCCTGAGTTTAGAGAGTTAAGAGGTGATGAAATCAAGGTCAAAAATTGATGAAGTCTTTAAGAGTTGATATAAAAGAAATATTTTCTCTAGTAGAGGAATTCACAATTTTAGAAAGAATTAGCGCACTTAAGTGACATCAATAAGCACATGTTCAGAAGACGAATAAAAATCTACACCCTCTTTCCCTAAAAGTTTTTGGTTAGCAAATCGACTGAAGTTTCTCGATTGTAATCAACAATGCTTTTAAATTAACAGCATCGGAATATGGAGCAAAGACAGATGAACAGAATTCAGATACAGATCAGCCCCAATCAAACTAGGCAATAGTTTAGGGGTGAATGGCTGAATTGCTTATCGCTGCTCTTATTGCACAGATTTGAAGTAATAAATTAAGAAGAATAAATAGACCCCAAAAGAAATAAATGTCTTGGTGAGAAATCTAATGGGATTGGGGGAATATGCGAAAATGGAGTTACATCATAAATAAGGAAATAATCAATGTTGGAAAACAAGATTTAAGATAAAATGGATAAAGTACACTGAAGCCCTTAAGTACACCGTCTTAAAAATGTAGTGATTATAACATTACTCAGTAATTTACCATTTGATGAAAGCTCTAAAATCTTGAGGTAGGAAAACACACCATTACTCTCTGCATTTCACATCATTTAACATACCAATTAGTGAGAAAAAGTATAATTCCATCCAGGTCAATTGATATGATAGAAACAGGCGCAGACCAATTGGATGTTCATATCCATATTGTAGTACCTGGAGTTGACATCAGTTTCATTTTTGATATGAACATTAAATTATCACAAATGAAACAGAAAATATACCATGTTTGCAATTTGAGTCATTATTGGTGGAAACAATAATGCTACAAAATCCAAATAAATCGTTGTTATCATTGCAGAGGCAAAGTCTGTGAAATTCCAACACTGATTTTCAGACTGTTACAATTGAAGCCCATCATTCTTACATAATTTTATAATTCAAAGTACTCTGTATTATCAAGCTAGAATGGGAAATTCTACTCAACTATTTATTGTCTGCACCATACATTAAATGTGCACCTGCCGTGTCAGTATTTATTTGGCTTGGATATATTCTCAAAAAAGAAATTGACATTCCTGAGGAATGCCTAAAATACTAAACAGAAATAAAAAACTGGGGATAAAATGTAGCAAGTATAGAATTTTCTGCTGCTGTTGATAATTATTCATACAGCTTCTTAGCTGTATCAATGTAAAACTAATTCCATTTCCATAATCTTTCTTGCAGTACATATTTTTTTCTGGTTTAAATGATTATGCACAGTTCTCACAGAAGGAAAAATAAACTTACATTTGATTGGCACTGCTCTGACAGGTTTGTTTACCCAGTTTTCTTTGTGTGATTGCCCAATTTGTTCCTAAAAGTCAACAAAATTGTAAATTGGCAAACACTAAAATGGACTGCAGTATCACTACAATCAATTATTCTTTCAAATTGGAATCTCATTTTACATTTTTCAGTTTTAACCATTGACTTTTCCCTTTCTCTGTTAAAAATTGACAATATTACCCAGCTGTGCAAAAGGAGGCAAAGCAGAATAGTGGGAACTGCAGGCTGGTTAGTCTGACTTCAGTGGTTGGTAAGATTTTTGAGTCCATTATAAAGGATGAGGTTAGAGTCTGAGAAGTTTGTGATAAAATAGGCCAAGGTCAGCATGGTTTTGTGAAGAGGAGATCTTGCCTGACAAATCTGCTGGACTTCTTTGTAGAAGTAAATAGTAGGACAGACAAAGGATAGTCAGTGGACGTTGTTTACCTAAAATCTCCTGAAAGCCTTTGATAAGGTGCCACACGTGAGGCTGCTAAGGAGGGTTTTATCAAAGATCTGCTATCAAAAGGCAGATGCTAGCATGGATAGCAGGTTGGCTGGATGGCAGAAGGCAAAGAGTGGTAATAAAGGGGGCTTTTTCTGGTTGGCTGCCAGTGACTAGCGGAGATCGGCAGAGGTCGGTGCAACTCTTCACGTTGTATATTAATGATTTGGACGAGGGGATTGAAGGCTTTGTGGCCAAGTTTGCAGATGATACGAAAATAGGTGGAAGGACCTGTAGTGTAGAGAAAGCAGGGACTCTGCAGAAGACTCCTTGGACAGGTTGGGAGAGTGGGCAGAGAAGTGGCAGACGGAATCATCCATTTTGGTAGCAGGAATAAAGGCACAGACTATTTTTGAAATGGGGAGAGAATCCGTAAATCGGAGATGCAAAGGGGCTTGGGAGTGTTGGTGCAGAATTCCCAAAAAGTTAATTTGCAAGTCAAATCAGTAGTAAAGAAAGCAAATGTAATTCTAACATTTATTTAAAGAGGACTTGTATACAAAAACAGGGATGTAATGCTGAGGATCTGTAAGTTGCTGGTCAGGCGCATTTGTAATATTGTGAGCAACTTTGGGCACCATATCTGAGGATGTGCTGACTCTGAGAGGGTCCAAAGGAGGTTTACAAGAAATATCCCAGGAATGAGTAGGTAAACATATGATGAGCGTTTGACGGCACTGGGCCTGTACTCGCTGGATTTTAGAAGAATGAGGTGGGGACCTCATTGAAATGTACAGAAAAGTGAAAGGGTTGGAAAGAGTGGATGTGGCAAGGATGTTTCCAATGGTGGGAGAGACTAGGACTAGGACTAGAGGTCATAGTCTCAGAATTAAAGGACGTATTTTCAAGATACGTAAGTATCTAAGGAGTTGAAGAGGAATTTCTTAGTCAGAGGGTGGTGAATCAATGGAATTCTTTGCCACAGAAGGCTGTGGAGGCCGTTAGTGGTAGAAGGTAGAAATAGATAGATTCTTGATTAGTACAGGTGTCAGAGGTCATGGGAAGAAGGTAGGAGAATGTGGTTAGGGTTGGAGTAGACTTGATGGGCCTAATGGCCTAATTCTGCTCCTATTACATGATCTTATGATCACTTATGAATACGAAAAGAAAAGAATGCAGGTGTGGAAATCTAAATTAAAACAAGTACTGCTAGAAATATTCAGTGGATCAGATAGCATTTGTAGAGCTGATAAGGTTCTGATAAGGTAACCTAGATAAGGTTCTATCTATGTTCTGCAGAGACGCTGCCTGACCCATTGTGTTACACTGGCAATTTCTGAGAGCCAGCATCTGCAGTTCCTTATATTGACTGCTGTACAGTTATCTACAGTGCCCTGCATAATGTTTGGGATAAAGACCTATCATTTATTTATTTGCCTCTGTACTCCACAATTTGAGTTGTGTAATAGAAAAAAAATCACATGTGGTAAAGTGCACATTGTCAGATTTTATTAAAGGGTATTTTTATATATTTTGATTTCACCATGCAGAAATTACAGCAGTAATGAAAAGTCAAAGAAGCCATTATGAGACTGAGAAACAAGAATAAAACTGTTAGAGACAGCCAAGCCTTTGGCTTACCAAAATCAACTGTTTGGAACATCATTAAGAAGAAAGAGAGCACTGGTGTGCTTACTAATCACAAAGGGACTGGCAGGCCAAGGAAGACCTCCACAGCTAATGCCAGAAGAATTCTCTCTTTAATAAAGAAAAATCCCCAAACACCTGTCTGACAGATCAGAAACACTCCTCAGGAATCAGGTGTGGATTTGTCAATGACCACTATCCGCAGAAGACTTCATGAACAGAAATACAGAGGCTACATTGCAAGATTCAAACCACTGATTCAAATGGATCAGTTTCTAAAAACCTATTGCTGACATGTTTCAATTCAAGGAAAAGCTTCGAGTTGGGCAACTGATGTGTCACAAAGGAGAATAGCACACTTAAATTATTTCAGTCAGAAAACTAGGAAGGAAAGAATAGTTCAGCTCATACTTTGAATATGTATGAGCTATAATTTGGAACTTTTTGCAAAAAGTTTTTCCAAAAAAATCAGATGTTTGAAATATGTATCAGGAGGACTTACAAATTATATACAGTTTTTAGGGCTAGAGAGAAAAAAAATTAATGGTAAGCATTTATTATAGCTTAGTAATCTATTAAAAATAATCTACAATTCATTCAACAAAGCACAACATTTTCACCATACTTAAAATGCCACTCATATATAAATACAAAAAGAATCACCAATTTACTGACCAGAACATTGCAATTTCAGCAGTTAATCACACATGTACTGAAATTCCAACATTGCTGTAGATTCATATACTTATGCAGACCACACTGATTGTAGACCTCTCCACACAAATCAAGGGAAATCAGTGAACGGACAAAAATAAATCCAATAACTGCTCAACAGAACTGCTGTGACAGCAGAAAGCGTTGATTACCATAATTGCAAGGTAATTGTGATAAATTGTCTGGTTCAGAAAGTGCTTAGAAGAGGGACAAAACTTGAGCAGGATGAAGGACAAGGATTTTGTTCATTTCAATATTTTTCAGAAGAAAACATTTGATCATCCATTACAAGATGATGGACAATGACCTGAAATGTTAAATCTATTTTCCTTCCATAGAGTCTGCTTGACCTGCTCAGAGGTTTCTGTATGTTCTGTTTTTATAACATTTCGACTCTACCATTTTGTTCATTGACAAATTTAACATAAAAACCTTGGATGGTTTCATATGATTAAATAGTGGTGAACACATCAATCAATTAACAGATCATAATCATAACAGACCTTTCATGTCTTACTCATTCAAACACAGTTGACACATTTTGGTTCAAAGCATTGGTTATTTCAGCATTAAAAATTGATACATCGTTACGACATGACAGTTTTGAAACCTATCATGCTTTTGAATCCATATTTCACACACAGATTGCTGTTGACAATCTTTGCCACTATATAGCTATAAAAAGAATTTTAAGCATGTAATTAAATATTTAAATATAGATAAAGAAAACAAATAGTTTACCAAGTTTACATTCTAATTGACAGTTTGGAGATTCTATAGATACAGATTCAAAGGCACTTTGAATATATATATATATACACCACTGATTTCCTGACAATTTATGGTCTGGCACCTCCTCGGAAATCCAAGAAAGTTTGGCATGAATCCAATGACTTTTACCAACTTCTTCAGATGCGCCGTAAAAATTGTCTCATCTGAATGCATCACAGCTTGGTTTGGTAACAGCTCTGCTCAAGACTACAAGAAATTGCAGAGTGATATGGATGTTACCCAGTGCATCATACAATCCAACCTCCCCCTTCTACACTTCATGCTGCTTCTGGAAAGCAGCCAACATAATCAAGGCTCATTTACACCCCAGTCATTCCCTCTTCCCGTCTCCCGTAGGGCAGAAGATGCAAAAGCTTAAAAGCAAGCATCACCAGATTCAGTGTCTTCCCCGCAGTTATCAGAATAATGATTGGTCATCTAAAAGCAAAGGGTGGTGTCCTAAACAGCCAACCCACATCAATGCAGCCATTTCACTTTTTGTTTATATGCACTTTCACTGTAGCTGTAATGCTATAGTACTATACAGTAAACCCTCGTTATAGTGGACCATTGAGGTGGGGGAGGAATGCTGTTATTGTCGATTGTCTATTATAACCGAGTAATGTATTATCATTTTATGTACTTGAAACTAAAAAATGCAGATGGTGGTTAATACACAAAAGGACACAAAGTGCTGGAGTGAGTCAGCATCTCTGGAGAACATGGATAGGTGAAGTCAGGACCCTTCTTCAAACTGATTCAGTCTGCTGAGCTGCTCCAGTACTAATCCGAGTGGATAGAGCGACGGGAGGAGGAGGAGGCAGCAGCGGTGGAGGAGGGGAAAGGCCAAGTGGACAGTGATGATATGAGGAGGCGGTGACGGTCGAGAGGGGAAGGGAGGGGACGAAGCAACGGCTGATAGGAAGATGCAGCAGCTGATGGGTAGGTAGGAGCCCCACGTTGACCAAGAGCATTCTGTCGGTGGCGGCGACCTAAGAAAGTACTGTCTGCAGGGGTTACAAAGTGAGCCACAACAATAGCTCCGTAAACCAGACTGTGGTTGGGGGAAGAAGGGCTCGCTGGTACATCCTGCGGGTTGGGGTTGCGCCGGAGGCCGGGGCTCTAAGCGACCGGGGAGGTGGTGCAACCCAGGGGTGGCCTCGGCAGGTCCGTCCGCTATCATCAAAATCTGTTTTAAAGCGGTTCGTTAAAACAAGAGCATTTTCCTTCTGCACTACTTGTTGTACTTGTGTATGGCTTGACTGTACACATGTATAGTATCATTTGACTGGACAGCACTGAGGAAATATTATATAATAGAACCGCTTGGATAGTGACTTTTATATAAGCTAGGTAATTTGCAAGAGAAAAGCTTAAGGTTTTCAGAAACACACGTCTCCTAAAGAAATAAAGTACAAAGAAACACTTACAGGGAACAGATGAATCAAAACATAGAAACGCTAATCTGAACCTGCATAGCTTAGTTTATTGCTCCGAGGCAATTATAAAGCTGGAGGAAATTATATTTTATATAATTTTGTGTTGAAGAATGGATAGCTGAATAGAGCCTCTTCTTAGGCCAGAGGTCATCTGATCTTTCTCTATGGCACATTCCTGAGCTCTGAGTGTGGCATAAAGATGAAGAGTTATGGCTGTTTATGCTGAGTTCAAGACAGAATTCAAGGCTGAGAGATAATAGACTCTGTGGTTAGCTTTGGCTATGCTAAATTATAATGAGGTTGAGATAAAGGATCGAGCAGCTTTTGAGGTAATTGTCTGAAGTTGTAAATTTATCCTTTGTTCTGTAATATTTGTAAAAGGCCTTGCAGAGAGATTGAAAATCCATCTCCCAGAGATACCAGGAAAAGGGGAGGCCGAGAGTTAGAATAAAGCTGTATCCTGGCACAAAACACTTATCAATTAAGTTGACAGATTTATGACCCATATATGCTTGGAGTTGGGAGGCATGTGTGGGTTTTTAATTTAACTTAGAAGCTGTGTAATTCGGCGAACTCATATAATTAATGTTTTTAATACATAGGTAATAGTATTTTAAACTGCGTAAAATTGTAGTGAAACGTCAGTTAAAAAAACGAGAAAAGGAACACACGATTTCAAAGATTAAATCAGATAGAGGGGAAGTATTAACATTACCGAATGAAATTAATAAAAGATTTGTGCAATTTTATGAGAGTTTGTATACATCCAAAACGACAACGGACACCAACAAAGTCACTGAGTTTCTGGATAAATGCAATCTTCCCAAACTAGAATTGCAGGAACGAGAGGAATTGGGAGCACAAATCTCAAATGAGGAAATAGAAGAAACAATATTCTCATTAAAAAATGGAAAAACACCAGGTCCCGACGGATTCAGTAATGAATTCTATAAAAGTTTTTACGGTATATGTAGTCCTCGTCTACAGAAAATGTACACACGCGCTTTCAGAGAACAAATATTAACTGATACATTAGCAGAATCTACGATTACATTACTACTTAAGAAAGATAAAGCTGAGGAAGAACCTGGATCTTACAGAGCTATCGCGTTGTTAAATACAGATAAAAAAAATTAGCAAAAATATTTGCAAGAAGATTAAGTACGCCATTAAACTAATACATCCGGATCAAACGGGGTTTATCCCTAAGAGACATTCATTTAATAATTTGAGACGTCTGCTTAACATAATGCACTCACACCAAACTAAAGATCCAAATCTCGCAATTATTTCGCTGGTTGCAGAGAAAGCATTCGATCATGTTGAATGGAACTATATGGTTAAGGTATTGCAAAAATTTCAACTGGGAGAGAATTTCATTCAATGGATTAAATTAATATATAATGAGCCAACGGCCAGAATATTAACTAATATTTTATCCACAAAATTTCAACTGTCAAGGGGTAATAGACAAGGTTGTTCATTATCACCATTGTTATTTGCCCTCATAATTGAACCACTACTGGAAAGAATTAGAACTCATCCGAATATCCATGGGTATAAGACAAAATATTCAAACAATAAAATATCATTATACGCTGATGATGTACTTTTGTACATCACAAAGCCTCATATCACTATACCCAAATTTAATTGAGGATTTTGGTTCATTTTCAGGTTATAGAATAAACTGGAATAAAAGTGAAATCATGTCAATAAAACCGAAAGATTCTACACATCTCGTACAATTTCCTTTTAAAATAGCTGTGGAAAAATTTAAATATTTGGGTATTGAAATTACTAGAAGATATCAAGACATGTTTCAAGCAAACTATAACCCTATACTTAAGAAACTACATAATTTAATTAAATTCTGGAAAATGCTTCCGATGTCCTTGATAGGCCTTAAAATGATTTTTCTACCACAAATTCTATACTTGTTCCAATCAATCCCATTATATCTACCCAAAAAGTTTTTTTAAAAATTGGACTCAGATATTACAAATTTTATTTGGGATTATAAGTCCCATAGAATACAAAGACCACACCTGAATAAACCCAAAGTAGTAGGGGGATTAGCACTCCCTAATTTTACGTATTATTATTGCTCGGTAAATATTAGAATTATGATTCAATTGTTGGATAATTCTCTTCATCAACCGGAATGGATCATAATGGAGAAAGAGGACTGCTCCCCTTTTAATATTGGTGCGATCCTTCTTTCACCAATGACGGTGAATAATACAAACTACAACATAAACCCAATTATACATAGTACAATCAGAATTTGGAAACAAATAAAATACAACTTAAAATTAAGAAACTTATCTCTCCTATCTCCTATTGCTAAAAACCCTCTGTTTAAACCTTCAATTATTAGGTATGTTACAAAACTTACCTTTACCGGCGCTGCACTTCTGCCGCTCCCCATGTGCGTGACTTTCGCGCCTTGCAGAGGGGGGCGGGCTTAAAGTGCCGTTTTTCCACAGGCCTGGATAATCGATGAATGTCGGGCGATTTGGTTGCTGAAGAAAAATCGCTCCGACATTTAATGAATGGTGGTATTTTTAAATCACTCTAGATTATTTATTAACTAGAGTAATTTAAAAATCACCTTCAAAAGCCGTGACCGCAGACAACCGGAAGCATTTTGCGTAGGGGAGAAAAAAAGGTAAATACTTTATTTTTATATTAAAAGTTGGTTTTTCGGGAGGCATTAATAATATTTTAATGTTGCGAAATGGGGTCCCCAAAAAATGTATGAACCCCCAGTATTTTTCCCCCCGACTTCACTGCTAACCACAACGTTCCAATCCACCGCATTCCACTAAAACCCACTCGCTAGTTGATTTAAATGGCCATTAATTTACAGGAATCAAACACTAAATTCCTTCCATTTGGCCCAGAAAGTCATGAAAATTTGATTTAAAAATTATGTTATATTGTGGATTATTGTGTGAATGTTATTTGGACACTTAGGCAATTTAAAAAAAGTTTATCTTTTCTTAAGAAATTGATAGATGTTTAGATCTACTCATTGAATTTTGTAATTAGCTACAATTAGATAACTAACTAATTATATGCTTTAATTTCAGGTAATCCAAGTAAGATTGTTTAATATTTGTTTCAGAATGCTTCAATCTATAATAACTGAAAATTTCATTGAGTTCTCTTAATTTTTAAGAATGTTATGGACTTTTAACTTTTCCAGATCACAGCTTTTGAGTTAAGTCAATTGAAAGGCAATGGGAAGCAAGATGCTCATTTCCGAGTATGAAAATGGCCATAACTTTCTTAATACTGAAGATATGAAAGTAAATTAGGTGTCAAATTAAACTTCTTTTTATGCTTTATCTGATGGGATAAATTGCAGACTTGATTTTTTAAATCTCAAAATTTTGTAACATTGCTACAATTATAGAGAAAGCATTTATACAATAGGAAAGAGCAGGAATTAAAACATTGGGAGATTTGTATGATACGGGAAAACTATTATCATTTAAACAATTACAACTAAAATAATCTGGGTAACAATCAGTATTTTAAATATTTCCAAATATGTGATTATCTGAAAAAACGTGCACAAGAATTTCACAAAATGCCATTAGACTTACTAGATGAAGTAATGAATACAAAGGCGGAATCAGCAAATTTAATTTCATATATATATATATAATATTATACTAAATGCAGTAATACCAACAATGGAAGGTATCAGAGGTGAGTGGGAAAACGGACTAAGCATAAAAATTTCCAATGAAATGTGGAAAGAGCACTTCTTAAATGTGCACAAATGCTCAATTAACGCAAGACACACTTTAATACAATTTAAAAATTTACACAGATTATACTTCTCAAAAACCAAATTAAATAAATTTTTCCCTAACGTTTCACCAATTTGTGATAAATGCCAATGTCAAGAAGCTACTATAGCGCACTTATTCTACAAAAATTCAAAGGTTTTGGATTGAAATCTTTGAAATTTTCACAAAACTGTTTAAAATAAAAATGACACCAAAGCCAGAATGGATTATTTTCGTAATGACAGAAGGTAGTTCGGAATTAAATGTGTATCAAAAGAATCTATTTGATTATGGCTTAATAATAGGAAAAAAGCTAATCTTGAAATTCTGGAAAAATGCTCCTATACCACCATTAAATATGTGGATTTCAATTATGTTTGAAACATTACATTTGGAAGATATGAGACTCCGCCTGGTCTGCATTTATAGAATTGCTACAAAGATAGGGTGCAGGAGTACCTCGGGCCTTGGTAGGGGGGATGAAAAACTATCAAGTTGGTGGATTACTTCTGCGTGATATATATAATATAGTAACTGCCTTTTTTTTCTTTTCTCTCTCTTTGTCTCTCTTTCTTATTTCTTTTTCTTTTGTAGGGTCTATCTCTTAACCCCCTTTCTCTAATTCTTTGACAAAGGGTTTGTGTTTTTTTTCTTCTCCCCTTTGGCACACTCTTTCACTTTCACTACTTTTCACCTACTTCACTCTCTTTCTATTCTTTTTCTTTAAAAGCCATAAAATTATGGGGTACAATGATTGTAACAATATATATGTGATGCACACTGATGTATTTACCTCTAATAAATAAAAATATTAAATTTAAAAAAAATTGTAGTGAAACCATTTATGAAATTTATTGTGTCTAAGTAGGATTGTAAACATTAGATCTTGTTTAGATTTATAGAAATATTTTTCTTCTTGATATGGAAAATGTGTTTTGTTTGTATGACTTGTGTGATTATTGTATTACATATGCATCTTATATTTTGAGGAGTGGTCTTTGATGGTGCAGGTGGGATAAATTGCTAATACAAGACAAAATGGCAAAACATAATTCTCATCAGCTTATTTATCCTTTAGGCAATAAACTTCAGACCATTCTTTGCCTTCAACTTAATGTCTAGAATTGGCCATCTGGTAATAAATACACATAGACATAATTTCCAATGTCATTACAAACTCCAACTGCAGCAAATCTCAGCTCCTAACCCAAGTCCTTCTGTTCCATTTTTCCTTATAATGTGTTTATTTTTCTCAGAAACTGAAGTGAATTGCCATGGGCAACAACCTAGTTGAATTGAGTGAAAATATACCAATTCAATTTGAAAGTACCAAAATGAAAATGTTAAATTTGAATTATCACTCTGGGAGTGAATATGTACGAACTGAGGAGAATATGTAAATTAAAACCAAGAGGAGCAAGTCACAGTATTAATGCCAAGGTACCATGTTGTAAACCTAAATTGTTAATATTACATGCCATTCAATAATAATTTACAAATGATAGAATAATCACGGAATTTGGTCTCTACATTTGGAAGAATGCTGAATATTTCTTGTATTTTCCTCCCATATTTCAGATTTACAGTACAGTTTACCCTCATCATTACAGACCTCTTTATAATGGATTTTGGTTACATCAGACAGAACATCCCCACAGTACAACTGCCTCTTTAAGAACACAGGCTGTTAGTTACACTGCGGGCATCAAGAAATTGACAAGCGATTCCTTCGATCGACACTTGTCCAATGATACTCTATTGAACAACGTAACAAACAGCCTTTAGTATTTTTAGCTTGTAGTAACAAAAATACATTTTCAAAGTCAAAGTCAAAAGAGTTTATTGTCATGTGTCCCTGACAGGACAATGAAAATCTTTCTTTGCATAGCACAACAGAACATAGAAGGCATTGACTACAATTCTATACATAAATACACCCATGAATTAATAAATTAATAAAGTGCAAATAACAGATGGAGGGATATTAATGTTCAGAGTTCCGAGCCAGGTTTAATAGCCTGATGGCTGTGGTAAAGTAGCTATTCTTAAACCGGGTTGTTGCAGTCTTCAGGCTCCTGTAACTTCTACCCGAAGGTAGCAGGAAGATGAGTGTGTGGCCAGGGTGGTGTGGGTCCTTGATGATGCTGCCAGCCTTTTTGAGGCAGCGACTGTGATAAATCCCCTCGATGGAAGGTCAGAGCCGATGATGGACTGGGCAGTGTTTACTACTTTTTGTAGTCTTTTCCTCTCCAGGGCGATCAAGTTGCCGAACCAAGCCACGGTGCAACCAGTCAGCAAGCTCTCTACTGTACACCTGTAGAAGTTGGCGAGAGTCCTCCTTGACAGACCAACTCTCCGTAATCTTCTCAGGAAGTAGAGGCGCTGATGAGCTTTCTTAATAATTGCATCTGTGTTCTCGGACCAGGAAAGATCTTCACAGATGTGCACGCCCAGGAATTTGAAGCTCTTGACCCTTTCAACCATCGACCCGTTGATATAAACAGGACTGTGGGTCCCCATCCTACTCCTTCCAAAGTCCACAATCAGTTCCTTGGTTTTGCTGGTGTTGAGGGCCAGGTTGTTGTGCTGGCACCATATGGACAGTTGCTCGATCTCTCTTCTATACTCGGACTCATCCCCATCAGTGATACGTCCCACAACAGTGGTGTCGTCAGCGAACTTGATGATGGAGTTCGCGCTATGATCGGCTAAGCAGTCATGAGTAGAGAGTGAGTACAGCAAGGGGCTGAGCACGCAGCCCTGAGGTGCTCCCGTGCTGATTGTTATCGAGTCTGACACATTTCCACCAATACGAACAGACTGTGGTCTGTGGATGAGGAAGTCGAGGATCCAATTGCAGAGGGATGCGCAAAGACCCAATTCTGCGAGTTTGGTAACCAGCTTGGAGGGGATGATTGTGTTAAATGCCGAGCTGTAGTCAATGAATAGCTGCCTGACATATGAGTTTTTGTTGTCCAAGTGGTCCAGAGCGGAATGGAGGGCCAGTGAGATCGCGTCCACCCTTGATCTGTTGTGGCGGTAAGCGAACTGCAGTGGGTCCAGGTTTTTGTCGAGGAAGGAGTTGATTTGCGCCATGATCAACCTCTTGAAGCACTTCATCACCACAGGCGTTAGTGCCACAGGTCGATAGTCATTGAGGCACGTCACCTTGCTCTTCTTGGGCACCGGTATTATTGATGCCCTTTTGAAGCAGGTGGGAACCTCAGACCTCAGAAGTGACAGGTTGAAAATGTCCGTAAAGACTCCAGCCAGTTGGTCCGCACAGGTTTTTAGGACACGACCAGGTATGCCATCAGGTCCAGACGCTTTTCAAGGGTTCACCCCTCTGAAGGATTTCCTGACGTCGGCCTCTGTGACTGAGACTGAAATACCATCACAGCGAATAGGGGCTCGGGAAGGCACATCGGTGTTCTCCCTATCAAAGCGTGCGTAAAATGCATTGAGCTCATCAGGGAGTGATGTATCGCCGACATCCGAGCTGCCTCCTGGTTTCGCCTTGTAAGAGGTGATTCAGTCCCCGCCACAGCTGCAGAACATCTGTCTCATCCTCCAGCTTGGAGCAGAACTCCCTTTTGGCCTTTTTGATGGACTTACCAAGGTCGTATCTGGACTTCTTGTAGACCACTATGTCATCAGACATGAATGCCCAGTGTCTGGTCTTCAGAAGAGTGCGGATCTCACAGTTCATCCAAGGTTTCTGATTGGGAAACACTCAGAAGGTTTTTGTAGGGATGCAGTCCTCCACACATTTCTTTATGAAGTCTGTAACGACTGTGGCGTATTCATTCAAGTCCGTTGCCGAGTCCTTGAACATAGCCCAGTCTACAGACTCCAGTGTAGTTGTTCTTCTGCCCCCACCGACCAGCTCTGTACTGTCCTCACCTCTGGGGGTGCGCTCTTTAATTGCTGCCTGTAGGCAGGAAGAAGCAGCACCGCGGTATGGTCGGATTTACCGAAGTGAGGGCGAGGGATAGAGCGGTAAGCATCCTTGATGGTGGTGTAGCAGTGGTCGAGGGTGTTTGGTCCTCTAGTGCAGCAGGAGACATGTTGGTGGAAGTTGGGGAGTGATTTCTTTAGGTTTGCCTTATTGAAGTCCCCAGCAATGGTGGTAAATGCCTCGGGGTAAGACGTCTGGTGTTTGTTGACCACGGCGTGCAGCTCCTCCAATGCCAGACGGACGTCTGCCTGGGGTGGGATGTAGACCGCGGTCAGGATGATGGAGGTGAATTCCCTCGGTAGGTAGAAGGGACGGCACTTCACCGCCAGATGTTCGAAGTGTGGAGAGCAGGAGTTGGACAGGACTGCCACGTCTGAGCACCACACAGAGTTGACCATGAGGCAGACACCCCCTCCTCTCCCTTTCCCCGATGCCAGTGTATGGTCCATACGGTGGATGGAGAACCCTTCAGGCTGGACTGCTGAGTCTGGGGAGCTGGGGGTGAGCCATGTCTCTGTGAAACAGAATACAGAGCATTCCCTCAGCTCCCTTTGATAAAGCAGCCTTGCCCTTAAGTCCTCCACTTTATTTTCAAGGGACTGTACATTGGCCAGTAGGATGGTAGGGAGAGGGAGCTGACGTCCCCTGCGCTTCAGTCTGACCTGAAGTCCTGCCCGTCGGCCACGTTTCCGGACACAATGGAGGCTTCCCCTTTGTTTCCAGGTACTGTGTTTCCTGTACCTGCTGTTTCTGCGGACCAACGCTGGAACGGGAATTCCCTCACAGATGGCAGCCCCAGCTCCGTAATGAACGGGGGTTCCCTCAGAATCAGCAGCTCCAGCTTCATTTCTTCTGTGATATTTCTTCAGAGCCGTCGGCTCTGGAGGACATCCCGTGGTTTCCAGGTACCGTACCTGGGTTCCTCAGTCGGGTCGGGAGTTTCACAGCCAGCGTGGGAAAGTTTAAAGTCCGGTGCTCCCGCAGCTGCGGGAGATCGCAAAATTGCCAGAGCTTTCAGCTACACAAGCAGCCTGTCTGAAACGGCACCGATTACTGCCGTTTCCCTGATGCAGGTAAGTTGATAGAAGTTGTAGGTAAAACTTTTCTGTTCTGGTGCTCCGCAAAAGTCGCCGCAGGCAGGCGCCATCTTGAGCTTAGCAATGTGCAACTTGATGTTAGCTGTTAAACAGAACTATGTATTTGAAAACAACTCGTTATCTCACAGAATGATGGTTGGGTCGTTTGAGTGAATCCCTTACTTGGTTATAGTGGACAATCGCCAATGATGGATACCATTTACCCCCCCAACCCTCTGCCCACCCACCTCTGGTCTGTTATAACGAGGGTTATCACAATTTACAGTTTTCTTCTGTGGTTGTATTAAGGTAATCAGTACACTGAGCCTCAAGACGTAATCAAAATTAATATTGCTCTCTTAGATTATAGGCAAATTTGATTTTTGAGAAAGGTGCAAAGTTATAAATTTGTTATAAATCACCATGAAAGGCAAAATCATGGGGTTAACCATGCAAAATTAGAAATGACCACAAATATAACTACAATATCAACAAATAAAATTAGACAGTCCAATAAAATGGACAAATGATTAATCTAGATTACTCATGGAATTATGGAAGAAATGACTCTCTGACTAAACTGCTGAAATGGCATTGTAATTTCTTGTCATGAGTAGTTCTTTCAGCACACACCAAAAGCCAATAAAAGTGATGCCAAAGATGTAATATAAAATATTCTTCAGCAGTTGGGTTACATAAAACACTGATCATTTGAGGTTAATGGCTCAAATTATCAACCTGCTAGTTACCAACTTCAATTCAGCTGAACTGAAGAACATCCCAACTGGTCTTCAAGCCTGTAATTGGCAGTACATCAGCCAGAGAGCAATGCTTCAAGAAGGGGTAAGGAAATAGCACTTGCAAGATGATATATTTTAATTAATCAAGCATAAGCAAAGAAATGGGCACAGAAATGATGGGGTACATGATTATAATCCTGTGCTGTAAATACTTGGCTTTACGAATAGAAGCTCTTCTTCACATCCACACAAATGTATCAACATATTTCCCTCCCTTTAAAAAACAATATTTTGTACATTGGAGCATTTGTACATGCAACATTTTTTTGATATCTTATGACATAAAATAGCATGTTGCACACAGAGAGGAGGGAGAGGGGGGGAGAGACAACGAACAAACAAATTGCATTCATAGGAATGAATGTATGCCAGGATGTTGGACTTTAGAACTTAATGTTATGGGAGCTCATACGAATGCAAAGGTGTTCATAAGTCTGGTGTTTGTAACTCAGGAATGGTCTGTATAAGCAGACAAAAAATTGAGCAACAACTATTTTAATTTCATAATCATTTTAAATAACCTTAACCAATGGAACCAAGCCGCTGAAGAGTGTTCTCCCGACGCCGAAGCCCCATCATCCGGCGAGAGGGCCTGAGAGAACATCGGGCCGCCGTTGCGGCTACTGCGGAGGCCTCAACAGGTGTGAACAAGTGGTGAACAACCATGGATGAACAAGGGGAAGAGGACTGGACTTTTTGCCTTCCCTCACAGTGGGAACCATTGTGGAGGGATGTTTTTATGTTTTATGTTCAATTCTTTTTTAATGTGGTATCTTACTTTTATTGGTGTGTTGCAAATGACACTACACCAGAAATGGTGTATGTGACAATAAATTTCCTTTGCCTTTGTCCTTTGTCCAATTTGTGCTGCGATAGGAATATAGCAGATATTTGTTGTCCTGATCAATGGAAGCACATTTCAAACAATCGTGTTATAGTGAAGTGAAACCAAATTATAAAAACCTATGAAATTAATGGAAACTCCAAATCTGTAAATAAAATGTCACTTTTTTTGTGAATTTTATATTTATGTTTAAAATATATCACACAGATATAAATCTATATTCCAGAAATATTGTAAAAACATTGTAGCAATATCCCAGCAAATGGTCCATCATTGTCCACCGGTAGAAACTTATTTAAAAAATAGAATATTGGCTGTCCATTTTACAGGTTATTGTTTAGATCTTGCCTGCATCAGAACAGCCACCCTATAGGACAAAGAAACAAACACAAAAATATTTTAAGCATATTATTTTGGGCGGTTGCTGCTGGGACGCAAGTTGGGGCCTGATCAACCCCGGCTGGGTCGCCTGGGCGAGGGTGTCTGATGTTGTTGTGAGACCCGAAACACCTGATGACCCCAGGCCACATCACTGAGG
Organism: Raja brachyura; assembly: GCA_963514005.1. The sequence continues at coordinate 57,381,006 of OY740789.1, forward strand.
ATGCATCCCAGCTCATCTAGAAGATCTATATTTTTCACATTGAAGTCTGGCTCAGCCAGTGGCACCTAGGAATAGACTGGGTGACAACCAAGAATAGTTGGTGACTGCTGGAGAGACAGTTGACGGCATGGAAAGACGGCACCCGGGAAAGGCTGAGTTAGCACCCAGGCCTCAATAAGCCCGACCATGGGTGAACAAGGGGAAGAGGACTGGACCCCAGCTGAGAATGCGTCCCAGCTCATCTAGAATATGTATATTTTTCACGAACATATGTTCAAACCCCTGCTTATATTTGCAATAAGTCATTGAAGGTTTATGTTTGCAGTTTCAGCTATTTTCTATGCACATCATTTCAATTGGTGCCTCTTAATTCAGTATATTCATCTTAAGTTAAATTTCCCAAATTATTTTGTTGGTGCTATCGCAGCACAATATTATTTTCTGAACAGGGAAATAAAAATAAACAAATTATGTGTCGGTTATCTTTGTATGTTTGAAATGTTTTCAACAACATTTTAGGCATGAGACTTTGCAAGATAAAATGACCATGACTTCACAGTAGCTAAATTTATAGCACATCTAGTATCAGGTATTAAAACACTATTAATACACTTTCATTCTGCTCTGGATTTTCCACTCAATGGCAAAGATTTATGCCATTCATAGATATACTCTCCAACAATAAGTACTCATAGATTTGGGCCATGTATTTTTACTTTATGTTGGAGCAGCATGTGGTCATTTGATTTCACAACATTATTATGCTCTTTCATCTTTCAGTTTGGTTTAAATATGGGTATCAATATTTAAAAAATGTGCAAAATAAATATAAAATCTGTTTGAGGAACATAAACAATAAAACTAAGACAGTGCCACAAAAATCTCTTTAATTATTAAAAAAACTATAGTCACATCTTCGCATCTCCATCTCGTTCCGCAGAGACCGCTCCATCCGCAAATTATTACTTTCAAAGCATATGTGGTCCGCGATGGGAAGTGTGCGGGAGGGAGGGAGGGTGGGGCGGTGAGGAAGGAGCGTCGCTCTGAGTGAGGGAGAGGCCGTGAGGAGGGAGTGCTGTGCTGTGGGAGGGAGGGAGGGAGGGAGGGATGAGTGGTGAGGAGGGAGCGCTGCGCTGTGGGAAGGAAGGAGGCAGAGGCCGCTGGGCACCGACCCGAGTGAGGCCATGGGCGGGCGTGGACCCCAGTGAAGCCATGGGCAGGCGTGAACCAGAGGATCCGAACAAGGCCGCGGGCCGGCGTGGACCCGAGCGAGGCCGCGGGTTGGCGACAACCCGAGCCAGGCCGTGGGCCGACCCGAGCGAGGTCGCATCTTCAGTGCGACTGGGTCAGGCGGGCCAGGCAAAGGGGGGGGGAGAGGGTTTTCCAGAACATTCCAGAACTTCCCCACCCCCGGCAAAGAATCAGTGGTTTATGAAGTTAAAACCATTGGAGAGGTGGAGAGGGCGGCGACCCGCCTCCCCTTGCGGGGGCATTGTGACGTCATTCGAAGCTGCTTGAAGAATCTGTGCATGAAATGTGAAGGGACGACCGGGTTAATGTGAGTAATAATCTGTTAAACTTTCAACTCTAGCACGTAGCGTTTTAATGAAGGTAGACTAACACATAGACACACACACACACGCACGTATACATACATACAAGATGAGACTTTTATAGATACTGAATCTAAAATAAGAATTTTATTACTATTGATTTAATATAATAAATAGAAACCATAGTAAATGTTGTTTTACCCTATACCTTAGGGCAGATGGATACACAAACAGAACAAAATTGACACGATTAATTACTAAAATGTAAGACAGTGGCATAACAGTTATTGCAACAGTCACACAGTTTCAGGAAGTCAGGATCCACGGGAGGCGTGGGGGCTGAGAGGGAGCAGGAGGGGGGGCAAAGAGGGAACGAGGGGGGACAGAGAGGGAGGGGGGCAAAGTTTGAGGGGTGGAGGGCACGTCGTCACAGGGAAGGGCTGGTTCTCAAACGCAATACTCCCTTGCTCCCGGCTCCCGGCTGTGGGCTCCAGGCTCCAGGTTCCAGGCAGGGCTCGAGTACGGGAGGGCGGGGAGGGGGAGTGGTCGGGCGGGTGGGTGATGTCATTCGCAGCGCGTGCAAGAAGACAGCCAGGTTTTTTTCCGACGTTCTTTCAGATTTTTGATCATTTTCATTAATAACTCGAGAAATAACGCATTCATTTTTCAGATAAGGCGATTTTGGACTCTACGTAAAAAGTCTCTGCTGGAATATGTAAGAATGTTACCGTTAGCGCGTCGTTTTTTTTCAAGAAGATGTGATTATACACAAATAAATAACACACGGTAATAATATTTGGTGTTTTAGATTCAATTAAACATTAACAGTAAATCAAAGAAATTTTCTTGATTATTGTTTAATGATTGGAAAAAAATTAATATTAAAATTTTGGAAGGGACCATTATCCCCTACAATCAAAATGTGGACAGTGGAAATGTTGGAGACGCTGCAATTGGAGAGAATTAGGTTTATCCTAATGGATAAACACAAACTTTTTGAACAAATATGGTCTCCATTCACTGATTACATGAAGGGGTAGCTGGGCTCAGCATTGAAACTCCTGGTGGTAAGTACCTGGTGGTAAGATCAAATGAAAAGTTTTAATCTGAGATTTATATACTTGTCTCTATATATGTATTATTAGAAATTGTTCCATTCATTGTTAAGATGTATACTGTTTTTCTATCTTTAAGTATAATAATTGTTTGCTAGTAATATGGATTTTTTAATTTTGTTTGTTTGTGTTTTTATTTTATTTATTTATTTTTTTCGCTCTCTCTTTCTCTTCTCACATATAATCAAAATTATAATCACACTTTTTAAATTAAACATCTATTCTTTCTTTACTCTTTTTTTTCTCTTCACTATTAAAAAAATTGAGGCTTATATATATTGCTTTGTAATACTCATATAATTTTGGAAATATGTAATATGCATATCTGAAAAAATTATTATATTATTTGTAATACGTATGGCCTCTAATAAAAATATATACAAAAAAAATAAAAATAACACACACACACATCTAAGATCAGACTTAATAGGTATATGATAGATAGTGAATCTAAAATAAGAATGTTATTATTATTGATTTCATATAATAAATAAAAAACATATTAAATGTTGTTTTTCCCTATACCTAAGGACAGATGGATACACAAACAGAACAAAATTGGCACGGTTAATTATTAAAATGCAAGACATTGGCGCAACAGTTAGTCCAACACATTTGATTACATTCCGTTATCAAACATAGTCACTGTTCACTCTGAAGACCATGAATCACAATAGGGTCAGGGGGTGTGTGAATCAGTGTGGGGTGGATAGATGGCGGGGGGGGGGGGGGGGGGGAGTTGAGAAGGCAATCGGTGCGGAATGGATGGATTGAGGCAGGTGAATTAGTACGTGTTGGTTGGAGTATGTAAATTGTGAGAGCACGGGGGATGTCAGTGGTGTTGAATGGAGGATCAGTACGGGATGGATGGGTGGGGGGGCAGGACAGCATGGATCGGAGGGTCTGAGCAGGATGAATGGAGGATCACTACAGGATGAATGAGGGGTACAGTATAGGATGAATGGGGTATCAGTATGGAATGAATGAGGGAATCAGTACAGGATGCATGAGGGGATCAGTACAGGATGAATGGGGGGTTTGGTGCAGGGTAAATGGAAGGTGGGTCAGTACGGGATGAATGGGTGGATCAGTGCAGTATGAATGTGGGGGAGAAGTGCAGGATGGATGGAAAGGGGGGTCAGTACAGGATGAATTGGGGGACCAGTGTAGGATGGATGGGGGGGTGGCAGGAGAATCAATGCTAGGTGGGCAGTGTGATGAAAAGGGGGTAGATAGGGAGGGGAGCACAGGGGATGTCAGTGAGGACTGAATAGAGGAGGGAATGGGTATTAGTGCAGGATGGAGAGGAGGGGTCCTAGGATAAGAGGGGTGGAGGGGGGGGGGGCGTACGAGAGAGAGCGAGAGAGAGAGAGAGAGAGAGTGGGGGGGGAAGGGGCAGAGGAGGTGGGGAGGATGGAAGGTCAGCACTCGGACAACATCGCCCCGCTGCCTTGGCCATCCCTGTCCAACACCGAAGTGCTGCCGCCAAAGGGGGAGGCGGTTGGGAACTCGTCGCCACCGCCTCCCCTCCTCCGCCAGCCATCAGGTAGGTGCGGGGCTGAGTGGGACAGCTCAAAGATCCTATAGCTATAGGATCTTTGGTGTAGCTGCTTCAGTCGGCGGAAGGAGGACTCCCCCTCCCTCTCTCTCTTTCTCTGTCTCCCTCTGTCTCCCACTCCCTCCCTCCTCCTGGCTTCGGCGTGCGAGAGGGGTTGTAATGAAAGCGCCGTTAACGGGTTTGCAGGAAGCAATTATCAGGCCGATAGCGGCCACTGCCTGCAAATCAAAAGATACTGCTGCAAATCCACCAACTGCGCTGTCAAAACAACCCCTCTCCCATGCCGAGGCCGGGAGGAGGGAGGGAGGGAGAGGGAGGCCTCCTTCCGCCCAGCGGGGTGCAGGAGGAAGAGGAGATGGAGCCGCTGTCACGGCCGCTGTTGCCGCTGTTCGGAGCCCGTCATTTGCTCCGACCCTTCATCACCACGCACCGTATCCTTGCCCCACAATCAAAGATACTAGAGGAATACAGCCGGCGCCGACCAACTGACCTACCTGGAGAAGAGCCTGTGGTTCCTAAACTGCTATCGATGTCATAACCCGCAAAATTGGAGTGAAAAGTAAATCATTTTCAATTCTGAGGGAATCCCTAATGAGAAGACGTGTAAGGGCTCGTCTAGGGAGGCTATTTGGGTGGAACTGAGAAGTGGGAACGGTGTAGCAACACTTTTAGGGGTGTATTATAGACCGCCAAATGGGGAGCGAGAATTGGAAGAGCTAATATGTAAGGAGATAGCAGATATTAGTAGTAAGCACAACGTAGTGATTGTGGGAGATTTCAATTTTCCAAAAATAGACTGGGAAACACATTCTGCAAATGGGCTGGATGGTTTGGAGTTTGTTAAATGTGTGCAGGATAGTTTTTTGCAGCAATACATAGAAGTATCGACCAGAGAAGGGGCAGTGCTGGACCTCCTGTTAGGAAATGAGGCAGGTCAGGTGACGGAGGTATGCGTTGGTGAGCACATCGGGACCAGTGATCACAATACCATTAGTTTCAATATAATTATGGAGGGAGTCAGAACTGGACCTAGGGTTGAGATTTTTGATTGGAGAAAGGCTAACTTTGAGGAATGCGTAATGATTTAAAAGGAGTGAATTGGGACATTTTGTTTTATGGGAAGGATGTGGAATAGAAATTGAGGACATTTAAAGGGGAAATTGTAAGAGTACAGAATCTTTATGTCCCTGTTCGGTTGAAAGGAAATAGTAAAAATGGGAAAGAGCCATGGTTTTCAAGGGAAATTGGACACTTGGTTCGAAAAAAGAGAGATATCTACAATAATTATAGGAGGCATGGAGTAAATTAGGTGCTAGATGAGTATAAAGAATGTAAAAAGAATCTTAAGAAAGAAATAAGAAAAGCTAAAAGAAGATATGAGGTTGCTTTGGCAAGAAAGGTGAAAGTAAATCCAAAGGGTTTCTACAGCTATATTAATAGCAAAAGGACAACATGGGATAAAATTGGACCATTAGAGAGCCAGAATGGACAGCTATCTGCAGAGCCAAAAGAGATGGGGGAGATATTGAACAATTTATTTTCTTCGGTATTCACCAAGGAGAAGGATATTGAACTCTGTGAGGTAAGGGAAACAAGTAGAGTAGCTATGGAAACTGTGAGATTCAAAGAGGAGGAAGTACTGACACTTTTGAAAAATATAAAAGTGGATAAGTCTCCAGGTCCTGACAGGATATTCCCTAAGACATTGAGGGAAGTTAGTGTAGAAATAGCAGGGGCTATGACAGAAATATTTCAGATGTCATTAGAAACGGGAATAGTGCCGGAGGATTGGCGTACTGCGCATGTTGTTCCATTGTTTAAAAAGGGTTCAAAGAATAAACCTAACAATTATAGACCTGTTAGTTTGACGCCAGTGGTGGGCAAATTAATGGAAAGAATACTTAGAGATAATATATATAAGCATCTGGATGAACAGGGTCTGATCAAGAACAGTCAACATGGATTTGTGCCTGGAAGGTCATGTTTGAAAAACCTTCTTGAATTTTTTGAAGAGGTTACTAGGGAAATTGATGAGGGTTTGTCAGGTTGGAAGCCGGTGACCAGTGGGGTGCCTCAGGGATCTGATGTTGTTTGTCATGTACATCAATGATCTAGATGATGGGGTGGAAAATTGGATAAGTATGCAGATGATACTAAGATACGGGTGCTGTGGATAATGAAGTAGATTTTCAAAGTCTACAGAGAGATTTGGGCCATTTGGAAGAGTGGGCTGAAAGATGGCAGATGGAGTTTAATGCTGATAAGTGTGAGGTGCTACATCTTGGCAGGACAAATCAAAATAGGACGTGCATGGTAAATGGTAGGGAATTGAGGAATGTTGTGGAACAGAGGGATCTAGGAATAACTGTGCATAGTTCCCTGAAGGTGGAATCGCATGTAGATAGGGTGGTAAAGAAAGCTTTTGGTGTGCTGGCCTTTATAAATCAGAGCATTGAATATAGGAGTAGGGAAGTAATGTTAAAATTGTACAAGGCATTGGTAAGACCAATTCTGGAGTATGGTGTACAATTTTGGTCGCCTAATTATAGGAAGGATGTCAATAAAATAGAGAAAGTACAGAGGAGATTTACTAGAATGTTGCCTGGGTTCCAGCAACTAAGTTACAGAGAAAGGTTGAACAAGTTAGGTCTTTATTCTTTAGAGCGCAGAAGGTTAAGGGGGGACTTGATTGAGGTCTTTAAAATGATGAAAGGGATAGACAGAGTTGACGTGGATAAGCTTTTCCCATTGAGGGTAGGAAAGATTCAAACAAGAGGGCATGACATTAGAATTAAGGGACAGAGGTTTAGGGGTAACATGAAGGGGAACTTCTTTACTCAGAGAGTGGTGGCTGTGTGGAATGATCTTCCTGCAGAAGTGGTGAAGGCAGGATCGATTTTAACATTTAAAAGTAAAGTGGATAGGTATATGGACGGGAAGGGAATGGAGGGGCATGGTCTGAGTGCAGGTAGATGGGACTAGGGAAAAATAAATGGTCGGCACGGACTGGAAGGGCCGAGAAGGCCTGCTTCTGTGCTGTGATTGTTATATGGTTTATATGGTTATAAATCACTAGAACCAAAGTATTTCCATCCTTTGGTTTGAAAGGGAAAAGATAAGAACAGCAGGTGTCTAAATCACAAGCATCCAGAAGACAGTCATTTAAATAGAAAAATGGTGCTTGTCAGTTCACTTTTTGAAAATAATGAACGGAAAACAGGGAACAATATCACTGAGCCTCAAATCATATGTCAAGAAATTTCTAGTGTTTCAATTTAATAATGGAGTGAATTAATAATATGAGTACCACCCGACCAGATAACAGGTCACCGGCCTGGAATCTCCCAACAAGATTTGTATTTCTCTCTCATCACAGTGTATAGCTTTAGGTCACATAGTTGTTGTTTTCTCATGGAATGGGTGTAATAGACAAAAGAGATCTATTGGCCTAAACTGGTTCCTATTTTGAAACATCACTCCGCAGGAACTCAATTAAACTTTAAAGTTCTCATTTTCTATTCTGACAATGCAGTAAGTTTTGTAAACATGTTTAGCATATTTTTGAGGTTATGTTAATTGGAGTCAAGAATCAGCAATTTAATTTCCTTTTCATCTCACCACATGCAGCACAATGAATATAAGCAAAGGTATTGCTGTTCTTAGTTTAGATGAATATTAGAATTAGAAATATAAATAATATTAATGTTGACAGAGCCTAATGAACTTACTGTATTTTCTGACATTACAAATAGAACTCACTCTTAGCTACGCAATGTTTTGCAGCTTGTTTAGCATCTCAACAGTTTGACGTAAAAAATGCAAGGGACCAACTTATGGCATTGGTTACTTGTTTTTAATTAAAGTAAAATTACTTTGAAACCTTAGCTTATGGATTTGCAATCTTAACAATATAGTACCTGTCAGAAATGTATGTTACTTTCACCCCTGCCTATGCAACTTGTGGCCTGTCCATACAACTTAAAGCAGAGATCCATTGTTCTGGCGGTTGGAAAAGATAGAAAGCGGGATGGATGTCTTGTTTTCAGTGAAGGCATTCCAGAAGGCAGTGGGAGTAGATATAGCAGAGGTAATTATTCAAGTGAAGTGCGGAAAGCCATACTGCAGTCCAACAAGTAGTTCACTTGGCCAAGGCCAGTGAATATATCTTCAAATGCCATCTCCTACCAAACGCACCACTACCTTAGAATTACTGCTCAATTTACTACTCTCTCAGCATTCACCTAATAAAACTCTCCAAAGACTCCAAAACTCTCCCATCATTGACAAATGTATGGATGAGCAGGGTTTGGAGGGTTATGACGTAATGCAAGCAAATAGAACTAGCCCAATATGCCAACTTGGTCTATTTTAGTTTAGTTTTCGATTTACTATTAATTTATTCCAAGACGAAGTGGGACCCATTGAATAATCCACCACTGACCCATTCCCCCAACGCAATATTCCACCACTCACCTATGGCCCCCACGGGAAGCCTGGTCCCCCAACGCAACCCGTCAGCGCAAGTGGGGTGGGGGGGGGCAGTCGGCACTTCCCAGACTTGACTTTTGGGTCGGTATCGGCGTTCTATGGAGCAAATCAATCACTTCCACGTGGGGGGGGGGGGGGGGGGGACAACAGTTGGCACTTCCCGGAGCCAATGAGTGGATTTGACATTTGAGTCAATGTCGGCACTCCGGAGACAGTAAATCTTTCCCACGTGATTCTGCTAATCTTGATGCTCCTGTTGAACGATTGGGCCACCGATGCTAGAGAGGGGAATCGCCAAAATTCTGTCTCTCAAAATTCTTCGGGGAGTGGGCTGGGGGGAGTGGGCGGTGGGGGAGTGGGCTGGGGGGAGTGGCTGTGGCCTGTGGGGAGTGGAATGTGGGGAGTGAGGAGTGGGCTGTGGGGAGTGGGCTGTGGGGAATGGGCTGTGGGGAATGGGGAATGGGCAGTGGGGAATGGTCTGTGGGCTGTGGGGAGTGGGCTGTGGGGAGCGGGCTGTGGGGAGCGGGCTGTGGGGAGCGGGCTGTGGGGAGTGGGGAGAAGGCTGTGGGGAATGGGGAGAAGGCTGTGGGGAATGGGGAGAAGGCTGTGGGGAATGGGGAGAAGGCTGTGGGGAGTGGGGAGAAGGCTGTGGGGAGTGGGGAGAAGGCTGTGGGGAGTGGGGAGAAGGCTGTGGGGAGTGGGCTGTGGGGAGTGGGCTGGGGGTAAAATCGGCAAAGTCTTGGCTGCCGTTACCGCTGGCAACAATGACTGCAGTTTATGTAAATAATCCCATTGTGATTAGTAGACTGTGAGATGGCATTGTGACATCATCACTGGAAGCTACCAGAAACTCACCACAGCAGAGTGAGTTATTCTTCTCAAACGGGGCTTTTTAAAACTTTAACATCAATAACTTTTGAAAGTTAATATCTTAACATCAAATCTGAAGGGAACCTGATTATCACGATGACTGGAAAAATGTGAGTAAGATTCTGTAAAAATGTCAGCGCTACCGTGTAGCGTTTTGACGAAGATACAAAAACACACACGCACACACATACAAGATGAGAGTTTTTTAAGTATATATGTAGATTGTTATGTGTACAGATATACAGTGAACAGCTTTTGTTTACGTGCTCTCCTGTCAATAAAAATATGACACATTATTACAATCAAGCTGTCCACAGTGCACAGATAAAGGATAAAGGGCACTACATTTAGCCATCTAATTTGATTTCTGGTTTTCGGAAAGAATTTGGATTTGGACAAAGATTTAAAATTTTCATTCTTATTTTCAAATTCTTGTTGGCACCAAACCTTTCATCTCTGAATTCTTCATGGGCACCAAACCATTTGAACCATCGGTGCTCCTCCAATTCTGGACATAGGTATCTTCAACTTTATTCATTCTACCACCACTCATTGTGTCCTCAGCCACTGATACCCAACTCCAGAATTCACACCTAGATATTCTCTATCTCTGTTTCCTCCTTTAAGTCACTTCAGTTTTGGTTTTAGAAATACAGCATGGAAACAGGTCCTTCGGCCAACCGTCCATGCTGACCAACGATCATCTGCACACTAGTTCTATCCGACACACTAAGGGCAATTTATAAAAGCCACAATCTCTAAACCTGCATGTCTTTGGAATGTGGGAGGAAACCGGATCATCCAGAGAAACACCACGCGGTCACAGGGAGAACGTACAAACTCTGTACAGAGAGCAACCATTGTCAGGATCGAATGTGGGTCTCTGGTGTTGTAAGGCAGCTACTCTACCGTTGCGCTGCCCCAACTCTACTGTACTGTGCCTGTGCTTTCTCTTTAATATCATCCGTTAAATATGTCAAACATTTGGTCTAATGTCATGGAAGTACCAAATGTTATTTAATAATGCTCCTTCAAAGCATTTTCAATGATTTACAGTGATAAAAGGCATTATATATATGCATTTTTGTTAGGCATACTTTGAAGAATTAAGCTGCATAGCAGCAGACCTAAAAAAGGAAAACACTGCAAAGATTTGGTTTTCAGAATTTTTAGTGATTAATATGAAATATACAGGATTTGAATTATGAACTTTATTCTAATTTGTATATTTCATGTTTAGTTATACATAAAATTCATATTACAAAACTGTCAGTCAGGCTCATGATTTCTGAATTGTTACTGATTAAAAAAACTCATCAGTTCCAAAGCAAACTTCGGAAGATAATTAAAAATCTAAAACGTAAAATATGTTTGATTAAGGCAGATAATGAATGCAGAGCATTGCTGATAGGGTGAACACTGAATCATGCAACAAAGCAATCTTCATCTTTGCTGAAAGTGAAAATAGGAAATGCTTACAACCAGATAACTGATCTAAAATCATCAGATCCCTCACCTGTGTCTCCTGTTTCCCGATATTGGCCGATGTGGACAAGTTGGACCGAAGGGCCTGTTTCCACGCTCCATCACTCTATGACTCTATTGTAAATCTCTCACCTCTGCAGCATCTTGCTTTTGTTATTGCACTTTCCTACATTTTTCAGTTTTGAAATGTGCAAGCAAATTCCAATTTGTAATGAAACTATTAGAATTGAAATAGAAAAGGGGGGGGGGGGAAAGAAATCAAATATTTATTTCCCCAATGTGTAATTTCCCCAAATCTGAAATCAATTGACCCAGAATTAAAACTGCAGATCACCAAGCACCGATTTTTATTTTGCTACAATGAAGATTTTTGGAACTAGTTTGTTTAAAAAATCATTTGTTTCCAAAGTGTGTAGATCCAGAAGAAAACAGATGACAGCAGTTGAGAAAATGAGAAAATAGTTAAAATGTGTAGGAAGGAACTGCAGATGCTGGTTTACGCCGAAGATAGACACAAAATACTGGAGTAACTCAGCAGGTCAGACAGAATCTATGGAAAAAAATAGGTGACGTTTCGGGTCAAGCCCCATCTCAACCCAAAACGTCACCTATTCCTTTTCTCCATAGATTCTGTCTGACCTGCTGAATTATGCCAGCATTTTGATTCTATCTTCGGAGAAAATAGTTAAGGTGTTTTTACCATTATTCTGTTTTTAATACGTTTGTATTTTATTTTGAATCGAATCTTTCATCATTCTACCAAGAACACTTTCAAAATATATTATGTTCAGTATTTTCTTCATTCATTTCTGATTTGAAATGATGCTTCTGCACTTGGAATTACACCAGGAATCTGACTTGGCCAAGCTCGGTGGTTGTTAACCTACTGAGCTGAATCTGTGCAGTGAACTTCAAAAACTAAGGAAAATTGAATACTCTTGCCAATAAATTGAGAACAACCTATACATCAGCATTTCCTCCCTGCCAACTATCCTTAGAGCAATCATGCCAACCTATTTGGTTTGTACAATTCTTAGGCCTTAAGTGACAATGCCACCCAAGTGTTACATGTTTTGTTTTCACTAAGCCAATTAATGACAACGAAATGCAAATAAATCAATTGTAAAGCTACACATTTCACAGTGGAGTAAAGGTCACATCCACTGAAGTAACTTAAAGAACAATGTAAATATTAACTAACAAACCAGAATATAAAAGACCACTGTTACCATTAATATACATAATTAAATATTCTCCCATTTGGGGTTTCAATAGAAATAACCCACTGAGTTACTCCAGCATTGTGTCTATCTTTGTTATATGTCAGTTTGGCTTTACAAGTGATTTAAGCTCCATTTCAAATGAATTTATGATAAATAAGGACAAAAGTTAATAACTGCAAGGTCCATGCTTCATTTTGGTCCTGAAACAATTTCAACAATGTCTTTTGCAGATATAAACAAACCATTTTTGAGTGTGAACATATATTTTTGCTACCATAATATAAACATTATAAAAAGAGAATACCAGAGTTTGATGATTGAAAGGCATAAACTGTGCTTTGGATCTGGTATTTTATGAATTTCTATAATTTTAGCATACACGTATGTTTTAATGTTTTAATAACTGATTGATAACTTCAGTGTGTAGGAAAGCATTTTGTTTCTACCTTTGATAACTTCAGTGTTGCGAGATGAGTCTTGAAAACAAAGCAACTTGCATTTCATTAACATTACAAATGTTGAAGAAATACCCAAAGGTGTTTTAGATAGATACCATTGGAAACAAAAACAATAGGTTGGGAGTGTAAGAAAGAAATAGAGAGAAGCAAATGCATGTGGATGGGATTACAGCACATGACATTGGCAAACAGTTGTGACAAATAAAAACTACAATAGCATTTTCAGAAACATCTCACTTGCTTTGAAGGCCTGCCTGAAATGACATTCTGGTTACTAAATATAATTAATCCTGTGAACAGATTTACCTAATCATAATTCATTCTAAATGCCAAAACATTTACAAAAATATAAGAACTCTCTATTTCAGTTTCCTCTTGTTTGGAAATGGATGACAATGGCAAAACACTATTTATCAGCTAGTTTTCTGAGAGCACTTTAACTCACCCATGCAACGGTGGATCGAGAATCACAAGTTAGTCTCTTTGGCTGCCTCTCCCAGATACTCCTTAGTAAACCAGTTACAACAATCCAATGTCCTTTTTGGCTTGTTGCTGCTGTTAGCCCATGAATATCTGAATATGAAATAGAGTTCATATATTCATGGATTATGAAATAAAGATGGCATTTTATGATGGTGCCATTTCAACTTGCGATGTAAGTTATTGGACATGAACCAAAGCCACTGGGCTGTTATATCCCAGAAGCACTGTCTCTCAGCCAGCCCCATTGCCGTGAGATGGACTTGATTCCTGCTGGTTTAATATGCTCCCAGGCCTCTTACAGAACTAAACCACATACCTTCAAGTTCCACTTCATCAATTTCTTGATTTAATAATATTAAGCCTGCATTTTCAAATCTCTCACTTTGTCCCTGATAAACAAAAGCAGTATATTTCAGGTACATCAGCAGATTAAATTACAGGCAGCAAGTCGCACTTACTGTGCATAAAGTACGGTCATAAAGTACATCATAGGCGCGACTGCTGGTCTTCATTTCCCAAGGAGACAGGTCTAAAGATATAAAATACGATTGGAATTTTTGATTCTATTATCCTAACGTAATAGTCCCATCCAAGAACCATAATCAGAAATAGTCTAAATTACAGACATTGGAGAGCATGGGATCAGCTAACAGAATTGGAATAGCTACAGTAGCTTGCAAAAGTATTCATACCCCTTGAAGTTTTCCACATTTTGTCACTTTACAACCACAAACGTAAATGTATTTTATTGGGATTTTATGTGATAGACCAACACAAAGTGGTGCATAATTGTGAAGTGGAAGGAAAATGATACATGGTTTCCAAATTCTATTGCAAATAAAAAACTGAAAAGTGTGGCGTGCAAAAGTATTCATCCCCCCTGAGTCAATACTTTGTAGAATCACCTTTCGCTGCAATTACAGCTGCAAATCTTTGGGGGTATGTCTCTACCAGCTTTGCACATCTAGAGACTGAAATATTTGCCCATTCTTGTTTGCAAAATAGCTCAAGCTCAGTCAGATTGGATGGAGAGCGTCTGTGAACAGCAATTTTCAAGTCCTGCCAGAGATTCTCAATTGGATTTAGGTCTGGACTTTGAATGGGCCGTTCTAACACATGAATATGTTTTGATCTAAACCATTTCATTGTAGCTCTGGCTGTATTTTTAGGGTCGTGTCCTGCTGGAAGGTGAACCTCCGCCCCAGTCTCAAGTCTTTTGCAGACTAACAGGTTTTCTTCCAAGATTGCCCTGTATTTGGCTCCATCCATCTTCCCATCAAATCTGACCAGCTTCCATGTCCCTGCTGAAGAAAAGCATCCCCACAGCATGATGCTGCCACCACCATGTTTCACAGTGGGGATGGTGTGTTCAGGGTGATGTGCAGTGTTAGTTTTCCGCCACACATAGCGTTTTACATTTAGGCCAAAAACTTCAATTTTGGTCTCATCAGACCAGAGCACCTTTCTCCACATGTTTGCTGTGTCCCCCACATGGCTTGTGGCAAACTGCAAACGGGACTTCTTATGGCTTTGTTTCAACAATGGCTTTCTTCTTGCCACTCTTCCATAAAGGCCCGATTTGTGGAGAGCACGACTAATAGTTGTTCTGTGGACAGATTCTCCCACCTGAGCTGTGGATCTCTGCAGCTCCTCCAAAGTTACCATGGGCCTCTTGGCTGCTTCTCTGATCAATGCTCTCTTTGCCCGGCCTGTCAGTTTAGGTGGACGGCCATTTCTTGGTAGGTTTGCAGTTGTGCCATACTCTTTCCATTTTCAGATGATGGATTGAACAGTGCTCCGTGAGATGTTCAAAGCTTGGGATATTTTTTTATAAGCTAACCCTGCTTTAGACTTCTCCACAAAGTTATCCCTGACCTGTCTGGTGTGTTCCTTGGGCTTCATGATACTGTTTGTTTACTAATGTTCTCTAACAAACCTCTGAGGCCTTCACAGAACAGCTGTATTTATACTGATATAAGATTACACACAAGTGGACTCTATTTACTAATTAGGTGACTTCTGAAGGCAATTGGTTGCACTGGATTTTATTTAGGGGTATCAGAGTAAAGGGGGCTGAATACTTTTGCACGCCACACTTTTCAGTTTTGTTATTTGTAAAATAATTTGAAAACCATGTATCATTTTCCATCCACTTCACAATTATGCACCACTTTGTGTTGGTCTATCACATAAAATCTCAATAAAATACATTTACATTTGTGGTTGTAACATGACAAAATGTGGAAAAGTTCAAGGGGTATGAATACTTTTGCAAGCCACTGTATGTGCCCATATATCCTTACGACATAGGAGGTAGTCATTCAGCCTATTGAATCTATGGAGCTTCACAATGCAATCCAGTTTCCCCAATGCTTTCCTAGTTACATATTCTCTAAATATCACCATCCCATCTATAAAAAAGAGTGCTGGAGTAACTCTGTTTTGTTGCAAAGTACTCTCCCAATGCAGGAGGCCCAGTACAGAAAGATCAGTATGGGAATGGGAAGAGAAGTTTAATGGTCAGCAACCGGGAGATCCAACAGGTCTTGCCAGACAGAGCACTGGTGTTCACTGAAATGGTCGAAAATCTAAGCAGGAACATTGAATAAAGAGGATGAGGGTAAGAAGGTGCACGTGAACCTCAGTCTTACCTTGAAAGGACTGTTGAGGACCCTGGATGGATGTGAGAGAGGAGGTATAGGAATAAGTGCTACATCTTGCAGGAGAAAGTATCTCTGGAGGGGCCGGTTTGAGTGTGAAGGAATGAGTGAACCAAGGAGTTGCAGAGGGAATAGTCTCTGCAGAGGGCCGAAAGGGTGAGGATAGGATGACGCAACTGGTGATGGAATCACTTTGGGGTGGCGGAAATGTCGAAGAATGATGTGCTGGATGCAGGTGAGAGTGGGGGTGAAAAATTATGATCAGGGGAACTCAATCTTTGTTCCATTTGGAAGTGTGGGAGGGGGGGGGAGGTGGAAAGGGGCAAAAAGCAGCATTACGGGACACAGATGAGATGTGGATAAGGGATCCATCCAACAACTGACATCTAACACCACTTAGCACGAATCCCACGATTATCTGGAACACACCTCTGCCCACATTGCCTACCCTCAATTTCTCCAACACCATCGCATCTGCTCCCAGGATGAAGCTTGCTGTTGAGGACATCCGAGATGACCTCTTTCTTTACTAAACGTGGTTTCGCCCCTGCTGTCATAATTTGATTCCTCAACCGCATCAGTGTCACACAATTCTTCTCATTCCCAGACTGACCTTTCTGTCCTGGGCCTCCTCCATTGCCAGATTGAGGCCACATACAAACTGGAGAAACAGCACCTCATATTCTGCTTTGGTAGCTTACAACCTAAAAGTATGAACATTGAATTCCCCAGTTTTAGGTAACTAATCAACTACCCCTCCCCCCCCCCACCCCCCAACGTCGATGTGGCCCATATGGACTCGCACCCCTTTCTCACCTCCCAATCCCATTCCAACTACATTAATTTCTCTGGCTTCACAATTTTCAACTCTTCTATCCTCATCTCACACCTTTTGTATTTTCGTCTGGCATTGGTACAGTCTGTCAAAATCCCCCTCTTAGGCTTTATCGTGCCCCTCGATAAACCACAATCAGTCAGAAGAAGGGTCCTGATCAAAAATGTCACATATCCATGTTCTCCACGGATGCTGCCTGAACTTCTGAGTTAATCCAGCAAAGCAGTTCCTTGTTTCTACAATTAATTGACCGATCGTACATCTTCAGCATGTAGGAGGTAAGCAGAACACCCAGAGAATCCCCATTTAATCACAGGAAGAACATTCAAATTGCACGTGGACAGCACTGGAGGTCAGGATTGTACCCTGGTCACTGGAGACGCGAGTTACAGTAAGTTATGAGGCGATAAAAAACAAAAGGGAGATGTTTGCAACAAAATGGCCTGAACTGGGCAAAGATAAGGTTGGGAGTGAAATGAATTTGCTAAGCAAGGTTTTTTAAACTTGTAATTCAACAGAATTCAGAAGAATCATAATATAAATACAAAGTAGCAAAATACCCGTGCAAACTACAGATGCTTTATATACTTTTGTAATTGTTCCACCTCCAAGCAGATGCTATTCTCAACAAACTCAAGCAATATTAAAGGTAAATTATTATACCAGTGTAGGCTATTTGGCTCATTTTCCAGCATGAACTCCATAACTTTGCAGATTACATTTCTTCAAGGATACATTGATTTTGTTTAAATAGCAAAGAGGATATCTGGCCCCATCATCCACCAGCTGAAAACATTTTTCCTCGAGATGCCATAATAATCAAACCAACCACCATTATACGCCAGGTAGTAAATCATCAAGAGTCAGAAGCCTGATTGATTTTCACCTCTTTGGGCTAGTGAGAGGCCAAGGCAGTGGAGCCAAGTCAGTGGATATTTTTAAGACATAGACAAATTCTTGATTAGAACGGGTGTCAAAGGTTATGGGGAGAAGGCAGGAAAATGGGATTCGGAGGCAGAGATCAGCCATGATTGAATAATGGTGTAGACTCGATGGGCCGAATAACCTAATTGTACTCCTATAACTTGTTAACTTGTGATATTACAGCTGACTACTACAGCATCTTAATTGACACCTCAAATCAGACGAGCAACTTAGTGTGGTTGAGAAGTTACACGCCAATGTGCAAAAGCCACAGTAAACCTTAAGAAAGCAAATTGAATAGGTGAATATGCAGTTTGCTGTTGTGATTTATGGACTGTTCCCAGGGACGCATTTAAAGACTGACATCGAGTGCTGCTGGAATGTCATCAACTCGGTGAAAGATGCTCTTTGGTCTGCCCGAGCTTTGTTCACCACTCAGCGGAGCGAGATGTCCGTCAGGGAATGTTGCTGACTGGCCCGCTGCAGACTGCAGGAGTACGTGCTGAGGGAGGCACTGAAGCTCAGTGTAGCCAATGCCAAGGCTCAGTGGGGGAGGACCACAGTCTAGGTTCCTTCCGCTGCTGGACATGGGGGGCAGGGTGTGGTAGAGATGCCCCTCAAAATAAGGGAAGGGATTCCATGCCAGTGGGCCACATGAGTGGCAAGGGTGGGGGATAAATTTGTGAAATTTGAGCAATGTATGTAGACTGTATTGAATAATTGGTATAGCCTCCGAAAATGTCGGATGAATTTTTTTGCATGGTTCATGTATTGTATATATTTATACCTGAATAAAGTCTATTTTGAAATGAAAAAAACACAATAATCCTATAAATTGGTTTAACTACAAACCAACCTTTCACAGACACCCTTATTGTTAGCTTGAAGACCTTCCTCGGAGTTGTTTCCCATAGTATTGGATCCAAGATTTGGCAAGGATTCTTGTGTCTTTTCAAGGAAAAAGTTAAAATGGGAGTTTGGGGCTGGAAGGGCAGTGAACAGGGGGTATCAGAAGATGTGGAAGACAAATTTCGGGGCAGAAATGTGTAATTGCTGCAACATCAAAATATACTAACTGCAACAAATGATAATCCAATAGAAGATCGCTGTATCTTAGCAACCTCAGTGATAAGCTGGGTTGTTCAATGCATCATAACGCCTACCCATTATTATCATGCTGCTATGTTCCAAATAGAAGAACTCTCAAAATTCCCGGCTCCCAACAGATAAAAATGCATGGCCAACAATAGCATGTGCTGACATCAGGCTTTCTGACATCTCTCACCAGAAATGAAATCATTCTCTGCTGCAACCCAATACAATTACATTTAACCAGAAAAAATGTATCAAATAGCCATCATCTTTAGGGAGAGTATGTGCTACTATGCTGCAGCTTAAATGACTGTTGAGTAGGATGCAATCTGGTACAATATTTCTTTCAGTGGTGGTCAAAAACAATCAGGCTGCAAGTCACGCTTAAGGAACATATCATTGACCGATGATAGTAGAGCACTGATCGAAGTTGGCAAATAGTGTTAGGCTTGGATCACACTCATTACCCTCTCAATAAATAGGAAAAATGCACCATTGTGCAAGATT
Organism: Raja brachyura; assembly: GCA_963514005.1. The sequence continues at coordinate 57,400,257 of OY740789.1, forward strand.
ATAGCCTTCAATCCACACACAACTTTGAAAGTAATTGCATCTATCAATCAGCCAAACTTATTAGATTTAAAAATACTAATTGACGCTTTGACCATGAAAATATTTCATTCGGTGAGGTACATAATCAGTACTGTGCAGTTTAATGAAATCTTATAGTGATGAGAGCATAACAATAACATAACCAGCAAGAGTTATAATTTTATTTGAATAAATGAATAAATGAACTTTAATTAAACTACACAATATTTTTAGAGTACTCAATCACATCTACAAGCAGTGCAAGGCTTGTTTCTGGATTCTTGCTGCACTGTATCCGAATGTCAATTTAACTTAATAGAGTCAGCCATCAAGCAGATTTTTAAGAACTAATCAGTGATATCCAGCAGCAGACAAACAAAGCATCTCAAGTCCTTGAAAACTGCAAGTCATTTCATGTAATCATTGACACCTGTCACATGCAAAACTGCCAATCCAAAAAGCGCAAGAATAGTGCTCACTTCAGCGCTTTAATTGTGAGGGAATGGATGAGAGACAGCAATTACTGCAATTCCAAATGCACAAAAATATTGCACAAGGTGCACTAGCTGACGAGCTTTCACATTGTAAGTAAGTGCATCTATCGCTTCGTACTCCATACAATTTCATTGAATTATGAGCTCAAAAATAATTTCAGAAGAAAAAAAGCAGCACATTTTCTCACACAATCCTAAATGCCTTGATTATCTTATTACCTTTTATCCATACAAAAATCTAAAACCTTGAACAATGTTATATCAAGCATGACTTGAAAAGTGTAGGCACATTCCATATTCATTATCTCGAACTTCCAATGCCTCTCACCACTGGTCTTAATTCACCACATGCAAATTTCCCCCATAACATGCTTGAATGTGGATTACAGTGTCCAAAAGAAAGACAAAAAGTGTTTTGGAACTCTGACTGATCTCGGGTGACCCCTCTCATAGTTATCATTAACTGAAAATCTGCTTAAGTTTTCATGAGACTCCCCTATGATTAATTTTAATCAGCTATTTCTGATGAGAAAGATCATTAGAATAGTTAGTCAATTAATCATCTAGAATTTGCTCCATGAAATGACCCGTGGCCATGGATTTTAGCCTTCTCGTGATTTTATACCTTAGAAGTCACAATTTCAAATGGGAAAATAGATCAAATTACTTTCATCATCAATATAAATCTGTATTACTTGGTGATAGTGTCCGGTTAACTGAAGAATTTCCCAAAGACAAATGCTTAACAACTAAGGAAGAGGATCATGGAAACGGTGACTAATAACCCAAAGAGATTGCCTTAATCGTTGGTCCTAAGAATGCTGATGGAAAAGTGGAGATGTTTATGAAGTGAATTTCAAAGCATTAGACCCAGGAGGTTAAAAAAATAACTACTAATGGTGGAACAATGCAGATGAGAATTCACAAGCTACTGCAGTTGTTAGAGTGCTAAGTTAGCCAAGAGCCTTTGGGGTGAATAAAAAGGATAACGAGTTTGGAAGATGAAAGACCATGAAGCTCTAAAAGCAGCAAGAAAACAAAATTTATTTTAAGATGAGCAGGTTTGTGAAAAGGGATGATTGCCAAGTGGGTCTTCAAAAGGTATAACATATAGCTAGTAGGATGATGTACAAGCTGAAGTTTATTTAGAATGAAGGGAAAAAAGGCCAATCAAGCATCCAATGGAACAGCTGAAACTAGAAGAGACAAATATATGGGTGAAGGTTAGAACAGCAGGTGGGTTGATGGAATGGGAGGCAATTGAAAATAGAAGGGAGGCTTTCTTTGACAAGGCTTTCTTTTGCCAACGGGGATGAGGAACAGAAGACAGATGCTGATCCTGATGTGGTGAGTAGTGTGTAAATGGAATGGAAGGAATACAAATAAATAAGAAGAAAAACTTCAATTAATAAAGCATTGTCCAAGCGCACCAGGTAGTCTAAAAGCTTTTTATAATTGATGAAGCCATGCATGGAAGATACAGCTAATTTCCAAATACCAGTGAGATATAACTGGATGATACTGATTGAGAGATAAATATGGCATGGATGTCAGGTGTCATCTCATTATAATAGTCTGAAATTGTTTAATGCCACCAATAGACAAACAGGATTCTCAATTCTCAATCCTCCCATCCAGCAGTGAAAGACATTCTATGTAGTGCATTGAAGTGATAAATTTTGTCCTCAGATCCCGAGAGTGTGATAGTCACTTGATTCAGAGGCAAGGGTGCTCATGACTGAGCTTTGTTGCAAATGCTCTGGAAACTCCTTTAGGATGGAAGTGAACAAGGGCAGATCCACAGAGCAGGACTAATATTGCAATCTTCAGACACTGCAATTCCCCTTTCACATCAGAAAAGATTTATTTATTTTGTAGCGGATCGTTCCTTAGACAGTGGTCAAGCAGTCAGTACTGTGTTTGATAGTATCCAGACAACATTGCCCTCCACAGACCAGTTAAGGAGAAGTATGCGCGAGTACAGGCTTAGCTCAGGAGAGGGTTTCTTTTTGAGGAAATTCCATTCAAACTTGAATTCCATTCAAACTCCATTGTCTTTTTATAGATATGTATATAGAGCTGCAGAAACTATGCACTTTATCCCCCCCCCCCCCTTTTTGTCTTGTTTTTGCACTGAGTAGGAGCAGTTTTTAATCTCACTGTACATGTGTATAGTGACAATAAAAGGCATTCTGATTCTGATTCTGCTGACCAAGGTTCAGATAAAAAAGGCAATAACAACATTACTGTTGAACATTGCAGAACTGGGTATAAATCAATGTACAAAATGGAGTCACAAATGATAAATGCAAACAGAAATGTACTTTAGCAGTATAATAAAAAAGGTATTGCACCAAAAGGAAAATACAGCACACTACCATAAATATGTTTGACTCTTACTGGGCATTGGGGGATTTCTCTCAAAATTACACATTTAAATGAATAAAACCAGCAACTGGCACAAATATTATGACCATAACACGTGGGGACAAGGAGTGAATAGCTCTGCATCTTTATTTCAAGACTAAGATATTTGGGAGATGATTGACATCAGGAAATACTACACAAAGGAATTTGGTGAAACTAAATAATGACCATTTGATGAAAGACCAGAGAAAAATGCACTGGGAAAGGGATAGTGAGAGATAAAGGATGCAAATGAGAAAATGAGAGAGACTACATACTCACAAAATACAAATTGGCGACAGGGAAGCAAGCAGCACAAATTGTGAGTGGGATGGAAAAACAGATGGAGAGGGACCGAGAGAATACAGCAATAAAGGAAATAGGAGAGAGCAAAAAGGAACTAAAACGTGAAGGGCTGCAGGAGCAGATGTGTCAGCCTGAAATTTCTTAAATCATATAGGACCCAAGCTTTGGGCCCCAGTGGGGGGAGGGGGGAGGGGGGAGGGGGGGAGATGATGTGGGGAAGAGTTAATAAATGGCACAGTTTACAAATAATTATTCCGTTTATCATTGGAGTAAATAATGATAACTGAGAAGGATGGCGAGGGGTGCTTAAAAATGACCTTTAAAGAGCAGGATAAAAAAAGTGGGAAAAATTTTAATATGATCTGTTTTGCACTGATGATTGTGATATTCCTTTGCAAGAGCTAAATCTCACATCCTTGGAACTGGGCTTCAGTGAAAGAAAGGAAATGGATTTAGCCAATCCAGAAGAAAAATAAGTGGTGAATGCAGAAAGTGGTGAAAATACTTAATAGGTCAAGCAGTATCTGTAGAGCGACAAATAGTTCACAGCTTAGGCCAATGACATTTCATTCAGAATTTGAAAACAAGTTTAAAGAAACAGAGAAAGGACAGGGGACAAAAAGAACAAAAGAGTGCAAAGAGATGACAGGAGAGAATGAACAAGTAGTGGTTGCGCTGGTTGGAAGAAGGTAATGAAAGGGGGGGGCTGAAAGAGCTGTAAATAGGAAGAGATGAATGAAATATTAAATACAAGAGGGGGGAGAGAGAAATTGTTAAATTCTACCTGCACAATCAGAAAATAAGGTAAAAACTAAGAACTGCAGATGCTGGTTTATATATTTTTTTAAAGACACAAAGTGCTGGAGTAACTCGGCAGGTCAGGCAGAATCTCTGGAGAATATGAATAGGTGACATTTTGGGTTTGGACCCCTTCTTTATTCTGATTATGGGTGGAGGATGGGGGAAGAGAAGAAATCAGGAAGAGTGGAGGACCGGGACAAAGCCTAGCAATTAATATGTGGATACAGGTGAGAGGAGATTTTGATAGGCAGATGGTTAGACAAAGGCAAGAGTTGAAAGGACAGAATGTGTGAGACAGATAGATTGATGAACTAACAATTTCATGATTACTTCCTCAGCAGCTTGTTTATTATACCACAAACTTCATGTGAACAAGTTGCCCCTCATGTTCATACTTTATTTTTTTTAGATTATAAGTAGCATTATTGATCTCTACATGAAACAAAAACCCATGTATTTTGATCAAGCCTGATGATATTTAAGATGCACAAGCAATAGCATTTTCAAACGATGGGAAATGTCGGAAGATCAAATTAATTACCATTAGACGCTGTTGAAGTCATGTGACTGAGTTGCATATGACATGATATCGCCGGGAAAACGTCAAATTACAGCTAGCAATCAGGATGTGAAGTGTCCCCTGTGTCTCTGCGGGAAACCATTGAAACAATACAGTTGCATGAAGGTTGTTACAATGTTACCACAATCAATACTGCTGCAAGTCAGCCATGAGTACGAAGTTCTCCAGATTCCCAGACCTCAAGCACATACAGAAACCTGCAGAAGTGCGTGTGTGTCTTTTTGTCCATTCCTATTACAATTTCTCAAAAAACACACACACACACTAGTCGCGGCCTCATTTATTCTCCGCAAATTTTTAAATGTTGAAAAATTTGCGGCGACCAGGATGAAGCCGCCATGGAGAGAAGCGAGAATTCTTGTGCTGTAGGTGGGTCGCCAGGAGGTCCTAGTAGCAGGGCTGCCAACATTGGGTGAGAGTTGAGAGTGGGAAATTGCGAGCATTTCCCTCTCTTCTCCCCTCCCCGGGAATGCAGGCTGGCCTAGATGCTCTGTGTCCAGCTGGGGTCCGGGGGAGGTGAGTGTCAGTGACCCAGGTGGTCTGGGGGAGGTGAGGGACAGAGACGCGGGGGTCGGGCATCGGAGAGGAGCTATAGCCCGAGATTCATCCCCGCGGCTCCGGAGACGGCTCACCCGGTTCGCTCCTGGCAACTCCATGCAGTGTGGACAGAGCGGCCAACGGCCACAGAGCCGCCGGAGGTGAGGGTGGGAGGTGTGAGTGGTGCCGGGGGGTGTGGGGTGTGGGGGACGGTGCTGGGACCACCGTCGCTTCTCACCTCTCACACCATCTGCACAGGAATGTGAATGCGAGTGAGGCAGCATCTATAGAGCGGTAGACAAAAATGCTGGAGAAATGCTTGAGTCTGAAGAAGGGTCAAACTCAGACATAGATGCTGCTTCACCCGCTGAGTTTCTCCAGCATTTTTGTCTACATTGTCATTTTAAATAATGTGCGATGGGCTTAAGCCAATTGCTCTTTTTTTACGGGGAACCCGCTGACAAAAAAACTATTCTCATTGGTGAGTGTGGAGGAGTGTGACTATTTATTTATTCATATATTTTTTTAAATATATATATTTTTTTAAATATTTTTATTAGCCATGCATATTACCAGTGATATAACAGTTTTTTAAATACACATTTAACTTGTTTCAAGAGTTATACAAATATTACGAAATGATTTATGTAAGCTTCTATTTTTTTTACAAAGTAAAGAAGTAAAAGAATAGATGTATAATCAAGGTAGATGGAGATTAAATAATATTGATTATGATTAGATAAGAAAAATAAAATTAAAAAAACCAAACACAAAAAAACGAAAAATAAAAACAAAACAATAAAAATAAAAATAAATAAATAATACAAGCAAACAATTATTATATAATAAAAAAAGATTAAAATTATACATCTTAACAATGAATGGAACAATTTCACATAACAATATCTATAGAGACGTGTATACAAATCTCAAAAAAAATCATTTCATCTAATCCTACAACTGGGTATTTGTTGAATTATAATGCGGAGCTCAGCTACCCCTTCAAGTAGTCAGTGAATGGAGACCATATTTGTTCAAAAAGTTCATATTTGTCCATTAGGACAAACCTGATTCTCTCCAAATGCAACGTCTCCGACATTTCCACTGTCCACATTTTAATTGTGGGGGATAATGTTCCCTTCCAGAATTTTAATATTATTTTTTATCCAATTATCAAACAGTAATCAAGGAAATTTCTTTGATTTACTGTTAATATTAGGTTTGAATCTGAAAGTCCTAATATCATTAGCTTTGGGTCGGGATCCAATTTGATTTTAAGAACTACAGAAATGATTTTAAAAATATCGGTCGAATAACTATTAAGTTTTATACAAGTTACAAAACTATGCGTTAAATTAGCTTCTGAATTCTGACATTTATCACAAATAGAGGAGATGTTAGGAAAAATTCTATTTAATTTTGTTTTTGAATAATGTAATCTATATAATACTTTGAATTGTATCAAGGTATGTCTGGCATTTAACAAACAACGATGTATACGTTGTAGACTTTCTTCCCAAATATCTTTAATTATAGACAAGCCTGTTTCATTTTCCCATAATTGGCGGTATGATTCTGTTGTTGGAATTTCCCTATCCAAAAGAGTATTATATATATATGCTATTAGTTTTTTCTGTATTTTGTGCTTGTTAAGCAATTCATCCCGTAATCCTGGTTCTCTATTTTTTATAGTCTTGCATGTTTGACTTAATATAGTCTCTGATTTGTAAATACCTAAACAAGTTATTTTGATGCAATCCATAGATATCTTTTAACTCTTGAAATGAGAGAAATTTTCCTTTCCTGTAAAGGTGTTCTATCCTTATAATTCCTACATTTTTCCATTGTCTAAACCCCCTATCCAATATAGAGGGTTTAAATAAAGGATTATTCATAATTGGTAAGCAAAGCGACATATTATCCAAATATAGAGTCTTAACTATTTGTTTCCAAATACGTCTATTGCTATAAATTATAGGGTTTTCTCTATAATTTTTTTTTTGTACTTGAAGCAAAGAGAATCGAACTTATATCAAAAGGTAGTCTTCCTTTTCCATCTTTAGCCAAGCTGGTTCCTGATCCATATTTACCAACCAAAAATTCATATTCTTAATCTGAACCGCCCAAAGATAATATAAGAAATTAGGCAATGCTAATCCTCCATTTATCTTAGATTTACATAAATGTTTTTTACTTATTCTATGACCTTTATAATCCCAAATAAAGCTATTAACAATAGAATCGATTTTAAAAAATATATTTTAGAGAGGTATAAAGGGATAGATTGAAATAAATATAATAATTGTGGTAGAAAAATCATTTTTATAGCATTTATTCTGCCGATCATTGATATTGGTAGTGTTTTCCAATATAGGATATTCTTTTTTAGTTTGTTCAATAATTGTTGATAATTTGATTTGAATAAAGAATTATAAGATTTAGATACATGAATGAATAGATATTTAATTTTGTCCGTAACTATTTTCAATGGGAATTGTTGTAATATATGTGATTTTATTCCAGTTATAGGCATAAGTTCACTTTTATTCCAATTAATTCTATATCCTGAAAATGTACCAAATGTAGTTATAACATGAAGTAGACTAGGAATACTAATCTCCGGTTTCGTAATATATATATTAAAACATCGTAATATATATATTAAAACATCGTAATAATATATATATTAAAACAAGATAAAATATCTTGATATTAAAATATCAAGATATTTTATTCGTTGTGGTATTGGTATTATATCCATATATTTCTGGGTCTGATCTAATCTTTTGGGCTAATGGTTCTATTGCAAGAGCAAATAATAAAGGTGATAACGGACATCCTTGTCTACAACCCCTAAAGAGATTAAATTTAGCTGATAACATTTGATTTGTTAATATTCTTGCTGTTGGGTTAGAATATAAAATTTTAACCCATTTACAAAATCTATCCCCAAGTTGAAATTTCTGCATTATCTCAAATTAGTAAGGCCATTCAACCTGATCGAATGCTTTTTCCGCGTCAAGAGATATAACAGCTAATTCAATATCATGAACTATTTTTGAATATATGATATTGAATAGACGTCTCAAGTTATAAGTGGAATAACGTTTGGGAATAAAGCCTGTTTGATCATGATGTATTAATTTATTAATCACTAAACTTAATCTTTGAGATAAAATTTTAGTTAATATTTTTTGATCAGTATTTAGAAGAACAATTGCTCTATATGATCCAGGATCTTCCAGATCCTATCTACTTTAGGAATGAGTGCAATTATGGACTCATTTAGAGTTTCTGGTAACTTTCCTTGTTCATAAGCGTATTTATATATTGCTTGTAAACGTGGGGAAATCAAATCATGAAACTTCTTATAAAATTAAATACCGAGACCATCGGGTCCAGTAACTTTTTTTGTGCGTGAGAACTTCTGTCATCAGCGAGAGAGCGTGAGAATTTCCTCAAATGCGTTAGTCTCACGCTCAATGCGTGAGAGTTGGCAACCCTGTAGTAGGTTGCCAGGAGCTCGACGGTTCTCGTAGGTTGTAGCCGGTGCTGCCGGTGCTGCCCAGTGTATGCCCAGGCTTATTGGGAAAAAAAATGTAAGCAGTAGTTTTCAGAACCAAGGATAACCAATGTTAATGTCCGCTGAGCTTCACAGCCGTGTATCTCTGGCTTCTTAAAAGTTGTCTCCGCTCCTACTCCCCCCTTCGTCCCCACTCCTCTCCCTCCTCCCCCCCTCTTTTAAAGGACTTGCATGACCCTTCCCTCCTTTCACCGTCTTACCTTCCTGTTCATCTCGGTGCATGTGTGTATCACATTGGCTTTCCACCACGTGAATTTCACTCAGACTGCGCTCCCCCAGCTTGCCCAGCCCCCCGCCCGCATAACGGGCTGGTGAAGGAAGTGATGTGTGTATGTGTGTGTGTGTGTGTGTATATATATATATATATATATGCGTGTGTGTGTGTGTGTGTGTGTGTGTGTGTGCGTGTGCGCGTGTGCATGTGTGTGTGTTCTACTCTGACAGTCGCCGTTCCAGTCGCCCTTTTTTCAGGCGACTGAAAAATCGCCTGTGGGACAGGCCCATTTCAGTGTAGGATAACCTTAATTACCAATCAACATTAATCCCACTTACCTGGACTTGGTTCGTATCTACTGTGCCTTGACAAGTCAGATGATCATTTAAATATTTCTTAAAAGTTGCAAAAGCACCCGCTTGCACCACCAACAGTGCATTCCAGATGCACGTGGTCTCCGGATATAGAAAATCTTCCTCAGATCTACTCTCTCTTTCCTAAGTCTAGGTCCTTCAGTATACTCTGTTACTGTATGTCTGTGTGCACATGTCTGTGCGTGCATGTCTGTGTGTGCGAGTGTGCATGCCTGTGTGTGTTTGTCCATCCCACATGTCCTCTGCTCCAAGGAACTGAGCATATTCAGTCATCTAGTCTCTCCACCTAGATGAGATATTCCACACCAGACAACATCCTGGTGAATTGCACCCTCACCAATGCGATCAATTTATTTCTGTGGTGTGGGGACTAGAACTGTTCAAGTACTTCAGATGCAGCTTAAACATGTTTATAAACCAAAATCATATCCTCGCTGCCCAGGGTGTTATGGCCTGGGCATGTATGGCTGCTGAAGATACTGGCTCACCTATCTTCATTGATGATACTACTGCTGATGGTAGTAGCATAATGAATTCTGAAGTGTATAGAAATATCCTATCTGCTTCAACAAATGCCTCAAAACTCATTGACCGGCGGTTCATTCTACAGTAAGACAATGATCCCAAACATACTTCTAAAACTACAAAGGAGTTTTCAAAGCTAAAAAATGGCAAATTCTTGAGTGTCCAAGTCAATCACCTGATCTGAACCCAATTGAGTATGTCTTTTATATGCTGAAGGGAAACCTTAAGGGGACTAGCCCCCAAAACAAGCATAAGCTAAAGATGGCTGCAATACAGGCCTGGCAGAGCATCACCAGAGAAGACACCCAGCAACTGGTGATGTTCATGAATCGCAAGACTTCAAGCAGTCATTGCATGCAAAGGATAGGCAACAAAATACTAAACATGACCATTTCATTTACATGACATTGCAGTGTCCCAAACATTATGGTCCCCTGAAACAAGGGGACTATGTATAAACACAGCTGTAATTTCTACATGAAACCAAAATGTGATTTTTTTCTATTACAAATCTCAAATTGTGGAGTACAGAGGCAAATAAATAAATGATGGGTCTTTGTCCCAAGCATTATGAGGGCACTGTATCATACCTCCTATATTCATAATGTACAACAAAGGTCCCAGGACCAATCTCTATATGGAACACCATTGTCATAGGCTTTCAATTACAAAAGGAATGCTCCATCATCACTCTCTATCTCTTGATGGATTCAAGTTGCCAACTTGCCTTGGAGCTTGTGAGCAGGCTCTCACATTTCATCAGTCTCTCATTTGGGGCTTTGTTGAAAGCCTCCCTGAAGTCCATGTAGGAGGCTTTGTTGCATTGTCCTCAGCAATATATTTTATTAAGTGTACAAAGAAACTGCAGATGCTGGTTCAAACCGAAGATAGACACAAAAAGCTGGAGTAACTCATCAGGACAGGCAGCATCTCTGAAGAGAACGAATGGGTGACGTTTCGGATCGAGACCCTTCTTCAGAATAATTTATTCAAACTGTTCAGACAAATCTCAGCCTAACAAAGTCAAACTGATTGTTTTTGATTCATTTCTTGCGTTATCAAGTGAAGATTAATTTGAGACCGAATTACCCCCTGAATTTTTCCAATAGCTTTCCTGCCACTAACCATATAACAAACCATATAACAATTACAGCACGGAAACAGGCCATCTCGGCCTTTCAAGTCCGTGCCGAACAACTTTTTTCCCTTAGTCCCACCTGCCTGCACTCATACCATAACCCTCCATACCCTTCTCATCCATATGCCTATCCAATTTATTTTTAAATGATACCAACGAACCTGCCGCCACCACTTCCACTGGAAGCTCATTCCACACCGCTACCACTCTCTGAGTAAAGAAGTTCCCCCTCATGTTACCCCTAAACTTCTGTCCCTTAATTCTAAAGTCATGTCCTCTTGTTTGAATCTTCCCTATTCTCAAAGGGAAAAGCTTGTCCACATCAACTCTATCTATCCCTCTCATCATTTCAAAGACCTCTATCAAGTTCCCCCTTAACCTTCTGCGCTCCAGAGAATAAAGACCTAACTTATTCAACCTATCTCTGTAACTTAGCTGTTGAAACCCAGGCAACATTCTAGTAAATCTCCTCTGTACCCTCTCTATTTTGTTGACATCCTTCCTATAATTGGGCGACCATAATTGTACACCATACTCCAGATTTGGTCTCACCAATGCCTTGTACAATTTTAACATTACATCCCAGCTTCTATACTCAATGCTCTGATTTATAAAGGCTAGCATACCAAAAGCTTTCTTTACCACCCTATCTATATGAGATTCCACCTTCAAGGAACTATGCACGGTTATTCCCAGATCCCTCTGTTCAACTGTATTCTTCAATTTCCTACCATTTACGATGTACGTCCTATTTTGATTTGTCGTGCCAAGGTGTAGCACCTCACATTTATCAGCATTAAATTCCATCTGCCATCTTTCAGCCCATTTTTCCAACTGGCCTAAATCACTCTGTAGACTTTGGAAATCCTCTTCATTATCCACAACACCCCCTATCTTGGTATCATCTGCATACTTACTAATCCAATTTACCACCCCTTCATCCAGATCATTGATGTACATAACAAACAACAAAGGACCCAACACAGATCCCTGAGGCACCCCACTAGTCACCTGCCTCCAACCCGACAAACAGCCATCCACCATTACCCTCTGGCTTCTCCCATTCTGTTGAATCCATCTTGCGATTCCTGCATTTATACCTAACAGTTGAACCTTCTTAATCAACCTTCCATGAGGAACCTTGTCAAAGACCTTACTAAAGTCCATATAGACAACATCCACTGCTTTACCCTCGTCCATTTCCCTAGTAACCTCTTCAAAAAATTCAGGAAGATTAGTCAAACATGAACTTCCAGGCATAAATCCATGTTGACTGTTCCTAATTAGACCCTGTTTATCCAGATGCTTATATATATTATCTCTAAGTATCTTTTCCATTAATTTGCCCACCACTGAAGTCAAACTAACCGGTCTATAATTGCTAGGTTTACTCTTGGAATCCTTTTTAAACAATGGAACAACATGCGCAGTACGCCAATCCTCGAGGACCATTCCCATTTCTAATGACATTTGAAATATTTCTGTCATAGCCCCGGCTATTTCTACACTAACTTCCCTCAATGTCCTAGGGAATATCCTGTCAGGACCTGGAGACTTATCCACTTTTATATTTTTCAAGTGTCAGTACTTCTTTTACTTTGAAACTCATAGTATCCATAACGTTTGACCTCCACAATGGTATGTGTCAGGCTTATCCCAGCTGCTCCTTGATTAAATGCAGCACATTTTCTGCCCTCCAATCTTCAAATATCCAAGTGAATTGAAGGGCAGGGTAGGTTAATAGTACAGATGATGACATCAACGAGTTCTGCATTGGTAAAGGGGGCAGCCCAAAACAAATCATTGATGTAGCGGAGCAACAGTTGATTCCTGGGTATGTTTTGAACAAAGAGTATTTAATATAACCAATGAAAACGCACACATTGCTCGGGGCCATGCAAGCATCCACAGCCACACCTTTGACTTGAAGAATATGAGAGGAGTCAAAAGATAAATTGTTAAGGGTAAGACAAGTTCCAGCCAGTATCAATGTTGCTGAAATTTCATGCTTTGGGTATATCAGAGAAATATCACTGTTTGACACATACTTAAGTGAAAGATTCCATCTTGTGTGCACCATACACATCCATTTCATTGCAAAATAAAAATATTAAATTGAGCAAAGTGAAGTGATCCTTTGCTGTACAACAGTGTGTTCTTCCAGAAAAATATATGCAATGCATTACATTTGACAAATTACTCACAACATCACCCTTGTGTTCTTTCACTATAATTTCAGATGGGGATGGCCAATTTTGATGTCATTGACTTGTATCTTGCATTCAGGCAACAGTGAAGTATGCCACACACTGACACCTCATATCTTACCACTCCAATACTACTTTCCAAATCATCAAGAACTTCTCCTAACCTGTTGATGTAAGCGCAATTATAACAAAACAATAGCTTAATCCCTATTGCAAAGGATAATGATAATCAGAATCTATGTTCTGACGGATGGAATTTTTATCTCATGAATTCAATTGTTAATCCCTGCAATTACTACCTCATTCAATGTAAACCACTCAGTTAGCTTAAACACCAGACTACACTGGTTGCAATAATTACAAATGCTCAATGAATTATACAGCACTTTAATACTCCTAAGGTTTTTCAAGAGGATATTATCGAATAATATTTGAACCCAAGAGATTTTGAAGGTGGATTCTGAAGTTTTGGGTCTAAGCAATTATAGACATGGTCATCAAAGGTAGTTACAAAAATCAGAATAGCAATCTAATATAAGTTCTTGGACATAAGTTCTTGCCCCCTGTTTTACTCACTATATACTCATGACTGTAGCCGGTCATAGTGCGACGTTCACCGATGACACCACTGTTGTTGGACAAATCACAGATGGAGACGAGTCAGAGTATAGAAGTGAAATCGGCCGACTGACCAACTGGCGCCAGCAGAATAACCTGGCTCTCAACATCAGTAAGACCAAGGAACCGATTGTGGACTTTGGTAGGGGAAGGATGAGGATCCACTATCCTGTCTATATCAACGGGACGATGGTGAAGAGAGTCAATAACTTCAAATTCCTGGGCGTGCATATATCAAAAGATCTTTCCTGGACCCAGCGCAGGGATGCAATTGTAAAGAAGGCACTTCAGCGACTATACTTCCTGAGAAGATTACGGAGATTCGGCATGTCGAAGAGGATTCTCCTAACCTTCTACAGGTGCACAGTAGAGAGCATTCTGACTGGTTGCATCGTGGCCGGGTGCGGCAACTTGAACATCCAGGAGCGAAAAAGACCACAAAAAGTTGTGACCACTGCCCAGTCCATCACCAGCTTGACCTCCCCACCATCGAAGGGATCTATCGTTGTCGCTGCCTTGGTGGAGGGCGCTCTGTCAGCAGCGTGTCCGTTTTATTTCTACTTAAAAAAATGTTTTTAGTATGTTTTAAAGTATGTTTACTTTACAGAGTAGGCGGCAGGAACTTTAAAAATGGCCAGCCTGTGGCCAACACCAATATAAAGCCGCAGTCTCTGGTGGGGAAGAGCCGATTCTCCACTTACCTGGACTTTTACCTGTCTGCATATCTGGACGCCCGCAGCAACGGCTGTGGAGCGTTGAGGTCCCGATCACGGGGGAAAATGGAGGAGGACTGGCCAAATTTTGTGCCTTCCACCACAGTGATGAATGCTGTGGTGGATGTTTGTGTTAAATGTTTATTGTGTATTGTGTGTTCTTTATCATTGTACCGCTGCTGGCAAATTCATTTCACTTGCACTTTATGTGCAACGTGACGAATAAAACCTTATTGTATTTTACTTCGGAGTCATGTGAGTGACTACGTGAAGAAGACCCCGCCAGGCGCATGCTCGGCATTACGTCGACGCATGTGGCAACGACAGGATGGAGGGCGCAGCTCCCACCAGCGGTAAGTTTAACCCGCAGGTAAGTTACTGTTGAACTTTCTTGCAAGTGTTTTTAAACTCTGTAAGTCTGCAGAGCCAGCTAGAGTCTTCAGGTATTTTGGAAAAAATGTAAAAACTCTGTAAATCTGGCTCGAAATACGGAGCCAGCTAGAGTACAAGTATTTTTAAACTGCGGTAATTTAATGGAACGCGCTGGAACCGCAGTTTCCGATTTAGATCGGATCGGAGAGATAACGCTGCTTTAAAAGCCGGTTCCCGCTATTTACCGGTATGTAGATCGGGTTTGGAGATAACGGCTGCGCTAAATGCCGGCTCCAAATACCCACAATGTGTAAAATAAAGTCTGCTCTGAGTATATGTTGCCAGATGCGGTTTTCCTTTATGGAAATGTATATAGCCCTGTGTGATACTGAGGTTAATACAAATATTCTGCAAGCAGAATGTGCCTGTCAGAATTACAATTTTAAATATATATGGTTTATGCACAAATATGAAACAGTAAAGAAGTAACTCTCCACCAAGGGAGGGCAAGAATGTGGGGAAGGCTGGAAATGGAGAAAATGCTCCACACGACTTAGTCAAGGATTCTAAGACCCATGTATGTCTTCCTGTAAGGCAGACTCCGTAGGAGTTTCCATACACTGAGTATGGTGCCTATAAAGAATGAGAATCTCATTCACCAGTGCCTTGCATAGGTCTGGATGGAGTCCTTAAAGCAAGATAAAATGCTCAAAACTCTAAACAATCAAGGCTTCTAAGACCCATGAGATTCTAAGGCAGGCTCTGAGGGAGTTTCCATACAAAGAGTATGGTGCCTATGAAGAATGAGAATCTCGTTCACCAGTGCCCTGGATAGGTCTGGATGAAGTCTCCCTAGAGGAAGACTCGGGAGTACCAGGGCAGGATGAAACTGACCCTGAAGCTGATGTCCCTACTTATGTGTATACACCAATGCACAATAGAAATGCTCCGGGTGTTCCCGATGTAGCACCAAGTTTTGCTATATCGGTATGGACTTGTGAGGCTATGGATGAACCTGGCCGCCAACATTATTTGGTTTCTCACCTACTCCAAGAAACTGTTATGACTGAAACAGTAAAAAATATACTAAAATATATAAAACACCCGTCTATTGTGCCTCGCTCAGGGTGCCAACAGTAACTCAGTAATTGGGCACCCATGAGTGTAATGATGCGAGGACAGGAAATGTGTTCCAGTCTGTCCTCTAGCTGATATTCAGTTGGCATCATTGTATTTGGGGAAGACATACATGTGTCGATAATGTCCAATACTTTTAAGACATACTTACGTTACTCTGCAATGCATATTCAAACTCAATTGTATGATGTAAATTGCCATTTGGCTAACATTATACCCAAAAAATGCAGCATTATGTGGGCAAGCTAGAACCAGATTTATGATTGATGAAAAACTGCCCAAACAATTAAGGATATTTTCCTTATAAAACTTCTCATCCCTGCTTTGAGAAAACAAACAGGTTGAATACGAACCCCCTATATTAAGGGAAGGGATCTTCTGGTTCATTTACGGAAGTACAGAAACGTCATTCCATCACACATGGAATTTCTGGGAAACAACCTCTGGTTGGTTGTGAGATTACAATTGTTTTGTAATTCTGCATTAAATCTGATCGGCTTGGTGTTTGAATGAACCAGGAACTCGTCAGGTAGAGTTAATATATCCCAGACACAAGTACGGGGGTTGCAGAGTCATTCTGGGACTCATAAACTTAAATTTATAGTTCAGTATAGGCATTTAAAAAAATACACTTCAACACTGTAATGAAGTTGTTATCACAAGACTGCTATATGGCTATTATTAGACCTAAAAAAGATGCCTTATTATTCAGGTACTTCAATTAATTGGATGGGTCAGCTGAAGGAATTACCTAATGGGTTAAATTCAGGCCTCAGATTGCTCACACAATTATTGAAACCCGCACTGGTGTTAATGAGGGCTCAGAATCACATTGTAATGACTTATCTAGAGGAAATGTTAATTGTAAATGGGAGACAGCTGAAGAACTGGGTTCAGCAACCATAAGCCTATTGAAAGGCTAAGGTTCTGTACATCCAAACAACATGTAAGTTACAGGCATCCCAAACAATTGATTATTTGGGATTTGTGTTTAATACAGTTGATATGTCAGTAACTTTACCAACAATTAAGGTTGGGGATGTTACACATGCTGCATTTGTCTTGGTAAAAAACATTATCCCATCATCCAAGAAGTAGCTACGGTTACTGGTAAAGTGACAGCATTCCTGCTGTCGAATTGGGACCTCTGCATGATCAAAGTCTGCAAAGACCAGAGTATAAGCATAAAAAGACGTGCAGGTCTTTGATTAGGTCCATGCAGTTACCAACTAAAAAGGTTGAGCTGAATTGCAATGATGGATTCTCAATGTTGCACAAGTTACTAGAAGTAAAAATGTGCTTGTTCAGCAGTCTTCAGTGTTATTATAGACTGTTGGGAGTGCTCTTGGATGGGGAGCCAAGGACAGCGACACCAGTTGTGGTGGTTGATGGGACTGTCCAAGACGATTTAATTCTCCAAACACATGGTATGAATGATTTGGAGTTATTGGGGGCGTTTTTTATGCATTGATAGCTGTTTGTTCTACAATAAAGAACTTACATGTTCAATTACGAGTAGACAATACCACAACTGTGGGAGAAGACAATATTGTGGTAAGACAACAGATCACGAAAGTTCAATGACAATACAGAATTAATGTTAAAATTCAAAAAGTTTCAAATAGATTGTCAGACAGTATGAGTACCAAATGTTGATCTGTTGTGTCTGGATTAAATCTCCACTGGTCTAAATGTGTCTCATGGGAGCCAGATCCAGGAGCATTAGCGGTGGATGCATTCTCGCTAAACTGGGGAAGTATAGTCTTTTATGTTTTCCCCATTTTTGCCTGATTAGGCAATGTGTCACCAAAATAAAGCAAGTCTCCGCCACAGGCGTTTGGTGGTTCCAAACTGGTATTGTTTCTCTGCCTTTTGGCTAAGATCAAGGTAGTATCTATTCTTATCAGTTAAATATCTGATATGTCCCTTATCTAGGGACGATTACTACACAACCATTGTTCCCTTTGGTGCTCAGAATGATGATTCATGACAAATCCCAGGTGTAGTAATTGTTGGTACATCCAGTAACAGCATAAGTCATCCATTAAATGACCGTAATTAATTGTTAATCTGCAGGTTCTGATGGAATGTCAGATAGGGCCATGGATGTCATAACTGCAGCTTGGAGAGATAGCACTAAGAAACAATATATGTTTCATATAAGGAATGGGAAATCTTTTGTATACAGTCAGATATATTTTATCATACTGCAAACATATCGGATGTATTGGAGTTCCTTGCTATGTTGCACCTGAGTTATAGTACCATGAATGGAGCTCGGAGTGCTTTGTCCTCCTATTTAGGACAATTTCAGAACGACAATTTATCGGGTCTCATCCGTTTATATCCAGATTTATGAGAGGAATTTTAATAAAATCCTGCCAAACCCACATATACAGAAATCTGGGGTGTCAGTATAGTTCTCACATTGCTTCGACAATGGATTCCAATTACGTCACTGTCTTTTCAGAAGTTAATATTTAAAATGGTTATGCTCATGCCATTAATATCAGCACAATGAGTACAAACATTACAAATGTTGTGGTTAGATTGTATGCAGTTGTCTGTAGATAAAATAACATTTTATGTCAATGATCTAAGCAAGCAAAGCAAGCCAAGAAAGGCTGGAACCAATGTAATTTTTAAGCCATACTCTGACAATTAAACATTGTGTGTGGTTAAGCATCTGACTTAATATATTGTTCAAAATTGTTTGCTTTGTTGCATATCATTTGTTGCTATTTCCCCTGGGATAGAGGGGCTATTATTTTTCTTTTTATTATTATTATTATTAAAATATTAAAATATTTATTGCATAGTTTCAAGCAATATATATTATTTACTCACTACTGTGTAAACTGAAGCAGTGTGTCATATGGAATGATCTATGGCATGAAAACCACAGAGCTTTAAAATCTTCACGTAGTCACTCACGTGACTCCGAAGTAAAATAGTAAGATTAAACGAGAACTTACCTGTTCGAAGTTTGATCTTTATTTTATGAGGAGTTACGATGAGCTACTCCCTCCACTCCCGACCCTCATAATCTAAAAGATCATCTGGTAGTTCTAGTCTTGTGTGAGCCTTACTGTCTTACTTCGGCTATTGGTTCTGTGTTTTTCACGTCGCTGCTCTGAAGTATGCCGAGCATGCTCCTGGCGGGGTCTTCTTCACATAATCCCTCATCATAACTCCTCATAAAATAAAGATCAAACTTCAAACAGGTAAGTTCTCGTTTAATCGTACTATTATATTGTATTGTTCATACTAGTGCTCCAAACGACATTCGCAAATGCTCTTTGGATTGTAGTAATTTCTCTTGGGTCTCTCAGACTTAAAGACAGTATAAAGAGGATGTATGCCTGGCCATAAATCCCAAAAATAGCAATAAGTAATAAGGCATGACATTGCTATTTTTCTGTTCTAAGGCTGGAGTAAGCTAGTTGACAACCAATGATTTCAGATGATCTGTTAGCTCTGCCCATTCTGTGCTGGTAACAACTCCGACGTATGTTAGCCATTCATTTGGTGCAATTAGCTTCTTCTTTGCATCAGAGTATATTTCTTCTATGCATCAAACTAAAGCATGCAAGAAGGTTTTTTTATCCAGGTGGATGTGGTTGCACATAGTACCTCATTGCACTAATTTTTTCAGATTCCTCCAGCATTGCTTAAATGTGTTTCCATTTTCAATTTTAGTGACTGATATTCTTTTAAGTGCTGATGAAGACAACATAGCTGGGCCACTTATAATGTGTATATTACAATTTACTGTTATTCACCAACTTGTTCAGACACATTGTGCATTTAATTCCAACTAGGTTAAAGCAAGCTCTAAAAGTAGGTGCCTATCACAATCAATGACAATCACAATAATACTTTATTAGCTAAGTATGTTTTGCAACATACAAGGAATTTAATTTGCCAAGTCAGTCATACAATATGGAATGATGAGAAATAATTTATTGTTGCTACACTCCGAAAATACTACCTCTCTAGGTTCTGATTTTAAATCTCAATAAGTAAATAGCTGATCACGGTAAGTTTTAACTGCCATATTATGATCTGAACTGCCTGCTACTGAAAAAAAACCAAGTCCATAACCAAGAGAAGTGGTAAGGAAAGGACAACAATATAAACAACTGAATTTAATAATGGTATGTGTAGGGAAAAGAAGCTAGAGTATATTACATTTAAACTGGTGTTGCACAGTTGCAAAAATTGTAAGAAATAATTCCCACTTTTGCATCCTAGGGGCAATTTACAGGAGCAAATTTACCTACACACCTGCAAGTCTTTAGAATGTGGGTAGAAACCGGAGGAGCACCCGAAGAAAACCCGCATGGACACAGGGAGAACATACAAACACCGCACAGATAGCACCCGCAGTCAGGATCGAACCTCGCTGTACCTAGGTACATGTGACAATAAACTAAACTGTAACTGTTACTGTAATCTCTGGCACTGTAAGGCAGCAGCTTTACCATTGCACCACTGTACCACTCACCACAAGATACTGCAGAAAGCTGACTCTTTGGAGTGAAAACAAATGTGAAACAGCAGTCTGTTAATCAACTCAGCTCTGCAAATGGAGATTGAAAGCATCGTAGGACACTCAAAATCGCAGTAGAACATTGCACCATTATCACCCGAAAGACTACCTGATCTGCAGATTCAAGACAATGATTTCACTCTCTCAACAGGCCACAAAGTGCTGAAGTAACTCAGAGGGTCAGGCAGTATCTCTGGAGAACATGGAACAGTGACATTTCCGACCAAGGGATGCAACCTGGCCCGCTGGGTTACTCCTGCATTTTGCTTCCTTTTGTGTAAATCAGCATTCTTGCTTGTACAATTCCCTCTCTCACCTCATTGCACACAAGTTCACCTACCATCATAATCTTTCAGACACCACCCTTATCTGTACTCCACAACTAGCTACCCTAAGACTGTTCTTTCAGAGGACCATTGGCAGAAGATTAAACCTGGCCCACCGAGGGCAAGAGCTTCACAAGCCAAGGAAATCCATCCAGCTTGTTATGAAAGGAAGCAGACTACCAGGAGTCAGAATGAAGCCATGCAGGAAAAATGTCAGTACATCGAAACCCATTTACAAGGTTACTTTGCATTAAATAAATTTGGGCATGTCGTCTTCAAGACAAATGCTATGATTTTCCAGTATTGTATAATTTGATTTTGTGTAGTTATAAATGATCCACATGATGCCAGCAAAGAGTTTGGATTTAAAACATGCTTCAGTAAGCAGAGATAAGTCACACTTGTGTGATAACTGTTTGTGTTGCTGTATAATCTGCAATGTTTCATTTTAAATGTTTCCAAATGTCATGAATGTTGTGTGAATATGCCCAAGTGGAATCCTGACTTTGCTAGACAGTGAGTGATGCTTTTCCATTAAAAGTAATAGTTTCACTAAAAAGGTGCAAGATTGTGAAATAATTTTACTGGAATAACATGTCAGCTATGGCTTTGGTCATTTTGAATAAGATCCACTTGGAAATAGAGTATAATTTTCCACTTATTGTCCCATGCTTGGTTTTGCTATTACATTACTTATTGGAGGGGCTTCTTGAGTCAAGTCAAGTTTATTCGACACATACACATATGGGATGTGCAGTGGAATGAAAAGTGGCAGTGCTCATGGACTTTGTGCAAAAAAAAACAACCAACAAACTACAAACAGAATGGAACAGAATCACATGTTCTTTTACATATTAAATATTGTGGGCGGTATTGTGGTACAGTAAAGTTAGTCCCTGGTGAGATAGGAGTTTACAGTCCTAATGGCCTCTGGGAAGAAACTCCTCTCAACCTCTCTGTTCTCACAGCATGGCAACGGAGGCGTTTGCCTGACCGTAGCAGCTGGAACAGTCCGTTGCAGGGGTGGAAGGGGTCTCCCATTATCTTACTGGCTCTAGAGTTGCACCTCCCGATGTATAATTCCTGCAGAGGGGCGAGTGAAGTTCCCATAGTGCGTTCGGCCGAACGCACTACTCTCTGCAGAGCCTTCTTGTCCTGGGCAGTGCAATTCCCAAACCAGATTGTAAGATTTCCGGACAAGATGCTTTCCACAGCCGCTGAGTAGAAGCACTGGAGGATCCTCAGAGACACTCTGAATTTCCTCAATTGCCTGAGGTGGTAAAGGCACTGCCTTGCCTTACTCACGAGTGCTGCAGCGTGTGATGTCCATGTCATATCCTCAGAGATGTGGACTCCCAGGTATTTAAAACAGCTCACCTTATCCACAGTATCCCCATTTATCCTCAATGGTATGCACGTCCTCAGATGATGTGCCCTCCTAAAATCCATGATCAGCTCCTTCGCTTTTTTGATGTTCAAGAGGAGGCTGTTATCCTGACCCCAGAGTGCCAGATCAGCCACCTCCTCCCGGTAGGCCTTCTCAACGTTATCGGAGATCAGGCACACCACCACAGTGTCATCAGCAAACTTGATAATCGAGTTGGAGCTGAACATAGCCACACAGTCATGTGTGTACAGGGAGTACAATAGGGGGCTGGCGGTGAGAAAGTCCAGGGCCCAGGCATACAGGGGGGTGTTGAGCCCTAATTCCAGTAGCTTCTCGGCCAGTCTGGTGGGGACTATCGTGTTGAAGGCTGAACTGAAGTCTATGAACAGCATCCTCACGTAGCCCCCCTTCTGGCTGTCAAGATGAGAGAGAGCGGTGTGCAAAATCTGGAAGACCGCATCGTCCGTGGGTAATGGTTGAAAGTTGCTTCGTCAGGAAGTGATGCTCCGCTGTCGTTTGAGCTGCCTCCCGATTTTGACTTGTAGGAGGTGATGGCATTCAAGCCCTGCCACAGTTGCCGAACATCCGTCTCATCCTCCAGCTTAGAGCAGGGCCCTTTTGGCCTTTTTGATGGCCTTGTCAAGGTGGTATCTGGACTTCTTATAGACCTCTGCGTCACCAGACCTGAACACCCGGGATCTGGTCTTAAGCAGAATGCGGATCTCAAGGTTCATCCAAGGCTTCTGATTAGGAAACACTTGGAAAGTTTTTGTTGGAACACAGTACTCCACTCATTTCCTTATGAAGTCTGTAATGTCTGTGGCAAATTCATTCAGGTCTGTTGCAGAGTCCTTGAACATTGCCCAGTCTACAGACTCCAAGCAGTCCTGTAGATGTTCCTCTGCCTCCCCAGACCAGCTCCGTGCAGTCCTCACCTCTGGGGGTGCCCTCTTCAGTTGCTGCCTGTATGCAGGAAGAAGCAGCACAGCTGAATGGTCGGATTTCCCAAAGTGAGGGCGAGGGATGGAGCGACAGGCATCTTTGATGGTCGTATAGCAGTGGTCAAGGGTGTTTAATCCTCTGGCACTGCAGGAAACATGTTGTTTGTAGTTTGGGAGTGATTTGCTTTGCTTTGTTGAAGTTCCCGGCTATGGTGAAAGACGCCTCTGGGTAGGATGTCTGGTGCTTGTTGACCACAGCATGCAGCTCCTCCAGTGCCAGACGGACATCTTCCTGGGATGGGATGTAGACTAGTCAGGATGATGGAGGTGGATTCCCTCAGTAGGTAAAAGGGGCGGCACTTCACCTCCAGATGTTCCAGTTGCGGAGAGCAGGAGTTACACGTCGGAGCACCACAAAGAGTTGACCATGAGGCAGACGCCCCCTCCTCTCCCTTTCCCAGATGCCTGCGTACGGTCCATGCGATGGATGGAGAAACCTTCAAGCTGGACAGCTAAGTTTGGGGAGCTGGGGGTGAGCCATGTCTCTGTGAAACAGAACATTCCCTCAGCTCCCTTTGGTAAGCAGTCTTGACCTTAAGTCTTCCACTTTATTTCTAGTGATTGTATGTTGGCTAGTAGGATGGTAGGGAGAGGGGGTCACAGTCCTCTGCGCTTCAGTTTGACATAGTCCTGCCCATCAGCCACGTTTCCGGACACCATGGAGGCCTCCCCAGTGTTTCCAGGTACTGTACTTACTGTTCTTGCGAGCCTGCGCCAGGTCGGGGATTCCCCAGCGATCAGGGATTCCCTTACAGTCGGCAGCTCCAGCTCCGTTGCTGCCGGGAGATCCTGCCCGTCGGTCATGTTTCCGGACACCATGGAGGCCTCCCCGGTGCTTCCAGGTACAGTACCTGCGATCCTCTGCTGGGTCAGAGATTCCCCAGCGATCGGGGATTCCCTTACATTTGGCAGCTCCGGGAGATCGCAATAGCGCTAATGCCTTTAAACGCATTATCAGCTTGTCGGTTACATCGCTGGTTTCTGCTGTTTCTTTTATCCAGGTAAGCTGAGAACAGCTGTATCTGATAATGTTCTGTTGCGCTGCTGGCGAAATGTCGCCACAGACAGGCACCATCTTAAAATCAGGATCGATTGGCCAGGTGGGCGGTGGAATGGTTGATGGAATTGAATACAGAGAAGTGCGAGGTGTTGCATTTTGGGACGTCAAACAAGGGCAGGACCTACATAGTAAATGGTAGGCCTCTGGGTAGTGTTGTAGAGCAGAGAGATCTAGGAGTACAGATGCATGGTTTCTTGAGGGTCGAGTTGCAGGTAGATAAGGTGGACAAAAAGGCTTTTAGCACTTTGGCCTTCATCAGTCAGAGTATTGAGTATAGAAGTTGGGAGGTCATGTATAAAACGTTGGTGAGACTGCATTTAGAATATTGTGCTCAGTTCTGGGCACCAAGTTATAGGAAAAATATTGTCAAGGTTGAAAGGGTTCAGAAAAGATTTACGAAGGTGTTGCCAGGACAAGGGTGTGAGCTATAGGGAGAGATAGAGCAGGCTGGGTCTTATAGAGGTATACAAAATCATGAGAGGAATACATCGGGTAGATGCACAGAGTCTTTTGCCCAGAGTAGGGGAATCGAGGACCAGTGGACATAGGTTCAAGGTGAAGGGCAAAATATTTAACAGGAATCCGAGGGGTAACTTTTTCACACAAAGGGTGGTGGGTGTATGGAAGCTGCCAGAGGATGTAGTTGAGCCTGGGACTATCCCTTCATTTAAGGAGGAGTTAGGCAGGTACATGGATAGGACAGGAAGTGGGACTAGTGTAGCTGGGGCATTGTAGGCCGGTGTGGGTGAGTTGGGCTGAAGGGCCTGTTTCCAGACTGTATCACTATGATATGACTATGATTCTATTCATGCTTTGATGTATTATTATCAGTGCAGATGAACTTAGAGCAGAACGTGATGATTTTTTTGTGTCATTTAAGTTTTCATGCATGATGTTCAATGTATTACAATGTATTAACAGAGTGTGCGGAAGATAACTTGGTTCACACAGGGGCTGGTGATTAACAGGCTCTTTGTGAAAAGTTTGTGCGAGAAAGTTACTGAAAGAATATGCGAATAAAGCCTCCCTCCTTCACTACGTTGAAAGATGGAAGTTGTTGGTGTCCAACTGAGATATACCCTTGAGAGCACACATAATCTTCCTGGAACCGTCAGCAATTTGATCATTATATTATGAAGTTCACAGCAACCGCCAGCATTTACATGTACAAACAAGCACAAAATCAGAGAGTCGAAGAGCCAATGGATCACATAATACCGAAACAAGGTCTTCAGCCCAACTTGTTCATAAGAATCAAGATGCCTCATCTAACCTAGTCCCATTCGCCCATATCTATTTGGTCTATAGCCCTCCTATCCCTGTAACTGTCCAAGTATATTTTAAATGCTGTTATAGCACCTGCCTCAACTACCTCATATGGCAGCTCATTCCATATATATCCACCACCTTCTGAGTGACAAGGTTGCCCCTCCAGTTCTTATCAAATCGTTCCCCTCTTACCTTAAACTCAAGTCCTCTGGATATTGATTCCCTTGCTCTGAATTTAAAAAAATCTGCATTCCCCCTTTTGGTTCCCCTCATGATTTTATACACTTCTGTCAGATAAATCCTCTGTTTCCTGTGCTCCAAGTAAATTAAGTCGTAACCTACATGACCTTTCCTTAAAGCTCAGGCCTTCAAGTCCAAGCAACATCCTCGTAAATCTTGTTTTTTAGTGCTATTTCTCCAAGCTGCAGCTATAACATCCATGGTCCTGTCCAACAGTCCAAACTCTTGCAATGGTCTGGTCAGAACCTGCAGATTAACAATTGGTGACTGCCAATCACCCCTCCCCCCCCCCCCCCCCCCGGACACTTATTGTTATTTATTCAAATCATTTGCTGTGTCGCTCTTCCAGGGAGATGCTAAATGCATTTTGTTGTCTCTGTACTGTACACTGACAATGACAATTAAAATTGAATCTGAATCTGAATCTGAATCTATATGTCGCATATAAAGAAATGGGAAGCCTTTTGTAGACAGTCAAAGATATCTTATCATACTGCGAACATATCAAATGTATTGGAGTTCCTTGCTGGGTTACATTTTGATGAGCACTTAAGTTATAGTGCCATTAATAGTGCTCGTACTTCATTGTCTTTGCAGAGGTTAACATTCAAGGTAGTAATGTTAATGGCATTAGTATCAGCTCAAAGAGTACAAACTTTGCAATTGTTACGGTTAGATTGCATGCATGTGGCTTCAGATAACATTGTGTTTTATGTTTATGATCTGATCAAACAAAACAGACCAGGAAAAACTGGAGCCAAGGTAACGTTTAAAGCATACCCTGTCAATGAAACATTATGTGTAGTTAAGCATTTAAGTCAATACATTGAAGTAACCAAAAATCTCAGAGGTGCTGAGACAGCGTTACTAATAACACACAAAAAAAGACATACCACAGTTTCAGTTCAAACCATTTCTAGATGGTTAAAACAGGTTTTGGATTTAGCAGGAATAGACACTGATGTGTTTAAATCTCACTCCACTAGGGCTGCAGCTACGTCCGCGGCGAAGTTACAGGACGTACCACTCGATCAAATTTTACAGGCCGTAGGGTGGTGTAAAGGAGAAACTTTTTCAAAGTTCTACGATAAACCTGTTGTCACGGTGCCAGGATTTGGACACGCAGTGTTGGGTTCTCTTTAAATGCTTGCTTTATTTTATAGTATCGATTTATGTTATCATTTGATATCATTATCATTTTTCTTTTGTAAAATTTTCCCCTGCAATAGAGGAGTTATTATTAAAAAATGTTCTTTTTATGATTAAAAGACTTATTACATAAATTGAAACAATGTTTTAAAAATACTATATACTCACTACTGCATTGACTAAACAGAGTGTCATATGGAATGAATCTACGACATAAAAAACAGAGCTTTAAAATCTTCACGTAGTCACTCACGTGACTCCGAAGTAAAATAGTAAGATTAAATGAGAACTTACCTGTTCGAAGTTTGATCTTTATTTTATGAGGAGTTACGTGCCCTCCGCTCCCAACCCTCATAATATAAATGATCATCTGGTAGTTCCAGTCTATGTTGGGCCTTACTATCTTGCTCCGGCCATTGGTTCTGTGTTTTTCATGCCGCTGCTTTGAAGTATGCCGATCAAGCGCCAGGCGGGGCTTCTTCATGTAATCCCTCATCGTAACTCCTCATAAAATAAAGATCAAACTTTGAACAGGTAAGTTCTCGTTTAATCTTACTATTATTATGGACAACAAGGAAATGGCAGAAGAGTTGAATATGTACTTCGGATCTGTCTTCATTAAGGAATACATAAACAATCTCCCAGATGTACTGGAGGACAGAGGATCTAAGGGGGTAGAGGAACTGAAAGAAATTTTCATTAGGCGAGAAATAGTATTGGGTAGGCTAATGGGACTGAAGGATGATAAATCCTCTGGGCCTGATGGTCTGCATCCCAGGGTCCTCAGGCTCTAGAAATAGTGGACGCACTGGTGCTCTTTTTCCAATGTTCAATAGATTCAGGATCAGTTCCTGTGGATTGGAGGATAGCTAATGTTATCCCACTTTTCAAGAAAGGAGTGACAGAGAAAACAGGGAATTACAGACCAGTTATGGATAGAAAATTGGTTGGCAGACCGGAAGCAAACAGTAGGAGTGAATGGGTCCTTTTCAGAATGGCAGGCAGTGGCGAGTGGAGTGCCGCAAGGCTTGGTGTTGGGGCTGCAACTGTTTACCATATATATTAATGATTTGGAAGAGGGAATTAGGAGCAACACTAGCAAGTTTGCGGATGACACAAAGCTGGGTGGCAGTGTGAACTGTGAAGAGGATGTTAGGAGGTTGCAGGGTGACCTGGGCAGGTTGAATGCGTGGCAGATGCAGTATAATATAGATATATGTGAGGTTATCCACTTTGGCTGCAAAAACAAGGGGGCAGATTATTATCTCAATGGAGTTAGGTTAGGTAAGGGGGAGGTGTAGCGAGACCTGGGCGTCCTTGTACACGTTGTACAACATTGAAGGTTGGCTTACAGGTACAACAGGCAGTGAAGAAAGCTAATGGAATGTTGGCCTTCATAACAAGAGGATTTCAGTATAGGAATAGAGAGGTTCTTCTGCAGTTGTATAGGGGTTTGGTGAGACCACATCTGGAGTATTGTGTACAGTTTTGGTCTCCTAATTTGAGGAAGGATATCCTTGTGATTGAGGCAGTGCAGCATAGGTTCACGAGATTGATCCCTAAGATGGCAGGACTGTCATAAGAGGAAAGATTGAAAAGACTAGGCTTGTATTCACTGAAGTTTATAAGAATGAGGGGGGACCTTATAGAAACATATAAAATTATAAAAGGATTGGGCAAGCTATCAGGAAAAATGTTCCCAATGTTGAACGAGTCCAGAACCAGGGGCCACAGTCTTAGAATAAAAGGGAGGTCATTTAAGACTGAGGTGAGAAAAAACGTTTTCACCCAGAGAGTTGTGAATTTATGGAATTCCCTGCTGGGGACAGAGGGCAGTGGAGGCCTAGTCACTGGATGGATTTAAGAGAGAGTTAGATAGAGCTCTAGGGGCTAGTGGAGTCAAGGTATATGGGGAGAAGGCAGGCACAGGTTATTGATAGGGGACGATCAGCCATGATCACAATGAATGGCGGTGCTGGCTCGAAGGGCCAAATGGTCCCCTCCTTCACCTATTTACTATGTTTTTATGAGTGGACAATTCCCCGAGGCCTAACCAAGAGTATCCTAGGATGTTGTTGGAAGTAAGGGATGGAATTGCTGTTGTCCTGGTAGAGAGATTCCGTTAGCCACAAATAACATACTGGAAGACAGAGCAATGGCTAATGTTGTGCCTTAGCATTTAAGAAGGACAGCAAGTACAAGCCAGAGAACCACAGGCAGGGCTCTCACTTAACTTTTTTCCCCAGTTGCCAGCCGTGCAACCTCGGCAGCATTTTAGGTTGCCAAATGATAGTTTATGTGGTCATATAAGATGGCTTGCATGACGCGATGGCTTGCATGACGCGTGCTTGGACGAAGTGCGTAGTTACCAGTCGAAATTACAGTCAATGAAGCATTCACATATTATTTCTGCTTCAAATAAAGTCACAAACTAAATATATTCACCAATCAAGACATGATACATACCACAATGACATGCAGCAAAATAATAATACAGTATCTCATCTCTTTTTACACGTTGCAATGAATGCAATTTCTATTGCGGAGAGGAGAGCTCTTCAGCGCGTCGTCCACAGAGCGCAAAAGAATATTGGGACACCGCTACCAGCCTTGGAGGGCATCTACCACACACGGTGCCTCAGGAATGGACAGTTCGAACTACTCCCTTCCGGCAGACGTTACAAGGCCTTCTACGCCCGCACCTCCAGACTCAGGAACAGCTTAATTCCCAGAGCTATAGTGGCTCTGAACCGGCCCTGCTGAGTACCCCCCCCCCCCATGGACTATCTCCCCTGGCCTCGCACTTTAGTCTGTGTTGACTTTACTGGTCTAATGTTCATTTTTACAAACCTTGTTCTTGGGGTATCTAAACCTAAATTTTATTTGTCGATTAAGTTATGACATCGGATGGAAGTTGCAAACCAAATCTCGTTGCACTTATGTGTAATGACAATAAAATATTATTATTATTATTATTATTTCTTTCCACTTCCAAACAAAAATCCGGTTGGATTATTCAGGGTATGATCAACCTCCGTGAGACAAAGTGCTGGCTTGGCGATCTTTGCACAACAACTACACTTAGTTCACAATAACCAACCTCACCTCCCAGTGGCTCAGCACTTGAACTCCCTCTCCCATTCCGAATCCGACTTTTCTGTCCTGGGCCTCCTCCATGAGCCAGAGTGAGGCCCACCGCAAATTGGACGACCTGATATTTAGCTTCGGTAGTTTTCACCCCTGAGGTATGAACATTCGCTTGTCCAATTTCAGGTAGTCCTTGCTTTCTCCCTCCTTCTCCTCACATTCCCAGCTCTCCCACAGCCTACTGTCTCCGCCTCTTCCCTTCTTTCACCCGTTCCCCCCCCCCCCCCCCCGACATCAGTCTGGAGAAGGGTCAAGACCCGAAACATTGCTTATTTCCTTCGCTCCATAGATGCTGCCTCACCCCCTGAGTTTCTCCAGCATTTTTGTCTATCCATTCACACAAGTTCTGTTATCCCGCTTTCCTCACCCACTCCCTCCACATTAGGGGCAATTTTACAGAGACAAGTTAACCTACAAAGCCAACGGCGTGCGGGAGGAAACCCACATGCTTGCAGGGAGAATGTGCAAATTCAGCACAGACAGTGCCCGAGGACAGGATCGAACACAGATCTCTGGCGTATGAGGCAGCAAGTCCACCAGCTGTGCCACTATATTTTATTTTCCAACACACAAAAATAGTATACGTTGATAACTTTGGTTACTAAAAAAAAGAAACTATCCATTTTCAGTCTCAAATCTCGAAGTGACACTATGTCCCCCTTTGCAGCTACTGTAGGTTTTAATTCAATTCAAGACTATGGGGCAGTACATTGGCCATACAGTTGCTGCCTAAAAATGCCGGGAGGATGGGTCGAAGTTGCAGCCCGGAGAAAAGCTGCCTTTCCGACCAGATAGGGACCCTGAAAAGTAGTTTCCCCCTTCATCCCCCCCCCCCACATAAAAAAGACTAGAAGTCCAAAACAAAACACTAAAACTCGTTTCCACGCTGTATCTTTAAATTAAACTAAAACACTAAAACCAGAGGAAATGTAAAGAAGGTTCTCTACCCGAAACGTCATCCAATTTCTTCTATCCAGAGATGCTGGCTTCTCCATGGAGTTCCCCTGCACAATTAAAGCATGGAATAGTCTTCACCCTACCATAGTTACCAGACGCAACTAAATTTAAGGTAGCTCTTTTTCCCCCAAGAACCCTTTTTTGCTTAAGTCCAAGTCAAGAATTAGAGAGTTTTATTTGTCATGTGTTCAAGATAGGACAATGAAATTCTTGCTTGCTGCAGCACAACAGAATATGTAAACATAATACACAACAGGAGATAAATGTTCAGTGTGTCTATATACCATAGACCACAAATATATACACAATAAATAAACAAACAGATAAAGTGCAGTAGGTAGGTATGTTACAAAACTTACCTTGAGCAGCGCTGCAGTTCTGCCGCTCCCCGTGTGCGTGACTTTGGCGCCTTTCAGAGGGGGGCGGGCTTAAAGTGCCGTTTTTCCACAGACAGGGCAAATCGATCAATGTCGGGCGATTTCGTTGCGGAAGAAAAATCGCTCCGACATTTCTTGAATTAAGGTATTTTTAAATTACCTTAAATTATTTATTAACTAGAGTAATTTAAAAATCACCTTGAAAAGCCGTGAGCGCCGACAACTGGAAGGATTTTGAGTAGGGGAGAAAAAAAGGTAAATAGTTTATTTTTATATTAAACGTTGGTTTTTCGGGAGGCTTTAATAATATTTTCATGTTGCGAAATGGGGTCCAAAAAAATGTATGAACAAACAGTATTTTTCCTCCCGACTTCACCGCTAACCACAACGTTCTAATCCACCGCATTCCACTAAAACCCACTCGCTAGTTGATTTAAATGGCCATTAATTTACAGGCATAAAACACTAAATTTCTTCTATTTGGCCCAGAAATTAATGAAAATTAGATTTAAAAATTATGTTATATTGTGGATTATTGTGTGAATGTTATTTGGACACTTAGGCAATTTTTAAAAAGTTTATCTTTTCTTAAGAAATGGATAGATGTTTAGATCTACTCATTGAATTTTGTAATTAGCTACAATTAGATAACTAACTAATTATATGCTTTAATTTCAGGTCAACCAAGTAAGATTGTTTCATATTTGTTTCAGAATGCTTCAATCTATAATGACTGAAAATTTCATTGAGTTCTCTTAATTTTTAAGAAAGTTATGGGCCTTTAACTGTTCCAGATCACAGCTTTTGAGTTAAGTCAATTGAAAGGCAATGGGGAACAAGATGCTAATTTCCGAGTATGAAAATGGCCATAACTTTCTTAATACTGAAGATATGAAAGTGAATTAGGTGTCAAATTAAACTTCTTTTTATGTTTTATCTGATGGGATAATTTGCAGACTTGATTTTTTAAATCTCAAAATTTTGTAACATTGCTACAGTAGGCTGTTATTTTTCAGAGTTAGGTAGTGGTGGGTCTACTCCGGTTTAAATTCCATTTGGTATATTTTTGGAGGACCAGAAAATCAAGAAATAAGAGTTACTCCAGCTCCAGGGAGTGATTCTGCGTTGGTTTACAGCGGTCACGGCGAGGCGGCGATCAGACAGCAATGGCGGCCAGACCTCCCACAATGCAATGGGAGGGAGAAAGTGGCCCACGCCGACCAGTTGCAGTGGCAGTGCGCATGTGCAGGGTGGCCGACAATGTGCTGGCCATGGTTGTGCGCACGTGCCGGGGGAGGATGTGCAGGCCGCGGCAGTGCGCATGTGCAAGGCGGCTGGCCGTGCAGGCGGATGAAGAGCAAGTGGAGAGCGGAGACCTGAGACCCGGACCCAGATGGCGGGCAGGCAGGCGGGCGGAGACAGAGAGAGACAGACAGAGAGAGATAGACAGAGAGAGACACAGAGAGACAGACAGACAGACAGAGACAGACAGAGACAGACAGAGACAGACAGAGACAGACAGAAACACAGAGAGAGACACAGAGAGAGACACAGAGAGAGACACAGAGAGAGACACAGAGAGAGACACAGAGAGAGACACAGAGAGAGACACAGAGAGAGACAGAGAGCCGCTCAGAGTTGCTTGCCAAGTCGGGCAAAATGGGACGGCTGTTAGCTTGCCCGACTGCACTTTAGGTCGCCATTGTCACCTGGGCAACCGCTAATTTCGAGCCCTGATAGGCTAGTGAGCCTAACATCAGTCGTGGGAATGTTAATGGAAAGGATTGTGAGATATCGGATCTACCTGCATTTGGAAAAACAAGGACTGATTAGAGATAGGCACGGAAACAGACTCTTCAGCCCACCAAGTTCAGCCTGTACACTAACACTATCCTACACACTAGGGACAATTCACAATTTTACTAAAACCAATTAACCACCAAATCTTTGGAGTGTGGAAGGAAACCGAAGCACCTGGAGAAAATCCATTCGTTCACCTGATCGAATCCAGGTGTCTGGTGCTGTCAGGCAGCAACTCTACTACTGCACCACTGTTGTCAAGGGTGTGGACAAGTTTGACAGCAGAACAGAGCATTAGTTGAGGGGAATCGATTGGGTCTCTGTTCAAGGAAGAACCTGAGGACCCTGAGACCTGACTGATGAGGAATGGAGATGTATAGAGTTTGGATGACCATGGTTCAATGAGACGATGGAGATCTATACTCAATACTCTGGCTGTGAAGGCCAATGTGCCAAAAGTCTTTTTGACCACCCTGTCTACCTGCAACCAACTTTAAGGGACCATGCACCTGCAATTCTAGATCCCTCTGCTCCACAATACTTGCCCTATTATTCATTGTGTAGGTCCTGCCTAGGTTAGACTTCCCAAATTGCAAATCATGAGGGGCATAGGGTCGATAGCCAGGGTAGGGTCATCTAAAACTAGAGGCATGGATTTAAAGGAGAGGGGGGAAATGTAGAGAACCTGAGGGAAAGGTTTTTCACACGGACAGTTATGGGTGCGTGGAACATGTTGCCAGAGGAACTGGTAGAGGTGGGTACAATTACAAAAATTAAAAGACATCTGGATAGGAAAGGTCGAAAGGAATATGGGCCAAACAGAAGCAAAAGGAAATGGCGACAAGCTCAGCTGTGCACCTTGGTCAGCATCAACAGGCTGGGCTGAATGGCCTGCTTCCATGCTGTAATACTCTACAACAAGTCAATTATACAGTCAACCTTAGAATATAATGTATTTGCACAATAATGCAAGAGGAACTCAGGCAATTCTCAAAATCTAACAGATGCTCAGTGGGTGAAATGTAATGCTCAATCCAAAATGTAATTCACGACTTCATTATAATTAACACCTCACCCACCTTAGCATCAACATAGAACCATATATTGGATAATTATTTCAGGGAAATAACTTGGAACAAACATGTCAGAAGCAGGAATTATTTTGTGTGACTGCCATCCTACATTAAGACCATAGAGTAAAAGTCAGCATATACAAGAATAGCATGAACTCCCACTCATAAAACTGAAATCATTTAAATTATAAATAGATCAAAAAAAATAATTTTAAGATGATGATTTAATATCTGGGTGCACAGAGCAGTCAGGAACAGCTCAAGCTTTTATTTTATGTCAGAGCTTTTACAAAAAAGAATAATTTTGTGCAATTAATTCTATATATCCAGTATGATATGTGGAGATATAGCAATTTTAATAATATCAGGGCCTTCTTAAAATGCTGCACCATACATTCATATGATTTAATATCATCTCTCCCAGGATGAGAGAATCCTCCGAGTTATCTGTTGACTTTGATCAGAATCTATCATCGTAACACACTGCTTCGCGCAACATTATAAAAAAACCTGCATTCAAGCACTGCAACCATTAACTCTCCCTGAAGCAAGAGATTTATTAAAATACATTGATGCATCATGTAACACCCCTCCCCATGTTCTGTGATGCCTGGGGTCTATGAATAATTCACACAATGGCAGATGAATATACATAGCAAATTAACCAAATATTTTGTTTTCTTCTTTCCTGATGTCCTCCAGAAAGCATTCCCTAAGCTGACATGTATCTATAATTTACAATCCAACAATGAGCATGAGCGCTATTAATAGTGTTTTTGAATGCACAACACTGCAGCGTATCACTTGAGCATTGCAGAGTAGTGTAGAGTCTGAGAATGTTTTCGGCTGCATATAATGAAGAAATCTGTCAGTTATTTTTTTGAAAATCCAATTTCAGTTCAATGAACATACAAATAAAATGTAATAAAATTAATGCACAATCAGCTACATGAAAAATATCTCAGCAGATTTCCTTTCAAAAGCAAACCATTCCTGCAATTGCACAGGTACAACATAAAATATCTATAACTGTGATTTACAACCTTAATTTTAATCCAAGTAATTGTTCTGCTTTTTGTGGACTTGGAGATGAATAATTGGGGAAAAAGGTGTAATGTAACATGGGAAAACGAGAAACAAGTTTAATCCATATTTGGTTCCAACAAATGTGTATACATTGGAATTTTTGTATTTGACCCAGAGATTACAATAATTAATGAAAATTACCAGGGTTTGGAATTAATTCAGATCACCACAGGCAAAATTGTTTCCTCCCCCTCCCGTCTCCTAGAGTCAGACTTGCATATTGAATGTTGAGCCAAGCAAAAGGCTCAGCACGATTCTTCCCCTGTGCCTGCCATTTTGTTTTCTTTTGGAAGCTTCTGGTGTGAAAAGAACAGAGAGTCACAGTTTGATATTAAGGGAGCAATGTCGAGAAAAAGAATGGATCAAAGTTCGAAAGAGGACAAAGGAGCAAAATTTGAATGGAGAGGAGTACAGGTAATCAAAGTCAAGAAAGAAAGCAAAGAAAAATATCCACCAAAGTTCCTCAAACCATTTTCCCCACGCCACGAGTCAGTGATGCTAATTAAACTGGCATGTATTTTTGTGTAGGAAGCAATTGCAGATGCTGGTTTACGCTGAATTTGACACAAAATGCTGGTGTAACTTAGCAGGACAGGAAGTATCTCTGGATAGAAGGAATGGGTGACGTTTTGGGTTGAGACCTTTCTTCAGACTGAGAGTCAGGGGAGTGAGAGCATTGTTGTAATCTTTACATCTAAATGCACTTCAATTTGCAATAGCAATTCATCATAGTTGTATATGGACTTGTGTTTCAGATGAAGCTATTAAATTTAAAGGCTGATAAGAACTGTTTTACACAGGGCAATCTTTTTTATATTGCTCTGCATCCCACAATATGGTGACCAAACCCAAGTATTTTTGATTCAATGGCATCATCACATCACCACAAAAATCATCCTGGTGGCCGCAATTGACCAGACACTCAAATATCGAGTTTACAAAAGCAAGTCAGAAGCTGGTTATCCAGGAGTGAGTCGTTCTTCTCCTGGCCCCCAAAGCCTTCTCATCTCCAGGGCACTTCAGATGTGTGATGGACTGCATTACACTTGCCTGAGTGAGTGCGTCACCAACAATCCTGAGGCAGCTTGACATCATCGGGGCCTATGCAGGCTACTTGACCGGCAACCATTCCACTGTCCCAAACATTCACTGCTCCACAATAGTTATATCATGGCAGCAACGTATACTATCTACAAAATCCACCAAATCATTTCATCAAGGCAATGCTGATAGCACCTCCCAAATTTGCAACTTCCACCACCAAAGCAACATTTCCTACAAGTTCATGTCCAAAAATCTGGTATAACTCCTGACTTGGTAATATATGGTTATATTATTATAATATATAATTAGAAGTCTTCGGAAGTTCGGTATGTCCCCAGCAACCCTCAATAACATCTCCAGATGCGCATTTGAAAGCATTTTATTGGGATGCATTACAGCATAGTATGGGAACAGCTCTGTCCAAGACCGCAAGAAATTGCAGAGTTGGAGACATAGTCCTGAGCATCACGCAATCTACCTTCTATTGACTCCGCATGCACTTCGCACTGCATCGGCAAGGCCACCAGCATAATCAAAGACCTGTCTCACCTCAGTCACTCCCTGCAAACCGGCTCCCATCAGGCATGAGGTACAGATGTTTGAAAATGCATACCTCCAGATTCAGGAACAGTTCCTTCCTAGCTGTTGGCAACTGAACCATCCTATCACCAACCGCAGAGTAGCCCTGACCTCCCATCTACCTCAATGGAGGCCTATAAGCTAACTTTAATTCATCTTTACCAGATTTTAACTTGCACTAAATTGCACCCTTTATTCTGTATCTGTACACTGCCGATAGCTTGATTGTAAAATTGTATAATCTTTTCATTGACGGGATAGTACGTAACAAAAACTTTTCACTGTACCTTGGTATACGTGACAGTAATAAACAAAATTAAACTCAACTAAAATATATGACTTTATCCATATCATGCATTACAACTGTGCCAAAATCCGGTGGCGCCATGTTCTGAGAGGGAATCGCGCCAGATCAGCTCCGCAAAAATCTGCTAAAAAAACGGGGGTAAAGGGGACTGCTAACGGTACTTACCGCAGGAGAACGACTCCGGGTGCGATTGCAAGCTGCATGACGTCATCAGGCGCGCGACTCCAGTAAGAAATTTAAAATGCATCGCTCCCCCCCCCCCCACTGCAAAAGAAGGTGTAAAAAGGGAGATAGGCCTCACTGGAGCCTCGGGCTCGAGTTTGGCTGCCTCCCAGGAAGAGATCTCACTGAAGAAAAGTGAAATGGAGGAATTTAAAAACTCCATGTTAAGTGAGATGAAGAAACTGCAGAAAGAAATGAAGAACGAATATAAAGATGAAATAAAAACTTTAAGAGCAGATATCCTGGTGTTTCACGAAAGAATTAAAGACGAATTAACAAAAGAAGTCATAACGACGGTAAAGATCATGATGAATGAATGGAAAGTAAAGGCGGACGCTGAGTTTCAAACTCAAATGGCTGAGGTAAACGACAAGGTTGCTGGGATGGAAAAAATATTGGATGCGAAGATAGATCCTATTCTAATCTCACTCGACCAACAAAATGATGCAATTAAAGAACTGACTGAACTTGCTGTATCAAGTACTAAGGAGAGAGAGAAGCTACGCGCCGAGAATAAACGCCTCTCAGAGCTACTACGCAAAATAAATGAGAAATGTATTGATTTGGAGGGACGACAAAGACGTAAGAATTTGCGTATAGTAGGATTGAAGGGTCGTGAAGGAAATCAAGACCCGCGAAAATTTGCTGCAAAACTCCTAAAGAACATTCTGAATTTGGATCAAGAACCCCTGTTGGGCCGTGCGCACAGGGCTTTAAGACGGGCCCCTGGGAGAGGTGCACCACCAAGACAAATGATTGTAAAGGTGGCTTATGATCACGTCTTCGAAGAAATGATGAAGATAATAATAAGAAAGAGAAATCTGAAATACGAGGGAGACAACATCAGTATTTTCAGAGATTACCCAGTGGAAGTGGCTAAGAGAAGATCTTTATTCACAGAAACAAGAGGCATTCTGAGGAATATAAAGGATACAAAGGATCTTAGATATGGCTTGATGTACCCAGCAACATTGAGAGTAACCTACGATAACAAGGAATACCGTTTCGTTAAGCATACTGAAGCACTGGAATTCGCTCGAGACATGCAGAAGGCGGCAGAAGAGGAAGCGGAAGAAGAAGCACTGGAGGAAGAAGAAGATGACTGAACTTTTATCACCGGCCTGCGGTTACGAATTACTCATTGAGAAAGAGGAGGAATAATGGACACGAAGTTGTAGTTTTGTATTAAATAATAAAATTTTAATTATTCCCCTAACATAGTATTACTTATTATAATATCAATTATAATAGAAACTAGTAACTAGAAACTAGTAATATGAATAACAGAAATAACTACTAAGTAAATAAAGTTAGTACCCCACCCCAATATACACAGTATCCTAGATAGGAGCTGGAACAATTAACATATTTTAAAAAAAAACGGAAGTCATTAGATTAATAGCCACGTTAGTGTGGCTTCCACTAATGCACACTACACAATATACAAGTACAGTTTCTTTTTTTTCTGGGCACCCTATTAACACCCTTTACTCTTTTTTTATTTACATTTTTAACTATTTTTTATATATCAAATATTTGATCTTATATTATATATTATATGAATGTAGTTACGATCGATATTGTATAATTAGTTTAAGAAGACATATATATGGATTAATGAGGATAGTAATTTTCATCAAATGGATGTTTGGGTATAATGTTGAGCTGGAGGAGTTGAGAAGGCTACTCCAAAAAAAGCCACCCTAACAGTAAAATGCAAGACATGAATGTGAAGACTGGGGGTGATGGAATTACCTTCTGCTGTTGGAATGTTAAGGGAATTAATGAACCAATTAAAAGGGGAAAGGTGTTAGCTCAGTTGAACAGATTGAAATCAGATGTTACTTTCCTTCAAGAGACTCATCTCAAAAAAGATGCTCAACATAGATTAACAGCTAAATGGATTTCAAAGGTGTATCACTCTTCATTTATACATAAATCTAGAGGAGTTGCAATAATTATTCGTAAAGGTATACCTTTTAAACAAAGTTCTATAATAGAGGATAAAGAGGGTAGATATGTAATAATTACAGGGGAATTATATTCAAAAAAAGTAATTGTTATGAATATATATGCCCCTAACTTTGATAACCCATTATTTTTTAAGAAAATATTTAATAATATTCCCATATCCGCTCAATATAATTTAATAATTGGGGGTGATTTAAATTGTACTTTAGATAACTATCTAGACAGATCTTCTACAAAAAGGAAAGCTGCCTCTAAGTCAAGTAAACTTATAAATTCTTTTATTAACACATCTAATGTTAAGGATATTTGGAGATTAGATAATCCATCCGGACGAGAATATTCCTTTTTCTCGCCCGTATTTGGAACTTACTCGAGGATAGGTTATTTTCTAATTGATTC
Source organism: Raja brachyura (assembly GCA_963514005.1). The sequence continues at coordinate 57,440,226 of OY740789.1, forward strand.
AAAACTACTTCCTTTCACGTATGATGCAAAATATCACAATATTATTATCTCAGATCATGCGCCACTAACATTCAAGATAAAATTAAAAGATATATTTAACAAAACTACTACTTGGAGATTTAATCCCCAGATTTTAAAGGACAAGGACTGTTGTAATCATGTGGTGGAACAGATTAAATTATTTTTTGAAACTAATGACAAACCTGAAATTTCACCATTGCTACTTTGGGATACATTTAAAGCATTTATGTGTGGTGCAATAATATCAGCACAAGCATATTTCAATAAAGAAAATCGAAAGATGGAACAAAAGTTAGAAAAGGAGATAAAACAATTAGATAGTGAAAATATAAAACATCCTTCTAAAGAGTTAAGTAATAAAATTGCAATATTAAAATATAGACTAAATAAAATATATTCTGACCAAGTCATTAAACTTTTTCAACAAACCAAACAAGTGCATTTTGAATTTGGAGACAAACCACAAAAATTGCTAGCACGACAACTTAGAAAATTAGATGATGAAAAAATGATACATAGAATTAGATCTGCTCATGGAAATATATTGACTATACCAAAAGACATTAATGACAGATTTCTACAATATTATCAAAATCTTTATTCATCGAAATTAACAGGTCAAGCAGATGGAATGGAAACATTCCTACAAGAATGTCAAATTAATAGTTTAGATCAGGAAGGTAGACACTTGTTAAATGCTGAAATATCAGTAAAAGATATTGAAGAAACAATTGGTTTGTTAAAGAATGGAAAAGCTGCGGGCCCCGATGGCCTGAGTGCAGAATTTTATAAAAAATTTCAAGATCTGATTTCCCCAAGATTACATACAATGTATAGATATGCATATGAACAAGGTAAATAGCTGTCCACTCGGTCTCTCCAATGGACCAATTTTATCCCTTGTTATCCTTTTGCTATTAACATAGCTGTAGAAACCCTTTGGATTTACTTTCACTTTACATTATTCGAAAACTAAAGTAAATAGTATCTTTCCCAATCTCTCCTCTATTTGTGATAAATGTAAGAATTTAGAAGCAAATTTAATACATAGTTCTGTTACATGCCCCAAATTGAATTATTACTGGACAGAAATTTTTAAAGTTATTTCTGAAGTTCTTAAAGTTAGATTGGACCCTGACCCAAAGTTAATAATATTTGGAATTCCGGATTCAAATTTGGTACTTACAGTAAATCAAAGAAATTTCTTTGATTACTGTTTGATATTAGGGAAAAAAAAAATCATACTGAAATTTTGGAAGGGAACATTATCCCCACAATTAAAATGTGGGCAGCAGAGATGTTGGAGACGTTACATTTGGAAAGAATTAGATTTGTCCTATTGGACAAATATAATTCCTTCGAACAGATATGGTCTCCATATATACAGTATTTAGAGAAGTAGCTGTTCTTGGCATCACGGCTCGACGGGTACCCTACGGGATTTGAGGAAATAATTCATTTTCATACTAGGATTAATATGCATGCCTCTATTGATATTATTATTTGTAATAGTTTTATTTACAATATATTTTGTTGTTTTTCATTTATATATATATATATTATATTTTTTCACCTTTTGTTTGTGGTTTTTGGTTTTTTTTCTCTCTTTTTTTTTTCCTTTTCTCTTTTTTCTTATATATAATCAAATTATTATTTAATCACATCTTATTGATTTATAACTGCTCTATTCTTTTTCTATCTTTATTTCCAAAAAAATAGAAGATAATAATTATCAATGTGTTATTTGTACAAATATTGAATTAAGCTGATGTTTGTAAATTTGTTTTAAACATTGTAAACTGGTTACTTCTAATAAAAAAATATTAAAAAAAAAAAAAAAAATCCTGAAACGTTCTACTCAAGAGTAGTGGCGAGTACCTTCATCTGGACTTGGCTGTTCAAGGAGGTGTCCCATGTGAAATTCCTTTCAAATGCAAATAGATAATAATTGTTTTATCTATGATGCCTTTATTAAATGGGATTTTGGAAAGATAAAGGTACTTCTTAGAAATGTCATTTGGCTGTAAGAGAAATAAATTAATTGAATAACTTGCAGTTATATATAATCACTACTGTACAGAAATATCCTAAGGTCCTTACCGGTCAGATAATTAAATCAAACATCAAGCCTTAGAAAGCAATATCAGATCTGGTGACCCACGACTTGGCCAAAGAAATAGGTAGTAAAAGCATATCAAGGAAATCATTGTAAATTTATGACATGGGAGACTATTCCGTTCATCGTGCTTATGTCTGTTAATAAAAGGCTATCCTGTCTAAACCCACCCTGCAACACTAAGTCTGGCTCTTCAAGGATGCATCCAAGTACTTCTACATGAGTAAGATTTCTGCTTTTATCTGATTTTTCAGTCGTGAGGTCCGACCCATAACCCTTCTGTGTAAAATAATTTTTCTCATCGCCTCTCTTATTCTGCATCGCCTCGCATCCAATCTTTTCTCATATCCACATTTTCCATTGCTGGCGACTTCCTCATAAATCTCCTTTGCGTCTTTTCCAGTACTATCGCATCCATCCTGAATGTTGATGACCAGAGCAGTTTGTGGAGCTCAACTCGATTTGTCTACAGTTCCAGCATTAATTATTTGCTCCTTAGTTCTAATCCTGGGCCACTTCCATTTTTTTCCCAAAGCTCATCTGCAAACCTCAATATTATGCCCTCTATAGATAAGTCTAAATCAAGAGCCCAATCTTGTCAGTTCTTGATCATGAGGACTTCCGAGTTTTCAATAGTCCTTGGTCTATAAAGTTGAACAAAATTTTGAGACTGTTGCTGCACTATGTGAAATAATCAAAAAGGGCATAAAACGTTTCAAGTTTAGGGCGGCACAGTGGCGTAGTGGTAGAGTTACTGCCTTACAGTGTCATAGACCGCCCCACCCCCCTCGTTTCGATCCTGACAACGGGTGTTGTCTGCAAGAGTATGTACGGTCTCCCTGTGACCACATAGGTTTCCTCCCATATCCCAAAGATGTACAGATTTGTATGCCAATTGGCTTCAGTGAAATTGTGAATTGCCCAAGTGTGTAGGATAGTGTTCGTGTTTGGGGTGATCGCTGGTTGGCATTGACTCAGTTGACCGAAGGGCCAGTTTACACGCTGTTTCTCTATATTGTAGTCTAACGTCAAGTTTAGTTATTAATTGGTAAATTTACCTCCATGGTGGGTTCACTTTGAGAGCATCCAGTGAAGTATTACTTCTTGATTTTAGATAGTCGCATTAAAGAAAACTATTCACAAAGATACAGTAATTGAGTGGTGTGAAGGAATTGAATCAATATGTATGTTACATCATATTTGGTTAAAACCTATGTTGCGACCAGTGATGATTAATGAGCTTCCTCACATCAGTAACATTTTCAGGATATTATTCTGTGACTTTCAGTTATCACAGTTTAAATAAAGAAATTACAAATTGGTCTCAGAATTATTAACTTGATTGATGATACAACAATTTGGACGTAAAATTTTAACAGTGAGATTGATTGCACGGTTACAAGTGCATCGTTACCAATGACATTTTCCACTGAGAGGTTGCTCCCTAGATAGAAGATAACTAATTCACATGTTTCAGGGCCTCATCATTAACTTTTATTGATGGTGGGGCAATGTTATGCATTAGAGGCATTAACATAAACTTATTGTTAAGTAAGTTTTGTGTAAGACCTATTTTTTGTACACTTCAGTGGATGAATCACTAATGATTGGAAGTTTGGCTTCCAAGAAACACATATGCAAGCATCAGACAAACAAAAAATGCTGGAGTAACTCAGTGGGATAGGCAGCATCTCTGGAGAGAAGGAATGGGTGACGTTTCGGGTAGAGACCCTTCTTCAGACTGAAAGTCAAGGTAAAGGAAAACGAGAGATATAGACAATGATGTAAAGATATATAGAACAAATTAATGAAAGATATGCAAAACAGGAACAATGATAAAGGAAACAAGGCATTGTTAGCTGCAGCTAGATGAAAACGAAAGATGGTGTGACTCGGGTGGGGGAGATAAGGAGAGAGAGGGAATCCAGGGGTTCCCTGGTTAGAGACTTCAATATTCATACCCGTGGGTTGTAAGCTGCCCAAGCGAAATACGAGATGCTGCTCCTCCAATTTGCGTTTAGCCTCCCTTTGACAGTGGAGGAGGCCTAGGGCAGAAAGGTCAGCGTGGTCATGGAAGGGGAATTAAAGTGTTTAGCAACCGGGAGATCAGGTAGGTCCAGGTGGAATGAGCGAAGGTGTTCAGAGAAATGATCGCCTCCACATAAGCAAGCATCATCTGGATATTGCAGCTCAATGGGTAAGGTTGGAATGGAAACAACAAAGGTTTAACAATTTCCCATTTGCCCTGAAAATGAGCTCCCCTCCAGCAGAAAGTTTGTTGGTTCAAGAAATACTGAGAAAAGGTTGGAATAATGAGAAAACAGTAAAGGGACCAAGAAGACTGCATCTTCTTGAATTCTGCTATTGCACATTAATATATACAGGTCCCTTGTAGGTTATGAACGCCCTACTTACAATCAACCTTTAGAAATGAACAGGCATTTGAGAGCTCGACAGGATGGTCTGAACCTCCAGCTATTGGGGAACTTCAGTCAACTTCTGCCATCTCAGGATTAAATACATAGCCACATTTTAGACTTGTGAATTGTCCAGAATATGAACAGTTCACAGGATCAGAACCCTGCCATAACCCGGAGAGGAATGGTATATTGAAACATGCTCCAACCTTATACCCCAAATCCATCCTGGTACCCATACCACTTAACTTTCCCTTTCCTTCATTATTTTTGTATTTTAATTACAAATATAAGGATGCCACAAGAAATTAAATGTGGAAATCCTGGTCACCAATTTATTTTAAATCACACAGACCAGACTTCCCACCATTGACTCCATCTACACTTCATACTGGCTCAGAAAAGCAAACAATATAATCAAAGGCTTGTCCGCCATGGTAATTCCTTCCTTTGCCTGCTCTAATCTGGTAGACGATACAAATGCACCACCACACCCAGGAAGAGCTTCTTCCCCTCTGTTATCAAGTTTCTGAATTGTCCTTCAACAAGCTATATTGTATGTTCCCCTTCGCTCTATCTGTTGTACCCGAGTTTGAGACTAGATTGTATTTATCTACAGTGTATCTAAACTGTATATCATGCCAAAAAACTGTTCCTCGGTGCGTGACAATAATAAACCCAAGACTAGACCTAAAGTGTGAATGCACAGCACAGAAATTGGTAAAAGAATAAATGAAACTGCAAAGTTCAAGTAATGACCAAGTGACTAGAAATTGAAAATAGCCTTTGGTTTTGTGGAATATTTGTGCTATTTTCTTCTCAAGTAATATTATTCTTCAAGGTCACAAAGCGGAGAATGATTAAAAGGTAACTTAACTTATATACTATTTTTATGTGGGGAAATGAGTAACATAAGAATAAGTTTTGTACGTCGCAAACTGTCTGGATGAGTTTATCTTTCTTTCCTGGCACACATGCACCCAGTTTTAAAACATGATTAAAAACAGGATTGTACATTATGTTCCAACCAACCTCCTCCCCACCACCCCACTAGTGTAGCTTAATCTGAATCTCCTGCCATAAGTGCACTTATTCATCTACTTTCAGACCAACCATCTGCTTATCTCTATGATTCCTCCATTTATCAGAAAACACATTCAGAGAAAAGGCTTTTCAGGTTAATCCACATTATGACAAACTCTAAAGTGTCATCTTACACATGCAGACTGCTACATAGTGTCTATCTGACAGCCCAAATAAAACACCAAGTTATTATATTTGTCCATTTTGTCGTTCTTTCATTTCCATAAATTAGTTTGTGCTGTAGCAAAAAAAACCCCATAACAAAATAGACATACAGTGCCCTCCATAATGTTTGGGACAAAGATCCATCATTGATTTACTTGCCTCTGTACTCCACAAAACCACGTGATTAAATGAATGAATAAATGAATATGTTTATTGGCCAAGTATTCACATACAAGAAATTTGCCTTGGTGCTCTGCCCACAAGTGACAACATGACATACAGTGACAGTTAAGAATTGTACATAAAACATGAAACATTAATAATAAAATGTTTAATTTTACTTAAAGTGCACATTGTCAGATTTTATTAAAAGCCATTTTATGCATTTTGGTTTCACCATGTATAAATTACAGCTGTGTTTATACAAAGTCCCCCCATTTCAGGGCGCCATAATGTTTGGGACACATGACTTCACAGGCGTTTGTGATTGGTCAGGTGTTTAATTGCCTCCTTAATGCAGGTATAAGAGAGCTCTCAGCACCCAGTCTTTCCTCCAGTCTTTCCATCACCTTTGGAAACTTTTATTGCTGTTTATCAACATGAGGTCCAAAATTGTGCCATTGAAAGTCAAAGAAGCCATTATGAATATGAGAAACCAAAATAAAACTGTTAGAGACATCAGCCAAGCCTCGGGCTTACCAAAATGAACTGTTTGGAGCATAATTACGAGAGCACTGTTGAGCTTACTAATCGCAAAGGGACTGGCACATAAAGAAAGACCTCCAATTCTCTCTATAATGAAGAAAAATCCCAAACAACAGTCCGACAGATCAGAAACACTCCTCAGGTGTGGATTTGTCAATGACCACTGTCCGCAGAACACTTCATGAACAGAAATACAGAGGCTACACTGCAAGATGCAAACCGCTGGTTAGCCGCAAAAATAGGATGGCCAGGTTACAGTTTGCCAAGTTCAAACAAATGCCTCAAAACTAATTGGCCGACGGTTTATTCTGCAGCAAGGGGGGGGGGGGGGGGGGGGGGGGGGAAACTTTTAAAATCTCTTCCCTGCACGGGAGACCCGACTTTATCCTTGTCGGGTCTCCATTGTCGTTGGGGCCTAGTGCCGTGGAGCGGCCTCCGACCGGGACGACCTGGGGGCTCCAGTCACGGAGCCTGCGGAGCTGCGGACGTACCATCGTGAGGCTGGCCGGCCTCGGAGCGTGGGGAGCGGTGATGGCTCGTTGCTGCGGCCCGACTCCGGAGCTTCAGCTCCAGCTGCAGATTACTGCCGATGGACTGTCGGGATATCGGGAGCTCGCGGGTCCGGCTGGGAGACCACTCTCCGGAGCTCCTGCAACGCAACTTGTCCCGCCCATGTCGCGGGGTTGGAACAACCCGGAGCGGGGCCGTACATCGACCGGCGCGGTTTTAATGGCCATGGGACATTCTAGCGCCCACCAGGGGCTCCAACTTTGTGACTTCTGGGCCTAGGGCGAGGCCGTACATCGGCAGGCGCAACCTCAATGGCTGTGGGACATAACATCATCTGCCTGGGGCTTCGACATCGGGAGAGAAATGGTGCAGGGGAGAGAGAAGAACTTTCCCTTCCATCACAGTAACTCTCCTCCTCACTGTGATGGATGTTTGTGTGAATTGAATTGTTTGTGTGTTTTGTAGGAATTGCTCTGTTTGTACGGCTTGTAGAAACTGAGTTTCGTTTGAGCCTCTCTGAGGTTCGAATGACAAGTAATAAAATCTAATCTAATCTAATCTAATACAGGCCTAACAGAGCATCACCAGAGAAGACGCCCAGCAACTGGTGATGTCCATGAATCGCAGACTTCAAGCAGTCATTGCATGCAAAGGATATGGAACAAAATATTAAACCGACTACTTTCATTTACATTACTGTCCCAAACATTATGGTTCCCTGAAATGGGGGGGGACGATGTATAAACACTGCTGTAATTTTTACATGGTGAAACCAAAATGTATAAAAATGGCCTTTATTAAAATCTGACTGTGTGCACTTTAACCACGTGTGATTTTTTTCTATTACAAAATCTCAAATTGTGGAGTACAGAGGCAAATAAATAAGTGATAGGTCATTGTCCCAAACATTATGGAGGGAACTTATTATTGCCATAGAGGGAGTGCAGCGAAGGTTCACCAGACTGATTCCTGGGATGTCAGGACTGTCTTATGAACAAAGACTGCATAGACTCGGTTTATACTCTCTAGAATTTAGGAGATTGAGAGGGGATCTTATAGAAACTTACAAGATTCTTAAGGGGTTGGACAGGCTAGATGCAGGAAGATTGTTCCCGATGTTGGGGAGGTCCAGGACAAGGGGTCACAGCTTAAGGATAAGGGGGAAATCCTTTAGGACCGAGATGAGAAGGCATTTTTTCACACAGAGAGTGGTGGGTCTCTGGAACTCTCTGCCACAGAGGGTAGTTGAGGCCAGTTCATTGGCTATATTTAAGAGGAAGTTAGATGTGGCCCTTGTGGCTAAGGGGATCAGAGGGTATGGAGAGAAGGCAGGTACGGGATACTGAGTTGGATGTTCAGCCATGATCATATTGAATGGCGGTGCAGGCTCGAAGGGCCGAATGGCCTACTCCTGCACCTAATTTCTATGTTTCTATGTTTCTATGAACTGTATTTGACGGTCAAATAGCACAATTAAAGAATACCTGTTTCCACCTATCTTTCCACCACAAGAAGTACATTACGCCATCGTATGCAGGTGCTATGGCTGAACAATTTTTAATCTTGTGATGTGGACTCGTTAAGAAGATGTACCAAATGTCTTTAAACTCTCTGGAGATTTAAGGGACCTCATTCACTGGAATATTGAGCAAACACCAAGTGCTGGAGGAACTCATGCAGATCAGGCAGCATTTGTGGAGAGAAGTAGACAAATGACTTTTTGGATTGGGCCCCTTTTTTGGGCTGATTGAGTATCCGGGGGAGGTGGGGTGAAACTGAAAAAGAGAGATATGAGTGGGGCTAAGTCTGGCAAGTGATAGGTGGATGCAGGTGAGGGGAGTGATTGGTAGATGGAAATTTATTGGGAAATGTTGTCTGTCCATTTCCCTCCACAGATGCTGCCGTTAAGTTCCTCCAGTACTTTGTTTTTTGCTCTTTAAACTCTCTACCATATGTGCATATTATTTGAATAATTTGCACACAAGCCTCAATACCACATCTCCAATTATTTGGTCCATGAGATAAAATATCATGCTGGTCAGCGATTAATTGACCAGCATGATATTTTACCAGCTCATGACTGACTTTCAGCATACGAATAGGGTAGAAATAGTTAAACTAAATTTAGTGACTGTATGCAAATTAGGGTACCAAATTGACTGCATTTTGACATTGCTATTTCGTTTCTGCTACACAATCAGATTTTATAAAATCAATTATTTAGAAAGGCAACAAGTTCCTCTGTAAAGAACAAGAAAGAAAACACCAAATTCCAACAAGGCTGCTCTGAAAACAGTTGAGTCCTGCAAAACCAAAAGCACCAGTTTCAACGTTGACCTACACTGTTAACTGGAAGGGTGCATGTGCGCTCTTAAGGATAAGGTCAAACTATATTAACTTTATCACAAACTGACTTATTAAATCTCAAAGTCAGACCCAAAATGGTGGAGTAACTCAGCGGGTCAGGCAGCATCTCTGGAGTGAAGGAGTAGGTGACGTTTCGGGTCGAGACCCTTCTTCAGACTGAGATCAGGGGAGAGGGGAACAAGTGATATAGACGGTACTTCAGACTAATGAATGGAAGATATGGTGCGTGACAAACTAGTACTACAGGATGGAGTGATTGTTAAAGGTCACAAGACGGTCATCCCCTCATCCCTACAAAACGGGTACTTTGAGGAGATCCACGGTGGTCATTTAGAACGGAGACGAGGAAACACTTTTTCTCACATAGATTGAGTGGTGAGTCTGTGGAATTCTCTGCCTCAGAGGGCGGTGAAGGCGGGTTCTCTGGATGCTTTCAAGAGAGAGCTAGATAGGGCTCTTAAAAATAGTGGAGTCAGGGGATATGGGGAGAAGGCAGGAACGGGGTACTGATTGGGGATGATCAGCCATGATCACATTGAATGGCGGTGCTGGCTCAAAGGCCAAATGGCCTAGTCCTGTACCTATTGTCTATTGTCCGATTACAAACAGATAAAGGACATACCAAACTGGGGTACATTTATGGCCCCTGAAAGGAACCATGTTCCTACCTGGTCGACGTCGGTGGCATTTATGGCTCCTGAAAGGAACCATGTTCCTACCTGGTCTATAGACGCAACCGTCAACACTTCCTTCCTGTGAAGGAACGGCGTCCGGCGCTCCAGGGTCCTGATGCCCCACCGCTCAACTTTAAAGTGATTGCTGTACCAGCCGTTCCAGCATCTGCCGCCGCCAGCCCCATCCACCCCCCGTGTCGGTCTGCTCCCACGTCCCCTTTTGTATCCGGTTCTCCGGTTTCCTCGCGACGATCTTACATGGGTTTCCCTACGGTATCCCCCCCATAGCCCATTGGGCTCACTGAACCGTGTCCTCAACTATTCAGAGGAGAAGGTTGATGAGGAAACTCCATACCGTACGAGGACCGGGCGGGTTAGCAAGCCACCTGTTAGATATGGTGATTATGTTTAACCCTATTATTATGAGATGTGGCGATTTGCATTAAACATTATATTTACTCGTTGCAGTGGTAATGCTTTATTCGTTTTTCATTTATACAAGAAGAGATGTAGATTGGCTATTGCAAGTTAGCCAATTAGAATACTTAGTAATTATAACTCGGCCTAATTATAACATTCATAGTGTAAAGACTCGCCCACTGCCTGCCAGTAACTGCAGCAGTGTGAACATTTAATGACCTGCTTGCAAGATCATGACCTGAATAATAAAGATGCTTGTGTTTCAACCTGTGTGAGTTTGAGCTCCTTACATTGCCCATCAACAGTGTTCCACCCAGTGCAATGAGAGATTTGTTACATTGGTGTATGGAGAGGGAGAGTGGAGGAGGAGAAATGTTAGGGGAGTACGATAGGGGAGAGGAGTGGGGGAGCAGGGAGATAGAGGGAGAGGAGGGGATAGGGAGGGGAGACGGATTATGGAGGGAGGGAGTGACTGAGGGTAGGGGAATGGAGAGGGAGGGAGAGGTGAGGGAGGGAGTATGGAGGGGAGGAGGAAAGGGGAAAAAAGAGGGAGGGTGAAGAGGAGGGGGAGGGTGTGCTGGAGCATGAGGGGAATTGAGCCGCGCCTGCGCAGTTGGGGGCTATGGGTGAATGGTGGAATATTGCATTGGGGGAACGGGTTGCGTTGGGGGAACGGGTGAGTGGTGGAATATTGCATTGGGGAAAAGGCACCCAGCAGCTCCCGCCTGGTCTAGTAGAAGTATAAAATCATGAGGGGAATATATAGGATGAATGCAGATTTTTTTTTAGGGGAATCAAGAACCAGAGGGTGAGAGGGTGAGAGGGGATAGATTTAACAGGAACCCAGCTTCTTTACATGGAGGATGGAGGGTATAGGGAACAGGGTGTCAGAGGAGGTAGTTGAGGCAATTACCATAACAACATTTAAAATACATTTGGACAGGTACATGGATAGGAATGGCTTAGTGGGATATGGGCCAAATGCGGGCAGATGGGATTCGCATAGGACATCTTGGTCGGCATGGACAAGTTGGGCCAGTTTCCATGCTGTATGACACTATGACTAGACAGTCAACAATCTGAAAAATTAACTCTGTTCTTTGTCCAACAATGCTACCTGGGCTGATGAGTACTATTTTATTTTGCACTAGGGAAATGTCATAACTTATTGTGGGGAGGAAATTATGCCTTCTGCATTCAAATCTTTAAAGCTTGTTCCTATTTCTATGTTAATATTGATCTAAATAACAGCACTCTAAAAATAAAGCTTTGAGACTATTCATCACCATCAAAATATCTGAAGCATTGTTATTAACTTTAACCTTTAACGCTTCAGAAAATGTGACCCTTCTTCGAATGTCTTGAAGATAGACACAAAATGCTGTAGTAACTCAGTGGGTCAGGCAGCATCTCTGGGGAAAAGGAATAGGTGACATTTTGGGTTGAAACCCTTCTCAGTCTCTGAGTCTGAGTAAAAGTCTCAGCCTCTCAGTCTGAAGAAGGGTCTCAACCCAAATCGTCACTTATTCCTTTTCTCCAGAGATGCTGCCTGACCTGCCGAGTTACTCCAGCATTTTTTGTCTAGCCAGTTTTATTTATTCTGTTTATGGATCACGGGAAGAAATAACTAAACATTGCTTATGTACAATATGCAAAGGGAATCCGGTGAAGAAATGCATTATGTGAACACTTCAGGAATGCTTTCTATCATCTGATCCCTCCTGATAGGTCAATTAATTATGTTGCTTATTATTCCTGACTTGCTGTTACCCTGTCATCTTCTCTGTCAGCCCTGTAGAGTGCAAAATTATTATATCCTACAGCAAAACCAGTAATATAGCGAGCAGAATAATATTTAACAAAATTGTGAATATCAGTACAAAAAAGGTGCCTGTGCAAAGTACAGGTGTGATAGTTGGCAATCTGTCTAAGATTTAGGAAGGAATGTGTCATCATACATTTTATCTTATAATAATGATTGAACGTGTGACTGAGGACCACATGTCAAGATCCATAATTCCCAGGATGAGTGCAACATATCCTTTTGCATTATTTTACCTTCATCTCAAGAGTAAAAACTTGTGAAGGATAGAGGCCAAGGAAGGCAAAGAAGTGCAAATATTATTGGAGGGAAATTACATTCATTTTTTACTACTGCAAAAAAAGAAAGCGCTGCGAGTCCAGCAACATCTGTGGAGGAGATAATAGACATTCTAGGTCAGGACACTTATTCACCCACGACTTTTTTTTTGTTCAAAATTCCATCATCTGCTGTCACTCGTCTCATCGTGTATTTTTTCTTCTTAGAATAATGATTGAACATGGAACAGTGGACCCCAAATCAAGATCCATGATTCCCTGGTTGAATGCAACATTTCCTTTTGTATTATTTTATCTTTATCTCATGAGAGTAAATACCTGTATTTCAGCTTTGTTGTTCTGGAATGTTTGGCTTGCTGACAGCTGTACAGCAGATATTGGAAGAAAACTGGAAAACTGACATTTAGCATCGGAGACAGGATTTGCGGTTATCAATAACTAAGTTGATTCAACTTCCCCCCCCACCAGGCCATTAAAACAACTAATTCCACATTGTGGATTTTATTCTTCGATTTAAGATGAAATACCAACAAAATGGCACTGCAAGCATTTAGTTCTCAGAGCAGTCAAATGTTAAGAATATTAATTTGGATGTATAACTGGTATGTTATTTTGCACTGGACAGTAAAATTATAAATTTGGCTTTTGCATGAGATGAAAAAAATACTTGGCTGCTGATTGAGACAGCAGGCTGGAAGGGAAATGATTTGGTTATTCCCTATCAGGGCACTTAAATGACGAGTATCGATTTTATACACACTGTTTGTGTTATGTGACCAGTGTCCTTCACTATATGACGTCAAACCATCACCATGCTTTTATCAGAAGTTACTATCATCTCTGTCATGAGTTTTGTGGGTTAGCCTTTCAGAAACTTCATTTACCATAAATCCTCCAGATTTCTGGTTGTAATTCTCAGCTCACGTGGACGATGTTCAATAAATCAGTAGATGTCAGATTGCAAAGAAGATACTATTGCGAGTGTTGCCAAAGGTCACATTAACTCCAAATACAATGGGTGAAACAACAGGAAAAGCTGGTGGCATATTTGCCAGAGGCAGAGCCAAGCATTTGCAAACCTAGGTCAGGCAATAAATGAATGGTTTGGTGGATGCAAAGACGACAAGCAAGTTTTCTGAACTGATTTATTAACACAATCGCTCGTTGGCAGGTCTCTGCAAACACGTCTGATCACCACGGTGGTCAGCAACACCACTGTGGCGCGACAGCAAAACCGCATGAAAACAGCAGCACCTCCTGGGTCACATGACCGCGGCTTCCGAACGCCAGGTTCAATACTTGCGTGTGCCAGCAGGCGCCGTTACATGCCCCCCCTCCCCCCTCAGAATCCGCGGTATACGTTGGACCTGCCACCCAAGTCCAACGTGAAGGTCGAGGTACCAGTCTCCAGCAGCCTGTACAGTCCTTCGTACACCCACTGCAACGGCGAGCGGTGAGCATCACTACGAAGGAAAACATAAGCACAATCCCGTAACACAGTAGGCACATGCACCGTGGACGACCCGTGTCGGGAGGTGGGGACCGTGACCAACACGCGCGCCCGCTCGCGAAGGTCAGCTAGCACCGCCGAAGACGGGACCTCCTGATCGCGGTTGGCGGGCAGAAAGTCCCCAGGTACCCGCAAAATTAAGCCATAAACCAGCTCGGCCGAGGAGACGTCGAGGTCATCCTTAGGCTTGAAGAAGGGTCTCGACCCGAAACGTCGCCTATCTCCTTCACTCCTTAGATGCTGCTGCACCCGCTGAGTTTCTCCAGCTTTTTGTGTAATCATCCTTAGGCTTGTTGTGATGCCTAGGAGAACCCAGGGCAACTGGTCAACCCAATCGGGGCCGGTGAGCCGGGCCTTCAATGCCGACTTAAGGTGTCTGTGAAACCGCTCGTCTAAACCGTTCGACTCAGGATGATACGCGGTGGACTGGTGCAGCTTCGCGCTATACAGCTGCGCCATACCACACCACAGGGAGGACGTGAACTTGGCCCCACGATCGGTAGTAATATCTGAAGGGACCCCGAAACGAGCGTCCATGGTGAGAGCCCTGAGGGCCGATGCCCAAGGGTGTACCAGCATGGTGGCATTGGCCAGCATGGTCTTAGCCCCCTCGAAAGCTATCCCAGCCTCCTTGGACCAAACAAGGTCCTTAGGCTTGCCTCCAGACATTGGAACAACGGCCGCATGATGGCGGCTGCCGACGGGACAAATTGGTGGTAGAAATTGACCATTCCGATGAATTCCTGCAGGTCCTTGACGGATAGTGGCCTCAGGAAGCAACGGATTGCATCGACTTTCACAGGCAGCGGTTGTGCGTCATGGCAGGTTATGCTGTGACCTAAAAAGGAGATGGAGCGCAATCTGAACTGGCACTTCGCGGGGTTGATCACCAACCCGTGCTTACGTAGCCATTCGAAGAGCAGGCGGAGGTGTTTAGCCTGCGAGCTGCTGGCCACCAGAATATCATGGAGATAGATGAATATGAATGGCTAGCCCCGCCCGACCTGATCCATTAGCCTTTGGAACGCTTGAGCGGCGTTCTTCAGGCCAAAAGGCATTCTTAGCCATTTGAAAAGGATGAAAGGGGTGATGGTGGCCGTCTTAGGGCCGTCGTCGGGATGGACCGGAATCTGATTATACCCGCGGACAAGGTCGACCTTCGAGAAGAAGGTGGCGCCCTCCAATGAGCCGCGAAATCTTGAATGTTCGGGACTGTGTACCGATCTGCTGTGGTTACCGTGTACATCCCCCGGACGCTTTGGGCACCATATGCAGAGAGGAAGCCCAAGGACTATCCGATCGCCGGACAATCCCCATGTCTTCCATAAGCTGGACCTCAACTCGTGCAATGCGCAGTTTATCAGGCAGAGGCGATGTATGCGGGCATGAACCGATGGGCCCTCGGTAGGAATGTGGTGGATCATGTCATGGCGGGGCAGGGCCCCGTCGAACCGGGGCGTAAGCAACCATGGGAATTCAGTGAGAAGGGCTGCGAAAGGTTGCTGGATCTCAGCTACCTCGTCGAGCTGCTGTTGGGGCGTGGACGGATTGCACGGCTTGGCAGGGCACAGGTCTGACAACGGAACCATTCGCTCGCCCCGCACATCGACTAACATGGAGAATGCGCGCAAGAAATTGGCCCCCAATATTGGCTGGGTGATGTCAGCAACGGTGAACTTCCACCTATACGGGTGGGAGTCGAAAATTAAGTCCAGGGTCCGCATACCGTAAGTGAGAATGTCACTCCCGTTAACGGCCGAGAGGAAGGGTCCTACCTCACCGACCTGGGTATCTCGGGAGGTCGGTGGCAGGATTCTGGCTATGGCACCGGAGTCAACCAGGAATCGGTGGCCGGAGTGACGATCACGGACGTAGAGGCGTTCGTGCGGGCAGATCGCGTTCGCCTCTATGGGCGATCAGCCAAGGCATTTCCCTGAAACGAACAAGGGCTTCGGCATCTTCGGGCTTCCACACCATAACGAAGATGGTAGTACCACCAACGTCGTCGGCTGTACACCTCCGGCAGCGCCGATGCTTCTTCGGCGCTGGGCGGATCCTGACCTTCGTCCTGATGTCGTCTCGGCACCCGCGGCTTGGCAGTGGGGCAGGTGAAACAACAAACGTCCCGCCAGTATTTAACCAGTAGTTAAGTGGTGTCACCAGAATCGCATCATAAGTGAAAACATCACAGCAAAATTCAGGTTTGAGGTTGAAAGGGGTGATGGTGGCCGACAAGAAAATTCAGGCACATGGAAGTGCAGAGATTGGAATCTTGCGTACACTACAAAGTGACTTAATTTGATTTAATTTAATTTAATTTTAATTTAATTGGTGTTGGCATAACTTGCAGATCAGGCAGCATCTTGGGTGAACATGAACAAGCGAGCGCAGTATTCCGACTGTGCATACCCAGGTCATAGGTCACAAGCGAAAAACAGTCTCGCAACCGTGGCGCTGCATTGTGTGAAGGCTTGCATTTTGTCCATGGTTGGGGCCGGGCCCGGCTCTCCGTCGCTGGGGGTGTTGAGTTACTGCTGGGCCGTCCCCGTCCCGGTGTCCCGTCCCTGTCCGGGGTGGCCCTGGGCTGGCGGGGCGGTCCTGGGCTTACAACCGCTGACTCCTGCTTGGCTCTGCCTGTCCTGCCGGGTTGGCCGGCAGCCCTCCATCTCCACCCCCCTCCCCTCGCACCTCCTCAGGGTTGTGGATGAAGTGGCAGCGGGTACCATAGGAGCAGAAGCTGGTGGTGTCGAAGGTACAGCACGACTCTGTCTTGTACATGGGGTGGCGGCTGAGGGAGCACAGCTTGGCCAGGCTGTGGGCAAACTGACACTTGGCAGGGTAGTGGCCCATCGGGGAGCGGGTTCCTCTGGAGTTGGAGCGGGGTTGGCGCTGGCTGTGGGCCTGTGGTCCATCGCGGAGCTTTGCCGGGGTTTGCCAGATAGGAGTGCTCCAATCGCTGGCCTGGTGACATTGGCATCATGGGGCTGTGGTCTGCAGAGCTTCTAGCCATGGGCGGGGCATGGACTTACCATCCGCCTGGGATCCCTTGCCGGGGATCGTCAGAGAAGAGCTCCGACCGCCGGCTTGCGGCCCATAACATACTGAAGCCTTACGAAAGTGCCGATTCGAGACCTCGAAGCGTGTGTTTGACCGTCCAAAAGTCGGAGTTTTGATCATCCCGACGAGAGGGCCTGTACATCGGGCCTACCATAGCGGCGACTACGGAGGGTTTATGGCCCCGAAAGCAGGTGAACAAAGGAGGAGGACTGGCTGAACTTTGTTGCCTTAACCACAGTGAAGAATGCTGTGGTGGGTGTTTGTGTTAAATCTTATTGTGTATTGTGTGTTCTCTTAAAGTGTATCGCTGCTGGCAAATTCATTTCACTGCACCTTCGGGTGCATGTGATGAATAAAATTGACTTTGACTTTGTGGGTTCTCCGCACTGGCTGTGGACCAGGTGCCGCTGGTGTTGTTGGTCCGGGCTGTCGTTTGGCCTGGCGGGAGAGCCAGAGGTGAGCTGGGGTTGGCGCTTCTCTGAACTAGATGTGGGCCTGGGGGCTGGTGACCCGTAGGTCCAGACATCTCCGGCCGCCCCCTGGGTAGGATGGGACACTCAAGTGTGTGTGGGGGGGGGGGGGGGGGGCGTGGGTGTGGGTACCAGGGACAGTCCAGTGGAGGTTCAGCAGCGCTTGCGGCGCCGGGGACACGGGTTCGATCCTGGCTGCTGGTGAGGCGCTGTTCTGTGTGCGTGCAGCTGCCGAGAGCCGGTCCAGTCTCTCCCCCCCCCAACCGATCTCCCACTCATATCTGCCCCTCTATCTGCCCCCTGACAAATACAAACTTGAAAAAAGACAAAAAAATCTGACCCAAACTATACTCACAAAATCTACAGCGCTTCGTTCGATTTTTATTTATAGCGTTTGACCTTTGACAAATCCCATGATTTCTTGCGTATTTCGGAATACCGTACTCGCTTATAGACGATATTTTGGATCAGGATCCTTTTTCGAACTGATTATAGAAAGGAGAAAGTAGCAAAAGAAGTGGGGCAGGATAACATCTGCCAAGTGATAGGTGGATGCAGGTGGGGGGGGGGGGGTGGGGGTTGATTGGCAGAAGGGTAGACAAAGGCTAGAGATGAAAAATAGACAAAAGGGTGTCACATAAGGAGACTAGGTGTGAAAGAGAAGTGAAAAGTAAAGCCAGAGAGAGGGATATAGATGGAAGCAGACAGTGGAGTGGGAGGAGAGATTTCCCCCAAAAAATTTAAGGCACCAGTCAAGAGAACTGCAAAATAAATGTAAGAGTGCCAAGTGTAGTATAGAATAAATAAATAGCAAACCACTAATCAATATGGCAATAGATGAATAAAAATTAGTTTAATCTCCACTACATAGGCTTAAGTCTGCATAATAATGCAGTCTTTAAATGACTGCTGCATTGTTGGAGATACTGGCCTGCAAATAACAAGAGCATGTACATTTGAACACTCGATGTGAAATGAGGTAATTGTTCTCTGCAAAAATGCTCAAAACCTATGCACCCTCATCGACATTGCGAGAATGCTTCTGTAAAGAAATATTATAACAGAAATTCAGGTCACACTTAATCCCACAGAAGGTTGCAGGGATCGGTAGCTGGTAGATTGCAAGTCTCAGAGCAAATTGACAGCTGAGTGATCGAACAGCAATTTATGGTGCACTCCATAATGTTTGGGACAAAGACCCATCCTTGATTTATTTCCCTCTGTACTCCACAATTTGAGATTTGTAATATTTAAAAAATCACATCTGGTTAAAGTGCACATTGGCAGATTTTTTTTAAAGGTATTTTTGTACATTTTGGTTTCACCATGAAGAAATTACAGCTGTGTTTATACATAGTCCCTCCATAATTGGAACACATGGGTTCACAGGTGTTTGTAATTGCTCAGGTGTGTTTAAATGCCTCCTTAATGCAGGTATAAGAGAGCTCGCAACACCTAGTCTTTCCTGCAATCTTTCCATCAACTTTGGAAATGTTTATTGCTGTTTATCAACATGAGGACCAAAGTTGTGCCAATGAAAGTCAAAGAAGCCATTATGAAACTGAGCAACAAGAATAAAACTGTTGGGAACATCATTAAGAAGAAAGAGAGCACTGGTGAGCTTACTAATCACCATGGACTGGCAGGCCAAGGAAGACCTCCACAGCTGATGACAGAAGAATTCTTTCAAAAATAAAGAAAAATCCCCAAATACCTGACCAACAGATCAGAAACACTCTTCAGGTGTAGATTTGTCAATGACCACTGTCCGCAGAAGACTTCATGAACAGAAATGTAGAGACTACACTGCAAGATGCAAACCACTGGTTAGCTGCAAAAATAGGATGGCTAGGTTACAGTTTGCCAAGAAGTACTTAAAATAGCAACCACTGTTCTGGAAAAAGGTCTTGTGGACAGATGAGACGAAGATTAACTTATATCAGAGTGAAGGCAGGAGCAAAGTATGGCGGAGAAAAGGAACTGCCCAAGATCCAAAGCACACCACCTCATCTGTGAAACACGGTAGTGGGGGTGTTATGGCCTGGGCATGTATGGCCACTGAAGGCAGGTGCAAAGTATGGCAGAGAAAAGGAACTGCCCAAGATCCAAAGCATACCACCTCATCTGTGAAACACGGTAGTGGGGGTGTTACGGCCTGGGCATGTATGGCCGCTGAAGGTACTGGCTCACTTATCGTCATTAATGATACAACTGCTGATGGTAGTAGCAGTTCTGAAGTGTATACACACATCCTATCTGCTCCAATTCAAACAGATGCCTCAAAACTCATTGACCAGCGGGCGGTTCATTCTACAGTAAGACAATGATCCCAAACATACTGCAAAAGCAACAAAGAAGTTTTCAAAGCTAAAAAATTTGTCAATTTTTGGGTGGCCAAGTCAATCGCCCGATCTGAACCCAATTATGCTGAAGAGAAGTCTGAAGGGGACTAGCCCCCAAAACAAGCATAAGCTAAAGATGGCTGCAATACAGGCCTGGCAGAGCATCACCAGAGAAGACACCCGGCAACTGGTGATGTCCATGAATCGCAGACTTCAAGCAGTCATTGTATGCCCCAAACATTATGCCCTGAAATGGGGCGACTATGTATAAACACTGCTATAATTTCTACATGGTGAAACCAAAATGTATAAAAATGGCCTTTATTAAAATCTGACAGTGTGCACTTTAACCACGTGCGATTTTTTTTCTATTACAAATCTGAAATTTTGGAGTACAGAGGCAAATAAATAAATGATGGGTCTTTGTCCCAAACATTATGGAGGGCACTGTATATGATCAGAGGATTGGGGAGGGAAAGACAGATCAGAGATCAAGTTCTGGGTTGATGCAGTTAGAGAGATTTAGGAGTTGGGTGAGGGTGAAGGGGGACGGAAGGTAGTTGAAAGAAATGAGGTGAGATCAGAAATCAAGCCAAGATATAAGACCTGGAGACCAGACGTCTCAGGGCCCAGATTAAAAGCAAACAAAGTGCTGCTGAACAGGACCAGCTATTCTAAGTGCAGGTTTTACTGCCACAATCTCAAGGCAAGCCAATGTTAATAGAGCGATTTGAAGCTAATGTTAAGAAAATATTTGCAATTCTTAATTTCTGAAAGGTATGAATTCCTTAAAAATAATTTATGAAGCAAAAGTTAGTCATTTGAAAAGGCTGTGTGAAATGTATTGTGGGAATTTAGAGGGTGAAGAGCAGACACCATTTATTATGGTGAAAAATAGATTAATAAATCAAAGGGCATAGTCCTCGGTGCAAATGGCTCTATAAAAAGACATTTTTAAATTGAATGTTCATAAATTAAGGAATACTTATATTTAAGGTGAAGATAAATAGTTGAAAGATTTAGGAATTGAAGGTTTGTGAACAGACATAGAAGAGCTGACATCAGGATAGATCTGCCATGTGGAGAATGGTAGGGTAGGTTTGAGGGGCCTGGTGCCTACCCCTGCTCCTAATGTTGTGCCTGTTTGTGCACAAATATTAACTTCAGGTTTGGATCTAGATTGTATAATATATTCCAATACAACTCTCCGTCTGGCTATGGGTCCCAGTATGCTTCGAACCAGCCATTTTGGGCATTGGGCATCATTAAGCCTGAAAAACAGACATAATATGACAATGTCTAAGTCTTTGTTTTCAATATATGCCTTCACTGGTAATTTCTATCAGATGTAAAAAGGCCAACATCACAATTCAGTAAAAAGCAGGATTGGTTTTTCCAATATCCTAGCTAGTACAATGCTCTACTTCATTTTGGTTTGTGACACAATGCTGAGTGTAAACTTGCAGTCAGCATGTTCTCCTATGTTACAACAAAGTTCAAGAATACTTCAATTGCTATGAAGCATTTTGGAACATATGGGCATCATGAAAGCTGGCAAGATTTTTCCTCTTGACAGCAATATTTTGAGAGATTAATTGTAATTTTTTTGGTGCACTAATGCAGAAAGCACATTGCAGCCAAAACAAAGCTTCCCGGCATATCATTATGATTGTAATGAGATACTTCAAAACTATGACTAAATGTGTCACAGAAAATTTGATTAATGGGTTGGTTGGGTGAATGTTAAAGGAAAAGATTACAGAATTTCAACATGAGGAATTAGTTAACAGGCCATGATTTAAGAAGCACTTTTTAGGATTAACAATAGAGACACACAGATGCATGTAAATAATTTATCAGAATATTATAATTTATAGTTTATCAGAATATAAAATACTTAGCCACAATGACTTCCAAGTTCAAATTAAAGTAGAATAAAGATTCAAATATCCTGTTAATGGAAAAGAAATTGAAATACAATGTATGGCACCAACAATATAAGCTAAAAATTCCACATGTACAATCTGCTGAATGGTCAACCACATTGATTTTTGATGATGACAATCAAAAACTACAGATGATAGAAATCTTAAATAATAACAGAAAATACAGGAAATATAGCAGGTCAAGCAGCTCACACAGAAACAGAGCTAACATTTCAGGTTAAAGACTCTTTTCAGATCTTGGAAAGAAAGAAGAGGTCAGTTTTAATTTACTGGAAGGTTGGGGGTGATATGGATAAAAACGTAAGGATTATCCCTAATATAAAATACACTGCCACAATGACAAGGCCAGGGTTAAATTACATGTTTATTTTATTTTGAACATGGAAAGAGAGTGCCATTTTAATCTATCTTTAATTTACATTTCATTTAGGTTTTTATTTTGTTTTCAACTTCTCTGATAAAGTTAAACTTGTACATTAACTATAATGAAATAATTATGCTGCTTTAATACATAGAAATGTTGATCGAGATTAAAGAGCATAGCTGCCTCACATGATATTCTTGATAAGTAGAGCCAGGATGTTTACGCGCTAAAAAGCTCTGAAATAGGCAGGCAAAAATGCATAATAAAATTACAAGAAAGACACGAAAAAGGCATTTATTGAAAAAAAAGGCATAAAAAGGCATTTATTTCCACCACCAAAATATGGTTAAAAATTATAATTATAAAGGTATACTACATTAAATGACCAAAGTTGCCTGGCTGCACATAATTACTAGCATTTTTTTCAAATTATCTGGTGTTAAACTACGCCATTTGTCAGACAGAATATGCTTCAGTAGTGAAAAACATTTTTCTATCCCAGGTGAGGTCACTGGTGTATACCCAAAACAAGCTACAGACTCTATATTCATGTTGATATCTTGTGCACAACAACTACCTTTGAGAACTTTAGCTATGTTTAGTATTTTTGTATTTATTTTTGCTAGCTAAAATCACTCTCTCACATTTTCCTTGTATGTCTTTACCTACATCACCAGGAACTTTACGAATATCGTCAGTTACTTTATTGAAAACCTGCAAGTTATTCACTAATGTTTCGCCATGTTTCTCAAGGGAAGTGATAGCTTGTGGGAAGTTTGCAAAATTGGAAGCAATAAACACAAGATCGCGTTGGAGGGACATTTTCTGCATGATTTCACTGACGATCCTGACTGCAGCAGATACTTCTTCAAAACAGTTGACAATTTATTTTATCTTTTCAAAATTTGCAGCATAGTAGAGTACAGCAGAAAGTCAGGTACCCCACCTAGTCAAAACAGGCTGAGGAGGTAGCGGAATCTCGGGTGCCATTTCCTTGAACAACTGCACACGTGATGGTGCTTTGAGGAAGATTTTCTTGACATTGGAAACTAGGCGATCGACATTTGGAAACAAGCTACGTATGTGCTCGGCAATTCTATGGAGTCTGTGAGCTAAGCATGTCAAATGCAACATTTTAGGGAATAAAACCTGAAGAGCACGAGCAGCTTTTCTCATGTACAGAGCTGCATAAGTCGCAAACAGAAGAACATTCTTGTGGCCAAAGTACAGCAAGTGAAGATGTAAACAACTGAACAATAGTTGAGCTGTTTGACTTCTACAATACTTCCGGTCAACAAATGGTTGACCTGCCTCCAGTGTACCAATGACCACTTTGGCAACATATCTCCCCACCGCATTGGTCGTCTCATCTATAGAGATCCATATTTTGTTGCGTGCAACTTCATCTCTAATTTTCTGCACAACAATGTTGAAGTTGCTGTCAGCATAATTTTTCCGCAATGATGACTAGCTCAGTATATGTTCCTCTGTGTATTTCTCTAAAAAACCTTTGAGAGATTTGTTTTCCAATTTCCACAGTGGAATTCCAGCATCAATGAAAGCTTTGCACAGATCACTCGAAAACTCAGATTTGCGACCGGAGCCAGCAGTAAATGTTGTGAGGAGACAAGCTTGCTTATTTCCTACTTTCAGTTTCTCTGCCACGACATGTTTAGCTGTCTGTACTTCTGGGAGACGAAATATTTCTCCTCATGATTCACAAAACAGGACACAGTTATCTGTAGAGAATATATCACTCCCATACACTCTCACCAAATCGTTCAGTTTTTTACAAGGTGTTTGCAGGGGTAGATCCCACAGGAGCGGGGATACATACCTCTACAGTCAAGCCAAGTACAAGCTGAGAAGAGGAATCAGAGCTGCCAAGTAAAGATACTCTGAAAAGTTGAGGAGCAAGTTCTCAGCAAATGATTCTTCTTCAGTGTGGAAGGGCTTGCAAGAAATCATAAGCTACAAGAGGAAAACCACCCGCTCCTTGGACAATCGTCAGCTGACCAACGACCTGAACGAGTTCTACTGCAGTTTCCATAAACAGAAACTTAACCCCGGTACCCACACCCACTCCCCAACCAACACTTCATACCTACTCACAGCCTGACTCCAGTTTGAAAAGACTGGACCCTTCCCCACCTACTCCTCCCCAATCACCACTTACTTATAGCATGTCTCCAGTCTGTAAAGACTAGACCCTTTCCCACGCACCCCTCTCAAGTCACCACTTAACACCCACTAACAGCCGGGTTTCGCCCCGGTGGTGTACATTTTCTTGTAAGTTACATTAACGAGGCAAAAAAAGGCAAATTTAGGCAATCAATCGTGAAAAAGGCATTATCTTCCTGAAATCATCAAAAAAGGCATGAAAAGGCACATGCCATTTATTTTGCAAAATCCTGGCTATTGATAAGCAATATAAAGTGATGGGAAATACTGCTATAATTTATATACATTTGAGGATAATAAAACATAACATTATTTGCAAGCATCAGCACCAAACCTTGTGGTTGTTAATAAGAATTTAAAAATGTGCATCCAACAAAGCAGTCAAAATTCACAAGGTTGGCAAAGGAATCATGAAGTAACAATATAATCACTTGATTTTTAATTTACTGTGGTGTGGATACAAATAATGTACTATACCATCTTGATATATTGGATGAGGAAGCAGATTGCAAGCTGTAAAATAAAAACATGTGTTTAATCTTACTTAGGTCAGTTTTTGCTAGCAAACACATAAGGCCTGGTCAACTGTGTTACATGTTGCTCAAAAGATAATGACAATTATATTAATCCAAATGTTTTTTACAGCACATCTATATATCATGTCTATATACTTTTAAAACTGTGAGTGTGTGTGTGTGTGTGTGTGTGTGTGTGTGTGTGTGTGTGTGTGTGTGTGTGTGTGTGTGTGTGTGTGTGTGTGTGTGTGTGAGATTTTGCCTTTGAAACGTATTTCCTTGAAAACCAGACGCACAAACGCGGAGATGTTTTACATATTTCGGTAGGGATTTAAGTTATGATTTCAGAAATCCACTCCTCTCTAAATCTGCTCAATTATTTCCCCAGATTTTGAATAAAATTGTTCACAAAACTCACTTTAAAAAAAAAATCACCGCTTGCCTGCTGCTGATGTCACAATGTCCACATGCCCACCAATCAAGGCCCACCTGCCTCCTGCCCCCCCCCCCCCCCCCCCCGCTGCTATGGATTAATGTAGCTGCTGTCAATGCGCATGCGCAGTTTCCCACGATGTAAGTTACTCCACCCCCCCCCCCCCCTGCTATGGATTAATGTAGCTGCTGTCAATGCACATGCGCAGTTTTCCACGATGTAAGTTACTCCATCTAATGTTGGGTAGCATTGTGATTGTGAGCAGTTTTGGGCACCATATCTGTGGAAGGGTGTGCTGGTTTTGGAAAGGATCCAGAGGAGGTTTACGAGAATTATCCCAGGGATGATTGGGTTAATGTATGAGGAATGTTTGAAGGCTCTGAGCCTGTACTCACTGGAGTTTACAAGGATGAGGGGGATCTCATTGGAACCTACCGGATAATGAAAGGCCCAGATAGAGTGGACTAGGAAAGGATGTTTCCAGTAATAGAGGAGCACAGAATAAAAGAAGACCCTCATAATGGAGATGGGGAGGAATTTCTTTAGTCAGAGAATGGCGAATCTGTGGAATTCATTACCACAGATGGCTGCGGAGGACAAGGCATTGGGTATTTTAAGGCAGTTAATGATAGGTTCTTGATTAGGACAGGTGTCAACGGTTATGGGGAAAAGGCAGGAGAATGGGGTTGAGAGGGAAAAATACATCAACCATGATTGAATGGCGGAGCAGACTTAATGGGCTGAATAGCCTCATTCTACTCCAATGTCTTGTGGAATTGTGAAAAGGAGCAATTTAAATCAGATGAAAAATTGAATTGTTAAATCTGCATGACAGTGGCAAATATTTACTATGGGTCTGCACAGATGATGGAGTTTGATGAAAATAGAATTTGTGGAAGATGGAGATTGGAAAGTCATCAGAAAACGCCGGAGAAAACAAAGAGATGTAAAGATACTTTGACAGATAGCAAGGACTATTGAAACTTGGAATTCTTTTGACCCAAACAACTAACGATGTTGAAGGAATTGGAGCAAAGATAAAGAAAAATAGGGAGAGGTTCCAAAGTATATGGAGCAAAGGCAGGAAATAGCTGTTCAGATGCTGATCAGCTATGAAATAACTGAATGGCAAGGCAAGTAAAAGGGACGGAAAGGATTTTGTCTTTAACTCTTGACTAACAGGCAAGATGTAAAAGTAAGCAGTCTTGGTGAATGCTGGTTGCTAGGTGAATTGGTCATTGTAAACTGCCCCAAGTCTCAACTGTCCTGAGTGATGCAATCTGAGCAGAGTTGATGAGAATATCGGGATGATTTCTAAAAATTGGATTAATGTAATATTGGTGTAAATGGGTGGTTGATGATTGGCGTGGACAGTTGTCCAAAAGACCAGTATCCATGCTACAGTATATCTTTTAATACACAAGTGCACATAGCTCAGCCTCCGTGATCCCCGGCCCTGCAAATCTTGCTGTCAAATCCAAGCTGCACACATATTCTGGCATTAATTTTACATCTGAATGAGATTAAGCAGCATAATGAAAGAGCAGAGTATTGCAGCTGATCCAATGCTTAGAAATAACAAAAAAAAAACTTGGGGGGCATTAAAGGAACAACATATCTTCCAGAAATGATTCTGACAAGATGACATTGAAGCACAAGAACACTTAATTTAGGGCAAAGAAGAGTGCAAGTTGTCACAGAAGCTATGATCAAAACGATAACTTTATGGATGGAGCGAATCAAATTTTTGACAAGACAAAAAGTGATGAGATCTGTGCGGCTATGGAAGAACGAGAGACTGGTGCACAAAACATTAGGTTGACACTCTACAAGAGTACTGAAGGAGCATTTGCTGTATTAACAGTGTTATCACTTTTCAGGTGAGACATTAAACCAAGGCCCTGACTGCACTCTTGGGCTCTCCACAAAATATCCCATGACAAAATGTCAAAGATGATCAGTGAAGTTCTACCCAGTATCCTGATGAATACTGATTCAACTCCTCACTGAGAGATTATTTGTCTATTGTCACACTGTTGATTATAGAAGCGGTGCGAAAAAAAATCCTGTATTTTCTAAATTATAACAGGAAGTAGATGATGTATTTTCTGTAAACTACTATGAGATATGCAAAGAATGTAGATGGTCAAAAACGGAGGCTTTCTTCGAAAACTATTTTTTAAAGAACAATGTGAAACTACCAATTGCTGCAGGTATACTTATCATAATCAAAGAATACAATAACGAAGTACCCAAATAAATTCATGAGTTGAAATGAAGGATTTCAAACATTGTTATTATTTAGCAAAGAAGGGCAGTATACAAGTAGACCATTTACTTTTCAACTTTGAAAGATCAGACTATATTTCACAATTTACCAACATGTTGATTTATTTAAATTATTTTTTGCTGTAGTCAATGATGGCACAATTATTTTTATGACATGGAAGAGTATTTAATTACCTTCTTGGCTTGTTTCAAGTAGATTTTGGAAACGTTTTATGTCATCCCCACAGCGTTTATGTGATTGGTTCAGTTAAGCTTTAGTCAAAAGGCAGTTCCCAGTTTGTCAATATTGGGGGAATTTGGTGATGCTATTGAATGTCAAGAGGTGGTAATTAGACTCCTTTTTGGAGATCGGCATTGCTTGGCACTCTGTAGCTCATATATTATATGCAAATTATATGTCCTAAAGTTTGAACAGTGTCTAGTTTGGATGAATGTAGGCATGCACTGCTTGATTGATAATTCTGGTCTGAATGATCTTGGCAGAAGCCAACTGAGTTAGAGGAAGCAGTTATTTTAATACCATGGTTTTATGGTCAATACTACCGAGGTCATAGCAGAATATTGAAGGAACTCAGCACGTCAGGCAGCATCTGTCGAGGGAAATGGACAGTCAATGTTTCGTGTCGTGAATCAAGGGGAAATATCTGGTAGAAAGTGATGAGTGGAAGGAGTGGGGCAAGAGTTGATAAGTGATAGGTGATGGGGTTGGTTGGCAGAGGGGTCATGTGGAGGAGAAGGGTGCAAATTGGAGAATCTGATAAAGGTGGAGAGTAAAACGTAGAACCAGAGGGTGGGATGGTGGGTAGAACGGAAGGGTAGGATGATCAGTGGGTGGAGGGAAAGAAAAAGAAAGACAGAAGTAGGTGGAGTGGAAATAAAGGTGTGCTTGGTGGCGAGGAGCAGCTGGGTAAATAGGAGGGGAGTGGTTTACCTGAAATTGGAAAATTCAATGCTAATACTGTAAGAGCTAGTGCGGTCCCCGCCATCTTATTTAGCTTATTTTAGTCATGTTAGCTGCCACCGCCATTTTGTGAACAGAATGCTGGTAGAATTCTAAAATTGACTATTCTGTAAGTCCGCAGAAACTTGTGAACATGGCCTAATGAACATGAACACTAACCAAAGGGAACTGAGATAAAGGCCGTTCCCGAGCGTCTGGTTTCTTTGCCATATCAGTGTTCTGTCTGGAGGTTGCAATGAGAACAATAGGGCTTTCTTGCCTATGCAGCTGTACCATGTATCTCTATACTCCCATATCTCTTTAATGTTAGTTTGAGGGGTATTATTGTATGTAAGTGAGCCCTTTGTTGATTTATGCCTACTAACCATGTGACTGATGTTGTTTTATCAGTATAAAGATACTTGTAATTTCTCTGTATCGTCAGTAGAGCTGTAGCAGCTTGTGAGTGTGCATCTAGGTGCACACTGCTGGCTGTCTTCTATTTCACCCGGGTGACTTAGTAAAGTTTGTTGAACAAGACCTTTGACTCTTTGAATGATTATTCTACTCATCAAGTCTTATCAGCATTAACAATACAGTTGTGTTGCAGGGTACCAATCAGAATATGAGGTGCTGCTCTTCTAGTTTGCATATGGCCTCATTCTGGCAATGGAAGGGGCCAAGGTCAGACAGGTCTATATGGGGATAGGAAAGGAAGTTGTAGTGGCTAGCAATTTTGAGCTCCAGCTGGTTCTGGCAGTTATACCTCAATTGCTTGGCAAAGCAGTCACCTAGCTATGACTCACAAATGAAGAGGAGGCCACATTGAGAGCACCAAATTCAATGGAAAAGATTGAAGGAGATGATACTGTACTGATTATAGATACTAAATTTTATTCCAAGTTATATAATTAATTAATTTTAATTTTTCCAATTGCAATGGTGGAAACTTACTGATCCAGTAACACAATCAAGCCTATGATTGAATCATGCATTCCTGGCTCACGAGGAGTAACCCCGCTGGCAGCGTATAATACTTCACAGAGGAAACTAATAATAAACTAATAGAGGATCATTGCAGGTTACATCGGTAATCCCCTAAGAATGGGTACTAAGGTTGAAAAAGCTTGAAAGGCCATCAATAATGCATGCAATGTAGGATAAAATAAATAGTTCAGATAACTAGACATGGAAAGTATCAGTGGACAAATCTATTTACGAGAAACATACAAGGTTTTGTTCCACTCTCTCCACCTATTATCTCATAATCAAATCACTCTGTTCTATCAATAAAAGGAAAGTTAATGGAGTCAGGCAGGTTATTCAATTTTCCACTTTGAGGTCTAGGCTCTTGTTCTGTGCACATCAAGCCAAATATTTTGAGATAATTTAAAAAAGTTATATGATAATGTCACCAGTGTTTTTCTGCGCTTCAAAAATGTATCATGCTTTTAAACAGGAATTATATTGCTATTTGAACATAAATGTAAATGATCAAGATTCAAGTTCAACCTTTTGTAGTGTCTGCATTTAATACTCAGCAAGGAGGCGAGAAAGTATATACTGAAAATATTTTTCTAACGTTAGATCATTTAAATAACTTTCTACATTTAAGGGTGGCACAGTGGTCGAGTTACTGCCTTATAGTGTCAGGGACCCGGGTTCGATCCTGACTACGGATGCTGTCTGTACGGAGTTTGTACATTCTCCCTGTGGGTTTTCCCTGGGAGCTCCCGCACTCTAAAGACATATAGGTTCTTCCTGCACTCTAAAGACATATAGATTTTTAGGTTAATTGGGTTCGGTAAAATTGTACATTATCCCTAGTGTTAATGTATCGGATAATCGCTGGTCACCATGGATTTGATGGGCCGAAGGGCCCGTTTCCACGCTGTATTTCTAAGGTCCAAGTCTCAGTCCTTAAAATTTTCTTTTAATGACCCATAAACCCTTTCTAAAAGCTTAATCTGCACATATTTTTCAGCATTATCTTCAGCCATGTCCAAATGTTATCCAATCTATTAAGGGCTCAAAGAACGCTATGTTTTCAAAGATATAGAACACAAAATTGCATTCAATATTGCAATGTATAATCAAGAGTTCTTAGCATATAGTACAGCATTATTTAATCTTTTTGATACAACTTCACATTGAATCTATACTTTGTGAATGTTAATTACAACAAATCTTCCCTTTTGTTATCTTAGATTGAGTACCTATGCAGGTTCTTTTATTTGTTCTAGGTTTAATGTAATTCCATTGCATATCCATTTATTTTAATCATATCTCTTCCAATGTCATTAGTTTTACTAATATTAATTTCTTATGAAACATGGAACTTTTCCAAAATGGAATAGGTCCTTTCTCGCTCTTACAATAAGCTGTGCCTGTTATTCCTCTCATGTGGACATCAAAAAAACTTGACACCATACTCCATTGAGGATGGTGGTTTATAATACTTCTCAACATTGCTTCTGCTTACCAGCATATACATTCATCTTACACCATTCAGTTTATTCTCATATATTCAATGTGACATTGCACAATTCATCTTGGAAACTTGTAAATTGAATAACAATACAAGCTTTTACACAGAGAGTAGGAGGTGTCTGGAACACACCGGCAGAGGATGTGGTAGAAGCAAAGGTTGTAGCAATGTTTAAGAATTGGGGTATATAGACCATGTACAAGCAGATGGGCAAAACACAAAGTAGTGGAGGTACTGAGCTGGTCAGGCATCATCTGTGGAAGGTCAAGATTTCAGCATTTACAGTTCCAGGCAGATGGGATTAGTTGCATCCTGTCCAGCGCAGACATGGTGGGCCAAAAGTCCTCTTCCTTTACTGTTATGTCATACGTTTTAAGCTTTATACATTTAATTTAGTGACCACTTCTGCAGCATATTGTATTAAGCTGCATGTCTTTTCCAATGTAATGACAACAACAAAACACACACACACACACACACACGAGCAAAAAGCTGCATTTTTACCTTCAAATATTCTATAACATAAGGAGAAAGAAAGAAGTAGTAAACGTTTAAATTAAGTGTTTACATCTGCAGACATTTTTTAACAGTAAGTGAAATAGGCTTTGGAGAAAAAAAAAGACAGATTACATCATGTCATAGAAGATTTCTGTCAAACTAGTCAATGTCTCCAGCTACCAATTACATTTACATTTGAGAGTCGTGGCAACAAACAAATGCAATCAGGATGACAGATTTTTTATTTATTTTTTGTCCTCACTTCGGAACTCAGATTTTGGAACTGATTTTTAGATTTAATGCATTTTTTATTAAAATCAACACTAGATTCATAATTGTAGGCATCAAATTCATATGTATTATGCAATATGCCATAACAAAATTCATGGATATGGTTGGAGAACTGAAACAACAAAATACAATTTTAAACATTTTAGTTCAATAAAATGTTAATGGATTTCAAATCAAACTACACCATTGCAGTGCCTTACTGCAATCTAAATTAAAGCATGAATTTTTTATGATTGAATATTACTATTTTATGCCAGATTTTACAAATGTGCTAGGGAAATGTAAAGTGTTTCTGTGTAAGATGTCAAAAGAGTTTTTGCTGGTGCAGCTGTTATTGGTAATATATTTTCCACATGAAAATTACAAACGGAGTATGAACAGTTACAGTGCCAAATTATGGATCCCTCATCCCCAGCAAATCTGAAGGAAAGGAAACCTCAAGTTTAGGTACTTTCTGACCAGTGGAAGAAACTGCAGATCTCGGTTGTATGCGCAGTACCTCAAATGACTACAGTTTTTCCTAGATTAGAAATAAATTTATCACTCTTTTCCTCACTTAACAAAAAGTATTAAAAAAAAAATTTATTTTTTAGATGACTGATCAAACATGTAAGACTTCCAACATATAAAAACATCCAGAGGTACAGCATACATGATATTCACAGCACGCCAACTCCAGGAAAAATGCCGTGAACAAAGGCAGCCCTTTGTACATGACCCTCAAAGACCTGACAAAGGATTTTGACTCGGTAGACCGTCAGGCTCTTTGGAGTATACTATCAAAGTACGGTTGTAACGACAAGTACATTAGAATATTGAAGCTTCTATATGATGGCATGTCGGTCAGTGCTCAGCAACTGCGGCTCTGAGTCAGAGCCCTTCACTGTGGAAACGGAGGTCAAACAGGGATGCATCATCGCACCCACCCTTTTTGTCATCTTCATTGCTGCCACACTTCACCTCATTGGTGAAGAGCTTCCACAGGGGATTCCAATCCTCTACAGAACTGACGGTGGGCTGAATGCTGAATGCCATTGCCAAGGCATAGAGCCATGGGCCTAGTCTTAAAACACCAAAACTCAGGTTCCACATCAACTTACACCCAACCAGCCATCTACCCCGCTACTATAAAAGTGGACCACACCACTCTTGAAAACGTTGACCACTTCCCCTACCTTGGCAGCATTCTTTCCTCAAAAGTTGAAATCAACTCTCAACCATTGCCTGAGTTGTGCCAGCCTCAGGAAAAGCCTCAGTTGTGCAGGCCGGAATTTCCTACGCCAGACTCGGGTAAAGAGTCTTTGAAGACCGAGACCTAAAGACTTAAACAAAACTGCTGGTCTACAGAGCCGTTGTCCTCTCCACCCTGTTGTATGGAGCAGAGTCATGGACCACCTACAGCAGGCACCTGAGAGCCCTGGAACAATATCATCAAAGATCCTTACAAAAGATTCTGAAGATCAACTGGGAGGACAAATGCACCAACATCAGTTTTGGAGGAAGCCAACATGACCAACATCACCACCACAATAATGAAGCAGCAACTTCGATGGACTGGCCATGTCATCTGTTTGTCCAACACACATCTCCCTAAACAAATTCTGTATTCTCAATTGAAGGAATGTCAGCGAGCCCCTGGCGGGCCAATGAAACGCTTGAAGGACAACATCAAGACCAGTCTAAAGAAATTCCACATCACATCAAGCAACTGGGAGCACATTGCACTGGACAGGCGCTCCTGGAGGAAATCTGTGCAGGAAGGAGCTGCACTTCACAAAATCGAACTACGCCGTGTCGCACAGACAAACGACAGCACCGTAAGGAGAGAGAGAAGGGGGCTCGACGACTACCAACCACCGCCAGTCTCCACTGCCCACGTTGCAGCATGGTGTGTGGATCGCGGATCGGCCTCTACAGATATCTGCAGACCCACAAGTAGACGGCCCTATGGAGAGGACAGTCATACTTGTTTCAATGATGATGATGACTTTTGTCTGCTTTGCAGTCATTTAGGGTGGGGACAAATTGGAGCTCAGCAGAATATTGCTCAGGTGAATGTTAACATTCATTTTTATGACTTTGTCAATTGGGGTACTTACTCTATTTGAAGTATATTATAATGTAATCAAAGTTTAAAAGAGTTTGTAATCCTAGATTCCATGGAGGGAAAACAAATGATGAAAGTGATCAAAGTCCAAATGAAATATTATATTGTACTAATATTTTGAATAGGAATGATCTGTCGTGTTTTTTATTCAAGAACCCATATATACTTTGGTCTGGCAAACCTAGACACATGAGTATATTTTCCTGCATGCATTTGAATTGAAGAGACAGTCATTCATTGTGCAATGTACATGATGCAGGGCAACATAAAAAAGCATCCTCCACCTCCCTTTATTTAAATGTTTGAACAAATCAGAAAATGCCAGAAACGCACTTCAGGACAGGAAACATAGTCTGACCTGTTGAAACTAGCATTTACTGATTTTAATTCAAACGTCCAGCATCTGCATACCTGTATTTTTTATTTTCATTTTTAACTTAAATCCTTTCGTCTCAGGTTTATAGGCTTCTCTTTAAATGAATCTCTAGCGGAAGTCTCTAAGTTAGTGAGTTCCACATTTTAATCAAACTGTATAACCCACTCCAAAATTCCATCCTGTATTTGTCCACAATCACTTCATATTTATGGCCCCTACTTCACAACTCCTCTCCAAATGGAAGTAACTTTTCCACACACATCTGGTCAAATTTTATCAGAATCTGGACAATTTCTATCAGATCATCTGCTCACACTTAAAGAGAAAAAAACCTGAGTCTATTCAACCTTTTTAAAGTATAGCCTCTCAATCCTGGCGCCGTTCTCATAAATCCTTCTGGTTCTTGTTTTTAAAAATCAAAATGTCAAAATGCTGTATGGAGTATTTGGATTGGATGAGAATGTAAATATTCTTCCAATGTCAAGAATTAACACCACTCAATATTCTTAACCCAGAAACAATTGTGTCTCAAGCCTGCAATTAATAGATTGATTCCAGGTATTTAAAAAAAAACTTTTTTTCCCTTACCTTTGCATTCTGTTTGTACTTCCTTTCCCAATCAAACCTTTAATTCCCTTACTTCTTATTCTGCACCAACTCCATCTATTTTTTTTACCATCATTCCTGTTGTTTGGTTGTACATCACATAGTTACCAAAATCCCAGGTATCTTCCTACCCATGCTTTGCCAATTTATTTTTTCTTTTAGGACAGAGGTGATGCTAGGTCAGATAACATGAATGGTAGGCACCTAGGGAGAATTAGGGAACAGAGGGAGAACAGAGGTATATAATTTCAAAAATTCCTGAATAAGAAGGCATGGTTTGTTATGGGTTTGTTATTATCACATGTACCGAGATACAGTGAAAAAGATTTACCGACTATCCAGTCAAATCATATTAAACATGAGTATAATCAAGTCATACACAAGTACAACATGTAGCACAAAGAGAAAATTACCAGCGAGCAGAATAAAGTGCTGCAGCGTTATAATATTATAGCCACAGAGAAAGTGCAGATAAAAAAGAGGGGCCACAATGTAATAGGTTGGGAAATCTGTATTACGCCCTTAGCTGAAAAGAGTGCTGTTCAATAGTCTAATAACAGCAGAGAAGCTGTTCATGAATTTGGTGGTGTGTGCCTTCAAGTTGTTGCATCTTCTACACAATGGGAAAGAGGAGAAGAGGGAATAATCAGGGTGCAAATCGTCTTTGATTAAGTTGGCTGCTTTCCCGAGGCAACATAATGTATAGATGAACTCGATTGGGGTGGTGGGTTGGAGGGTGGTTTCTATGATGGATTGAGCTAGACCCACACAGCAATCTCTTGCAGTCTTGGGTCGAACAGTTTGCAAATCAAGTCAAGCACCTCGGTAGGATGCTCTTTAAGGGTGCATCTGTAGAAGTTGGTGGGAGTCGTGTGAAACAGGCCAAAGTTCATATGCATATGGCAAATAGATCTTCGTTGGTCAGAACACTGAATAACTGAATCCAAATTTTAATCAGATAAATTCACTGTAAATTGCAGAAGAAACTGGGTACATTAATCACTCTAAAGTCTGCATATTTTGAAGACAATGAAATAAAATGACAAACCATTTGCACTCATTAACGGAACTTAATATACTTAATGCAGTGATGGACATAGAAACTTTACAGAGTTTCCACCAAAAGAAGTTGCACCTTTTGTCACAGGATTTCAAAGAAACAATGCAAGATTGGGTGTCATTATGGCTAGATCTGGGAAATTTCCTATTCTGTTATTCAAAAGTTATCTATCAAATAGTTTCAAAATGATATGCATTTTCCCAAATGTATCATAACTTTTGATCCTCCATCAGCTCCACAATTTTTGGCAGTACATTCAGAACACTGGAAATGACGAGCTCACAAAAGAATGTGCAGATCGTTATTGACCATGTAAAAAGTGATGATCTTCCCCGCTCCATCATGGGTGCTGACCTCTCCACCATCAGTGATCTATAGGGGACGCTGCCTCAAAAAGGTAACCAACATGATCAGGGACCCACACCACTATGGCCAGGTTTTCACTTCACTCCTGTCATTGAAATGAAAGTATAGGAGTCTAAAAACTGTAACAACCAGGTTCAGGAGCACCTTCTTCCCAACAACCATCAGCCAATTGAACACTACAAACTCCAACTAAACCCCAAACTACAACCTACCTTGATGGCGCAAGGGATTTGGGGCATTGATTTTGCGTTTACACTATATGTTCGTTTGTTTTTATATATTTAATCTTTTTTCTGTTGTTTATTATGGTGTTACTGAGTACTATGTTGTGCTGCTGCAAGTAAGAATTTAATTGTTTTGTTTCGGAACATATGACAATCAAACACTCCCAACTCTAGAAGGTTGACCCTGAAATTACTAACCTAAGAAATCTAAAATATAGATATAATCAAAAAATAATAGTATTTAAGGATTAGTCAATAAATGCTGATGTTAACAATATTTTTAAGGAAATCAATTTTTGGGCTAAAACGTTATCTACTTGGTATGGTCAAAGGTTGTGCAGGTTCAAAAACTCTGATTTATTTCAATGGAGATTGGAAGGTTAAGATTTAGAGGGCAAAGAGATGTTACTTCTATAAGAGTTATTTATTGAAATCTTTGCATGCTTTATTTGAACTTTTATTAATTTTGTATGCTGCTTACTTCAAATATATAGATTTCGAATTGGGTTCTTAATTTCAGAGAAATTTTAAAAAACAGCATTAATATTAATTTTCACAGCCCTGCTCCTTTCAAAACCTGTCAAGGATATTGCAGAGACTGGTCCCCACCTGGGCAGTTTGCACCCTAACGGCATGGGTTTTGGGTGGGTTTTGGCCTGAAAGGTTGCCTATTTCCTTTGCTCCATAGATGCTGCGACACCCGCTGAGTTTCTCCAGCACTTTTGGTCCACCTCACTGCGCTGCCAAAAACCATTAACCATTCAAATATATCACTGGACTCCAAAATACGGAAGCAGATCAATGGAGTAGCAGGTAGCAGGTAAACTCCAGGTGGGGATTCCTGAAGAATGGACCAAGTCAACATGATCTTGTCTGAGAATAAAGAAAGTGTGAATGAGATGAACCTGACAAAAACTTTGGTCCTTTTCACTTATTTTACCCATCAAATGCAACTAGATTCTGCCAAATATGCCAAACAGTTCTACTTAATTAACGTCCTTCTTTAAACAATGCAAGATGAAATCAAGAACATTCTGTTTAACAGCATAAACCCACACATCACCATTTTCAAACAAATGATCAACCAATACTGATTGGCTATGCTCCAAAGTCCACACTATGTTCGCATTAAATAAACACTTCTTATTTCTAGGTTACTGTAACATGCCATATTGTAACGTGTAGTTTTACTTCAAATAGCCTAAATGCTGATGCAATCTCTTAAAGTAATTTTACATATGTGCAGGAAAAGCAGTATGTTTTTTTTAAATAGGTTAAGGTTATAATCGGTTAAATAGGTTAAGCCACCAATGTGGTGGTGCAGCGGTAGAGTTGCTGGCTTACAGCACTTGCAGCACCAGAGACCTGGGTTTTTAAAGCTCCGACCTACGACGCAATTATTAGTTCCAGTCTCGAATCTTTTCTATTTCTCTTGCTGAGAACACAATTTTCCATCTGTCCTTAAGAACGGTACACAGTAAAAATCACTGAAAAGTTAAGTAGTCTTTCCACATCTTCAGTATGCCAATCTTTTAACTCCCAAAATAGCCTATAAAACTCCTGCACACTATATGTGCTTTTTTTTCCAAATAGAAATTTGGAAGTAGCTCAGAGATTGAAAATGTACATGTATTACTTTCTTTACACAAAAAGAAATGTGGATGTTGCCAATATACTCTTCATAACTCAAGTAATCGCAGTTTGAAATATCTAGTATATCAAATGCTTTGATCACCAAAGTCCCACTTTATATATCCTGGCCAACTGGTAATGTTCCTGTTAGTCGGTTGTAAATTGATTGTTCTGTGCTCCCCATTGAAATACAAACTCAAACTGGGATGACATTGCAGGCACTGGAAATATCACCAAGCTCAAGATTTTAGGCTGAAATTTTAATAGACAGTGTAGGTTTCAAAGCATAATTTCCAATTCTCCTAATGTCGTGAATAACACTCTTCCTTCACTCTTTCATGGCAATAAAAAATGAACTAAAATCTGACACATTTTTTGGTTGCAGACAACATCCTACACCTTAAATTAATACGATGCCATGAATACCATTCTCTTAATATTGGTTATGAGGCATTGCTGGTATGTTGTCATATTGTGTTGTGTACCTAATATACAGTGCCCTCCATAATGTTTGGGACAAAGATCCATCATTTATTTATTTGCCTCTGTACTCCACAATTTAAGATTTGTAATAGAAAAAAATCACATGCAGTTAAAGGCACATTGTCAGATTTTATTAAAGGCCATTTTTTATACATTTTGGATTCAGCCCAATCCAAAATGTATCCAGTCCAGTCTAGGTTAGCAACAACCTAGAGCTCAATACTCTTAAGACAGTGGAATTGATTGTAAACTTTAGGAGAGCTCCCCCTCCCCTCACCCCACTCACCATGAACAACACCACAGTCACATCTGTGGAGTCTTTTAAGTTCCTGGGAACCGTAATCTCCAAGGACCTTAAATGGGGGGCTACCACAGTCAAAAAGGCACAACAGAGGATATACTTCCTGCGGCAGCTGAGGAAGCACAGGCAATGATGGTTTAATTCTACACGGCCATCGTAGAGTCTGTTCTCACCTTCTCCATCATGGTCTGGTTTGGCTCAGCCACCAAGCACGACACCTGGAGGCGGCAGCGAATCATCCAATCAGCAGAGAAGATTATTGGCTGCAACCTTCCCTCCATTGATGAACTGTACACTGCAAGGGCCAGGAAGTGAGAGGGCAAGATCATCTCTGACCCCTCTCACCCTGGCCACAAACTCTTTGAATCACTTCCCTCTGGAAGGCGACTCCGGATTGTCAAAGCTGCCACAGCCAGATATAAAAACAGTTTTTATCCACGAGTAGTTGCTCTACTCAACAGCTAAAAATCTGTAGTCTCCCTTTGATCTGGTATTTTGTTGCTTCACATGCTTGATCAATGGCGTTTTATCATTAATGTCTTATTATTATTAATGCTTAGTGTTTTCTGAGTCATTCGTAACTGTCACTATATGTCATGTTGTTACTGGTAGGCGGAGCACCAAGGCTAATTCCTTGTAAGTGAATACATGGCCAATAAACTTACTTACTCAGAGGACTGGAGAATAGCTAATATTGTTTCCATATTCAAAAAAGGCAACAGTGTTAAGCCAGGAAACTACAGGCCAGCAAACCTTACATCAATAGTCAGGAAAGAGACAGGACTTATCTTTACTTAGAAAGTCAGGGACTGATTGGGAGGGGTCAACATTGTTTTGTGCAGGAGAAATGCAACAGGATAACTATAAATCCAACTAAAGTATCAGAAGAAGTAGTATCACAAGCCTCTGGTGTTTATCTGCACAAAACCATGTTGACTCCTTCTAATAATAAATTTATTACAACAGTGAAATCAATTGCAAAGACACACTTACACAGTTTTTGAGATATCTGCCCCTCAATGCTTCCAACCTTAAGGAAACCTACAAATTTTCTTCTCGTTAAAAATTGTACATAGAATAAGTACAAGATAAACTCAAGTGCCTGTATCCCAAAGCAACCAATGCTTCAACATCTGTATTAATTAAATTAGGCAGTGGACAAAGATTGCCATCCATTTGCCAATTATCAATTTTTTTAATGCTTCAACCTTCAGATTGGAACCTAATCAGAAACCACAGTTCATTATATAGATATATATTATAATTCAAGAGATATG
This sequence comes from Raja brachyura, assembly GCA_963514005.1. Next base: position 57,480,560 of record OY740789.1, read on the forward strand.
TAGATATATATAGATATATGATTAAGATGATTCCACAGGCCAAATCGTAGTCAATCAAATATTTGTATTCGCTATGATGTTCAAGAAATGTTACAGGTTTTCAGAATTTAGATTATTTTGATATAAATTAAAAGAAGATAATTGACAATGGTCATACAGTTTCAGCTGCGGATGGTTCGACTTCCCCGACCGCAGGAGAATAAAGAGGAAAGACGATTAAACTTCCATCACAGTGAGGAATGTGGGGAAACCACTGTGGTGGATGTTTATATTAACTTTTATGTAGTTGTGTGTCTTGTTGCTTTTTTTAGTATGGCTGTATGGTAATCAAGTTTCACTGTACCTTGATAAACAGACTTTTGACATCTTTGACTAAAATTTTCATTTCGTTCATTTTAATGAGGTCTCCGAACAATGGCCACAATAAATTAAAGCCACAGTAACCCTCTCAGCACAATTTACCACAACGAGCAGTCACTGGTTTGGAGTTTTTTTTAAGTATTCCAGAAACTCACAAAACCTACTTCAAAAGGTGATTGGGACACCACAGTTGCGCAGCAGAGCCAGAAACCCGGGTTTGATACTGACTGTACGCAGTATGTATGTCCTCCCTGTAACCACGTGGGTTTTCTCCGGGTGCACCGATTTATTCCCACACTGCAAAAATGAACGTTTGTAGGTTAATTGACTCAGGTAAAATTGTAAATTGCCCCTAGTGTGTAGGATAGTGTTAGTGTACGGGGTTATCACTCGGTGCAGACTTTGGTGGGGAAAAGTTCCAAAGGGCTTATTTCCATGCTGTATCTCTAAAGTAAACTAAAGTGATCTCTGGCATCCAAATGCGTTGCATTTTTGTCTAACAAACTGAAATACTATTCCATGGCACATTCTACAGAGAATCATTTTTCCTTAAATTAAAAAAAAAGTCCCGAGGTGTTAGCACAATACATGTTCATTTTACTTAATATCATTGTATAGTTCCACAGATAGACATTAATGTGTTTGCAAAAGTGTTGCACTTCTGTTCAAATAACAAACTGATGGATCCAATTAAAAGCTTCATAGTAAATAAAAGGCTTCAATAAAATTGCAGTGAGCATTTCCAATAGATAAATCACAAATACACAGGTAACTTCACTAATTTTCCTGGGAAAGTCAATTTTACCTTATTTTCCTGGGTAGCTTATTTCTCAGTAGTGGGAAAACAAAAAAGGAGTAATACCAAAATATACTAGGAGCAATCTCAATCAGTCAATATTGGTATCTTCCAGCTCATTGCCTACAACAACATGATAATTGCTAAGTCAATGAAATTGTTTCTTTGACTTATTTCTTACTATTAACCAAATTATTTGGTCTTGATATATTGCTTTTGTTTGAATTCAATCAGAAAAAAAAGTAACAATGTTGCAATTCAAATTTGATATGACCTTGGAGTTGGGAAGCAAATGTTCATCATTCGACTATATATTAAAGAGTAAAAATCTATATTCACAGGTGCAATGGATTATTACAACATTGGCATTTCACTGCAGTAAGCAATGCTTCAATAAATCACAGTGCAAACAGTAGGGTCTATCAACTGGCACCTATTAGAATACTCAATGAGAGTCAAAGGTTTATCAAACCAAAACAGAATTAAAACTTGATCGAAGAAATCAGCAAATTGTCCTTAATATTGTAATTCCTCGGCTTAGATGCCAGGAAACAAAGGTTGTTCTAACATTTTAGGATGCTGTTTGATCCCTTTGTATTACAATAGATGCACTAAAAGATACTGGGCTGCTGTTGATGTATTGATGGATTTCGAAGGACTTTTATCTGGAACTAAGGAATTCACTTTTACCTGTGACAGTCAAGAATTATTGACATTTCTCACTTCGGAAATACGACAAATAATTCTCTACCATCCATCAATTATCCTGTGTCCTTGATCATCATTTTCTAAGGTTCTATTGGTGGTATTTCATTGCCTCATGGCAAATATTGAACACGCGAAAATATTACTAATAACATCGACCAGCCATTGCAAATAGTCATTTAACACAAAGCACTGCACTCACACTTACCTGAAATAATAGATTTAGATGCTGGAAATAACCCAAAAATATTAACATTTTCAATGACTCTAACCAACAGCAAAATATAAAAAATAAACAAAATCCATAGTCATGGCATAAAGTTTGCTTAAACTTCAAAATGTCATCAAAAGATCCTTCAGAAATTCAAACAAGGATCCCATAAAGAGCACTTCACTAATGGTAGTGCATGGCTAAAGCTTTATTTTGCAAGCATGGAAACTGCTTTAATCAGGAGCATTATTTTTCTCAATGCATTGAGGACTATTGATATACATACATATATACACACACACACGCATATATATATACACACATACATATATACATACATATATATACACACACACATATATATATAAATACACACGCATGCATATATATATATACACACACATAGTATACACACACATATTGTATACACACACATATAGCACACACACACACACACACACACACACACACACACACACACACACACACACACACATATATATAAACATAGAAATTAGGTGCAGGAGTAGGCCATTTGGCTCTTCGAGCCTGCACCGCCATTCAATATGATCATGGCTGATCATCCAACTCAGTATCCTGTGCCTGCCTTCTCTCCATACCCCGATCCCTTTGGCCACAAGGGCCACATCTAACTCCCTCTTAAATATAGCCAATGGACTGGCCTCAACTACCTTCTGTGGCAGAGAATTCCACAGATTCACCACTCTCTGTGTGAAAAATGTTTTTCTCATCTTGGTCCTAAAAGACTTCCCCCTTATCCTTAAACTGTGACCCCTTGTTCTGGACTTCCCCAACATCGGGAACAATCTTCCTGCATCTAGCCTGTCCAACCCCTTAAGAATTTTGTAAGTTTCTATAAGATCCCCCCTCAATCTTCTAAATTCTAGCAAGTATACAATTAACTTTCTTTCTCTCAAGAACCAAATTGCTCTTGAAGTACGAATTGGTCCAATTAATATGTTTCAAACGTCCAAATTTCCCATGAAAACTGATCAAAAGATATGCTGTTTAAGAAATACATTCTTCTCTGCACAGAAATTATTGCCTGAATCGGGACAAAATATAAAAATGCAAAATCGAAAGGAAAGATTAGCATGAAAAACTGCTTCAAAGAGAAGGCTGGGCAGGAACTGGACTGGGTTGGTCACCAAAGTATCTGCCTTCATAACGCATTAGTCTGTGTCAACTAAACTGTTGTCCTTTAGGAGCCAAGAACAGTCATGAACCAATTAGTGGCTGCTATATTATCTTGGTAGTTGGATACTTTGTCCAATATCCCCGACTTTGTCATCTAGAGTGACAGTAGTTTGCTGATATCTTTGAAGTTATACATTTCTGATAATGTTCTCGCCTCCAATTTTGGAGAGAGTGGTTGAGAATTGGCCCACAATCGCTACCAGAATAGGGGTTGCTGAGATAAGTAGATTATGAGCCTCAATCCAAATTGGGAACATTGGCAAAATGTATCACCGGAATTATAGCAGGCAAATCAATTTCATCACGCCTTAAGGAAAATATGTAGATACATAGACTGCAGATGCTGGAATATTGAGCAAAAAGGGTTATGATAAAACACAGCCAAAAAAAATCACAATATTGTACTTAAAAGACAATAAATACACTAAAAATCAACGACCAAACCATGTTGATGCAATCCAAGATGACAAGTTTATCAGGTGTAATGAATTATCTACCAGTATCTGCAAGTCATCATCAAATATCTATCTTTTGCCCACAATTATATATATTTTAAACAATTTTCAGTCATTTTCCTTCTGATTTATCCTTAAAAATATTCTGATACACTCAGATCTGAATGACAAAAACAGCATATAAAAACATTCAATAGAAAAATAGGAAAAAACCCATCATGGAAACACACTTTCATCAATCAAAGTGCCATGAAAACAGTGATTGTTCTGGTCATATATTTGCAGCACTTGCATTAATCTGGCATGAAACTATGTGACCGTAACCAAACATGCAGCACCATGTTAATATATAAAAACCAATGGGGACATTTGTCACAGGTATTAGATTTAATAAAAACTTGTAAAGAAGAGAGAAATGAAGGAAATAATAATAAAGTACCCTTCAGATAAATATGGCCTGCATTAATCTCTTGACAAAGAGCAAAATTGCTAAACTGGCAAATGCATAAAGAAAAAAGTCAGTTAATAATTCATGAGAGTAGAATTAGACCATTCGGCCCATCTAGTCTGCTCTGCTATTCTTTCCCCCTCAATTTTCTTGCCTTCTCCCCATAATCTTTGACACCCTTACAAATCCAGAACCTGTCAATCTGCGCCCTCAAAATACCCAATGACGACCTCCACAGCCTCTGTGACAATGAACTCCACAGATTCACCGCTCTCTGGCTACATAAATGTATCCTCACCTACTTTCTACAGGTACATGTGCTTTCTGGTCCTAGACTCCGGCTTGTGGAAACATCTCCTCCACATCCATTCTATCCAGGCCTTTCATTATTCAGTACATTTCAATGATATTCTCCCCTTATTGCCTCCCTTATTACAGACTCAACCTGCAAATTAACCTTTTGGGAATCCTGCACCAGCATGCCCCAGTCTCTTTGCACCGAATTCTGAATCCTCTCCCCCGTTTAGAAAATAGTCTACGTCTTTACTCCTGCCACCAAGTGTATGGCCACACACTTTGCTACGCTGTATTCCATCTGCCACTTATTTGCTTACTCTCCCAGTCCAAGTCCTTCGGCAGACTCTCTGCTTTCTCTACACTACCTGCCCCTAACCTATCTCTGTATCATCCGCAAAGTCAGGAAAGACATATGTAGAAGGATACTGGAAGCCTGATGAATGGATCTAGTTGAGAAAAAGTTGTTGGAATCCAAGAACCAACACACCCATCTGATTTGATACAAGATCATTTGTTGTTTACAAACCATAATTTATTTTGTTGCATTGACTAAAGACCTTAATGACCAATCAGTTCATCCTGGATTAAAAAAACATAGATCTATCACATAATACAGATATCATGAAACAGCACTGGATAAAGAAAAGCCTAAGAGACCAAACAACACCCAAAGAACCTAAGATCAGTGATACAGAACAAGTTATGCCTCTTGTCAAACTGTTCCAATACAGTTGGAAAACATGGGGAATATGGGAAATTGCCAACATGTGTTCAGTTCACAAGAAACAGAACAAACACAATGCAATTAACTCTGCTCAATCAGCGTGATTAACAATGTGATGGAAGGTGTCATCAACAATGTTATCGAGTGCCAATAACCCACAAAAAACAAATATTTTGGGGTTTTGCCTTGAAAATTCAGCTCCAGCCTTTTGTAATCAAATCTTTGACCCAAACATTTGATCAAAGAGTTGACTTCCAGCAGTGAAGCAAGTGACCACAAGGCAGAAGCCGACGGAATGTGGCATCGAGCTCTGGTATGACAGGTCAACAGGAATCAATAGGGAAATACACACCCATTTGGATGCTCACATCTTTCACCAAAAACATTTGAGATCAACCATCCCACTATTGGACATTAACACGAGTTCCTCAGAGCAGTGTTCTAGACCCAACTTTGTGGGTATGAGACAGGTATGAGACAAGTATGAGACAGGAACTCGCTCAAGTAGATTAGAGAAGGTTGTTTGAAGGAAAAGGAACGTCAGGAAAGTAGGATGCTTTTAAAAGTGTACTGCAAAGAGTTCAGGACTGCACGTCCCTATTAGAGTGAAAGGAAAGGCAGGCAAACAAAAGGAAGCCTGAATGACGAGGGAAATTGAGGCTTTGGTCAAGAGTAAAAAGGGTGCATGGGACAGATATAGGCAGCTGGGATCAAGTATATCCATGGCAGAGTTTCAGGAACTAAGGAGTAAGCTAAAAAAGAAATCAGAAGGGCAAAAAAGGGGACAGAAGATAGCTCTGGAAGATAGCATTAAGGTTAAATCCCGTGATCCTGCAGAGGTGTATAAAATCATGGGGAGGAATAGATCGGGTAGATGCACAGTCTCTTGCCCAGAGTAGAGGAATCGAGAACCAGAGGACACGGGTTTAAGGTGAGGGGGGAAAGATTTAACAGGAATTTGAGTGGTAATTTCTTCACACAAATAGTGGGTAAATCTCGCCTGGGTAAATTTGGATCTTCCAGATGCACATATGAACTTGAATAAAAATCACAACTCACAACGTTGTTGATCCAATTTCCTCCACGGAAGTTGCATGACCCACCTGTTCCTCCAGCAGTTTGTTTTTTTGACCACAATGAACTTGCAGTTTTAGCCTGACTCCAGGAACCTGAACACTAAATCTGTGTTGAAATTTTGATGCTGATGACATTACAGGATGATATAGCCTGCATCTCTCACATGCATAAATTAGATCCAACTACACTTTTCAAAAAGAGGAGAAAATCCTTGTTGTCTAGAATAAATTATCTCGATATTGTTAACTGACCGTTAGCTTTTCAGAGCTTGTGAAAGTTTGTTGCAGTCAAATAGGCAGCATGTTACCAACATGTAGAGTGGCACACTGGTGCAGCTTACAACATAGATAGAAACATAGAAAATAGGTGCAGGAGGAGGCCATTCGGCCCTTTGAGCCAGCACCACCATTCATTGTGATCATGGCTGATCGTACCCAATCAATAATCTGTGCCTGCCTTCTCCCCATATCCCTTGATTCCACTAGCCCCTCGAGCTCTATCAAACTCTCTCTTAAATCCATCCAGTGATTTGGCCTCCACTGCCCTCTGTGGCAGGGAACTCCACAAATTCACGACTCTCTGGGTGAAAAAAGTTTTTTTCTCACCTCATTCTTAAATGGCCACCCCTTTATTCTAAGACTGTAGCCCCTGGTTCTGGACTCGCCCAACACTGGGAACATTTATCCTGCATCTAGCTTGTCCAGTCCTTTTATAATTTTGTATGTTTCTATAAGAACCCCCCTCATCCTTCTAAACTCCAGTGAATACAAGCCTAGTCTTTTCAATCTTTCCGCATATGACAGTCCCGCCATCCCAGGGGTCAATCTTGTGAACCTACGCTGCACTGCCTCAATCACAAGGATGTCCTTCCTCCAATTAGGAGACCAAAACTGTACGCAATACTCCAGATGTGGTCTTACCAGAGCCCTATACAACTGCAGAAGAACCTCTCTACTCCTATACTGAAATACTCTTGTTATGAAGGCCAACATTCCATTAGCTTTCTTCACTGCCTGCTGTACCTGCACGCCAACTTTCAGTGACCGGTGTACAAGGACACCCAGGTGTCGCTGTACCTCCACCTTACCTAACCTAACCCCATTGAGATAATAATCTGCCCCCTTGTTTTTGCCACCAAAGTGGATAACCTCACATTTACTTGGCCCCAACACCAAGCCTTGCGGCACGCCATTCGCCACTGCCTGCCATTCTGAAAAGGACCTGTTCACTCCTACTCTTGGCTTCCTGTCTGTCAACCAATTTTCTATCCTCATCAACACCCCACCCCCAATACCATGTGCTCTAATTTTAGTCACCAGTCGCCCATGCGGGACCTTATCAAAGGCTTTCTGAAAGTCTAGATACACTGCATCCACTCGCACCCCTTCATCCATTTTACTTGTCACATCCTCAAAAAATTCCAAAAGATTAGTCAAGCATGATTTTACTTTCATAAATCCATGCTGACTTGGACCAATCCTTTTACTGCTATCCAAATGCCCCATTATTACCTCTTTAATAAATAGAGTTGCTGTCTCACAGCACCAGAGACTCGGATACGATCCTGACATCTGGTGCTGTCTGTGTGGAGTTTGCAATCTCCCTGTGACTGCCAGGGTTTTCTCTGGATGCTCCAGTTTCCTCCCACATCCCATAGACATATAGGTTTGCTGGCTAATTGGCCTCTGTAAAAATTTTGCCCGATGTGTAGGTAGTGCGCAAATTGGACAGCATGGAATTAGTGTGAACGGGTGATCGATGGTTAGTATGGACTTGGTGGGCTGAAGGGCCTGTTCCCATGCTGTGTCTCTATACAAAAAAATAAATAAATGATGGCTGTCCTGCAAAGAAAAATACTTCTTTAGCAGTAAAGACATTGGATATCCAAAGGTCATCAAACCCACTGTAAAAAAAAAACTTCATTTCAGTGCAGAAGACATAATCCTAAAAGAGAAAACATAGAAAAGAGAGGGCAGACACAAAATGCTGGAGTAACTCAGCGGGTCAGGCAGCATCTCTAGAGAGATGGTATGGGTGACATTTCAGGTCTCGACCCGAAACGTCACCCATTCCTTCTCTCCAGAGACGCTGCCTGACCCGCTGAGTTACTCCAGCATTTTGTGTCTTCCTTCAATTTAAACCAGCATCTGCAGCTCTTTCCTAAACATGGAAAAGAAATGCATAAGGATACAAAGCATCCATAATAATTTCCAATCTCATTGCAGAATTTTCGATTGCATCACTTGAAACTCCACTAAAGGTTGTGGGATATTAAAAGCCAAGTGGTTGATGCCACATCCAAACACAAGCAGAAGCATCCATTACATTTAATATTGGTTCGTCTCCAATTTCCTCAAACTACCCCTGTTCTGAAAGCCACCAGCATTCAGCGATTTTCTTTACATTGAGTCTGGACGATTAATCCCCAATTATCATTTGTACCTGCAGCAACTTGCAGTAAACTGAAGCCTGAACTGGGCCTGACTACAGCAATTATATAAAATGATTTTTAGTTAAATTTGAATTAATGTAAATACAAAATTACAGCAAACAAAGAGATACTTGTGTGGCTCAGTCGGTTGCTGGTCATCTGTCTTATGTACCAAGGATAATACAAAACTGTCAATTGAAGACAGTTAAAAGGTAATATCAAGAGTATTAAATCCGCGAGTCAATGATTGACGCATTTTCTGATGGAGGTAAGTAGGTTCGGAAATATTCCAGTTTTTGGACTCGCATTCAGATTGACGGACACATACAGTCTTTTACACGGGAGAGAACATGCCAGTGCATCAATGATATCATGTTAAATGGTAAATGATAGGCGGAGAGCACCATGTCCGTGGCTGGTCCCACCTTGCATGACGTTCATTTTTTGACCATCCCGCTCTTGTAATTGTAATACATTTTTTAGCCAAATATGTAAACATACAAGGAATTTGATTTGCCAACAGTCATACAAAAAGCAACAAGATACATAACCACATAAAAATTAAACATAGACTTAAACAGCCACCACAACGGCGTGTGAGAATCCCCAGGGCACACAGCATAAGCGGAGACCCACAGCCATCAGTTCAATGTGCAGGCCACACACACGCTCCTTCACAGTGATGTGATCAGAGTTGTACTGAACGCTGCCACTCTCTCTGCAGTCCCTGTCCGCCCGAATAGTCAGAAAACCATCCGCACTCGCAGTAGACTCCAGGATGTCCTCTTGGAGCCATGTCCCCGCAAACACCAAGATCACTGCACTCACAGCCCTCCCTCCGAGTCCTGACCAGTGCAGGCAGCACGTCCATCTTGTTTTTCCGGCTACCTCACATTCACCACTGTGATGGAAGGCAAATAACTTATACCTTCTTTCATCCTTTTCCCCCGCGGTCGGGGAAATCGAAGTTCCCGCAATCGGCAATCGAAGCTCCCGCATCGGGGCAGTCAAAACTGCTGCGGTTGGAGCTCCCGCAGTCGATCCCTAACAAAGGGTCCGCCAGCTCCACAATGTTAAAGCCACAGGGCAGACGGAGATACGATGAAACAGTCGCATCTCCGTCAAGGAAAGATAAAAAAGGATTCCCCCCCACCCGCACATAATACAAAAACTAAAGATGCACTAAAAACATACAAGTAACACAATAACAAAAGAAGAAAAAGACGAGACAGGCTGATGGCATGGCAGCCATATACGGCGCCAGCGCTGGACCAACACTGGACATCTGCGATGCTTTAATGTTGCAGTCAATCATTTACACTGTTTCATTTCATAGATTCATGGAAGATTTTAGAATCAAGCACACGAACTTTCAAACCAACCGAATAGATCACCAATGTGCCACGATTATGACCATTGTAAACTTTTAAAATTCTGCCATTTTCATCACATTCTTATTTTAATCCACCCAGACTATGCTACTATAACTGTGGAAATCATGTAGAAACTACATGTTTAGTTTTGTGTCAACGTTGAAGAGTTTGCGCATATCTACAAACATGAGCTAACCATGCAGAATGTCCAGTGCAATCTACCGACTACTCCACTTCAGGATATTGTGCTACTGCAGATGCATTTTTCTACCTGCGCCACATTTTTTGACTCATGCAAGGCATTTCAGATTATTTCAATGTTTAGCCTGAATTCTAACTCAGGACAGTCCTCCCAAACTATCAGAGCCATAAATGCAATTGATAGATTGGAATGTTAATAATATCAGATACCCATTCAGCATTATATAACTTATTAAATGGGTTGACTGAAGAGGCTGAGATGGTTCCATTGAAAGGGAGAAAGCCAAGACATGATTTAACGGAAGTGTACAAAAGTCAGCAAGGGTCCAAATAAGGTGAAGAGAAATGTTCCCATTGACAGAAGGACACAGATTTAAAGTGTGTGACTAAAGAACCTGGGGAGACCCCTGGAGAATAATGGGGCAAATGACCTCCTTGCTTCCACCTCCTAACAATCAAATGAAATAAAACTGTAGACTTTGTTACAGGGTTATCTTTACTCTTTTTATCAAAAAGTTCCATACAACATGAAATATTAGAGAAAAGGCTGTCCTAAAGCCTCCTTTTCCTGTTTTTTTTGCTATAAATTGTTCTGGCATGTCTTGTTAATAAATGTATTTGAACTCTTGAATTATTACTTCCATAACTAAACTTTGCATAATGAAGGATTTTCCTGAAACATAAGTAGGTATTATTGTACTTTATCCTTTAAGTGTGTTACTTAACAGTAGCAAATGCAAAATACTCTATTCCAAAAGCCTTGGAGGATTCATCAACTGTGGGACAAATATTCATAGTTCGACCATAAGTGCCATAATTCATATCACACACGTTTTAAATACTTAAGCAACCCGTATAAATTTGCAGTGCTTCAATATAATCATGTGACCCTGACAGAAAGTATGGAATTTTCATGTAAAAAGATAATCAGACAATGCACATGAATAATTTGTGCCGTAAACTGATATTGTGCGCCCAAATTAAAGTTGCAAGAAATAAATTGATGAGGGTCTCTTATGGCCAGACATGGAACTGAAGCAGTGAAATGCATTGTTGGGCCGGTTGAAGCCCAGTAAAATGCTAATCGTATATTTTCTCACATTAACCTTTCCAGCAGGCTTCATCTGAGAGAGCCTATAAGTGCTGTGGGGTGAGAGTGTATGTGAAAGAGAGGGCATGTGATAGTGCATGCAAGAACAAGTGTGAGCGTGTGCGCGAGAGAGAGAGAATTTGTGTGTGCGTGTGTGGTAGCAGGTTTGTCATCTTATTCCAAGGGCTATTGCTGACTCTGCTTTTGCTGAGCTGCAAAACCCTGACTTTAAAACACATGATGCCAAAGAAGGAAATAAATTGGTGATGTACCAGCCGTCAGAAATTGAGCTACCAACAAGAGCTACCATGCAGTGAGATGGGGGGTGGGAGGCAAAGAATGGTATTAGCAAATCTTTACATACTTAAGTACTTAGCTCATCATGCAAGCAATCTTCACTATTTCCCTGTCAATGGATGCAATCTGAGCTAGTCACTGGAGTAGAAGGCAAAGGGTGACTATTACTGATACAGGAAGCACTGGTTATTTATGCAATGATTGACATATAGAAGAATAAAGAAGAAAGAAGATTTTACAAAAAAAGGTAAGTGTAAACAATAAAAAACAAATGCTAGATATACTTATTTGGTTTCATTAAACAGCGTTCTGTCGCATGATGAAATAATGACACAATCATAAATAACTTCGTATGACACCACTTTTGGTGGAATGTGCAGTCGTGTGACTGTTCCCACCATCGGGGAGCTTCAACTGCAGCAACTCTTTTAGGCAATAGCACCACAAAGTTTTTGACAAAAACTGAAAGAAAAACAAACTTATAGATGATTCCCCCTCTCACCTCCAGGCACCCAAGCCAGGCAACTCCTGTTTGCTGGTCACAGACGTATACCTACAATCACGCAATACAATCGCTCCACTATTTTAAACCTCTACTCCAACTGCAGATTTCTTGTATCCTGTATCTGTACACTGTGGATGGTTGGTTTGTAGTCCTGTGTAGGCTTCCCACTGACTGATTTACACGCAACATCAAGTTTTCATTGTACATTGGGACAGGTGACAATAAACCAAACCTCCATAATCATGGCAAAATAATTAACTATATAGTTGGCCATGATCAAATATTTAATGTCAAGCTCAAAGGGAAGAAGTGTCTCGACCCAAAACATCACCTATCCAAGTTCTCCAGTACCTGCTGGGATACTTCAGCATTTTGTGCCTTCTTTGGAAAACCAGCATTTTTTTTTTCCCACATCAAAGCTAAATTCCTTTCTTTCTATTGTCTTCACTGATCAAATTACAAACCACACATAAACATCCACGATTCACTTGGTTTTCCAAAGCTCCCCAAACCTAAAGATTTTTTTTACTTTAACCACACTCGTGGGTTTTTGTAATATTTATCATTGACAAAGAAAAGCTCCAAAACTCAATATAACGTGTTATTCGTGGATGCTTTTATTATTCACGAGGAGGAACTGGCATTTTGAAGACGCTCTGGTGTAATTTATTTGCAAGAATGTGCTACTCCACATATTGAATATCAAATAGCTATTCTTGACATGAAGAGGATCTTACGATCGGAGCTTATCTCGGGCACAAAACCAGATGTCAAGCAATTCCAGTTAAGTTATGTAAACAAGATTGTGATTATCCTGTGGTTTCTTCTGAGAGTACAACTGATCAGCATCGTACTTAAAGTACGTGTCTTCGTACAGCCCGGTTCACACAGCAAGACTTCCCAGCGCGCTTCACACAGCACGACCAGACTTGAAGACGTGGCGCGATACGAGGGTAAATTGGTCGAAAACCAATCGAGTCCCGTGTGCAGTGAATGTGCAGGTTGTAGGACTAAATCCCACCGTTTAAGGGGACCTTATGTTCCTTTCTATGCCAAACAACCTGAAGTCTGCCAATGCCAAAAAAGACGTATGTGCAAGCTCTCAGGCAACTGCAAAAACTTTCCTAGAGAGGCGGCCCACTGGCATCATACTTTTTTTTTGATTTCGTGTACGAATCTTCCTGGAACTGATATTCACACGATGCCAAAAAAAAAGTAACCTTGGCATTTACTTCATAAACTCCAGTGTAGGTTTCAATGTCATCCGAGCAGCCAACATGTTGACACTCAAAATCCCCAAATCTATCCCTTCAAAATCGCATGCAGTAAAATGAAAATAAATAACGTGTCGTCCATCTGCTCATCAGAAACACGGGCTGTGGAATCAACATTCAACTCGCGATGTGCCAATTGACGATGGAACCTGCTACCAGAATTGAAGCAAGCTGTTCTCGGCTCAAAACGGTGCGATTTATACCGATTATAGTACCTCAAGTCCGTACATAAAACTCCACAGGGGAAATATTCAGAAAACAAATCTCACCTCTGTATTTAGGGGCGGGGCATTAAAATACGGTGAGACAGCGATCAGATGAGATGTTTCTTTTTAAATTAAAATTACTAGAATACTGCCACACAACCAAATCAACAGAATTAATGAGTGTATATTACTGTACATTGAGTGTACATTGAACACACTTTTAACATGTATTACTGGTTATACCTATTATGTGAAACAATATTTAAAAATCCAATTTGCAAACAATATTTGCGCCAATGGTTCAGACGCACAGTATCATTTTCTAGTGTGCAAATTGTAGACATTTAAACTGATATTCATTCAGTACAATGTTAGTGTGTATATTCTTTCTGATATGTAAGGGATGCTAATTTGAAGCTTGGACGCCAAGGCTAGTAGCTAGTTTTAACAATTACAGTTATAAAAACACGGAACTTTTTTTCACTCGTCGATGCTGACGACTTTCCAGAATGTATTTTTAAAATGTGCTATTCAAACTTTCAACAGACTTTTTTTTTTCGGCGAGCCTTGGGCAATCGAAAAGGTTTTTAATGACTTTCTCGGATTTCTTTTGAAGCAGGTATTTGATCAAGAATGTTTGACGATAGACAATAGACTATTGTCTATTAGATTAGATAAAGACGAGCTACTTCAATGTATGATTCCACAATCCTATTTCTTGAAGGATCTGTAACACCTATTCCCATCTTGGCGAGCTTCTGTCGTCACTGGTGACACCACCTGCATGGAAAGTCTAACATCTCGGTATGCGTTCATTTTATTGCCTCCTTCCGCTGCCTACAACAATATCAAAACAAGCAACGATACGCAACGAAAAATAAAATAAAAAAACAAATTCTGTATTCGATTCCATCTATTGGAACCCGCCAACATCGCTGAGGTCTGAGCACAATTCTCGCCGAACACTTCTGTCTCGGTTTCAGCACCACGGCTTAAGAACAGCAGGCCATCCATTTCAAACTAACGCAATCGTTAAAACCGAGTTGAAATTGGAACGCAGAATATTTATGCAAAAAATAAAACCATGGGTTACGTGTTTTATTTTACAATTGTTATATTTACCCCCCCCAAAAAAAAAATAAACACCCGCCCTGAAATTAACGCTGGAAATTGATTGTTTAAAAACATATCCCGTAATCCACCAACACAACTCGTGTTTCTCACGAGTGACAGTATAAACAAATCACTGATGAAAGAGACACACGGGAACACACATACAATCTCTCTGCTTAAACCGTTTCGCCATGTGATAAATATCACCGGCTGGCAAACATGAAGGAACTGGGTGAAGCACGAAGGGGTCGCGGGATCCCTACAATCACCAAACGTTGCTTCACCATCCTCTTCCTCGCCGTGTTCACCTTTCCCGTTGGTGATAGCGCCCTGACTCCGGGCCTGAAGATATCTGCACCAACCTTGACAGCACTCAACCCTCACTAATATCTCCTAACACAAACAATCTTCCCCATGCAATTTTCACGGCAGCCTCGCAGGGATTTCTGCAGTGCTAATTCGGCACCCTAGGTGCGTTTGCACTACAACTGCCAGCATGTAAACGGGCTCCACACACTCTCGGTTTCGACAGCTCGCCCGGCTCCCGAAACCCACCCGCACTGAGCCCCGGCTTTGCTCTCACAACGCCAGTCCCTTGCGGAGCACGGACCCCTCTCCCCAGGTCACTGGGGTCTCAATGTGTCCGAGCTGACCCCCTCCCCCTCTATCCGTGCAAACTCCCCGGGCCGGTAGCGCCCGGGCACCGAGGCCCACAACCGTGGCCGGGAGCCGGGAGCCGTGGGCCGTGGGCCGAGCTGCTTCATTTACCCGGGGAGCTGCGGCCTGCAGGAGGCGGAGAGGGGGAGCGGGACGGGGGAGCCCGGAGTCCTGCAGCTGTCACCCGGGAGGGAAGGGAAGGGAAGGGAAGGGACGGGGGTCCGGGGAGGCGCTGCGGCGCTGCTCGGCCCCGGCCCCGGCCCCCCCGGCGGGTGAGGGTGAGAGTGAGCGGGCCCCAGGGCGGGCAGCTGGCGCCTACCTGTCAGCACCCCGACCCGGACCTGGTGGTCGTGGTTGGTGAGCAGCAGCCCCTCCGTCGCCATGTTCGCCAGCGCGGGCTCCGCGAGACTGCGGGCAACGGCCGAGCACACGGGCCAGGCGGCGGCAGCCGAGCGCAGAGCACATCGAGCGGGCCGCGCTGCCTCAGCAGGCGGAGCCAGAGTCACGCTGCGCGCTGCCACACGCCCATTGTACACTGGCACACGCCCACTGTACACTGGCACACGCCCACTGTACACTGGCACATGCCCATTGTACACTGGCACACGCCCACTGCCCATTGTACATTGGCACGCATTGGCACGCATTGGCACGCACTGGCACCCACACATGGCACTGGCACCCACTCACTGCACTGGCACCCACTGGCACACGCCCACTGTACACTGGCACACGCCCGCTGCCCATTGTACATTGGCACGTACTCACTGCACTGGCACGCACTGCCACACGCCCACTGTACACTGGCACACGCCCACTGGCACCCACCCAACGCCCACTGTGTACTGGCACATGCCCACTACACTGGCACACGCCCGCTACCCAGTGTACATTGGCACACACCCACTGTACACTGGCACCCGCCCACTGCCCATTGTACATTGGCACCCACTCACTGCACTGGCACACACTCACTGCACTGGCACACACCCACTGTACACTGGCACACGCCCACTGCCCATTGTACATTGGCACACACTCACTGCACTGGCACCCACTCACTGCACTGGCACCCACTCACTGCGCTGGCACCCACTGGCACACGCCCACTGTGCACTGGCACACGCCCACTGCCCATTGTACATTGGCACACACTCACTGCACTGGCACACACCCACTGTACACTGGCACACGCCCACTGTGAACTCGCACATGCCCACTGGCACACGCCCACTGTACACTGGCACACACCCACTGTGCACTGGCACATGCCCATTGTACACTGGCACATGCCAGCCACCCACTGTACACTGGCACATGCCTACTGTACACTGGCACACGCCCACCGTCCACTGTGTACTGGCACATGCCCACTGTGCACTCGCAAATGCCCACTGCCCATTGTACATTGGCACACGCTCACTGCACTGGCACCCACTCATTGTGTGCTGGCGCCCGCTATGCCCTGGCCCCCACTTACATTGTGCTAGTACCCACTATGCCCTGGCACCCACTCATTGTGTGCTGGCTCCCACATCCACTGCATGCTGGCACATGCCCATTGGGCACTATTGTCACATATCCACCCACCCACTGTACACCGGCAACTCATTCACTGTGCACTGGCACATGCCCACCACTCACTGAGAGCTGGCACAAACCCTACACTCACTGGAAGCACTCATCCACTGCATGCTGGCACCCACTCACCAACTTCCTGTTGGGATCCACCCACACTTGGCACTCACCCACAGCTTGCTGGCACCCGCCCTCCACCGTGTGCACTGCACCCACACACCCATCCTCCCATGGAGGAAGGCCCTGCTAGAGTCTGTGGCTTACCGGGATCAGGTACTGCTCCAGTAGACCGGGTGCAAGGGTGGACCAGAGTTTGGGAATGACGCCAAAACATAGCAACACCTGCATGTGTAAATATGCAAAAATAATTTCACTGTGCAGTTGCAAATAAAACACCATTGAACCATTTTGTGCAGGCACCCACCCATTCACTCACTCACAGAGAACTGGCATCAATTCATTTTACCACCACCGATTCACAGAGACCATTCACTGGGGTACCAGGCACATTAATACACACAGACACACTTATTCATTTACTATAATCTACTGTAAACCCACTGGCTCCCAAGACTATCTGGACTACACTTCTTCCCACCCTGCTTCCTGTAAGGACTCCATCCCCTACTCCCAATTCCTTCGTCTACGCCGCATCTGCACCCAGGATGAGATGTTCCAAACAAGGGCATCGGAGATGTCCTCATTCTTTAAGGAACGGGGGTTCCCCTCTTCCACTATAGATGAGGCTCTCACCAGGGTCTCTTCTATACCCCATAACAGGGCTCGAAATTAACGGTTGCCCGGGTGCCAATGGCCATCTAAGGTCCGGCCGGGCAACCAAAAAACCATGCCATTTTGCCATATATACACATATATATATATATATATATATATATATGTGTGTGTATATGTATAATATACATACCCACAAAAACACACACACACAATTTCCCTCCTGGGATTAATAAAGTTCTGTCATATAGTATTGTGTGTGTAGGAAGGAATTGCAGACGCTGGTTTAAACTGAAGGTAGACACAAAAAGCTGGAGAAACTCAACCGGTCAGACAGAATCTCTGGACAAAAGGAAAATATTACGTTTTGGGTTGGGTCTGAAAAAGGTTCCTGCACACCTTTGGAATGTGGAAGGAAACAAGGGCACCCGGAGAAAATCCATGCGATCAAATGGAAAAGGAGCAAACTCCATACAGACAACGCCCATATTCAGGATCAATTCCGGATCTCTGGCACTGTTAGGCAGCAACTTTATGGCCAATGTACTGCCCCATAGTCTTGAACCAAATTAAAACATACAGTAGCTGTAAAGGGGGACATAGAGTTACATATAGATTTAAGACTGAAAATTAATAGTTTCTTTTTTTTAGTAACCAAAGTTATCAACATATAATTTTTTGTGTGTTGGAAAACAAAATATAATGGCACAGCTGGTAGACTTGCTGCCTCACACGCCAGAGATCTGTGTTCAATCCTGTCCTCGGGCACTGTCTGTGTTGAATTTGCACATTCTCCCTGCAAGCGTGTGCGTTTCCTCCCACATCCTAAAGACGCATTAGCTTTGTAGGTTAACTTGTCTGTAAAATTGTAGGGAGTGGGTGAGGAAAGTGGGATAACAGAACTTGTGTGAATGGGTGGTAGACAAAAAAGCTGTAGAAAATCAGTGGGTGAGGCAACATCTATGGAACGAAGGAATAGACGACGTTTCAGCTCGAGACCCTTCTTCAGACTGATGTCCGCGGGTGGGGGCGGGAAAAAGAAAGGAAGAGGCGGAGACAGTAGGCTGCGGGAGAGCTAGGAATGGGAGGGCAAGTAGGGAGAAAGCAAGGACTACCTGAAATAAGGAGAAGCCAATGTTCATACCGCTGGGGTGCAAAGTACCCAAGCAAAATATGTGCTGCTCCACCAATTTGCGGTGGGCCTCACTCTGGCCATGGAGAAGGCCCAGGACAGAAAGGTCGGATTCGGAATGGGAGGGGGAGTTGAAGTGCTGAGCCACCGGGAGATCATGTTGATTATTGCGAACTGTGGAGATGTTGTGCGAAGTGATCGCCAAGCCTGCGCTTGGTCTCACCGAGGTTGATTATACGCTGAATAATCCAACCAGATTTTTGTTTGGAAGTGGAAAGAAATAATAGAAATTGCATTCATTGCAACGTGTAAAAAAAGTTGAGATACTGTATTATAATTTTGCTGTATGTCATTGTGGTATATATCATTTCTTGATTGGTGAATATGTTTAGTTTGTGACTTATTTGAAGCAGAAATAATATGTGAATGCTTCATTAAGCATAATTCCAACTGGTAATTACGCACTTCATCCGTGCACATTATCGCAAGCGTCATGCAAGCCGTCTTAAATGACCACCTAAACTGTCATTTGGCAACCTAAAAAGCTGCCTAGTTGCCTGGCTGGAAACAATGAAAAAAAGTTAAGTGAGAGCCCTGTGTAACTCTGCTCTCACTCCCCATCCCCCCACTCGTAACAAAGGCAGAGTCCCCCTTGTCCTCACCTTCCACCCTACCAGCCATCACATATAACAAATACTCCTCCGCCATTTACGCCACCTCCAATGGGATCCCACCACTGGCCACATCTTCCCATCTCCTCACCTTTCGTTTTTCCGCAGAGACTGCCCCTTCCGTATCTCCCTGGTCAATTTGCCCCTTCCCACCCAAACCACCCCCTCTCCTGGCACTTTCACTTGCAACCGCAGGAAATGCTACACATGCCGCTTTACCACCCCCTTGACTCCATTCAAGGACCCAAGCAGTCTTTCCAGGTGCGGCAGAGGTTCACCTGCACCTCCTCCAACCTCATCTATTGCATCCGCTGCTCTAGGTGTCAGCTGCTCTACATCGGTGAGACCAAGCGTAGGCTTGGCGATCGCTTCGCCCAACACCTCCGCTCGGTTCGCAATAACCAACCTGATCTCCCAGTGGCTCAGCACTTCAACTTCCCCTCCCATTCCGAATCTGACCTTTCTGTCCTGGGCATCCTCCATGGCCAGAGTGAGTTCCACTGCAAATTAGAGGAGCAGCACCTCATATTTAGCCTGGGTAGTTTACACCCCAACGGTATGAACATTAACTTCTCCAATTTCAGGTGATCCCTGCTTTCTCCCTCTTTCCCCTCCCCTTCCCAGCTCTCCCACTGCCCACTGTCTCCGCCTCTTCCTTTCTCCCCCCCCCCCCCCCCCCCCCCACATCATTCTGAAGAAGGGTCTCGACCCGAAACGTCAACTATTTCCCTCGCTCCATAGATGCTGCCTCACCCGCTGAGCTTCTCCAGCATTTTTGTCTACCTATTCATTTGCTGGAATCCGAGAGGGGAAATCGACGTGAATCGTTAACTCTGATTCTCTATCCACAGATACTGCCCGACCTATGGAGAATTTCCAGCATTTTCTGATTTCTAATTCGGATTTTCGACATCTGCATTGCACTGATTTCCACTCGCTCACTGGGCGCTCCGACACGCTCGCCCACAGACTGGATGCTGGAAACGACTCGCTCCCTCGACCGGAGCTGGGGACTCAAGTCACACTTTCATTCACTTGCTGAGCGGGACCCTCTCACTCACTCGCTGAGAAATGGGTCGAAACTCACTCTCCCACACGGGCACCCTGTCAACCCCCTCCTTCCATCTCAAACAGGGGGAGATGCGCTGCACCGAGCTCCCACTCACATTATTATAACAGGCGAAGAATAATTTTCCTGACACTTTATTCAATAACCGTGCAACAATCTGGAGCCCTAATATCGCTTGTTTCATTTTGGTCTTGCTTCCATTTAGCGACATTGCTTTTCTCTGGCATTCCCTCTGTCAGTTATTTCACTGCCTGCATCTGTTTTTTTCATGTGTGTTTCCCCAGCCTCACGCAATAAGCCGAGCACCGAGTGCACGGATCTGCGAGCTGGATGGTGTGTGTTTAATTTGTGCGGCATGTTGAATATTAATTTCGCAGCCTGCCGAGATGATTGTTTTGGTGCAATGAAATTAGAGCTCGGACACCCGAGTTCATTAATGATACCGACGTTAAGGCCACTTCTGGCAGGGAGACTGTTAAGGAGATGGGAATTTCCCCAGCAATAAATAGAACATTCAGTGGCACCCCCGACGTCTATTCGTGTCATCATTTGAGCTGCCATGGCACTGCTCAAAAATGTGTTTTCCTGTAACAGCTTTTCTGTTCGGATCCTGCTTATTAAACGACACTCGGTAGTATTTTTAACGGATTATTAGCTTAAAAAACATGGTATAGTTTTCTTCCTTGTCACAATGGACGGCCAGAATTATGACATCTCTATTTTGGTTTATTTATTTTTCATTCTGAAAGTTCCACCTTCTCATCTCTATTTATAAATGATTACATGGCTTAGCGAGGTATAATTTTCCTGATTTTGCACACATTCTTCAAATGTTTCCTCTTTTTTGGGTTATTTTTCATTTCCACGTGTTTTGAAGACCAGACGCAACCCTAACATTGCAACCCTTGATATCCATCTCCCTTGCTATATGGCAGATGATGGATACCTGGGTCATGAGATGTATCAGGGTGGGTTTCTTGGGCTAAGGATTTAAATGCAGGATTTATCCCTATTTTCTTTACGTTTCCCTTTGTATAACATGGAATCTATAGTATCATCAGTAATAGGTGTTCAGTATTTGCTTGTCTCCTGCATGGGTGCAGCAAAACCAAGGCAATGAGTTGATAGATTCTATCATGGAATCTATGGCCCAGATACAATGCAGGATTTAAGTTTGGTCAAAAATAAACTCCAAGGAAGTAGAACCTTTGTATCTGCAAACGGGGCAAAAAGGGTAAAACAAAATAAAATCTTATTTTTCTCGAGTAGATAGATTTTGTCACTTAAAATTCTATTCTTGTCAGGTTGAGGTTTGTTTTTTCTGAATGCCAGCAAGAAACGTCCAGTTCCAAAAAAATGTGCTTCCAGTATGTCAGGTAATTCAAATGACAAATTCTTCTCTTCATTTGTTAACCTTGTATCTTCATTTATCATTTAAGTAACAAATGAATGTTGTTATAAATGATAAAACAAAACTAAACACTATGGTCAGGTTCATGAAAGGATGTGCATTTCATTGTCAGATTTGTTTTCGCCATTTATTCTTCATGTGCACTTTCATGTGCAAGATCATACCTTTATAAATAACAACAGTTTGTTGCAACGTGACACATGTCAATTCAATATTCAGTAATTCTGATACAAACCTGCATACATTTTAAAATAATTTTAGTTCAGACTAATAAGACTTGAACGAATGTTATTATTTCCCATCTTCTGTTAGATGTAACTACCCATGTTTAAAAATCCTCAGACTAGAGTTTATAGGAAGGACAGCCCAAGGGGAGTAGTTAGTATTCAAAGTGCATTTTACTCTACATTCACAAACCATATTCAGTTTTTTTTTAAATCGCAGAATAATTTCTCCAGCTTGTTTTTCATCTGTACCAAACATGTGCAACAAGCCCAAAATGTATGCCTTGGTTGAACATTTAATACAGGCCCACACCCAAATGAACATTACTGGCCTTTATCTGTACACTGTGGACGGCTTTATTGTAAGGTGGAAGAAGGGTAAATAATTATCAATCCTGTGATCTCCACCACCAAGATGGACTCAGACAGCATGTGCCTGGAGATGGCACCACCTGCAGGTTCCCTCCAAACCACAGACCTTCCTGACTTGGAAACAGATTACCATTCTTTCATTGGCCTGGTTTAGGCTGAGGTTTATTATTGTCACATGTACCAAGGTACAGTAAAAGGTTTTGGTTTACATGCTATCCAAGCAGATCAAATATACCATACATTAACATAATTAAGTCAAACTCAAGTATAATAGATAGAGTCAAGGGGAAGATACAGAATGCAGAATAGAGTTCTCAGCATTGTAGTGCCTTGTGGTGCATTAGTCCATAGATAAGGTCTCGAGGTGAAGAAGATAGCACCCTACCTTATGGAAGGGCCATACAAAAGCCTGATAATAGAGGGGAAGAAGCTGTCCATGAGTCTGATGCTGTACACTTTCAAGCTCCTGTAACTTGGAACCAGATAATACGATCTGATCCTAATCTTTCTGTCCTGGTTAACCTCCACTGTCAGAGTGCGGCCACATGCAAATTGGAGGAACAGCACCTCATATTTTGCTTGGGCAGCTTACAACCCAACGGTATAAATATTGATTTCTGTAATTTCAAGTAACCCTTGCATCCACTGGTGCAACCAGTGTCGAACGCAGGGTACGGAAGGAGAATTGTCGCGAGAAGCAGTGGAGTCAGTGCAGGTACCTGAGCAAGGGTGTGAAGAAGGGTATCAACCTGAAATGTCACCTATCCGTGTTCTTCAAAGATACTGCATGACCTGCTGAGTTATTCCAGCACTTTGTGTCCTTTTGTGTATTAACCAGCATATGCAGTTCCTCGTTTCTACCCAAAATGTTTAGCTGTTTTCTGGCAATTGCAACAGTTTGTCACAGAATTTCTAGTCAAGAATGAAAGCATTTATCTTTACTGGGCTGGGGGGGTCTCCACAACTGGGCTGCACAAGCAAGTGTTCCTGCCCTTCCTGTTGTGCTCCAGCTCGGCCATGAAGATCAATAAAGAGATATCTTTCCCCTACCCGCAGCCATAATCATCATGGAAAACAGGATGAATTAAGTTAACCTGCTTTGTTAATTAGGAATGGTAAATATTTCAGCAGGCCACAGGAGAGATACAATATAATTATATTCCTGTAAACCAGAGTGTATTAAATTCTTGGGGAATTCACAGGTAAATAGTGAATGGAGATTAAACTTAAATCTAAACAAGCATTCAGCTCTGATAGGAAACAATGTGGCTGTAAAAGTTAATGTCTGAAGTTAATGTCTGAATGTTTTGAGGTCCCTCCTATTCTTCCAAGGTGAACTGCTGGTATGTTTCGACATATATGTCAAAGAACTGAGACTTGGATAAATGTGAATGTTGTGAACTTGCTGTGCTGGCAATTCTGTCACTATTTGCTTCTGGTCTCTACATGGAATTCTGCAATAGAGCAGGAACATGCTGGAGTTCACCGGCAATGAAAATGAAATGAAAATGCAATGAGCTGTTTGGCCTGCCCTGTGCTTGAAACTGCAATGGCAATGGAAATTAAATGAAAATGCAATGCGCTGTTTGACCTGCCCTGTGCTTGAAACTGCAATGGCAATGGAAATGAAATGAAAATGCAATTAACTGTTTGGCCTGCCCTGTGCTTGAAACTGCAATGGCAATGGAAATGAAATAAAAATGCAATCAGCTGTTTGGCCTGCCCTGTGCTTGAAACAGCAGTGGAAGTGAAATTAAAATGCAATCAGCTGTTTGGCCTGCCCTGTGCTTGAAATTGCAATGGCAATGGAAGTGAAATGAAAATGCAATGAGCTGTTTGGCCTGCCCTGTGCTTGAAACTGTAATGGCAATGGAAATGAAATGAAAATGCAATCAGTTGTTTGGCCTGCCCTGTGCTTGAAAATGCAATGGCAATGGAAATGAAATGAAAATACAATGAGCTGTTTGGCCTGCCCTGTGCTTGAAATTGAAATGGAAATGAAATGTTGTTTGGCCTGCCTGAAACCACTAAGTTTGGCCCACAAGGCCCCTATTTGCCGAGAAACCAGTCCCCTTTGCCCAAAATGCCCGTATTAGCCCAGGGGGAACATTTTGGCCCAAAAGGCCCGTGCCAGGCCAGGAAAAGTCCACAAAAAGTGCCTTGCACTGAGATTTCACTCAGATTTTTTTTTAAGAGCCCCTTCGGCCCATCAGGCCTGTACTAGCCCAGGAGGAGTCCCCTCGGCCCATCAGTAAGTATTTCCCCTGCAAGTATTAAACCTCACCCCAGTATTTTTCTCCCTCCCTTCATTGGCTCCCTGTGAGATCCAGGCCAGGATAGACTTTCCTCCTTCATTGCTGTGATCTGCAGAAAAAGATGAAAAATGTCTAAAATCGATTCTCCACCCTCTCCCCCTTCTCTCTCACAGAATCTCTCACCTGTTTTGGGCAGAATTTCTGGCAGTTTCTGAGCTGCCAGCCTACCAGCCTACCAGGCCTGAGTGAATGAGTTGCCAGCCCACCAGGCCTGAGTGACTGAGCTGCCAGCCCACCAGGCTTGAGTGACTGAGCTGCCAACCCACCAGGCCTGAGTGACTGAGCTGCCAGCCCACCAGGCCTGAGTGACTGAGCTGCCAGCCCAATAATCAATTTGGCCCACAATGTCCATGCTAGCCATCTGGAAACCAGTCCCTTTGGCCCACAACACCCATACTAGCCCTCCAGAAAGCCCCCCCCCCCCCCCCCCCCCCACTGGCCACCAATATTGGAAATGGTGGAGAGGTGGAATATTGCATTGGGGGACCAGCTCTCCCGTGTGAACATGGGACCCAACAGGTCCCATTTAGTCTAGTATTCCTTTAAACCAATCCTATCCATGTACCTGTCTAAATATTTCTTAACTCCATTCAACTTAAATTAGCATTTCTGACTGTGCGGAAGAAAAGTAGGAACAAGGTAAGTTAAAAAAAAATGTTGTGATGTTTTAATTACTTAAAAAACATTCATGTTGTTTTCTTTATTGATTTCTTTTTTCTTTTGAATAATTTTACTATATTTACATCGAAGATAGACTCAAAAAGCTGTAGTCACTCAGCGGGTCAGACAGCATCTCTGGAGAAAAGGAATAGGTGACGTTTCTGGTCGAGACCCTTCTTCAGACTGAGAGTCAGGGGAAATGAAAATGATGGATATAGACGGTGATAAAGAGATATAGAAAAAAGGAATGCAAAAAAAGTAACAATGATAAAACAAAGAGGCCATTGTTAGCTATGGCCTAGGTGAGAACAAGTTACAGGCCATGAGGCTCAACAAGACGGCTTTGAAGCCTATACAATGACTTGGGTGGGGAGCAACGGAGAGAGAGGGGATGCAAGGATTACTTGAAGTTAGAGAAATCAATATTAATACTGTTGGGTTGTAAGCTGCCCAATCGAACTATGAGGTGCTGTTTATATGTCTGTTGTGCTGTTGCAAGTAAGAATTTAATAGTTCAGTTTCAAATACATTTAATGTATTTTTTCCCAGAATTTGTCTGATGGATATGGGGAGAAGGCAGGAATGGGGTACTGATTGTGGAAGATCAGCCATGATCACATTGGATGGCGGTGCTGGCTCGAAGGGCCGAATACCCTACTCCTGCACCTATTGTCTATTCACCCCCCCGCCAGAATCTTTTAAAGCACTTTACACTTTACAACAGCTGTTCAACACACGTAGTATTTGTTTTTTTGGTTAACCAGCTAAGTTACTGGAGAAGTATCTGGAAGCCTGAGCTATTATTGATGGCGTAGTGGCATTGGTGTCTCCATTATAGGTGTTATCTACAGACCCTCAAATAGTGGCCCGGATGTAGGGTGTAAGTTGCAGCAGGAGTTAAAACTGGCATGCAAAAAAGGTAATGCCACTGTGGTGATGGGGGATTTCAATATGCAGGTAGACTGGGAAAATCAGGTTGGTTCAGGACCCCAAGAAAGAGAGTTTGTAGAATGCCTCCGAGATGGATTCTTAGAGCAGCTTGTAATGGAGCCGACCAGAGAAAAGGCAATTCTGGATTTAGTGTTGTCCAATGAACCAAATATGATAAGAGAACTCGAGGTAAAGGAACCGCTTGGAGGTAGTGATCATAATATGATTAGTTTTAATCTGCAATTTGAGAAGGAGAAGGTTAAATCGGAAGTGTCAGTGATGCAGTTGAACAAAGGGGACTATGAAGGCATGAGAGGGGAGCTGGCCAAGGTAGACAGGAAAAGGATCCTAGCAGGAATGACGGTGGAACAGCAATGGCAGGATTCTCTGGGCATAATCTGGAAGACGCAGGATCATTTCATTCCAAAAAGGAAGAAAGATTCTAAGGGGAGTAGGAGGCAACCATGGCTGACAAGAGAAGTTAGGGATAGAATAAAACCAAAAGAAAAGATGTATAACACAGCAAAGAGTAGCTGGAAGCCAGAGGGTTGGGAAACCTTCATAGGATAACAGAAGGAAACAAAACGGGCAATACGGGCTGAAAAGATGCAGTACAAAGGGAAGCTAGCCAGGAATATTAAGAAGGACACTAAAAGCTTCTTTAGATGTGTTAAGGGAAAAAGAGTAGCAAAGTCAAATGTGGGTCCCTTGAAGGCAGACATGGGTGAAATTATTATGGGCACCAAGGAAATGGCAGAAGAGTTGAATAGGTACTTCGGATCTGTCTTCATTAAGGAAGACACAAATAATCTCCCAGATGTACTGGAGGACAGAGGATCTAAGGGGGTAGAGGAACTGAAAGAAATTTTCATTAGGCGAGAAATAGTATTGGGTAGGCTAATGGGACTGAAGGATAATAAACCCCCTGGGCCTGATGGTCTGCATCCCAGGGTCCTCAGGCAGGTGGCTCTAGAAATAGTGGACGCATTGGTGATCATTTTCCAATGTTCAATAGATTCAGGATCAGTTCCTGTGGATTGGAGGATAGCTAATGTTATCCCACTTTTCAAGAAAGAAGCGAGAGAGAAAATGGGGAATTATAAACCAGTTAGCCTGAATTCGGTGGTGGGAAAGATGCTGGAGTCAATTATTAAAGAGGTAATAATGGGGCATTTGGATAG
This sequence comes from Raja brachyura, assembly GCA_963514005.1. The sequence goes on from OY740789.1 coordinate 57,508,273, forward strand.
CAGTAAAAGGATTAGTCTAAGTCAACATGGATTTACGAAAAGGAAATCATGCTTGACTAATCTTCTCGAATATTTTGAGGATGTGACAAGTAAAATGGATGAAGGGGTGCCAGTGGATGTGGTGTATCTAGACTTTCAGAAAGCCTTTGATAAGGTCCCTCACGGAAGACTGGTGACTAAAATTGGAGCACATGGTTTTGGGGGTAGGGTGTTGACATGGATAGAAAATTGGTTGGCAGACCGGAAGCAAAGAGTAGGAGTGAACGGGTCCTTTTCAGAATGGCAGGCAGTGGCGAGTGGAGTGCCGCAAGGCTTGGTGTTGGGGCCGCAACTGTTTACCATATATATTAATGATTTAAAGAGGGAATTAGGAGCAACACTAACAAGTTTGTGGATGACACAAAGCTGGGTGGCAGAGTGAACTGTGAAGAGGATGTTAGGAGGTTGCAGGGTGACCGGGACAGGTTGAGTGAGTGGGCAGATGCGTGGCAGATGCAGTATAATATAGATAAATGTGAGGTTATCCACTTTGGCGGCAAAAACAAGGGGGCAGATTATTATCTCAATGGGGTTAGGTTAGGTAAGGGGGAGGTGCAGCGAGACCTGGACGTCCTTGTACATCGGTCACTGGAAGTTGGCTTACAGGTACAGTAGGCAGTGAAGAAAGCTAATGGAATGTTGGCCTTCATAACAAGAGGATTTCAGTATAGGAGTAAAGAGGTTCTTCTGTAGTTGTATAGGGCTCTGGTGAGACCACATCTGGAGTATTGTGTACAGTTTTGGTCTCCTAATTTGAGGAAGGACATCCTTGTGATTGAGGCAGTGCAGCGTAGGTTCATGAGATTGATCCCTGGGATGGCGAAACTGTCATATGAGGAAAGATTGAAAAGACTAGGCTTGTATTCACTGGAGTTTTGAAGGATGAGGGGACATCTTATACAAATATGTAAAATTATAAAAGGACTGGACAAGCTAGATGCAGGGAACATGTTCTCAATGTTGGGCGAGTCCAGAACCAGGGGCCATGGTCTTAGAATAAAGGGGAGGTCATTTAAGACTGCGGTGAGAAAAAAAAAGTTGTGAATTTATGGAATTCCCTGCTACAGGGGGCAGAGGAGGCCAAGTCACTGGTTGAATTTTAGAGAGAGTTAGATAAAGTTCTAGGGTGCTAGTGGAGTCAAGGGATATGGGGAGAAGGCAGACACGGGTTATTGATAGGGGACGATCAGCCATGATCACAATGAATGGCGGTGCTGGCTCGAAGGGCTGAATGGCCTCCTCCTGCACCTATTTTCTATATTTCTATTAACCATAAGAGCTACATGATTACTGTATGCCCTTGTGCATTCTCCTCTCAAACACACACATGCAATTATATTAAATATATTATAGTTCTGGTAAAAAAAAAAAATCCAAATGCATTTTCAGTTACAATAAAGACTAAATTTAGCTAATATCCATTACATGTATATAATTAGTTAGCTGTCAGTTTGATCCCTCTGAGATACATGCTCTGTGAAGTTGGGCTTAATGCTTGAGACAACAAAGTGCAGGAATTCCTTTTATTATTGGGGATTAAGCCATTTTGCCTGTTGTTTTTAATCTTTGTTTTTGTTTTGAATAGGGCAATAAAAATTGCCATATACCAAGCAAATGCCTTTACCTCCACAACTTGGTAAAAGGAAGAAATCACATTCTCACCCATCTAAAAAAAAAATTACATTTGTCTTCATCCTTTCATTTCTGTGTTGCTTTGGCCATGATTTGTTTCACTCCCTGGGCAGGGAGAAGTAAAGTCAAAAAGAGGAACATGTATTAGCAATATATAATGGGTAATATAATATAATTAATATAGTCCAGTGTAATAAAATGTCATATTCTAATACAGAAATTGTAATTGGAAACATAGTAGAATAACTACACTCCAATATAATCCAATTTCTGATTCTAATACTGAAATTATAATGGAAAATGTAGTATAATAATAATTATTATATTCTAGAATATAATCACGTAGTTAAAATATAATTTAATATTCCAGTATTAAAGGTCTTGAGAAGCTGCTAACAGCATGTCAAACAGTCGAAAGTTACTCACTATTCATTGTCGTGGTATCTCCAATCTAGAAGCATGAAGTTGGAACCCAGACAAACTTAAATGTAGCTAATTGAATAAATCAAGATAAGAATCCAGTGTTGTTAACGCTGACTACAAAATGATCATATTTTTGTAAACACGCCTTGGTCAGTAGCAACCATCAGGGACCCAGACTGGACTACTCGTGACTCTAGTCCCACCAAGTCTTAACCACCTCTCTGATAGTCTAGCAAGCCATTCTGCTAAAAGAACCATCAGTGATGGACAATGTGTGCCGGTACATCTAAATCTCAGGAAGCTATGAAAGACGATAGCAATGCTCATCTCACAGGCAGAAGCAGAGCAACAGTCCGAGGGAAAGCCCAGGGAGTGGCATCAGATTATTGTTTTCCCTGGAGCACCAGAAGCTGAGGCAAGACTTGATAGTTTATATAATTATGATGAGATGTATAGATGGGGCAGACAGTCAGAACTGTTTTCCAAGGGTGGAAATGTCAAAGACAAGAGGACATAGGTTTAAGGTGAGAAGGGCAAAGCTTAAAGAAGATGTGCGAGGCAAGCTTTTTACACAGATAGTAGTGGGTGCCTGGAACCTGCTGCCAGGAGTGGTGGTAAAGGTAGATGTGATAGTGCTGTATAAGAGGATTTTGGATAGGCACATGGATATGTAGGGAATGGAGCGATATGGATCCCATGCAAGCTGAAGAGATTAGTTGAACCTGGCCATAATTTGCACAGATCTTGTGGGCTGAAGGGCCTGTCCTGCGCTATACTGTTCTATGTCCTATGTCTTGGAAGCATCGTAGTGGAATGTGAGGAACATTAAAGTTCATTAACCTTCGCAGATGTATTAGTTGGCAATTTATTGTTAGTTCCTTGACAAAGAGTTAAGATGAAGAATTTGAATTATTCTCTGAATTGGAAAATTATTGTTCTCAAGTTATATAGCTGGCGGCAAGCTGAGACTTCCGATTTGTAGTCATCTCTGTAATTTATCAAATTTCCCATAAATTATGGATACATCATTTCTCATCAAATAGGGGAAATGCCTCTAATAGTATGATACAGTGTGCTTGTGTCATGAAACTATAAGTTTTAGGTTGCAGGCCCAAACCCACAGTTCTCATGGGTTATTGAAGAGAGGAAAGGAGTGGAGGAAATATGCTTCACCATCGGTGGAAATATCAACTCATCAATGGGTTTAGGTCCATTTGATTTTTGAAGTGTAGTATGGGCTGGGAAGTTAGAACAAAGACAAATTATTTGGCAAGAGACCACAGTGACTGACTTAAGAAGGAAGGGAAGCAGGGCAACTGGCTGCTTCTACCTAATCTGTTGATTCCTTGTGCCTACCAGTGGCTGATTATTTACCTTAGCACCACATCCATGCACTAACACATATTCCTTGATTCCAATAATGCTTAAACATCTATTTTTATCTTAAATATACTCAGCAATTGAGCTTGAATATACCTTTTAGACAATAGACCAAAGACAATAGACAATAGACAATAGACAATAGGTGCAGGAGTAGGCCATTCGGCCCTTCGAGCCAACACCACCATTCAATGTGATCATGGCTGATCATCCCCAATCAGTACCCCGTTCCTGCCTTCTCGCCATATCCCCTGACTCCGCTATTTTAAGAGCCCTATCTAGCTCTCTCTTGAAAGCATCCAGAGAACCCACCTCCACTGCCCTCTTAGGCCGAGAATTCCACAGACTCACCACTTTCTGTGAAATAAAGTGTTTCCTCGTCTCTGTTCTAAATGGCTTACTCCTTATTTTTAAACTGGGGCCCCTGGTTCTGGACTCCCCCAACATCGGGAACATGTTTCCTGCCTCTAGCGTGTCCAAACCCTTAACAAACTTATATGTTTCAATGAGATCCCCTCTCATCTTTACAATTTTACCAACAATTTCCCCTTCAACAAGCTCCTCCATTATAGAACCACAGGGATCTTGCCTGTAACAGCTTCAGAAGTTTTCCATCTACTTGGCATTACTCAGATCCTTATCAATCACAGAGATTTCATGGAAGTCTGACCTTGACAGAAATATTCTGATACTGATAGATAATAGAAAGCTAAAAAATAACTTTGCAAGGGCGGCACAGTGGAGCCATCGTTTAGTTGCTGCCTTAGATCGCCAGGGACCTGGTTTCGATCCTGACTACAGGTACTGTCTGTCCTGAGCTTGTATGATCTCCCTGTGACTGTGAGGGTTTGCTCCAGGTGTTCTGGTTTCTTCTCACATTCCAAAGATGTGCATGTTTGTAGGTTAATTGGCTTCTATAAATTGTCACTAGTGTATAGGATTAAACTAGTGTAGGGGTGATCGCTGGTTGACATGGATTCAGTGGACCAAAGGGCCAGTTTCCACATTGTATCTTAAAATAAAACGAAACTATCTTTAAGGTGGGAAACCAGATGTTAGCTGTATAGTTGGTACAATGATTCATCATTCTCTGAGCCCACTTGACCTGAAAACCTCATTTGGTTTTGACACGCCATGTAAAATGTCATGTTAATTGACTGGGCTTTACTATAAATTAGAAAACTTTTATTTGTATGTACTTACCATTATAATAACTTAGATCGGGATTTAGTTACTATATTATTAATGCAATAGAAATCAAGTTACAAAATAACTAAGAATGTATTTAATTCAAAAGTGAATTTTAACTTTAAAAAATCCTTGAAAGATACTGTTCTCATGGTACCAAGGACACATTCCACTGTGGAGCTGAAAGAGATCAGGAGAAAGAAGGCCTACCTTTGAAAGCTGACAGATATTCAAAGTTTAGTTTAAAGAAACAGCATGGAAACAGGCCCTTCGGCCCACGGAGTCCACGCTGATCATAGATCACCCGTTCACACTAGTTCTATGTTAGTCCATTCCCTACAATTTAGGGGGCAATTTACAGAGGCCAATAAGCGAGTTTGGTATTACAACTGCGCATGCCCAGGTCATGGGTCATTCGGGATAAACATTCTCGCCAGCTGAGCTACCGTGTGTGTATGGGCCTGCATTTCATACGTATTTTCCAGTTTTGCTTCTTCGAGGTAAGAAAATATTGCTTCCAAAACTATTAACTAGGTGTATTTATGGTTCATTTGTACAAAACTACAATGATTTTGGTGGTTTTATTGCTTTATGCTTCGGTCAGTGAGCGCGATTGTAACGATGAATAACAACCATTTTTTATTGTTTTGTTTTGGGTGGGGGGGTTGGAGAATGAAATAAAATGTATGATTTCTAAAACTATCAATTAGATAATATGAAAAGTATTTGTGGGTTTTTCACCTCTTACTATACTAGCCCACGACCATGGGCTGTCTGCACGTTTGTTGACTTCTGAATTAGTTCTGCAGGTACATGTGTAAGTAAAGTTGTGTAGTACAAAAGTTAGTCATGAGTCTCCTGACTAATCATGTCTCTTCTAATTCCCATTACATTGGATAATTTTAATCAGTATTTGACATTCCAATTTTCTGTTACAATCTTGTGATTGTATAAGTCACGTCAAGTTTATTTGTCACATACATGTACAAGATGTGCAGTGAAATGAAAGTGGCAATGTCTGCGGATTGTGCAAAAAACTACAGAACGGAATCAGTATTTACATGTTAGAAAAAACCCAGCAATTTTAAAAAGGCACAACACAACAGTAAATTGGTACAGTAAATTAGTCCCTGGTGAGATAAGAGTTTAGAGTCCTAATGGTTTGTATGAAGAAACTCCGTCTCATCCTCTCAGTTTTCACGGCATGAGAGCAGAGGCGTTTGCCTGACCGTAGCAGCTGGAACAGTCCGTTGCTGGGGTGGTAGGGGTCCTTCATTATGTTGCTGGATCTGGATCTGCACCTCCTAGTGTACAGGTCCTGTAGGGGGTCGAGTGTAGTTCCCATAGTGCGTTCGGCCGAACGCACTACTCTCTGCAGAGCCTTCTTATCCTGGGCAGAGCAGTTCCCGAACCAGATTGTGATGTTGCCGGACAAGATGCTTTCTACAGCCCCTGAGTAGAAGCACTGAAGGATCCTCAGGGAGACTCTGAATTTCCTCAGCTGCCTGAGGTGGTAAAGGCACTGCCTTGCTTTATTCACCAGTGCAGCAGCGTGTGATGTCCATGTCAGATCCTCTGCGATGTTGTGAGAGACACAATGATTAAACCACATTGTGAGGGACAGAACGAGCAAACCATCGCCCTTGGGAAGGGAACATTGTTTGAAAACAGGAGGAGATTGCTGATGCAGCTGTAACTGCAAGAAACTGGCTACTAGGCTAAAGGGGATTAAATAGGTTAGGTGAATAACTACTGCGCTTGCTTAATGAGGTAAATGAATATTGCTTTTATGCCCCTGATCGGGAAACTGCTAATTATCATGAACGTGCTATGTATGATCTGGGAAGTACCCTGGGCATTACAGGAAGAGTGTGCACCTCAGCGCTCCGATTGGAAGGAGCCAGAAGGGGAGGCTGATTCAATGTAATTGTGTTGTATAAGAGGAGAATACTTTCTTGACGTCGGTGTGTCTCGGTTTGGAGAGGCATCCGATTCTGCAGACTTGTAAATAAAAGCATTTCTTGTTTCCACGGCTTTGTCTCTGGCATAGTGATTGTGGGCACCAAAAGTACATCTCACAAGCTTGGGGGCTCGTCCGGGATCACCACTTCGGCTGCTCAGCGGAGGTACGGAAGGAAGGGAAGGTGCACCCTGATGATTTCAGCAGTCTCTGATCTCCTTGCTTGCCGTCAGCGGTTTGAGCGAGTGATATCCAGACAAGAGACTCGGGAAACAAGAGGGAATCCGGAGTAAGGAAGGGATCAATCGAGCAATTCCTGTGCACAGGACCCGGATAAGAAAACTGACTATTAAGTATTACTCGGGCGATTGGGTTCTGTTGGACAGGGAAGGTCGGACAGGGAGGACAGGTAATCAATGTGTTAAGAGTAATGAACCTGGAGATAAACAAGGTGCTAAGAAAAAGGGACCGAGGGAAGAGGGTCCTCACATTCCGCCCGATAGTCCATTGGAGCGAATGTGGCAATCTTGGGGAGAAGGAAGCACCGGGGGTAAAGATAAGGAGACTCTGATTAAGTTCTGTTATTTTGATTGGCCAAAGGAACCAATAAGGGGGAGTTCAGCCTGGTGGCCACGACTGGGCTCCGATGAGGATTGGGCACTTTGGATGCTGTACAGAATATTCAGAGTATCACTCAAACATTGCAAAAATCTAAGGAAAATTACAGTGCCAAATGTTTTGAGTACGAAAAGTTAAAAAAAAGAAAGGAACCACACAGAAAGAAATAGAAAAGGCAACTGTCAAATCTAAAAAAAAAAGCTTCAGAAACCTATAAATTATATGTGGAAAAATATGCAGTGGCCAGAACAGATTTTGAACAAAAATTGACAGAAACCTCAAAGAAATTTCAGAAAATTGAAGAAGCTCATCTTAAGCACATGAAAGAAATATTAAGTTGTTTCACACAATCTATAGAAGAAACTCATATACAGATTGGTCAGGTACATGAGGAGTTAGTGCAAAATATTGAGAATACTACAGTTGAAAGTTTGATACAGAGGTTTTCTGAAACAAAAGGCACTGGTAAAGACAGACCTGGGAGAGAAGAACAATGGCTTTGATGTTCTTTACCATAATATGAAACATGGTCAAATATCAACAAAAATATCAGTCAGTTGGGAACATTTGCACCAGTATGGAATATTTTAAAATTGTCAACGGAAAAACTAGCCAGTAGCCATTTAGATCTTGTACGAAAACTACAAGAATTAATTAAAGAAGTACAGAAATATGGAGATGAACAGACCAAGGCACATAAAAAGACAAAGGAAGAGGTGTCAGGCACTGAATGCATTTGTTAATTCAAAGAAACTACCCCTAATCTGGAGGAAAGTGGTTATGCAGGCTGTTGGGTTCCCCAGGTCCGTTTACAGACTGCTGACGGACACGGAGAGAGAGAGGGAGGAGCCTATCTTCGGGCTAAACTAACAACATCTGAGGCCGAGCTGAAGAGCAAAGCGGAGGAGGTGGAGTGGCTGGGCAGTCGGCTGTCGGAGGTCAGTGTGGAGAAAGGGCAACTGGAGGAGAGGATATGCTCCATCGGTGCCCTGCTCGAGGACAGCCAGAGCAAGGAGACGGAGAGAGACCAGGTCACCAAACAAGTGGAAGTTGAACAGCTGGAGAACAGGCTTAAGAATAAAGATGCCCACATTTCCATCCTGGACCAGGAGATGCTGCAGCTCAAAGAAACCGTTGAACACCAAAAGAAAAAGAACAACGAGCAGACAGAACAGCAGTTGCAGGAGTCCCACACGCAAACCTTAGAGGTGCTGCTGGAGCTCTTCCCAGAGTTGTCCGTGTCCTCACCACAGCCCCACAGTGAGCAGCTGCAGGAGTTCAGGCAGAAGGCTATGGAGTCTCTGAACCAAAGATGCACAGATCCCTCTGGTGCAGTACTGAAATTAAGAGAAGCAGAAGAAACCCAAAGCACTTTACAAGCAGACTGTGAGCAGCACAGAGACAGAAGTTGGCCGAAGAATTTGAAAAGGCCCAACAATCTGCACTGGAACTGCAGGAAGAGCTGGAGAAGTTGCGGGCAGCGAGGAGCGGCGATAGTGAGGACCTCCTTCAGCTAAAGGAAAGGCTTGACAAGGAAAAGAAAACGTGGCCAGCAAACTACAGCAGATGCTGAAGACCACCCAGGAACAACTGGACAGGGACAGGCTGGGACAGGCCGGGACATGCCGGGAGCGAGCGGGACAGGCCGGGAGAGGCTGGGAGCGAGCGGGAGAAGCATCTGGGAGGATAGAGTGATGGTGTTGCCAATTGTGGGTGAAAGCAGCACGGACACAGAGTGTGTGGCTGAAAACAGGAGTGGCTGGAAGCCTGCGGGAAGCTGCAGGAGGAGCAGCACAAGCAGGAGAGGCAGCGGCTGAGCGGACAGCTGCGGCAGCTGCAGAGGGACAAGACCCTGCTGGTGGCCACGCTGAGACAGGAAGGGCTGCTCGACCAGTTCAAGAAGAGTCGGCCTGCAGCTGTACACACCTCCGCTGCCCTGTCTGATCAACCGACGATACCTACACCCCTACAGCCGCCACAGGCATCGAGGCCCAGAGCCAAGGACTCCTGCAAAGATTATCTTGCAGAGGTGCTGGACGAACTGCAGACTCTGAGTGCAGCAGTGATCGCCGACCAAGAGGAGAGGGAGATGACTGACAAGGAGGAAAGGACTGATTAGGCGGAAGAGAGGGAAATCCAGGCCGCCTCCTAGAAGATCGACTGGCCAATGCTCGCAGCCGACCAAGACGAGTGGATGGAAAGTGATGAAGATTGAAGATCGCTCCTCCTAGAGAGTGCCGAGGCAGTTCTTCATCGCAGTGGTTTCCGAGCGCCTTTTGTGTAGAGTGGGCCTCGGATACGGAGTCATGTGAGGATCGATCAGTGTGACTGAGGCAGTAGCTGCAAGGCTGGGACCACTTCCGACCGCCATTACAGCAAGCATCAGACCACCAGCAACAAAGCCAGAGCAAATAGCCGTAGTACATGTGGCAGGACACCAGAAGAGAAATTCTCCAGAGGCCAGCGGAAACAGAGCCGTGGACGAGGTGGCAAAACGGGTTGCTTTACTGGGAACAGTAAAAATGATGTCTCATAAAATGATTTATCCCTTCCCTGAGAGGTATTACTCTCAGGGAAGGGATAAAGAAGATACCCGTGTTCTCCAAATTCGAGATAGGTAGGATGAATGAGGTAGGAGTGAAAATGATAGACGATGGACGATGGTGGACACTGGATGGGAAGCAATTGCTGAATAAGGAGGTTATCAGAGAATTATTGGGAAGTTTACATTCCCAGTGACACTGGAGGGGCTCAGGCATTATGTGATACTCTTTTACGTATGTATGCTTGTAGAGGGATATACACTTTGGCTAAACAAGCAGTATCAAGCTGTGTGATCTGTCAGAAGGTAAATAAGAAAGTGATGAGGGCAGCGCCAGGAGGAGGGCAGCAGTTAGCCATCAGGCCATTCCGGAGAATACAGGTAGATTTTACCGAACTTCCCAGGATACAGAAATGGAAATACCTCCTAGTAGTGGTGGACCACTTTACCCATTGGGTGGAAGCGTTCCCCACAGTAAATGCCACTTCTCAGATAGTAGCCAAAATTCTATTGGAACAAATAATTCCATGTTATGGAATCATCGAGTCTCTCGATTCAGATCGAAGAACCATTTGCTCATCTGTGATACCCTAGGGATAAAATGGAAGTTGCATACTCCCTGGCATCCACAGAGCTTGGGAATGGTGGAGAGGATGAGACCCACCTTGAAGACACAAACTGCCAAATTGATGGAGGAGACTAGACTGCCCTGGACTAAGTGCTTGCCAATAGCCTTGCTTAGAATTCGAACCGCTCCATGAAAGGATATAGCAGTGTTGTTGTTTGGGTTACCTATGAAATGTTGTTTGGGTTACCTTATTTGGGAAAGATAGAAGGAATACCCACCATAGAGGGCAGTGATGTATTCTTAAGGAACTATTTACTGTCAGTATCTCTTTCTCTTACAGAATTAAAAGCCAAGGGGCTGCTGGCACAGAGTCCCCCTCTCGACTTTCCAATTCATTCTGTGAAAGTGGGAGACTGGGTTCTTGTAAAATCATGGAAGGAAGAAAAGTTGCAACCCCGTTGGACTGGTCCGTATTTGGTACTATTGACCACGGAAACAGCAGTGCGGACGAAAGAAAAAGGGTGGACACACGCAGTGCGAATAAAGGGACCGGTGGAACCTCCGGCTGAGGAGGACTGGACAGTAAGACAAGGAAATAAACCACTAACCCTGATCTTTGAGAAAGAACGATTGAACTAAAAGATTAAAATGCAGTGCTGGGCACTTGTACTAATGATGGTCGTCACTGGACAATTGTGATAAATGTTACCACCCCATCAGGTATGGAGGGCAAACCAGAAGGTCCTTTACCTATCATTCTCATGTGAACGATGCCTGTTATGATCATAGAACCAGAATCCGTTGTAAGGGGTGGGGGAGGGGGGGGGGGGGGGGGGGGGTAGAATATTACCTAGTGCAGAATTTGGGGTACACAGGAATGAGGATGTATGTCACCTGTCCCAGGGGAGAGAGATGGCTTTGTTTATGGAAAGCCGGGCAATGGGGGATAGATTCCATATTGGTGAGGGAATCTATGGACAAGGAAAGAGAAGTTTTAATAAAAAGGATACAGGAGGAAAAGGTAACTCAGCCAGTCCCAACTAAGACACCTCCAATATATGCATCCTTGTATGAAGAAATATAGAAGCAAATAGAGATTCCTGAAGTGTGAAAGAATCTTTTCGTGGACCTGGCTACCCGGATTGCTCAGACTCTGGATGTTAAGGACTGCTGGGTTTGTGGAGGATCTCTTATGAGTTCCCGATAGCTTTGGAGGGGATCAATTATTGAAATATGGGACTTATTGGGATGGAACATCACAGAAGGAAAAGATCGAGGGCTCCAGGAGTGGCTCTTGACTGACACCCAGGTAGGGATGGAATGTATAGCTCGACCAAGAACTCCGGGGAAGAAGGAAGTCGGCATCAGTCCTTGTCAATGCATCCTGACCCTGTGGGAGAACCAGACACGGACTTGGTGGCCTGAGGAACCTAAATGGTATCTGGCCGAAGAAAACGGGGGAAACTGCACAATCATCACCCCAGTCCAAGGCAAGACAGACAACGAGAGCCAAATCGGGAACTGCACAGGAAACAACCCTGGTATTTAAAGCAGCTCACCCTGTCCACAGTAGCCCCATTTATCTCCTGTGGTGTTTACGTCCTCGGATGTTGTGCCCTTCTAAAGTCCATAGCTCCTTGGTTTTTATGACATTCAAGAGGAGGCTGTTGTCCTGACACCAGAGTGTCAGATCAGCCACCTCCTCACGGTAAGCCTTCTCATTGTTATCGGAGATCAGGCCCACCACCACAGTGTCATCAGCAAACCTGATTATAGAGTTGGAGCTGAACCTGGCCACACACTCATGTGTGTACAGGGAGTAGACTAGGGGGCTGAGGACGCAACCCTGGGGGGATCCTGTGTTCAGGGTGAGGGTGATCGATGTATTTCCTCCCATCTTGACTACCTGGTGCCTGGCGGTGAGAAACACCATTGGTCTTACCAATGACCAGATTCAAAGAAGACAAACTCAGACCAAAAATGTACTCACATTTTATACAACGCTGCGTTCGCTTTAAAAAAAAATCCCCAATGACCTTTGACAAATCCCATGATTCCTTGCGTTTATCGAGATACCAAACTCGTTTATTATCATACAAATCTGCATGTCATTGGTAAGTGGGAGAAAATTGGTGCACCTGGAGGAAACTCATGCAATCACACAGGGAGAACGTGCAAATTCCACACGAACAACACAAGGTCAGGATCAAACTCGGGTCTCTGGCGCCGTGAGGTAGCAGCTCTACCAACTGTGCTGCCCTAGGATTAAGATGTAGCTTCAGAAGGATCCATAGCTGGGATATAAATGCATGTTCAAAGCATTGTAGCAATACATTATCAAGACCAGAGATAAGGCAATACATAAGGAAGCCGCATGACACAGTTCATCAAGGGAGAATCCACTAGGGCACCAGCATGTTGGTGAATAATTCATATGTGGATTGAAGTAATTAGATTAAAGATGGCAGGAAGCATTCAGAATAGGCATTTAAACTGTGTAGGAAGGAACTGCAGATTCTGGTTTAAATGGAAGATAGGCACAAAATGCTGGAGAAACGCAGCGGGACAGGCAGCATTTCTGGAGAGAAGGAATGGGTGATGTTTCGGATCGCGACCAAGCTGGTGTGGAAGGGAGCAGCAGGGAAGTGCCCTTTGAACTTCTTCCTGTAGAGCTAATGACAGCCTTGTTCTACTTTGGCTTGATATCTTGATCAATGCAAGTAATCGACTAAAAATAAGTGTTACAGCCACTTGATGTAAAATTAAACCATGCAACCACTCCGCTATTTCTGGGCCTGGCCATCTGGGCCAACATCATTTATCAGTTCACTTTGTATGTTACGTATTGTAATAATTACCGTAACTGTTGTTTCTTTGCGAACCAATAATCTATTATTATGCAGCTCTGCGCAGATAATCTTCATTGATGTCGTCAAAATTTTGCACTTACTTAATGCAGCAATGTTTGCACTCACACACTTGCAATTACACTTTTCCTATCAAACTGTGTTGATTTACTCAAAATAAAATAACAGCTTGACAAAAGTAAATATAAAGCTGCCAATGAGATAATCAAGACTCATGAAACCATTCACTCCTGGATGAATATGAAAGGAAACTTAGAAACAAAGACACCGACCAAATACTCGATATTTTTTTAATGAAGAATGATTATGGTAATTTAATCTAAATTATGATATTATACAGAGAACATTACACATAATGACAGGTCCTTCAGCCCTCAATGTCTGTGCTGAACATGTTGCCAAGGCCATCTCATATTGACCTGCGTATAATCCATATACCTGCATTCCTTGTATATGCCTATCCAAAAGCTTCATAAACGCCATCATTCATATACGATACGATATAATTTTATTAATCCCTGGAGGGAAATTGATCTGTCAACCATCATAAAACAAAATATCTGCCCTAACTACCAACCAGGCAGTGTGTTCCAGGCATTCATGTCCCAACTGCACTAGTCCCATCTACCTGCATTTGATCCGTATCCCTACAAACCTGTCCTATCCATGTACCTGTGTACTTTTTTCTTAAATGGTTCTTAAATGTCTGGCAGCTTGATCCATACACCCACCACCCTTTATGTGAAAAAGTTACCCTCAGATTCCTATTTAATCTTTTCCCCTGCACCTTAAACCTATGTCCTCTGGCCCTTAATTCACCTACTCTGAGCAAGAGACTCTGTGCGTCTACCCGATCTATTCCCCTCATGAGGACACTTTGTATCCAACTTGTAAAGTTATTTTGTTCCACTCTCCATTGATGCTGCCTGATCTGATGAATGTTTCCAGCGGTGCAGGCTTGAAGGGCTGAATTGGCCTACTCCTGCACCCATTGTCTGTTAGATTTCCAGCATCTGCAATACTTACCAAAATTCTGTATCTTCCGCACCTCCTCTCATTTGGGCCGGAACCAACTACCTCCTTCGACAGCTCAGTCCATACATCCACCTGTGTGAAAAATGTACCTCTTGGGTTCCTATTATTCCCCTCTCACAATTCTGTTTAATGATTTTAATATTTTAATGTGTTTTAATAACAATTTTTAAATGTTTAAATAGATCTTAAGCATCCATGAACATCATTTTAACTATTCCACTCACAGACTCAAAGGGTTTTTTGGTTGCACATATCCATGTGACCACTTCTGTCATCCATCTGAAATTATCTCTGTGAAAATTGTAGCAGTTGACTGTCAGAGGACCCCAATAAGTTTTCTCCTCCCATTTGATCCATTCAGCAAGCAGGAAAACCAAGCAAGAATCCTACTCAATCTAACAAAATAGGCATATTGAAGTGATTTATAATACTTTCAACTAAGATTAACAATTGTAGACCATGAGCAAATTTAATTTGTAATTCATCACACCAAATACTTTAATTGGCTGTGTTCAATCTGAAACAGTTTGAGGGCATGAAATGAATACCATATAAATACAACTCTTTCATTCAGGATAACATTAGCCTTCATTTGTACAATTAAGAGACATTAGTTTTCTTTTAACATTATCATTTTTTCCATACGTAATCTTTTATCCCATTCATTTTGTTGAGACTAATTGAAATAATGAGAGAAATGCCTGGAGCTCCAAATAACAATCAAAGGATTTCTCTGACGTTATTGGCACTGTGATTGCCTTTTATAATTTTATCAGCTCAGCAAACTTGCCACTTACGGTTTCAGCCTACCTGATCACAGCTTTGTGGTTTCGAGCAATTCATGAGCTGTTATGCTGTTGATTGAGACAAAATGTTGGAGTAACTCAGCGGGCAGGCAGCATCTCAGGAGAAAACATCTCTAAAGTCTAAAGAAAAGGAACAGATGATATTCCGGGTCGAAACCCTTCACTTCCTGACCCACTGAGATAATCCAGCATTTTGTGTCGATCTTCGATGTAAACCAGCATGTGCAGTTCCTTCCTACACAAACTGTTGGTTGATGGAGAAAAGTACAGAAGGCATAACCGTTGAACAGCATTTCAAAACTATAAAACAGCATTTTTAACTTAAAAAGAAATCATAAAAAGATTGAGGAGCATTATTTATCTGTTATTCTGCACTCAAATAACGAATTGTTTTAAAGGAAGGGATTGTTCATACTGTGGGTGACAACTAATATGCTCCGTTGAGTCAGGTAAGAATACAAACGTTTTCTTATGCACATGTAATAAATTTCCAACAAAAGGGCACAAAGTGCAGGTGTGACTCAACAGGTCAGGCAACTTTTCTGGAGAACATGGATAGGTGATATTTTGGGTCAAGATCCTTCTTCAGACATCATCTATTCATGTTCTCCAGAGATGCTGCCTGTACGACTGAGTGACTCCAGCTTTTTGTGTCTATCTTCTGTTTAAACCAGCAGCTGCAGTTCCTTCTTTCACATAGAATCATTCACGCTTGGAGTGATTGAATTCAGTGCCAAACGAATGCCTTTTTGCTATATTATATCCTCGTAATCAACCAGCAATTTTCACATTGAGTTAATCCTACATTTAACCTAAAACATGGAGCAAAACACACAGCATTATACTCACAAAGGATGGATAATTGCCTTTTTGCACGGCAAACACGCAGGTGAAAGAAATGATCACTGCTAGAATGTAGCCAATGGGCCAAATGGTCTGTTTCCATGTTGTAATTAGCATATGACAATGTGAGAAACCCAAAGTAAATTAAGCCAATTTGATAATATCCAGGGTCCCATGGAGATGGTGGGGGGCGGGGGGGGGGGGCTCATTGAAATCTATCAAACAGTGAAAAGCCTAGATAGAATGGATGTGGACAAGGAGAGTAGTGTCGTGGGAGAGTCTGGCACCAGAGGGCAGAGACTCAAAATAAAAGTATGTACCTCTAAAATGGAGGTGAGGAGGAATTTCTTTAGCCAGAGGATGGTGAATCTGTGGAATTAATTGACACAGACAGCTATTGATGTCAAAATATTTTTAAGGCAGAGATTGATAAGTTCTTGATTACTAAGAGAGTCAGGGGTTATGGGCAGAAGGCAGAAAGATTGGGTTGAGAGGGAAGGTAGATCAGCCTGTTTGAATGGCGGATTGGATTTGATGGACCGTATGGCCTAATTCTGCTCCGATAACTTATAAGATCCAGAGTATTTATTTCTTCAGCAAATGGTCATAAGCCACTCATCCTTCGCATTCACAGTTCTTGACAGATGCTGAATCCTTCAATAGTGTTACTGCGCTGTAATCACTCCCGGATGGCCACTGTTCTTGATGTAATGATGTAACTGAATGCAGCTACCCTTTTAAGATCAGTTTTCTCAACAGTCACTGTGATTAAATCAGCCATGATTAAGACATCCCAGAAGTATTCAAAAATAATGAGAATATGAGAGGTAAGCAATTATCAATCTTGCCCCTGGCAGGATTACAGTCATTGCAGAGTCTGAGTCACAGTGATTTTGATGGGTGCAAGAAAAGATGTGACTTGATTACCGAACAAAAATAAAAGATCATCTTATTTAAACACACAAAAGCTGCAACCTAAAACATAGCTTAGAAAAAAAACCACATACTGAATCAAGCATATCATAAAAATAAATTTACCAATAATTGTATTCTTTCTGCTTATCTAAAAGAGTGGAACAACGTCTGTGCAAAATGAGTAATGAAGTATCATGTTGAAATCTACATGTTGACAAGCACATAAAAACTGATGGTATAGATGCAAGTATATCATTGGGGTTAGCAAGTGGGATCTCCCTTCACTGGTATTTTGTTGAGTTAGGCCCACGACACCTCAGGTAGGCGTCCCAGAACCACCCCCCTCAATACCTGCTCTCCCCACCTAATCTACCGGTATCTACTAAATATAGGAAACTACAGACGACTAATTCACTCAGGCAAATGCATCTTGTCTTACACTTATCCTAACCAATCATTAAACAAACATAGCACCACAAATATCAACCTCACATATAAATCCGTGATACACTTACACAGAATACACTTACAAACAAATACACATACCACACGTTATACATTTCCTTTCTGCCCCCAACTGACACTGTTTTTTCTCCACCAAATCCACCTTGCTCTGCTACCTCTGACATCTCCTTTACAGCCTGACACAAACTCTGTCTGAAAATTCCTTGCCCTCCAAATAGCGACATGGATGATCTCGCTATGAAACCTCTATAACCCACCTCTACTGGACATACTCTTGTTTTCCATCCTCAATGCTCAATCTCTGCTGCCAAATCTACGTATCTAACTAATCTTTTTACTTTCATAAGCCTCATCCACTAAGTTCTCCCAAGGCACCATCAGTTCTATAAAATACACTATCCGCGGACTAACTGACCATAACACTATATCTGACCTCTCAAATCTACCTGCATCTCCCAATAATTGAAGATAAGCACAAAATACTGGGGTAACTCAGTGGGACAGGCAGCATCTTTGGAGAGAAGGAATGGGTGACGTTTCAGGTTGCGTCCCTTCTTCAGCTCTCCTCTATACTCCCCCAATCATTGGTTCCCCTTAGCTGACCTAACTCACACCTGTGTCCTACTCTACCCTTTTCTCCCCCAAGTCATACCTATTATCACCCGACATAAATCTATATATTGACATTATTTGAACTTAGCAGCAGAAAATAGAAATCTCAGGCCAAAGCAGGCAGAGGCAAATAGGTCATTATGGAAAAGTTCAATTAGCATTAGAAATTGTATTAAATTATCATGTAAATTAGAATATGTAGACAGATGAATGAGATGCAAATGTCTCGAGTACAAACAAGGTTTTGTTATTTGTCAACCATGAAAAATCCCATCAACAATTCAACACATTGCTGGAAGCTTTCAAAATATTTTCATTATTGTAATCTATTAGCACATCTCTATGGATTTATCTTTAAGGTACCAGTCATTTGCAATTTATTCACTACTATCTTTTTGATGAGATCATGGAAATAATTTTTGTGACTTAAAAAGTGCACAGTATGTACTTTCACAACATTTTTTGTACAGCACTTATGAAGTGATGTACTCCAGTCCTCCTGAAATAGACTGGCCTTACCTGCATCATTATTTTGGGTTCTTGTGTTACATCACGATGTGCAGCTCTGATGCAATGCCGACCCAGATTACTGATCATTATCAGGGACAACAGAGCAACAGTTAATACGCAGCTCTAGAGTCCTGGGTTCGATCCTGATCTCGAATGCCATCTAAGTGGCGTTTGTGTACTCTCCCTGTGATTCCGCGAATTCCCTTGTGCTTTGGTTTCCTCTTTCATCTCAAAGATGTACATTAATTAGCTGCTGTGAACTTTGCCTAAAGCAGATGGCTGACAGGAGAATCAGTGGGAAGTTGATGGGCCAGATCAACAGATAGAGATCGTCTGAAAATATGGATTCTAATGGCCCATTGTGGTGGACCTGCCAACCTGCTCTGTCTGAAGGTGCTAAAGGCCTGCAGCAAAGGAGGGTGTCCTTTAAAGGGCAAACGCTCATCCTCAATATCTGTGATGGGAACGGTTGGGTAAATAGGCAGTGGGTGAAAATATAAAATAATACAAGAAACAGGAGCAGAAGTTGTTTGCTCAGCTCCTCTACCTACTTTACCATTCACTTACTTTCCTATCAGTGCCCCGTTACGCTTGACTCCCTAACAATCCAAAATTCCATTTGTCTTAGCTTTTAGACTTAACTTCAGAGATACAGTATGGAAACAGGCCATTCGGCCCACCGAGTCCACGATGATCAGCGATCATCCCATACACCAGCACTGTCCTACACATTAGAGACATTTGTACAACATACCAAAGCCAATTAACTTTAACCTCCAAACCTGTATGTCTTTGGAGTGTGGGAGGAAACCAGAGCACCTGCAGAAAACCCATGCAGTCACAGGGAGAACGACCAAACTTAGTACAGACAGGATTGAACTCGGGTCTCTGGCACTATACCCCTGCACCACTGTGCTATACCTAAGTTTGGAGCCAGCCTGGAAACATGCTCTTTGGTCCACCGAGTCCATGCCAACCATCAATTACCTGTACACTAGATCTCTGCTATTCCGCTTTTGCATCTACATACTGCGGGAAATTTACAGAGGCCAATTAACCTACAAACCTGTACATCTTTGGAATCAGACAAAGACTGGACAGTTCCCAGATTTGATCTAAATATTTTCTCAGCATCAACATCATATTTTGCAAGTGCATGACTCAAACTCCAGAATCCTTTAATTTATCTCTGGTCACATACAATGTGATTCAGCAGGTTGTGACAGTGAAATGCCTTGGTGTCAGTCCCCTTGTGTAGGCATTACTACTGTCCTCCAGAAGGTGAAATGATTATTAATCTGCTGAGACAAGCCAAATTGTAAACCAAGACTGTGCTCATAAATATATCTACATTTAAGAAGGAAATATATTATATTTATGTGATATATAAACAAACTGAATAGAATATAAAACATGCCACATTATTTCTGCAAGTTAAATGTACTTTATTGATTCAACATTCAAAAAGTTCCTGCTGATAGATATTGAAGAAAGTTTATAGTAATTCAGAAACTTTTGCATGTTGCAAGTTCAATCAAACAAGAAAGAACCTTTCCTATTAACATAGTATTAGTGAAACCTAAAGTGCATCTTAACCCAAGAAAGTCCATGTGATGTGAGCATTGTTGGTAGGGGGCAAAAGATTTACTACGATCAAAATCCTTTTTTAAGTCTAGTGTTATTTGATGGTTATTTATTGCTCATAATGTTAAGAGATAATTTCTTCTCTTCTTCATCTATTCCCCTTTATTTGATGTGTCCACCTGCAGTTTCTCTTTAATATTTTAACCAAATGATGATACCTCTGACTGCGCACCATTTTAAACTCCAGCTTAAGATTTTACCTTCATGTGTTTTAACCTAGACTCAGAAGTAAGATTTATCAGCCAATATGAAAATATATTTAAGTCTCAAGCAAAATGTACTTGCTTGACTAGAGAATCTCAGAAACAAGTTACGATTTTATAAACTTCATATTTTAACTTGCAGGAAGAAAGAGCAGACATTCCCACAATGTCACCTATGTGATCTCCAAAAATTCCATACACTTGATTTCTGACGTTCCCAATCTTTCAATGTCGAGAATTAGCCAAATTAAGTGTTAATTAACTTCACCACAAAAATATGAATCAAGGTTTTCCAAAAACATATGCATCACATTTTGAGGGCCGAGATTGACAGATTCTTGTTTGGTACGAGTGTCAGGGGTTATGGGGAAAAGGCAAGAGAATGAGTTGAGAGGGAAAGATAGATCAGCCATGATTGAATAGCAGAGTAAACTTGAAGGGGCAAATGGCCTATTTTACTTCGGAGTCACATGAGTGACTACGTGAAGACCCCGCCAGCACGCATGCGCGACATATCATCGAACGCATTGCGGAAGCGACAGTCAGGAGGAGCGCCGCTCCTCCAACGTAAGTTTAAAAAACCTACCAAAACCTACACTACTCACTCATTCTAGTGAGCGTGGCGACTCGGTGTTGTTTGTTTTTCAACAACGGAAAAAGCACCATGGAGTCAAGGAAATCCAGGAGAGCAATGGCAAAAACCGCTGCTGTGGAAACCAGCCAGCAGCATGCCGTCTCTCCAGAGCTGCAGGTGCTACCAGCAGCCCCCGACTTCTCGCCGCAACAGACCGCAGGTGCGCTGCGGTCCGCCGGCAAAACCACCAGGAAGTCGGACAGGTCCGTTGACTCGGCTGGGTCCGGACCTGAGGACACCCCATTCGCAGATAGCGACGGCGGGCGTCTTCCCGCATGGAGCGGATAGTGGAGCAGTTGCTCCAGCATGACCTGCTTATGCAGGGGCAGAGTCACGGTGGGTCTCCTCGCAGACCCATGGCAGTATCCTATCAAGGACTGCCAAATACCTCACCCTCTTCGCAGGGGAGCATTAGGGGTCAGAGCTGGGCTGACCCTGAAGAAGGGGCAATGGCTGAAGAGTCATCTGTGTTAGGGGTGCCAGAAGAGTTGTTGGGCATGGTTAATAAACATGCTGTACCAACCCAGAAAGGACTGCCTATACATCCAAAGCTGGCAGCCAGTATTAATTACATGGCTACAAACCAGCTGCAGGAGCAAGCCATAAACAGCACTGCAGAAAATACCTTGCTCCAGAGAACTGCATTTCTCTAAATGTGCCTGGAGTCAACATCCCCATCTGGGGCAACATGAGCCCAACTATAAGGAGCCAGGAGGTGAAACTCCAGAGAATCCTTAAACTGCTGGCTGCTGGTATCACAGCAGTAGCCAGAACAGCCGATGGGGTTGAGATGCCTGAAGAGCTACAAGACACTCTAGCACTCCTGTGTAATACTCAATTTGAGATTAAGTTACAGGAAGAGCATCATCAAGCCTGCACTTAATTCCCAAATTTGTGGGATTATGCAGGACTAGCAGCACACAGCCGCCTACTTTGCTGTTTGGGGACAACCTCCCGAAGCAGGTAAAATACCTGGATGTGGAGGCTAAGGCTATAGGCCTGATCAAGGTGCCAAACACCTCCAAAACCCATTATCAACAGCGGCAGCACCCCTACACATCCACCAGACATCGCTACAACAAAAGACCATCTGGGGGTGGAAGCTCAAAGGCCGGCCCACCTGCACAGCGGTCTATTTTAGACCATGGCCCAGCCCGGCCTCTTGGAAAATGCGCCAACCCCACAACGCAGCAACACAATACCACAAGAAACAAGGACAGAGACAACCAACACAACACCGGCGGTAACCATGGAGGTAGGTGGGTCTGGTTGCCTCAAAAACATTGCATGCCTTGATTCATCAAGGGTTGGTGGACAGTTGCACTTGTTTCATCATGTGTGGAGCACTTTTACCTCTGATCCTTACATACTCGGAAGTATTCAGGGTTACAAAATTGAATTTGTATACGAACTCCCCATCCCAGTTCAGCATACGCCCAGCCGGAAGTTCATACTTTCACAAAAAGAGAGAACAGCAGGCCATGCTGAACTGTTAAGACTAAATGCAAAAGGGGTAATTGAGAAGACAATCAGAGAATCTCAAGAGTTCGTATCAAATATATTTACAAAAAACAAAAAAGATGGCGGATGCCGCATCATTATAGATTTGACCGAACTAAATACTTCCTTACAGTATGCCCATTTTAAAATGGACACGTTTGTCACAGCCAAACAGCTAATTTATGATAGGTACTTCATGGCTTGCATCGATCTAAAAGATGCATACTATTCAGTACCAATACACAAGGATCATCGTAAATACCTAAAATTTGTCTCGATGGGACAGCTTTGGCACTATAAGGCCTTACCCAATGGGTTGTCATCGGTCATTACAAAATTGTTAAAACCAGCTTTAGCATACTTAAGGAAACATAACCGTATTGTCATGGCTTACCTTGATGATATTCTCATTGTAGATGAGAATTTGGAGATGGCTACATTGGCAGTATCAGCCACAAAACATCTTTTTCAAAAGCTGGGATTTATCATACATCCAGATAAATCAAAATTGAAGCCCTCCACTACCATGGATTATTTGGGGTTCACTATCGATTCTGTTCAAATGTCTGTCACCTTGCCACCAAACAAAGTGACAGACTTGACGGAAGCATGTAAAAGTCTCACTGGCATCAGGGAACCATCCATTCGGCAAGTAGCCAGAGTGATTGGGAAACTAGTGGCTGCATTTCCAGCAGCACAATTTGGACCACTCCATTACCAAAACCTGCAAAGAGCAAAAATTCTAGCTCTCAAAAATCATGCAGGCCATTTCGATAGGCCTATGAAACTACCAGGGAAAGCTAAATTAGAATTAAATTGGTGGATAGAAAATGCTCAGCATTGTTCTAACCCCATCACTATCATGAATCCCTCGGTTACATTACAGACTGATGCCAGTGCTAAAGGTTGCGGAGCAACTAATACCACCACAAGTTGTGGTGGCAGATGGAGTGAACAAGAATTAACCGTGTTCAAAGCACTAGGGATTAATTATTTAGAAATGCTGGGAGCATTTCATGGACTCAGGGCCTACTGCTCAGATATGCACCAGTTGCATGTACGGTTACAAATTGATAATACCACAGTGGTGGCCTATATTAATCATATGGGTGGAATAAAGTCGATATCATGTGATGAATTGGCTAATAATATCTGGCACTGTTGTCTGGATAGAGAGATTTGGATCTCAGCCACTTACCTTCCAGGTAAACTAAATACAGTGGCGGACACCAGGTTACGTAAATTCAACGACAACATTGAATGGATGTTGGATCGGAAAGTGTTTACAGATATTATAGAACGGTATGGGACACCAAATATCGACCTTTTTGCATCCAGACTTAATCACCAACTACTAACATATGTTGCTTGGGAACCAGACCTGGTAGCAGCAGTGATGGATGCTTTCTCGCTGCATTGGGGGGATTTGTTTTCCTATGCATTTCCCCCCTTCTGCATCATCAGTCGGGTCTTACAAAAAATTAAACAAGACTCCGCAACGAGTATTTTGGTTGTTCCCAACTGGCCTACCCAACCATGGTTCCCAGCAGTACCAAAGATGGCCGCAGAGCCCTGCATTCGGATCAACAAACGGCTGAGTTTGTTGGTACACCCCGTGACAGGGGAAAGTCATCCGTGCCATGATCGAATGAACCTATTGATTTGCAGATTCTGAACAGGCCATTTCTGGACTACTCTCCGACAGGACGATCAATGTCATCACAGCTTCGTGCAGGGAGTCCACCAAAAGACAGTACCTGACATATGTCAGAAAATGGGAAGTGTTCTGCACCAGGACGAACACTTCATATGACTCAGCTACCATCACTGAATTGCTGGAGTTTCTGGCCACTCTTCATTTCGATGAAGGATTGAGTTACAGTGCCATTACTTGTGCACGGAGTGCCCTATCTAATTATCTGGGACGAGGGAGTGATCACCTGGCTATAGGATCACACCTACTGGTATCAAAACTGATGAGGGGTATATTTAACTCTAATCCCCCCAGGCCCAGATACACTCATACATGGGACAGAGGCATAGTATTAACTATGCTTCGAGGATGGACACCTATATCGGGGCTCACTCTGGACAAACTAACATATAAAATGGTTATGATAATGGCACTTGTAACAGCACAACGGGTCCAGTCCTTACATAAGCTAACTATGGATGCCATGTATATAACCAATGGCAAGATAACCTTTCTGATATACAGGGGATACTTAAACAAGATCAACCCGGATCCTCTAGCCAAAAATGAGAATTTCTGGCCTATCCTGCAGATAGTCAGCTCTGCATTGTTACATATATTTTACGATATAAAGAAGTCACCAAGAGTCTAAGGGGCACGGAGAGGGCTTTACTCATAAGCCACAAATGCCCTCCCCATAAGGTCACAGTGCAAACCATCTCCAGATGGTTAAGGGTGGTATTGGGTGCAGCGGGGGGTGGACACTAATGTTTTCAAATCTCACTCCACCAGGGCTGCATCCACATCGGCGGCTAGGATGATGGAAGTTCCTATGGACTACATCCTTGCCACAGCGGGTTGGAGCAATGAACAAACTTTTCAGCGCTTCTATAATAAACCCGTGGCTGCTCCTGAGACGTTTGCAGGAAAAATGTTAAGTTCTGTTACATAATTTACCCAATGTGGGGCATGTTATTTTAGGTATGAATAAATACCTTCTTTGTTTTTCAGCATAGTGTCATGCTTAAAATACGTTCATCCTCCTTTCCTAGCATGGCAGTGTGTGAGCATGGACTCGTTCCAGGGCATGAAATCACAGAGCTTTGAAATCTTCACGTAGTCACTCATGTGACTCCGAAGTAAAATAGTAAGATTAAATGAGAACTTACCAGTTTGAAGTTTGATCTTTATTTTATGACGACTTACGATGAGGGATTACGTGCCCTCCGCTCCAAACCCTCTATTATGAAGTTCAACTGGTATATAAGTTCGCTCTTATCTTACTATGTTAGTCTACTCTGGTATCTGTGATTTCACACCACTGCTTTGAGGAATGTCACGCATGCGTACTGGCGGGGTCTGCACGTAATCCCACATCGTAACTCCTCATAAAGTAAAGATCAAACTTCAAACTGGTAAGTTCTCATTTAATCTTACTATTTCTGCTCCTTTAACTTTTGAACGAGAACTGTTTGTTGAGCTTTCTGATGAGATATTTGTACATGTTTCACACCACGGACTAATAGTTTACCTAGCAAGCATATTTAGTAATAAAGGAAAGCAGGGATGCTATCGGTGATTCCTTCTAGGGAGGGCTCACAGGCCACCCACTACACTATAAATTTTCAGTTCTATCAATCTGCGTTCTAGATAGGAGCAAACCCCGTGAAATTGTAGAGGTGTACCAAGTTGTTCATGTCTGTCAGATTTTACTGAATGGGTATTGGACTTATTGTGAATGAAAGCATATCATTCTGGACTAAGAGTTGGGTTCAAAAAAACACAAAGCCAATCAAAGGCCATATCAGAGGTGATGAGTTAGTGATCAGAATGACGTGAGGGGTGAAGATGGTGTGGTTAGTTTGGCATTCAGAGTCAAATACGAGGCTGGTACAGTGGAAGATGGGAGTTATTGAGTTTGGAGGTTCGGGAGAATCCTACTGAATAACGAAAGGCCTGTGGATGTGGTGGGGCTGTTTTCAGTAGTAGGAGAGTCTAGAATCTGAGGGCACAGCCTCAAAATAAATGGACGTAACTTCAGAATGAAGACAAGAAAGAATTTCTTTAGCGGGAGGGTGGTCAATTTGTAGAATTCATTACTGGCTGTGGAGGCCACATCATTGGACATTTTTTAAGTGCAAATTGATAGGTTCTTGATCAGTAAGGGCACAAACAGTTAAGGGCAGAACTGAGGAGAATCGAGTCAAGAAGGAAAAAATACATCAGCTATGGTCGAATGGCAGGGCAGGCAATGGGTCAAATGACTTAATTCCGCTTCTATGTTTTATGACTTTAAGTTCTAATCCAAGAGTCAGACAATAGAGGAAAAGTATTCGAGGTTTGTGGCATCAGAGCTTGGCTGCCAATGAGTTTGGGGGGAGATGGAAATCGGTGAGTGAGTGGATTTCGGGAGAAAGGCCATATGTAATATGCTGCTGATACAAACTGTTCGGTCTCCTCTATATCCCGTAGCTCTGCTCTCACTCCCCATCCCCCCACTCATAACAAGGATTAGCCCTCTTTGTCCCCCTTGTCCTCACCTTCCAGCCGCCACATACTTCAGATAATCCTCCAACATTTTTGCCACCTCCAACAGGATCCTACCACTGGCCACATCTTACTATCTCCTCCCCTTTCGGCTTTCCGCAGTGACCGTTCCCTCCGTAACTTCCCACCCAAACCACCCCCTCCCCTGGTACCTTCCCTTGCAACCGCAGGAAGTGCTACACTTGCTGCTTTACCTTCCCCTTCGACTCCATCCAAGGATCCAAGCTGTTTTTCCCAGGTGAGGCAGAGGTTCAGCTGCACCTCCTCCAACCTCATCTATTGCATCCGCTGTTCTAGGTGTCAACTACTCTACATTGGTGAGACCAAGCGCAGGCTTGGCGATCGCTTTTCCCAACAACTCCGTTCAGTTTGCAATAACCAACCTGATCTCCTGGTGGCCCAGCACTTCAACTCACCCTCCATTTTCCAAATCCAAGCTTCTGTCCTAGGCCTGCTCCATGGCTAGAGTGAGTCCCACCACAAATTGGAGGAGCAGCATTTCATATTTTGTTTGGGTAGCTTACACCCCAGCGGTATAAACATAGGCTTCTCCAATTTCAGGTAGTCCTTGCTTTCACCCTCCTTCCCCTCCCCTTCCCAGCTCTCCCACAGCCCACTGTCCCTGCCTCTTCCTTTCTTTTTCCCGCTCCCCCCAACATCAGTCTGAAGAAGGGTCTCGACCCGAAACGTTGCCTACACCTTCGCTCCATAGAAGCTGCCTCACCCGCTGAGTTTCTCCAGCTGTTTTGTCTACCATCAAAATATTTATTCTCAATTTCAGTTTATTTTATTGTCATATGTACCGAGGCACAGTGAAAACCTTTTGTGTTTCACAAAATCTTGTGCTTCAAATGGTCCAAACAATATTTTGAATTTCTCAGAATTAAATTAGCATTGCTGTACAATATAGATATATCAGAACATCTCTTCCTTTGCACCATCTGTTAGTAAGTAATTTCTACAGTTTACCGGACATACAAGGTTTCAGTCAGTAGGTTTGGCTGCATGTGTTGTTTGAAATTTGTAATTTGCATGGCAGTTATATCCTTGAGCAGCAAAATATACTGTTCCTATGGGAAAGAAAGCTTTAACTTTCAACATCACATCTCTCCTCTTCATATTGAACCCCGTACACCAGCACTATTCTACACACTCGGGACAATTTACTACTTTTACCAAAGACCTACAAACCTTCACGTCTTTGGAATGTGGGAAGAAACCGGAGCACGCAGGGAAAACACTCTCAACCACAGGATGAATGTATAAATTCCGTTCCAGATACATAAACAATAGGGGCAGAAGTAGTCCATTCGGCCCTTCGAGCCAGCACCGCCATTCAATGTGATAATGGCTGATCATCCACAATCAGTACCCCGTTCCTGCCTTCTCCCCATACCCCTTGATTCCGCTAGCCCTAAGAGCTCTACCTAACTCTGTTTTGAATGCATCCAGTGAATCGGCCTGCACTGCCTTCTAAGGCAGAGAATTCTGCAAATTCACAACCCTCTATGTGAATTTTTTTTTCCTCATCTCAGTTCTAAATGGCCTGTGCTGCACTGCCTCAACAGCAAGAATGTCCTTCCTCAAATTAGGAGACCAAAACTGCACACAATACTCCATGTGTGCTCACCAGGGCCCTGCACAACTGCAGAAGGACCTATTTTCTCCTATACTTCTCTCGTTCTGACAGCACCTTTAGTCAGGATCGAATCCGGGTCTCTTGCACTATAAAGCAGCAACTCTACCGCTGTGCCACCGTGCCCCATATGTAAATGAAGAAAAAGAGATAGGGATATTGTTTTATATATTGTAGTGACAAGGGTGGGGGACCCTCTCTCTTTCTCATCTACCCAGGTTTTCCCAATCCCCCACACATACACTTCTTTCCATTCCCTCCACCACCATCACCCAGATCCCTTCCCTTTCTCCACCTCCTCCATCAGCTCATCACCTACCCTATCCTATTAACCTTGTCTGTTACCCTCTGCAGATGCTGCCTGATCTGCTAATTTCTTCCAGCGGTTTGTTTTGCTGAGTTAATTAATGCTGAGGTGGCTCTGTTTCAAGGAAGTGATGCTGATTGTTAACCAACAATCCTTGCACGAATACATCTCACCGTTTCAAACTGATATGAAATAGTTGTGGGCAACTACCTCAGTTGAGAATATTTCCTGAGGTTTGCACTCAAAAAGGTAGAATGTTACATTGGGAATACCTTCCCCTCTGGTGCATTATTAATTGGACTAACATCCTGTATCAATGCTCATATGGGTATAAGATCATAATATTCATGTCTTGATTATTCCTCTGCTCTACCAGTTGAAGTATATTAATAGTGAAGGATTGAAATTCTGCCCATTTCAAGTCATCAGTGCCTATCAAGCAATTCGGTGCAACACAGCTCACCATTTGTATAGTTTTCCTTAAAGACACAGCATGGAAACAGGCTCTTGGCCCATGCCAACCAGTGATCCCCACACATTAACACTATCCTACACACACTAGGGACAATTTACAATGTTCTCAAAGCCAATTAACCTACAAATCTGTACGTCTTTGGAGTGTAGGAGGAAACCAGAGCACCTGGAGAAAACCCATGCATGTCATGGGGAGAACATACAAACTCCGTATGGACAGCACCCATGGTCAGGATCGAATACGGGTCTCTGGCACTGTAGCTCTACCACCCCCCCCCCCCCCCCCCCCCGTCTTATGTGATATGCTTTCCTCCTTCAACATCATCCACGTTCAAATGTAATCTTACCAATTGGAAGGAGAAGTCCTGAGGAGAAAAGACAGAGTCCAATCTATCAATCACCCATTAATTTTATTTGTGCAAAGTTAGATTAAGCACAGATAGACACAACATCACATTGCATTTGTTTTTAAGTAACTAAATAATCATACTACATTGCAGAAACAAGGAACTGCAGATGATGGTTTACCAAGGAAAGACGCAAAATGCTGGCGTAACTGAGTGGGTCAGGCAACATCTCTGGAAAACATGGATTGTTGACATTTTGGGTCAGGACCTTTGAAGAAGAGTTTTGACCCAAAACATCAACTATCCATATTCTCCAAGAATGCTGAGTTACCCCAGCGTTTTGTACCTATCTTTCGTATAAACCAGCATCTGCGGTTCATTCATATTACACTGCAGAAAGTATCCTGACTGGTTGCTTCATGGCCTGATATGGAAATTTCAACACACAAAACGTAAAAGACTTCAGAGAGCGGAGGACTCAACCTGATCCAGTATGGGCACAACTCTTCCCACCACCAACAGCACCTACATGAGTCGCTGTTCAAAGAACAAGTCCCACCATCTGGGCCATGCCCACTAATCACCGCTACTATTGGGCAGGTTTACAGAAGCATAAAATCTCACACTACCAGGTTCAGGAACAGCTGCTTTCCAACAACTATTAGAATCATGAACGAACCTGCACAACTTTAATCATGCCTTGGCAAAGGAACATTTTGGGCCTGCTCTTATACTACCATGGACTTGTTTTCTAATTATTTATTTTTGCATTGCCTTGATTTTTGCATTGTTTTTTTCTTTTCACTGTTTTGTAGAATTGATGCATAATTTATGTTTTGTTATCTGAGTCTATGTACTTGTGATGCTGCTGCAAGCTGAGAATTTCAATGTACCTGTACCTCACTGTACTGGTGCGCACAAGATTAAACTCCACTTGACTATACAAGATTGTGCTTGCAATTATTTCCCGGTCATCCGAGACTATGAGAAAATCTGACATTTGCTCAGCTTCAGACATACATTGAACGATATCATCTGATAAACAACTGCTTCTGTGCTTTCTGACACAAAATTGTTATTAAAGATCTGTTCCATGATCTGTGTTTTTCCATCACAGCAAAACAACATCGGCTAATGACTACTGTTGCTTTGACAGCATTTTACATGAAGTAAAACAAGACAAAGATGGACAAAGAAGAGTATATTAGGAAAGACTTGTCAGAATGAGTTTTATGAAGGTCCTTAAAGGGGAGGGAAATAAAAAGTTGAAGGTGATCGAAACAATCTATGTTGAATTTGTACACCTTTAGGGGCCACTGGAATTTCTAGACCATGCTATTTCTGTCCATCTGCTCTTCTTAGTGGCAGAGATTTTGGGCTTGGGTAATGGTTAAAGTAGATGTATTTAAATAAATGCATACTTTTCCATCAGTATTTATTAAATTTTATAAATTGACATCTGAGGGATAAAGTTGATAAACCAACTCAAACAACTGTTAAGGCATGTAATATCATGACATTTAAAAGACGTACATGGATAGGAAAGGTTTAGAGGGATATGAGCCAAACGCGGCCAGGTAGGACTAAAGTAGATGGGGCATCTTGGTCCAAATGGGCAAGTTGAGGCCAAGGGCCTGTTTCTGTGCGGTATGACTCTATGACATGCAACAGACTTGTTCATAAAACATTGCTTCGCCATCAGCATCTAGAGATTACCTTTGCGGGGACTCAAAAATATAACTAACATTTCTTTTCTGAAACCAGTAGCGAGGACATTCAATTCCAGTCTTTCCAGTAGCATCACATCAGAAAAATGAATTACAACAAATAAAACCTTGCACGTATCACTTAGATCTAAATAAGGAGTTACTTTATCGAATCTGTAAAGGATTAGAAATACATTGGGGCTAATTGAACATAGACATGGGGAACCAGCTTCTGTGTAAATAACTTGCCTTGCATTCTTAAAACTTTAATTGTGAACTTCAAAACTTGCAGGTATTCTATAAAAGCAGTGTAACTAATTCCTTCAATTTTTTGACTGTTCAGAGATAATCTATATGGAGATAATGTAATTATGCTCCTACAGCTTACCCCCTTAGTCTAGTTCAGTAAAACACTGAGTCAAGCACTGGATCAACTAATTCTTTATTCTCACAAACACAAACGAACTTCCTATAAGATACCTAACCAATACGGCGGGTCCGATCTTCGTCTCTACTCGTCCAAGCCATTTACCCTCGTGTGAACAGACACCTCCAGACAGTCAACACAGTCCCACGTACACTTCCAGAAGATCGACTCCATTCCTTGTGGTGTCTCCTCTTTTATACGGTATCGGACCCGTAGCATGAAACTATATGGGGGGGTGGGCAATCACAAATAAAGATAATATAATACATTTATTGACAGTTTCCCAACCCAATCAAAGTACCCCATTACATTGTTTCCACGGAAGTTTCTAGTTCGAAGACAGTTTACCAAAGTAAAGAAACAGTTCCCCAGATAGTATTAACAATTTGAACAAGGCTCCATAATTTGACCAATCACAAGATAACAGCACAAAGACTCTGCAACATAATTATCAATTCTTTACAACACCCAATTATATGACCAATCCTGATTATGCATTTGCAACCCTGCTCGGCTCATTCTGCAAAACCCTCATACATATTAACAATAGGGAGGACATCTGGACCTCACCTTGTACTTACTTCCTCCCAGGGTCCAGACACCTTGGAGCCATGAGACTCATGGCCCTGCAGCTGTTCACAGAAAGAGAACAAGCAGACTTTGCAAGTGCAGCGATTCTCCATTTTGTGACATATTTATTTGGCCAATATTATCAATAATATAACAAAATTCCTAAACAATGTGTATCGAAAATTACTCTGCAATCCTGTCATATTGCAATTCCAGCGTTCTCCAGTGGAGGCACCACAGTACATCTCTCTGAGGGAAGAACAGAATTCCATCAGGGATTTATACAGGCCATTTCTAGTCTAAAGATAGAAGCTAAATGAAAATGTATTAATGTTGAAAAGACCGATGACTTTAAAATGGTGTCTAAATTATATAGTGTCCTCCGGTCCCATTATTCACTTGCTGTTGTATTATACTGGTTCACCAGAAAACGACATTGGCCTTAACATCTTGTCAAATTCACAGGAAAATAATTAGATATTACTGTATAAATCAAGTTGCAATGTTACAGGAGTGCAAGTTCATCTGATCTGATCTTGATAAATTTTTGTAACCCCTCTTCAAGTGAGATAAGTTTCTCCATGAAACATAATATTTGAAGGCTTAGAATATATTTGCCACACGGCATTTAATTAATACTTGTTATTGCACTTGCAGCAGCAGTAAGAATGAAAAATTGTTTTTCTTGGACCACTGCCTAATCATTTGTCTCGTGCTCACAGCTATATGGACATTTCCCATACAGTTCTCAGGGTGAGAAGAATCACTGGAACTTGATGCAATGCAATTTCCATGAAACCAATTGTTGGAAAAGCTCAATGTGTACAGCAGCATCCGTGGAGGGAAATAGACAGATGGCATTTCAGATTGGGACTCAAAATGGTATTAAACTGCATTTAGTGCTCCCAATGTGGCCTCCTTTAATTCGGCAAGACCAAACGTGGATTGTTTCCAAAAGTGGTCCAAAACCAAAAGTGGACTGTTTTGCTGAACACTTGTGCTCTGTCTGCCAAGGCCTAAGGGATCTCCATTTGCTAACCATTTTAACTCCTTGTCCTATTTAAACCTTTCTGTCCTTGTCCTCTACCATTGCCACAGTGAGGCCACGTACAAACTGGAAGAACTGTACCCCATTTTTCACTTGGGTACCTTACAATTGTATCTTTCACTTGGGTACCTTACAACCAAACAGTATGAACATTGAATTCTTCAATGTCAAGTAATAACCCCCTTGTTTCTTTCCCATGTCCCGTCCCCCCCTCCACCCCGTGCAGATTCATTCACCCCATGCTCCTTTCTCCTCCTTCACACCCTCATTTCCCATTCCCAAATCCCACAGTTCCAGTTTATCTCTCCTCTTAACCCTCCCCTCTGTTCTCTTCCACCTATCCCCCTCCTTCTGGCTTTATATTTCACTCTTTCTCTTCTTTCTTGATCTTTTACTCCCCTCTCCACCACTAGACTTTGTAACTTACTCCACCCATCGGCCAATCACCCCATATTTTTCGCTGAACACTTAAACACCTGCCTCACGGTGCGAGTCCACCCATAAGTGATCCCGAGGTAAAAACAAATCAAACTCGTGGTAATCACATAGAATTAACGTAGCTGGAACATCGGAACTCATGGACGTAGCTTAGCGACTCGTAACGCTAACGGCAGGTACTCGGGAAACTTGTTAACTCGTGAAAAGTTTTCAACATGTTGAAAGATTTCCACGAGTCAAATTTACTCTTGAAGGAAAATGTTGAAACTTTTAAACTCGTTGTAATACCGTAGTAGCCCGTGAATTTACCGTAGTGACTCGTGAGTAACTCGTGGGTTTGGCCTGAGTGCCAGAAGTGAAATGTTGAAGATTAGTCAAATCTTAATGGAAAATGAATTAATGAATGGATGGGTGGATATAGGGGTCTGAAATTAACTTGGATACTTTCGTTGGGAGTGAGCCGCCAATGAAGCTGAAGCTACAGAGCGGAGATGGGGGCTCAAGCATTGATGGGAAGGGTTAACACCGGGTGGGACCCGTGAAAAGTGACCATACTGAGGGAATTCCCACGTATATGAAGCAGAGAGAAACATGAGTTCTACATCTAACTTTGGCGTTAAGCAGCGAGGCTCCCTCCCTGTTTCACTCTGGTTTGCAGCACCAGCAGTATGTTGGGGCAACTCAGAGTGCATGTCACACCGAAGGGAGGCTTCCTCTTCATCCCAAACTGCTGGCCTTTGGTGGGAATTAGCGCAACGCCAGGGAGGGAGATGGGGTGGGCGAATTTCGTCGCGGGCGCGCCCCAGGCAGATGGATATGCAGAACCCACCTGTTTGCATGGACTTTTCAACAGTCTGAATGTCCTACAAGGCGAATCTATGGAACGATTGGCGCTGCGAAGGCAAGGCCAATGAATGGCCATTGTAGATTGGCTCTGCACGCTGTATGGACATGTTGAACTGCAAAGGTACTGCGGCGACCAGGTACTGAGGGCATTCGAGACCTGAATATGGAGATTAGCGGCAGTCACACAAGCAAGCTCCGCTGGCACACCATCGCGGCAGCCCTGGAATATCTCAACCCGCTGATGATGATCCGTGGCTCGGCCGACCCCGAGCTTTATCAAATTGCCTGAGACATCACCTCAAGTGCCCGGTCCGTCACCACTGCCTCCTTGCTGCACAATAGCAGTGAGTGCAGGACCGAGATCTTGCCTAGTTTTTTAAGTTCTGAAATTTAATAACTTTCAATACTGAATCAGAATATACTTACTGTATGAGATGCTGTCCAGCTACTCTATTTGATACTTAAAACAGGCCTTCATTCACAGTGGTGCAGTGGTAGAGTTGCTGCCTGACAGCGAATGCAGCATCGGAGACCTGGGTTCAATACCGACTACGGGTGCTGTCTGTACTGAGTTTGTTAGTTTTCCCCGTGACCTGCGTGGGTTTTCTCGGAGATCCCCACACACTCCAAAGATGTACAGGTTTGTAGGTTAATTGGCTTGGTGAATGTAAAAATGTCCATAGTGCGTGTAGGATCGTGTTAGTGTGCGGGGATCGTTGGTCGGTACGGACTCAGTGGTCCGTAGGGCCTGTTTCTGCTCTGTATCTCTAAACTAAACTAAGCTAACAGGGGAGAACACCGGACCTTCTTGGTCAGTTTATTATTTACACTTATATACATTACACAGATCACGGAATGTGAAATAAAGCTGGCAAGCCGAGGTCATGCAAGAAACAGAGAAAAACGGGAGACGATTTTATTCAGCAACTCCGTTCTGGCAGAACATCTATCCTCTGTTAAGAAACTGTAGATGATATGTGTGTATACCTTTAATATAGTGACATAACCACCACTAACCACTCCCCTTACCATCCAGTATAATTGTGACCTTCCCACCCCTGGGTCCCGCTCTGGCATCCGTAACAGACCACGTACAGCTAGAGCTGAGATGTATTTGACTAGTGAATAAAGTAGTAGTAAAGACACTGTGTGTAAGAGACCATTCTTTGCTGCAACAACCATGGTGGAGACCCACCGGGTGGGTTCGCTCATCTCCTTCAGGATGCCCATGGTCACCATGTCGTGGAGGGTAGACTCGACTTTGTCCTTCATCGCGAAGGAGACCCAGTGCGGTGGGCAGATAACGGGCTCGATGTCCGAATCGAGAGCGATCTTGTAGCTGCAGGGGAGCCTACCCAGCTCATCATTAAAACGGTCTGGATACTCGGTCAGCAGGTCCAGGGGCGACTGCACCAGGTGAAGTTGACCAGGCCGAGGTCCTGACATGCCCGGACGCCCAGCAGGGGCGTGCATTTGCTGTCTAGCAGAAAGAAAGAGAGGGGCCGAGAGGCCTGCAGTACCTTGCAGTGGAGAGTGGCTCTTCCCACTGGAATGAGCATGCCTCCCCCATAGGCATGCAAGACAGAGCGGTCAGTGGTAACAAGCTCATTATTTCTAATCTTCTTGAACAAGCTTGTTGACATAATGTTGGCTGCCGCCCCCGTGTCGACTTTAGCAGAGAAGGTCGTTCAGTTGACTGTGACTTGAACGGTAGGGTCCGTTATCAGCGCAGGTGCATCATTCAGAGAAAACACGCTGAGCTCACATTGGAAGGAGCTGGAGTCAGACAGAGGGAGTTCTTCATACTGGTGATGTGAACCAGACGCGGTATCAGCATGTACCAGGTAGTTAAAGAAGTTACGCTGTGGCTGTGCAGGCTTCCCACGGGAACGGCATGCTGCAGAAAAGTGGTTCTGCTAATGGCAGAAATTGCAAGTTTTACCCAGAGTGGGGCACACATTAAAACGATGGGAAGAAAAGTTACAGTTCGGGCAACGTTGAGGGGTCCTGGTCCCGGGCGGGGGGTTTCCCCGTTGTCGCTGCTGAGTCGTGGTCCGACGGCTGGTAATGCTAGCCGCATGAATGTCATGATCAGAAGGCGACACCGCTGAGGTGACAGCCTCTGCAACACATGTGGCGTGGAAAGCACTTCCTGGTGCTTGTTGACTCCTACTCCAGCTGGTTCGAGGTTGACCAGCTGCACTCGCTCATGTCGTCTGCTGTCATCGGGAAGCTGCGCCGCCACTTTGCGACCTTCGGAGCCCCGGCGAGACTGCAGTCGGACAATGGCAGCCAATTCACCAGTGCTGAGTTCCGGGATTTCGCTGACAGCTGGAATTTCCACCACTATACCAGCAGCCCCAAATACCCACAGAGCAACGGCCTGGCTGAGCGCGCGGTCCGCAGTGCAAAGGGGTTGCTGGAACGTTGTCGTTTATCTCGCTATGATATTTACCTTGCCCTCCTGAACCTCCGCAACATCTCCCGCGACCATGCCATGGGCTCCCCGGCGCAGCGCCTTATGTCTCCCGGTGACCCAGCAATCACTCGAACCCTCCATCCTTGAACCTGGCACGGTCCGGAAGCGCATTGCCCATAGACAAGATATCCAGAAGCGCTCCCATGACAGGTCCAGCTGTCCCCTTCCACCTCTCTTCCCTGGCCAGATCGTCTGAATGCGACCGCCCTCTGGCCACTCCAGGCTCGCTACTGTCGTGGGCTCTGCTGGTTCCCCACATTCGTACCTGGTTGACCACGATGGGACAATCTATCGGAGGTCCCGACAACACCTCCGGCTTGTGAACGAGCCTCGTCCTCCTCCCGCTGCTTTGTATGCCCCCCCCCCCCCCCGTGCCAATGACAACGATGCTGCCTCAGTCCGTGCCTGCACGTCCTTACCAGCCTTGTTCACCCAAGGCTCATCCACCCTCCCTTGTGCGTCCGCCCGCTGCGGTCCCTGTTTCTACGCCTTCTCCGTCCTCTCCATCTCCCCGTGGATCCCCTGTCATGGTTGTTCCTCCTGCCCCTGAGCCGACCCCTTTCGTTCCCGTCGAGGGGGGAAATGGCGAGGTACGGACCCGGTCGGGCCGCCTTGTCAAGCTGCCAGACCGTTATGATGATTCTGTGTGATTGATGCTTCCTGTGTAATTGCTGTTTAAATGCCCTTAGCGTATGAGACATGGTCACCCTGTCATAGAAACATAGAAACATAGAAAATAGGTGCAGGAGTAGGCCATTCGGCCCTTCGAGCCTGCACCGCCATTCAATGTGATCATGGCTGATCATCCAACTCAGTATCCCGTACCTGCCTTCTCTCCATATCCCCTGATCCCTTTAGCCACAAGTGCCACATCTAACGCCCTCTTAAATATAGCCAATGAACTGGCCTCAACTACCTTCTGTGGCAGAGAATTCCAGAGACTCACCACTCTCTGTGTAAAGAATGTTTTCCTCATTTCGGTCCTAAAGGAATTCCCCCTTATCCTTAGACTGTGACCCCTTGTTCTGGACTCCCCCAACATCGGGAACAATCTTCCAGCATCTAGCTTGTCCAACCCCTTAAGAATTTTGTCACAACCCTATAGCTTATTTTTAGAGGAAGGATGTAGATACAGTGAGGGCTGAGATGTATTTGACTAGTGAATAAAGTAGTAGTAAAGATACTGTGTGTAAGAGACCATTCTTTACAGAAACCTAACTTCCAGTGGATTTAAATCTTGAGTTCAACTTCTACCTGAATTTAATCTATTTACAAAAGCTTTCAAGTTCTCCCGGCAGTTCGTTTCTTAAACACCTTTACGTTTCGCGCTTTTTTTTGACATTTATTGCATTGTAGCAATGATAGACAATGATTTGATAAAAGGTTAAACCTGTTTTTTTTGTTTGCAAACACACAGTGGTTAATTACATGACAAGATATCACCATGTCACTTACGCACAGCACCGCCCTTGGAAAAAATACCAGGTACGTTGCCTGTGGCTGGAGTTTGCAAACAAATGATGGGTTATCACAATTCGCTCATTTATGTGGGGACGCATCCGAGCAGAATCTGAGAATCGAGCGGCGTCCCAGAGAAGCGTGCAGCTACATAAGAGACACGGAGAAGCTGATCATTGGGACAGTTCTGTCCATGGTCATGGGAGGCTTTTTATAGTGAAATAAAAAACTGCATGACATCATTTATATCCATGTGATGATTTTTCCACACGTCAGTAGTCATTGTTTGCTGAAGAGTAACTCGGGAGAGGAACTTGGTACATTGCAGAAATGAGAAGTAAACGGCAAACTTAGACATACGCGTGGGAACCCGTTGAAACTCATGAACGTAAACTTGGAATCTCATAGAAAACCACAAGTTTGATTTTTTCTTTCACTCAGGATCACTCATGGGTGGACTCGCACTGTGAGACAGGGCCATTATACTCAGTCCATCCTGGCCTACACAATCTCTCGGCTTCCAAATATTTGAACTTCCCTTCCCATACTGACATTTCTGTCCTGGGCCTCCTCTACTATCAGAGTGAGGCCACATGCAAATTGGAGGAATTGCACCTCAGTTTTCACTTGGGCAGCTTTCAACCCACTGGTATGAACGTTGATTTATCTAATTTCAAGTAACTCCTGCAATCCCCCTCTCCTGCACCCTAGTTGTTCTACTAGTTCCACTGTTTGCATCCTTGTATCCCTTCATTATCAACTCTTGGCAACATTTGGCAATTATAGGCTCCACCCTTCAATGGGAATCTGTTACTAGCCCTGCTTTGCTCTGGCCTTTTCTTGTCTCCAGTTCCCTTCTCTCTACTTTCACTCTAAAGGGTTCCAATGTGAAATGTCATTCATCCTTTTTCTCCATATATGCTGCCTTTTGCTCTGCATTCCTCTTGCTTTTTTTTGTCCGTTAATGTGGTTGATTCTTAACTACCGCTCTCACTCCATGGCAATTAAGGATGGACAGTTAACATCAGTGTGCCAGTGACACTAGCATCTCATGAATGAATGAATGAATGAATGAAGAAAGACACATGTAATTGGACTGATTTTAGCTCTTCGGACAAGACGCCAAATTGTTATTACAAACAATGGAGGAAAAGCATTTGTCTCAAAGTGAAGATCGACACAAAATACTAGAGTAATCAGCAGGTTGGACAGCATCTCTGGAGGAAAGGGACTGGTGACTTTTCGGGTCTGAACCCTTCCTTCTCTGATAGTGATTTGTTTATTGCTGTGACTACATTATAAACACAGACAAACTTAGGTGTTGAAGGTGGATGATTTGAGGAACCTATTTATTTTTCCTTTCTTATTTAAAGGAATTTTGTGAAAACATTAGCAATTATTTTGTTCTTTGGATGCATGATTATCGGTCAGCAACTCTCAACAGTTAATCTATTGCCCTAAGAAAATGAGGGATGGTGCAGTCCCCAAACAAAACACCACAAGGTGTTTATACATGGCCAAAAGAATGAATGGGGCTGCCCGTTGATTTGCATTTCTCGCAATCTTGCTGCTCACTGTGATTGATGCTGCACTGATTCTAATCTCCTTAGCACCCACGTAAACTACAGCAGAAATATCGCAAGTACTTAATTAAATGGGATTTAGTGCTGTGCATTAATCAACCTTGGAGCCATTTGTAGCCTCCTCTACGCGTAGCATGAGAATCCCTTGTCGATTTCCCTCTGACACGGACTATCTGGTGTGATCAGTATCACTGTAGTCATGTGTCCCACATTTGTTCCCCTTCCAAATGATTTTTGTGGCAGTATTTGTGACCTTTTTAATCAGAGCCGTTCAATGCCTGTAAACGAATGTCACCTGGAAGGAATATATCAAGTTGTCATCTCTTCCACAGCACTTCACCATGGCAACATTTCTTATGACAAGTATTTGGATTGTACTGAATCTCACATCTGGCCACTGTGTGTCAGATGCAGGATTATCCATTTTGTTTTTGTGGGGAATTGCATACAATATTCCATGCAGATGGATATCTGAGAACGTCACTTTGCAAAGCCCTATGTATCCTTCAAGGGAGCACAGAGGAGATTTACGAGGATGTTGCCAGGACATGAGGGCCTAAGCTATGGGGAGAGGTTGGGCAGGCTAGTATTTATTATATATTCCTTGGAGCACAGGAGGACAAAGGTAATTTTATTGAGGTGTATAAAATCATGAGGGGAATATGTAGGGTAGATGCACAGAGTCTTTTACCCAGAGTAGGGCAATCAAGAAACAGAGGACACAGGTTTACAGTGAGAGGTGAAAGATATAATAGGAATCTGAGGGGCAACTTTTTCACACAGAGAGTAGTGGGTGTGTGGACTGAGCTGCCAGAAGAAGTAGTTGAGGCAGGTAGTTGAGGCAGACTATAATGCCATTTAAAAGATATTTGTACAGGTACATGGATAAGAAAAGGTTTAGAGGGATATGGACCAAATGCAGGCAGATGGGACTAGTGTTGATGTGGATGTTAGTTGGCATGAGCAAGTTGAGCAGAGGGCCTGTTTCAATGCTGTATGTCTCAGTTTGTTTGTTTGACTTTTATTTAGTCCTCCTCCCGCTTCTTTGGCTCTACGTATGTTTCTCTAGTTTTGTAAACTGGCAGTCTGCAGCAAAATGACTGGTCTTTTCATGTATTAATTAAAATAATGTAAAATTCAGCTGAGATACTTAAAAATGCTGTAGCTATGTAATTAAAACAAAGCTATAAAAGCTATAATTGCTCACGGTGACTGGAAAAATATACTGCTTTTGCAATTTAAATTTAGGTCTAATAGATCCATTACCGTGATGCATTATAACCTGAAATCCACAGTATGAGGTGCCTTCAATTCACAACAAAACCCTGGTCAATTATCCCAACATTACAATTATAGGTGATCATCAAGGCATTGCATAAATACACAATTACGTAAAGCATTGAGTCAACCTCTAATATGCACAGCCATTAATCAGCAAGAATACGAGCAATCTGGAAAGACACTAAGGGTAGGGTTGACTTTAATGTCATTTATTTATAGGCTATCAAGAATTATACAAAAACATATAAAGCTCAGTGAACAGAGTTCATGAGAGAGCTGTTCACGTCTTAAAGGGCACTCTCTGAACTGGGTCACTGTGATTTACAAGAACTGAACAAACGAGAAACAATTTAAGGAATCAGGGAAGTGAGCACATATTGAATTAACAATTAAGGTATATAATAGAAGATGCTGATGAACCAATGCTTCTACATTATCATTTGTCGATGTTCTGACCAATTATATATTGTGTACTGGTGATCCTTGCAATACAGGACTTTGTCCTTACAGAATTCAGAAATCTCTATCCCAAAATATGGGATACGCAACAGTTTGCTCTTGTGGAATTTATGTGAAACAAAAACAAGCTCAATCCATATACAGATGATCTTTATGATTATCTGTGTTGTAGAAACTCACGATAAAGATTTTCTTGGAACACGTCCCCCTGCCACCTCTGCCCCTCCAGCCTCCTACCCCGACCTCTCATCCCCTCATCCCCCGACCTCCCG
This sequence comes from Raja brachyura, assembly GCA_963514005.1. The sequence goes on from OY740789.1 coordinate 57,550,228, forward strand.
TCCCCTCAACTCCACCCCTCCCAATCCCAGTTTACAGCAATAGCCTTTGTAGTAAACGTGAGTTTTCTGTAATGTGATCAATTTTCATAGAGCCCTGTGATTACTTCAGTGCATCTGAAGTCATCAGAGTTCGTCAGAAGCAAGTGACTCCGAGCAACATCAATAAAGAGCATTTGACACTGGAGAACAGAGGCACTAGTTATGCAAATTTGCTTTTTATTCAAACTGTTGCTGACAAGGCTGATGTTTATTGTCTCTTTCCTAGATTCACTGGAGATGGTGATAGTTCCTCTTTTGTCAGCTGCTGCCGTTGTTGTGAAGGTTCCCAAAGTGATTCTAATAAGATTTAGCAGTAATGCATCAGGGAGCAGTTATGATCTAAGTACGATCTAAGTGTTTTAGCATTGTCTGAGTAGTTCATAAGTTCTAGGAGCTGAATTAGGCACTCAGCCCATCGTCTATTCCGCAATTCAATCATGGCTGATCTACCTTTCCCTCTCAACTCCATTCTCCTGCCTTTTCCCTATAACCCCTGACACCCATACTAATCAATTAGGGGCAGGGTTGTCTCAATGGTGTGAATAATGCTTTGAGGAATCAACTAATAATTGGAAAAAAAACTCAGTCTAATGCACAATTCCAATTGTCACAATTTGACCATCACTCATTCATCACTGACTCAAATAAATGAATTATATAAAAGACAAATAAAATAAAAATAGAAGCTTGCATCAATGCTTTGTTTCTCAGTAATTGTAATATCTAATGGCCAAAGGTACACCATGAAAGGTTAACATATCTAAAGACATTTTTCACAGTAACAATATCATTTTTTAAATTATAAATATTTCAGTGAAGTTTTGTTTTCACCTGAAGGTGTTATTTTTTTGAAGAGTCAGAATGACAAGCCTGCGTAGAATGGGCAGGGCAGAATGGATGACCCTGGTTGAACACCTGCCTGCTGGTTAAAAGGATTTGGCTGGTGCCTAACTCTGCTGAAGGTTCTCCACTTCTGCTTTGAAGGATGAAGCCCAGAAGGTGATGTCCACTTCTCGTAGATACCAGAAAATCCTCCCTAAAGTGACAACAGGTGGTAATTGATTAGGGTAATGTTTCTGGCATTGTTATTCTGAGAACAATGCAGTAGAAAATGGGACAGTCTGGCCAGGTTTATTAGGCTAAGCACATTGGTAGAAATACTCCCGACCTAACTCCACTCACAACTTCATGAACCAGAACTTTAGTGATTTTCATTCCCCACTGCTATTGTACAGTCCCAACCACATTACAACCAAAGGTCTGGATGGTTGTAGGCTGAAAAAAGCTCTCAATATGTTGAGGCACAGAGTACTGGGGTAATTCAACAGATCAGGTAGCATTTCTGGAGAACATGGATAGGTGGGGTATCAGGTCAGAATACTTTTTTAACTTATTTAACTTTTTTTGCTGATTTATTATGTTGTCTATTGGGTATAATGTTTACAAATCTGCTGTGCAGTTGCAAGTAAGAATGCCATTTTGGAACAGATTATTATAAACCACTCTTGACTCTCCAAAGTGTTGCCTGGCCTCAGCATGGTCGAGGTCAACCTGCCAGACCACAACTACAATTCACAACTCTTCAATTATTTTGTCTTACACCTTCTGTCTTTTCATCTCTGAACTTTGTGCACCATCGACCTAATAAAAACACCCCTCACATATATCAACAGATTACCAGCCACGCATTCTTCCAGCTTCCTGCCGCTCCTTCCAGTTTTCTTCCCCCTCCCCCTACAATGAGTGAAGAAGGGACCCAACCTGAAACATCACTGATCTATGTTCCACAGAGATGTCGCCTGACCCATTCAGTTACTACAGTACTTTGTGTTCTTTTTTTTGTACGCAGCATCAGCAGTTCCTTGTTTCTTCAAAAGGAATTGGTTGGGCAGTTGATGAAAATCATTTGCTGGGCTGCAGGTTCAATGCAGATGAATGGGGCTGAATGGGTTGCTCCCCAGGGAGTGAGCAAGCCCTGTCCAGCCATGATGATTCCATGATTTCTCTTCAAAGGACTCCTTTAGACAGTTACTCGTCCCCTCAATTGCAATTAACTGGTAAAATCACATATACTTCCAGGTATGTTCACAACTCCTCTCAAGACCTACACTTTCTCTGTACTTTACCCTTCATGCCTCTCTTCACTTTTGTTCCACTCGGAACATGTAAAGTGACTGGTTCGGATGGAGTCCCCAACTGTGTCCTCAGAAACTGTGCACAACAGCTGGCAGGAGTGTTCGAGGACATCTTTAACCTCTCCCTCTGCCAATTTGTGCTACCCATCAGCTTTAGGAAGACCACTATCCTCCCAGTACCAAGTAAAAACAAGATTCAGTTAACTCATTTTTACAGGCCTCTTTATAGTGGATATTGGTTATTGAGAACAGACAAACTGAACTCCACTGCCAGGCCGGAATGTTGATGCAATCCCCCACCGTCTCCTCTGCTGCGTTTGCCAACCCCAACCCCGGCCCACACAGCATCCTTGGCCTCACCTGCTGCCACTGCTTATATCACTGTTGAGATCTTGGACTTGCTTAGGGCAGGTAAAGGGCCTGTCCCACTTACGTGTCTTTGGCATGCAAATTACGCGACCTTGTGGTCGCGTTGAGCCGAAACGGTCGAGCGAAGGTCGGGCGCGATTACATACGTACGCACAGGCGTCTGTAGCGTGTGACGTCATTTGAAGATGGACACAAAGCTGGAGTAACTCAGCGGGACCGGCAGCATCTAGGGAGAGAAGGAATGAGTGACGTTTCGTGTCGAGACTCTGCTTCAGTCTGAAAAGAAGGGTCTTGACCCTAAACGTCACCCATTGCTTCTCTCCAGAGATGCTGCCGGTCCTGCTGAGTTACTCCTCCATTTTGTGTCTATCTTCCATTTTCTTGGCTCCGCTCTTTTTTTTTTTTACAAAATGCTTTAATCAAAACAAACAAATACAAGTACAAACACAATCAAAGAATGCCTATACTGGCATCTTACAAAGACATTTTCAAATTAAAATATTAACATTTCCATCAATAATGCATTCCACCTCCTGCGGTGACCAGCGCTCACAGAAGGCCCCCACAGTCCCTGTGGACACCGCGTGTTCCCTCTCCAGGGACAAGCGAGCACGGACATAACCCCGGAAAAGGGGCAGGCAGTCGACTGCTGTGCGTCCGTCGACTGCCCGCTGCCTGGACCCGCGAATGGCCATCTTGGCCAGGCCCAGGAGCAGACCGACAGGGAGACCCCCTCCTCCCTCCCGACCCTCCCCCCTCTGTACCGGGTGCCCAAAAATAAATAGTGTTGGGCTAAAATGGAGCCAAAACTTGAGGAGCAGCCCCTTCAGATACTCAAACAGGGGCTGCAACCTCTCACACTGCATGTACATATGGAACACGGACTCCTCCTCGCCGCAGAAGTGACAGGCGGCGGACGAGTCCGTGAACCGGCTCAAGTACTTGTTACAGGCCACAGCTTTGTGCAACACTCTCCACCCCAGGTCCCCAATGTAAAGGGGAAGGACTCCCTTGCTCCCCTTGTCAGGTAACACGGACCGCCAGGGTGTGTCTGGACGGAAGACGAGGGCGAGGAAGTGGAGAGTGTGCAAGAGCAGCCTGTACAACACACGCCTCTCCGCCTCACGGAACGGCACGCTGGGCATCTCATGTTGCATGGGGCCGGCTCTCGGGGAGGGACCCGGGCTATGGGTCCTACGAACAATTCCGATTGAGCGGGGGTAAGCTCGTCCGGAATCACTCCACGCACACGCCTCTCCTGCACACCCACCGTCACAGCCACAACACCCCCTCCCCCTGAGGAGCAGCACCCTGGCTGAAGGTGACCAAATTCCTGGCCTTCAGGAGGTCACGGTAAAAGCCAGGCAACTCCCGCCTAGCGCGTCGACTCATACCCGCCACTGGGAGCCGTGAGCCCTCTTGAAGGCAGCGCCCCTGGCGGAAAACGTACGTTGCCAGCATGTGCCATTTAGGAGGGTAGTCTGTGTAGACATACCTCCGCAGGGTCCTGAGTCGGAGAGCCGCCACCTGGGTACGAATACAGACCAGCGCCTGACCGCCCTCCGCCAACGGGAGACTCAGAACCCCAGCAGAGACCCAGTGGTTCCTCTCACCCCAGAAGAAGTTGACCAATCTCCTCTGTAACCTGATTATAAATAAAGAGGTTGGGACCAAAGTGGCTAGCCGGTACCACAGCATAGAGGCCACCAGCTGGTTTATAACTACAGCCCTGCCCCGGTAAGAGAGCATACCAAGGAGGCCTGACCAACGTCCCAGCCGGGCGATGACCTTTGCCTCCAGCTCCTGCCGGTTCACCGGCCACGCCCCCTCAGTGGGACTCAGGTAGGCCCCCAGATAGAGGAGGTGCGTGGTGCTCCATGCAAAACCTGCCATCTCCTCCGGCAGGGAGTCCACCTCCCACTGACCCACTAAGAGACCAGAACACTTCCCCCAGTTGATCTTGGCAGAGGATGCAGCTGAGAAAACCTGCTGGCACTCACGCATCCTCCTCAGGTCAACAGGGTCAGTGAACATCAAAATGACATCATCGGCGTAGGCCGAGAGAACCACCTCGATCCCCGGCCCCGGCAAAGCCAGGCCTGTCAACCGCCTCCGGAGTAGGCACAGGAATGGCTCTACACAGATGGAGTACAGCTGGCCGAACATGGGACATCCCTGACGAACCCCCCTCCCAAAGGGAATGGGGGCCAACAAAGAGCCGTTGACCTTAACAAGGCACTCTGCAGCAGTGTATAAAAGTCGGACCCAGGCCACAAAATGCGGTCCAAATCCGAACGCCTGCAGAGTCCCAAGAAGGTAGTTGTGCTCCACCCTGTCAAACGCCTTCTCCTGGTCGATGGAGAGATAGGCGACTGACTGTCCAGCCCCCTGGGACAGATGGATCAGGTCCCGGAGCAGATGGATATTGTCCAGGATGGACCGGTCCGGGACTGTGTAGGACTGGTCAGGGTGGATCACCTGGGACAGCACGGGACCCAGGCGATTCGCCAATGCCCGTGCAAAAACTTTATAGTCCGTGCTGAGGAGAGAGACCGGGCGCCAGTTCTTCAAAAGGCGGAGATCGCCCTTTTTGGGCAGCAGGACAACTACCGCACTGCGCCACGAGAAGGGCATCTCCCCGGTCGCCAGGCTCTCCCCCAGGACCTTCATATAGTCACCCCCCAGGACATCCCAGAAGGCTCTAAGGTACTCCACAGTCAGTCCATCCAGCCCTGGAGACTTGCCCCCCCTGAGCTGGTGCAAGGCACCAGTCAACTCCTCAGGAGTTAGGGGATCATCCAGCTGTTCAGCCACATCATTGCACACAGCGGGTAAGCCCTCCCGCAGGACCTCTTGCGCCTCCCCACTCGATGTTCCTGTCGAGAACAGAGTCCTGTAGAAAGACCGAACCGAGGCACCAATGCTCTCTGGATCCGTGACAGAGGAGCCATCATCCGCAAGCAACTCTACAAGCTGCCTGCGGGCTCCACGCCCCTTCTCCAGAGAAAAGAAAAAGGGGGAGGCTCGGTCCAGATCGTGCAACATCTGGACTCGCGACCTCACATACGCGCCCCGGGACCTCCTAAGCTGTAAGTCCCTCAACGCTCCCTTCTTCTCCTGGTACTCCTCCCACTCACACGAAGCCCCACCAGTCTGATCCAGACGAGCCTCCGAGTCGAGCAGCTTTCTCTCAAGCCGTCCGATCTCAGAGTCCCGCCGCTTGGTCGACCCCCTCGCGTAATCCTGGCAAAACAGACGGACGTAGGCCTTCCCCACGTCCCACCACTGCCTTAGGGACAGGAAACGCCCCTGCCTCTCTCTCCACCTCGCCCAGAACTGCCTGAAGGAATCCCGGAATCGGCGATCCTCCAGCAGCTGGCTATTAAAATGCCAGTACGCGGACCCAGCCCGTGTGCGCGTCGGGATAAAAACCACTCGCACCCGGCAATGGTCCGAGCATGGAGCCGGCCGCATGGAGGCCGCCGAAACACAGGAGACATAGGCCTTGGACACGTCTAAACGGTCAATACGGGAACCACCACCCTCAAACCTATACGAGAAGGCGTTAGAGTCCGGATGGAAATTCCGCCAAACATCTACCAGCTCAAAAGAGTCCACCATCTCCCTTAAAGACTTTACTGCAGCCGGGTCACGCTGAACGCCAGAACAATCTCTCACCTTGAGTGTACAATTAAAATCTCCCCCCAGGAAAACACACTCCCCAAGGTCGATAGTGTTCAACAACGTGGTCACTTCCCTTGTTAAACGCGTCTGCATTACGCCGATCTTGGGGGCGTACACATTAATGAAGTGTAATGGCACGCCATCCAAACGCACGGCCAGATACGGCAAACGGCCTGGTACAATGTCCTGCACTTTGAGGATCTCCGGCTGGAAAGGCGGGGCCAACAGGAAGGCCACTCCACTTGAATGGGAGCTGAGATGGCTCATGTAGACCCCCCCTCCCACTCCAGGAGCCAGGTGGGTTCATCACTAGCCACATGTGTGTTTCCTGCAGGAAGCTCACCGCGTACCCCCCGTCCCTGAGCACTAAGAGATGGTGAAACCTACGGAGAGAACCCCTGCCGCCATTGATATTAAGGCTGGCTATAGTGAGCTTCATTTTGAGTGTGCACTAGATCTTTACCAGCCCCCGGTGAAGGAGTGGAGCCGCTCCTAGCCTTCTGCCCTCTCTTTAGGGCCTTAAAAAGCTCTTGGAACTGGCGCCTCTCATTTCTTAATAGCCCCGCCTCATTTCCCTTCTTCTGAAGGATGGCATAAATAGACCGCATGGGTACCCTCAGGTCCGACCAGCGGTCCACAGCCAAAACCGCCTTGTTCCTACTCCCTCTTGTGTCCTTTAAGAACTTCCGAAGTTCCCAGACTTCGACAAGTCGAAACACGGGGCCGCGGGCGCGGCATTCCGTCAACTCACTCTCGACGGACTCCGCATACCCCTCCTCCTCACACTCAATGTCCGAGCCCGAGTCCGGAAGGTTGCTACTTTCAGCTACCTCGCTCAACCCTCCCTGTGAGATGGGCGTTCCAGCCACATCACACGGTCCCTCCTCTGTCACCATCCCACCCCCAGGATCAGTGACAGGGGCAGATACTGGTGCCTCTGACTGCAGCAAGCTATCTGCTAATTGGCCAGTCTCCTGCGCGCTCCCACCGCCCTCTTTATCCGGATTGGGAACAGTGAAGTAGGAGCAAGTCTCCGGGCCTTGCTGTAAGCGGGCCTGTCTAGAGTCCGACCGAAGGACACGATCCGAACCGACCTTGCCCTCCTCCACACCCAGGCTACCCGCCCCAGCACCGTCACCCAGAGAGTCCCCGTCCCCCACCACCTGTTGAATCACCTCGCTGTGGCCCTCAGGAGCCGATGTTACTGAAGTCTCCCCTGCTCCCTCAACCAGTGGGGCATCACACCCCTCAATTGGGCTTGTAGCCTCAATGAGGGTCTCAGGCTGGGGACCCACCTCTACACCCAAGTCCCCCCCTTCAGGCTGTCCCTGGTCATCCACTACGCTAGCAGACGTGCTCTCTGAGGGAACAGCCCCCAAGGGTAATGTATCGCCACTCTCAGGTGGTCCCTGCACTACAGAGGCATCCTCCCCCTCAGAGGAAGCGTGCCCTGGATCCCCCACCTCAACAGGAGGGGAAGGCCCCCATTCAGGTTGCTCCTGAACTTCAGGGCCCTTCTCTGTATCAGAGGACCCATGTCTCCTCCTCTTCCAACCACTGGCGTGCGGTGGTACGGTGAGCTCCATTGCGGAAGCCTCTACCTCCACACTACCATCTACCTGTTCAACCTCTCCAGCCCCCCATTGCACCCTAGGGCCCTTATGCTTCCCTGGGCTCAAGGGACCGCCTTTCTTCTTTTTCTTGACTTTCCTCCCCCCCCTGACGCTCCCAAACCTCCCCGTCCACCCCACGCACTTCACCTGCATCCACCTCCACAGGTACGGGACATGGGGGTGGTGGGGGAATGGGGGGTGGGGGTAGGGGAATAAAGCCTTCACGGGCTACCGTGGTAGAACTAGCAGCCCCAGATGGGCCAGCAATGCTCCCCCAGGCCACCGTGATAGAACCAGCAGCCCCAGATGGGCCAGCAGTGCTTTCCCGGGCCACGGTGGTAGAACCAGCAGCCCCAGGTGGGCCAGCAGTGGACTCCCGAGCCACCGTGGTGGAACTGGCATCCCGGGTCCTGGGACAATTCCGGCGAAAATGCCCCACCTTTTTGCAAGCATGACAACGCACTTGGCCCGCATTCCAGAACATACGATAGGAGAAATCATCCACCTCCACATCAAAACTCCCCTCCGTGTCCATCCCCTGTGCCATCTGTATATACACGCGACGCTTGAACGTATATATATGCCGCATCTCAGGATCGTCAAACCTATACAACAGTTTGGTGAGCCCCGACCACACCTCCCCCAGCTTCCTTACATGTGGGAGCAGGAGCGCATCCAGAACAAAAGTGGGAACATTGGACAGAATGACCGGCAATACGGGACCCTCCCATGGGTCCACCGCCATGAAATTCCCGCCTGCTGTTACCCCCCTTTCCAGAGCCAGAGCCACCGCCTGTTCAGTCTTCAGTAGAACAACAACCTTCCCACTGACCACCGCGCCCGAGACTATGGCTTTCTTGCCAACAGTCTCACCCAGCGCATCTAGAAAGGCCTTAAAGGGCAGGTTGCTCTGCACGTACATTTTTACCCCATGTGTGCGCCCCATCAACTCATGGCCCTCAGTCTCAGAGACTGCCGACCGTGCGACAGCTGCATAACTCTGAGGGGTCGCCATCTTTAGGGCGTGGCACAACACACAAAGTATCAGTACTTTTAAATCAAAGCAGTCTTTCTGCTGTTGCTGCACCTCCACTCTTTTGCAGCAGTTCAGTATCTTGTGATGGCTTTCTTGGCAAAGCAACAGAAGCAGTCTCCTCCTGATAAGATAGGAATGTCTGTGTCAATCCTCCCGCCGTCAAAAAAAGGAGCTTCCGGAGGCTTCTTCCCCAGGTCTCCGTCGCCTCCCCGGCTTCAACGAAATCCAAGACACTGTTGCCGTTCTTACCCAGCACACCTGGACCGGGCAAGTCGGTGTAGGAGGGAGCTTTCCGATGTTACTGACCACAAACACCGCTCCAGACTCAGCTCCTACCAGTTCAAGTGAATCTTGGCCTTCCGCCAGCCACTGCCGCTCCTACGACCTTCCAGAAACACACAGACAATCCTCACTAATTAGAGGAATCCTTGAACAAAGAAAGTCTCTGCAGTCCGACAAAGCTCTGAACTCAAAGTCGGAATGCTTTCAATCCTCCCCAACTACCAAAAAGTTCATTAAATCCTCCCCGCCAGCAGAGCAGCTCCTCTCCTGGCCCCACTCTGGGAGTAGAAGTGGGGGCGGATCCGGACAGCAACAGCCATGAGCCCCAGGCTGAGTTCGGCGATCGTTTGTCTGCTTCTGCTGCTGTTGAAGGTGAGACGTTGCATCGCGCCAGGGTCTTGGCCCACTTTGGCCGTCACTTCCGCGACAGGCCGTTGGCGCACAAAGATTTCGTTCATTGCAAGAATTTCGGAGCCCCACGCAATGTCGGGATCGGCCCCACACAACTCCATACCCCTCCGCGCTTCTAAGTGGGACCGGCCCCGCGCGGCCATAGGGTGCCCGTACGCCTCAAGCGATCACGAGGTCGCATAATTTGTGAGCCAAGGACGCATAAGTGGGACAGGCCCTTAAGACTATGCTTTAATGTTTCAGCTGAACAAAGAACCTATCTCAGTGCAGTTCTTGCTCAGCCTAAATTTTATTGTTGGATCTCTACACGTGAAATGCCATATATTACACTCGGGGTTATAGCAGACAATCAGCAATAACAGACACCATTCCCTCCTGCTCTGGTCCTTTATAACAAGGGTTTACTGTAATATGTTTAATGACTACCATCCAGTGGCTCTGACATTCAACATCACAAATGCTTTGAGCTGGTCATGGCATGCATCATAGAAACATAGAAAATAGGTGCAGGACTAGGCCATTCGGCCCTTCGAACCTGCACCGCCATTCAGTATGATCATGGCTGATCATTCAACTCAGTATCCTGTACCTGGCTTCTCTCCATACCCCCTGATCCCTTTAGTCACAAGGGCTACATCTAACGCCCTCTTAAATATAGCCAATGAACTGGCCTCAACTACCTTTTGTGGCAGAGAATTCCAGAGACTCACCACTCTCTGTGTGAAAAATGTTTTCCTCATCTCGGTTCTTGGTTCTTGGTTACTTGGTTACTTGGTTACTTGGTCCTCCAAAATATTCCAACTGGAATTTAAACTGGAGGTGATGAAGGGAGGGGTTAAGCCAGAGAGGGTTATTGGGAAGAAAGTGCCACTTTAAATTTAGTTGCATCTGGCTGGGCAACCATGGTTTGGTGGAGATTATTCCATGCTTTAACGGTGCGTCCTAAATCGGTCCTAAAGGAATTCCCCCTTATCCTTAAACTGTGACCCCTTGTTCTGGACCTCCCCAACATCGGGAACAATTTTCCTGCATCTAGCCTGTCCAACCTCTTAAGAATTTTGTAAGTCTCTATAAGATCCCCCCTCAATCTTCTAAATTCTAGCGAGTACAAGCCGAGTCTATCCAGTCTTTCCTCATATGAAAGCCCTGACATCTCAGGAATTAGTCTGGTGAACCTTCTCTGTACCCCCTCTATGGCAAGAATGTCTTTCCTCAGATTTGGAGACCAAAACTGTACGCAATACTCCAGGTGTGGTCTCACCAAAACCCTGTACAACTGCAGTAGAACCTCCCTGCTCCTATACTCAAATCGTTTTGCTATGAATGCTAACATACCATTCGCTTTCTTCACTGCCTGCTGCACCTACATGCCTACTTCCAATGACTGGTGTACCATGACACCCAGGTCTCGTTGCATCTCCCCTCTTCCTAATCGGCTACCATTCAGATAATAGTCTACACTCCTGTTTTTGCCACCAAAGTGAATAACCTCACATTTATCCACATTATACTGCATCTGCCATGCATTTGCCCACTCACCCAGCCTATCCAAGTCACCTTGCAGCCTCCTCACACCTAACACGGCCCCCCAGGTTTGTGTCATCCGCAAACTTGGAGATGTTGCATTCAATTCCCTCGTCCAAATCATTAATATATATTGTAAATAGCTGGGGTCCCAGCACTGAGCCTTGCGGTACCCCACTAGTCACTGCCTGCCATTCTGAAAAGGACACGTTTACGCCTACCCTTTGCTTCCTGTCTGCCAGCCAGTTCTCTATCCACATCAATACTGAACCCCCAATACCGTGTGCTTTAAGCTTGTATACTAAACTCTTAGGTGGGACCTTTTTGAAAGCCTTCTGAAAGTCCAGATATAACACATCCACTGGTTCTCCCTTATCCACTCTACTGGTTACATCCTCAAAAAATTCTATAAGATTCGTCAGACATGATTTACCTTTCGTAAATCCATGCTGACTTTGTCCAATAATTTCACCACTCTCCAAATGTGCTGCTATCCCATCTTTAATAACTGACTCTAGCAGTTTCCCCACCACTGATGTTAGACTAACTGGTCTGTAATTCCCCGTTTTCTCTCTCCCTCCTTTTTTCTAAAAGTGGGGTTACATTAGCTACCCTCCAATCCTCAGGACCTACTCCAGAATATAAAGAGTTTTGAAAAATTATCACTAATGCATCCACTATTTCTGTGGAACCTCCTTGAGTACTCTGGGATGCAGCCTATCTGGCTCTGGGGATTTATCGGCCTTTAATCCATTCAATTTACCCAACATCACTTCCCGACTAACCTGGATTTCACTCAGTTCCTCCATCTTATTTGACCCCCAGTCCCCTGCTATTTCCGGCAGATTATTTATGTCTTCCTTACAGAAGACAGAACCAAAGTAGTTATTCAATTGGTCTGCCATGTCCTTGTTCCCCATGATCAATTCACCTGTTTCTGACTGGAAGGGACCTACATTTGTTTTAACTAATGTTTTTCTCTTCACATATGTATAAAAACCTTTGCAGTCAGTTTTTATGTTCCCTGACAGTTTTCTTTCATAATCTATTTTCCCTTTCCTTATCAAGCCCTCTGTCCTCCTCTGCTGGACTCTGAATTTCTCCCAGTCCTCAGGTAGGTTGCTTTTTCTGGCTAATTTGTATGCTTCATCTTTTGTTTTGATACTATCCCTGATTTCCCTTGTTATCCACGGATGCACTACCTTCCCTCATTTATTCTTTTGCCAAACTGGGATGAACAATTGTTGTAGTTCATCCATGCAGTCTTTAAATGCCTTCCATTGCACATCCACTGTCAACACTTTAAGAATCAATTGCCAGTCTATCTTGGCCAATTCACGTCTCATATCTTCAAAGTTACCTTTCTTTAAGTTCAGAACCCTTGTTTCTGAATTAATTATGTCACTCTCCATCCTAATGAAGAACTCAACCATATTATGGTCACTCTTTCCCAAGGGGCAACGCACAACAAGACTGCTAACTAACCCTTCCTCATTACTCAATACCCAGTCTAGAATAGCCTGCTCTCTTGTTGGTTCCTCTACATGTTGGTTTAGAAAACTATCCCACATACATTCCAAGAAATCCTCTTCCTCAGCACCCCTGCAATTTGATTCACCCAAATCTGTATAGATTGAAGTCACCCATTATAACTGTTTTACCTTTGTTGCACGCATTTCTAATTTCCTGTTTGATGCCATCCCCAACTCCACTACTACTGTTAGGTGGCCTGTACACAACTCCCACTAGTGTTTTCTGCCCCTTAGTGTTTCGCAGCTCTACCCATATCGATTCCACATCCTCCAAGCTGTCCTTCCTTTCTATTGCGTCAATCTCCTCTCTAACAAGCAACGCTACCCCACCTCCTTTACCTTTCTGTCTATCCCTTCTGAATATTGAATATCCCTGGATGTTCATCTCCCAGCCTTGGTCACCCTGGAGCCATGTCTCCGTGATCCCAACTATATCATAGTCATTAATAGCTATCTGCACCTTCAACTCATCCACCTTATTACAAATGTTCCTTGCATTGAGACACAAAGCCTTCAGGTTTGTTCTTACGACACTCTTACTCCTTATACAATTATGTTGAAAAGTGGCCCTTTTTGATTTTTGCCCTGGATTTGTCTGCCTGCCACCTTTACTTTTCACCTTGCTACCAATTGCTTCATTTTATACCGTTCTACCCTCATTTTATACAGTTCTTTTTCTCTGCTCACACATTTAAGAAACCCACCACCTCTTATTCTCTGTTCATTATTGTTTTTCTTCTTTCCTCCCTACATGTTGAGTCTGAGTGCTTCCCTTCTCTGCCTCCTCCCTCAGACACTGTCTACTAGCTTTCTCTATTTGAGTCCCTCCCCCCAACCATTCTAGCTTAAAGTCTCCCCAGTAGCCTTTGCAAATTTCCCCGCCAGGATACTGGTCCCCCTCGGGTTCAAGTGCAACCCGTCCTTTTTATACAGGTCACTCCTTCCCCAAAAGAGGTTCCAATGATCCAGAAACTTGAATCCCTGCCGTCTGCACCAGTCCTTCAGCCACACAGTTATCCTCCACCTCGCTCCATTCCTACTCTCACTGTCGCATGGCACAGGCAGTAATCCTGAGATTGTTACCTTTGTGGTCCTTTTCCTTAACTCTCTTGCTAACTCCCTAAATTCTCCTTTCAGGATCTCTTCTCTTTTTCTACCTATGTCATTGGTACCAATATGCACCACGACCTCAGACTCCTCTCCCTCCCTTTTCAGGATATCTTGGACACGTTCCGACACATCCCAGACCCTGGCACCAGGGAGGCAAACTACCATCCGGGTCTCCAGGATGCGTCTGCAGAATCGCCCATCTAACTCCCTAACTATAGAGTCCAGCCTCCCATACAGCCTTGCTCAATTCACATATTACTGCAACAGGTCCTCTGCAGAATCCATCTTCCTGGACCTACACTCATCCCTGCAAAAAATGGACAACAAGGACAATAATGTCAGACTCCTATTGCTTGATTATAGCTTTGCCTTCTACGCCATAATTCCAAACAAATTAATCTAAGTTCCTGGATCAGGAACTCCACACCCCGGTCTATAACAGCATGCTCGACTTCCCAACCTATAGATTGCAATCAGTAAGAGTAGGTGACAAAACATCCTGCACAATAGTTCTCAACACTGGTGCCCTGCAAGGCTATGTCTTCAGCCCCTTACTATACTCCATGTACACTCACGGATGTGTTTGCCAAATTCTGCGCTAACTTCATTTACAGGCTAGCAGATGACATCACAGAAATGGGTTGCATTTAAAACAACTATGAGATGTAATACAGGAAGGAGATAGAGAGCTTGGTAACATGGTGTCAAGCCAACAATCTCTCCCTCAGTGTCAGCAAAGCAAAGGAGCAGATTATTGACTTCAGGATGTGGGTTGGAGCATACGTCTTAGTCCGCACCAGTGATGGTGAAGGAGACATAGTTGAGAGCTTCAGGTTCCAGGGCATGAAGATCGCCACCACTTTGGACTGATCCAATCATACTGATGCCATAGCCCAAGAAAGCACATCAATGCCGCCACTTCCTCAGAAAATTAAGAACATTTAGTATGTCTCCAATAATTCTTACCAATTTCTACCGATGCCCATGGAGAGCATTCTATCCGGAGGCATCACAGCTTGGTACGGCAACTACTCGGCCCAAAATGCTAGAAATTGCATAGAGTTATCGACACAGCCTAGTCCAGTCTCCCCCCCCCCCCCCCCCCAATCAACTCCATCTATGTTCCGTGCTGCCATGGGATAGCAATCAACATGATCAATAACCACTCACACCAATCCAATTAACCTATAAACCCGCACGTCTTTGGAGTGTGGGAAGAAACTGGAGCACACAGAGAAAACTCACACGGTCACAAGGAGAAAGTACAAGACGGAAATAGTATAAGAGGGAGAAAGAACCATAGGTTTAAGGTGAGGGGGGGGAAGATTTAATAGGAACCTGAGGGGCATCCTTTTCACACAAATGGTGGTCGGTGTATGGGACGAGCTGCTGGAAGAGGTAGTTGAGGCAGGTACTATCACAATGTTTAAGAAACATTTGGATAGGTATATGGACAGGACAGGTTTAAAGGGATACGGGCCAAATGCAGGCAGGTGGGACGAGTGTAGCTGGGACATGCTGGTTGGTGTGAGCAAGTTAGGCTGAAGAACCTGTTTCAACGCTGTATGTCTCTATGAATGAAGAAGATTGTAAAATATGGTGAACATTGCCCAGTCCATGACAGGTACTGACCTACCCACCATCGAAGGGATTTACAGGAGTCGTTGCCTCAAAAAGGCAGTCAGCATCAGACACATGCTCATTTCACTCCTGCCATCACAAAGATTATATGTGCCTGGAAACTCAAACATCCAGGTTCAGGAGCAGCTACTTCCATAGGCTAATAAACACTACAACCTCCAAATAAACTCTGATCTACATAGACTTGGGGGGATTGGTTTTGTCTTATTGCACTTAAGTATATATACATATATATGTGTGTGTGTGTGTACATACAATAACTTTTTTACATTTATTATATAGTTTATAGAGTACTATGTTTACATATTCTGTTGTGCTGCTACAGTTAGAATTTAATTGTTCTGTTTGGGACATATGATGTTAAAACACTCTTGAAACATGACAAACAAAGGAATGTAGCATAATGGTAAATGTTAATGCTCTTTGACAATGCAGAGTCATTTGATAAATGCATGCTGGACTTGGTTTGGCACTTGTCTTTTTTCTGAACTGAGGGCAAAAATAAATCTCCAGAATGAGGGATGGTAAGCAAAGCAAAAGAGAAGAATTGTCAGGAGAGATACAAAATAGTTAGTAGGTATCTAGAATCCAAAGAGTAAACAGAAGTATGGAAACGACAAGATCACTCCAAAACAGGATGTCCAAGTGTTATGATGTGCTGAGCAACTTCAGCAACTGGGGAATGAGTGCTGGTGCAACTGAAAATGGAAAATGGACCATCCAGGAAGCACAGCACACTGTCCTCCATACATTAGGTTCAATGCCATCTGCTACTGGCATAAATCCCTGGTGAGAGTACCTCAGCCAAAGTGGCATGGGTGTTAGTTCTTGTTTGTCATTTGAGGACTTGGGAAAACATAACTGAAATATGGTCATCATCGGACTCAAGTTCCAGGCAAATATATTTTTCAGAGTCCTTAAATCGTGTCGACAGGACCCTGAACCATGCACAGTTTTCCAAGATTCAGCAGCAGCACTTGGTCACCCCCAAATATACACCAGCTCTCATCAGACCCTGGGAAGATTTGCTTCAAAGTATTTGAAGAAAAACTAGATTGATTTTTCTATTAAAGATCAATAATTATAAGCCATTTGTAGAGGTTGTGAATTACAAATGATTGGATGTTCATTTTCTCGTGCAAAATTCAAAATACGCACAGGGCATTTTTCACTCAGTGACAGCATAATCTGGCTACATCGTGCCTGTTGCTTTGACCCATGACTGACAATTTTAATCGGATTGGTGAGGGATGTATGTTTGCAGTACAAGTCTTACCATCCCCATGCCAGAATGATGCTGGCTCTAACCCAGCACCAGTATGCAGAGTAGGCAGATTTGGACAGCAATCAGTACATTGACATCAGTGTTGCCAAATTAGTTAAGAATGATGCTGGGGTTGCCATCCGTTTAACACACCGTTGTCCTTTCCTATCTTCCCTACCCCATCATCCACAATATTTAAAGTGATCATCAATTGCTTGCGGATCAGTTGCTTATTGATTCTTGGTTGGAGTTGTGTTTGCTGGGTCCAGATTTCCTTAATGTTTGCCAGAGAGTTATTAATCAGGAAACCTGGAGTCCATCAGTAGTTGGTGCTGACTTCAAGGCATTGTCCTGCTGCCAGGACAACGGGCATCTCAGGCCAAGAAGGGCAACTTGAACGGCTCAAGTTGGCACCCAAAATGCGGTGACTCTTTGTATGCTGCCTTGGTGAAATCTGCTATTCTTACACTACAATCATTGCACTTTGGTACTCATCGATGATTGGATTCAGCTATAACATGATTTTACTGGATTGTATGCAAAACTGTACCTAGGTACACGTGACAATAAAGTATCATTGAATCAACAATATCCAAATACCCCCAAAGCAAGCCAGCATTCCCCTTGGAAAAGGCCATCTTAAGGTGAACAAGTCAAGGGTCTCAGAGCAAAAATGAGGGGACAAAAAGTTAAAAGGGGGAGGAGGAATACAGGGACCAGAGCCTTAGGTTTTGATAGTATTCAGCAAGGGATTCACCTTAGATAGACTAAAAAGCTGGGGTAACTCTGCGGGACAGGTGCATCTCTGGAGAGAAGGAATAGGTGACGTTTCGGGTCGAGACCCGTCTTCAGACTTGAGTAAAAAGGATGCAAGAAATGTTGAACTCCCCACCCCATCATCAAACTTGTAGTCCTCGATCTCTTCCATTGCCTCAATGAGGTAACATGCAAACTAGAGGAACAGCTCATCATGTTCTGCATGGGATTGAATTCTCATTGAATTCTCCAATTTAATTAACCTCCCCACTGCCTCTCTCTCTGTCTTCTCTCCGCCCTCCCACACTGATGCACAGCCATTTCTCTCACTGTCCCACCCCACTCAACCTATTCCTTCTCCCTCCTTCATATACTCCTCCCATCCCCGAGTCCCTCCTTTCCCTTTAATCCCCTCTTTCCCCACCCATCTACTTTCACATACATTCCTCCAACTTTACGTTCCACTCCTCTTCTCTCCTTATCTGATACCTTTTGTCTCCTTTTCAGCTTTTTGCATCTGCATCCATCATGTACTGAATTAATCCAACATTTTGTGTCCATCTATCACTTGCCAGGCTTTGTCTTGCCCCCAGCTCTTTTCCTGTCTCATCTCCACCCCCTCTGTACTACAACCCCCCACCCCGTACTGAAGAAGGATACCGACCCAAAGATGTTACCTGTCCACAACCTCCACATGTGCTCCCCGAGCTGCTGAGTTCCTCTAGCACTTTGTGCTTTGCTCAAGATTCCAGCAGCTGCAGTTCTTTGTCTCTACATTTGGAAAAAGGATTGTCAATGAAATAGCTCATGTGCTTTAGCCACTATTGCAACTACAGAACTGTGCAATAACTCTTCTGCCAGTAGTTGTTCAGCCAAGGTGTCAACTCTTAGGTTGGAACTGGAGACATCCATAATGTTTCAATTCTTCATAAAGTCATATAGTACAGAAATAGTGCTTTCAGGCCATCAAATCTACGGTAACCATCAGGTATACAGTAAATCTGTACAATTCGTGGTCAATTTGTCCCGTCCCACCTAAACCACCCCCTCTCCTGGTACTTTCCCTTCCAACTGCAGGAAATGCTACACATGTCGCTTTACCTCCCCCCTCGACTCCATCCAAGGACCCAAGTAGTCTTTCCAGATGAGGCAGAGGTTCACCTGCACCTCCTCCAACCTCATCTATTGCATCCGCTGTTCCAGGTGTCAACTGCCCTACATCGGTGAGACCAACACCTCCACTCATTTCGCAATAACCAACCTGATCTCCCGATGGCTCAGCATTTCAACTACCCCTCCCATTCCGAATCCGACATTTCTGCCCTAGGTCTCCTCCATGGCCAGAGTGGGTCCCACCACAAATTGGAGGAGCAGCACCTCATATTTTGCTTGGGTAGTTTACACCCCAGCGGTATGAACATTGACTTCTCCAATTTCAGGTAGTCCTTGCTTTCTCCCTCCTTCCCCTCCCCCCCCCAGCTCTCCCACAGCCTACTGTCTCCGCCTCTTCCTTTCTCCCCCCCCCCCACATCAGTCTGAAGATGGGTCTGAACCCGAAACGTTGCCTATTCCTTCGCTCCATAGATGCTGCCTCACTCGTTGAGTTTTTCCAGCATTTATGTCTACCAGTAAGTCTGTAGTCATTTAGTAAAGGATCAAAGGATCAAAGGTTCAATGGTGCTTTTATTGTCATGTGCAAACACACAGTGAAATTATTTTCTTACATATGGCCTTGTACAGTATTGTCATACACAAGTGCATCCTCGATTAGCAACGTGTACAGACATAATCTATTGAGTCTGCGTGCAAGAGGCACCAGGTCTTGGAGCTATTTTCAAAGTCTGCGCTCTAGGTCCAATGAGCATTGTCCAGTCCAGGCTGCTATGGAACTACAGCCATCACCTTCATTGAACGTGCAGATACAAACCCTTCTATGTCTTGAGGGTTTGAGTGCTCGTCTGGATAATACTTGCATTCAACTGGGACAGCACAGCGGTCGAGTTGCTGCCTTACATTGCCAGAGATCTGGGTTGAATCCTGACCATGGGTGCTGTCTGTATGGAGTTTGTACGTTCTCCCTGTGACCACATGGGTTTTCTCCTGGTGCTCCAGTTTCCTCCCACACCCCAAAGACATACAGGTTTGTAGGTTAATTTGGCTTTGGTAAAATGGTAAATTGCCCTTAGTGTGTAGGATAGTGCTAGTGTATGAGGATTGCTGATCAGCGCAGACTCGGTGGGCCATGGGGTCTGTTTCCACGCTGTATTTTTAAAGTAAACTGCTGCACAAGAGAAGTTGCTGATGCTCTCCATTCCAAGAGAGATGAGTAGACCACAGAAGAGCAGCAGATGTATTGAGACAATGGGCCCAAAAGGACAGTTCGGTTCTCACTTTGATAGGCCCCACTGGATATCTGTGTGTGTCCACATGAAGTTGTTCCACAAACAAATAGGCTTTCAAATTCATGTTACGCTAGTGCTGGACCATGTACAATACATCATTTGAAACCAGGTACAGTGTCCAGGCAGCAATCAATGTGGTTAATGTGAAGACAGAAACGTGGCGACACTTGTGTACTGCCTAGGTAAGGTCTGCTATTTGATTTTATCAGGTTGTATGCAAAACGACGCATTTCACTGTACCTAGATATATGCAACTAAAGTGTAATTGAATCATTGAATTAGGAGAATAAAAAGCAATCTCATTGAAATATACAACTATCTCAAGGGGTCAACATGGTTAATGCTTCTCTTGACGAGGGCAGCAATCAGACCTCAAAATAAAGAGTTCGCCATTTAGGAACAACATGGAACATATAGCACGGAAACAAGCCCTTCGTCCCACTGCGTCCGTGGCAACCAGAAATCACCCTATACACCAACACGGCCCTACATACTACAACAATTACAATTTTATCAAAGCCAATTAACTTACAAACCTGCACATCTTTGGAGTGTGGGAGGAAACTGTTGCACCTTGGGAAAACGCACAGGAAGAACATGCAAAATCCGCACAGATAGACCCAGCAGTCAGGATTGAATGCGGGTCTCTGGTGCTGTAAGGCACCAACTCTACCACTGCGCCACTTTGGTGACAGAGATAAGAAGATTTTACCTTTACTCAGAGGGTGGAGCAACTTTAGAATTTTCTGCCAAATTGACTGTGAAGACTTGCGCACTGAGTGCATTCAAGAGAGCGGTTGAGAGATTTATGGACGTTAAGGAGATCATGGGATATTTGGTAAATTCAGGAAAGTGGTGCTGAGGCAAAACAACCTTATTATGACCTTATCTTCTCGTAGAGCAAGCACAAGCGCTTATTAACCTATTCTGCCACATGGTAGAAGACCGTGGTGCCCAGGCTATCCCCCGGCAGCAGGCCTGGCTCACTCTGTGGAACTGGGAAACCTGCCCGAAGAGGGAAGTCGCTGAGCCCGGCCCCTGCTCGGCCCCGAGGACTGGAGAGGAAAGTGGAGGGAGTTGGCGAGGGCAGTGGATGCAAGAACAAAGGGCTGTTGAGAGGAACCAGGGTCTTTCATTCTGCGCCCACTCAGTTGGCTGTGGGAGGTTCCCCAGGACCACAAAGGTTGCATGGTGTTCGGGTGAGGAGAGGGACGATGGATCGATCGCTGGCCGATCTGGATCACGGCGATGTCTTGAGGCCCTGCAGCAGCCTGGGGTTCAACAACGATCGGGCACAGTTCCAGGCGACCAAATGTGCAGACTGGCCACAACCTGCAGTGGCATGGAGGTATAAGTAAAATACTTCGAACGTCAAACCTGCAATGGCACCAGAACAGCAGGCCTTTATGGCCAGCTGCAACTTGGACTTTTGAAAAAGGCGCCAAAACTTGTATATGCTCGAGCTATTTATATATACTTTGTACTACATATGGGACTGTGCTTCGATTAGATCTAGTAATAATTTATTGAATTGAATTAAAAAAAGTTTCACTATATCTCAGTACACATGATAATGTAGAATCATTGAACCATTGTTTCGATTTATTTTGTATCAATTACTTTCCTTTAGTCATGCTTCCGTCAGGTTTGTAGGTTAATTGGCTTGGTAAATGTTTAAAAAAAATTGTCCCCAGTGGGTGTAGAATAGTGTTAATGTGCAGGGATTGCTGGTGGACGCAGACCCAGAGGGCCGAAGGGCCTGTTTCCGCGCTGTATCTCTGAACTAAACTAATCAACATGGGCAGTTTGCCCCACAAATAAAGCCCATGCAGCCCCATGAAACGTGATAGGCACGCAACTGATGTGATGAATATTTTGCATTCGTACTTTTTAGGACCAAATGTATCAACTGGTGGGACATTAATAATATCCTTGTTTAAGAAAACCAAATTCAGTAGAAAGCTAATGGTTCAATTGTGCTTTATTGAAGGCTTACCACCTTCAATAATGGATGTTGTTGCTAGTACGATCTCTGTTATTTATTTTTGCAAGTAGCAACACAAAACAGACCAGCAACCATACAATTACTGCATTGGCGTTGAGCTTGGGATGCTGCTGCCTGAGGGAACAGCATGACAGTGATCCAGTGTGAAGAAAACAGAAAAGGGAGATTCTAACGAAAGCAGAAATTATAGTAGTTGAAAGTGACGGATATGTCGGTGAACGTGAGAAGTACGAAGATAGACATAAAAAGCTGGAGTAACTCAGCAGGTCAGACAGCATCTCTGGAGAAAAGGAATAGGTGGTGTTTCGGGTCGAGACCCTTCTTCAGACTCGAAGTACGAGTTCATCCTGCACGTGGAAGGTGGAAGCGTTCCTGAGGGTGAACAATGTCATTGACCTTATAAGCATGGAGCAGAGAACTTCAGTGATACTTGAGGAGAGGAAAGTCCTATTGTTGTTGGCATTAGGTCCAGAGGTTCACGAGACTTGGATGAGTTTACCACTCGCCGCCAATGACACGTCTGGTCGCACCCGAAAATGAAGCAAAACCTTGAAAGGACATTTGAATACAACACCTTCAGATGTTTGAGTGTTACAGGGTTGGCATCTGTAATCAAGGATCAGATAAATCACTGGGAAATTTTTGGTGGGCCAAAGACACAGGCAAAACTTATGATTTCTCTGAAATTGTACGCATGATTGGTGGATGAGAAAATTCAGACAAACTCTTGAATGCGGTCAACTTACTGTTTGAGGGATCATGTAAGATAGCCATCCATTTTGAGATGTGGGGCAGTTTTAATCAAGGCACAATTCACTGTTACAAGTAGAGAACAAAGTCAGATTGTGAGTTTCTCTTTTGCCGCTAGATTGCATTTACGCTACATGTGGGTGGATGGATAAACAGTAGGTTACGCGAGTGCGGGAAAGCTGCACGGCACATGGGTACAAACAGCAATGGGTCCCCTGGGCTCAGTGTACTTGTTTAAGGTTTGTTGCATTTTGCACAGGGAAACAACTCTCTAAAGAAATTAGCTGTTATTGGGGCAGCACATTGGCTCAGTGGTAGAGTTACTGCCTTTTAGTGCCAGAAACCTAGGTTTGACCCTGACTATGGGTATTGTCTGCATGGGTTTTCACTGGGTGCTGTGGTTTCCTCGTACATTCCAATGATAGATAATGATAGTTTGCAGGTTAATTGACCAGTAGAATTGTAAATTGTCCTGACTGTGTAGAAAAGTGCTAGTGTACGGGGTGATCACTGGTCGGCATGGACTCGGTGAGCCGAAGGGCCTGTTTCCGTGCTGAATCTCTCAAGTCTATAGTCTAAAGATGAATGTCCCTATTGGCTATGGGATCCAGAGAGCGAGAGTTGGGAACAGCTCCCCCCCTCCTGCTCCTGCTCCCCAATAATCTGAGTGACGTGTGCTGTAACAGTTCTATTTTCTATGCTCCACGAGTGCCGCATGGACATGCGGGAAAATCCCACAGTTACTTCAAAAACACAAAAATCCATTGATCAAATATCAACTCTGGAACGCCGCATGTATGACTGGCAGCATTCCCCAATTCCAGTAATGGAGTGTCTGTTGACAGTTTGTGCTGATGTTTCTTGGGGAACTTGAACAATCATCATCTGGCTCACAGAAGAAAGTGCCATCAATGAGCCTATATTGGCTTCTAGACCTTCCTGATGCTGCTAAATATCTCTTTCCAATCCGTGCAAATTGTGTATATTCTTGTGTGCAAAGGAACTGCAGATGTTGGCTTACACTGAAGATAGAACCAAAATGCTGGAGTAACTCAGCGGGTCAGACAGCATCTCTGGAGAGAAGGAATGGGTGACGTATCGGGTTGATACCAGAAACACTGAGTGAGAGTCAGGGGAGAAGGAAAATGGAGGCATGAAAAGATACAAAGAAGAAATGAAAGAAAAGTATGAAAAGAACAAATCAAAGCCAGCAAGGAAATCAAAGCCAGCAATGATCAAGGAAAGGTGGAGCCCACAATGGTCCATTGCTGGCTGTGGAAAAGATGATAACGTGTGGATACAAACTGTGAAACAAAGAAGGAGGACAGTGAAACTAGCAGGATGACTATGGTGGGAGAGAGAAGGGGAATGGAAGGGTTACTTGGAATTAGAGAAATCAATATTCATACCACTGGATTGTAAGCTGCCCAAGCGAAATATGAGGCGCTGTTCATCCAATTAGCGTTTGGTCTCACACTGACAATGGAGGAGGCCCAGCACAGAAAGGTTAGTATGGGAATGGGAGTTAGTGTTTGGCAACAAGGCAGACTGAGTGAAAGTGTCTTGCCTTGAGCATGCAGCTTTAAAATAGCAAGTTATAAGAAGTAAATACATTTCTAAAGGAATACATGGCAGTCTTTTTGTAGTTTAAAACATTTATATTTTAACAGCAGCATTCAGAGGAAAGAATGTGATTATTTAGTCACATTTCACACTGTTGTTAATATCTATATGACAATTAATATCTTTACTACTATAAAACATTCCATCATCCAACTCACCCTCTGGAATAGAAGTATGTGCGGCACTATTTAAGCAGATGAGCTCTCATTATTAGTTGACAGAACCATCTGTCCTATTTCCAAGGCAGCTCATCATGCCTAAGTAAACTTAGTTAGTTTAGCGTATTGTCACGAGGTACAGTGAAAAGCTTTTGTTGTGTGCTAACCAGTCAGTGGAAAGACGATACATGATTACAGTTGAATCATCTATAGTGTACAGATATATGATTAAGGGAATAATGTTTAGTGCAAGATAAAGTCCAGTAAAGTCCAATTAAAGATAGTCAGGGGATCTCCAGTGAAGTAGTAGTAGCTCAGGACACTCTCTAGTTGTTGATAGGATGGTTCAGTTGCCTAATAAGAGTTGGGAAGAAACTGTCCCTGAATCTGGAACTGTGCATTTCACACTTCTGTACCTTGTGCCTGATGGGAGAGGGGAGAAAGGGGAGACTTGTCCTTGAGTATACAGGTGGCCTAGCCAAGACAGCATGAAGAGTAAATGAAAGAGAAATTGGTTTTTGGGACGACCTGGGCTGTGTCCACAATTCTCTGTCATTTCTTGGGGTCTTGGATGGAGCTGTTCCCAAATCATGCTGTGATGCATCCTGATAAAATGCTTTCTACGACTGATCTGTAGAAGTTGATGAGAGTTGTTGGGGACATGTAGAACTTCCTAAGCCTTCTAAAGAAGCAGAGAAAAATAGCATTTCTTCTGTGCTTGTAACATTGTGAATTGTTTTCATATTCCCAGTTGTATTCTGTCTGAATGGAAACCACTCGTCTAATCGCCTTGTTGGCTGGGATGGGTCCAGCATCAACCAATGGAAACCTTGGTAGGATCACTTATTCTAGTATCTATGCCGCTTTTCTGACAGCTGCAGCTTTATTGCAAATTCTTTAGATTCAAATGTAAACTGAAAACCAAAATAATAAGATGACCTAAAACAGCAAAGGGCAGCTGAAGCACTTTTCCAGGTTAACAACTGAGAACAGGGCGAGAAGCTGCCTTTTGAAACATCTGGATGAATACATATTTTCACTTTTATCTGCCTTATCAAATATCAGAGTTATCATTGTTTGCTTGTCCATATTTTTCTTTAATTAGTTTCTCGCTCTTGTTTTCAATTTAATTAATCATCCACTCACGCCATATACTTTTCGCTAATCTGTCAATTTCTTACACATCTGCTCTTTGTCATCCCAGCAGGCATCTTAATCTCCTTTTATCTTTCCAGTTTGGCAAATCCCTGCTGAATTTCTGCCACTGCCTGTTACTTGGCTATGTCACCTGCAATTAGATGAACAGTTTCAATTCTTAACTCCTTCTGTCAGCGCAGAAAGACTCTAAATTGCTCTTCCACTTCTTACTGCTATTTATGAAATCATCTGCTGACAGCCTAATAACTTGCTAAAGTTTCCATTCCCCAAAGTAAATGCTATTTAAGGTGCCTCAGCTTAAAAAGTTTCATCTGTACTTTGTTCTTTGGAAAGTAGACATTCAAAATCCTCTCAAATGCTCCATCTTATATTTTGCTAATTTTGATGTTTATTAGTTAATTCGTTTATTGTCGTGTATACCGAGGTACAGTGAAAAGTTTTTTGCTGCATGCTAACCAATCAGTGGAAAGACGATACATGATTACAATCGATATATATATGATGAAAGGAATAATGTTTAGTGCAAAATAAAGTCCAGTAAAGTCCGATTGAAGATAGTCCGTGGGTCTCCAGTGAGGTAAATGCAATTCCAAATTTATTGTGTTTTGTATTTTTTCCCCAATGCTTCACTGATCTTTTAGTGTGACAATGTTTTCTTTTTTCATGGGAATTTCCATCTGTTTCTATTATTTCTCCGAGGAGCGGCAGATACAGATGGTGCTTTCCAATTTAAATTGTGTTTACTGTAAGTGGTAGATTCTCATCAAGCTTCACTGATATCACAGGGATTAAAGGGAACTATCCAGTTTGGTGTTTTGTCCATGCAGAGGAATATCAAACAGGAGGAGACTAGAAATTTGGGAATTGATGCAGTGGACCTGTGTGGCAGAGTTTAAATCCATTACAATCGCAAGGGTTTCAGGAATCTACTAACCATGGTGTTAAACAAGTGAAACTTAGGTTGGTTGCAATCAAGAACATGACCTTAACTGACATCTCCTGAAGTTTTTGAATAGCTCAGAATGGTGAATCTCAGCACTGGAGCACTTTTCACGTTTCACAAAGTCCACATCAGCATAATTATTGTCTGCTTTAATGTGGTTTAATGGCTTCACCAGAATCATTTAGTCCAGTCCCTGGTTCAGACCTGAACTTCATCATTCAACACAGAAACAGGCCCTTTGCCTAACTCGTCCATTCCGAACCAAGATGCCCCATATAAGTTAGTCCCATGAGCCTGCATATGGCTAACCTTTCCTATCCATATATCTGTCCAAGTGTCCTTGACATCGTTAATATTTGACCAAATGTGGCCTCAAGGATACAAAGAAAAATGAAGTAAATGGGCATAAATGGAGAATCAATCGTCAGTCACACCTTACTCAAGGCAAGCAATTGTTAGAGATTGACTATCCCAGGATATAAAGGAGGATGGTAAGATTATAAAGGAGGGCAGTAAAAGCTTATTTAGGTATGTGAAGAGGAAAAAATTAGTTAAGACCAAAGTTGGAGCTTTGAAGACTGAAAAAGGTGAATTTATTATGGGGAACAAGGAAATGGCAGACGAGTTGAACAGGTACTTTGGATCTGTCTTCACTAAGGGGGACACAAACAATCTTCCTGATATACTCATGGCCAGAGGATCTGGGGTGACGTAGGAACTGAAGGAAATCCACATTAGGCAGGAAATGGTGTTGGGTAGACTGATGGGACTGAAGGCTGATAAATCCCCAGGGCCTGGTGGTCTGCATCCCAGGGTACTTAAGGAAGTGGCTCTAGAAATCGTGGATGCATTGGTGATAATTTTCCAATGTTCTATAGATTCAGGATCAGTTCCTGTGGATTTGAGGGTAGCTAATGTTATCCCACTTTTTAAGAAAGGTGGGAGAGAGAAAACAGAGAATTATAGACCAGTTAGCCTGACATCGGTGGTGGGGAAGATGCTGGAGTCAATTATAAAAGATGAAATAGCGACACATTTGGATGGCAGTAACAGGATCGGTTTGAGTCAGCATTGATTTACGAAGGTGAAATCATGCTCGACTAATCTTCTGGAAATTTCTGAGGATGTAACTAGGAAAATGGACAAGGGAGAGCCAGTGGATGTAGTGTACCTGGACCTTCAGAAAGCATTTGATAAGGCCCCACATAGGAGATTAGTGGGCAAAATTAGGGCACATTGTATTGGGGGTAGAGTGCTAACATGGATATGAAATTGGTTGGCAGATAGGAAACAAAGAGAAGGGATTAACGGGTCCCTTTCAGATTGGCAGGCAGTGACTAGTGGGGTTTTGCAAGGCTCGGTGCTGGGACCGCAGCTATTTACAATATATATCAATGATTTAGATGAAGGGATTCAAATTTGCAGATGACACAAAGCTGGGTGGTAGTGTGAACTGTGAGGAGGCTGTGAAAATGCAGGGTGACTTGGACAAGTTGGGTGAGTGGGCAGATGCATGGCTGATGCAGTTTAATGTGGATAAATGTGAGGTTATCCACTTTGGTAGCAAAAACAGGAAGGCAGATTACTATCTAAATGGTGTCAAGTTGGGAAAAGGGGAAGTACAACGGGATCTGGGGGGTCCTTGTTCATCAGTCAATGAAAGTAAGCATGCAGGTACAGCAGGCAGTGAAGATAGCAAATGGCACGTTGGCTTTTATAACAAGAGGAGTTGAGTATAGGAGCAAAGAGGTTCTTCTGCAGTTGTGTAGGGCCCTAGTGAGACCACACCTGGAGTATTGTGTGCAGTTTTAGTCCCCTAATTTGAGGAAGGACATTCTTGCTATTGAGGGAGTACAGCGTAGGTTTACAAGGTTAATTCCCGGGATGGCGGGACTGTCATATGCTGAGAGAATGGAGCGGCTGGGCTTGTATATTTTGGAGTTTAGAAGGATGAGAGGGAATCTTATTGAAACATATAAGATTATTAATGGTTTGGACACGCTAGAGGCAGGAAACATGTTCCTGATGTTGGGGGAGTCCAGAACCAGGAGCCACAGTTTCAGAATAATGGGAAGCCATTTAGAACGGAGACAAGCAAACACTTTTTCTCACAGAGAGTGGTGAGTCTGTGGAATTCACTGCCTCAGAGGGTGCTGGAGGCCGATTCTCTGGATACTTTAAAGAGAGAGCTGGATAGGGCTCTTAAAGATAGTGGAGTCAGGGCATATGGGGAGAAGGCAGGAAAGGGGCACTGATTGGGGAAGATCAGCCATGATCACATTAAATGGCGGTGCTGGCTCGAAGGGCCGAATGGCCTATTCCTGAACCTATTGCCTATTGTCTATTGATATCCCCAAAGAAACTCGGCAGGGCAATGTCCAAGACCGTATCTTTCTTAGCTGCTTCATTAATAGTCATCCTTCCACATTACTTCCACGTTAGAATTCCATTCACAATTTATCCGAAAATGAAGCAGTCCACATTGGCATGCAGCAAGACCAATACAACTTTCAGACTTGGGCTGATAAGTGGCATGTAGACAATTACACTACAAAAAGTCAGACAATAACCAACTCCAAGAAGAAAATCTTGTGGCGACACAAGACACTGCAGATGCTGGAAACTTGAGCAAAGCAAAGCAAACTCAACAGTTCAGACAGCATCGTTGGAGGGAATGGAAGATGACATTTTGAGTCTGGGACCTGTCTGCAGTTTTGTTCTTAGTTAATTCCACACCAGGGCATCGGAAATGTCCTAATTCTACAGGGAACGGGGGTTCCCCTCCCCTACTATAGATGAGGCTCTCACCAGGGTCCCTTCAATACCCTGTAACACTGCTCTCTCTCCCCATACCCCCACTCGTACCAAGGGCAGAGTCCCCCTAGTCCTCACCTTTCACCCCATTAGCCATCACATACAACAAATAGTCCTCCGTCATTTTCGCCACCTCCAACGTAATCCCACCACTCGCCATATCTTCCCATCTCCCCCCCTGTCTGCTTTCTGCAAAGACCGCTCCCGCCCGTAACTCCCTGGTCAATTCTTCCCTTCCCTCCCGCACCACCCCCTCCCAGGGCACTTTCCCTTGCAACAGCAAGAGATGCTACACTTGTCGCTTTACCTTCCCCCTCGACTCCATTCAAGGACCCACACAGTCGTTCCAGGTGCGACAGAGGTTCACCTGCATCTCCTCCAACCTCATCTATTACATCCGCTGCTCTTAATGTCAGCTGATCTACATCGGTGAGACCAAGTGTAGGCTTGCCAATCGTTTTGCTGGACACCTCCGCTCGGTCCGCATTAACCAACCTGATCTCCCTGTGGCTCAGCACTTCAACTCCCCCTCCCATTCCGAAGGCAAGGCAAGGCAAGTTTATTTACATAGCACCATTCGTACAAGCTGCAATTCATAGTGCTTTACAAAAGAAACAAAAGAATAACATAGTTTAAAAACATTGCAGAATCACAATACAACACAGGACAACAAAATAGCCCATAATCAAAAATTACATAACAAGCAATAAGCCAATTGCATGTATAGTAAAACAAAGTCACTAAAATATTAAAATGATTTTAAAAGCACATAAAAGGGTTAAGATTAGAAGATTAAGATTACCTACATGTTGGGTTATGGAAAAGCTACAGTAAACAACAGTGTTTTTAGGCCTGATTTAAATGAGGTTACAGTCTGTGCACACCTCAGGTGTTCAGGGAGCTTGTTCCACAGGTGTGGAGCATAAAAACTGAACGCTGCTTCAGCCTTTTTAGTTCTGACCCTGGGAACACAAAGCCTGTCCCTGAAGACCTGAGGAGTCTAGGTGCCTCATATACAACAAGTAGGTCAGAGACGTATTTTGGACCCAGACCATTCAGTGCCTTGTAGGCCAGTAACAGAATTTTAAAATCTATCCTTTTACACACAGGGAGCCAGTGCAAAGATTTAAGGACAGGTGTAATGTGGTCCATTTTCTTGGTGTTGGTCAAGACTCTGGCAGCGGCATTCTGGATAAGCTGCAGTTGTTTAATTGATTTTTTACTGAGACCTGTAAAGATACCATTACAATAATCTAACCTACTGAAGATATATGCATGAACAAGTTTTTCAGTGTATTTTTTGGATAGAAATCCCTTGATTCTTGCAATGTTTTTTTAGATGGTAGTAGGCAGATTTGGTAATGGTCTTTATATGGCTGTTAAAATTCAAATCCGAGTCCATAACTACACCAAGGTTTCTGGCTTTGTCTGTGGTTTTCAGTGCAATTGAGTCAAGTTGAGCACTTATCTCTAGCCTTGTATTTTTGGGGCCAAGGACAATAATTTCTGTCTTATTTGCATTGAGCTGGAGGAAGTTCTGGTTCATCCACTCATTGATTTGTTTGACACACTGACTCAGTCAGTGTAGGGGACTATGGTCATGTGGTGACACTGCGATATAAAGTTGTGTGCCATCGGCATAAGTATGGTAGGATATGTTAAAATACTCTATTTATCTGAGCTAGGGGGAGCATGTAAATATTGAACAAGATGGGTCCAAGAATGGAGCCCTGGGGAACCCCGCATGTGAGTTTTGTATGTTCTGATTCATAATTACCAAGGGAAACAAAATAATCCCGATCTTTCAAGTAGGATTTGAACCAGTCCAGCACAGAACCAGAGAGTCCTACCCACTTCTCCAGTCTGTCAAGCAGTATGTTATGGTCCATCGTATCAAAAGCAGCACTGAGATCCAGAAGTACCAAAACTGAAGCTTTTGATGCATCACTGTTTAGATGTCGTTTAGGACCTTAGTAAGTGCAGTCTCAGTGCAGTGATGTGGCCGAAATCCTGACTGGAAAACATTAAAAATATTGTTTTTAATCTGACCTTTCTGTCCTGGGCCTCCTCCATGGCCACACCACCGGAATTTGGAGGAGCAGCACCTCATATTCCGCTTGGGCAGTCTGCACCCTAGCGGCATAAACATTGACTTCTCCAATTTCCGGTAGCCCTTGCTGTCTCCTCCCCTTCTCAGCTCTCCCTCAGCCCTCGGGCTCCTCCTCTTCCTTTCTCCTCCCCGCCCCCCCCCCCCCCATCCTACATCAGTCTGAAGAAGGGTTTCGGCCCGAAACATTGCCTATTTCCTTTGCTCCATAGATGCTGCTGCACCCGCTGAGTTTCTCCAGCACTTTTGTCTACCTTGTTCTTAGTTGAGATGATTAGTGGTCGGTATGGACTCAGTGGGCCAGAGGGCCTAATTTCATTCAGTACCTCTAAAAAAAATTCTAGCATCTGCAGTCTAATGACATTTTGGGCAAAACATGGCAGATCATAGGAAGAATGGAGAGGCAGGACAAAACATGGCAGGTCAAAGGTGAATATTGGTGGGGGGGGGGGGGGGGGGGGGGTGGGTGTTTGATTGGAACATGGATGGACAAAGGCCAGAGATGAACACATACAAGGTGTGAGAGTAAAAGATTACACAGTTGAAAATGTTGTAGATGGAGGATTGAGGAGGTGCAAATTGATTATGAATGTAGGTGGAAGGGAAGGGGAGGGAACAGATAGGTGCAAGGTCAGCCAGGACTGAGGGGATTGGATGGGGAAAGAAAGGGGAAAGAAAGGGACTTTCTTAACGTTTCTGGAACAGAGAGAGATTTAGCAATTTAGCAACAGTCTGAAGAAGGGTTTTGGCCCAAAACGTTGCCTATCTCCTTCGCTCCATAGATGCTGCTGCACCCGTTGAGTTTCTCCAGCATTTTGTGTACCCGAGATTTAGCAATTGATTGAAGGCCATGTTTTCAGATCTCACACCCTCCATTTTTTCCTCCAGTGGTATTTGTGCCTCAGTAACACGGCAAATGTGTCAACATTTTCACAATTTTAATTGATTGATATCCTACATTTGATTTCAAATTGGTAGATAAACGACAGCTGAATTGTCACGATATCCTTCTCTGGGAGATTGTGCATGGAAATACAATCATTACGCTACCGTGGAAAGTTTAAATCCAGTAAAACAAATTTGACCAAAGGTGCCAATATTAGTAATGACGGATTCTGATTCAACAGGATTGTCTTAAAAACAGAAACATTCACTTCATTTAAAAACTTTTAGCGAAATCAATCAGATACTTGTCCATTTCTGACTCAGGACTTATGTTAGACCTTTTGAACTCTCAGTGTCTGAAAATGTGGCGTGGAAAGAGTTCATGTTCTCTGCAGACCATCCACGAGGAAGCAACAGTGCATCTTCCCAGCAATCAGTTTGAAGGATTGTGACATGAACAGCTCAAAGGCTGAACAAGGAAGTATCAATTACTTACTGAATACCATGTTCAATCTGGTAAATAAACAAAAATGCTGAATGGGAGTGAAAAGCATTTGTGCTGACTCATGGTTAGTTTCATCCCAGCTGTTGGCAGGCAACTGTAACTCTCTGGTTTACTCATCCCTTCCCACCCAAACCACCCGCTCCTCAGGTACTTTTCCCTGCAACCAGAGGAGATGTAACACCTGTCTCTATATCTCCTCCATTGACTCCGTTCAAGGACCCTGACAGTCATTTCAGGTGAGGTTCACTTGCACCTCCTCCAACCTCATCTATTGCATCTGCTGTTCCAGGTGTGGACTC
Source organism: Raja brachyura (assembly GCA_963514005.1). The sequence continues at coordinate 57,583,273 of OY740789.1, forward strand.
CTATGTATGGGCGAGACCAAGCAAACTCCCGGTTGCTAAACACTTTAGCTCCTCCTCCCTCCCATTCACATACTGACCTTACTGTCCTGGGCCTCCTCTATTGTCAAAGGCCCAACCCAAATTGGAGGAACAGCACCTCATATTTCTCTTGGGCAGTTTACAACCCACCGGTATGGACATTGACTTCTCTAACTTCTATTTAACCCTTGCATTTCCTCTCTCTCTCCATCCCTCCCCTATCCCAGTTTTCCTCCCAGTCTGACGGTCCCCTTGATTAAAAATGTTTTATCTTTGTATGCTTCATTGTCACCTTCCCCAGCTAACAATGATCTATTCTACAGTTTCCTTGATCTTCATCTGCTTTGACGTCTCGATTTCACACCACATATTATTTATCTCTGCATCTCCCTCTCCCCCGACTCTCAGTCTGAAGAAAGGTCTCGCCCCGAAATGTCATCCATTCCTCTCTCCAAAGATGCTGCCTGTCCCGCTGAGTTACTACTGCATTTTGCTTCAATCTACGTTTTTAACCAGCATCTGCAGTTCCATCCTACACACCAAGCTTTTCACTGTACCTTGGTACATGTGACAATAAACTAAACTCAAAAATTGAAATAAAGGGAAGGACCTATTGAAAGGAAAAGTATCAATAAAAATGAATTTAAAAAATTTCATTAGAAGTCTCCAGATCTAATGAAAACCCGAGGCCTGAATCTCCACATTTATAATTGTTAATTTTCAGTGTCAGAGAGGCTGCTCTCCGCAGAATGTAATTATCGTGCCTCTAATAAGGGCGTTTAAACTGAAATGGACAAACCTTAAATTACTGCAACATGTCCAATTTATAGCTGCTCTACAAGCACAACACCCTCACACCATTCAAGGTATTTCATTGTGCCCTGCAACACAAGGAGGTCATTTTCACAAGGTTAGTCATGCAGTTGTGACAACAAATCTAATTATTCTCATTTGCTGCCATCTAAAGTTGCTGCATGATTAAAGATAAATAAGAGCAAGTCCAATGAGCCTTGTAGTTACCTTGACCAGAAATTCTAGATAACTGATTTTCTTTTACCCAGAGTAAGGAAATTAAAAATCAGAGGATATAAATTTAAGGTGAGAGGGGAAAGAAGGGAGAGTGAAGTCATTGTAGGGTGAGTGGAGTTAGAACAAGTCCTGGCATTGTTCCAACAAAATGTTATAACAAAAGTCACCAACAAACTGTATTTTAAAATGTTAAAATATTGCAAAGAATGTTTTGGTGAGCCAGCCAGAGAAGTGCAGTCACCTCCACTCTCCATTACGTCTACTACTGTCATTTCACCTTTTGCAATCTTGTCTTTGCACACAGGACCTACCTTCAGGCTTCTCCAGGCAGGACCCGGCACTCAATCTCCTTCAAATGGAATCACTGACGGTGGTGGAGCACCAACAATTCAACCCAATAGCGTAAAAAAGGATAAGGTTCAGCTTTAGATCCACCTTAAGCCTTGTCGGCAGTGTTTGTCATGGTCCATAAAAGAGCAAGATAACTCTCCCTCTCACCTATGAAATTCACAAATGGGTTTCTCAATTAATTGTGGCCAAAATTTAACCAGTACAATTACTAGGAAATTGCCAAATCTATCGCATTCTATAACAAGCAAATTAAGTTCTACAATCCATTACGACGGGATAATGGATGACGTGCCATTTTAATAGTAAGCGATGCTGGGACCACTCTGGAGAGGGCCAGTATTTTTGAAACTTTGAGATGGTCTAAGTTGCTCTAAATGTTTTGAGTATAATATGAGAAATGAGTGCTCCATAACTTTGAACAATCTCTGGAACTAATGTCAATCATAGAGTGTGGAAACAGGCACATTGACCCAACTTGCTCACATGTGCCAGCTGCACTAGTCTGCCCCAGCCACACTCGTCAATTGAAGAGGCCAAAATAATGATCTACATCCATTGTTAGCACACTGGGTATGAGCATTGGCCACTTGTAATTAAGGCATTGGTTATTTAGCTTCTTTGCATTTTTATTGGGGCAGTAACTGACCTGGTCATCCACTGCTTAATTGAAGTGTTATACCCTAATCCTGACAAAAGTAGATGTGGGAGGCATGAGCTGTTTCTGTTAATTGCTCATTAGTCTTAGTAATCATATGAACATTTCCATAATAACCTAAGGTTTATTTAAGTGGGGCTGTGTAATTGGCCTATGTGAGACTGAAAATCTGATTGGTCGTAATTCTGTTGCTGTGACTTCAATGATTTAAGGAAATAATTCACATCAAATCATGAACCACATTCATCTGAGTTTTTAGTTTATAAAAACATTATTTTCAAAATGTTTTGAGTCTCATAAATATAATATGAATAAGGAAGAAGTTGTTGATAGCTACTGACAAGTTAAAGTAACACAACCTGTTTAAATTTCTTCAATAAAACACAGTCTATATGGTAAATACATTTTAAACTGTCATGAAGAATGTTTGGAAGAATGAGGGTGGATTAATTGAAATGTAACGAATAGTGAAAGGCTTAGATAGAGTGGATGTGGAGCAAATGTTTCCACTAGTGGGAGAGTCCAGGACCAGAGGTCATAACCTCTGAATTAAAGGTTGTTCCTTCAGGAAGGAGACGAGGAGGCATCTCTTTAGTTAGATGGTGGTGAATCTGGGGAATTCTTTGCCACAGATAGCTGCGGAGACCAAGTCAATGATTATTGTTTAAGATAGAGATAGATAGATTCTTGATTAGTACCGTGTCAGAGGTTATGGGCGGAAGGCAGGAGAATGAGGTTAGGAGGGAGAGATAGATCAGCCATGATTGAATGGAGAAGTAGACTTGATGGGCTGTATGGCCTAATTCTGCTCCTATCACTATGACCTTAGGACAACTTTTTGATTTATCACACTTCCTAGATATTCTGTGAGATACCCTTGCTCCTTCACCCAAATTATCATTAAAAATACATATGTATCTTTCTCCTTTATAGTTTTTGATCTAAATCCAAAATGCTGATGAGATGGAAAGACACAAAGTGCTGGAGTAACTCGTCTGCAGAAGGATCTCCCCAAAACGCCATCTATCCGTGGTCTCCAGAGATGCTGCCTGACCTGCACTTCCTGTTACTCCAGCACTTTGTGCGCTTTTTTGTATTGACCAGCATCTGCAGTTCTTTGTTTCTACCTGCTGATGTATAGTCACGAAAATAAAAATCTGAATTAATTGATTAATGGCAATCACTTATTGATTACCACTCATCTGATTTGATCATCTGCCATCTTCGGTGCCTCTATGCAGATGCAATCACGCTTCAACTGGTTAAACACAGTTTATTGTTGAGAGCTATGCTCACATAAAGCCACACTCACGCTTTGTTGTATCCTCTGAGTCATTCAATTAGAATAATAAGATGTGAAACCAAAATTAATCATTGTTAAAAATAAACAGTTTAGCAAAGAAACATGAATCATGAAAAGATGGGAAGGAATACAAAGAGTAAACAGAAAGTAAGGTTGGAAACGTGGGGCAGCTGGTAGAGCTGCAGCCTCACAGCGCCAGAGACCCAGGTTCAATCCAGTCCTCGGCTGCTGTTTGTGTTTAGTTTGCATGATCTCCCTGTGACCATGTGGATGCACCACCTTTAACATATAAAAGTGTCAGAACACTTCATTGGTGGGAAGATGGAAGTATTAAGATGAGGATAGAGTGTTTATGGAAGGTAGTGAAAGTGTAGAGAAAATATCGTGGATGATGAAAAAATAAGCGAGGAGCTTAGTAAGGCAGAACAGTCTAAGGAAAACATTACTGTTTGAAATTCAGTTTGGTTTACTGTCCCTTCGGCCCACCGAGTCCACACTGACCATCAATCACTCATTCACAATAGTTCTAAGTGCTCCAATTTTCACATATACTTTTTACACACTCGGGGAAATATACAGAGGACAATTTACCTACAAGCCCGGACGTCTTTGGGACTTGGGAGGAAACTGGAGCACTGGAGGAAATCTACATGGTCACAAGTACAGCGTGCAAACTCAGCTCTACCAGCTGAGCCATTGTCCCACCAAAATGGATATGTTTAATGAGGTAAGAGGAAGATGTAGATAAAGGAGGATATTTTACACAGAGGGCAGTGAGTGTCTGGAATGTTGCCGGGGTGGTGGTTGAAGTAGATAGGTTCGTGGCATTTAAAATACTTTTGGATAGGCATATAGATATGCAGGGAATGGAGAGATGTGGGTTATGAGCAGGTAGATAAGTGATGGTCATGGCACAGACATTGTTGGTCGTAGGACCTGTTCTTGTGTTGTCCTGTTCTATGTCTCTTGCTGCGTGGAGAAATCTCTTCAGGATATGCCTACTTTAAAGAAGTTCTCCTCCTCCCAGTCTCAACAAGGGTCCCGTCCGGAGAGGTCACATATTAATGCCCTCTAGAGATACTGCCTCACCCGCTGAGTTACTCCAGCACTTTTCAACACCTTTCTATGTTCTCTGTTTCAGGAATCATTTAGATCAAGGGCTGAGCATAGACCAGGCATTGAAGGTTGAAAGCCATAAAAAAATGGGTTCCTTTGGATTTTAAATGGAGGCATGAGCCTGGAATATTTTTACCATGCCGTTAAAACAGCTTTGTGCGTCACCCTAAGGCTGTTTATGAAAGTCGCATTAAGAAAGAGAAGTTGCCAGGTTCACAGAACAATTACTTCAGGTTTCATTGTCTATCACCATTGTGAAAGTGACACTGATGTTCCCTATTGATGTGCTGCAATTTCTCACTGTTCGCAGTGTGAAATACAGCAGGCACAATCTTTGCAAGCAGTTCTTAAAATGCTTATGAAAATGCAAACACCAATCTTCACAAACAATCGTTTGCACGCTTGGGAATACATTGTGCAATTCAGAGACGGACATCGTGCTGCTGGAAAATCATCAATTCAGAAAAAGACACTCTTTGGCCCAAACTCTGTTGGCCTCCCAGCAGAGAGAGATGTCCGTCAGGGAATGTTGCCAAATGGCCCATTCCAGAGGTAGGAGCACGTGCTGAAGAACTCGCTGATGCTTGGACAGAATTATGTCAAAGCTCTGTGAGGGAGGAACACAGTCGGGGGGCCTCGCACTGCGTCACATTGAGGGGCAGAGACAGTGCAGAAGCGCCTCAAACATGGGAAGGGATAAAACTGCAGGGCCCCCATGGTTGGGTTGGGTTAACATTTGGTGAGCGTTTGACGGCACTGGACCTGTACTCATTGGAGTTTAGAAGGATGAGGGGGAAACTCATTGAAACTTATAGAATAGTGAAAGGCCTAGATAGAGTTGTTCTGGAAAGGATGTTTCCACTAGTGGGAGAGTCCAGGACCAGAGTCCATAGCCTCAGAAGGAAAGGACGTACCTTTAGAAAGACGAGGAGGGATATCTTTAGTCAGAGGGTGGTGAATCTCTGGAATTCATTGCTACATGAGGCGGAGGAGACCAAGTCAACAGATATTTTTAAGGCGGAGATTGTGTGTCTTTTACTCCAGATGCTGGAAGAGTTTGTATAACATATTATTCACTGAAAATGCATTTATGCAGAAAGGCCTCAAACATCCCAGGCTTGCATTAACCTATATTTCAAGATTCTCTATTTAAATAACCTGCATATTCTTCAGATGGCCTTTCAGAAATATGGCCTCTTTTTGCCTCTGTTGGGTTTTATGCTACAGATGACCAAAAATAAAAACTTTACTCTGGTTTCCTAAACGTTTGGATTGAGGTTTTCTTCTCTGTATCTGGGAGCTGCTACTATCTGGTCAAAAAAGTGACCCGCTCCTAAACTCTTATTAATTTCCGAAGTGCTCATGATTGCACAAACCCAAGAACTGATTTCCTTTCTTGTGTTTCCTTAATGAGGGTGAAATCATTGTTTTATTTGAAATAGTCTTGGTCTCAGAAAATGACTGTAATCGAGGCTACAATCAGAATTTGAAATGTGTACTTAATTTTTATTGTGACGCTTCTTGCTAAATCCATTTCACTCTATGATAATATGCTTCTTTATAAGCACATACCTGTTCCCCAAGTGTTCAATAAGGAACTGCAGATGCTGGAAAATCAAAGGTAGACAAAAGTGCTGGAGAAACTCAGCGGGTGCAGCAGCATCTATGGAGCGAAGGAAATAGGCAATGTTTTTCGGGCCGCAACCAGAAGAAGGGTTTTGGCCCGAAACGTTGCCTATTTCCTTCGCTCCATAGATGCTGCTGCACCCGCTGAGTTTCTCCAGCAATTTTGTCTACCTGTTCCCCAAGTATCAGGCAGAACACTAAGAACAGTGGCAATAGAACATGTCTGATCCTTTCCATTGATCCTTCCAGCTAGAATATGAAACTACACCAAATTTTGGCTTGGACTGGAAAACAATAGCTCAGAAGGTGAATAATTTGACTTTTAACCACAATATGTGCATTTGAGGATTGCAGTCACTTTTAACTTCCTTACCTACTCGCTTTATTCAGGTAAACATTGAATTAGCACTCTAATCAAGCGGTTTAAGAAATTTTAAATGGAAAATAAGAGACGATGCACATGTTAAAAGGGAAAGATAACACCATCCATATCAATCTGTGCTAGTCCCATTTTGTTTTAATGGGCATGGTGTGACAGAGACTTCAGTGACTGAAGCTTCCTTGCCCACTTTGTCTGAAGATCATTTGTGACAAGTGAACATGGCAGAAGATGAGGATGGAAATCAGAATAATAATGAGAATTTATGCATGTTGCCCTTGAGCATCCCTGGGCTTGTCACATGGGTTTTGGGCTGTTTAAAAAAAAAACTAATAAACCCTGCAGATGGCAGCAGTACTTAATAATCATAGAAAATAATTCTGTCCAACAAAAATACTGGAAAACAACAGTTTCATAGTAAGAGTTATTAAAACATACCTTTTAGAGAAGGCAGAAATATCATAATGACATCTTGTTTGTGGCGTAAGCTAATCAGTGCAGGATGGGAAGAGGCAGTGAAAAGATAAATGTCTTGAGCTAGATATATTTTAAGATTATTTGACAACTTAATTTATTTTTGTATTGTAGCAGACTGCTGTTTTGAAATATCAGCTTGAGTGAAAATCCAGGGTTGTTTAGGTTGTGCTAAATATACCTTATGTCACTATAAATAATCAATAAATCAGGAGTATCAATGTCAATCACAAATTTACAACTTTCAATATATTTAGTCTGGTGAAGGAAATTCGACATTCTCATTTCATATTGTATCAAAATGATTTATACCCAAAGAGACAGTTCTGGTTTCTTCCAATTTATTGGTGACCCAATTTATATCCCAAGTAATTCTAATTTATACATTTTAGTTTAGTTTAGAGATACAGCGTGGAAACAGGTCTTTCGACCCACCGAGTCTGCGTCAATCAACAATCACCCATACACTAGTTCTATCCAGCGCACTAGGGAGAATTTACAGAAGCCAAGTAACCTACAAACCTCCACGTCTTTGGAATGTGGGAGGAAACCGGAGCTCCCGGAGAAAACCCACATGATCACAGGGAGAACTTACAAACTCTGTACTGATAGCATTCATAGTCAGGATAGAACCAGTGTCTCTGGCACTGTAGGGCAGCATCTCCACCGCTGCCCCACTGTGCCGCCTCATGACACCATTTTTTTGATAAGAGAAATGAAGATTAGTTTCTGCCGGGGTGAGCTACCTGTGTAAGATGCTGACCTTGGATAAAAAGGTTGAACTAACCATTTTTGGCCCCTCAGTATCAGGTCGCAGCTCATTGCCAGCCTGAACCTCAGTGATGAGATCCCTCACAGCAGCAGATCTTTGTGCACATGGCTGCCCTCACACAAGTGGCGGGATGGGAGTGGGAGTGGGAGCCACAGGAGAGGCTTAATCCACAAAGCAGTTGAAACAGTTTGCATGTGTAGGAAGGAACTGCAGATGCTGGTTTACACCAAAGGTAGACACAAACTGGTGGAGTAATTCAGCGAGTCAGGTAGCATTTCTGATGACATAGATGACGGCTTGGGTCTGAAGAAAGGTTCCAACCCAAAACGTCACCTGTTCCTTTTCTCCACAGATGCTTCCCGATCGGTTGAAACAATTTGCAATTCTTTATCCTTTTGGGCTCACACCCGTCTGTCTATCTCTGGCATTTGTCCAACAATCTGCCTTACAAAACACCCCCTCGCCGGTGTTCACCTATTACTGTCTTGCCCCTCATAACTCAGTCTGAAGAAGGGTTCTGAGCTGAAATGTCACTCATCCATGTTCTCCAGGGATGCTGCGTGACCCGCTGATTTACGTCAGCATTTTGTGGCTATCTTTGAAAAACTTTGACAGCTTACTGGGAACCTGAGGGGTACCATTTTCACATAAATGGTGGTGGGTGTATGGAATGAGCTGTTGGGGGAGGTAATTGAGGCAGGTACTATCACAATGTTTAAGAAATATTTGGATAGGTATATGGATAGGACAGGTTTAAAGGGATACGGGCCAAATGCAGGCAGGTGGGACTAGTGTAGCTGGGACATGCTGATTGGTGTGAGCAAGTTAGGCCAAAGAACCTGTTTCAACACTGTATGTCTCTAGGAATGAAGAAGATTGTAAGATATGGTGAACATTGCCCAGTCCATGACAGGTACTGACCTACCCACCATCGAAGGAATTTACAGGAGTCTGCTGGGGGCAGTAGTTGAGGCAGGTACTATCGCAATGTTTAAGAAACATTTAGACAGGTACATGGATAGGACAGGTTTTGAGGAATATGGGCCAAATGCAGGCAGGTGGGACTTGCATTGATGGGACATGTTGGTCAGTGTGGAAAAGTCGAGCTGAAGGGCCTGTTTCTATGCTGTAACACTCAGCCGTATGCCTAAACCTGTCAGAATCTCAGTATGTTTCATAATGCCTCAGAGTTTGAAATATCCAAATCCATTCTAATTAAATATCAAATAATTAAAATATTTAAAAAATACCAAGATTTAACAAAAGTTAAGACAGTTAAGAACATTTAAAAAACAATTAAAAATGTAATTAAACTATTAAAAAAATGTAAATTACCAAATACTTTGCACATAGCTGTTGCTTCCCATTAAATTGAACAGAGTTGTCGTTTGTGACCACTACCCGTGAATTGATACCGGGTGACTATAGAGCACAGTGCAGTGATAAATGTCAGCAGCAGCGTTGTTACTCTGGCTGCCAGCTGGAAAATCCCCAATTGTGCATATAAACATAAGAAATGGAAACGGTGGTAAATCAAATAGCCCAGCAGGTCTGCTCAGCCTTTCAAAAGATCATCATTAGCCCCCTACTTTGGGTTTATGCCTCTGAAATTATACCCTGATCGCTGTTCATTCATCACGCACTAGATTGCAACTGGTAGAAAATAATTAGCTACTCATCTGGTTGCCATTTGCAGTGGGATAATTCAGATAAGGTACACAAATGGAATAAATAATTTAACTAGTCTGCATGATGCAGCTTTAAAATCTTATCACCAATGTAGATACACGCTATGCACGGGTCTTTCAAAGTTTACCACCATTTCAACCCTTTCAGAGTGTTAGCTATAATTGATCTTCTTGTGTGCCAACAGGACACAAAATACTTCAAGACAACTGGCGACGATCTGTGAAGCACAGATAGATCTAATTAAACTATTCTATTGATTTAGTTGTAATGGCCATTTTTCGAAAATGCTGTTCAAATGGAGCTTTTGATTTTCCTATTCTTAGCAGAACAAAGCAAGAAATCATTCTGCTTAGCGCTCTGCAAGGCACAGCTTGTCTCAGCACTCATATTATCGCCAATTGGATTATTTTTCTCGATTTTCAGCAAATTTAAAAGGGTTGGTATTCTGTTCCATACTAAACATCGGAAACCCTGTGCATTCTCTGTTTGTACTGGAAATGATCTCCAACAGGTCTGGAGCAGCATAGGGGGGCCTTATTTCTAAGCTGCATTGAATGATTCTGCTCAATGTTCTTAGTGCATGATTTATGTTATTAAAGCTGGAAATGGTGCAGAGAAGATTTACGTCACCCCCTTCCTTCTCTCCAGAGATACTGCCTGTCCCCCGAGTTACTCCAGCATTTTGTGTTTATCTTTGGTGTAAACCAGCATCTGCAGTTCCTTCCTACACTGTCCGTTTTGGTAGGTTATTCTCTTCTGTGCTTTGATTTATAATAATCTGCTCAGATGAATAATTTAACAGAGACTGGAAGCTATTCTTAACATATAGGCAAATAATCTATTGCATCAGAAAAGCACAGATCAGTAAAACTGGCGTAGATTTGTCAGAAAGATAGTTTAAATACTCAATGTAATTTAATCCTGTTCTAATTGAAAACTGAAGAAAATCGGACAAAACTCTCAAATGTTGTGAAAAACTTGGGCTTGTCAATAATTTTAATAACATGGGCCAGATGCACGGATGCTTTTATTATATTGACATTTTATTATATTGACTGTTAATAAAAATGAGGTCAGGAAAGTTGAATTAGATTGCATACTTAACTGCAGACATAGATCTTGCAGTGATTTATAAATACAGTCCATGTCATCTTTAACTCTGGCTTTTCCGATGTTGTATGCCAGCTAGTGCCAAAAGGAAAGGCAGGCACCGAGAGTTATTGTGCTTTACGCTCCTGCTTTCAAAGTGATCTTCCCAGCAGTGTGATAAGCAAGATAAATAGCATTAGATCATAGGTCGATGCCGGGGTAACTCAGCGGGACAGGCAGCATCTCTGGAGAGAAGGAATGGGCGACGTTTCGGGTCGAGACCGTAGCATTAGATACATACATATAGTTTATTTGTGAGGATCAATGGGATAGATTGGCAGAGGTTCCTATGAGGACAATAAAATATAACATCAAAATAATGCTATACACACAGGCCAGAGTCGTTCCTGTATTTTCATTAACTCCCCCTGTTAGCAGCTCACTGAGAGCAAAAGCATTCAAACACATGGATAAGGTCATTTTTAATTTAAACTTAAATCTATGGATGATTTTTTTTTGGAAAACATTGTAATGATTGTCTTTAAACCCTGATTAGAAGAGCCAAGAGTCTAATTTGAACGTCATATTTTTTTCCCAATATAAGATTTTAAAAGTAAGTTATGGCCCTGAGGGGTTATGTTGTACATGTGTACATTCAGGAGATTAGGACCCAAAGGGCAGAATAACACTAAATGGAGATTGAAACAGCTACATAATGGACAACAGGGCTGAGACACTGTCAGACAGAGAATAAACACCTACATTGCAACCCTCAAAGGCCAATGTGCAAGAAAATTGAACTTTTACTGCACACATCACTTTCAATTATTTTCATGATATTTCATCAGGTTCAGCTTATCCCAGGGTATTGATTTGTTCTCACTCATTACCGATTTTCTCTTTGTCACAGGCATCCTGCTGGAAAGCAAGAAAGTGCTAAATCTCAACAGAGGACTATTTTTAAACTCGTTAACCTCTTCAGCTGTTTCAAAGTGAAGGCCCATGTGGCACGGTGAGATACAAGACATGGCTTAATGAGGAAAGTAAGTTAGAATCAATGGGAAGGCCAGAGTCATGTCACCGTGGGAACACAACTTAGGACAGCAGAACATGAAAGTGTATTTCTTCTATCATTAGAAACCAGTGAATCTAATGTTGTGCAATCACTTAACATGGCTTATACCTCATATTTCTTCCCATAACACTTACAGGTGATGGCTGGAGGCTTTAAAGAGACCAATCAAATTTTAACAGCTGAAGAATATTTCGACAGCAGTCTCATTATGATAGCTCTATTTTAAGAAAGGCTATTTATTGTACTTTGGTCTCAATTGATCTTCAGATTATTGTTTGGGCCTTATTCTCACGGAGAACCGTGTTCGAACTTTATCAGACTCATCTCATGTTTCTTTTATTGCCAAGGCAGGGCTCAGCCAACAGGCACCAGTAGTCTCCCAGAACCAATACAATAATTACTGCTAGTTGCATCTGCATTCTTTGACCTGAAAGGTCATCAGATTCCATCACTGCTTCAGCTCATTTGCTGCTCATACCTCATGCTTTACAGGCATGACTATTTGCTATTAATATTGGTTTATTGTCACATACACAGGGATGTAGTGAGAAGCTTTATTTTATTGCTATCCAGTCAAATCATACCATACATGAGTACAATCAAGTCATACACAGTCAAGAGGTAGTGCAAAGAGAAAAATACCGGATTGCAGGATATAATGTAAATGTTACAGTGTAACCGCAACAGAGAAAAAGTCCATGTTCCACAATGAGGTAGGTTGGAAGATTATGTCTGCATCCCATCTTATGGGAGGAGTGTTGTCTGATAACAGTGGGGAAGGAGATGTTTCTGAAAGTGGTGGTATGTGCTTTCTGGCTTTTGTATCTTCGGTAGGGCCCTGGAGAGTGTGATGAAGCAGAGGAATCAATGAGTACAAATACATAGTTCCCTGAAAGTGGCATCACAGTTACTTGGTGTGGCGGAGAAGGCTTTTGGCATGCCTACCTTCATCAGTCAGGGAATTAAGAATACAAGTTGGGATGCTATATTACCATTGCACAAGATGTTACTGAGGTGGCACTTGGCGTATTGTGCTCAGTTTTGGTCACCCTGCCACAGGAAATATGTCATTATGCTAGAAAGAGAAGATTTTTCAGGAATTGAAGATCTGAGCTATATTGAGAGGTTGGGCTGGCTAGGACTTTATTCTTTTCAGCTCGGGAGAATGAGGGGTGATCTTATGGAAGCGTATATAATTGAAGGGACCAGATGCACAAAATCTTTATCGCAAGGTAGGGGACTCAAGAACTAGAGGACATAGGTTTATGATGAGAAGAAAAAGATTGAGGGGTAATTTTTTCACGCAGCGGCTGTCAAGTATGTCAAATAAGGAAGCAGGTGAAATGTGTAGGAAGGAAATGCAGATGGTGGTTTAAACTGAAGATAGACACAAAAAGCTGGAGAAACATCAGGCAGCATCTCTAGAGAGAAGGAATGGGTGTTTTTTGGGTCAAGGCGTTGGTCTCGACCCAAAACGTTACCCGTTCCTCCTCTCCAGCAATGCTGCCTGTCCCACTGAGTTACTCCAGCTTTTTGTGTGGTTGAGAAGTGGTTGAGGCACTTTTAAATGCAATTTGGATAGGAAAGGTTTAGAGAGATGTGGGCTAAATGCAGATGAATGGGACCAGCTAAGAAGTAGCATCAACATGGATGAGCTGGGCCAAAGTACAGTTTCCATCTCTATGACTTCTGCCCAACAGAAGAGGGGAAAAGAGGAATGGCCAGGGTGAGAAAGATCCTTGACTATATTGGTGCTTTCCTGAAGCAGCATGAAGTGTAGATGGAGTTGATCATGGGGTTCTGTATGAAAAACTGGGCTATATCCAAAACTTCCTGTAATTTTATTTGCCGTCTTGGGCAGAATTGTTTCCAAACCAAACAGCGATGCATGTGATAGGATGCATTCTACTGTGCATTTGTAGAAGTTGGTAATAGTTGTTGTAGACATGCCAAATGTCCTTGGTCTTTTGAGGACAAAGATGTGTTGGTGTGATTTCTTGGATGTAGGTTCAATGCAAGTATCTAGGACAAATTGTTGTTATATTTACACGTAGGAAATTGAAGCTCTTGAAAATCTCCACATTGGCACCTTTGATGATAATCGGGGTATGTTCTCCACCTCGCATCCTGAAATCAATAGCCAGCTCCTTTGACTTGCTGACATTGAGGGAGAGGTTGTTGTCTTGACACCATGTTGCAAAGCTCCATGATCCAACACAATCTTGGCCAGTTTCCACTATTCTATTCTCTGTAAACCTGCACAAAAAATCTGATAACTCGTAACAACTCTCATTCAACATTCTTCTTCATAAACAGTCACTTCCTTGATCCCTTTCCAGTTCTGTGGGTTCTCAGGTAGCTATTGAGGCCAATGTTGGAAAAGGCAGATGCTTCCACAGATGGAGCAGGAGGTGAGTGACCAGGTGGCCAGATGGATAGCACTTCATCATAAAGTTGTGCAGCTTAGAAATAAGACATTCAGCTCACCATCTGCATGCTGGCCAGATGGCACTCATCTGCATTAATCCAGCACTCTCTCCTGCAGCATGTTCCAAATACTCACCACTCTCTGAATGAGAAATATCATCTTCACAATCATCTTGCTTCCTACCCTAAAACCACATCCTCTGGTTTTATTCACCTATTGTATAGGGAAAAGCTTCCTGCTGTCTACCCTATCTATATCCCTAGTAATTTTATATACCACAACTTTGTCTCCTCTTAACCATCTCTTCTTCACAGAAAAGAAGCCTCACAACTGAAATGCTCCATTTCAAACCACACCCTAGTGAATCTCCTCTGCAGTTGCTCCAATGCTATCAAATATTTCCTACTCTGTGTTGATCAGAACTGCACCCTAAATTTTGGGACAATCAAGAATCAAGAATTAATTTTGCAACTATGCTTTCTGCTGCCAAAGGTCCAAGCTCTATAATTCATTTCCTAAATATTTGTCTCTCTACTTCTTTTTCTTATCTTAAGATTGCCTTTAAAGCCTCCCCTATTGGCAAGCTTTTGGTTATCTGTGCTGATATTTCCTTGTGTTCTTCAGTACCAAAGATTGTTTGATGATATTGCTGTTCAACGTGTTTCAAGGTTTTGCTTTGCTCAGAGTGGTGTATAAATGAGAGATGATGTTGTCGCTGTATTTTTCTATTTGCGAAAACACATGTCAGAGTGTCAGTGTTGTAAATTGTATTCAACTCCATTGAGTTAAGGCAGAGGATTTACTGTAAACTCCAGTGCATTGGTCACATTTGTGAATAAGCACACTCTTCGCAACACCTGTCTACGTTCTTCCAACTCAGCCAATCCCACCCCAAACCGCGCCCCCTCTCCAACCCCCACCCCCACACCTCAGTGGGTGGCACAGTGTCGCAGTGGTAAAGTTGCTTCCTTACTGGGCCAGAGTCCGGGGTTCGATCCTGGCTATGGGTGCTATTTGTACGGAGTTGGTATGCTTTCCAGTGACCACGTGGGTTTTGTCTCGGTGGTCCAGTTTCCTCCCACATCCCAAAGATGTGCAGGTTTGTAGGTCAATTGTTTGTTTAAGTTGTCCTGAGTGTGTAGGTTACGCTGGTCAGTGCAGACTTGGTGGGCTGAAGGGCCTGTTTCCAAACTGTATAACTAAACACACACACACACTCTCTCTCTCTCTCTTTTGGGTCCTTGAGTTTTAAGGCACCTCTCTGAAATTTTTTTTTTCCAACATTACGAAGAGTGGCTAACATTGCCAACAGTACACGATCTGGGGGAATACTTGGTAGAAACAAGGAACTGCAGTTGATGGTTAACAAAAAAAAGGACACAGAGTTCTAGAGTATCTCAGGGGATCAGGCGGCATCTATGGATAGGTGATGTTTCGAGTTGGATCCTGCCCTGAAATATCCATGTTCTCCAAGGAAGATGCCTGTCCATTGAGTTTAGAGATACGGCTTGTAGTTCAGAGATACAGCATGGAAACAGGCCCTTTGACCCACCAAGTCCAAGCTGACCAATGATCACCCGTACACTAATTCTATTTCATCCCAATTTTGCATCTTTAACACAAGGGGCAATTCACTGAAGCCAATTATATCATAAATGTGGGATGTGGGATTTTGGGATGTGGGATTTTGGAATGTGGGAGGAAACCGGACCTGCCGGAGAAAAGCTATGTAGTCACAGGGAGAACTTACAAACTCTGTACAGATAGCAGCCATAGTCAGGATCAAACCCAGGTCTTGCGTTGTTAGGCAGTAGCTCTACTGCTGCACCACTGTGCCGTATTTACAATTCATGGACACCACCGTGGTGGATTAGAACTGGAAGCTACGTTTATCAAGGCAGCTGAAGCAGGGATGTGATCGGCCACTATTCGTGAGGTCGTCCAACAGCAGAAGGTCAGTCCAGTGGTGGGAGAGTACAGACTGGTTTTGTAAAGCTCACCCCCCCCCCCCCCCCCCCAGTCTAGTTCAATCAAAAAACACCAAGTCAAGCACTGGAACAACTAAACTTTATTTTTAGATTGAACAGCAAATTCCCCTATATGACACCCAAACCACCGCGGGTTTGATCCTCGTCTCTCCTGGCCAAGCCCTTCAGCCTCGTGCAAGCAGAAACACTCCAAAAGGTCACACAGGCCCAAGCGTTCCTCCAGAAGATCGACCTCGATCTACGATGGAGCCACCTTTTATAGGTCCACGAACTACATAGGGGTGGTTTCTTTATAGTCCAATCAAAGATATTAATCATATCAATACATTATTGATAGTTCCCCAAACTAATTACAGAGTCTCCCATACATTGTTTCTTGGAAAAGCTTCTGGAAGGAAGCTAACTAACTGAATAATGCAACATTTACCCTGGAACTTAAAACAATCCTGGCAGGGCTTAACACTTTGGCCAATCAACAAACAGCAGGGTAACTGTCTTGCAACATTATTTACATTATTTACAATTTTTTTGCAGCGATCCAATCAACTTCATGCATTTATAATTCTATGGAGGTCCTCTGCAAGCATCTCATTCATTCTGACAAAGAGATACTCATACATTTCTTATCTGCAACATTGATCTGGGACCTAGACTTCCTGGCACCAGTAAGCAGCTTGTCTTTTTATATACGGAAACAAACTTGACCAAAATGGCCTTGCAATCCATGAATCCTCTGCTAAATGGTGGTTTTATTCCTGCTCCATTTTGGCCAGGATTTACAATTTAACAGCAGGTGGATGGAGTGGGCTGAATGAAGCTCCAGCCACTGTTATGACAAACAGCTTGAGATGTCCAACCGATATACCCTCTGGAGTAAAAATCACACAGCCACCATTCTAGCCCTTTACTGTTCCTTAGAAGTATTCGTGGAGCATTAGTGCAATATATATTTTAGTACCAATATCTGTTCAGTGAATGGACAGGCAATGTTTCAGGTTGGAGCCTTCTTCAAACTGATTGAAGTATGGGGGAGAATGCTGCAGAAGAGAGCAGGGGTGGGACAAAGCCTAGCATTGACAGGTTGATACAGGTGTGAATGATGAGCAGTATATGGGTGGAGTAAGTGGCAAAGGCTGGAAGTGAAAAGGATATAAAAGTCTGTTAGATAAGGATAGGAGTGAAATGTGAAAGCAGATGGAGATTAAGGGGGAAGAGGATGAGGCAGGGAGTAGGGGGGGAAGCTTCCAGCAGGAAAACAAGTCTTAATTTTACTGCTGCAAGCTTAACACCCACACCACAGATAGATGCATCCGAGTGTCACAAAGCACCAACGCTCTATAGTTATGTAGCACCTTCAATGCTGTTAATCTAGTTTATTTTTTTAATAGGGCTTTTTTAAAAATAGAATTATCCATTTATTTAAACATATTGGGACAGCACATGGCACAGGGGTAGAGTTGCTGCCTTACAGCTCTAGACACACAGGTTTGATCCTGCTATGGGAGCTGCCTGTACGGAGTTTTTGCGTTTTCCCCATGACCGCATGGGTTTCCTCCCACATTTTAAAGACTTACAGGTTAATTGGCTTCAGTAAAAAATTGAAAATGGTCCCTAGCTGGTAGGATAGTGCTAATGTGCAGAGATGATCATTGGTCGGCACAGACTCGGTGGGCCGAAGGGCCTTTTTCTGCACTAATATAGGCCTCATAAAATGTCGAGTGGGACTAATTATTGGGACTAATATTTGGCCCACAATAGACACTAAAAGCTGCAGTAACTCAGCGGGTCAGCATCTCTGGAAAAAAAGGATGGGTGACGTTTTAGGTCAAGACCCATCTTCAGACTGACGTTTCGGGTAGGGACCCTTCTTCAGTCCCCAGAGTCTGAAATTGAGAGTCCTTATTGGAGTCTGAAGAAGGGTCCTGACTCGAAAGGTCACCCATCCTTTTTCTCCAGAGATGCTGCCTAACCCGTAGAGTTACTCCAGCACTTTGTGTCTATCTTCGCAAAAATGATAAATTCTACGTTTTATGTGATAGTTGATGCATTTTCTGATGAGATACGTACTCCTGATTTAATTGCAAATATTACTCTGTATGATTCTGTACTATTTGAATTCATCTTGAGTCAAGATAATGAATATCATCCCTCTGGGGAGTGACACAAAATAATCAATAATGGTTATAAATTGGAGATCAGCTGGGTGGAATTGCACTTTAATTCACTGCACTCTTGACATAACCGCTCACATATCTCAACCAAGTTATCTTTCCACACAGGCATTTGAACAAGATTTTGACATGCCTTGCATGTGGTGGCATTGCACTATATGTCTTGGATTATTCAGAATGTTTCTTTAACCACATTAAATCATGGAACAAGTATATTCTACAGCCCTTATGTGCAAAACGCCATGGTTTGTATATTTTTGATCAGTTACAAATCCTTCTCCCCCAATGGATTTAAGGAGCAAATGTTCAGAATACTAAGAAAGTCACATTAAGTGCTGGTGAAGCACATAAATTTAATTTGTTTGGTTAATGATAATGGTGCTCATGTTAAATCAGATGTTATGTTATAACAATAAGAGTATTGTAGCATAGAACACAGAATGTAATTTTGTCTTACAAAGAATCAGCTCTTTAAACTGCCTTGGATAATTATAATCATAAACTCTAACTGTGAGAAAAGAATCAGTTGAGAAATGTGAGCATTTACGTCAGCGATTATCGTCATAAATTGATTATTTTGTGTCCGTCCTCAGAAGACATTTTTAAATAAACACATGCTAAAGTAAAGACACGAAATGCTGGAGTAACTCAGCGGGACAGGCTGCATCTCTGGAGAGAAGGGATGGGTGGAGTTTCACGTCTGGACCCTTCTTCAGACTGAATTATTTAAATAATTGTTTTCTCAATGTGCTTTCATTTACCTTTCAGTGGTTAACAAATAAGCAAATGGTGAAAACATTGATCAGAAGAGCTACCATGACCTAGCTTAATGACGAAGGAGGCTCCAGGATCAATGTGTCCTGATTCTTTTCCCTCTGTTCATGTTTTGCTGCTGAAGGACTATATCTGAGTTTGATTTCACAGTTGTCACTGTCATCTGGTCCACCTCACCTAGTTATCACACTCCAAACTCCATGTCTGAGACATCAGATCTTTCTGACTGTTGTGAATAGGTTTTCCTTAGGGAGGCACCTCTGACAGCCTGGCATCTAATTGTAGTTGATTTCTCCAAATTAATAGATGGGAAATTATGTGGTGGATGTGCACAGCTTCCTTTAATGTCACCCAAAACCTCAACTCTGGTATTGACGTGGGGTTTTTAATAGCTATGACAAAATAAAAATACTTCATGGAATGAAGGTAATTTCTTTGTTTACAGAGAGAGCGATTTTAAGGAGGAATTAATTATCTCCAGAAAAAAAACTTTGGCTCTCTTTTCCAACTTAAACAAAAAGACTATGATCAAATCTACTTTTTCACTCATGCTTCTGGTGAGATTCTTGTTGCTCACCTGTCATTCATAATGTAAATTAAACTCCAATTAATGGCAACATTAAAAAAAGAGCTTGGAAAATGTATTATTTTGATTTTCTTTTGGAATTTAAAAAAAGCGCTTAAAATAAAACCTGAACTGAACACAGGATAGTAAGATATGCATTAGTTTAGCTGAGAGATACAGCGCAGAAGCAGGTCCTTCAGCCCACCGAGTCTGCACCGACTAGCAATCCCTGCACATTAACACTATCCTGCACAAACTTCACAAGGGGCGCTGCATTGATGGCAACAGCCTGTCTGTCTGATGCCTACAGTCTGTCTGTTTATCTATATTTTTTGTTTTTGTAGTCTGTTTTAAAAGTACGTTTTGAAGGATTTTTTTTAGTATTTCTAAGTGTGGGGGGGGGGGGGGGTAGGGTAAGGGGGAAACCGTTTCCCAGTCACTTCCTGGCGAGGATGTGACCATTCTCCGAGTCGCGTCCTCGCCCCCATCCTCGCGGCCTACCAACTGGATTGGCGCGGCCCTATCGTGTTCTGTGCTCTTTATTATTCGTATGGCTGTATGGTGACCACACATTTCACTGTACCAATTGGTACATGTGACAAATAAATGTATCATGTATCTTGTAAACTAGGGATAATTTACAATTTATGCAAGCCAATTAATCTACAACCCTGTATGTCTTTGGGGTGTGGGAGGAAACCGAAGATCTCGGAGAAAACCCACGTGGTCACGGGGAAAACGTCCAAATACCTTACAGACAACACCCATAGTCAGGATCAAACCTGAGTCTCTGTTGCTGGAAGGCAGTAACTCTACCAAGGTGCCACCATACCATCTGGTGCACTGTGCATTGATAGCTTTGCATTTCTCCATGTTGGGAAATTATGTAAACTGGTACCTATTCAGAATGAACTGATGAAATTGAAACCTCTGGACATTTGTTGATGGATAAAAATACCAACTTTAAATCCAACTTACCAACTTTGATAAAAGGTAACAGTTGAATACAAACTGAAATACAGGCCGGCACGGTGGCACAGCGGTAGAGTTGCTGCTTCACAGTGTTACAGCGCCAGAGACCTGGGTTTGATCCCGACCAAGGGTGCTGTCTTAATGGTGACCACATGGATTTTCTCCAAGACCTTCAGTTTCCTCTGCACTCCAAAGACGTACAGGTTTGTAGGTTATTTGGCTTGATATAAATGTAAAATTGTCCCTAGTATGCATAGAAGAGTTAATATGCAGAGATCGTTGGTTGGTGTGGACTCGATGGGCCGAAGAGCCTATTTCCACAGCCTATTTCTGTGCTGTATCTCTAAACTAAACTAATTTTCATGCAGTGTTCTGTGAAAAAAAAACAGCGTTGAGCTCAGTTCATAAATATGATCCTGCAATTTAAAACAATGATTTTTTGAGTTTGCAAAATGTTATATTTAATTTTGGAATGTAAGCATATAAAATTATAAAATAAATTTTAAAAGTTAACTATGTCAAAACATGAAAAATGATGACCAGATGATATTATGCTTGTGGACAAGAAATGATTGCCTAGAAAATATTTTGGTAAAATGCTCCTTGATCTTCCTTAGTTTTTCACTTGATAAGTCAGAGAGCAGACAAGCCAGCCCTGGGTAATGAACGGGTTCTGGCTTTTACAAACATCTATGTCGATTTTGTCCATGTTGGAAAATACACAAATATCACTTGAAATAGAAACCATTCCTACAAAGTATTGTATGGAATGACATCAAAAGAACACGCTAGTAAGGAAGAATAATTATGAAAGGTGAAAAGTGAGACAGATGGGGGACAGACGAGAAAGTGGACCACAGGAACGGGCTCTTCAGACAACAATATTTGGCCCAAACATGATGCCAAGTTAAACTGATCTCATCTGCCTGTACATGATCCATATCCTTCTTTCACCTGTTCCATATGCCTCTCTAAAAGCCTCTTAAACACTACTATCATATCTGCCTTCACTGCTTTCCCAGGCGATGCGTTCCAGGTCTCCAACATCTCTATATAAAAAACTTGTCTTGCACATTTCCATTAAACATTCCCCTTCTCACCTTATACCTATGCCCTTTAGTGTTGAACATTTCCACTCTGGGGAAAGATTCTGACTAATTATGCCTCTCATCATTGTATACGTTTCTATCCAATCTCCCCTCAACCTCTGACATTCCAGAGAAAACAATCCAAGTCTATCAATCCTCCCCTGTTGCTAAAACCCTCTAATTCAGGCAACATTCTGGTAAACCTCCTCTACACCTTCTCCAAAGCCTCCACATTGTTCCTGCAATGTGGCATCCAGAACAGTATGCCATACTCCAAATGCAGCCTGACCAATGTCTTATAGAGCTGATTGAATGATGAATAGATATGAGAAGCTTTTTGACCTACTCTTGATCATACGACATTTAACAAGCCTACTGTTGCACTGATGGGATGGGACCCCCTGACAGTGACAATGATGCACCTAATGGTTTAAATATACTTCAGGTGTACTGTTCCACCTGTGAACTGCTTGTGGTATCAGCTTGCTGGGGAATTTTCATTTGTTTTTGCAATTATCTTTTAACAGTTTTTGAATTGGCACAATTAGAGCAACCTACTCATGAGAACTGAGAATAAACACAGCTGGTGTTGAAATTATCAGCAGTGCATCTCAAAAGTGCAAGCTGTTTGGACATAGAATATATATAGTTACATTTTTAGACTATATAATATGTAGTCCTCTGAAATATCAAACAAGATTGTTTTGTGGCATATGTTCCCTCTCACCATCTGCAGATACTGTATATCTGGTGCAAGTTACCTAAAAACAGGATTATGGGTGCAGATACTGTTAGACCTTTTCACTGTAACTTTAATTAGGCAGCCGAGAAAGGAACAATGTCTGATTTGACAGTAATAGGACTTCACGCTTTAGTGATAGAACTCTCCTCAGAGAAGCAAGCGGCAGCAGCTACTTTGCAATTCAATCACTGCAACATGAAACCAGGATCAGATTTCTCTATTGCAGTGCATGCTATTTCAATTTGGGAAGAAAGAAAATCCAATATCAACAAGACAGCAACATTTTCTTTGGTGAACTCTTGAGACTGCTATCATAATATTGTATTTTCTATATATTTTCCAATCCCGACCCGCTATGCATATCATTATAGAAACGAGGAACTGCAGATGCGGGTTTACACAAAAGAACACAGAATGCAGGAGTAACTCAGCAGGTTAGGCAGCATCTCTGGGGAACATAGATTATTGCTTCGGGTGAAGGCTCAACTTCAGACTGCACATGATTGGCCTGCATTGTGGTAATAATGAACTGATGGCTTTGTAGAGAGCTACTAGTGAACTGCAGTTCATGGGTCAATGCATTCCAGTGTTCAGCACCTGTGCAACGGCAGTACAGTCGTATGGAACATACAAGGAGGTCAAATGCTAGCATACCTGATCACCACTCTTTTCCTGGACTTTACTTCATCGACTGCAGTTTGCTTAGTGTCGAAACAGATCGACAGCAGATACCATCTCCCTGGCACTAAACTCAACTCTGGAACACCTAGACAACAAGGACTCCTACATTGGACTCCTATTTATGGACTATACCTCTGCTTTCAACAC
Source organism: Raja brachyura (assembly GCA_963514005.1). The sequence goes on from OY740789.1 coordinate 57,606,405, forward strand.
CACAATCCCATCCAAACATCTCCAAACTCTTGGACTCAGGAATCAACAACCTCCTCTGCCACTGGATGCTCGACTTTCTAACCTACAGACCTCAATCAATGAGGATAGGTGACAACACCTCTATAGACCACACTATTTCTCAACACCAGTGCCCCACAAGGATGCATTGTCAGTCCCCTACAATACTCCATATACACTCATGACAGGATGGCCAAATTCAGCTTTCATTCCATCTGAAAGTTTGCAGATTATACCACAGCGGCAGGACAGATCATAAATAATGACGAACTGAGAGTACAGGAAGAAGATAGACAACCTAGTAACATGGTGAAGATAGACACAAAATGCTGGAGTAACAACGGATCAGGCAGCATCTCTGGAGAAAAGGAATAGGTGACGCCTATTGTACTTGTATTCCCAGATTCCTTTGCCTCATTTTACTGTTCATATCCCTTCATTATCACCTCTTCCACAGCCATCGATGGACCATTGTGGGCTTCACCTTTCCTTGGTCATCGGTGCTGGCTCTGATTTGTTCTGAGCCTTTTCATACTACTAGCTTATCTCCCCCCAAATCTCAGTCTGAAGAAGGGTTTCGACCCAAAACATCACCTATTCCTTCTCTCCAGAGATGCTGCCTTACCCACTGAGTTACTCCAACATTGTGTGTTACTCTCGATGGAGTTAGTCTGCTAAGAGGAAAATTGCACAGGAGTCTCTGACTGATTTTCCTTCAGTTGATCCTTTTATCCCATGGGAACACAAGTTCTCAGAGGCTTTGAATCCGGCATGCTGAGTGTTTCAGGCATTTTCATTTGTTTCTAATTTCCAGCATCTGCTTTTTATTGATTTCCAATTTCTCAGCTTGCTCGCAACAAGCAAAATCCCACTAAAAGGCAATGTATTGATGGTAGATACATGAAACTGCAGATGTATGCTACCTGACAAAATGTGTTAATGGTGTTGGCCAAGGGATAAAAATAGATCAGTCTATTCAGAAATAACTCCCTGGGCCTTCTTCAAATTAACCATTTGAGTTATTTTGCATGGACTTGAGAGGACATGATGGATCTCCATTGAACATTAGGGAGGATGAAAGGTGATGTTATAAAAGTGTATAAGATCATGAGGGGAATGGATAGGGTAGATGCACAGAGTCTTTTACCCAGAGTAGAGGAATCAAGAACCAGAGGACATAATTTCAAGTTGAGAGGGGAAAGATTTAATAGGAATCTGAGGGGCAACTTTGGATGGCGATGGGTATATGGAGCGAGCTGCCAGAGGAGGTAGTTGCGGAAGGTACAATGACAACATTTAAAATACATTTGGACAGGTACATGGATAGGAAAGGTTTAGAGGGTTATTGGCCAAACACGGGCAGCTGGAACTTGTGTAGACGGAGTACCTTGACGGCATGAAGGGTGTGTTGTATGACTATCGCATGGGAAAGGATTCACACTAACAATGGTGCCTGACCCCAGCACTGCCTAGGTTTTGTCCACATGTCTCTGGACTGTGGCTTTAACTCATAATCTTCTCAATCTGAGCTACGGGTCACTTGTGGCACACAATTGTCCAGTGAAGCAATCTTAAGGAAAACTGCAGAGATTTGAAAGCCTTACAAAAATAGCAACCCCAAAAAAGCCTTAAGGGCCTGTCCCACTTGGCGAGTTTTTCGGCGACTGCCAGCAACATTGACTGATGTATCAGGGTCGCCGAAAGATTTTGAACATTTCAAAATCCGGCGGCGAAACAAAAATGTTGCGACACTTGAGACGACACCGCGCATCAATATGTCATCACGCCGCGACTTTATCGGTGACCTGATACGTCAGTCAATGATGCTGACAGTTGCCGAAAAAAATTGCTAAGTGGGACAGGCCCTTTATAAATATTGAAGACAGCATTTACACTCCCTGGTTGGCTTTAATTCAAGGCATTTGTTAATGTTTACCATTGATTTTCATTACTTGCTATGGAAACAAGAGAACTCCAAACACGTTTCCCCTCTTCCAGCAACAACCCCTCCCCCCAGCAAAGATTTGCATGTGGCTAAAGGTTATAGGATTGTTTGAAAGAGAATATAGAAACTGCACTTGCATGATCAGAATGATTCAGATTTTTCAGATTCTGAACCTTTCATGATTTTTCTGATTGCATCATTTTCTCTGTAAGATTTGCAATTGTTCCTGTTTCCCTTTATTCCTGTTCAGATTCACCCTTTGGCATTCATCTCTTCCGTTACCATGGAGATTTTTTCTTATTGCTCCCATTATAGTTGATGTGTGGCTTTATGTCAAGCAACAGCCAAAGATGAAGATCTAGGGTTTCATATGATTTTTGGGCTTGACCTTTGGATTGCAAGGCCAAAAATACTTGGGGATTGAAATGATGTTGTCTAAAACTGCACATATAAACTGTCAATCTATCCACATGGATGATCATTAAACTTGGATGAACTGTCACTCTAACAAGTAGCTGAACCAAGCAGAAAACCTTGGCCTGTATTGTTGCTACTTTAATTATGGAGCATTGTTTTGTGCAATTAACAATATCAGCCTGCTTTTCTTGAGCTGATTCTGTACATTCTAATCTTGAATAAAATCTTATGTGATGCCTTATGTGGTTACACAATATTACTGTGTTCCAGGGGCCATTCTGGGAATGTGATATAAGGAAAATGTTGAGACCTGTTCAGTTGGATGCATCATGGGAAAAATGATCAGAGTTGGTGTGTTGTTCCCTGATACAGATCACACCGAGGCGGTCGGCAGAGGAGAGGAATGTCGGGACATGGGCCTGCAGCAGCCTAGATCAGGGGTGACTATGCATTTGTGGTCGTGCAAAAGAATTTCACTATGCTGTACATAGGTGACAATAAAGAACCATTGAATAGTAGAAGAAAATGAAGTAAGGAACGTCTGCCTCTGGCTCCATGAAGAAGAATCTTGACTCGAAACGTCGCCTATCCTCATCACCCAGTGATGCTTTTGTTTAGTTTCTTCTGTACACAGTTACTCCAGCAAATTGTATTTTTTTGTAAACCAGCATCTGCGGTTCCTTTTGTCAAGAAAGAATGTTGAATTTCCTGCCACTGGGTTTGCCTGGGATTAACGAAAATTAAAGAAATCAAGTATGGCACGAATATTACCCACAGCCCAGAGTGACTGGTGTAAACAAAGCCCAAAACATAGCATTACAAAAATGTAGGTTTCAAAACTCTGGAATTGGAACTTAAAACTGTGTACTTTGGCAATGCCAGAAAAAGGTCAAGCTTTGCTGAGGTGATTAAGGGACACCAGGTGCAAGAGGCTCGTGTAATTAAATGTTGCCATCAAGTCTGGATTTGTAAAGCTGCTCCCAACTGTTTCAGTTCCAAGGAAGCTCTAGGTGTCGCCAAGTCTGGGTTAATGTTGAACAGGTGCTAAACCCAGGTCGGTGATTGGGTAAAGGATTTTGTATTTATACATAGTATGTGTGTTGCTTTTTGTTGTCATTGTTTGTAAGTAAGCAAAGTAAGTGCCTCTTGACGTGATCTCATCTGTAAGAAGTGATTGGCACGTGGGGATGGCGCCATTGCATCATTGCGCCTTTAGTGTCCCCGCCTTTCGTTTGGGCGTGCCGGTTGTCTCTTTCTTCTGCTCTATTTACACGAGGCTGGTGACGGCTTGAGTGAATAGATCTGAGTCCGGCCCCGTGGTACCATTTGCAAATAAAGAGTTTAGACTCCAGTGTTTGTTTCAGTAATTGACTGAACCAGACAAAGGGGATAGTATTAGATCTGGAATTAACAACAAGAGTTAACAACTGGAATTAACAACAACAAGGAATGAAGGCAAGAGTGCTTACCACTGAGCAAAGGCTGATAGTGCAGCAAAATCAGACGCAAGGTACACTGATAGCAAATCTCAAAGGAGGCTTGCACACCAGGAAGGTGAAAGCTTTCAGAGCGAGTGTACACAGCAAGATATGTGGAACTGCAGCGGGCTCACAGGCTTGCTGCGTGGAGCCCCCGAGTAATGGCTGTTCAGCTGATAACAAAAGCTGACACAGAGATCAAAAGTGTCAACAACCATCAGCTCCTCCTTGCAAAGCAACTAATGACTTCCGACATACTCGTACACAGAACCACAAACCCTCACCGCAACATGACACACTGACCATGGTATTTTATTTATAACATTTCTCAGCTCAGCAATCTGCCTTCTCAAGGAACTCCAACCCCCAGTTTGGGCACAATTGCAAAGGGTTTTTCAAATCAGAAAGAATCAACATATCCCCTATGGTGATCTCCAGTTCAAAACATATTTTTTATGTCTTTTGATGTGTATTTAACTCAAAGTGGCAAGGACATGACAGGCTGTACAGATGCATTAAATTCTGATTTAAAAAATGTCTGGGTAGAAGCTGACAAGAAAATAGTGATACCATGGGCATCCATGTTGACATTCACAATTTGGCTGACCAATTGTGAATTTGATTCATATTCTCAATTGTTCTGACTTTGATCTTGCATTTCCATCTGAACTAACTCCCCTCAATGCTCAGTAGATCTTCCATTCAATCATGACTAGAAAGTCACAATGGATGGTTCCTCATTTCATTCCTGCAGTGTTATGCCCGTTGAGTCACAAGAACATAACCTTGGCATCCATTTCTCATCCACTGAGTTGCTTCCCCTCATGCAGATCACCTGCACAAACAGCATCAGTTTCCTCAAATAAAATGATTCCAACCAGTTTTCCCACTCAAAACGTCATCTATTCATGTTCTCCAGAGATGCTGCCTGACCTGCTGAGTTACTCCAGCAATCTGTGTTCTTTTGTGTAAACCAGCATCTGCAGTTCCTTGTTTCCACATTTTGACTGCTCCACTGCAAAATCTCATCAAGGTAGATAGTCTGAAGAAGGGGCCCGACCAGAAATCTCGCCCATCAATGTTCTCCAGAGATTCTGCCTGATCTGCTTAGATACTCCAGCACTTTGGGTTATTTTGCGTAAACCAGCATCTGCAGCTCCTTATTTCAACATTCTCTCTCCTCTTTCGTTTTGGTTACTTTAGAGATCCAGCGTGAAAACAGACCCTTCGGCCCACCAGGTCCATGCTGACCAGTGATCACCTTGTACATTAGCACTATCCTACACATGAGGGACAATTTACAATTTTTACCAAAGGCTAATTAACCTACAAATGTTAACATCTTTGGAATGTGGAAGGAAACCGGAGGAAACCCATGTGATCACATGAAGAACGCACAAACTCCCTATAGATGGCACCTGCAGTCAGGATCGAACCTGGGTCTCTGGCGTTATAAGGCAGCAACTCTACCACCACACCTCCATCTCGCCTCTCTTGCCCATTACTGTAGGAAAAGAAAGTTCCTCTGTTTAAAGGGCTAGCAAATCCATCCAGATCAGGAAATGAAAACTAATTGCTGAATGATTGGCGTGCTTTGCGTACAAAGGTAAATTTCACAACAGCGCCTCATGTCCTTGTTGCACTATTGAACCAGAACACATGGCAATCTGAATTGATATCAGTTTACATGCAATGCCATGCTTCAACTCTATAACATGCATGCATGCTGAAGAAACCGTAGAGGCTCTGAATGCAGCATCAGTTCTGGCATGTACTGTACAAGTATTCATCAAATCTGAAATCTATTTGGCTGCCAAAATTAACCTCACTGATGAAGGATCCTAACCTCAAATGTCACCTACCTATATTCTCCAGAGGTGCTGCCTGACCCACTGAGTTATTCCAGCACTTTGTTTCTTCTTTTGTGTAAATCAGCATCTGCAGTTCCTTGTTTCTCCATGGAACCCTCACTGTTGGTTATGGCGTCCTCCATGTCACAGTTTAATCCATTGTCTTTCTTTAAATGGGAGGAGTGGGGTTATGACACTGATCTTGGTGCCCAACTATGGTGATGTAATCAGGAGACACACAAATCCATGTGCCATTTTTCATTTCATGGGCACTGATCTCAAATGGAGGGAATTCTGGATGATCAAACTCCACTATATCTGAAACTGCCTTTTTGGGAGAACTTGGAGCCAGGGCATTATATCTAAGCAGATATTGGCTTACAACCCCAATAATTTTGCCAGCAATTTTAAACCATGACTCACATTAGATTTAGGAACACAAGAAATAGAAAGAGTAGGCTATTCAATTAGATCATGGCTGATCTTTCACCTGAACACCACTTTTCTGCTATAAGCTTGTATTCCTTGATTGTTTTAACATGCTTATTAATAGGCTATCCCATCTATTTTCTCCTTCTTCATGCCAAGGAGTCATACAATATGGAAATAGGCCCTTTGATCCCTCAACACTGTGTCAACCATCAAGTATCCATTTACACTAATCTCTTTCCATTCTCTCCACGATCCCATCAACTCCTCCTGCATTCTACCATTCAGGCCCGCCCTAGTGGAAATTTGGGATAGTTTAGTTTAGTTTTGGGATATGGCGTGGAAACAGGTCCTTCGGCCCACTGAGTCCGCACCAACCACCAATCCTTGGAAATCAGCACAATCCTACACACAAGGGATAATTTACAATTTATGAAAGCCAATTTAACCTATAATCCTGCACATCTTTAGAGTGTGGGAGAAAACTGAAACACCCGGGGAAAACCCACATGGTCACAGTTAGAACGTACAAATTCGTTACAGACAGCACCCTTAGTTAGTATCAAACCTGGGTTGAGTATAGGAGCAAAGAGGTCCTTCTGCAGTTGTACAGGGCCCTAGTGAGAGACTATTGGGTGCAGTTTTCGTCTCCAAATTTGAGGAAGGACATTCTTGCTATTGAGGGAGTGCAGCATAGGTTCATGGGGTGGAAGATTGCAACCTTCACGTGGTCCGCCCTGTTATGACTAATGCAATCAACATGATGTGCACAAACAGAAGAACAAATTGTCCTACAACTTTAGGCTGTGCACGCCACAAGAAAGAAGAAGAAGCATAGGTTCACAAGGTTAATTCCCAGGATGGCAGGATTGTCATATGTTGATAGAATGGAGTGACTGGGCTTGTATACTCTGGAATTTAGAAGGATGAGAGGGGATCTTATTGAAACATATAAGATTATTACGGTTTTGGACACTCTAGAGGCAGGAAACATGTTCCCGATGTTGGGGGAGTCCAGAACCAGGGGCCATAGTTTAAGAATAAGGGGTGAGTCATTTAGTACGGAGATGGGAAAACACTTTTTCACACAGAGTTGTGAGTCTGTGGAATTCTCTGCCTCCAAGGGCAGTGGAGGCCGGTTCTCTGGAAGCTTTCAAGAGAGAACAAGATAGGGCTCTTGAAGATAGCGGAGTGAGAGGATATGGGGAGAAGGCAGGAACGTGGTACTGATTGGGGACGATCAGCCATGATCAGCTATGTTCATATTGAATGGCGGTGCTGGCTTGAAGGGCCGAATGGCCTACTCCTGCACCTATTGTCTATTGTTTCTGATGATGTAAGGCAACCACTCTGTTGCTGCACCACCATGCCACCCAAATGTTGTAGAAAAATGGAGCCAGGAGGAAACTCCACATGATAAAAGCAGAGATCGGGAGTGAACCGGGGTCACTGGATTTGAAAGGCATCACGCTCACCAGCTGTGTCATGGTGTTGCTCAAAATTCTTTACTTAAATTGCACTCAGGGATCCTGGTCAGATTTTAATTAACCTTGGATGGTTTGATAAATTGTGCTAAATCAGTTTGGGGAGTTTACTTTCACAAAAATAGGCAAAATTATAACGTTCACTTCTCTTTTGTGCCTGGATGGGTCAATTGGCCTCTGTAAATTGCCCCGTGTGTAGAAAGTGGAGGAGAAAATGGGATAACATTGAAGTAGGTGTGAATGGTTGAAGGGTGATTGGCCTGGGTTTGATGGGTGAGATGGCCTGTTCCCATGCTGTATCTCCAAGCTAAACTAAGAGGATGGACTCCTGATGATTGTGAATTCACCTTAGAACCTGTACATCATTCTTTCCATTTAATGTATTGAGATTATTCCATATATACATCTTGAGGCCATATTTATAAACAAGATCTACCCGTAGTGACACCAGGAAGACTCACTCCAGTGAATTTATGAATTGGTCATGAAGTTATTTGGGAGAAAGTGGGCTCTGAATGCCATTTCCCATTTCTGTAACTAGAAGGTAATGTCAGAATGTCACCAAGGAGGTATTTCTTGGTGTAAAATGTGCTCCCAAGGCAATAGTCATCTGCATTCATAGGTTTAAAGCTTAAAATAAATAAATGTGGGAGGACGGAGCTACCAGTAATTGCACAAATATATCCTGTTTGAAGTATAGGAAATGTGGATGATTTAATTTCTTTTTTTAATTACACACTGAAAAGTAAGCTGCCAGGGATGACCTATGACCAGAACATATAAATTGATTTCACGCCGTGACTGACTAAGCTTTATATTTTATACTTTTCTTTTTTAATTTATCAAGTGAAATATTTAAATACTGAGGAAAAGTGTTGGTGGGGACAACATGAAGAATACATTTATTGACATCTTATTTCTCCGGTTTGCCTGCAAGGCATGAAGGCAAGACAGTTTTTTTTTTAAAGATGCCATTTGGTAAATCGCAAAAACAATTCAAAATGTTTTGGGTGGAATCGTGCTGGTTGTGGCCTGCAATTCCAATAAGAGCAACTGGATTACATATTGGCTACCATCAGTCCAGGAAGAACCGTGCCATGATGCTGATACTTTATCAGGCTGTAATCAGGCAACTGAACCATCCTATCACCAACTGGAGGGCGGTGCTGACTTCCCATCTACCTCATTGGAGACCCTCGGACTTTCTTTAATCAGACTTTACCTTGCACTAACCATCATTCCCTTTATCCTGTATCTGCATGCTGTGGATGGCTTGATTGCAATCATGTATAATCTTTTCACCGACTGGATAGCACGCAACAAAAAAGATTTTCACTGGGCCTCAGTACACGTGACAATAAACTAAACTATACTTTTGCTGATCAGTTTCATCTTTACAAGAACTACAGCAGAGGAACTCAATTGTACTGGATTCTAAGCATTAATCTGGAATTATTTCATTAATCTCCTTCCCTAAACCTACACCAGTGAGGTGCAGAAGAGGTGGAGAACCAAAAGCATAATGTATAATTTGTGGAGCTTCCTTCTACCCAATTTGCCTTAAAATGATTGCGGAGTATCAATAGTTTCGAGTTTAGAGATACAACATGGAGACAGGCCCACTGAGTCCGTGCTGACCACCAATCACCAATACACGAGTCATATGTTATCCCAAATTTGCATCCCACGCACCAGAGGCAATTTACAGAAGCCAATTAACCTACATATCTGAATGCCTTTGGAATGTGGGTGGAAACTGATTATTTCACACATGGGGGAATGATACCTGTGACAGGAAAAATAGCACGAGGTGATTTGTGATAGGAAAACACAGCATGAAGCAAATTACATCCAGATTGCAGAAGAACGAAGTCTCCAAAGGAGATCAAGAAACTACGAGGAGACACAAAGTGCAGTACTGACCCAACGGGTTAGGCTGCATCTTTGGAGAACATAGATAAGCTATGCTTTGGGTCGGGGCCTTACTTCAGAACTACAAGAGATGCCGCTATCATACTTGTATGGTAAGGAATTTATGAATAATTCCCTGTAGACCTTAACACCTGTGGATGCTTTATTCCATTTCCTCATACTGTGGCCTCATACATAGTCTCATGGTAATCTGATAGGAAACGTCTCCTGCAAACACTAGATCACAGGCACACTAGATCCTGCAATCTGTCTAAACTTGAAGATAATATGTAGGCCATCATCATTGACAATGGTGGACAAATCATCATCACCATGATCTAACATGAGCAATGTACAGGTTCAGTATAAGCTTGGGAGAATAAGGATTTGAACATGGCTCTGGCATCCAATATGCTCTTTACTTCCTTCCTTTTATAGAAAGGAACATCACAGAAACAGGCCCTTACAGCCCATCTCGACTGTGCCAACTCCTTTACATCTCTACACGGACCCCATCTCTATGCTGACCCCATATGCCTGCAGCTGGCATGAATCCCTCTGCTCCTTTCCTGTATAAATATTTGGACATTTAGATGTGATTCAATGGAAACACACTTGTTTTGTGGTCAGACAGTATTCAAGCCCTATTGCACGGAGCTAGGATGAGCTTCAAATTCACTACTTAGGGAATTTCACTTTGGTGGTGTCATCATTCTGGTGAAAAATTTAAATTGGGCCCTTCTAGGCTCTAATGTCTTATTTACAGAACATTCTCCAGTGCCCGGACCAATTTTGTCTTTTAATTATTATCAGAGAAATATCCTTAGTTTGGAAGGCCTACTAGATCTTCCTGCTGCTAATTCCCCTTTTAACTCCCCCCCCCCCCACCATTCCCAAACTGACCATTATGTATTGGGACTCCTCCATTGCCAGATTAGGGCATCATGCAAACTGGAGGAGCAGTGCCTTATATTCTGCTTGGGTGGCTTACAACACAATTGTATGAACATTGAATTCTCCAATTTTAGGTAATGCATCTCAAACCACTCCTTTGTGCCCCACTTGGATGTACCCTCATTTATCCCCTTCCCCTTTATTTTTACCATTGGCTTCACACTGGCACCTCTATCCTTATCTTATACCTTTTCATTTCTGACCCTTGGCAATCCATCTGCCTTTCAATAACCCGTTCCTCGCCTATATCCACCTATCACTCACCAGACTTTGTCCTGCACCTAATTTCCTCCTTTACAGTTTTTGCCACCCCCTCTCCATCACAATCAGTCTGAAGAAGTGTCATGGCCCGAAACATCACCGGTCCATGTTCTCCAAGGATGCTGTTTGACCTGCTGAGTTACTGCAGCACTGTGTCTTTTTTTATAACTTACTAGACCAAGTGGGACCCGTTGGGTCCCTGTCACATGGGAGGCCTGGTCCCCCATCGCATGGATTCATTAGCTGATCTTGGGATGCTATTGTGTGTGTTGGCTGCTATATCTCCTACATTACAACAGCACTTACTTTTTGTGCAACAATTGCAATGTTTTATGCTGAAAGATCTTATAGGGTCTTTCTTTATTGCTATCTCACAGAGATAATGGACATCTCTTTTAATTTCACGTTTAGTAAATACAATTGGACTTATCGTCATTTAAAAAATGTACACTTTCTGAGATTTATTTCTGAGATTGAACATTTATTTTGTTCTTGTCATCTCACTACGTCCAAGAATTGAAATGACTATTTAAAATATTAATATTTTGGACACAAGCCTTGAAACAGAATGAGGCAACAGCTCAAAATTTAAATGTGCAGGAAGGAACTGCAGATGCTGGTTTATACCGAAAGTAGAGACAAAATACTGGAGTGACTCAACAGGTCAGGAAGCATCTCTGGAGAAAAGGAATCATCTTTGGACCAGGATTTTCATCTCTGGCCATTATCCAACCATGTGCCTATCAACAACCCCGTTCACATGCATTCACCTATAACCCACCAGCCATCGTCCTGTCCCTCCTCCTTTCTAAACTTCTTCCTCCCTACCATAATCAGTCAGAAAAATGTCACATTTCTTTTCTCTGGAGATGCTGCCTGACCTGTTGAGTTACTCCACCATTTTGCATCTATCTTCAGCTGAAACTTGCCATCTGTTTTGAATAACACCAACATACAACACATATTTTCGGCTCATTTTAAGAGTTTGTTCTGCTAGTTTGATGGTATACTACACAGAGGTGAAACCATTTCACACTGGTGTTCCATGATTAAACAACTAATATTTTTATACTATAATATGTTTATACATTCTTGTTAAAGTAAAGGAGAGCCACCATACATTTCAATGGAGGACAAGTGAGTTCATATGGCTCCAGCTCCCATGTTGATTAACTCGTGACCAACATCACCTCTCCACCTCCCCGGTGTATATTGTGCTTGATGAACAATATAAAGTAAAGGATATGAAAAGTCTTGCTCTGCGCTTGACAGTAATTAAACCGTGGCTTTGTTGATGTTAAGAAAGTGCTTGAGCTTTGATCCTCCACTTCATGCCATTATCAGCACTGCTGAGTTGAATTATTGCTTTGTAATTCATTGCTTGCCATCTGTTATTTCTAATAACTTCCTCTGTCATTCCTTCTTATCAAGATTGCAATGGAAACGTGGACCTCTAATGTATGCACTTCTTGCCTTCAAAATGCCTTACACATTTGTTCTCTGCTGAAAGATGGCAGGTGGGGGGGGGGGGGGGGGGGGGGACTGGGGGGAGAGGACCTTATCCCTGTATGTCAAGATCATGAAAGATGCTCATTAAAAAAATCCTGTCAATCAAGCGCACGGCTGAAAATCTTATTCAGCTCCTTAAATGGAAAATAAAACGGAAATGAATTATTCATTTCAATGTAGTCCTCTGCTTCCGCTCAAAAAAGATGTGATTCGTGTTTTGATTATTTCTGGAGTTGTAGTCTGATTGCAGTATATTAATTTGAGAATGAAGATAGTCACAAAATACTGGAGTAACTCAGCGGATCAGGCAGCATCTCTGGAGAACAGGAATTAAAAGGAGAGGGCAGGGAACCTCTCCTTCCCTCTCTTTCTCCCTCACCTCTGACTCTTAGTCTGAAGAAGGGTCTCAACGGATGTGCTTGCTCTGGAGAGGGTGTAGAGAAGGTTTATAAGAATGATCCCAGGAATGAGTAGGTTCACCTATGAGCGTTTGTCGGCACTGGGCCGGTATTCGCTGAGTTTAAAAGAATGAGGGGGGGATCCTCAATGAAACATACAGAATGGTGAAAGGCTTGGATAGAGTGGATGTGGAGAGGATGCTTGCACTCGTGGGAGAGTCTAGGACAAGAGGGCATAGCTTCATAATTAAAGGAAGTTAGAGTGATAGAATGATACAGTGTGGAAACAGGCGCTTCAGCCTAACTTGCCCACACTGGCCAACATGTCCCAGCTACACTAGCCCCACCTGCCTGCACTTGGTCTATATCCCTCCAAACATGTCCTATCCACGTGTCTCTCTGTTTCTGTCTAACTGTTTCTTAAATGTTGGGATAGTCCTAGCCTCAACTACCTCCCCTGGCAGCTTGTTCCATCCACCCACCACACCTTTGTGTGAAAATGTTACCCCTCAGATTCCTATTAAATATTTTTCCCTTCACCTTGAACCTGTCCTCTGGTCCTTGATTCCCCTACTCTGGGGAAGAGATTCTGTACCCGATCTATTCCTCTCATGATGTTATACACCTCTATAAGGTCACCCCTCATCCTCCTGCGTTCCAAGGAATTGAGACCCAGCCTACTCAACCTCTCCTTAAAGCTCAGACCCTCTAGTTCTAGCAACATCCTCATAAATCTGAACTCTTTCTGAATTCTTTTAAGCTTGACAATATCTTTCCTATAACATGGCGTCCAGAGCTAAATGTGATCTCACGAACATCTTCTACAACTGCAACATGGCCTCCCAACTTCTGTACTCAATACTCAGACTGGTAAAAAAAGGCCGATTCGGGAACTCAATGCAGAGAGAGTTTCAACTGCCCTGACGCAGGAATTTTGATCATTCCGACGGAGGCTTCGATCCCCCCCGACTGCGTATGGTTTGACTGCCCTGACCTCGAGAGAACAAAGAGGAAGAGGAATGAATTTGATTGCCTTCCATCACAGTGAGGAATGTGGAATCCACTGTGGTGGATGTTTATGTTAACTTTTATGTGGTTGTGTGTCTTGTTGCTTTTCACTTGGTGTGGCTGCATGGCAACTCAAATTACACTGTACCTTAACTGGTACATGTGACAATAAACTGACCTTGACGGCCAATGTGCCAAAAGCCTTTTTGACCACCTTATCTACCTGCGACTCGACCTTCATGGAACCATGCACCTGCACTCCTTGATCCCTCTGCTCTACAACACTCCCCAGAGACCAACCATTCATCGTGTAGGTCCTGATCTTGTGATACGTCCCAAAATGCAACACCTCACATTTCTCCGTATTAAGTTATTTTAGGAAGAAGATAAATTTCTTTAGTCAGGGGGTGGTGAATCTGCGGATTTTTTGCCACAGAAGGCTGTGGAGGCCAAGTTAGTGGATATTTTTAAGGCAGAGATACACTGTAGATAGATTCTTGATTAGTACAAGTGTTAGAGGTTGTGGGAAGAAGGCGGAAGAATGGGGTTAGGAGCAAGAGATAGATCAGTTATGATTGAATGGCGGAATAGACTTGATGGGCCGAATAGCCTAATTGCACTATCCCTTATGACCCAAAATATATTTTTCTTTTCTCCTGATGTTACCTGATCTGATGTGTTACTCCAACATTTTGTGTCTATCTTTGGCGTAAACTAGCATTTGCAGTTCCTACCTAGACTTAATTTCAGACTTCTGGATCATCACCGATTGACCTCCTCACTAGCAGATTACGGGCCAGAGCTGAACAATTACTGAACTTACAGACTTCCCTTCTCACAACAAACCCCTGCCCGTCCCCCATCCCTGATAAAATATGTGAAAACTGACCCCACTTTACACAACTGCAAGTTCGGCAGCCACTCATGGTCTTGGTGCTAAAGAAGAGGCCTCTTCAGCACCAGAGCTAGGGAGTTGTTCAGTCAATACTCACACTGTGTTTCATGTACAGCAGTTCCTGATAACACACAGAGCGAGTTGAGCTGGATGAAGACTGGCTTCTGAGATTAGTTTAGAGATACAGCATGGAAACAGGCCCTTCAGCCCACTGAGTCTACACCAGCCAACAATCACACATACACTCTTTTTATTTGCACACCAGGGACAATTTGCAGAGGACCAGAGCTGAATGTGGGACGAAACTCATGTGATCACAGGGAGAACGTACAAACTCCGCACAGACAGCACCCGTTGTCTGGATTGAACCTTGGTCTCTGGTACTCTGACTCAGCAACTCTACCGCTGAGCCACTGTGCCGCAGTGGAAACAGTTAGTCACAACCTTGGGAAAAGAACAAGATGGCTGACTTTTATATGTTTTTTCTGGATGTGGATCATTAAACATGCTGTTCCGCTAGGGTCTGCCAATAACCTCCAAATCCATTAAAACGTGGATGGTAATCAGCAGGATTTATCGTTCAGCTGCTATTCTATTGCGGGGCAAGTCCTTTTTACACGGGTAGTGATTGCCTGGAAAGTACTGTCAGGGATGGTGGTTGAAGCAAATGCAGTACATTTGTAAAATCTAAAAGATTTTTGGATAGGCATACAGATATGCAGAAAATGTAGGTATATGTGTGTTATGTGCAGGTAATTAAGTGATGGTCTTAGCATGATGTACAGCACAGACATGCCGGGATGATTGGTTTGTTCTTGTGCTGCTCTATTGTATTTTCCAAGATCCTTTTTCTTTTCACTTATATTCCCAGAACTGACTTTTTGCAATCAAGATCCCAGGTCTTTAATGCAACTATTCAGAGGAACATCCCATTAAGCTGGATCTTAATTTTAAGAATACGCTGCTTATTATTCTCAAAAATGGTCCCCCAGCTGCTAGAAAATGCAAAGGATATGTGTCTCCATTTTAATAAAGATGGGCCATTAAATCAAAATGAAGACATGTAATTTCTTTATAGTCACCACAAATACACAGCCTTAGGACACCCTTGTTGTGACTTCCTATCATGACAACTACAAGCTACTTATATGCACATATGTTAAATTTGTCAGAGCATGCAAAATGTGTTAGTGTTTCAGTATATCATTTATTGCACACTAAAATATTTAAATACAATTGAGTGCGAGTTATAGATACCTCACGCCTGACTCCTGAAACAGGCTCTCTATTTCGAGCTCTGTCATGGGAAGAGGTTACAAGGCAGAAAATGGCAAATTTAAAAGATGTGTTCAAAGCATAATTGAAGAAACCTTATTTTAGTTTAGTTTAGATATACTGGGTAGAAACAGGCCCTTTGGCCCACTGGGTCCATGCCAACCATTGATCACCCGTACCACTGTGCCACCATAACAGACATCCCAAAAACCTCTGGCCTATGACTGTTGAAAGTGGAGAACAGGCATTGGGATGAAGGAACCTTGAGACCAAGCATGCAGAGGCCTTGGGTAAACAATGGCATATGCAGAACACCTCACAATGGGCTAAATGGTTTATTCATTGTCATGTGTACCAAGTACAGTGAAATATGTTTTTGCATACAGTTTACCAAGGCTATCCCCGTACATAAGCACAATCCCCTGGTCAGTAGACAATAGCCCATTGAGTGCATATGCACGAGGACTACCCACCCACCCCTTCAAGCATCTCCAGGCCCCTTTGTGGAAGCATCCACAGTTCCCACATTAATCGCATCAACACCTCAGAACAAACAAACCAGAATGAAAGTCATTCTTGATCCCAAGAGACTGCCCAAGAAGTGATGTAATATATTGTGGATATTAATCTTTCCCTGTTCCTTGCTGTTTGTTGAAACCGTACATAAAATGAATTTAAACTATCAAGGCAGTTCAAGGTGAGAGATATAATTTGCATTTATTTAATGCTGTAATGCTTCTTCAGGACCCACAAAGATGGCTTTCATGGCAAATTCTTAACTTTAACGCATTGCTTTTGGTCAATATGGGATACGATTTGAATATAGTAAAAAGATCAAATCAGATTATGGCCTTGGATAAATTCTCAATAGAAATTGCAGAGCAACCAAGTATTGATGCGAGCTTGAATTAACAGTAGAAATCCTTTACGATCGATGGTCGGCGTGGACTCAGTGGGCTGAAGGGCTTGTTTTCACACTGCATCACTAAACTAAATCTGTATCTCTAAAAGGCACTGTGATAAATGTACAGGGAAAGGAGCAGGCGTATATATTTCACATCTTGTTTAACGCAAGTTGTGCCTGAGTTTTCTGTCATGCGTGTTTTGATCTTTTAGCTGGTTTGGGTTCATTTTTTGTCAACTGAAATGAAAATATGAAATCAATTATGTTAAAAATCTCTTTCTTGGTACCCATCAGGCTTTAGAATAGGTGATACATTGCAAAATATATCGCAATATACTGCATTTTTGCTCTAACATTGATGTCAATAATCTTGGATAGTTTGGATGTGGAGAGGATGCTTCCACTAATGGGAGAGTCTAGGACCGGATGTCATAGCCTTACAATTAAAGGACATTCCTTTAGGAATGAGATGAGGAGGAGCTTCTTTAGTCAGAGGGTGAATCTGTGGAATTCTTTGCCACAGAAGGCTGTGGAGGCCATCAAATGATATATTTTTTTAAGGCAGAGATAGATAGATTCTTGATTAGTACAGTTGTCAAGGGTTATGGGGAGAAGGCAGGAGAATGGGGTTAGGAGGGAGAGATAGATCAGCCATGATTGAATGGCCTAATTCTGCTCCTATCACTATGACCTTATGAATTTATGACAACTTTTTGATTTATCATGCTTCCTAGATATTCTGCGAGATACCCTTGCCCCTTCACCAAAATGATCAATAAAAAGTGCTGGAGTGACTTGTCTACAGAAGAATCACGACCCGAAACGTCACCTATCCGTGGTCTCCAGAGATGCTGCCTGACCTGCTGAGTTACTCCAGCACTTTGTCCTCTTGTATATTGACCAGCATCTCCAGTTCTTTGCTTCTACCTGCTGATGTATGGTCTTGCATTTCCAAAGTGCAAAAGTGTTGAAAAAGGAAGAATGGAAACATAAGGGGAAGCAATGGGCAATAAAATAAATATGCATTCAATTTACATCCAGCAGATAGAAGTGAATACAAACAGTTTAGCATGAAAGTGAGAAAACAATTAAGGCAAAGGAACTATGAAACTGATTATCAAGGAACATAAAACCAAATAGTAAAATATTTTACAGACACATCAATAAAGAACAGGAAGGTTGTAATGGGAATTTAGCCATTTAGGGATAGACAGGACAAGCACAGTTAATGATAAGGAGATGGCAGAAACATTAAATCATTACTCTTCTCTGGCATTTACCAGGGAGATAGAACAGGTGACATGCATAAAGAGATAAACATTTAAAGTGGGAAAAGGGATTCATTAAACAAATAGATCTACACAAGTAGTTTGAATCCTTTAGTCCAGTTGAACCACCACCATGTATTTTGAAGGAACCCCGTGAGAATGTAGCAGAAGCATTATGGATATAATTAATAAGTTCATAAGTTCTAGGAGCAGAATTAGGCCAAGCTGCCCATGAGGTCTACCCTGTTATTCAATCATGGCTGATCTATCTTTCCCTCTCAACCCCATTCTCCTGCCTTCTCCCCATAACCCCCCGACACCCTTACTAATCAAGAATCTATCAATCTAATTCTAAAAAATATCCATTGACTTGGCTCCACAGCTGTCTGTCAGGGGGGAGGGTGGGGGGCTGGTGGGTATCCAACAGAATACTCAAACTTAAGATGGAGTGTTATATTGTGAAAATTGAAACTGGGCGATAATATGCATGTATGTCATGAACTTAATTTGTATGTTACAACCTAGCTTCAATTATACCAATACAACATGGGTATGGAACATGATTGTATTATTATTTATCCATAGTGAATTTAACATTGGTGGCTGGAAAAATAATTAAATCCCTATTAAAAGAGAGAATGGAAGAACATTTTAAAGCAAAAAAAGCTTATCTGACATGGACCTTTTTGCAGAGGGAGCTGAGAAAGTCAATGATGGTAATACAGTGAATGGTGTTGACCTAGATTTCCCTTAAATGCAGTCCTGCTTCTTCATTTTTTAGAGATCCTTGGGGTCGAGAACAATTTGCTTTTACTCTGATAAAAGACACAAAGTGCTGGTGTAACTCAACGAGTCAGACAGCATCTCTGCAGGACATGGATTTTGTGCAGAGACTCATCTTCAGACAGTCTAAAAAAGGTCTTGACCCGAAAAGTCACCTTTCTATGTTCTCCAGAAATGCTGCCCGACCTGCTGAGATATTCCCACATTGTATTTTTTGTATACAGGCATCTGCTGAGCCTTGTATATACTCCTTGCTTTTGCTCTGGTTTTGTGTGTTAGAAGATTACTGATTAGGCCATTGCCGCTCCACTACTCCAAGATGCTGACAAGACGGATGCAGGGGAGGTGAAAGATGCCTCAAAAGAAAATCAGAGCCCAGCACTTGGGGTTGTCGCAATTGGGAGCGGGAATTGCTGGGGTCTAGAGGCAGCAGCAGACTTCATGTGACAGATTGATAGGTCAGAGGATTTCAGACAATTTCTACTTTTATTTTAGATTTCCACCATCTTTAACTTTATTGTAAAGCCGGTCTGGTTTGCTAATGTCCTTTAGCAAATGACATCTGCTCTCTTTATCTGAGCTGGCTGTTGAGACTTTAATCCAGCACCACTGTGATGACCTCTTAACTACTCTCAGACATGGCCCAGCAACTACTCAGTTCAAGCTGGGCAGTAAATAAGGCCTGTCCTTATTCCAGGAACAAATAAGATCCAGTCATGCTCCTTGCTACACTTCAAGACAGTCTACAATTCATGAAGAATTAGTGCAGAAACTCCAGCTCAATTTGCTGAATGTTCCAGTTATATCTGACATATTTATACTTAATACTCCTGCTCTCCAAGCTCGGGCTCAGCTCAACAGTCCAGACTTCATTTATGTTGATTGCTCCCCAGCTGTAAGCAATATCTTTGTGGCCCACAATGGAAACAAAAAACTTGCATTTATTTAATAATTCCTATGCCCTCATGGCACCTCAAGGCACTTCACAACATATTAGTTACTCCTTAACTGCAGTGACTTATTAAGATAAAAACAGCTGCCAACTTTCATAGAGCACAGCGAGGTCTCGTAATAGCTATGATTATTTAATTTGTTTTGATAATGTTGAGAAAATTGAAAGTTAAATAAAATACTAAGAAAACATCCATATCTTCTAAAACGATCTACCATGTCTACCGCCACAAGAAATTGCAGAGAATTGTGGACGCAACCCAGACCATCTCACAAACCAACCTCCCTTCCATTGAAAGTTTCAAAATGCTGGAGTAACTCAGGGGGACAGGCAGCATATCTGGAGAGAAGGATTGGGTGACATTTTGGGTCGAGACCCTTCTTCAGACTCGTCTGACGAAGGGTCTCACCTGAAACATCATCCATTCCATCTCTCCAGAGATGCTGCCTGTCCCACTGAGTTACTCCAGCATTTTGTGTCTATCTTCCGTTTAAACTTGCATCTGTAGTTTTTTCCTACACACCTCCCTTCCATTGACTCAATTTGCACCTCATGCTGCCTCGACAAGGAAACCAGCTTAATCAAGGATAAGTTGCACCCTGGAGAACTCCCTCTTCTCCCCTCGGGCAAAGGTATAGATTTGTGAAAGCGCACAACTCCAGGTTCAGCGGCAGTTTTTTCCCAGCTGTTATTAGACAACTGGACCATCCCACCAACTAGAGAGCAGTCCTGAACCTACTATCTACCTCATGCGAGACCCTCCGACTATCTTCTATTGGACTTTACTGGCATTATCTTGCACTAAACGTAATTCACGGTATTCCCTTTATTATGTATCTGTGCACTGTGGATGGCTCCGTCGTAATCTTGCATTGTCTTTCTGCTGACTGGACAGCATGCAACCAAAGATTTTCACTGTGCCTTGTTACACGTGACAATAAACTAAATTAAACTACACAAAATTAATTTCACTTTCATGTCTGATCCAAAAGTTGGTATACCCAATATAGCAATCTTTACTGTGTCAATATTTCCAATATCTACCAATAGTTCCTCGTCGTAAATCCTCGTAAGATTTGAGGATGTTGCCATGACTCAATGAATAATATTATGGTGAGCTTCACATTGGTGAAAGAAAACTAATCAAGACTTTTATATGTTTAATTCACTATCATTGTAAAACAATATGTATATAGAATAACTATATAGATGTGTAGTTACATGTGTTTGACTTCAGAAATTTCACAACTGAATTTGATTTTACTTTCAGGTTGGTCGGTTTACACGTAGGAAGGAATGGCTGATGCTGGTTTGCACCGAAGATAGACACAAAATGCTGGAGTAACTCAACGGGACAGGCAGCATCTCTGGAGAGAAGGGACGGGTGACGTCACCAATTCCTTTTCTCTAGAGATGCTACCTGTCCCGTTGAGTTGCTCCAGCATTGAGTCTATCTTTGGTCTGTTTACATATTCTGTTGTGCTGCTGCAAGTAACAATTTCATTGTTTGAATGGGACATATGACAATATTTTGCATCAAATAGGAACAATGAATTGTAAAGACTCGCATAGTTTTTACCCATTGCTCAGAATAATAGAACATGTAATATCATAATTAATTCTTTAGTCCTTATTTGTAATATTGCCTGTGACCTCTTCTATTCCAGTTTCTTTGCTTTGCTGTGTATTTTCCAGGAATATATTACAGTGCAAAGTTACACCAGGAGGTTAACATCATCAGTTTAATTAATCCTCCAAGACACGATTAAATAGTGCAAACACTAAGGCAGTGTTGCTTGGAAAGCCCCTTAAATAGTCACCAGCTTAATAAGATACAGGATAGTCAGCCCCTTGGTTTCCGAGAGAGAGGGAAGCTCAAGGTAAAAAGAGTGAACGCTGACTATTTCAATTTCAATGCAAGCTAGGCCACCCTGGGGACAGGAAGCTGCATGTACAAGCAATAAACCAAGGTCAGCCATTGTGTGCTTAAAAACCTTGTGGGGTCTGAATTCCTAAGGGCCTTGACTGGTTGATCTTACTTTGCACAGACATTCAATCATGCTCAAGGCTTTCGCCTAATTATTTGTTAATCTCTATCAAACCTTTGCCTTTGATAAGGAACGACATTCTTTCACAGCCTGTGCATGACAACTATCTTAATCAGTCCTGCCCTTTCTCAAAGAGAAATTGCCAGAATAGAAATATCCTCACCATCTTCCAATAGCAAGCTAATGATAGTCAAATGCCCTTTGATATTAATAGCATTGGTGTTTTTTTTTACAAAAGAACATACATAAAAATGTGCATGTCGATTGGTTCTAAAACTTATATTATAAATGGTGGAATAAATGCATTTCCAGATCAATATTGGCAGATGCTAAAAGATGGTTTGAAGGCACGGCAAAGTGCTCTCCAAGGAGACCATTAAACAAGAGCAAGCATAATAGGAGGATTTTTAAGGATGTCTTAAAGTATCAGAATTGAGTGCATGCCAAGCTATAAAATTACAATCAGAATAAATAAATGTAATGTTATTTAATATAATTCAGAACTGATACCTATCATAATTAGAGTGGTGAGGCTAGTGAGCTTAATGCACAAGCACTTTATCCAACACTTGAGGAAGCACAACATAAAGAAAATTGAACATAGTGATAATATACAACTACAAAGACTATAAACAATTCCAATTATTCAAACAAAGAAGCTAACAATTATAGTGCAATCAGCTTGCTTCATAAACCTTCACAAAACAAGCTACTTTTATTGTTCAAGTGCAGGCTCCCCCAACGCAATATTCCAGCACTCACCTGTTTCCCCAACGCAACATGGGGGGGCAGGGTGTGTGTGGGGGGGGGGGGGGGGGGGGAAGGGGAGGAGGAGAGTGGGGTGTTGGGGTGTTTGGGTGGGGTGTGGAAGGGATAACTTTATGGCTTCGCATTTTTGGTCTTTCTCTTCGAGCAAATTTCATATTTATGTGCATTGAAGTCTATGTTTCCTGAGCTGTTGTCAGGAATGTGAAGTTGGAGAATGACCTTGAATAACTTTAGAAGCTGGTCTGTAAGTGGGATTGAATTCCTTTACCACGGTGTTGAGAGTTGGCCATATTGCTTTCAAATCATATTTGGTCCGTGATAGGAAGTGTGTGGGAAGGAGGGGCGATGAGGGAGCACCGCGCTGTGGGAGGGAGTCTGCAGGCGGGCGTGGACACGAGGACCCTAGCGAAGCCACGGGTGGGCGTGGACCCGAGGACGGCCAAGGGCGGGCGTGGCGTTTTGACGAAGGTAGAAAAACACAGACACACACGCACATACAAGAGGAGACTTTTAATAGTATATAGATAAAACAAAATGGTATCGCAAACATGTAAAATATTCGCTCATTCTAACAGAGGAGAGATGAGTGTGTGGCCAGGATGGTGTGGTCCTTGATGATGCTGACAGCCTTTGAGGCAGCAACTGCGATAGATCCCTTCGATGGTGGGGAGGTTAGAGCCGATGATGGACTAGGCAGTGTTCACAACTTTCTGCATTCTTTTCCGCATGGACGTTCAAGTTGCTGAACCAAGCCACAATGCAACCAGTGAGCATGCTCTCTACTGTGCATCTGTAGAAGTTCGAGAGAGTCATCTTTGACATACCGACTCTCCGTAATCGTCTCAGGAGGCGCTGATGTGCTTTCTTTATAATTGCATCAGTATGCTGGGACCAGGAAAGATCTTTGGAAATATGCACGCCCAGGAATTTGAATTTCTTGACCCTTTCCACCATCGTCCCGTTGATATAAACGGGATTGTGGGTCCCTATCCTACCCCTTCCAAAGTCCACAATCAGTTCCATGGTTTTGCTGATGTTTAGAGCCAGGTTATTGTGCTGGCACCATTTGGTCAATAGGTTAATCTCACTTCTATACTCCGACTCGTCATCATCATGCCCACACCAACCATTCAATGTCCCATCTACACTAGTCCCACCTGCCTGTGTTTAGCCCATATTCCCCTCAACCTGTCCTAACAATGTACCTGTCTAAATGGTTCTTAAACATCTGCCTCGCTCACGTCATCGGGCAGTTTGTTCCATACACCCACTTATCTGACAATGTGACCAAGTAGGACCTTCATGTAATCTCAAATCAATATTTGTGTCCTCACATGTAAGGAAAAAGGCACATTTGAATAGCACTCGTTTTAAACTCAGGATATTGAAAACATTTTACATTAATTAAATATGACGGATGATAATGAGGACACTGTATAGGTGTAGAGCAAGCTCTCACAATGGCGGCACAGTGGCGCAGCAGTTGAGTTACAGCGCCAGAGACCAGGATTGTATTTCTGACTATGGATTCTGTCTGTACAGAATTTGTACACATGACCACGCGAGTTATCTCCGGGTGCACCGAATTCTTCCCGCATTCCAAAGACATGATTTTATGCCACTTCCATAGGTTGATCCCCTGGAGATATGGGACCTTACAACAGGTCCCTCTGGCGATTACAGCTGGAAAGATAATGTCTCTGAATATTGAAGCATGTGTTTTCACACTTTTATCTGCAATTTCTTGAGGTCTCGGGTGGAGGGGACTTTCAGGCTTAATCTTAGCCTGTGCACTACCAATGGTGGGCTTGTTCTGTCACTGGGCCAGGGCATACTCTACCCTTAGCAATCCTCTTGGTTACCTCTTCCAAAAACTTGTTCATAAGTTATAGGAGCAGAATTAGGCTATTCGGGCCATCAAGTCTATTCTGCTATTCAATCGTGGCTGATCTACCTTTTCCTCCCAAACCCATTCTCCTGCCTTTTCCCCATAACCCCTTACACCCATACTAATCCAGAATATGTTAATCTCCACCTTTGAGGAAATAGTAGATAATAGAACCGCTTGGATAGTGACTTTTACATAAGATAGATAATTTGCAAGAGAAAAGCTTAAGGTTTTCAGAAACACATCTCCTAAAGAAATAAAGTACAAAGAAACACTTACAGGGAACAGATGAATCAAAATAGAGAAATGCTAATCTGAACCTGCATAGCTTAGTTTATTGCTTTGAGGCAATTATAAAGCCGGAGGAAATTATATTTTATATAATTTTGTGTTGAAGAATGGATAGCTGAATAGGGCCTCTTCTTAAGCAAGAGGTTATCTGCACTTTCTCTATGGCACGTTCCTGAGCTCTGAGTGTGGCATAAAGATGAAGTTATGGCTGTTTATGCTGAGTTCAAGACAGAATTCAAGGCTGAGAGCTAATAAACTCTGTGGTTAGCTTTGGCTATGTTAAATTATGAGGTTGAGATAAGGGATTGAGCAGCAGTACCTTTGAGGTAATGGTCTGACGTTGTAAATTTATCCTTTGTTCTGGAAAATTTGTAAAAGGCCTTGCAGAGAGATTGAAAATCCATCTCCCAGAGATAGCAGGAAAAGGGGAGGCTGCAAGTTAGAATGAAGCTGTATCCTGGCACAAAACACTTATCAATTAAATTGACAGATTTATTACCCATGTATGCTTGGAGTTGGGAGGCATGTGTGGGTTTTGAGTTTAACTTAGAAGCTGTGTAATTTGGCGAACTCATATAATTAATGTTTTTAATACATAGGTAATAGTATTTTAAACTGTGTAAAGTTGTAGTGAAATCATTTACAAAATGTATTATGTCTAAGTAGGATGGTAATCATTAGACCTTGTTTAGATTTATAGAAATATCTTTCTTCTTGGTATGGAAAGTGTGTTTTGTTTGTATGACTTGTGTGATCATTGTATTATATGTGTGTATCTTATATTTTGAGGAGTGGTCTTTGATAATTGAGCCTACTGGGGTTTTGCTGTGTTGAAATAAAATCATTCTAAACAAAGTTAAACCACAGGCGACTGCTGTTGTAAATCACCAGAAGGACTTGGATGTTTGGTTACTAGTTTGTCATACCCTCAGTATTGGAAATGTCTACTACCTATTTAAATTCCATGAGTTTGTATTAAAGTTACTAATTCTCTGGACCTGCCACAGAGCTTTCAGTTCTGTGTTGGAAGGTTCAGAGACCAGTCTCAGCTGAATAAAGAATCAATTTCAACAGCTACAAGCGTTTGAGTCAAGTTGACTTTAGATTGACAAAATAACTCAGTTTAACACCTTAATACCATCCATTGACTTGGCCTCCACAGCCTTCTGTGGCAATTATAATGCTAATCTCAGTTTCAGTCATGATTATATTGTAAAATTTATCAGTTAATTAATTGAAATTAAATTTTCATCTATTTTGGCAGGATTTGAATTAATGTCTTTATTTAGGACTCACTGTTTAGTTTAGCGTCACATGTACCAGGGAACAGCTTTTTTGTTGCATGCTATCCAGCCAGTGGAAAGCCTAAACACAATTACAATTAAGCCATTCACAGCCTACAGATATAGGATAAAAGGAACAATGTTTAATGCAAGATAAATGCCAATTAAAGATGGTCCAAGGGTCTCTAATGAGGTCAATTGTAGTTGAGGACTACTCTAGTTGGTGATAGGGTCAGGGTGATTACAAACTTAGTCGTTAACTCGACACTAGAAATGATACAATCGGGTAAAGATGCATGCAGAACAGTGGCATGTCAGCTAGTGAAGAGGAATAAATCTCCGGCTAATAATTACAGTTGCACACTTCTACCTAAACAAATTTCAGCAGTAATTTTAATGCACTGTGTACTGTTTGCACGGTAGAATTGCTACCTTTCTTGATTGAGTGAGCACATATTCTTGTTTGAACTTTGCCACATTCCCAGGAGGAATAAACTAACTCACTCAGCACGAGGTGTGATTACTGAACATAAATACACACCTGCTTAGAGACACACAATATGCACCATTTTAATGATTGGAAGACAGCTGATGAGAAGACACCACTCCTCACTGTGGAAGGACTGATTAAAGTCTGATTGCTGCTGTGCAAAATCATGACAAATCAATAAGGCCCGACTGTCATCTTGTGATATTAACTTCATAAGAACAAGCACAAAAATTAGCATCTCTCGTGATTACAGCCGAGCGAAGTAGGCACCATGCTGCAGATTAGATTTTCCATACCAGTGGATTCTATTGACAAGCAAAACACTGCAATTTACAACTGTTTACTTCCAATTGCAACAGCTCACATAATGAAGCAGTCCGCTCCCATGTGCAATAAGACCGAGGCGACATTTGTGTTTGATCCAAAGAATGTTAAACAACATTTGCATCACACGATGACCACCTCCCACAACAGAGAGCCCAGCAACTTCTCATTGATAATCAAAGCTGTTGCCATTTCTCAATCCACTGCTCCCAAGATGGGCCAGAAAATTAATCAGTGTGTCACATACAAAATGTGGCACTAAGAACAGGATAGAGGCCCAGTCTTGAGCCATGAGAGACTCATCTCAATGGTACTTTATTTGTCACATGTATCAAGGTACAGTGAAATTCATTTTGTATGCTGTTCAGTACAAATATCACTATACATAAGCATCTCAGTACAGTTCAAGTATATATGTAGTAGTAATGCACCAAGTCAGTATATAAAGTTGCCAGATTTCGTGTAATTTTAAAGTCCCCGTTGTTACAAGTGTGCATTTCTTAACCTGACCATGAAGGCCCATTGTCTTGGCTGCATTGTAAGGTTGGCTTGGCCAAGCATGGCTGTTGACATCCTACACAGCTGCTCCACCACTCCATGCTGCTGTAGGACACATCCCATCCATGTGCTTGGCCTCTGCGGCGTCTCCTGGTGCTCAAAGGTCCTTGCAAAAACCACAACAATGCGCAGAGCAGTTCTCCCCACGTGCCTCTTTGAATGCAGCTAAGACAACATTCAAGCTGGTCATCAGTCAGAGCAACAAAACCAAATAGGTGTCTCATCCGTCATTAACTCTCTCCACCACCTGTACACTAGGTATAGTCTACAAGTAGGACTGCTACAATTTGCCAAGCTTCTTTGACACAGTGTATCAAAGCCAAAACATTTATCTCCAATCAGGCTACAATCTCCACCTCTAAATTGCTGATGGGTCCATTGGCAAATTCCCCTTTTTACCAATCTAACTTTGAAAACTATAGTTCCTTCCTGATTTAATCAAAATCTGGAACTCCATTTTGAACAGATCTTTGGGAGTACCTTCACCACACAGAACGCATTGATACAAGTCTGAAGGAGGGTCCTGAAGCCAAGTGTCAGCTGTCCATGTTCTCCAGAGATGCTGCATGACCCACTGAGTTACTCCAGTACTTGGTGTTTTGTTCTTCATTGACATAAAGCAGCAGCTGTCGGGTGCTCTGACAGAAAAACAATGGATAATCACATTGTCACAGATAGCCACATCTCATGGGAGAATAAGGAACACATGGATTGTGGACCACTGTTCCAGCAGAATACCGTATCAGGGCCATTAACTAGAAACGCTTCAGGCCAGAGTCAGAGGATTTCTCAGACACGTTTCCCTAAGGGTCACATGTCAAGATGCACAACATTTGGCTGAAAGACAATTGGAGACAAATGTCTGAAAAATTAGACGTGGAAGGCTTGAGTCTCAGGGCAATGTAGCAGTGCCAGGCAATCTGTTTTCCAGCATGGTTCCCTTGAGATGAGAGCAATGTGGACATTCTTGACAAATTATGCTTCCACATCATGATCTGATAGCAATCACAAGATATTTAGATGTTCATTAAGGGTTAGAATGGTCTGCTGATAACACTCTGGGACACTTGCAGTAGTGTGGACAGTAGCTCAGAACCTCTACACAAAAAACCTCTTCTGCTGCTTTTGTTTGCCAGCATGGCTTTAATACATTGGGGAACACATTGGTATAGGGCACCTCTGACCTGGGCAATGCTAGCTGATCATCCTCAACTCTCGTAATGTTGACTGGAAGAAGCTTGCAACCAAAAAGGAGGTTGATTGCTTTCAGCAATGTTTCAGCTGCCAAGCAGTGTTGTTTATAGTTGCTTACTGCCCCGAACAGATATTGGTGATCTGTCCTCAGATTTGATGCTCCAATTGTTTAATAAAAAAGGAGCTGCAGCTGCTGGTTTATACAAAACAAAGGCACAAAATGCTGGAGTAAAACTCAGCGGACAATTGATAGGTTTGAAGAAGGGTCCCAACCCAAAACATCACCTATCTTTTTTCTCTGGAGATGCTGCCTAACCTCCCGAGTTACTCTGGGACTTGGTCTATCTCTTGAATTTTAACCCAACTTCTATGCTGTTCACAAGAACACCCATTTGAAGCCATTGCTGTCTTTGGATCCATACATATATTGGTCCAATATTCCAAGCATTGGTCCAAGCTTTCCGAGGATAGCAAGAATACGATCTAAAACTGGAAGAGGACCAACCCAACAGGTTGGGCGATTAGGACTTAAAAATATTTTGAGGTAGTTTCGTTTAGATGATGGCTGTAAAAGGTTCTTTTGTCAGTAGCGATGGTAATGGCTACTGGTAAAAGAAGAATCCGCTAGGGGCGCCGCACGATGGCAGCCTCTATTGTCTTTCTATCTTTTATTTTTAATTTGTTTAAAGTATGTTTTAGAGGATTTTTTTTGTACTTTATGTATATGGTGGGGGGAGGGGGGAGTGGTAGGGCAAGAGAGAAACCGTTTCCCAGTCACTTCCTGGCGAGGATGTGACTATACGCGGAGTTGCGTCCTTGCCCCCCTCCTCACGGCCTACCAACTGACTGGATTGGTGCGGCCTTTCCTGTCGGGGACCAGACCAGAGCTTCAGCAGCGGCGGCGCAGTGCTGGATACATCGCAGAGCGGGCGATGCCTTACCCGAGATCGCCATTTGAAGCTCCGGAGTGTTGGGCCTGCTGCATTAACATCGCAGAGCTGTGGTTTGCATAGCTCCCAGTGCGGGTGGCGCTGACCAATATCATGGAGTCCTGGGACCCTTTGCTGAGGGCCGACAGCATTGAATCTCCAACTAGCTCGGCCTGTGGGCTTTGGGAGCCGTGGACGAAGTCCACAGTGGATGATTTGGAGTCGAAGCCACTGAGGATGTTCTTCCGTTCCGATGTCGGAGTTCCATCATCCCGACGAGAGGGCCTGAACATCGGGCCGCCCGTGACGGCGACTGCGGGGGGCCCCCAACCATGGGTGAACATCAAAGAGGAGGTTGACTGAACTTTGGTGCCTTCCCTCAGTGGGAAACTTTGATACCGCTGTGTGGTGATGTTTATGTTATAGACTATCATGTTCTGTGGTTTTTTTTTAAATTCATATGGCTGTATGGTGAAAAAAGCAATTTGTTGTCTCTGTATTGTCATTGTGCAGAGTACAAGTAAAGTTGAACCTAATCTAATCGGCAGGCCTTGTACAGTCATGGAGACTGACAACATGGAAAGTCGAAGAAGGGTCTTGGCCTGGAACATTGCCTGTCCCTTCCTCCTCAGATGCTGCCTGACCCGATGAGTTTTTCTAGCACTTTGTGTTTTGTCAAGATTCTGGTATCTGCAGTTTCCTCTGTCAACATAGAAAGAGCCGATTGGCCCATCAATTGAACCCAGGTGTTTGGTGTAGTAAGGCAGCAACTCTACTGGTGCGCCACTGTGTTGCCCTGTTTTGCTTCAGTTTAAGGCAGGTGCCTTCTCATTTGTGGCCTATAATAGCACAAGGGGTATTGCAGTCATGTAATGGAAAAGTCAGGCCTTTTGACCGAAATGGAAGGTATTCAATTCAAGCTTTGAATATTTGATGGAATTTTAACACAATTAGCATTGAAGGCCATTTGATGCCATAGTGGAAGCCCAATGGTCTCAGAGCAATTGTCCATCATGGATCCAGAAGATCATAATTGAAAATACTGATACAGTATGTGCTGCTGACTTACAACGTTATTGATTTAAAAAAATCTATTGCAGAGCACTGAAATTCATTCCACTATATGATGTGACTTCTGGGTTTGAGTTTGTTGAAAGTCTTAATGTATATGCAATTCCCTAACAAAATTAAAACTGTGATTTAAACTGTAAATCTGATCATCTGACACTTCTTTCAGTAACTGACGGCACAGATTTGTCTCAGCTTCATATTACACTTGATGCTGCCAGTATTCATAACATGACACAGATAACAAGGTACGATGAAAAGTACTCTCACACTGATGTGTAGCTTCAGAAATATTGTTTGTATATCTTTTGGTTTGCTGCAGTTTGGTATTAGAATTAGGGGGACAAACAGCAATAAGAACAATAAAATACATATTCAGTATCTTTGCCTTTGAGCTCGTAGCATGATGTGCTTTGCCTTTAAGATATGTTATGTGTAGCCTCTGAAATGTAAATTTACTTCTTAAAATTCAAGACGGTAGAATAACACTGACGTTAATAGGTGTGCACTAATACTGAATGTTATTGTAATTACTTTGCCATTGCATTCAACTGTAAACAAGATATCCTAAAGTACTCTGTATTCATTAATTTAATAACTGCTGGAGCATTGTTTTTGTTGCCTTGCAAGCTTTTTGTTTAGGACCTGTTAAATTCAGATCCAGTCAAAGATACTTCTCACTAACAATTCACCAGTTGCTGCATTTTGAGATTGTATCAACTCCAGCTATATTAAAAATCAGAGATTCATACATGCTGCCAACATTTGTCATTAAAGTTTCCTATGGGTATATTCATAATGTGAATTACCATCATAAATTCCCTCCACTGTAGTTAAACTATATTGCAGATGGGGCATTAAAAAGTGAGGTCAGCTACTCAGGATGATATTTCTTGACATTCATTTCTTGAGCAACAATTAAACATAAAGTTGGTATCTGGGACAAAAAAAATCAATCAGCACAGCATAAATCTATATAGTTTATACTGAATGCCATACTAATATGTGAATAGTTGATCAGTCCATCTTTGCATTTCATCTGAAGGTAAAGTACATGTTCTTCAGATCTCAGGGAATATGGACGTTCGAAGCATATGCCGAGTAGGCATTGTAAAACTATGTACAGTCATGTGTGAATTTTGTACAACACAAAATTGTTTTAATCTCTTTCCTTGCTGGCTGAAGACCAAACTTGTCACCCAATTCAACAAAATACAATTCAAAACCTAGCAAGGATGAAAGTTTGCACTGTGATTACTTGTGGTCTGAACATAACAATTTCTCCATTTCATTCAACAAATCGTACAGCACACTTTACGTTCCTCAGCAGAAACAGGACAATGGGCATTGGATTATTTTCATTTGTTGGATCCGCATAATGTGGAGTCCCCATTTTCTACTTGCTGTCTCCAATCAAGTTGCATTCATTGGCTCACAATTTGTACATGTGTATGAAGGAACTTGCAGATGCTGGCTTGTACTGAGAAGATAGACACCAAATGCTGGAGTAACTCAGCGGGAAATAATTTTCTCCAGGGATGCTGCATGGCCCGTTGAGCTACTCCGGTATTTTGAGTCTATCTTCAGCAATTTGTACGTGTGGTTTCATCTCGATCACCATTGAAACACTGGAGCTATAACATGACAGTATTCATTCATAAAGTATTGCTAGTTTCCTTTGTATTGACTTTTTCTCCAAACAGCAGTATCGTTATAGCATTGTCAAGAAGCCCCAAGTTTACATGCTCAGAGCAAATTCTTCAGTTTTGATAGAAACACTGAGGATGTAGTGAATACATTAAATATTTACTTCCTCTGGTTAAACTTAAATCATTCTGCAGAGATGCAGGCTCAGAAACATGAACTACCTACATCTAGGATTTTCCTTTCGGGAAGGAAGGTGTCGTAATGTTTAATGATTAGTTATCTTCCAGAGCTTTGGGAGTTCACTGGACATGTTGGAAACATAGAAACATAGAAATTAGGTGCAGGAGTAGGCCATTCGGCCCTTCGAGCCTGCACCGCCATTCAATATGATCATGGCTGATCATCCAACTCAGTATCCTATACCTGCCTTCTCTCCATATCCTCTAATCCCCTTAGACACAAGGGCCACATCTAACTCCCTCTTAAATATGGCCAATGAACTGGCCTCAACTACCCTCTGTGGCAGAGAGTTCCAGAGACCCACCACTCTGTGTGAAAAAAGTCCTTCTCATCTCGGTCCTAAAGGATTTCCCCCTTATCCTTAAACCGTGACCCCTTGTCCTGGACCTCCCCAACATCGGGAACAATCTTCCTGCATCTAGCCTGTACAACCCCTTAAGATTTAATAGGAATCAGAGTTGTGGCTTTTTCACACAGAGGGTGGCGGTGTATGAAATGAACCGCCAGAGGAGGTAGTTCAGACAGAGACTATTGTAACTTTTAAGAAACAATTAGACCAGTACATGGATACAACAGGTTTAGGGGATATGGGCCAAATGCAGGCAGGTGGGACTAGTGTAGAAGGGACATGGTAGGCGGTGTGGGCAAGTTGGGCTGAAGGGCCAGTTTCCACACTGTATGACTATGTACAATTACCTTGGTGCCTGCCTGAGACTTGGCAGATACGGCTTTATTTATTGTAAGGGGGAAGTGGTTGGCAAGATGTATTGGCTCAGCAAGCTTGCAGAAAGTAAGAAAATTGCCAAATGGATAAACTTCAGCCTACTTCGGAACTTAATTCAATTTGGGAATTTGGGACACATGACAATGAAAAACACTCTTGACTCTTGGTTATGGTATAGCAATAGGAGTGATCTAATTTTTCATCAATAATCATGTTGGAGTTATATACATGCTAAGAACTGCTCTCATTTTGGTATCAACCATATGTTATTTCTCAGAAAATTATCACGCCATATTGATTCCAGCTCTGCAATGTTTGAAACTCTCCAATCTTTTAACGAGTTTGAGGCTTATAATTAGAGTGCTATTCAATACAGGGGTCACCACTTCACACAGAGGGTGTTGGATGTGCAGAAAATCCCCTCCCCCAAAAAGTTCTCAGGGCTACACCAAATGAACAATTTTAAACTAAGTTGGAGAGATGGACTAAGATGGAGAACACACCTTGATGGCTCCTGACAGAAGGCAAAGCTGGGGTGGAGCCTCATCAACACTGAAAGATTGTTAAGCAGTCATTAAATGCACAGAAACATCAAGACTACTAAAATTCAATTAATGAAAACACAACTTTCCAACAAGGTTGATTCAAAAATATAAATAAAGCAAAATTATTTTAAGGCAATTACCTTGACCTTGGTTTAATCTGCACCATAGAATTAAAAACATAATCAATGAGGTTGCAGATACTGTCAGCTCTGGCCTGAAGCAAAATTCAAACGTGATTCCCCACACCAATGCAGGCAGATATTGCCAAGATTCGCTGGTGGGAACAGGAGATGAAGCAGAATTTCTTTAGAGGGTGGTGAATCAGTGAAATAATTGCCACAAACAGCTGTAGAGGCCAAGTCATTGGGTATTTTTAAAGGCAGAGATTGACAGATGCATGATTAGTAAGGGTATCAAGAGTTATGGGAAAAGGCAGGAGAATGGGATTTTGAGGGAAAGATTGATCAACCATGGTTGAATGGTGGAATAGACACAATGGGCCAAATGGCCTAATTCTGATCCTATGACACCGATGAAGGAGTTCATTGGTGATACAATACTTGACACTTTTTTGTTATTTTAGACTAGAGAAATACAACGCGGAAACAGGCTTTTCAGCCCACCGAGTTCGCACCAACTGGTGATCATGCTGTACACTACTAGTACTAGCCAATTTACAATTTTACCAAAGCCAATTAACCTGCAAACCTTTGGTGTGTGGGAGGAAAATGGAGCACCCGGAGAAAATCCAAGGGGAGAATTACCAACTCTTAAACGTCACCCATTCCTTCTCTCCAGAGATGCTGCCTGTCCCCTGGGTTACTCCAGCTTTGTGTCCATCATCAGACAGCACCTGTAGTCGTGATCGAACCTGGGTTCCTGGTGCTGCAAGGGAGCAACTCTACTAATGCACCACTATGGCAAGGAGGGGTAGGGGTGGGGAAGATTCAGATCATGCATCTTTTGAATCTTTGAAATAATTCATTTGGAAATCGCTGGCAATACACAAGTGTTCTAATAATACTAAGTGTGTCATTTTTGATGTGCAGCCAAGCTCAGCTATTTTAAAAATAAACTCATAGGATTTGAAATTTACAAGAACAAGTGTACTCCTATTTCCAGTTCATGTTTAATTGTGTGTCAAATATCATATTCTGGTCTGAGTGGATTCTGCTGACAGTGTTCACTGTTAAATGTACCTTTACCTAGAATGACAATTGAATCTCACAAACTATCCTCCCTGCAAATTGTTGTTTTCAAACAATAATTTTCCATCCTACAGCTTCTAGGGTGAATCTTATTCAATGGGACATGAAAATTGTGTCCAACTTCACTGGACTTCTGAGGGAGTTTACAACCCAACAGTATGAATATTAATTTATGTAATTTCAAGTAACCCCTGCATTCACTCCCCCCCCCAGCTCCAAGCATTGATCTCTGCAGACCACTGGTCACGGACCTCCAGCCTGTATAACACCTTTCCACCTCTTTATTTGATCTGCTGACCTTTTTAACAGTTTAGTTTAGTGCAGTGGTTCTTAACCTGGGGGTCGTTTCGGGTTTTTCCGGGGGTCATGAGGGGTTCTAAATAACATCAATTTGCTGAGCCCATTTTTAGGAACCTGACAAAGGTACAAACCACATACAGTGTTTTGTTCGCGTATGCGCATACATATACACAGGGCCTATGAGAGGAAGGTGCAGGGGGTGCATCCTACCCGGGCCCGGAGTCGAAAAGGGGGACCGGGAGCCGAAGGAGGGGGGCCAGGAATTTCCTGAAATCTCAGAAAATGTTTGCATATATTTTGTGAAGACTAGCATTCACATTTTGTGTGAGCCCACAGAGTTTTATATATCGTAATTTGTAGAAATTGTGATCAATAATAAAGCGGGGAACTTTAACTGGCGGGTGTGTGGTTAACCCGATTAAAAGAGGGGGAAAGGGAGGCCATCACTACTGATGGATCTTCCCTGTAGGAGGTGGGAGCACATGAACCCAGCAGAGTCATCACTACTGATGGATCTTCCCTGTAAAGGGGGGGGGGGGGGGGGGGAGGGAAGCACTAGGACCCAGCAGAGACAGACCACGTGCTGTCTGCATGGTGGAGGTTGTGGGCCTGGAACTCTGGTGAGGTGACGGCTCTGGCCCGCTGATGACCGGTGGAGAGGCGAGAGTCGGCGGAGTCGCTGGTGGAGGCCCATGGGGAGCTGGAGTAGAGATACGGGCAGCAGCATCAGTGGCTTTCTGAAGACAAAGAAGATTGGCGACAGTGGCAGTGGCCATGCTCGGGGAGGTGGTGAGAGTCGAACACATAATAAAATTTAACACAAACAAGGTAACAAGGTTCAGCCAGTTCTCCTCCTTTGTTCACGTGTGGTCGGGCCCATAACCCCTCCGTAGTCGCCGCTACGGACGGCCCGATGTACAGGCCCTCTCGTCGGGATGATTCAAACTCCGACGTCGTGACGGACAAACACACTCTGCGGATTGGAGGTCTCGACTCGGCAGTTTCCTACCGGTGGCCGCGGCTTCAGGATGTTATAGGCCGCAGGCTGGTGGTCGGAGCTCTTCTCTGGAGACGCCAGCCAGGGATCCCAGGCTCCGGATAGTAAGTCCACGCCACGCCCGTGGCTAGAAGCTTCGCAGACCCCATGATGCCAAAGTATTGAATCAATAGATTAAATCAAACATTGCCAGAACAATAAATGTTCATGCTGTGATCCAAAAAAATGTTCACAAAAAAAAGGTCCAGGAAAGCTCTTTACTTAAAGTAAATACTAAGCCTACCTACCTTCTTTTACTTTTTACTAATAATTATGCCTTCTGATGATGTGATCTGCATTGAAATATGAAAGGATTTGTCAATGTGAATTCTTTCTCCTTATCTGTATTGTAGCATAAACAAAGATGTTCAAAACAAAGGTAGATAAAAATGCTTGAGAAAGTCAGCGGGTGAGGCAGCAACTATGGAGCGAAGGGAAACAAATGTGCTTTCAGATCTTTTTATTTTATTTGTACATTTATATTTATCATGGAGGGAGTATAGGGGCATGCCTCAAATGCAGAAAATCAACAGAGTGCTCCATTCCACCCCTCTCTCATCTTCCATACCCCTTTTTACCTTGCAGGCTACAGCTCAAGGCATAAAACCGTAGCGTAGTGGATAAAAACAGGACAACTAATGGGAAAGGGGGCCTGAAAGAAACTTTGTACCCACTGATAAAATTCCTCCGAGGCCCTGCGTATACACACACAAACTGTGTGTGTGTTGTGAACCATATCTTCCAAGAAGCGCACGTCTAGTGAAGCATTTCTCAAGTTCGGCTTCACCAGCATTGTTCAAAAATCCGTGGTCAAGCCACAATGCGTTGTCTGTGCCAAGGTTTTGAGCCACGAGAGCATAAAGCCCAGCAAACTGAAGTTCCATTTGGAGTCTTGTCACAGTAACCTGGCGGGGAAGGGCGTGAACTATTTCAAATGAAAAGAAGCCGGTACTCAAGGGTTCCCGCATCGATTTGACGGGTCACTGCACTCATCAAATGAAGCAGCGCTGGAGGCTTCACACTGGATTGCTTACCGTATCGTACAGACTAAGAAACCTCACAGCATCGGTGAAGAGCTTATCAAGCCGTGCCTCCTCAAAGCAGCGAAGTTGGTGCTGGGGGAACAGCAGTCAAACAAGTTCAGACAGATTTCCCTTTTGAATGACAGTCAAAAGTCAAATCTCAGATATGAGTAATGATATTCTGCTGCTAGTGAGCGCTGTGAAGAGCAGTCCAGTGTACTCACTGCAACTGGATGAGTCAACAAATGTTGCCTCATGCTCCCAACTTCTAGTCTACATTCGTTACCTTGATGGAGAAGCCATGAAGGAGGAGTACCTGTTCTCTGAGCCATTGGCTACTACCACTTGGGGAGAAGATGTGTTCAGAATGCTGGAAGCCTTCCTCATCAAACATGAGCTTGGCTGGGAATGCCTTGTCGGGGTGTGTACAGATGGGGCACCTTCCATGGCCTGTTGCAGATTCGGCTTCAAAACCTTCGTGAAGGATGTCGCTCCCCATGTCTCCATTACCCACCGCGTGATACATTGCCATGCTTTAGCAATGAAGACTCTCCCTCCTGGTCTTCGAGAAGTGCTTTCAGATGTGGTGAAGATTGTGAACCAGATCCAAGGGAGCGCAACAAACTCAAGAATCTTCAAAGCGATGTGTGAAGTAAGGGGTGCCAATTTCACTGTTCTGATATGGAGGTGCGCTGGCTTTCACATGGTAAAGTTCTCAATCGTATGATTCAACTTCAAGAGGAAATGGCACTGTTCTTGGAGGGAGGGTGTACTGAGAAGGAGAATCAGCTTCATGAAAAGATGCCGGATGAACTGTTCGTGATGAAGGTTGCTTACTTGGCTGACTTCTTCGCCGAGGTGAATTTCTTGAACCCGTCACTTCAAGGAAACCTCCCAATGCAACACACGGCTCGTGACAAAGTGGCAGCGTTCCAGAGGAACCTTTACCAGAGAAGAGTCCAGTACTGTGACACAACATTCCTGAGATGACAGCTATCCTGGATGCTATGCCAGATGCTGTATGCCACTTCCACCATATAACAATTACAGCACAGAAACAGGCCTTCTCGGCCCTTCCAGTCCGTGCCACCCATTTATTTTCCCCTAGTCCCATCTACCTGCACTCAGACCATACCCCTCCATATACCTATCCACTTTACTTTTAAATGTTAAAATCGATCCTGTCTCCACCACTTCTGCAGGAAGATCATTCCACACAGCCACCACTCTCTGAGTAAAGAAGTTCCCCCTCATGTTACCCCTAAACTTCTGTCCCTTAATTCTCATGTCATGCCCTCTTGTTTGAATCTTTCCTACCCTCAATGGGAAAAGCTTATCCACGTCACCTCTGTCTATCCCTTTCATCATTTTAAAGACCTCAATCAAGTCCCCCCTTAAGCTTCTGCGCTCCAAAGAATAAAGACCAAACTTGTTCAACCTTTCTCTGTAACTTAGTTGCTGGAACCCAGGCAACATTCTAGTAAATCTCCTCTGTACTCTCTATTTTGTTGACATCCTTCCTATAATTAGGCGACCAAAATTGTACACCATACTCCAGAATTGGCCTTACCAATGCCTTGTACAATTTTAACATTACTTCCCTACTCCTATATTCAATGCTCTGATTTATAAAGGCCAGCACACCAAAAGCTTTCTTTACCACCCTATCTACATGCGATTCCACCTTCAGGGAACTATGCACAGTTATTCCCAGATGCCTCTGTTCCACAGCATTCCTCAATTCCCTACCATTTACCATGTACGTCCTATTTTGATTTGTCCTGCCAAGATGTAGCACCTCACACTGATCAGCATTAAGCTCCATCAGCCATCTTTCAGCCCACTCTTCCAAATGGCCCAAATCTCTCTGTAGACTTTGAAAATCTACTTTACTGAAAATGACTATCCACAGCACCCCCTATCTTAGTGTCATCTGCATACTTACTTATCCAATTTTCCACCCCATCATCTAGATCATTGATGTACATGACAAACAACAGTGGACCCAACACAGATCCCCGAGGCACCCCACTGGTCACCGGCTTCCAACCTGACAAACAGCCATCCACCATTACTCTCTGGCATCTCCCATTCAGCCACTGTTGAATCCATCTTGCTACTCCGCCATTAACACCCAAAGATTGAACCTTCATAACCAACCTTCCATGGGGAACCTTGTCAAAGGCCTTACTGAAATCCATATAGACAACATCCACTGCTTTACCCTCATCAATTTCCCTAGTAACCTCTTCAAAAAATTCAAGAAGGTTTGTCAAACATGACCTTCCAGGCACAAATCCATGTTGACAGTTCTTGATCAGACCCTGTTTCTCCAGATGCTTATATATATTATCTCTAAGTATCCTTTCCATTAATTTGCCCACCACTGATGTCAAACTAACAGGTCTATAATTGCTAGGTTTATTCTTTGAACCCTTTTTAAACAATGGAACATGCGCAGTACGCCAATCCTCCGGCACTATTCCCGTTTCTAATGACATCTGAAATATTTCTGTCATAGCCCCTGCTATTTCTACACTAACTTCCCTCAATGTCTTAGGGAATATCCTGTCTGGACCTGGAGACTTATCTACTTTTATATTTTTCAAAAGTGTCAGTATTTCCTTCTCTTTGAATCTCATAGTTTCCATAGCTACTCTACTTTTTTTCCCCTTACCTCACAGAGTTCAATATCCTTCTCCTTGGTGAATACCGAAGTAAAGAAATTGTTCAATATCTCCCCCATCTCTTTTGGCTCTGCAGATAACTGTCCATTCTGGCTCTCTAATGATCCAATTTTATCCCTTGTTATCCTTTTGCTATTAATATAGTTGTAGAAACCCTTTGGATTTACTTTCACCTTTCTTGCCAAAGCAACCTCATATCTTCTTTTAGCTTTTCTTAAGATTCTTTTTACATTTCTTATACTCATCTAGCACCTTATTTACTCCATGCCTCCTATAATTATTGTAGATATCTCTCTTTTTTCAGACCTAGTGTCCAATTTTCCTTGAAAACCATGGCTCTTTCCGATTTTTACTATTTCCTTTCAACCGAACAGGGACATAAAGATTCTGTACTCTTACAATTTCCCCTTTAAATGTCCTCCATTTCTCTTCTACATCCTTCCCATAAAACAAAATGTCCCAATTCACTCCTTTTAAATCATTACGCCTTCCCTCAAAGTTAGCCTTTCTCCAATCAAAAATCTCAACCCTAGGTCCAGTTGTGACTCTCTCCATAATTATATTAAAACTAATGGTATTGTGATCACTGGTCCCGAAGTGCTCACCAATGCATACCTCCGTCACCCGACCTGCCTCATTTCCTAACAGGAGATCCAGTACTGCCCCTTCTCTGGTCGATACCTCTATGTATTGCTGCAAAAAACTATCCTGCACACATTTAACAAACTGCAAACCATCCAGCCCATTTACAGAATGAGTTTCCCAGTCTATTTTTGGAAAATTGAAATCTCCCACAATGACTACGTTGTGCTTACTACTAATATCTGCTATCTCCTTACATATTAGCTCTTCCAATTCTCGCTCCCCATTTGGCGGTCTATAATACACCCCTAAAAGTGTTACTACACCATTCCCACTTCTCAGTTCCACCCAAATAGCCTCCCTAGAGGAGCCCTCTAATCTATCCTGCCAAAGCACTGCTGTAATATCTTCTCTGACAAGCATGCAACCCCTCCACCTCTGGTCCCTCCAATTCTATCACACCTGAAGCAACGAAATCCTCGAAATCCTGGAATATTTAGTTTCCAATCACAACCCTCCCGCAACCATGTTTCACTGATTGCCACAATATCATATTTCCAGGTGTCAATCGAGGCTCTAAGTTCATCCACCTTTCTTACAATGCTCTTAGCATTAAAATATACACATTTTAGAAACC
The DNA here is from genome assembly GCA_963514005.1 of Raja brachyura. The sequence goes on from OY740789.1 coordinate 57,647,613, forward strand.
CACCATCCCTTATTCTCTGTTTATTATCTTTTTCCTCTTTCTCGCCTACATTTTGGGTCCGAGTGCTTTCCTTCTCTGCCTTTTGCCCCTCACCCCGTCCCCTGGCCTCCTCTACCCAAGTCCCTCCCCCCAGCCTTTCTAGTTTAAAGCCTCCTTTGCAAATCTCCCCGCCAGGATATTGGTTCCCCTCGGGTTCAAGTGCAACCCGTCCTTTTTATACAGATCCACGAGGAGATCTCAACCCACCTTCTGGCAATTAGTGAAGCCATCGAATGTTACTTCCCCGGACTGGAAGATTGCTCTCCTGATGAGCGGGTCACCCGCCATCAGCGATATTGACGTGACTGCGAAGGTTGAATTTTACCAAATTCGCGAAGATGCGCAGTTCAAGAGTGACTTCATGGAACAAGAGCTCGCCACATTTGGCTGAAAGTGAAGGACTGTCCTGTTCTTTCAAAGAGGGCCCTGATCCTATTGGTCCAGTCCCCCTCAACCTATCGCTGTGAGGCTGGATTCTCAACCATGGTAACTCTGAAAACGAAGGTACGCAATAGGCTTGTGATCGACGCACTGCCTGTCAAACATTCGTGCTCTTTTTGATTGCCCGATGGCTGCGAAGCAATTTTAACCATCCCATTGACTGAGCATTAGCAGACATGTTTTAATAAATCGGGCTTTTTTTTTCAATTTTTGTTTCGGGGATCAAGAACATCTGATGGGGTCATGGGGCCAAAAAGGTTAAGAACCACTGCACTAGTTTGAATTTGAGTCCCATAAATTAATCTAGAAACATCCACTCAATATAATATATATTTTTTTGTTTTTGATTTTTTGCACAATACATGGGACTAAGACTGACATCTAGTATAAAAATATTGACTGTGGGCAGACAATAACACAAAATATAAACAATTTAGATGCTCTTATGACATGATTGTCCAAAAAAAAGCATTTAAATCTTGCAAGTGGGTTTTTCTGGGTCACAATCAATTTGAACGTTTCATTGGCAGTGAATGTGAACCCCATATCAGCAGGAAAAACACTGCCAGTTCGTATGTGGCACAAATCACATTTCCGCAACATAAAATCAGATTAAAGCCATCCCAAGAAGCAAGTTAATGTAAAATAAATGTCTTGCCCTTTGTTTTGTCCCATTCTTGCAATCCATCACATTGTAGGCATTAGAAGTCACTTTTTATTTTAATCAAATTATTAAATTGTCTAACAATTATATTTAAAAAAAAACAGGAACAGAAGTCTGTTCAATTATTCTTCAGCAGCTAGCAGCCAGAGGAGATCCACCTTGGACAGGCAGTAGAAATCTGGCTTTTAATCCCCCCCCCCTCCTCCTCCTCCTCCTCCTCCTCCTCAAAGGCACCAAAGTCACACACACATCCAGCAGCAGAACTGCAGCACCATTGAAGGTAAGTTTTGTAACATCACTATATTGTAGCATCAGGGGGTGATGCCAGGATTAGCAGTGATCACACTGACCTAGCTGTAGGCCATACTCACATGATATATTTTACTTAGTGGTAAGAAAGTCCAGGACCACATGGCTGCACTGGTGGCCTAGGGTTTGCCCCCAGAGCACAGCAAGGCCTTCTCCCTTCCCCCCCCCCCAGCAATGTCTGGGTTTAATAAGGAGCTGGCTGATGAGGTCCAGGTGGCTAAACCAATATTAGCTAATTGGACCTACCTATAACTAATGATGTTGGTGATTGGCCTCAGGTGGTCAGTCAGCCAGTGACGAGGTTCTGAGTGGCATCCAAGGGATTGGGCGCTGTCACACTACTGTCACAATATCAAGATTATTTTCCCTAAATGTAGAGTAAGGGGTAAGAGGTGATCTAATAACATTGCTTAATTATATAGTAATTAATTTATTAGCCAAGTACAAGGACATAGGACATTTATTGTATGTATAAACATATAAGGATTTGAAGTGATAAAACCAATGACGTTGACAGAGGGATGAGGTCTGGTTTTAAAGCACAGCTTATAATCAGAACAGTGCTATTCAATTCAGGGGTCACCACTTCACACAGAGGGTGTTGGATGTGTAGAAAATCCCCTCTCCCAAAAAGCTCTCAGGGCTACACCAAATGAACAATTTTAAACTAAGTTGGAGAGATGGACTAAGATGGAGAACACACCTTGATGGCTCCTGACAGAAGGCAAAGCTGGGGTGGAGCCTCATCAACACTGAAAGATTGTTAAGCAGTCATTAAATGCACAGAAACATCAAGACTACTAAAATTCAACTAATGAAAACACAACTTTCCAACAAGGTTGATTCAAAAATATAAATAAAGCAAAATTATTTTAAGGCAATTACCTTGACCTTGGTTTAATCTGCACCATAGAATTAAAAACGTAATCAATGAGGTTGCAGATACTGTGTCAGCTCTGGCCTGAAGCAAAATTCAAACGTGATTCCCCACACCAATGCAGGCAGATATTGCCAAGATTCGCTGGTGGGAACAGGAGATGAAGCAGAATTTCTTTAGAGGGTGGTGAATCAGTGAAATAATTGCCACAAACAGCTGTAGAGGCCAAGTCATTGGGTATTTTTAAAGGCAGAGATTGACAGATGCATGATTAGTAAGGATATCAAGAGTTATGGGAAGAAGGCAGGAGAATGGGATTTTGAGGGAAAGATTGATCAACCATGGTTGAATGGTGGAATAGACACAATGGGCCAAATGGCCTAATTCTGATCCTATGACACCGATGAAGGAGTTCATTGGTGGTACCATCAAATAGGTAAAAGTGATACAATACTTGACACTTTATATTTTACTTTAGACTAGAGAGATTCAACGCGGAAACAGGATTTTCAGCCCACCGAGTTCGCACCAACTAGTGATCATGCTGTACACTACTAGTACTAGCCAAATTACAATTTTACCAAAGCCAATTAACCTGCAAACCTTTGGTGTGTGGGAGGAAAATGGAGCACCCGGAGAAAATCTAAGGGGAGAATTACCAACTCTTAAACATCACCCATTCCTTCTCTCCAGAGATGCTGCCTGTCCCCTGGGTTACTCCAGCTTTTTGTGTCCATCATCAGACAGCACCTGTAGTCAGGATCGAACCTGGGTCCCTGGTGCTGTAAGGGAGCAACTCTACTAATGCACCACTATGGCAAGCAGGGGTAGGGGTGGGGAGGATTCAGATCATGCATCTTTTGAATCTCAAAGAATCTAAAATCTCAAAGACCAAGAACGTCTGATGGGGTCATGGGGCCAAAAAGGTTAAGAACCACTGCACTAGGGACAATTTACAATTTTTACTGAAGCCAATTAACCAACAAACCTGTACGTCTTTGGAATGTGGGAGCAAACCGGAGCACCAGGTCGAGACCCATGCGGTCACGGGAAGAACATGCAAACTCCGTACAGACATTTGTTTGACCATTTGGTAATATACTCCTTGATTATATTGATAATATAATATTGTTTTAGTGTGACAATGATATTCTGCTTAATTATACTCGCGTTGTAATGGCATCCTGTACATATATTGTATTTATTCTGTACCCCTTTCCGAGGTATGGTGCTCCATCTAGTGTTCCTTATTCAAAGGTGCAGATTATCCTTTAGGGAATTGAAACTTTTAAAGTCTACCTTGATGCAAGATGTCACAAAAATATAGATTAAAACTAGAACATAGAACAGTACAGCACAGGAACAGGTTCATTGGCCTACACTGTCCTTGCAGAACACGATGCCAAGATTAAATAATTATCATTTTAATTAACATGTTTATGAATGAACATATTTTTAATTGTTTATCTGTGTGTTCTAATCCCTTCATTGTTTTGCTCCTCTCTACCACTGCAACTTTCCCCATCACTATAACCCTCCTAGATCACTGTGCTTCTCTAATTCCATTCGCTCAATTCTACCGTCTGAATTTTTCTCATTCAATGCAGCCTTGCATTATGCCATTTTTCCCCGGGTGGAGGTGGAATGGTGAAATTCAAGGTTGCATTGCATTTCAGTCACCCTTGAAACTCTGTCTTCAGCTGCCTACGCTGTACATTTTGAAATTCCCTCTTTAAACTGTCTATCCTTCTTCTGAAGACCTATCCTTTTTTTTAATCAGATTTTAGATCACCCATCCCAATATGTATTTGTCTCTAAGTGTCAAGCATTGTTTCAGAACAACAACTTGCATTGAAATTGTGTAGCTGAACATCTCAAGATGATTAACAGATATCAGTCGTCAATCATTTATTTTCAAAGCATCAAACACTTAAAGGGTCAAACCGTGGCAAATGATAAAGAGTGTGTGGGAAGGAACTGCAGATGCTGGTTAAATCGAAGAAAGACACAAAGTGCTGGAGTAACTCAGCAGGTCAAGCAGCATCTCTGGAGAAAAAGAATAGGTGATGTTTCGGGTTGAGACCCTTCTTCAGACTGAGAGTCAGGGGAAAGGGAAACTAGAGGTATGAAAGAACAAATCAGAGCCAATGATAAAGAGGTTGCCTTAGATGAAATTAATGGATCACAAGTTGAGAGAGTGCTATTAGTGTAGACCAGGGGTGGGGAACCTTTTCATGTTGGAATGCCGCATTAAGTTAGCTGTAATCTAATAAGGCCACATCCAAAAAACTTTAATTAGATATACTTCAAAATGTACATTATTTTGTAAAAACTACTATGTACTAACTTCAAGAAAATGAAAAAAAAAGTTAATTCTAAATTTAACTAACCTTTTAATGACTTTGTTGTAACTGCTTTTTGTGGGAAAGCATTTGAATATTTGGTTGCAACATGGAGGTACGTAGTTTCAGTTGATCTTCTAGATGGGTATCCATCATTTGTGACCTTAAGGGCATCTTGATTTGGGTTAGGTAGGAGAATGTAGATTCGCAGCAATAAGTGGTTGAAAAGCAAGAAAGCATTTTTCATGCATGTTGCCGAAGACATGGGTATTCTATTGCATTTTTCCATATTTAAATCGGATCTTTCTTTGCGTCAAATAAGGACTTTAAAATGTCATCTTCTGAGAGCTCAATCAATTCCATCTCTAGTTCTTTAGGAGCCTTGGAGACATCAACTAGGTGAGGTTGAAATGCTAATTTGAGTGTGATGTCATGAGTCTCAAAATCAGTGAACATTTCATTGTATTCTTTAATTAATATGTCTATTACATCCTCCTGTTCATCAATTACCTTCACAAACTGGGGAAAATGTTCAACCGAAATTTCATTTTGAAAAATAAGTGTTTTGAAAAAAGATACCTTTTTTCGAAATGCTTGGATTTTTTGCCGCATATCATATATAGACTTAGTTTTACCTTGCAAAGAAACATTCAAGTCATCTTGCTTTGACATGATATCACACAGAAAGGGGAGGAATATTTTGTTGAATCTTCTTTTACTCTTTGGTATTTTAAATACGTTCATTTTAAGATTAAAATAAAAATATTAAAAGACGAACAAAAACATATTAATAAAAATAAAAGGATTTGTTCTACAAAATTTGGATTCATTCAAAAGGCCGCACTTAATGGCCTGGAAGACCGCATGCGGCCTTAAAGCCGCAGGTTCCCCACCCCTGGTGTAGAGTTAAGGAAGGAGCTCCAAAGCTCCCGAGTCATCTGAAACTATGGTCACCAGCAGAGTACCAAAACTCATGATGCCAAAATTGGTGGATTAAAATGGCATTAAATGGTTTGGAGTTTTGGCAGTTCCAGAAGTGGGTGTAAAGGCTTGGAGGGACTTGAAAAGAAGGATTATGAATAAAAAAATTGAAGTATTCTTGAGCCTTGAGTTACTGTTAGTCAACAAATACATTAGTGTTGGATGAACATGACTTGGTGTTGGCTGAGAGATGGGCAGCAATATTTTGATGGTGCAAGAGAGTGTTAGTATCATATGTTTCGAAATGGAGCAATGACATTCTTACTTCCAGCTGCAGCACAGCAAGGTGTGGGTGGAGGATGGAAGGTCTGTTTGGAAAGCATTGGAATAATCAGGCCTAGATATAATAAAGGAATGGATAGGGGTTTGAGGAGCAAATGAGAAGAACCAGAGTTGGTCCGGCATTGTTTTAGAGGTGGAAGTAAGGTTGGGTGCATTTCCAGCTGGAAGTTCAGTTCAGTAAAGCATCTGCTTTAATTATTTTAACTTACCCTTTTGAAGGACATTTCCCAAATACCGTTATTAAAAACTTTTTATTTCTCCTTTTTTACTCTCAAAGTTCTTGTGCTGCCTTCTTCAGCCGAGCAAGTGAATTTGTCATGTTTCACTCATGCGGTGCAGGACCCACTTATTTTGTAAATTGTTTGCAATGCCACTTATTCTGATGCTGTTCCCTTGAGAAAATAAACATGGCTCTGTGTTTATTTCTAACCAGGTCTTCATTCAGCCTCATTCTTTTTGATTATTGGTTTCAATAATGTTCTTGATGTTGACAACTCTGCTAAAATCCCTCACGTCGTTGAACCAATTTCTGTAGGTCTGACTCCAACTAGGTGACAGGTCTGTCAGTTGTTCAGCAAAACACCTCCATAACTTCAGGATGGAACATACATGCAACTCATTAAAAATATATCAGGTTGATAGAACAATCGTATAGCACATCCAGTCTATCAAGTTGTGGTTCAAAATAATCTACCTTGCAAACATTCGAGTTTTAAACACACGATTGACAGTATGGGGGCATATCATGTTTAAATAATTTGTGAACCAAATTTTCTCAAATAATTCTGAACAGTGTCACTCACACTCATTCTGACAGCAAATTGTCTCTCCTGAACTAAACAATATTATGCCCATGAGCAAGGCAGAGTCGTGCTGAATACATGGCAATAGTTTTGAAACCATGCTTGAGGAGGAAGAAAGAATAGAACTGAATTGTAATGACGCACTTGAATGAATAATGCCTAATTTGGAAGGACAACGTGTTAAAATTGACAAGGTGCCTCAGCACATTTCACAGCATCAGTGCAAAAATGTAACAGACTCAAACCTGATACCATTCTAATGAACAAAGCAGACTCGCTGCCGAAAAAAAGTTCTAATTTATAATTTATAGGGTCTAAAATGATCTGACGTTTTTACTTGCAACTACTTTAATATTTCATCAAATTAAGCTTGAACAAAAAACAAAGCAAGGTCTAGTGGTCATGCACATTATGAAATGTTAATATGACTTGTTTCTCATCACAGATGGTATTGGGTGTATAGAAAGACTCAGCAAGGTGCTATGTGAAAAAAATGGAAAGAAATTTAAATGCAGAATTAGAGTCAGCATATCTAGTACAAATGTTGGATTTGATGCAGCTGATCAAGTAATATTTGATGTTGTTGTTACCTCGATTGTATATTAAAAAGAAATTGAAAACCTAATTTGAGCGTATTTTGATATGTTCCGCTTTGGATCATAGATGCACAGGGATGATACAAATATTACTGTTGCAATTTTGTGTAATTTTTATAAGAAAACATACATATGCTAATTTTTTTAAACTATGCAAAAATATCTGAAATTGGTAGATAGACACAAAATTCTGGTGTAACTCAGCAGGACAGGCAGCATCTCTGGAGAGAAGAAATGAGTGATGTTTTGGGTCGAGACCCTTTTTCAGACTGATGTCAGAGGAGTATCTTTGAACCGCCCACTCCCCTGACATCAGTCTGAAGAAGGGTCTCAACCCGAACCATCACCCATTCTTTCTCTCCAGAGATGCTGCCTGTCCCACTGAGTTACCCCAGCATTTTGTGTCTATCTTCGATTTAAACCGGTATCTGCAGTTCTTTCCTACAAATTTTGTCTGAAATTGGTAGGAATCTGTTAAACTGATAGGAATTGGTAAACATCTGTTTATGTACATGATATTTTGAGTGTTGTCCAAAGATATAATAAAATGTGATTTAATTGAACATGATTAGATTTTTGGAATGAGTTCACATGCTGTTACAGGCAGATGCATGAGGCCTGAGTATAAATATCTAGAAGAATTAAGCCTGTAGAATTGTGCTTGGTAGAAAGTTGTGGGACAAATTTTGGTCTCCACCTTTGGAACATACAGTGACAAAGCCATTGAAGTGAAATGCTCTCTTACTGAGATTATTGAATGAACAGTAAACTTATTTGTATTAAAAAAACGCATTCATTGCTTTTGAAACGCACATTGGAAATAAGAGCGTAGCCAGGGAGAAAGAAGGACTGCTCAAGGGTGAAGGAGGTAATTTGTGCTTGGAGCTAGATTTAGGTAGGTTTTGTGTTCTTTTTCTAGGTCTGCACAAAACTTGAGTCTTTAATTTACAACAGAAGTATTTAATGCTTTATGAGATGTATGAGAATGTTGCCAGGACTAAAGGGTCTGAGCTGGAGGGAGAGGTTGAATGGGCTGGGTCTCTATTCCGTGAAGTGCAGGAGAGATGAGGCATGATCTTATAGAGGTGTATATGATCATGAGAGGAATAGGTCGGGTAGGTGCACAGCTTCTCTTGCCCAGCGTAGGTGAATTGAGGACAAGAAGACATAGGTTTAAGGTGAAGGGGAAAAGATTTAATAGGAATCTGAGGGGTAACTTTATCACACAAATGGTGGTGGGTGTATGGAACAAGCTGCCAGAGGAGGTAGTTGAGGCAGGGATTATCCCAACATTTAAGAAACAGTTAGACAGGTTCAAGTTGGGGTTCAAGATTTAATCTCCCTGAAATTGGAAATACAAGTAGATAGAGTGGTAAAGAAGGCGTATGGCATGCTTGCCTTCATGGATTAAGAAGTCAAGATGCAGCTTCATGGGAACTTGGTTAAACAAGATTTGGGGTATTGCGTGCAGTTCTAGGTTCTGGTTACCCCAATATAGGAAGGATGTGGATGCTTTGGAGAGAGTGCAGAAGATATCTACCAGAATGGTGCCTGATTTAGCTTTTAGGAGCAGTTGGATAAACCTGTATTCCTTTCTCTGGAGCTTCGGAGGGTGAGGGGACACCTGATGGAAGTACATACAATTATGAGAGTCATTGATAGGGTCAAGTCATATCCTTTTTCCCAAGGTGGAAATGTCAGAGACTAGTGAGCACAACGTTAAGGTGAAAGGGACAAAGTTTAAAGGAGAAAGGGGGTGGGTGCCAAGAACGCTCTGCCGGGGTGGTGGTGGAGGCAGATATGATAGTGGCGTTTTAGAGTCTTTTAGATATGCACATGGGTATGCAGGAAATGAATCATGTGCAGGCAGATGAGATTAGTTTAGCTTGGCATTGCATTAGGAACATAAACTATGGGTCGATGGACCTATTCCTGTTTTGTACTGTTCTATGGTTTGTGCTCTGCTGTCAGTACAATAATAGAAATAGATCTTAACTCTGTATTTTATATTAGATCTCTTTGGTGGAGTGCTAGGTTAAACAGTCAACCTATTTTCCATCAGCCTGTATCAGACAACTGGCAAATGCCATTAACATCTTCCATCTCCAGCCAGTCCCCACCATTGCTGCAACCCCTGTGTTATATTTTTAAGCTAAAATATTGCAGAATAATAAAAATCAACATTGAAATCTTGTGTTAAAAACAACGGCTTTATCTCAGTGAGTAGAATGCGCATGTTTGTTAGCATGCAGAGTCTGGAATGTTATTCAAATGGCTTCCCTACTTGTTTTGAAGTAAATTATTGAAGAAAATCCTACTTCACACAGAGGTGTTGAGGCAAAGTGGATAAGGATTTCAATGACTCTTTGTGACAACTCTGGGAATTACAACCCAGAGCTGGTTAAGAAGCACATGGTTAAACGTTTCCTGCTAAACGGCATCACCAGCACCATCAATCAAGTTCTCACTTTGACCTCCAGCTTTTGCTCGAAGGTCTCAAACCACATAATTTATTTTCCTCTTTTGCAGGACAATAGCCTGAGAATTCTGTGGGGATCTGAGAGAAAGGCTCTAGAATATTAAATCCACAAGGGATAAGATTATGCAGTCCATCAAAACAGAAAACAGTGCCTCTACAGCAGCAAAGTCCAAGGTAAATATCTATCTATTTTTTTCATGAGCAATGATATGTTGCAGGCTTTACATGGCAAAGGAAGCCTAATTGAGTTTCTCAAACCAGTTGGCAAAATGACCTAAGCTAAATTGAGAAGCACAGATCAAGGAAATGGTGTGATACTAGTGATTTAGACTGGGTACAAAGATAGACATGAAGGAGACAATTATTGAATATGCATCCTTTCAGTTCAAAGTGTTTTACAAAAAGTTTGAGGTCTACCTATAATAACTGGATATTTGGTCTTGGACTCATCTTGTTCTGCTTGGTCTTTTGCTTTTCTGAGCAAGTGCTTTAAGACTAAGGTATGACGAGTTGATTTTCGTCAATGTTAATCCAGGTTTGGAGGATTGTACCTATTATTGTCTGCCAGCCAATGCTAATTATTATTTTCCATGAGATTAATACATTCTAAAATCCAAATTATTCAAATTTATAGATTAATTGGCTTCTATAAATAGTCCCTAGTGTGCAGGATGAGAAACTGCAGATAACATAGTACTAGTGTAGTGGTAGACAAAAATGCTGGAGAAACGCAGCGGGTGAGGCAGCAAATATGGAGCGAAGGAATAGGTGACGTTTTTGGGTCAAGACCCTTCTTCGGACTGAATCCAAACTGATTCCTCACAAATTGATTTTTTAAAATTGTAAATCTGAAATAAAAACAGAAAATGCTGGAACGGCTCAGCAAGTCAAGCAAAACAATCAGTTAACATTTCTCGTCAAAGTGTTTCCTGAAAATTAAAAAAAGGCCTTTGTTCCCTGTTTCTCTTTCCACGGGTGCTGTGCAGAGCTGGCAAATATTTCCAGCAATTTCTATTTTCACCAACCGATTCCTATTATTTTGTGAATATGCATCTTGGTCATTTTTTTATTCCCAACTTTCATTAAGAATGGAGTTCAATCTCAGAGCAACTGCTAATTCTCATCATAATAACACTTAACGTTTACCAGCTTCTAAATATTGTCAAATTAATATCTTACATTTATAATACTCTTTTAGATAGTGAGATTCCGTCGACGGAATTATATAGACAAGCATGGGAAAACAAATTAGTTCAACCCATAACAAAAGATATTTGGGTTTAAAGTCTACAACATATACATCAGTGTTCATTACACGCCAGACATTCTTTAATACAATTTAAAGTACTACATAGAATGCATTATTCTAAAACAAAATTAAATAGATTTTTCCTAATATCTCTCCTATCTGTGATAAATGTCAATACTCTGAGGCTAATTTAACCCATAACTTTGTAAGTTGCATAAAAATTAAAAATTTCTGGATGGATATTTTTTAAATTATTTCCGTAGTGGTTAATACTCAACTGGAGCTCGATCCTAAATTAATAATATTGGGCATATCAGAACAATACCTAAAACTTACAATAAACCAAATAAATTTTCTTGATTACAGTATAATAACTGGGAAAAATTTAATATTAAAATTTTGGAAAAACCCAGCAACCCCCACAATCAAAATGTGGATTATAGAGATGTCAGAGAACTTAAATCTGGAAAAAATTTGATTTGTCTAATTAACAAACCAGAATTATTTACTAGAATATGGTCTCCATTTATAGATTATTTGAAGGAGTAGAATGGGCCGGCGCTTAGACCTCACTGAAGCTTGAACCCAGGACTAGATGAATAGTTATGTTCTCTGACCTACGGACCTATCTCCTAAGTTGTATTATGGATAGTTTATTCTATTTTTCTAATTTTCTTTTTTTTCTCTCTTTATTTTTTCTATCTATTAAAAAAATAATAATAATTAGAGTCAATGTTAATATGTAACCGATAAATGAGGACCCCAGCTACACTGGTGGCGGGGTCCCTGGAAACCTGGATATTTAATATGTAACCATTTAACAAAGTACGTAGTGGTTTGGACTATGATATGTACATGCCTCTAATAAAAAAATTAACTATCTAAATATTGTTATTTGGCCCGAATTTTGATCCTTGGCTGGGTTTGCTGTTTAGTGCTGAGACTAAAATAACAAGCTATCTAAGGTGAACTCATCTTCCATTTCATTATTTCTAATTATTCTGCGAGGATATGACACATCATTATTTGATTTTGATTATACTCCCCATAACAATCACAACTGCCAGGCAATGCACTGTCCACATTGCAGAAACATTCAAAGAGGTTTCATGGAAGTGCCATTCAAGGCATATTATGCTACAAACTTGCCAATTATAAATAATAAGGATTACTTTCAACAACTTGAAAGATGTCATTGCACTAAAGCAGGGGGTCCTATACCAGTTTTCACAACGTATATTTAGGCAGTTTTTGCATTCCTTTTCCAAGATTTGTTCCTTATTGTTTTGACACCCATGAATGCTGTGTACCCATTTTCCATTTCTCATGCACCTCCCCAGCTGTTTTTCCACATTGACATTTCCTAACCATTTCTTCCCCACAAACCTCCGGAGTTATAATGTTCTTCACTTCTGCTGAGGAAATTACACAGGTGACATTTAACACAGTTCCATGTGATCAAAGACCACAGTACCACATGGAAATACATAGGTAACAAGTCACCCTTGTACCCCACAGCACTGTGGTGCAGCAGTAGAGTTGTTGCCTTACAGGGCGAGAAACCAGGGCTCAATCCTGAACACGGGTGCTGTCTGCACGGAGTTTGAAAGTTATCCCAATGTACCGCGTGGGTTTTCTCTGGGAGTTCTGGTTTCCTCCCACACTCCAAAGACATGCAGATTTGTAGGATAATTGGCTTTGGTAAGAATTGTAAATTGTCCCTAGTGTGTAGTGTTGGTTTATGGTGAATGCTAGTCGCTGCAAACTCGGTAGGCAGAAGGGCACTGTACCTCTAAACTGAACTGAACTAAACTAAACTAAATAAAACTGATGCTCTAAACCATTCAAACAAAGACACAGAGTGCTGGAGTAACTCAGCGGTCCGGGCAGCATCTCTCTGGCAGTTGGATGGACAAAAGCCAGACATGAAAAGCCAGAAGGTGTGACACAAAAGGATTGAAGGATTGCAAATTGTGAAGCTAGAAGCAGGTATGCACGTAGTGGAAGGGGGTGGGGGGGGGGGGGGGGGGGGGGGGGGGGGGGGGGGGGGGGGGAAGGAGAGAAATTGGGGTTAAAGTAGTCAGCTATGTTTTCAAGAAGCTGGAGAGAAGAAGAATAAATAAATAAAGAGGTAAATTGCAACAGTGGCCCTGTAAAATATTTCCTCCCTTTCATCCGTTGCTTGTTGGACTGAACAGTCACACTTTATAGATGAAACAAATAAAAAGATATAAAGCACTGAAGCCAGTCTGGTTTTACTTGTCTTTTGCGGAACAAAGTACAAAAAAATTGCAGAACAGCAGTGCAACATTCAAGATTTTTCAAGATTGGGCGGCACGATGGCACAGTGGTAGAGTTGCTGCCTGACAGTGCCAGAGACCTGAGTTCAATCCTGACGAAGGGTGCTGGCTGTATGCAGTTTTTACGTTCTCCCCTTGACTATGTGGGTTTTTCCCGGGTACACTCCAAAGACATACAAGTATGTAGGTTAATTGGCTTTGGTAAAAATTGTACATTGTCCCTAGTGTGTAAATTGTGCTAATGTACATGGATCGCTGGTTGGCACGAACTCAGTGGTAGGCTCTGTATCCGTGCGGAATCTCTAAACTAAACTGATTTTAAGCATGGAGGTGCTATAGAGTGGAAGATTTACATTATTTGGTAAACATCACCGTATTCTCTGGAGCGCAGAAGGTTAAGGGGAGACTTGATAGAGGTCTTTAAAATGATGAGAGGGATAGACAGAGTTGATGCGGACAAGCTTTTCCCTTTGAGAATAGGGAAGATTCAAACAAGAGGACATGACTTTAGAATTAAGGGACAGAAGTTTAGAGGTAACATGAGGGGGAACTTCTTTACTCAGAGTGGTAGTGGTGTGGAATGAGCTTCCAGTGGAAGTGGTAGCGGCACGTTTGTTGGTATCATTTAAAAATAAATTGGATAGGCATATGGATGAGAAGGGTATGGAGGGATATGGTATGAGTGCAGGCAGGTGGGACTAAGGGAAAAAAGTTGTTCGGCACGGACTTGAAGGGCCGAGATGGCCCGTTTCCATGCTGTAATTGTTATATGGTTATATGATTATATGGTTAACAGTGTAGGATGGAACTGCAGATGCTGGTTTACACTGAAGGTAGACACAAAATGTTGCAGTAACTCAGCGGTTCAGGCAGCATCTCTGCCGAGAAGGAATGGGTGACGTTTCAACTTGAGACTCTTCTTCAGACTTTTTCAGAGATATCCTCAATCTATATGTAGGGATTACAAAGTAGGGGGCACTGGGGAAAACAATTACTCTAAAGAACGACAGAGACTTTCATAATTGATTTCTTTCTTTGGTGCTTTTGGCAATAAACCAGTCATGACGTCTGTGTGTTTAACAGTAAGTTTTTGAGTCCCTGTCTTTGAACCAGAAGGTAAAAGAGCTGAGATACTATCTATCAGGTAGGAAATTGGAAACGTTTTAAACATTGGATCAACATCCAACAAGAAACTAACCTATGAGGCATGACAGGTTATTTAGTGGTAATATATAATGGATGAATGTTGAGATGAAAATGGCTTCAATTCAAAACCACACAGAATACAAAGTTGGTCATCATACCGAAAGTATACATGAATGTGTAGGAAGGAACTGCAGATGCTGGCTTACACCAAAGATAGACACAAAATGCTGGAGTAACTCTGCGGGTCAGGAGAAAAGGAATAAATGTCACCTATTCCTTTTTTCCAGAGCTACTGCTTGAAATGCTGAGATAGCATTTTGTGTCTATCTTCAGAATCAGAATCAGAATCAGAATCAGAATCAGATTTTATTCGCCAAGTATGTTTTGCAACATACGAGGAATTTCACTGGCCAGGTCAGTCGTACAATTAAAAGCAACAGACTCAAAAACACATTTTAACATGAACATCCACCACAGTGACTCCTACACATTCCTCACTGTGATGGAAGGCGAAATAAAGTTCAAGTCCTTCCCTTGTGTTCTTCCTTGGTTGGGGGCCTCGAGTCCCCGTTAACGGGGTGTTCTTGACTCCTGTAGCCGGTGGCGTTCGGGACCCTCCGCGTCGAGGCATTCAACTCCCGCATTGGGGGGTTGTCAGCACCCCCGCACCGGGCGATCAAACCTCGCGTCGGGGCTGGTTGAACCTTCTGTGGCGTTGGAGCTCCCGACTTGCCTCTCCCGAGACTGCAAGCCCTTGATAGTAAGTCCGCATGCCACGGTGGGAGCGATCCCCGGCAAGGGATCTGCTCCGATGTTAAGTCCGCGCTCCGCGGTGGGCCTCACAACAGTCCGAGGCGGCTTCCAGCTCCAGCGATGGTAGGCCACAGAGCACGGAGAATGTGATCCGAAAAAGGATCACATATCCGGGAAGATAAGAACCTGAAAAAAAGTTTCCCTAATCCCCCCCCCACCCTCCCTCCACATAAAACCTACCGAAGTACGTTAAATCAAACTTTTAACAAACACTAAAAATAACAAAAGATGAAAAAAACAAGCAGATTGCCGGCAGGGCTGGCCATCTCCCCGGCGCCCCTGGTGGTAAACCAGCATCTGCAGTCCTTTCCTACACAAGTGAATATGAATGGTGTGTTTAAAATAATGTTTTTCAAAGAACTTACAAGTACTTTGTTCATGCCACTTGATGCTGTTCATCTGCTTTGGGGAAGAAAAATTGGTTATTTTCAACAGTGCAAATGCTGACACCTAGTGACAGTGATAAGATATTGAAAGGATCCCTTTCGTAAATTATTCTGTGTATAGAAATAGTCATGCCTCACAGTGTTTGACACATTTCGACGTGCAAAGATGAGCAGAACATTTAGACTATGGTTTTGGATAATCTCCTCTATCAGGAGATGCTTCATATAATATAGACAAAGAAGTGATAAAGCTTAAACTTATCTGATCCGGTCCACCCTGCTTTTTCAGGCATTTTGCAAAAGAATCATTTAGTTTAGTTTAGAAATGCAGTGCAGAAACAGGCCTGTGTGGTCCACCGAGTCCGCGTCGCCCAGCGATCCCCGCACACGCAGGGGACAATTTTACATTTATAACCAAGCCAATTAATCTGCAAATCTGTACGTCTCTGGAGTGTTGGAGGAAACCAAAGATATTGGAGAAAACCCACGCGGTCATGGGGAGAATGTACAAACTCCGTACAGACAGCACCTGTAGTCGGGATCAAACCCGGGTCTCCGGCACTGCAACAGCTGTAAGGCAGCAACTCTACCGCTGCGCCACCATGCCGCCATCTTCAGTGTGAAAATGGGATCTTGCTACTGATGCTGTTTAAGATTTTTCATTCACATCTTTATTTTAGCTACAAATAATAGCTTCCAACCTCTCATACCATTGCAGCATGAATTCTCAGACTGCCTTTATTGTGGATAATGTTGATTTATTATTTTAATAACTCTCTTGAAATTTCCATGGACACATAGACATGAATTGTCTTTGCAGTTTGCAGGGCCGGATTTAGATGAAGAGAGGCCCTAAGCTGTTCCTCTTGACAGGCCCCTCCCAATCCCCCACCCCCACGACTAGAGGAAGATGGTCCACCAGATTGACAACGATTTGCAGCCGAGCGTGGCCAATGAGATAAGGGGCTGGAAAGCTGCGCTATTTATTTATTTATTGCCAGTGCTAGTGTCGCGTTATTGGCTTAAGACACTATTATTCTGAAATGGAGGGCAAGGAAAATTACTGAAGGGTTGTTTAGAGACTACAGTACGTTGTGACAGCATATGTAAAAAAAGGCCTATGACAGTGTCAAAAATATTATACACCTTGCAGGGCTCTCACTTAATTTGTTTTCTCTGTTGTCAGCCGGGCAACTTGGCAGCTTTTTAATTTGCCAAATGACAGTTTAGGTGGTCATTTAAGACGACTTGCATGACGCTGTGCGATAATGTGCTCGGACCAAGTGCGTAGTTACCAGTCGGAATTCTGCTCAATGAAGCATTCACATATTATTTCTGCTTCAAATAAAGTCACAAACTAAACATATTCACCAATCAAGACATGATATATACCACAATGACATGCAGCAAAATTATAATACACTATCTCATCTCTTTTTACACATTGCAATGAATGCAATTTCTAATATTTCTTTCCACTTCCAAACAAAAATGTGGTTGGATTATTCAGTGTATGATCAACCTCGGTGAGACCAAGTGCAGGCTTGGCGATCGCTTCGCACAAAACCTCCACTCAGTTCGCAATAACCAACCTGATCTCCCGGTGGCTCAACACTTCAACTCCCCTTCCCATTCCGAATCCAACCTTTCTGTCCTGGGCCTCCACCATGGCCAGATTGAGGCCCACCGCATGTTGGAGGAGCTGCACCTCATATTTGCTTTGGTAGTTTACACCCCAGCGGTATGAACATTGGCTTCTCTAATTTCAGGTAGTCCTTGCTTTTTCCCTCCTTCCCCTCCCATTCCCAGCTCTCCCACAGCCTACTGTCTCAGCCTTTTCCTTTCCTTTTCATGTCCCCCCCCCCCCGACCAACATCAATTTTAAAAGGGTCTTGACCCAAAACGTCGTCTATTCCTTCACTCCCTAGATGCTGCCTTACCCCCTGATTTTCTCCAGCTTTTTTGTCTACCAATGGGATCCCACCACTGGCCACATCTTCCCATCTCCTCCCCTGTTGGCTTTCCGCAGAGACCGCTCCCTCCGTTACTCCCTGGTCAAATCGTCCCCTTCCCACCCAACCCACCCCCTCTCCTGGCACTTTCCCTTGCAACGGCAGGAAATGCTACACTTGTCGCTTTACCTCCCCCCTTGACTCCATTCAATGACCCAAGCAGCCTTTACAGGTGCGGCAGAGGTTCACCTGCATTTGCTCCAACCTCATCTATTGCATCCACTGCTCTAGGTGTCAGCTGCTCTACATCAGTGAGACCAAGCGTAGGCTTGGCGATCGCTTTGCCCAACACCTCCGCTCGGTCCGCAATAACCAAACTGATCTCCCGGTGGCTCAGCACTTCAACTACCCCTCCCAATCCGAATCCGACCTTTCTGTCCCGAGCCTCTCCCATGGCCAGAGTGAGGCCCACCGTAAATTGGAGGAGCAGCACCTCATATTTCGCTTGGGCAATTTACACCCCAGCGGCATGAACATTGATTTCTTCAATTTCAGGTAATCCCTTTCTCCTCCCCTTCCCAGCTCTCCCTCAGCCCACTGTCTCCACCTCTTCCTTTCTTTTTCCCATCCGCCCACCCCCCCACCCTCACATCAGTCTGAAGAAGGGTCTCGACGCGAAACGTTGCCTATTTCCTATAAAAAGTGCCAGAGACCCAGAATTGATCCTGAATATGGGTGATGTCTGTATAGTTTGCTCCTTTTCGTTTTGATCGCATGGGTTTTCTCCGGGTGCTCTTGTTTCCTTCCACATTCCAATGGTGTGCAGGAACCTATTTCAGACCCAACCCAAAACGTAATATTTTCCTTTTGTCCAGAGATTCTGCCTGACCTATTGAGTTACTCCAGCTTTTTGTGTCTATCTTCAGTTTAAACCAGCATCTGCAGTTCCTTCCTACACACACGATACTATACGATAGAACTTTATTAATCCCAGAAATTGTGTGTGTGTGGGTTTAACACACACACACACACACACACACACACACACACACACACACACACACACACACACACACACACACACACACACACACACACACACACACACACACACACACACACACACACACACACACACACACACACACACACACACACACACACACACACACACACTGGCTTGTAAAAGTATTCATACACCTTGAACTTTTCCACATTTTGTCACGTTACAACCACAAACGTAAATTTATTTTATTGGGATTTTATGTGATAGACTTCTTATGGCTTTGTTTCAACAATGGCTTTCTTCTTGCCACTCTTCCATAAAGGCCCGATTTGTGGAGTGCACGACTACTAGTTGTCCTGTGGACAGATTCTCCCACCTGAGCTGTGGATCTCTGCAGCTCCTCCAGAGTTACCATGGGCCCCTTGGCTGCTTCTCTGATCAATGCTCTCCTTGTCCGGCTTGTCAGTTTAGATGGATGGCCATGTCTTGGTAGGTTTGCAGTTGTGCCATACTCTTTCCATTTTCGGATGATGGATTGAACAGTGCTCCGTGAGATGTTCAAAGCTTGGGATTTTTTTAATAACCTAACCCTGCTTTAAACTTCTCCACAACTTTATCCATGACCTGTCTGGTGTGTTCCTTGGGCTTCATGATGCTGTTTGTTCACTAATGTTCTCTAACAAACCTCTGAGGCCTTCACAGAACAGCTGTATTTATACTGAGATTAGATTACACACAAGCGGACTCTATTTACTAATTAGATGGCTTCTGAAGGCAATTGGTTGCACTGGATTTTATTTAGGGGTATCAGAGTAAAGGGGGCTGAATACTTTTGCACGCCACACTTTTCAGTTTTTTATTTGTAAAAAATTTGAAAACCATGTATCATTTTCCTTCCACTTCACAATTATGTGCCACTTTGTGTTGGTTTATCACATAAAATCCCAATAAAATACATTTACGTTTGTGGCTGTAAAGTGACAAAATGTGGAAAAGTTCAAGTGGTATAAAAGCTTTTGCAAGTTACTGTATATATATTTATATAGTTATACATTCATATATAAATATACACCGTTTTGTTTTCTCGTTTATAGCATTGTTTACTGAGTACTATGTTTACATATTCTGTTGTGCTGCTGCAAGTAAGAATTTCATTCTAACTGGGACGTGAGAGAATAAAACAATCTTGACTCTTGACTTACTCCGCAGATGTGTGGGATAGAACTAGTGTACGGGTGATCGGTGGTCGGCGCGGACTCGGTGGGCCGAAGGGCCTGTTTCCACGCTGTATCTTTAAATTAAACTAAAACACTAAAACCAGAGGGTGTCTAAAGAAGGGTCTCTACCCGAAACATCACCCAATTTCTTCTATCCAGAGTTGCTGGCTGATCCATGGAGTTCCCCCGCACAATTAAAGCATGGAATAGTCTTCACCATACCATAGTTACCCAACCAGACGCAACTAAATTTAAGGCACCGCTTTTTCCCCCCAAGAACCCCTTTTTGCTTGTCCAAGTCAAGAGTCAAGAGAGTTTTATTGTCATATGTCCTAGGTAGGACAATGAAATTCTTGCTTGGTGTAGTACAACAAAATATGTAAACATAATACAGAACAGGAGATAAAAGTTCAGTGTGTTTATATACCATAGACCATATATATACACAAAAAATAAACAGATAAAATGCAATAGGCTGTTATTGTTCAGCCTTCCACCACCTCCAGTTTAAAGTCCAATTAGAATATTTATGGAGGACCAGGAAACCAGAAGCAAGAGTTACTCCAGGGAGTTACTTCAGATGCAGGGTCAGGGAGTGATTCTGCGTTGGTTTTCAGCGGTCGCGGCGAGGCGGCGACCGGACAGCAATGGCGGCCAGATCCCCCAGAATTCAAAGCGAGGGCGAAAGTGCCCAGCGCCGACTAGTTGCTGTGGCAATTCGCATGCGCACAGCTGCCGTTGATGTGCTGGCCGTGGTTGTGCGCATGTGCAGGGGGGAGGACGTGCTGGCCGTAGCAGTGCGCATGTGCAAGGCGGCCTGCCGTGCCGGCGGATGAGGAGCGAGCGGAGAGCAGGGACCCAGACACAGATATGGATGGCGGGTGTTTACAGAGAGTGACAGAGAGAGAGAGAGATAGAGAGGGGGGCCCACCCAGAGAGGAACGGCAGGTGTCCTGCCTTGGCTGGAGGCCACCTAGATTTCGAGGCCCTAGGCTTCAGCCTATGAAGCCTAGTGGTAAATCCGGCTCATTGAGGCCCCCCTAGATCGCGAGGCCCTAAGTTTAAGCTTGTCAAGCTTATACGTAAATCCGGCCCTGGCAGTTCGTAAAATCTGCAGCAGAATGCTGTATGATTGTGAAGAGTGATTGCCAGGAACCAGGTTATCGGGAGCAAGTATTACACATCATATCAGTTCATACCAGGATTCTTTCACGCAGCCAAGGAATAACAATACAATACAATACAATACCGTTTATTGTCATTTGAACCTCATTGACGTTCAAACGAAATTTAGTTTCTGCAGTCATACAAACAAGAAAAGAACCAAGACACAACACAATTTACACAAACATCCATCACAGTGAATCTCCTCCTCACTGTGATGGAAGGCAAAGTCTTATCTCTCCCCTGCACTTCCCATTATCCTCCCGATGTCAGAGTCAAAGCCCCCAGCGGGCGATGGTAA
Organism: Raja brachyura; assembly: GCA_963514005.1. The sequence continues at coordinate 57,668,960 of OY740789.1, forward strand.
ATTAGTCCCGCGGCCATTTAGGCCGCGCCATGCGATGCTAGGCCGAGCTCCGGGTCTTGATGTTGGAGCCCCCGGTGGGCCCTAGCAAGTCCTGCGGCCATTAAGGCCCCGCTCCAGGTCATTTTCAACCCCACAACTCAGGCGGGAGACGTCGCCGTAGCGGGAGCTCTGAAAAGCGGTCTCCCACCAGGGACCCGCGAGCTCCCGATCTCACCGTCCACCGGCCTGCAGCTGGAGCCTCCGAATCTCCGGGGTCGGGCAGCAACAGCGCTCCAGCACAGCTCCTCCCTCCCTTTCCTAACTTGGCCAGCTCCACGACGGTGAGTAGTCCGCAGGCTCTGCGACTGGAGCCGCAGGTCCGGTTGGAGGCCGCTCCACGGTGCTAGGCCCCAACGACAACGGAGACCCGACAGAGGAAAGGTCGGGTCCTCCGTACAGGGAAAAGATTTTAAAAGTTTCCCCCACCCCGCCCCCCCCCCCCCCACACACATATCCAGCTAAAAAAAAACCCACTAACTACACTCAAACAAAACAAAAAATAAAAATAGACATACGGACTGCAGAGGCCGCTGCGACGAGAATAACATCTGAAACATTTTCAAAAGGAATTTCTTATGCAGTTGCTAAATTTTTCACCCTCACTACTCTCTGCTTGAACTATCCAATTCTATTTTAATTGTATTTTGCCCCTTCTCACTCCTCAGAAACACACACGTGGCACAGCCATTCCTAAAGCAACATGCCTTCCATGAACTGGAATCATCTACACTAATGGTCTACAATAATGGTTGATAGATGGTTGGTGTGGTCACGATGGACCGAAAGGCCTGTTTCCATGTTATATCACTAAACTAAACTGCATTACTTAATACTGCATTGGTCCAAATTTTGTGTAGGAAGGGACTGCAGATGAGGCCAAACGCAAATTGGAGGAACAGCATCTCATGGTAGACACAAAATGCTGGAGTAACTCTGCGGGACAGGCAGCATCTCTGGAGAGAAGGAACGGGTGACGTTTCTGATTGAGAGCCTTCCTCAGACTGAGCTGATCATATTTAGCTTGGGCAGCTTACAGTGCAGCGGTATGAATATTGATTTCCCTAATTTCAAGGTACCCTTGCATTCCCTCTCTCTCCGCCCCGCCCCCACCCTAGTTGTTCTATTAGTTTTACAGTTCATTCACTGTTTTTATCCACTCGTTATCACCTTTCCCACAGCCAACAATAGACCAATGTGGGCTCTACCTTTCCTTGATTATTGTTGTTGTTCTTTTCATACCTTTCATCCAGTTGTCCTTTATACCTTTTCATACCTTTAATTTTCCGCCCCCTGAGTATGAAGAAGGGTTTTGATCTGAAACATCACCTATTCTCTCCAGAGATGGTGCCTGACCCTCCAGCATTTTTGGTCCAGATTTTGTTCTTGACATCAGTCAAATTAATAGATTCTATTCTACATAATCCCCTAGTTAAATTTTGCCACTTAGTGATGGGAGTGGTTCAGTTATTGGAGTATTGGCATTTCTCTTTAACCCACTGAATAGCAATCGCGAACAGGGCCAGTAATGCAGGACCAATAATTCAGATTCTTATCAGATATAGATCCTCATTAGTTTTCCATCATATACACACCGGGGGGGGGGGGGGGGGGGGGGGGTAAGTAATTTCCTTGTTCACATAAAGCTCACAGAATAAGCAGGGTATATACAAGGAGGATAAATTCAACAACAAATACAGAAACAACGGAACTTCGCAAGATTACAGAGTAATTTGAAAAAGTGAAAAAATGTATTGATATATAATAAAGGAATAATGGAATGAGGTAGAGTTAGACCTGGCAGCATCTCCAAGAAGAGGTATGACACCTGCTGATTTAATCCAGGACTTTGTGTCCTTTGTGCATTTTTTTGTAAATCAGTATCTGCAGTTCCTTGTTTCTACATTTTGTCTGCTCCACTGCGCAACCTCTTCAAGGTATGCCCACTTTGAAGAGGTTCTCCTGCTCTTTCCGACGCGGGTTCTGTGAGACCTCCCTCATTGCACCCACTCTTGCCATCCTCTGTCTCTCCCAGCTTACTTCAATCCGCTCCACCCACAACTATAAGTCTGAAGGAAGGTCCCAACCCGAATCGTCACCTATCCATGTTCTCCACAGATGCTGTCTAATGTGCTGAGTCACACCATTGGTTCAGGAGTCGGATAGCACTGGGGAAGAAGCTGTTCTTCGATAAAGATGTTGGAGCTTTCAAGCTCCTGTTCTTTCTTCTAGAAAGTAGAAAAAGAGCAGCATGGTGGCGCAGCGGGAGAGTTGCTGCCTTACAGCTCCAGGTACAGTGATCCCGACTGTATGTGCTGGCTGTATGTAGTTATACATTCTCCCTGTGACCATGTGAGTTTTCTCTGGGTGCTCCAGCTTCCTCCCACACTCCAAAGAAGTACAGGTTTACAGCATAATGGCTTTGGTAAAAAACTGTGAATTGTCCCAGGATAGTGCTAGTGTACAAGGCGATTGCTGGTCGGCGCAGACTCGGTGGGCCGAAGGGCCTGTTTCCACGCTGTATCGCTCAGAGAGAAAATGGAAAGGCCAGGATTACAGGCATTCTTGGCAATATTTCCAGACTTCCTGATGCAATGCGCTGTGAAGATGGGCAGGATGGAAGTGACGAGCCTGTGATGGACTGGGTTGTATTCACCACTCTTTGGTTGTTCAGGCAGTCAAGTGCAGAGCGGTTTAGATTAGATTCCTTTATTGTCATTCAGACCTTACGGTCTGAACGAAATTGTTACCATACAGTCATACATATAATAAAAACAAAACACACAATAAACACATATCCAACATCCACCACAATGAGTTCACCAGGCACCTCCTCACTGTGGTGGAAGGCAAAAGTCTTAAGTCCCTGTCTTCCTCCCTCCTAGTTCTCCCTCTGCGCTAAGGTGATCCAGGCCGCCGCCGCCGCTGGAGCACCGCAGCTCCAAACCAGGCCGCCACCGCCGCTGGAGCACCGCAGCTCTAAGCGGACCGCCACTGCCACTGGGGCACCGCAGCTCCGAACCAGGCCGCCGCCACTGCTCCGCCATTAGGCCTCAGCACAGACGGTGACGGGGGACACGCATCCCCCCGAAGGGAGAGACTAAGACTGTTTCTCCCCCCCCCCCACACATACGCCATCTAATAAAACAAAATTCTACCGAACAATCACAAAAAGACACAAAAAAAAGGAAAAAACAGGTGGGCTGCAGGTGTGCCGCAGCTGCCAGCCAGCACGGCCACTTCCGGAGCAAGTTACCATACCAGGCTGGGATGTGTCCCTTCAGAATAAGATTCTTGATCTTTTTCCCATACTTCTTCTCAACATTATTGTTGATCCAGCCAAAAACAGTGGTGTCATCATCAAACTTAAATATCATGATGGTGTTGTTCTTTGCCACACAGTCAAGGGTAGTTAGGGAGTATAGCAAAGGAGGGACATCAGTGTTGAGAGTCAGGGTGGAGGAAATATTAACCAAATCTAATGAACTGAGGTCAGACTGTCAGCAGGTCCAGAAGCCAATTACAGATGAAGACCCAAAGACCAAGGTCTTTACGTTTAGGCATGAGTTTATACAGGATTAAGGCTGAATTGCAGTCAATTATTAGCATCATGACATAGTTGACGTTATTGTCATGGTGATCCAGAGGTGCAGGGGAAATTGTATTCTTCTATGGTATATGAACACACTGATCTGATCTGTATTTATGACTACAATATCCTGTTGTGCTGCAGCAATTGTCCTATCTGGGATAAATTACAATTAACTCTCTTGACTTGATTTGAGCTCTATTTCCTATACACAAATGGCAAGAGGTCTAGATTGTCTGAAAGATTGGTGAAAATTACCAGTCCTTCAAAGCACTTCATTATAGAGTTAGACAGCACAGAAACAAGCTCTTCAGCCCACTTGTCCATGCTGACCAAAATGCCCCATCTCAGCTCGTCCCATCTGGCTGCATTTGGCCCAAATCCCTCGAATCATTTTTATCCATATACCTGTCCAAGTGTGTTTTAAATGCTGTTATTGTACCTGCATCAAACACCTCCTCTGGCAGCTCATTCGATCTACCCACACCACTGAGTGAAAAAGTTGGCCCTCAGGTTCCTATCAAATCTTTCCCATCTTGTCTTAAACCTATGTCCTCTGGTTCTTGATTACCCTATCCTTTGTGCATTCATCCTATCAATTATTTTTATGATCCTATACACCTTGATAAGGTCACCCCATAGCCTCCAAGGAATGAAATCCTAGTTTGCTCAATCTCTCCTAATAGCTCAGGTCCTCTAGCCTAATGTGACCGATGTTACAGCTACCAAATGGTGATAATTGAGACAGGTCACTTTATTTTTCTTAGGGATTGAAATGATGGAGATTTCCTTAAACCAGGTGGGAGTGAAAGTTTGAAGATGTTGAAGATGTCAGTGAAGATGGTGGCCAGCTGACTGGAGCTCAATTTCTGAACCATCCAGGGACTCCATGCTAAATGGCTGCTTTCCAAGAGTTTACCTCAAGTAATTTAAGATAGTTTAAATTATTGAATTAAATGTCTTTTGTTAAATGTTTTAATTCTTTGTGTTCTTAATTATTGAAATATATTGTTGTTGAAATTTATAATAATCTTTTAATTATTAAAATTGTGCACATTTTCTGCACTATGAAGCTGTTTAAATTTTAACAGGTACCTGGGCCAAGGGCATAACTTCACTACCTCAAATATTTCTTCAGCGATTTTGGCCATTCCTACACATGTAGTCACATAAGGTTTTGCACAGTGACAATCACTGTGGTTTGTTGCTCTCAGCAAATTCTATACCACACTGAGAAGAAATAATTGAAGTATTCTGTTTTGAATTAAATAATATTGACTCGGTGCACAGGATTTCTAAAATAATTGTACTTTAGTTTTGAAATTAAAAGTGATTAGGTTTATTTTGAAATTGAATACTTTGTTCTTGCATTGGCCTTCTTTATTTTAATTAGTAAAGACAAGTGAGACAATTGCAGCAGGGTTTGAGAAATACTGCATATGCCTCACACAGACACAGATTCAGACACAGAGCCAATACATTTATTCTGTGAATGACAGAACAGACAATGATATGATACAGAAAAGACTGCAGGTCTTTATATTTGCTCTCCGGAGGCCATTCACTCCAGCACTGTCCATGCTGGCAAAAATGCTACTTCTGAGCTTGTCCCATTTGTCTGAATTTGTCCCAGATCCCTCAAACCTTTCCTATCCATGTACCCCCTGTCCAGGTGGAGATCTGAAAGAAAAAGATACAATGCTGGAAGCACTCAGTAGGTCAGGCAGCATCTGTGGTAAGAGAGACAGGGTCAACAATTATCCCTTTCTGCTGCTTCATCTGTTGAGCATTTCCAGCACTTTTTGCAATTTTAGTTCAGATCAACTAGAGGCTTGTTTCATGACAAAATGTTTCTGCCCCTAATGTTTTACACCTCAAATTCAAACTTGTAAAGCAATGCACCACTATACCACAGTTTGATTCCAGCAAAATAACGAGATCAAACAAACTGGGCCTAGAATAATTTATGTTTATACGACTGAGTGGTGATCTCATAGAAATGTACAAAAGTCTCAAGGGGCTAATAGAGTCACACAGCACAGAAATAAGCCCTTCAGTCCAACTTGCCCAGGCCGGCTCAAATGCCCCATTTACGCTAGTCCAACTTGCCGACATTTGGCCCATATCCCTCTAAACCTTTCATATCCATGTACCTGACCAAATGTCTTTTAAATCCTTGGATAGCACCTGCCTCAACCACCTCCTCTGGCAGCTCGTTCCATGCACCCACCATCCTCTGCATGAAAAGGTTGCATTTTCCCCTCTCTCCTTACACCTATGTCCCCTTGTTCTTGATCCCCCTACTCTGGGAAAATGACTGTGCATCTACCCTATCTATTCATCTCATGATCTTACACACCACTCTCAGATCAACCTTCATCCTCCTTCTCCCCAAAGAACAAAGTTCTTGACTGCTCATCATCTCTCCTATATATCAAGTCATGGCAACATCCTCATAAATGATCTCTGCCCACTCTGCTGGGAAGGAAAATAGGCCTCAAATGTGTTACATTCATTTGAATGCCTTTACAAATGAGTTAGAAAGAGTTCTTAATTGAAATAATGTAATGTCTGGATAAGCATCCAGGAGGCCTGTGATACCATTCTGTTTATCCCTACATCCCTTGCTCTCTTATTTTTTACTGTCCAGTCTCTCAGAGTATTCATTGAAAGGAATTACCTTAAAAATAAACTAGTCAAATATTTTGATTCTATTTTTTTTTAATCCTTTCTAATTGTTGATTCATTTTTATTAACTTCCCTGTGCACACTGTGATATCATCATGCATGTATCGCAATGCAATAGAGAGATGGGATTCACAGCCATTCAGATACTGTAGGGATCAACATAAAGCATAAACCCTGTGATAACTCAGGACTGAATCACTCTCGGAAGGCTCCCTGTGGTGTACATGCACCATAAAATTCTTCTTCACCACAATCTCTGAAATATCAATGAAGTGCGTTATAAAAGCAATTTAACCATCATCTTCAGCAGGAGGTAAGGCCACGCTCTATATCTGGATACGGACAAAGATTAATTTCCTATAGAGAAGCCTTGTCATTTAAAACCCAACACAAGAGCATATTTATAACAGAAGGGATTGACAAGGATCAATTCCAATGTTAAACCATCCAAGTCCACAAGGAGGTGCACATGAACAACTCAGTGATTTTCTATTTTGTTGCTGGTGCAAAAGATACCAAATTGAAATAGCATACTTCAATTAGCACAGATAATTTGCCACATGTTTTTCTGGCGGGCTGTGCTGAAGACATTAACAGTTTTGACTTTCCCTTCCAGTGCTTTGTTTCAAGTCATTTAAAACTCTGGCAGAACAGAGTAAAAAGTAGGGATGGAGCTGAGAATGTTAAAGCTTTATTTAACTTTCAGGTGGCTTTGGATTATCAAGCAAATGCGATCAAGAGAAAAGGCCGAAGAATAGGCAATTGAAGATGTGTGAGGAACTTGAGCCAGCTGCTTTGATATCCTTATTAAGAACTAGATTAGTTTGATAAGTTGGAAGGTCTTGATGATCTATGTCCCAAGCTTTTGAAAGGTGTGACTCTGGTGGGCGTGGGTGCACTTGTTGTCACCTTCCTGAATCCCTGAGATTGTGGAATGGTTCATACAGTTTGGAAGTTCACAAATGCAGCCCATGATTTAGGAAAGGTCAGGAAGGGAAAACAGGCATCAGCAGGTTAGTCAGCCCGGTGTCAACAGGAGGGGAAATGCAAGAATCTAGTGCTAGAACAGATGCCTTTGGAGGTGATGTGCTGGTATAGAATAGAATAGAATAGAATAGACTGCCTTTTATTGTCATTCAAACAGCTTGGTTTCAACAAAATTAGTAAGATTAAACGAGAACTTACCAGTTTGAAGTTTGATCTTCATTTTATGAGAAGTTGCGATGAGGGATTTCGTGAAGACCCCGCCAGGCATGCATGCGCGATATTCTTCAAAGCAGCGGTGTGGAATCACAGATAACAACAATGACTAAAGATAGTAAGATTAAAGAACTTGAATATACCAGTTGAAATTATGATAGAGGGTTGGGAGCGGAGGGCACAAAATCCCTCATCGCAACTCCTCATAAAATAAAGATCAAACTTCAAACTGGTAAGTTCTCATTTAATCTTACTATTTTACTTCGGAGTCACTTTACTTCGTGAAGATTTCAAAGCTCTGTGATTACATGCCCTGGACCATGTCCATGCTCACACACTGCCATAATTCTGATGGAGGAAGTATGTTAACGTATTTCAGACTTGAACAAGCTGAAAAACAATAACATTTGTTAATACAACAATAACCCCTTGAACTCAGGGACAAACGTTTAGGGAACAGCACTTAAAACTGAATCCGCCAACGTTGCGGGAGCGGCTACAAGTCTGTTATAAACCCGCTGAAATGTAGATTCTCTGGCCCAGCTCGCTATTGCGAGGACATAATCCATGAACACCTCCATGGTCCTTGCCACTGATGTGGATGCAGCCCTGGTAGAATGACATTTAAAATGTTAGTGTTTTACCTGCTGCACCGAATACCACCTTGAGTCATCTGGAGATAGTCTGCATGATCACCCTGTGATGTGGGTTTCCATGGCTGAAACAGACCCGTCTCCATATACCTGATGCCCATTTTTAGACCTGTAGTCGCAGGTCTGTGTAGTTTAAGCAACTCTTCTATAAAGAAGTTACTTTATTATGGGTCAATCATTCTATCCAGGTTTAATTCCTATAGAGTCTTGACCCGTTGTGCTGTGTTCAGTGCCATTACCATCACCACTTTGAAGGTGAGTAAGTCCAGTGGTAAATCCTTCATAGGCAACCAGCTCCTGAGTAGGGTCAACACTACCTCCAATATCAGGTAATATAATATCATGATCGTGGAGGGAGGGATAGACCACACCCCTCATAGTTTGGGTACCAGCAGGTGAGATCCCACTCCAATCTTGAGATATGATGACAGTGCACTGTATACAGCACTGTAACTGTGGGACTAATCATAATGAAGACCCGTGAGGATTCCAGCACCTTGGAGATCGTAGCAGATATGTAGATGGTCTAGGTCTGACTACAGAAAACCTCCCATATCCTTATGTAGGTGAGGTACTGCTTCCTAGTGGACTCTCTCTGCACGATGCTGTTTGACGTCCATGGTCCTTTATGTTGCAGAGCCTGGTTGCGTTTCCTGCAGCACCTGTCTGATGAAGTAGAATGGGGAAAGCACAGAAAAAACTCTTTTCCCTCCCAATGTAGTGAGAACGCGTCCATCGCCACTTCTGGTTCTCAAGAGACATATGTTGGTATCCAATGGCTCAACCTGGATGCAAGGAGGTTGATATCTGGTGTTCCATATTAGGCTATAATTTTAGCAAATATTTAGAGGTTCAAATCCACTTGATGTCGTTATTAAATACTTGTGACCTGGTGTCCGCCACTATATTGAGCTTAACCAGAAGGTACGTAGCTGAACCCAAATATTTCTTTCAATCCACCAGAGCCAAATTAGTGTTTCCAATTCATCACAAGATATTGACTTGACACCACCCATAAGGTTTAAACATGCTTCCTCAGTGGTATTATTTTGAAGACGAACATACGTATGCTGCAGATTAGTGCATTAAGCCCACAGCCCTTGACATGCTCCCAGCATTTCTAAACAGTTTATTCCTTGTGATTGAAGAGAAGTAGACTCATGCAAATCCCATCTACCGCTCCAACTAGAATGGTGTCGGTAGTTCCCCAGCCCTTGGCGCCTGAGTCGGTTTGTAACACGACTAATGGGTTTGATGGAATGATGGGATTTAACAATCACAACCTTTGCTAATCCACCATTGTAGCTCAATTTATGCTTTGATTGGCAGCTGCATAGGCTGGTAAATGTCCAGCATTCGCTTTTAATGCCGAGATTTTTGCTTTTTTCCCAAGCTTCGATAGCGTAACGGCCCAAATTATGTGGCTGGAATGTAGCTACACGTTTGCCAATTACCTTAGCAGCATGTCTAATAGTTGGTTCCCTGACGCAAGCAAGGCCGTTACATGCGTCTATTATGTCTATTGCTCTGTTCCCTGGGATAGTGACAAACAGAGCCCCAGAATGTAGGTAACCTCCCTCCTACTTGTGAGGTTATGCATGCAGTACTTCCAAGAGAACCAGACCCCCTTACCTCCATGGTTACCGGCAGGCCTGACGTTCTGGTTTCTGGTGTTCCATCGTTGCTGGGTGCTGCTTGATCGCCTCGGTAAATCCCTGTTCCTGCAGCTGGTGTGTGGTGAGGTAGTCTATGCTGGCCCTGCCCTAAACAAGGCTTCTGCTGTTGGGGAGCTGGTGGCGGATATGTTCTTGATGGTCTTCCGGCTGCCCCCCCCCCCCCCCCCCCCACCTCCCCCGAGGTTTGGAGGGAGGATAAGGCTGTCTCCGGTAAATCTGCACCCTTGACGATGATGGTGGTTTCATCAGCCCCACGGTTTTGGCTTCCTCATCAAGTTCTTTGACCTGCTTGGGCAGGTCCTTCCCAAACAGCTGTCTTGGTGGTATGGTGGAGGTACAACCCAACCCAGCGAATTTAGGGTTAAGGTCGGGCCGGATGGAGCTCTGACTAAAACAGTTTATTTCGAAGTGTGCTACACAGGAGGGCTAGAGCATCCTGCTGCTCTGCGGATACACCTGCCCCATCAAGGGTCCTGGCGAGCACCGTGATGCCCGACGTCAACAGCTTCAGAATTTTCTGCATCTTAACCTCTTGTGCCCTCGCACTGGAACTGATGTTCTCTCAGATGGCTCAGTTGACCGTCGGGATGTTCAGAGTAACCTTTTTCCAGGATCCTTGTACGTCTCCATGGTTTCTGAAAGTACCTGGTCTTGGAGCTGGTGTGTCGTCAGGAAATTGATACTTACTGCCAGTGTAGGGTGCAGCGGTTCCCCTGAAGATACAGGCTTCGCAAATTTCGACACTACCTCCAGCATTTCTTCTTCTGGATCTAGAGCAGTGGGCTCTTCTGCTGCCGCTTCTTCGTCAAAATCGGCCATTTGTTGACTCCTAGCACTGCCGACAGACGAAGGTGAGATTGAAGGTGGCGGCATGATCCGACTCCCAGACTGCTGAGACTCCCGCTCTTGTCGATCCAGGTCCCGCTGATATAGATGCTCTACCATTAGCTCCATCCTAGCCATGCGACCGCTGCCGCTACACACGGACAACAAGACGACTTCCCCAGGCTCTCCTGAGACACCGGGGCTTCTACCAGTGGGTCACACCTCATCGAAGTGCGCTGATAGGTCATCGTCAGCAGCCGCTCCTGTGGGGCTATGTGACTTCCGCACGGACATACCGCTAGTCCGCCGTCTTTTGGACATTAGCGGCCCCTCTGCCTGGTGGGAAGGCAGAGGGAATGAGTCAGTGCCGGCTCCCATAGCCGGGCTCCCCCGTTGTCCGTGCAGGCTTGCCGTCACCCTTGACCACATGGGTCCATGACAGCGCATAGTCGGCTGCACCCGTCGCAACGGGGGTGCCTGACCGAAAACTGCTGCCATGGGTCTGCGCTCCGGCAGCCTGTTCCGGTGGTATGCCGGTACCTCCTGCTCCTGCAGGGCTCCCCAACTTCCAGCAGATCCATCACCGGCCCGCAATCTAGCAGGTTACCCCCGGCGGCATGTCGATGCCTCCCGCTGCAGCGGGGCATGACCTGGGCGCAGCTCTCCCCCTGCTCTGGTGACCTGCATAGTAGGGGAGACAGAACGAGCCGCCGAGCGGGTCACACATTTACGCACCTTTGCTCCACTGTCGGTATGCTTAGGTGACAGTGGTAGGGAGTCAGGGTCTTGCCTACCCTGCTCCTGCGCGGTGCTCCACCACTTTGTGGCCCCATGGTCAGCCGTGGTGGAGAGACGGGTCCTGGCTGCGCAGGGCTCCCCGATCTCCGCGTTCTTATCCCGGTCTGCAGAGCGGGTACTGCCGGTGTTATGGGTAGCTCCGGGAATGGTGGCCGCTGACTCCCATCTGAAGTCCCATGGCCCTTGGAGGCATGCTTCAATGCCTTAGCTATTCAAGGTTAGTATCTTACCTGAGGGTCTTTAAGAAGTATCCAGTGGAGGAGCACACTCTCCCTCCCCCCCAGCTCCAATGGTGACCAACCTCTCATGATTTAATAACTTTATGTGCTGGCAGTCTCAGCTTCTTGAAGACAACACATTCCCTAGAGGAGCATGGCAGCTGTCTTTGCCATGAGTGTGGGCACAGTCTCTCACTCCATGCAGGAGAGGCACTGGCATTTCTGGGTTGCCCCTAGCCACTCACTTAAACTGAGTGGAGAACACCATTACCTTTAATACAGACAGCCCGCAGTATCCCTGTGGGCTGCGGAGTAGTCGGGCTGCCGCTCTGCCGTTGCTTGCAAGCCCCCTCCTTCATACATGCCGGCAGCCCGTGGTATCCCTGTGGACTGCGGTGTAGAGTCTGGCCCGCTGCTCTGCCGTTGCTTACTTTATACGGCGAGCCTGCAAGCCCCACTCCTTAATTTATGTCAGCAGCCCGCAGTGTCCCATGCGGACTGCGGTGTAGAGTCGGGCTGCTGCTCTGCCACTGTTTGCTTCACACGGTGAGCCTGCAAGCCCCACTCCTACATGCACGCCGTCAGCCCACGGCGTCCCCTGCGGCTGCGGTGTAGAGTCGGGCTGCCTCTGCCGTCCTTCGCCGGCGAGTGTGTGAGCCCGGACCCTCCTGGTCAACGGGCTGCCCGACTCCAGACTGTTGGTGCCGGCGCTGACGGCCGCGGCAGTCAGATTTGAGGCGGCCTCGAGACACTGCGACAGAGTCACCTAAAAGAAAAAGACTGCCGGTTAGTGTTTTCCTTACCTGCAGGTCCCTGCAGTAGAGGAGCAACGCTCCTCGCTACCTGCCGCTCACATGCGGTCGACGATATGTCGCACATGCGTGCCTGGCGGGGTCTTCACATAGTCACTCACGTGCCTCCGAAGTAAAATGCATTTTCTACAGTCTTACATTACAAAAAAAAACCAAGACACAGTTTACACAAACATCCATCACACTGAATCTCCAACACCTCCTAACTGTGATGGAAGGCAAAAGTCTTATCTCTTCCCTTTGTTCTTCTCCCGCGGTCCAGCAGTCCAACTGCAGCATCGAGGCGAACTGGGGCTCCCGAATGTTAAAGCCCCCGACGGGCGATGGTAAGTCCCATGGCCGCTCCACGATGTTAGGCCCAATGACATTGAAGACCCGACAGGGAGAAATACTTTCTTTAATTCAAAACAGAGTGGTCTCTGAATCCACAAGCTCTCCACAGAAAATACTTTACATCCTGTTGGACAGCAAGAGATCTTAAACCTTGAGTTGATGTAGGCCTTTAAAATCACAATGAAATGAATAGATCCTTTTGGACATCAACATTCTCAAACTTATCAATGCTTGAATAACGCTACTATAAATAGCACAAACATCTGGAAAAATTGAGCCACTCAGAACTACCTCATAATTATGCATCATTTTTCATCGTAGCAGAGAAGCACAGTGGCGCAGCGATAGAGCTGCTACCTTACAACGCCAGAGACCCAGGTTCCATCCTGATTACGGGTGCTGTCTGTACAGAGTTCATACATTCTCCCTGTGAACTCATGGTTTTTCTCCAGGTGCTCAGATTTCTTCCCACATTGCAATGACATACGGGTTTGTAGGTTAATTGTTTTCTGTAAATCTTCCCTCGTGTGTAGGATAGAACTGGTCGGCATGGACTCGGTGGGCCGAAGAACCTGTTCCCACACTGTGTCTCTAAACTAAACTAAACAAAGTCATTAATGTTTTCCAACTGACAGTCCCAGATTAATATTTATTTCAAGGTGAGGATTCACAGGGAAGTAATTTCCATTCATGCTGAAGTGCTGAAACCATACGTAAGTATTCCTTGCTTGCTAACTGTCATATCACAGTGAAAGGGTCACCCAGCTTAAAATTTGGAGAATATATCTGGTCAATCATAATATGCAACAGAGTCAACATTCACATAAAGACAAAAAACAAACCTCGGGTAATCTATTTGCTTGCGAATGAAGCATTGTTCACATGGCAACTGTTATTCTGTGGTCATGGTGACCAGAATATTGATTCTGTGTATTTTTCCTTTTAGTTTTCAGGAAAGTCTAATAATTTCATACTTACAGCAGCTTTCCCATGTAACATGATAACCATACATGCCTGTGTGATCAGAAGCAATGCAAAATTAGCCAGACTCAACTGAAGTGACTGGTGAAATCTAGCTCATGTCAACGTCCATTTGGAAAATAGCCATCTACCTTTCTTCAAATATTCTGACACTTCCAAATATTGTACAAAACCTTTACAAACTACTGATATGCTTGGGAATACATCCATCATGAAGATTTCCCAAGGAACACGTAATGTACATACACACTTTCATTTTAATTTATACTTGTCTGCTCACATACAAATGGTGGCACCAATTTGGAAACCCAAACAAAGTTGTCAATCCAGTGGATAGGTAGAACACCACAGGCCAACCAACCTACAAACTTGCACTTCTTTGCAATTTGGGAGAATGTGTCAAGAATTATTCAAGGTTTCAGAAGCTTTTAAAATTTAAACATAAACAAAATAAACATTTAGAAATGCAAAACGAACATCAAAGCACAACTGAAGAGATTCACAGCAAACACAATTATTTAAGATGAGATGGTAATTTGGATTATTGCCATCGTTTTTGCTAGCCGCTGCATGATGTCCATACAAATAAATGGGCAGTGAGCATGCAGATATTGTACCCAGCAAGTGTGTGTATAGAGATCAGTGGGAGAATATACCAGCAAGTTGGAACCTGTTGGTAGGTCAGTATTTGTATGTTCTGCATTTATATGTACATGAAGATCCAAACCGCTGGCTTGCATAAGTTATCAAGATCAATTTAGAGATACAGCATGGGACTTCTGGTGGCGCCATGAACTAACAAAGGTGCAGCATCGAGCTCTGCTCCCACTTAATCCTGAAAAAAAGCCGGTTTGGAGGACGGGACCAATCTAAAAATACTCACCGGAGCTGTTTGACGTCGTGTAAGTGATGTCATCAGAAATCACCGCGAAAAAACGGAGTTTACCGGCAGTTTTAAATTAAAAGAGGGAAACCTCGCCAGAAGCCTGCGAAAGCTGCTGCAAGACCTGCTGCAAGACTCTACATGAAAACACTTGGAAAGACTACTCAAAGCCCTCAAACATTAGCTGGAAGCTTAGAAGAAGAAGCTGACTCTTGAAGTCCTTCTACAGAAATGACTTCAACAGAGGAACAAAGGGAACAAATGGAACAATTGGAACAGTGAGTAACAGCTTCAGTAACAGCTTCAGTCATTGAAAACATTTCTAAAGTGATACGAGAGGGGAACGTCACACTGGACAAAAGCCTCTCTGAAAAAATTAAACACAGTAATGAGAAGTTGATGGGGAAAATTGATAACTTAACTAAACGTGTTGCAGAGATTGAGGAGGGTTTAAACGAAAAAATTAAACGGGTTGATAAAGACTGTAATAAGAAGTTGGATGCAATGCTTATGTCTACTGATTTGGCTAGGGAAGGAATGGATAATACAATGCCTGAGATGTTTAAGGAGATAAAGAGACTAAAAAAGGACCAAGAAAGTATTGGGGGGGAACTTGCTAAAATGAAGAATAAATGTCTGGACTTGGAAGCGAGATCGAGGAGGCAGAATTTAAGAATAGTTGGAGTAAAAGAGGAAAAGGAGAGTGAACAAAACCCTCAGGAGTTTGCTGCCAACTTACTTAAACAAGTACTCAAGCTGCCTGAAGCCCCGAGAATAGATGTGGCTCACCGGCTTCGACGTAAGGCTCAAGCAAGCCTAGCTGCCCCACCAAGACAGATTATTGTGAAATGTTATGACATCTCTACCATGGAAGAAATCATGAAACAGATTCCACATGGATCGAACTTGATGTTTGGAGAAGATAAACTAAGACTTTTTCATGATTATCCAGCTGAAATCATGGAAAAGAGGGACAAGTTCACAAAGACAAGAATGTTATTGAAAGAGATTTCGGGAGTAAGATATGGAATAGTATATCCTGCAAAGATGAGGATTACTTATAACTCTGTTGAACGTGCCTTCACGGATCCAGAAGAGGCATTTAAATATGCAAAAAGTATCACAAAGGAGGTTGACTGATTATCAGGAGTCAGTCTCCCACAATAACACAGGGGAGAAGTGGCGAAGAAAGGACTGTGTTTTTTTAAAAAATATATAAAAAAAGACTGCGCTGGTCAAGATGGCGGACTCTTCACGAGGCGCTGTCTAGACACCTTATCTTTGGAATGTTAACTCAAGGTCGGACTTTATATTTCACTTCAACAAAGGACTGGAAAACAAGAAAAACTGTGGTGGAAAAAAAAACGGAATTTGGGAATATGGAAAAATAATATTAATGGACATACACAGAAATATATGACTTAAGAAACATACAATTATATACTAACATAAAATATATAACAAATAGAATTGTGTAATATTAAAGCACAGTGTAATAATGAGTGATTTTTATCTCATGATGTTAATTATTTGCTAACTATAAGAATAATGAGTTAAATATGATTGATAAGTATTAATAATATACTAACAAATCTTATGGATATAGTAGATCTAGTTTAAACTGTGCGTAAAGGGGGGGGGGGGGGGGAGGAGGAGACTCAGATACTTGGAAGTTATCCTAGGGTTTGAATCTGGTTAACCCCTTGGAACCTTCTGCTGTCTAATACAAAAGAATGAGACTTAATTGGGGAATGAATGTAATAATTCTCGGCATATCGGCAGATATGGATATATAACTGACATAATTACTGTTATATTTAAGTATATACTTAATGTTGGAATTGTTTTTTTCTCTTTGAAGATACATTCCAATAGATAGATTTGAAATGCGTTTTATGTATAGTTTTTAATTTTGACTCGGTCTCTCTTCCCTTTAATAATAATTGGTCAAGGGGGCAGAGCGAAATGTATAACAACAGCTACGGAAGTCAACAATAATTTTTCTACCACCTGTTGGTGTTTTTAAAAAAAATTATAATATCTTTATTTTTGGATATTATAATATCACTTTTTGTTTTTTAATTATCTTTTCACCACTTTACACCTTCTGGTCTTTTCTAAGGTCTATTTTGAAGGGGAGATGCCAACAAAACTTAACAGCTGGGGATGACCATCCATCACCTAGTTATGAGGTACCTGGTTGCACCAAATGAAGTAAAGGTATTAACATGATCCACAATGCAAGACGATAAACAAAAGAAAACTGGAGGAATCACGTTCTGTAGCTGGAATATAAGGGGTGCTAATGAACCAATTAAAAGGGGTAAGATCTTTTCCCAATTAAAAGCACTCAACAGTGACATAATTTTTTTACAAGAAACACATCTGAAACATCAAACACAGATAAGATTGAAGGCAAATTGGATCGGGCAAACATACTACTCTTCATTAACTTCTAAATCTAGAGGCACGGCTATTATTATTTGTAAAGGTATACCAATCAAATTCAAGAATACCATAGCAGATAAAGAGGGGAGGTACGTCATAGTCACGGGAGAAATTCATTCTACTCCACTTACTTTGATAAATATTTATGCTCCCAACTTTGATAACCCCCAATTCTTTAGTAAAATTCTGGATACAATTTAAGAATTTAACTATCAAAATGTGATAATAGGGGGAGATTTCAATTGCGTTCTAGATCCATATCTGGATAAATCAGCAAAACAAAAAAGGATTAACATAAAATCTAAAACTAGTGAACTTCTAAATACATACATAAAAAACACAAACATAACAGATGTTTGGAGAATCGCTAATCCAGTAGGTAGGGAATATTAATTTTATGCAACAGTACATAAAACATATTCACATATTGATTATTTCTTAGTGGACATGAAATTAATTCCATATACATATAATTCTAAATACCATAATAGTATTATTTCTGATCACTTCCCGTTAACTTTCTTTTTAAAATTAGAAGGAATGTCTAATAAAAATCGTTCTGGAGGTTTAACCCCCAAATCTTAAACAACTCACAAGGTTGTACATATTTAAAAGAGCAGACAATATTCTTCTTTGAGACAAATGATACACCAGATATTTCACCTTCTTTATTATGGGAAACTTTTAAGGCATTTATTTGAGAAACTATAATTTCATGTCAAGCTTTCCGAAATAAAAAGAATAACACTGAACAATTGCAGTTGGAACAAGAAATTAGACAATTAGATTTAGAAAATGCCAAAGAACCAACCATAGATAAACATAATAAGGTAACAATACTAAAATATAAATTAAATAAAATTTTATCGGCTAGAATAATAAGATTATTTCAAATTACAAAACAAGAAATTTTCAAATTTGGTGATAAACCACATAAACTCTTAGCACACCAACTGAAAAACCGGGAAACAGAAAATACAATTACTAAAATTAAATCAGATAAAGGGGAATTACTAACATTACCTAAAGATATTAATAAAAGATTCGCTCAATTTTACCAAAATTTATATACATCTAAAATTTCTGCAAATAATACTAAAATTACAAATTTCTTAGACAATTGTAATCTTCCAAAACTAAATATGGTGGAACAAGAGGAATTAGGAGCTCAGATTACACTTCAGGAAATAGAAGAAACAATAAATTTGTTGAAGAATGGTAAAACACCAGGACCAGATGGCTTTAGTAATGAATTCTATTAAAGATTCTACGAGATAATTTATCCACGCTTACAAGATTTATATAAATGCTTTTAAAGAAAATAAACTACCAGGAACACTAACCGAGTCAACTATTACACTTATACCTAAAAAGGATAAAGACCTAGAAGACCCAGGCTCATATAGAGCCATAGCACTCCTAAATACAGATTAAAAAATATTAGCAAAGACCCTAGCGAGAAGATTGAGTAAATATGTTAGCAAACTAATAGACCCGGGGTTTATACCAAAGAGATACTCATTTAACAATTTGAGACAGCTGTTTAATATAATGTACTCACATAAAACTGAAGAAGAAGACCTAGCAATTATTTCATTGGATGCAGAAAAAGCTTTTGATCAAGTAGAATGGTAATATTTATTCAAAGTATTGCAAAAAATTAATATGGGAGATAATGTAATCTCATGGGTAAAATTATTATACGATAAGCCGACGTCTAGAATACTGACTAATAATATATTATCCCCGTAATTCCATTTATCAAGGGGCAATAAACAGGGGTGCACATTATCGCCCCTGCTATTTGCACTAGTGATAGAGCTTTTTAGCAGAAAGTATAAGAAGTCATCCGAATATTCATGGATATAATATCAAACAGTCAAATAATAAAATGTCATTATATGCAGACGACATATTATTATATATTACAAATTCACAAATT
Organism: Raja brachyura; assembly: GCA_963514005.1. Next base: position 57,688,042 of record OY740789.1, read on the forward strand.
AGCATACCAAATATACTACATTTAATAGAGGAATTTGGTTCTTTTTCAGGATATAGAATAAACTGGAACAAAAGCGAAATTATGACGATAAAACCTCAAGAGTGGACACATCTGTTGAAATTCCCTTTTATAATTGCAACAGAAAAATTCAAGTATTTGGGTATTCAAATTACTAGGAAATATAAATCATTACTCAACGCAAACTATATGCCTTTATTAACTAAATTAAATGGGTTAATTAAATTTTGGAAAACATTGCCGATGTCCTTAATAGGCAGAATAAATGCGATAAAAATGATCTTCTTACCACAAATACTGTACCTATTTCAATCAATACCAATATACTTACCAAAAAAATTCTTTAAAAAAATAGATTCTGATATTACAAACTTCATATGGGACTATAAATCACATAGAATTCAAAGAAAACACTTGTGTAAATCTAAAGAATCAGGGGGACTGACACTCCCTAACTTATTGCATTACTATTGGGCAGTGAATGTTAAAAATATAATCTACTGGTTGGACAATTCTGCCCAACAGGTAGATTGGATAAGAATGGAGAAAGAGGATTGTTCCCCTTACAATAGGAGCGATCCTTCTTTCCCCGATGAAACTGAACAAGTCAAGTCAGTCAAAGTCAAACAAACTTTATTGTCATTTAGAAATACATTGATATATGCAGTTCCAAACGAAATTACGTTGCATTTGGCTCCCTGTGCAACACAATAAATTAACCGAAGGATAGGCATGGATGAAAAGGATAAATAGACAATGGTGGCAGCCCATTACATGGCATTCAGGAGTCTGATGGCTCGTGGGAAGAAGCTGTTGCGGAACCTTGATGTTCTGCTCCTTATGCTGCGGTATCTTTTTCCCGAGGGCAGCAGAGTGAACAGTCCATGATGGAGATGTGTGGGGTCCTTTATAATATTGCTGGCCTTAGACACGCAGCGTTTGGTCGCAATATCCCCGATTGAGGGGAGAGAGGTCCCGATGATTTTTTCCGCTGTCCTCACCACTCTTTGCACAGACTTCCAGTCAGAGGCTCTACAGTCCCCAAACCAGACAGAGATACAGCTGGTCAGAATACTCTCTATGGTGCCCCTGTAGAAAGTAGTGAGGATGGGATGGGGGAGATGAGCTCTTCTCATCCGGCGCAGACCGCTGCTGCGCTCTCTTAACAGTTGATGAGATGTTATTCGACCAGGTCAGACTGTTAGTGATCTGCACCCCCAGGAACTTTGTGCTACTGACCACCTCCACATCGCTGTCGTTTATGTGAAGTGGTGTGGGACTGTGCCGGGTTTTCCTGAAGTCGACGATAACCTCCTTTGTTTTCTCGACATTCAGGATCAGGTTGTTCGTATTGCACCAGTCCACCAGTTGTTTCACCTCCTCCCTGTAAGCCAGCTCATTGTCGTCCCTGATGAGGCCCACCACTGTTGTGTCATCTGCGTACTTCATGATGTGGTTTGTACTAAACCTGGCACAACAGTCATGAGTCATCAGGGTGAACAGCAGTGGACTCAGGACACAGCCCTGAGGGGAGCCGGTGCTCAGAGAGATGGTATTGGAGGTGTTATTTCCAACCCTCACAGACTGGGGTCTGTTAGTGAGGAAGTCCAGTAGCCAGTTACACATGGGGGTGCCGAGGCCCAATGGAACCAGTTTGCTTATCAGGTGCTGTGGGATAATGGTGTTGAATGCTGAACTGAAATCCACGAACAGCATTCACACATAGGTGTTTTTCTCCTCTAAATGTTCCAGGCTCAGATGGAGCACGGAGGATATAGCGTCCTCTGTGGAGCGGTTTGGCCTGTAAGCAAACTGGTATGGGTCGAGTGTGGAGGGGAGTCTGGAGGTGATGTGGTCCCTGACCAGCCTCTCGAAGCACTTCATCATTATGGGGGTGAGTGCTACAGGGCGGTAGTCATTGAGACATTGTATGTTGGATTTTTTTGGCACTGGTATGATGGTGGAAGTCTTGAAACATAATGGGACGACAGCCTGGTTCAGCGAGGTGTTAAATATGTCCGTAAGGACATGTGCCAGCTGATCAGCACATTCCCTGAGCACCCGCCCTGGTATGTTATCAGGGCCTGCCGCCTTTCGTGCGTTCACTCCTTTTAGGGTCCTCCGAACATCCACTATGTCAAGACTGAGTGCCTTTTCCTCACAATGAGGAATACCTTTGCTTGCAGGTGTGTTATTTAGTGCCTCGAACCGACCAAAATAGTTGTGAGTTCATTGAGGAACTCAATGTTGTCATCACAGGGTGGTGAAGCAGTCTTATAGTCCGTGATTGATTTGATTCCCTGCCACATGCGCCTGGTGTGTTCTTGGGGTCATGGAAGAAGCTCTGGATTTTCTGACCATGGGCACGCTTGGCCAGCCTGACGACTCGGTTCAGGTTGGCTCTTGCGGATCTGAGTGCCACCACGTCGCCGGATTTAAACGCGGCATTACGTGCTCTCAGCATTCCACGTACCTCTGTGGTCATCCAGGGTTTCTGGTTGGTCCGTACAGTGATGGTCTTGGTGACACAGACATCCTCAATGCACTTCTCCATATAAGCAGACACGGACGCAGCATACTCCTCCAGGTTGATGTATTGGCTGACAGTTGCAGCCTTCTTGAACATGTCCCAGTCCGTGCATTCAAAACAGTCCTGTAGTGTTGCCATAGCTCCCTCTGGCCAGACCCTAACCTGCTTCACAGTAGGTTTTTCTCGGGTCAGCAGGGGCCTGTATGCAGGAATTAGCATCACAGAGATATGGTCTGATGAGCCAAGGTGGGGGCGGGGGACTGCCTTGAATGCCTTCTTGATATAATATATAAGAAGAATCCAATTATTCACAGTATAATATGAATTTGGAAACAAATAAAATTAACTTTAAAATCAAGAAATGTATCGTTTCTTTCCCCAATAGCTAACAATCCCTAATTCAAACCATCTATTATTGATAAAACATTTATCCATTGGGAAAGAATAGGAATTAAAATGATGGGAGATATGTATAAAATGGGAAAACTTTTAACATTCCAACAATTACAACTAAAATATAATTTGAAAAGTAATCAATATTTTTAATATCTCCAAATTCAAGATAATTCGTAAAAATATATACAAGGATATCAAACTCTAACCCCAGACTTATTAGAGGAAGGAATGATTAGAAAGGCAGAATCAAGCAATTTAATATCATATTTATATAATATAATTCTAAATATAGAAACACCAAAGATAGAGGCAATTAGAAGGGACTGGGAACAAGAGTTATTGATAAAAATTCTGAACAACAGATGGGAAAAAAATCTATTATATGTACATACATATTCAAATAATGTAAGACATAACCTAATTCAATTAAAATTTTACATAGATTATATTACTCGAAAACTAGACTGAATAAAATAGTTCCAAATGTTTCCCCCATTTGTGATAAATGTCTAACTCAAAATGCCACTATAGCACATTCCTTTGTCACTTGTACAAAACTGTAAAAATGTTGGAACAACAATTTTGGAACTTTTACAAAACTATTCAACACAAAATTGAACCCCAATACAGAACTGATTATCTTTGGATCAATGGAAGAGGGAAGTAAATTAACTATATTCCAAGAAGCTCTTCTTAATTACAGTTTAATAACAGGAAAAAACGTATACTCAAATTCTGGAAAAACGCAACCACGCCAACATTCAAAATGTGGATTTCAAATATGTCGGAAACGCCACATCTTGAAGAAATGAGATTCCTCCTACTAGGCAAAGTAGACCAATTCTTAAAGACTTGGTCTCCTTTTATCAACTTTTTACAAGCATATGGTGCAACATAACACAACCTTAGAAATTAAATGGTTCAGAACCAGGTGACGGATGGGCAAAAATACGAAATAGGTAGATCTCTCCTAATTTCTCTTCTCTCTACTTTCTCTTTTTCTCTCAATCTTTTTAGCTTTTTATCTCTGCTCTTTATTTCTTTCACTATCTGTTTCTACTTGCTTGTCTATCTATTTTGACAGTCTTTATTTATTTTTTTCTTTCACTGTTCTTTTATTATTAAATTAAAAATATGTTATACAAGAATGGTAATGTGTATGGATGTATTAGGTACTCAAGTACCACACTACTGTACTTACTTCTAACAAAAATTTAAAAAAAATAAAAAAAGAGATACAGCATGGAAACAGGCCACTCAAGTCCCTGCTGCTGACCAAAAATCACCCCCTACACTAGTACTATCCTATGCTCAAGGGATAATTTCCAGAAGCCACTTAACCTACAAACCTGCATGTCTTTGGAGTGTGGGAGGAAACCGGAGCACTCGGAATAAAACCCCATGCCGTCACAGGGAAAACTCCGTACAGATAGCACCCGTAGTCAGGATCAAACTTGGGTCTCTGGTGCTGGAAGGCAACAACTCTACCGCTGCGCCACTGTGCCGTAACAGTTTGCTGTCAATGTAACAGTTTGCCATGAAGCTTTTGGATAAACTTAGAAATAAATAATCTGTAGTGTTTAAAGACTTGCACTGGGCAAGATTAAAGCAATAGGTACAATGAAACTACACAAAATAGCTGGAGGTGACCACAGTGCAATTATTGGATATTAATGACTGTAGCTATTTTAACTCTGTAATTGCAATGGGCACAATATTTGTGGGACATATGATTTATTGTCAGTTTGCACTGTTTATTGTCAGCATTGTTTATTTTAACATCATTCTATATAAGCCTTGGTCATTTAATAAGTGAAATATAATACCAGTCCTCAATATCACTTGGTTTAGACCTAGTATTTCTTGTACTAAGAGATTTAAATGTGAGTCAGGATTCATTGAGGCAAAATATTGTGTTTCAACTTTTCCCTCAGGGTATTCCTAATTGATACCAATGGATATGCGAAATGTAAGGTGACACTTATTTTACATGTGAATAAAATTATAATCAGTCAAAAGCAAAATATATTGTTGCAGGCATTTATAGCTAATTAGCACCAGAGGAAACTAAAAATGGCCAAGAGGAGAAATCAAATGTGTCTTCAAATCTCCAAAGTGTTTGGTTAAATGACATTGATAAATGTATCCAACTGCTGATCAGATTTGCTGTCTGGGTTCATTATTCCTCCAGCACTGATTGGGAGAGCACCAGTGCAATTAAAGGCTGCAATAACAAAATGAAAGTCTTCACCTCAAATAAAGATACTTCATCTTCAGAAACCATGAACCAGATTTTGTATGACTTATGACTCCATGGGTCAGGCGGCATCATCGAGTTGAACTTTGAACACTAGTTCAAAATAACTTTGCTCAACAGCCCCCCTTGGGATGTGAACATTAAAACCTGTGAACAGCACGGAATAGCAACTCAGGTGACAACTAAAACTAGCAGAAATTTGCTTCATCATAGTGCGTGACTACATACAGAGCAGGTGATACTTGTAAATCTTGCATGTTCTCCCTGTGAGCATATGGGTTTCCTCCGGATGCTCTGGTTTCCTCTCACATCCCAATCAAAAGTCAAAGTCAAACAAACTTTATTGTCATTTAGAAATACATTGATACATGCAGTTCCAAACGAAATTACGTTGCATTTGGCTCCCTGTGCAACACAATAAATTAACCGAAGGATAGGCATGGGTGAAAAGGATAAATAGACAATAGTGGCAGCCCATTACATGGCATTCAGGAGTCTGATGGCTCGTGGGAAGAAGCTGTTGCAGAACCTTGATGTTCTGCTCCTTATGCTGCGGTATCTTTTTCCCGAGGGCAGCAGAGTGAACAGTCCGTGATGGAGATGTGTGGGGTCTTTTATAATACTGCTGGCCTTAGACACACAGCGTTTGGTCGCAATATCCCCGATTGAGGGGAGAGAGGTCCCGATGATTTTCTCCGCTGTCCTCACCACTCTCTGCACAGACTTCCAGTCGGAGGCTCTACAGTCCCCAAACCAGACAGAGATACAGCTGGTCAGAATACTCTCTATGGTGCCCCTGTAGAAAGTAGTGAGGATGGGATGGGGGAGATGAGCTCTTCTCATCCGGCGCAGAAAGTGCAACCGCTGCTGCGCTCTCTTAACAGTTGATGAGATGTTATTCGACCAGGTCAGACTGTTAGTGATCTGCACCCCCAGGAACTTTGTGCTGCTGACCACCTCCACATCGCTGTCATTGATGTGAAGTGGTGTGGGACTGTGCCGGGTTTTCCTGAAGTCGACGATAATCTCCTTTGTTTTCTCGACATTCAGGATCAGGTTGTTCGTATTGCACCAGTCCGCCAGCTGTTTCACCTCCTCCCTGTAAGCCAGCTCATTGTCGTCCCTGATGAGGCCCACCACTGTTGTGTCATCTGCGTACTTCATGATGTGGTTTGTACTAAACCTGGCACAACAGTCGTGAGTCATCAGGGTGAACAGCAGTGGACTCAGGACACAGCCCTGAGGGGAGCCGGTGCTCAGAGAGATGGTATTGGAGGTGTTATTTCCAACCCTCACAGACTGAGGTCTGTCAGTGAGGAAGTCCAGTAGCCAGTTACACATGGGGGTGCCGAGGCCCAATGGAACCAGTTTGCTTATCAGGTGCTGTGGGATAATGGTGTTGAATGCTGAACTGAAATCCACGAACAGCATTCGCACATAGATGTTTTTCCCCTCTAAATGTTCCAGGCTCAGATGGAGTACGGAGGATATAGCGTCCTCTGTGGAGCGGTTTGGCCTGTAAGCAAACTGGTATGGGTCGAGTGTGGAGGGGAGTCTGGAGGTGATGTGGTCCCTGACCAGCCTCTCGAAGCACTTCATCATTATGGGGGTGAGTGCTACAGGGCGGTAGTCATTGAGACATTGTATGTTGGATTTTTTTGGCACAGGTATGATAGTGGCAGTCTTGAAACATAATGGGACGACAGCCTGGTTCAGCGAGGTGTTAAATATGTCCGTAAGGACATGTGCCAGCTGATCAGCACATTCCCTGAGCACCCGCCCTGGTATGTTATCAGGGCCTGCCGCCTTTCGCGCGTTCACTCCTTTTAGGGTCCTCCGAACATCCACTATGTCAAGACTGAGTGCCTTTTCCTCACAATGAGGAATACCTTTGCTTGCAGGTGTGTTATTTAATGCTTCGAACCGACCAAAATAGTTGTGAGTTCATTGAGGAACTCAATGTTGTCATCACAGGGTGGTGAAGCAGTCTTATAGTCCGTGATTGATTTGATTCCCTGCCACATGCGCCTGGTGTGTTCTTGGGGTCATGGAAGAAGCTCTGGATTTTCTGACCATGGGCACGCTTGGCCAGCTTGACGACTCGGTTCAGGTTGGCTCTTGCGGATCTGAGTGCCACCACGTCGCCGGATTTAAACGCGGCATTACGTGCTCTCAGCATTCCACGTACCTCTGTGGTCATCCAGGGTTTCTGGTTGGCCCGTACAGTGATGGTCTTGGTGACACAGACATCCTCAATGCACTTCTCCATGTAAGCAGACACGGACGCAGCATACTCCTCCAGGTTGATGTGTTGGCTGACAGTTGCAGCCTTCTTGAACATGTCCCAGTCCGTGCATTCAAAACAGTCCTGTAGTGTTGCCATAGCTCCCTCTGGCCAGACCCTAACCTGCTTCACAGTAGGTTTTTCTCGGGTCAGCAGGGGCCTGTATGCAGGAATTAGCATCACAGAGATATGGTCTGATGAGCCAAGGTGGGGGCGGGGGACTGCCTTGAATGCCTTCTTGATGTTAGTGTAGGCTAGGTCCAGTGTATTGATTCCCCTGGTTGCAAAGTCTACATGCTGGTAGTAATGTGGGAGAACAGTCTTCATGTTGGCCTGGTTAAAATCCCCAGCAACAATGAAGACACCATCTGGATGTGTAGATTGTAGGTCACTAATGGAACAATAAAGAGCATTCAGGGCCTCCTTAGTGTTAGCACTGGGTGGGATGTACACAGCTGTGATGGTTATAATGGTGAATTCCCTGGGCATATAGAAGGGTCTGCATTTTATTGTCAAAAACTCAATGTCTGGGGAGCAATAATTTGACACCACTGTGGCATTTTTACACCAGCTGTTATTAGTGTAAATGCACACACCACCACCCCGGGATTTCCCACTGAGAGCAGAGCTTCTGTCCAACCTGAATGCTGTTAACCCCTCTATGCTAATGGCGCCATCGGGAACAGAGGAGTTTAACCACGTCTCTGTTAGAATCAGGGCGCAGCACTCCCTCACCTCCCGTTTGGTTACCAGGTCCAGCCTCAGGTAGTCCAGCTTATTCTCCAGGGAGCGGACGTTGGCGAGCAGAATAGACGGAAGCGGTGTCCTGCAGGGGTTAGCCTTCAGTTTCGCCGTTAGCCCCCCACGAGTGCCGCGCTTCTGCTTCCTATCGCACCGTCTCCTCCTCCTCCGAGTGCGGCCAGTGCTGGTAGGAGACTCCGCGGCTTCGTAGGCCGCTGGCTCCAGCCGACGCAGCAGTCCGAGACTCCGTTGAGTCTCCAGAGTAATTCGATCAACGGTCGGGGAACTGCTGGACGCACGCAGTTTCAACCCGGACTGACAGTCGCACCGAAAAGCGACCGTCAGATTCTTAACTAAACACGTAAGTGTGTGGTTTTTTACCTTTAAATTTCTGTTTCTGTCGGGAGCCAATGCAGCCGCAGCCGCACAGGGCGCCGCCATCTTGGAGAGTTTGACATGCTAGTTTGAAGGTTAATTGGCCTCTGTAAATTGTCCCAAAAGTGTCAAAGTGAAATAAAACCGAGTAATGTCCTACTTTGCATCAATAAACCCTGAAGTGGTGAATTATTTCTCTGCATTCCCATGTGGAATTCCCATCAACACATAGGTAGGACTTCCAAAGAATGGGGATTTTAAGGTGTATTCACATTGTGTAGCGTGCAATATTCGTGGAGGAAAAATCTAATTTAGTTTAGTTCATTGTCAGATGTACCAAGGTACAGTGAAAAGCTTTTTTTGTGGGCTAACCAGTCAGTGGAAAGAGTGTACATGGTTACAATCGAGCCATCCACAGTACAGATGCAGGATAAAGAGAATAGCGTTTAGTGCAAGATAAAGTCCAGTAAACCCCAATTAAAGATAGTCCGAGTGTCTCCAGTGAGACATTCATACCACTGGGCTGTAAGCTGCCCAAGCAAATTATGCGATGCCGTTCCTCCAAATTGCGTTTAGCCTCACTTTGACAATGGAGGAGGCCCAGGACAGAAAGGTCAATGTGGGAATGGGAAGGGGAATTAAAGTATTTGGCAACTGGGAGATGAATAGGTCCAGGCGGACTGACCAAAGGTGTTCAGCGAAACAATCGCCCAGTCTACGTTAGGTCTCGGTAATTGATAGGATTCCACATCTGGAACAACGGATACAGTAGATGAGGTTCGAGGAGGTGCAAATGAACCTATGTATAATCTGAAAGTTGTTTAAGATGTGGACTCATCTAATGTATCCATTAGTTTACAGCTTACAACCCAATGGTATGAATATTGATTTCTCTAACTTCAAGTAACCCCTGCATTCCCTCTAGCTTCATCCCTCCCCCACCCAAATCACACTCGCTCTCACCTAGCAAAGCTAACAATGGCCTGTTTCCTTTATCATTGTTACTTATTTGCATATCTGTCATTCATTTGTTCATTGGGGGAAAACAAAAGTAAGCACAAGACTGTCTACTGTATATCTCTCATTTCCCTTTCCCCTAACTCTTAAGGGCCTGTCCCACTGAGGCAACTTTTTAGGGGAATGCAGGAGAATTTGCGCTCGCCTCATGATCACCACATGGTCCCCACATGTCCACTGGTAGTCTCTGATGAGTCTCCTTCATGGTCACGAGCAGTTCACACATTCTAGGAAATAGTCGTGGCCTCAGTATGGTCGGCGCAAATATTTCAACATGTTGAGATGGAGAAAATTGATAATCCTGTAGTCGTAGGTGCAGTTGTAGTGGGGTCGCCATGTAGTTGTGGGTAGTCGAGGTAGTCGTAGGTAGTTTTAGTTAATCGCCTTTGCTGACTGTGCTTTTTCATTGGCTCATTGGGGGAAAAAAAGTAAGCACAAGTTTTCAGAACCAAGGCAAACCGACTGGTAATGTTAAATGCCCACCCAACTTCACAGCTGTGTATCTCTTGCTTTTTTAAAGCTGTCTGGCTTCTTAAAAGTGTCTCCACTCCTTCTCTCCCCCAACCCCCTTCTCCCCTCCCCCCTCCCCCTATTTTAAAGGACTTACCGTACACTGTGCTAGCTGTCTTAACCTTCCAGTTCATCGCGGTGTGTGTCTGTATCACCTTGGCTTTGCACTGTGTGAATTTCAGACAGCACTCCCCCGCTTTCCCTGGCCCCCGCCTTTGTGATGTGTTTGTGTGTGTGTGTGTGTTCCACTCTGACAGTCGCCGTTCCAGTTTCCAGTTTTTCAGGCGATTGCCGCGAACTTGACAATCGCCGGCAGTCCGCTGAAAAATCGCCTAAGTGGGACAGGCCCTTTAGTCCGAAAAATGGTCTCAACCCGAAATATCACCAATTTCTTCTCTCCAGAGATGCCACCTGTCCCTCTGAGTTACTCCAATACTTTTCGGCACCTTTCTCTGTTCTCTGTTTCTGGAATCATTTAGGTCAAGGGCTTGTACTTGTACTAGTACACTCACTGAGTTTGAACCCCAATGTTGGCAGTATATCTGCTGCCAAAGGTGCCACTGATGCTGAATTAACCTTTAACCTGCAGAGGCTCAGTGAACCCTTTTCTTCCTCTGGACACGATCTCACTGCAGGAATATCAGGATATCGTTCCCACCACAGTCGCTTCCTCCGGAACGGTTCTTTAGTCACATTGACTTGCCTGATCTCCTGGAGACAAATTGGAAGTTACTAAAGTGGCTGTTGAAGGGATTTTCCAAACTTGTCGCAAGGGAAAGGAAATTTGAAGATAGCATGTCTGCTAAAACTAAAGGACTAGAAAGGACTAGACTGGATGTAGAAAGGTTGTTTTTAGTAATAGGAGTCCAGGACCATAGGGTACAGCCTCAGAATAAAAGGATGTACCTATAGAATGGAGACAACTTGAATGAATCAAATTGGTATTTTTAAAGCAGAGGTTGATAGGTTCTTGATTAGTTTTAGTTTAGTTCAGAGATACAGCAGGGAAACAGGCCCTTCGGCTCACCAAGGCCACGCCGACTAGCGATCCCTTCACACTAACACCATCCTACACACACTAGGGTAAATTTACAATTATAACAATCCAATAAACATAGAAACCTGTACGTCTTTAGAGTGTGGGAGGAAACCGGAGATCACGGAAAAAACCCACGTAGGCCACGGGGAGAACATACAAATTCCACACAGACAGCACACATACTCTGGATCGAACCCTGGTCTCTGGTGCTGTAAGGCAACAACTCAACCACTGCACCACTAGCCACCCTTGTAAGGGTGTCAAAGGTTATGGGGAGAAGGCAGGAGAATGGGATTAAGAGGGAATGATGGTAGAGCAGACCCGATGAATTGAATGACCTAATTCTGCTCCTTTGGACTATGGTATTATGGAACAGATGAAGCAACCAATGGTAGCCAGTGTCAGAGTGTGAAAAGGGACATTTTTCACTGTAAAACATCAACAGGTAGACACAGAACATTTTGATTAAAGCAAGAGAAATCTAAAGCTCTTCATTGCAGAGCCTATATAAATGTGCAGAGGCATAATTCTTTACTCAGGCTGGAAAATAAAATCTGGGGATGATTAGCTGCTAAAAGTTGAATGCAATGTGTCTCACAGCTTAACTTAAAACCAATGCCGTGACATATACTTTTTTAAAATTATGTCCCATTGATGTGATTACATACCCTAGCAATGTAACAAAATGTTGAGATTTTAAAAATCAAGTCTGCAATTTATCCCATCAGATAAAGCATAAAAAGAAGTTTAATTTGACACCTAATCCACTTTCATATCTTCAGTATTAAAAAAGTTATAGCCATTTCCATACGCGGAAATTAGCATCTTGTTCCCTATTGCTTATCCATTGACTTAACTCGAAAGCTGTGATAAAGGACAGTCAAAAGCCCATAACCTTCTTAAAAATTAAGAGAACTGAATGACATTTTCAGTTATTATGGATTGATGCATTCTGAAAAAAAAATATGAAGCAATCTTACTTGGATGACCTGAAATTAAAGCATATAATTAGTTAGTTACCTAATTGTAGCTAATTACAAAATTCAATTACTAGATCTAAACATCTATCCATTTCTTAAGAAAAGGTTAACATTTTTAAATAGCCTGTGTCCAAATAACATTCACACAAGAATTCACAATATAACATGATTTTTAAATCTCATCATGAATTTATAGGCCAAATGGAAGGAATTTAGTGTTTAATTCCAGTAAATTAATGGCCATTTAAATCATCTTGTGAGTGGGATTTTGTGGAACGTGATCGATTGGAACGTTATGGTTGCGGTGTATTTAAACCCCATATCGGCAGGAAAAATACTGCCGTTTCGTATCTTTTCTAAGTCACCTTTTCGCAACATGAAATTTTGATTAAAGGCATCCTAAGAAGCAAGTTTATATGTAAAAATAAACGGCGTACCTTGCTTTGTCCCGCACGTGAAATCCGTTCCATTGTCGGTGTTGACGGCTTTAGAAGACGCTTTTTAATTTACTCCAGCTATTAAATTATCCAGCGTTGTTTAAAAAAAACTTAATAAAACAAATGTCAGAGCGATTTTTCTTCAGCAACTAAACAGCCTGACAAAGATTGATTTGAACAGGCTGGAGAAAACGGCATTTTAAACCCGCCCCCCTCTCAAAGGCGTCAAGGACGCTCACATGGCCAGTGGCAGAACTGCAGTGCCGTTGAAGGTTAGTTTTGTAACATACCTACATACCCTCTTTAAACATGGATTGAAAATAGTTGCATTAATCTAACCTTAATCTCACTTTTTAGGAAGGAACGGCAGATGGTGGTTTAAACCGAAGATGGACACAAATTGCTGGAGTAACTCAGCGGGACAAGCAGCATCGCTGGAGAGAAGGAAATAGGTGATGTTTCGGGACGAGACCCTTCTTCAGACAATTGAGACTGAGTTGTTCAATAGTTCAATAGTCCTTTATTGTCAGGTGTACCCTGAGGTGCAGTGAAATTTGATTTTACCATACAGTCATATTAAAAAAAAATCAACAAGATACAAAATTACATAAAAACTAAACATAAACAGCCACCACAGTGGCGTGGGAGAATCCCTAGTCACATAGCATAAGCGGAGACCCACAGCCATCAGTCTAATGTCCAGGCCACACGCACTCTCCACCGTGATGTGACCAGAGTTGCACTGACCGCTTGTCGCTCTCTCTGCAGTCCCTGTCCACCCAAACAGTCAGAAAGCTGTCCGCACTCGCACCAGACTCCAGGCTTTTCTCATGGTGCGATGCCCCCACAACACCGAGACCACCGCACTCACGGCATTCCCTCCGAGTCCCCACCAGCGCAGGCAGCACGTCCGTCTTTCTTACAGTGACCTCACAATCCTCACTGTGTCCTCACATTTGCAAACTGTAGTTGTCAATTATCACTGAAAGCAAATTTAATGAGAGCTGAGTTTTAATTCAAATATTGAATTCCATTGTGTTAAATCTCTGCCAATTGATTGAATTGAATAAGGCAGAACAACTTAGAAGGTTGTAAAATAGGTTTAATTACTTCACACTTAACTCATTCTTTGTTTGTCAGAATTCAGCAAGAAAACAATCTCAGTTCCAGTCATTTAAAATTGAAGGTTTTTTCTGCTCGGATTGAATTAGTTTGTGAATAAGGGTTGCTTACCAATCAAAACCTAAAACTTGAATGTTTTGTACTGTAGAGAATCTTGGCTTATTCCATTAAAAAAAATCAGTTCATAGATATAGTAGCTAGACTCAAAATGCTGGAGTAACTCTGCAGGACAGGCAGCAGCTCTGGAGAGAAGGAATGCATGATGTTTCAGGTCAAGGCCCTTCCATCAGTCTGAAGAAGGATCTCAATAACAAAACATCACCATTCCTTCTCTCCAGAGATGCTGCCCGTCTTGCTGAGTTACTCCAGCACTTTATGTCTATCTTCAGTCTAAACCAGCATCTGCAGTTCCTTCCTACAAACCTGGAAAATGATAAGTAGATGCAGGTAAGGTGGGTGGGGGGGGGGGGGGGGGGGGGTGTGATCAGCAGGTAGTTGGACAAAGGTCAGGGATGAAAAGAAAAGAAGCATAGAGGATGAGTGAAATGTGAATCCTGAGGAAGGAATATAGGTGGAAGGGTCTGAGCGGCGAGGAGAAAGGCAGAAATCCATTGGAGCAGGAAAGATAGGTGGGGAAACATAGAATTCTCCAATTTTAGATAAACAACACTCCCCCCTCCCCCCACACTTTCCCTTTGAAACTAAGGATTATAGTTCTTGGAGGGTTACGTGACTGGTAGTTGTTAGGGTATTTATGGGGTGGTTTTGGAAAATTGGTGGAAAGGGGAGGAAAATGTACAAGTTAGCACTTATATTATAATTTTGTTTCAATAATGATTTTCAAAATTGTGTAAAGATAGACTAGGGATAGGGATGTTTCAGAGACATTCAACTCATTGAAGAATTTTGAAAACTATGAACTAAAGCACAAACTGGGTCCTTAAATCAAAAGCCACAGCGTGCATGAGAAACACGTCATGAAACATTTAAGAGGACAATTGAATTTGGAATATAATGTAATAAAATGGGCGGTGTAGTGGTGCAGTGGTAGAGCTGCTGCCTCACTGTGCCAGAGACCCGGGTTCGATCCTGACAATGGGTGCTGTCTGCAGAGAGTTTATATGTTCTCACTGTGACAGAGTGTGTTTTCCCCGGGTGCTCCGGTTTCTTCGCACATTCCAAAGATGTACAGGTTTGTAGGTTCACTGGCTTTGGTTAAAATTGTAAATGGTCCCTTGTGTGGAGGATAGTGCAGGTGTACAGGAATCGCTGGTCGGTGTGGACTCAGTGGGACGAAGGGCCTTCCTCTGTGCTGTATCTCTAAACTACACTGAACTGCAGATGCTGGTTTACACCAAAGATAAACACAAAATGCTGGAGTAATTCAGCGTGTCAGGCAGCATTAATGGAGAAAATGGACAGGTGACATTTCAAATCAGGACCCTTCTCCAGACTGTGAATTTGGAATGTATCTTTTTTTAGACAACGAAGACCTACGGTTACAGTAGCTTCCAGTGAGTAGTCAAGGTGCTGTTGCTCACCCTACCATGAGGCTGGATTCTGCACTCAACACAATAGCAAACCAAAATATCTAAACCGTAAGGTCAGCTGCTTATGGCTGCTTGACAGTTTAATTGAAATTAACCTGACAAGCACAATGTAGGGTATAATTAATGGCTTGCAAAATTTCTGTTAAAAATAATGAGCACATTTTCTGCCTTAATGAAGAAATGAGAGTAATCTTAATTCAGAATCACATGAAAATAAATTCTTGCTTTATCCTGAAGCAGAAATGAAGTGACTGACCACATTCCAGCATCTTAATCTAAGTGAGGTTTTTGAAAAAAAGGAGTGGATATTGTTACATGAAGGTACTTCTCTCAATGCACACTCCTGGGTTCTTTCATTTGCAAATATATCAGATGTTGATTGAAAGGATCTGCTTTGTAGGCAGTGAAAGCTGATAAGCCAGATATTTAAGCACATTGTGTAACTTAATGCAAGGTTTTGCCATTTCATAGCAAGGCTTAAGTGTTAATATTGTCTTTATTCATTGCGTTGCAAGAAGAGTGTACCATGCCTGTAGTGTTGCCTCTTTTAACAATGCTTCCTTTGGAAGTACATGTTCAAGAAATGAAAGGTTCAACAGTCTTTTCTGTATTTCTTTTATGACTGAATTACAAAAAGACATACAAAGTCACAAGGGCCAAGTCTCCCCTTTAGTCTATTCTACCATTCAATGAGATGAGTTATCGTGCAGACACAAGAGGCCTCAGATGCTGGAATCTTGAGTAAAATATGAAGTGCTTCAGGGTCAGGCAGCATCCATGGAGGGAAATAGACAATAGAAAATAGGGGCAGGAGTAGGCCATTCGGCCCTTCGAGCCAGCACCGCCATTCAATGTAATCATGGCTGATCATCCCCAATCAGGACCCCGCTCCTGCCTTCTCCCCATATCCCCTGACTCTGATATTTTTAAGACCCCTATCTAGCTCTCTCTTGAAAGCATCCAGAGGACCCGCCTCCATCGCCCTCTGAGGCAGAAAATTCCACAGACTCACCGCTCACTGTGAGAAAAAGTGTTTCGTCATTTCCATTCTAAATGGCTTACTCCTTATTTTTAAACTGTGGACCCTGGTTCTGGACTCCCCCAACATCGGGAACATGTTTCCTGCCTCTAGCATGTCCAAACCCTTTACAATCTTATATGTTTCAATGAGAATCCCTCATATCCTTCTAAACTCCAGAGTGTACAAGCCCAGCTGCTCCATTCTCTCAGCATATGACAGTCCTGCCATCCCGGGAATTAACCTTGTAAACCTACGCTGCACTCCCTCAATGGCAGGAATGTCCTTCCTCAAATTAGGGGACCAAAACTGCACACAATACTCCAGGTGTGGTCTCACTAGGGCTCTGTACAACTGCAGAAGGACCTCTTTGCTCCTATATTGGATTCCTCTTGTTATAAAGGCCAACATGCTATTCGCTTTCTTCACTGCATACTGTACCTACTTTCATAGACTGATGTGCAAGGACTCCCAGATCCCGTTGTACTTCCCCTTTTCCCAACGACGCCATTTAGATAGTAATCTGCCTTCCTGTTTTTGCTACCAAAGTGTATAACCTCACATTTATCCGCATTAAACTTAATCTGCAATGCATCTGCCCACTCCCCTAACCTGTCCAAGGCACCCTGCATTCTCATAGCATCCTCCTCACAGTTCACACTGCCACCCAGCTTTGTGTCATCTGCAAATTTGCTAATGTTACTTTGAATCGCTTCATCCAAATCATTGATGTATATTGTAAATAGCTGCGGTCCCAGCACCGAGCCTTGCGGTACCCCACTAGTCACTGCCTGCCATTCTGAAAGGGACCCGTTAATCCCTACTCTTTGTTTCCTGTCCATTCATAAAGCTGTTTCTCCTTATTTGTCCCAAATGACAGTCTTATTATCCTGAGACCAAATCCCCTGATTTCAAACTCTCTATCTGAGGACAATCTGTCTTGGCGTATTCCTGGTCAATCTCTTTCTTTTGTTTCTATGAGATTTACCTTTCTTTCTTCCAAAGTCCAATTAGCATGACCAAACTGAATCTCACATCAGAAGACAATCTCTTTATGCCAGTTATCAGTCAAGTGGACCAAGTGGAAAGGATGTCCTTTCAGTGCAGAGACCAGACTGCACATCCCAACATGGACTCTGGTGGTCTTCTATTTGCTGCTACGCCTTGCAATTGCGAGAACAGCACTCACTACCAGCGAAGAAGGATTGGATTTGAGGACACAGAAGTCTTCTATCTTCAGAACTAGTTTTACAGCTTAGGCAAAAGCTCTTTAAATAACTGTGAACGATATCTCGTCCATAAAGTAAGGCCAGAGGATATGATTGTCACCCACTGGTACACATTATATTGATAAATGAGTGTACAGCTAATGTGCCAGTTCTGGCCTTGTGAAGTGTGGATGCTATGTGCAGAACATAGAATGTAGGCTAATTAATGTGGATTCGGATTTTCCGCTCCATAGGTTGATTTATCTCAATATGATATGAAATCAAACACCATTCAACGGAATGAGCGACGTTTTGGGTCAAGACCCTTCTTCAGACTGCACACGTAGTCAGGATCAAACCCGGGGCTCTAGCGCTGTAAGGAGGCCACTCCACCGCTACGCCACTGTGCCTCCTTACATTGAATAAAGGCAATATTTATGTATGCTCCCCAAGCAAAATGAGGTAGCTATTAAACAAAAGCTGTTCAATGTTGTGTAAAAATGCTAGTTGGCAGCAGAAAATAATTAAAGCATGATGCCCAATGGGAAAAACGAAAACCTTATTAAAACGTACCCATGGTGAACCGATCAAAGTTCCAACATGATGGAGTCACTTGTTTCTCCTTAAAAATAAGGTAATCGTTAATTTGCCCATAATTGGATTCTTTGCACATCAACATTACTTTTAGCGAATTATCTGTAAGGATAATCCTCATATTGCTGATGTTGAAAACGTTTTTCAAAATCTTGTCAACTTTGAAATGAAGAAAATCGCATTACAATCTCTTCATTGGGTGCAACACTTCTGAACTGTATACAACAATTTTCCTCTGTGTACTATTAAAGTACACATGTTTTGTCACCTTATTAGCAGAGAGAGAAAACACTGTGCAGTCCTTCGTCTTAAAGCAACAGATAATAACGAGGTACAAAGTAGTGCTATGCTGTAAATCTAAGAAAATATGTGGATGTTCGGCTGACGATGAAAGAGAATCCTAGATCCCAGGTCAGTGATCTAGCAGTAGTAACAATGCCCCAGACATTTAATAGACATTAGACAATAGACAATAGACACCACCACCGATGTCAGGCTAACTGGTCTATAATTCCCTGTTTTCTCTCTCCTGCCTTTCTTAAAAAGTGGGATAACATTAGCTACCCTCCAATCCACAGGAACTGATCCTGAGTCTATAGAACATCGGAAAATTATCACCAATGCATCCATGATTTCTAGAGCCACTTCCTTAAGTACCCTGGGATGCAGACCATCAGGCTCTGGGGATTTATCAGCCTTCAGTCCCATCAGTCTATCCAACACCAGCCTTCAGTCCCATCAGTCTATCCAACACCATTTCCTGCCTAATGTGGATTTCCTTCAGTTCCTCTGTCACCCCAGATCCTATGGCCACTACTATATCAGGGACATTGTTTGTGTCCTCCATAGTAAACGTGTACACATGCAAGAAAAGATGGAAATAATTAAAGGAAAGGTACATGTTTGGGTGGAGGGCAGAAGCAGATTAAGGACAAAAGCCTGAGGCAAAAGTGGGAGGTAACGAGGTATGGAATAACTCAGTTTGAAGAGTAGATGCTCGAAGCCTTCTAAAGTCAACTGCAGCATCAACTACTTCAATCATTCTTCTAGATTTTTTCAGAACCAGTTGCTGTTTAATGATTCTACTTCTATTACTTTCTTCTAGACTCACCCAGTCTGAAGAAGAGTTCAGACCCGAAACGTCACCTATACCTTCTCTCCAGAGATGCTGTCTGACCCCCGCTAAGTTACTCCAGCATTTTGTATCTATTTTCAGTTCTTTTATTGTCAATTACTGTTACCTTTTATTAATGGTGAATTACACCCCAGCAACACTGTCAAGGGAGGAGCATGTATGTGCCTTTTCCATGATGTCGGATCTAGTGACTATCCTATATGTCTTTCCCGAGATGGAACCCCACCAGTATGCATATTGTTTGCCTGGGCTGTGACCATTTACACTGCCAAATGTCCAGCAACCTGCGGGTCGAGACCCTTCTTCGGATAGATATTATATTACTACGTGGGTTTGAAGAAGCGTCTCAACTCGAGATGTCACTTATCCATGTTCTCCAGAGATGCTGCCTGACCCACTCACTGTGTTATGTTGTGTATTAACCAACATCGGCAGTACTTTGGTTCTACATTTTGCACCACTTGAGCTCATCAAAGGGAGGTCACCAGGCAGCATCAGTAGTGCAAAGTCTATCCACACATGGATAACAGACAGAAAGTGACAGCCACTGCCAAAACCACTGCAAATATCGAAACAATGACTCAGGTGGTCTTCTGAATGCCGCTGTGCCTTGCAGTGGAGAGAACATCATTCACTATCAGCCTGAGAGGATTGGATATGGGGACACTAATTTTCTAACTTCAAACCAACTGCAGGCTACAGCTTCAAAAGAAGCTCTTTAAAATAACTGTGAATAATGTATTCTCCATAAAGCAAGTTCAGAGGACAAGACTGTCATCTACTGCTTATCCATTAATTGATAAATGAGTGTGTGGGTAATGTACCAGTCTAGTCTCATTGTGAAGTGTGGATGTATTGTTCAGAATGCTCAGTGTACGAGGATGTAGTCGGCTGACAAATGTGCATTCTGCATTGGAAAAACCACAGCTCAGTGGTGCAGCAGTTGAATAATGCACTCTTCAACTGGGGATAAGTGTCAGAAGTGGCTAACATTATGTAAGCTATCCATGTCAAACTAGGCTGCCCCCACATGGAGTAGATCATTGGTGCACAGTGAGTGTTCTTGAACTGTTCCTGACCCCTGAGATGTCGGAGAAAGCCACAACACTTGAGAGTGAGCTTTAGACTTCAGACATTACTTTAAACGTTAGAGATACAGACCTATCGGCCCACCGTGTCCGCGCCGACCAGCGATCACTCCATGCACTAACACTATCCTGCATCCTGGGGACAATTTACGATTTTACCAAAGCCAATTAACCTACAACTCTGTACTTTTTGAGTGTGGGAGAAACCGGAGCACCTAGAGAAACCCCTCATGGTCACAAGGAGAACCTACAAACTCTGTACAGGCAGCACCTGGAGTCAGGATCAAACCCAGGTTTCTAGCGCTGTAAGGCAGCAGCCCTACCGCTGCGTCACTGTGGCGTCCTACATTGGCACCTACACTGTGTCACCCGACAATGATTTAAGCTCATCTTAAATATGCGTGAATATTTCTGTTTTCAACACTGATGCTGACACCAGCTTTAAACAACTCGAGTATGCTGAGATTTTTAGCTACTTGGTTGATTCATCTCAAATATAATATGAACTCAAACACCAATCACATAGCATTGATTATTAGAATTTCAGCATGTTAGCCAGTTACCATGAAAGCAACTTTCAGACATTAAACAAAGGCTTAATTTATGCACATTCCCAAAACGAAATGAGGTAGCTATTGAACATCACAGTTGTGTAAAAAAGATAGCTGGCAGCAGAAAATAATTTAATAAGTTTCAGTGTAATTCAGTTCCTGAAATATGTATTCATTGTATATTCCCAAAATAGACACAAAATGCTGGAGTAACTCAGCAGGTCTGGCAGCATTTGGAGAAAAGGACTAGGTGACATTTTGGGTTGAGATTTTTCAGTCTGAAGAACTGTCAGAACTGATCAGAGAAATTGTGGTAGAGATGAAACCACAGTTCTGAGCATGCACAAAGTGCTTTAGCATCATGATCATTGTATCATAGTGTCACAAAATTAGACATCGGGCTGTAAAAATGAGCACCAGATCAGAAACAATGGAAGATGCATCTACAGCAGTTATGAGTGATGCTGAGTGTTAGAAAATCTATAATGGATTCAGAAATATTAGAATTATTTTCCCTCACTGTGTGCAGATAAAGAGCATTTAAATTGGTAGCATTAATTCAATCTCTATTCACAGACTGTGACACAGTAGCAGGTAACAGCAGGATGAATAGGAATCAATCATTTTTGGCAGAAACGGATGAGGGAAGCACAAAGATTGGAACAGAAGGCTGCAGCATACACTTGCATTCAAACGTTAAGTCAGAATATTTTCCCAATTTCTTGGTTTTAGTTAAGACCATAAGTCATAGGAGCAGAGATAGGCCCATGGAGTCTGCTCCGCCATTTGATCATGGCTGATCTATTATACCCTTTCAGCTCCCATTCTCTTGCCTTCTTCCCATAAGAAAGTTCAGGCGTTAGACTGGATCCAGGATGATCCAGTCCATCCCATCCTTTCTCTTACGATTTGTTTCCCTAAACTTCTGAACAAAGTTGCTTTACACTACTTAGCCCAGGCTTTATCGTGGTGATTTGAGGGCAATTCATCAGTCAGTAGAGCAATTTATGCAGCAAAATCACTTCAGTGATAATCCTTCAGCAATGCCATTTATTTCTTAGTTAATGATGTAAAAAGCTTTACAAAAATTGTGGCTGCATGATTATTCCATGAATATTTCACACCAAATTCATTTTTCTCATTGACAGCAATCACAACACAAAGAATCAGTGTTGGCTTTTTACCATTAAATTGTCTCATTAATCATCATGTGTGCAATTCCTTAATGTCTACTTTACTCTAGCGATCTTCAAAACTGTACCTAGGCATCATATTGGAATCCAGACGTTTTTGCCTCCTGGAGCTGAGAATGTTGCGAACTTCCTGTATGGATGAAAAAGGGATACTCAGTATTTCAAAGATCCATTTAAAAGTCCAATTTTCTAGATCATGACCCCCCGTTTTACGAGGTACAAAACTGGTATTTTATTCCTTCTTTCATTGTGCAAGTTACATTATAATAGTTTGTAGAAAGGTCTGAAGAAGGGTCTCGACCCGAAACGTCACCCATTCCTTCTCTCCAGAGATGCTGCCTGTTCCGTTGAGTTACACCAGCATTTTGTGTTCTTTCCTACACATAATAGTTTGTAGCAACATTTTGGTATATTAATTGAAATAGCTGACAGGGAAACAATTCTTCAGGTTTAGGCTTTCCTTTTAGATGTAGATCCAATCTCAATTTGCACAGATTCTACTTGAAGAACAAAATATGTTTAATAAGACATATAATTTCTGAAATAACAGAGACAAAGCAAACCAAGTACTTCAGTCTGTTCAGTTCAGACTGAAGAAGGGTTTTGGCCCGAAACATTGCCTATCTCCTTCGCTCCATTGATGATGCTGCACCCGCTGACTTTCTCCAGCATTTTGTGTAAACAAACCAAGTACTTGTTGTTTTCCACTGGCTTAGATGATACATCCATTTTGAATGTATTCTGACAATGGACATATACATTTTTCTATTCTCCGAGTTGGCACACAACTGGAATACACCATAATTTTTTCATTCAATTCATCTTGGAATAGCTAGAATGTGTGCCGATTCTATCCAAACTACCCACATGGCATATTCTTTGCTAGGAGGGCTACATTACTAAGCAGAGTTGCGTTTGAGAAAGTACGATGCTTTGTTAGTGTTAAAGACTGACTAATCAGGTGGTTAATTCCATGCATCAAGCTATCCCCACACTTAACCAATTCTCCAAATCAAATAAAGGAACTGAAGAGGGATGTGAGAAGAGGGAATTAATATAAGGTGCAGGGAGCAATAACTCTGCAAGTTATAGTTGGTTAGTAAAGGTGTCAGGAGTTATGGCAGGAGAATTGGGTTGGATTAAAAGATAGATCAGCCATGATTGAATGGTGGAGTACACTTAATGGGTCGAATGGCCTAATTCTGTTCCTCTAACGTATGAACTTATAAGGTCAACAACAAAACTGTTTGATAAGCATGGAAAGAAAATCCTTCTTTAAATCTTCTCTTAACCTTTTACTCTTTACCTCAAACCTATGCCCTTTGGTTTCACACTGACCAATTTACTAGCTGAATAATATCATTCGTTAGCCTTAGACTATCCATCTCATGATCAATGATACTATCATTGAATGATCACAAATGTAATGTTATTGATTAAATAATTTAAGTTTGTACCTCCATAACATTGTATCTCTAAACTAAATGCAGAGAGGCACAGAGAGTACAGCAGCAAGTGAAAAGTCATCAATGTTACATGGCTCCTTGCGCCTCCTGCCACTGAGGAGGGCAGGAGCAGCGAAGGAAAGGTTTGCATCAGCATCACACACCAACCTAATGAGGAAATTACTTTCACTCATCCATTGTTGCTGGATCAATCGTCTGCCATTTTGAACTTGAATTTCATTGAAGAAAGAAGAACATTGCACTAATGTACAGGAATCTTTTCTGAAGAATGTTCACCAGCATGTTCTCAAACCAAGGAAGGATATGCAACTAATGTGCCAACATTTCCCACAATGGAAAACAAAACTAGACACAAATGAAGAAGGATCTGAAGAAGTGTTTCGACCCAAAACGTCACCTGTTCCTTCTCTCCAGATATGCTGCCTGTCCCACTGAGTTACTCCAGCATTTTGTGTCTATCTTCTGTTTAAACCAGCATCTGTAGTTCCTTCCTTCACCCAAAATACACTGTCCCAGCGTGTCTGTAGGGATCACAATAAACACAGCTGATTGGCTGTCCAGCTTCAAATATGATTGGTTTATTCTACACCATTGACCATTGGCGAATGAAGTGCAAACAATTATATGTGGAAAAGGGTTAAAACTACATAAAAATCACTTTTGGAAGCTGAATGAAACTTTGATCAACTAGTGATAAAGGCCAGCAGAAAAGACAAATAAATCATAACCATCAAAATAATTACATTGTCACGCACGTCATGTCAGTTAGATTTTCAACGAGATCCGAATTATTGTGAAAACTGGGGATTCAGTTTCAAGTCTGATCTCAATTAGAGTTGTGTTATGTCAGTGTGAAACACATTCACAGACACACACATTGTCACTCAAAGATTGGAATTGCCTGTGTTTGCTGTTTGGGATTCATGTTAAAAATTGTTCCATGAAATACTTGTTAATAAAATCTGTTCCGGTTGTCATCCGAGATGACAAATGATTTTGTTTCCAAACATTTGTTTAAACAAATGCACATAACTGCTTTTGGTGGAATTGTATTTCACAGAAAGATGAAATAAATTACTTAGTGAAGATGTAGTTGATAACGTTATCCTCTGTAAATTGCTCCTCATGTGGAGGGGGTGGATGAGATGGCGGGATAACATAGCACTAGTGTGAACAAGTGATCAATGGTCAGCATAGATTTGGTGGGTTAAAGGTTTGTTTCTAAGCTGTATCTTTAAAAAAAAATCCTTAATAGAGTCATAGAGGGAGCCATAGAGTCATCCAGCTTGGAAACAGACCCTTTCGGCCCAACCTGCCCACGCCGACCAACATGCTCAATCTGCACCAGTCCCACCCACCTGTGCTTGGCCCATATCCCTCCAAACCCATCCTATCCATTTACCTGTCCAAAATAGAGACTTAATGGATGAAATAAATTGTAATGGCCCTGTCCCACTGTACGAGTTCATTCAAGTGCTCTCCCGAGTTTAAAAAAAAATCAAACTCGTGGTAAGCACGTAGAATGAACGTGCGGGTACGTCGGAGCTCGGGGATGTCTCTTAGCGGCTCGTAACGCTAACGGCAGGTACTCGGGAAGACTCACTAATGGCAGGTAAGCTCGGGAAGACTTGTGAAGATTTTTCAACATGTTGAAAAATGTCCATGAGATCCCCGAGTACTTATGAGCGGCCATTATTGTAAATCTCTGAGTTCGAATCAGGGCAAACTCAGGGAGAACTCTTGAATGAACTCGTAAAGTGGGACAGGGCTTTTACGGTGATATTCTAATAATTGGGCTGTGTGTGAATGACTCATTATCATAGTTATTCTAACATCATAGAATTCTGAGACAATCCTGAACTAGGCGAGGTTTTATCCTTTAAATTAACGTTCCAGTAAGGCCCTCTGAAAATGTGTATTGGTGAGTTGTGCATAAGGACAAAGAGTGGCAAGAATTCATGTTTTGCCCCCATTTATAAATCCTCCCTGACTTTTATCCTCCTATGAAACCTAAAGCAGATTATTAAATGTATTTCCATTGCTCTTGTTGGATCTTGCTTAGTACAAATGGCCTGCCTTAAGTCTGCTTCTTGCATGAAAGGAAAGTAACTGTAAGAAATGGCTGCGCTTTCACTTTTCCTGGTGGAGAACATTTTTAATTAAATGGAGATAAATGGTAAGCTGTCACCAAGAACAGAGCTAATGAGACCAGTTTGTACAATTCTCTGCTAATCTTCATGAACATTTCCACATTCAAAGTCATTTGATAAGAATGAATGAACTAACCCAAGAACTGAACTGATCTCAAAGTCAAAAATGATGAAACAAAGAACTGCAGATGCTAAAATATTAAAGAAAGACACAAAGTGCTGGAGTAACTCAGCGGGTCAGGCAACATTTTTTGAGAACATGGATAGCTGAGGTTTCAGTTTGGGATCCTTCTTCAGGCTGATTGTAGGTGTAAAGAAAGCTGGAAGAGGGGAGGGGCAATATTAAGCATGGCAGGTGATAGGTGAACACAGGTGAGGGAGGAGCTGGGGAGAAATGTGTGAGAACCCAGATGGGGCACAGGGGAATGAGAAGGGTAATAAGAAAAGGGAAGGGTGGCAGAAGGTGGGTGGGATTTGGTAATTACCTGAAATTGGAGAATTCCATAGGCCAGAGATGAAAAGACAGAAAGTGTAAGACAAAAGGATTGAAGAGTTGCAAATTGTGAAGCTAGAGGAAGGAATGTATGTGGAAATGGAGGGGAGTGCAGAAATAGGTGCAAGTCCAGGTGGGGCACAGGGAAGAGTGGGGGGGGGGGGGGGGTACAATTGATTTCCTGGAAGCTGTTTCAATTATAATTTTTGATAAGAAATAAGGTGAAGGTGAATGAAAGGGTAACATCTGCAGGACCAGGAGGGATACAATGGATACTGCTTTCAAAGACCCACAAATGCATATTGACCAAATGGCTTCTTATTGCTGTATCATCCTGTTCTATGATTCTGTTTGCAGTGAAATATGTGGTGCGAGTTAAATTGATTCTGGTCGATCATGAAGGCAAAAAGTAAACCATTTCGAAGCTCCCTGAAACACAGTAGGGTTTATATGACTCCTCACTGTAACATATATTTCTCTCAATCTCTCAAACAAAAACGTCAAATCATTTGGTATACATCAGGGATCCATCTGCATGTGATTCCTGTCAAATACTGGTGTGCAGAAAAAAAGAGAATGGAAATATATGACTTTCACTTCCAGTTTAGGAATATTGAAAGCAAACTCATGCTCCCTCTCTCAAACTAAAACTTAGTTTGATGACTTCCTTCATGGATTTTCTGTTCTCCATCTTCAGCTCTTTTTATCACATTGTTTAGCGACATGTTCAAAAACCTAGCACAACCAGGTGGCACAGTGGCACAACAGTAGAGCAACTGCCTTACAACGTCAAAGACCCGGTTTCGATCCTGACTACGGGTACTGTCTGTATGGAATATGTACGTTCTTCCCGTGACTTGCGTGGGTTTTCTCTGAGAGCTCGGGTTTCCTCCCACACTCTAAAGACATACAGGTTTGTAGGCTAATTGGTCAGCGCGGACCCGGTGGGTCGAAGGACCTGTTTCCGTACTGTAACCCTGAACTAAAGTTTATCCCAAGTTAACTAAGAGTGATCCTGCGCATGAAAGGTTGAAATTATCTGTTGTAAATTGAATGATTTAAAATTCTGGAGATATTAAAGCTGACTTAGAAATAATTTTGCAGGTTAACATTTTATTAAACTTCAAAATGTTGGACTGAAGTGTAAGTTGGAGAGAGATTGGTACAATCTCCAGACATGTTTCCTCAGAGGAGGTGATGACATGCCTGCTTTGCCCATCAGCAAACAGCAAACAGAACATCCATCACTGATTAATTAAAGTAGTGGTGGTTTAGTCGAGAAGGTGACCATTCACGCACAATATTTAAAATATAATTCTCAGCATGTCATTTCATTTTCCATTACGTGATTCAACCAAGCAATTATACACAATATGTTGTCATGCTATCATCTTTCAGATAATACCGTCTTGTGCTGCAGATGTTGTAGAAGGTTCAGCATGTCAAGGACAGTCTCTTTGCTCTCTAGTCTACATTCCAAGAGTTATTTAGTGCAGGGGATGGGGGGATACTTGCAAACTACAAAGATTTAATACAGCTGATAATATAACAATGAATACCTTAGTGACTGTATCTGTAAACATATAGAAAATGAAAGGCTGCCTTGTGCCAGACTATTACTGAAGCATTGTTTTAAATTTAGTTTTAGTTTAGTTAGAGATACAGCAAGGAAACAGGCACGTCAGCCCACCGAGTCCCTGCCGACCAATAATCATCCGCACCTTAGTTCCATCCTACACACTCGGGACAATTTTCAGAGGCCAATTAACCTACAAACCTGCATGTCTTTGGAATATGGGAGGAAACCAGGCCACCTGGATACCACCCACAGGGAAAACGAGCAAATTTAGCACAGGCAGCACTCGTAGTGAGGATCAAACCGGGGTCTATGACACTGTAAGTCAGCAATAATTCTGCTGCAACACTGTGCCGCCCTACATTCTTTTTAAATGAAATGCTATCAGTGAATAAGCCTCGGTGCAGAATTCTGGCTCACTTTGACCTCATCAAATATTAATTTATACAAAATAAACATAGTCTGGTGCTGAAATAATGGACTTAACAATGTTCTGCTCCCAACTCTTCCCCCAAGTTTGCATTAAGTTTTATTTTTTTAGCAGGTCATGTCTCAAAAACCTACTCTCAAATCACAACCTAAATCACCAGGAGATGAGCCCACATCAAACACTAAGAGAGAACCTAACTCATACATAAAAATGGCATTTATTGGAAATACGGTTAAAACATCACCCAGTGTTTATTTTTTTCAACACCTGAAGGAAATTTTTATTTCAAGACCTCACCCAGAGCATCTTAGAAAGAGGTCCTTTGTTGCACCGTGTCCATGCCAACCACTGTACTCACCTATACCAATACAATTTACCCATATTGTCCACTGCCTTGTCTGCCATGGAGATCCAACTGCTTGCCCAGATATAGAGCATAAAGTGCTGGAGTAACTCAGTGGGTCAGGCAGCATCTCTGGATGACATAGATAGGCGATTTGTAGGAAGGAACTGTAGATGCTGGTTCACACTGAAGATAGACACAAGACGTTGGAGTAATTCATCACTCAGGCAGCATCTCTGGAGAAAAGAAATAGGTGACATTTCAGATTGAGACCCTTCTTCAGACAGAGATTCCAGCATCTGCAGTTCCTTGTGTCCACTTCATAAATATTGTGCAAGGATTTGCCTCCACCATTTGAGTGATTAGGAATATTGAAAGCAAACTCAATATTCAAGATTATAGCCTATCACTACATCCCAGTGTATAACTAGTACAATAAAACATATATGCACTCCATATTTAATAATTTGGCAAAAAAATGGCACGGTTGCACTCACTAATTACCATGAAATATAATTATCAAGCAAGTAAAGAAAAAGACGGTAATCATGTATTTGTACAGAGATGCCGGCCCGACATCAACTCGCCCTGACTCTCCTGCAGCTCTGGGCCTTCACACACTCACACTCACACACACGATCACACACAAACACACCCACTCACCCACTCACCCACTCACTCACCCACTCACGCATTCCCCGGGACCACCGCCGCTGTCTGCCCGGGGCCACCGATGCTGCTGCTGCCCATCAGTATCTCTACTGCAGCCCCCGATGGGCCTCCACCAGCGACTCTGCTGACCCTCACCTCTCCACCGGCCGCCAGTGGGCCAGAGTCGTCACCTCACCAGAGTTCCAGGCTCAGC
Organism: Raja brachyura; assembly: GCA_963514005.1. The sequence goes on from OY740789.1 coordinate 57,717,408, forward strand.
ACCAGACCACAACCTTCACGATGCAGACAGCATGTGGTCTGAATTTGCTGGGTTCTACTGCTCCCCCTCCACCCTCCACCCCACCCCACCCCTACAGGGAACCTCAGTAGTGATGCGTCTTCCCCTTCCCCCTCTGTTAACCAGGTTACCCCGACCACGCACCCATTAGGTAAAATACCCTGCTATTTATTTTGGCTTCTTTTTTTACAGAGGTGCCAGCTCCAGCAGCGCTGCACCCCTGGCAGAGAGCACATTTATTCCCAAAAACAGATATGCGCACTGCAACAAAAAATATCCGAAGTTCTGGGATAGAGATCTGACCTATTAATTCACATGGGTAGTTTTTTTACATTGGTAGCCGTGAGTCTTGTTCGTTCGCTCGTGTGTCAGACGACGTATAGATCGGTGTTGGCTTCTGTCGTTGTCCAACATGTTGACAGAATTGGTCGCCCGACGCGTCACAGAGTGCTTTGTGTCGTCTTTTCCTGGGATCGCCACGAGGAGGCTTCTGCCATGATCCCCGTAAGTCTTGTGATTTAGTATAAGAAGTGAAAAAGCTGGAACTGCATTTCAGTTATTCAAAGTCAATGGTTTGCATGCATGCCTGAGTTACTCGATTGCTAATACAGATTAAGTTGTGCAAAAGTCTTATGTTTGACTTGTCAGCTTTAGAGAGATAATACAGTCAACATACCCAATAGCGTAGCCCAAGTCTGCAGAAGGGTCTCGACCCGAAACGTCACCGATTCCTTTTTTCCAGAGATGCTGCCTGATCCGCTGAGTTAATCAAGCTTTTTGTGTCTATCTTCAGTTTAAACCAGCATCTGCACTTCCTACACATACCCAGTAGGATTATAGGAATGTCTTCACCAGAAGCACTGAAGCTGTGTGAAAGACTCAATTGTATTGAACAACTCAATCTCAATTGTCTGAAGAAGGGTCTCAACCCGAAACATCAGCTATTCCTTCTCTCCAGAGATGCTGCTTGCCCCGCTGAGTTACTCCAGCATTTTGCGCCCATCTTCAGTTTAAACCAGCATCTGCAGTTCCTTCCTACACAACTCAATCTTTCAGGTTTGGAACCAAAAGGTGAGATTAATAGCAGTTTGAAGTTTAATCTTTATTTTATGAGGAGTTACGATGAGGGATTACGTGAGGAGCCCGCCAGCCCGCATGCGCGTCAATCTTCAAAGCAGTGGTGTGAATTCACAGATAACAGTTGATGAACTGAATATAGTAAGATTCGAGAAACTAGAACTACCAGCTGACCTTTATGAGAGAGGGTTGGGAGCGGAGGGCACGTAATCCCCCATCGTAACTCCTCATAAAATAAAGATCAAACTTCAAACTGGTAAGCTCGTTTAATATTACTATTTTATTTCGGAGTCACGTGAGTGACTACGTGAAGATTTCAAAGCTCTGTAATTTCATGCCGTGAACACAAGTCCATGGGTCACACACTGCATTAGTTGACCAAGGATGAGTGAAATCGAATAATGCATTCAGACATGACATAGATTTAAAACATGCAGATGTTTTTTAATGACCAAATGATAATAATGAATCTGAAGAAGGATCTCAACATCAACTTTTGATGTTTGACGTTTTGATGTTGAGATCCTTCTTCAGATTAATTGAAGGGCCTCGACCCAAAACGTCACCCATTCATTATCTCCATAGCTGCTGCCTCTCCCCTTTAGTTACTCCAGCATTTTGAGTCTTGATTCTATATCTATGGACTGATTTTAAAAAATGGAATAGGCCAAGATTCTCTACAGTACAATTATTCAGGTTTTGATTAGTAAGGAACCTCTATTCACAAACTAGTTCAATCTGAGCAGAAAAAACCTTCAATTTTAAATGACAGGAACTGAATTTTCTTTTGCTCAATTCTGACAAACAAAGAATGTGTTGAGTGTGAAGTAATTAAACATATTTTACAATCTTCTATGTTGTTCTACCCTATTCAATACTAAATCAATTGCCAGACATTTAACACAATGGAATTCAATATTTGATGATTTCTTCTCCTCTCTGGAGAATTAATTAATTTAATTTGAATTAATATTGAGCTCTCATTAAATTTGCTTTCAGTGATAATTGACAACTACAGTTTGCAAATGTGAGGTACAGTGAGGATTGTGAGGTCACCTGAAGAAAGACGAACTTGCTGCCTGCGCTGGTGGGGACCCGGAGGGTATGCCATGAGTACGGTGGTCTCGGTGTTGTGGGGACATTGCACCATGAGAACAGCCTGGAGTCTGGTGCGAGTGCGGACAGCTTTCTGACTGTTTGGGTGGACAGGGGCTGCGGAGAGAGCGACAAGCGGTCGGTGCAACTCTGGTTACATCATGGTGGAGAGTGTGTGCGGCCCGGACTTTGGACTGATGGCTGTGGGTCTCCGCTTATGCTATGTGACTAGGGATTCTCCCACGCCACTTTGGTGGCTGTTTATGTTTATTTATAATGTAATTTTGTATCTTGTTGCCTTGTTTTGATATGACTGTGTGGTAAAATCAAATTTCACTGCATTCCAGGGTACACCTGACAATAAAGGACTATTGAACAACTCAATCTCAATTGTCTGAAGAAGGGTCTCAACCCGAAACATCAGCTATTCCTTCTCTCCAGAGATGCTGCTTGTCCCGCTGAGTTACTCCAGCATTTTGCGCCCATCTTCGGTTTAAACCAGCATCTGCAGTTCCTTCCTATTAGTTGACCAAGGATGAGTGAAATCGAATAATGCATTCAGACATGACATAGATTTAAAACATGCAGATGTTTTTAATGACCAAATGATAATAATCGTGACTGCACTCATCCGGGAGGAATTATAAAACAGAACTTAAAATAGACAAATTGGCAAATAACCCCGGTCTGGCAATGGGTTTGTTATAAACCATTTGGAAGTTTGCTCGTTGGACCATCCTGCCACCGCAAGGATGTGATCCAGCGGAACGTCCATAACCCTCGCTGCTGATGTTGTTGCAGCCCTGGTGGGGTGAGATATGAAAACATCAGTGTTCACTCCTGCACAAGCCAAAACCCGTTTAAACCACCTGGAGATGGTCTGTACTGATACCTTCTTATGAGGTTTTGTGCAACCAACAACATTGCTAGTTTAGAGCCTCTAAGGCTCTAGGGCCTAATGTACTGTTGTAGATGTGTGACCACACACAACCAAAGGTCCATGGGGTATGCCATGAAAACTAGTTTGAGTCCTGACACCCCCAGTCTATTCTGTTAGACTTAGTCATGAACATAAAATATTATATCATCTGCAGTTGTAACCATCCTGTCCAGTCACAGCTTATGCAATGACTGGACCCATTGTGCTGAACCCAGCGCCATGAGCATAACCACTTTGTAAGTGATTTTGACCGAGGACAGGGATGTAGCTTGAGCCCACCGGTGACGCAGCGTCAGCATAACATTAACACCTCATATCTCCGAGTACCTGGGCCTGGGGAAATTTGAGCCGTAGATACCATTCATAAATCTGGATATCAATGGTTGTGACCCGACAGAGTGGTGTCCCGATCCCAGCACTTCTGGGACAATTTATAGCACTATCTCTCGTGAAAATATAGTTCTGAGAGGAATTCCAAGACATCTGTTATACGTGCTGTGTCATACGATATGTTGGACTGTAAACAGAACACTTCCCATTGCTTGATATAGGAGATGTCATGTTTCTTGGTACTATCTCTCCAGGCCACAGTGATTACATTCACCGAACAACCTGACAGTCCAAACCCCAGAATAGGTCATCTCAGAGTCTGCATACTAACACATTGATTTGCTCATGCAGTGGACAGTTCTCCCCAGCCCGGGGTAAACCAGCAGATTTCTGCATTTGGGAACAGCCATAAAAGGCTCTGTTATCATTCCCAGTATGAGTGGACCTATGAATCTGCAGACAGGCACTACCAAAAAGCCTGAGGCGGAGTCTTGCTGGATCTTAAGCAAACACCGACTGATAAAAAATGGAGGAAAGACATAAAGAACATGCCTCCCCAGTGTAGCGAGAATGCATCCATCGCCACTGCCCCTGAGTATGGCTGCCATGCCATATATTTTTGCAACTGGTGATTGAGCCTAGTTGCAAACAAATCTATATTTGGTTTTCCATCCAGCCACAATGTCCTTAGATACTTTGTGATCCAACATCCATTCTGTGTTGTCATTGATTTACGTGATGATACACCAGCGCCAAATGAGGTTATGTAAACTATCACAGGATACTAACTTGATTGAACCCATGTGATTAATATATGCCACCACCTTAGTGTGTCAACTTGTAGAAGAACATGCAGATATGCATATTCGCACAATAAGCCTTTAACCCATAGAGTGCCCCTAGTGTCTTTAGGTAGTTGATACCATATAACTAAGGAATTGGTCATTCATGCACATCCCATCCACCTCTGTAACTAGAGATGGTATAATAATTTCCCATCTGTGAGCACGATCATCAGTTCATAATGTAACTGAAGGTTTAATGACCAAAAGTTACTGGAGCAATGCTGAATACTGTTCGTCCATCATTGTGACTTTATAGCTTCAGCTGGTAATAGCATAGGTCTGTTAACAAGGACCTACATGGCACTTGAGAGCTTGCTCCTTTGCACAATGTAAGTTCTGATAATGCAAAGGCCCAAAATGCGCAGCTGAAAAAACAGCCAATATATTGTCAATTACACTGGCCACTTGATGAATAAACAAGATTGTTACAAGCTTCCATTAATTCTAATCTCTTGCCCCAGGGTGGAGTCACAGACAAATTAATAGAGTTAAAGGTAAATTAATAGAGTTAAAGGTAAATAATAATCTATAACTCTAGTTGGTATCAACTTAAATTTAACTGGATGGATGAGAAACCCCAATTTCTAAAAATATTAGTTTTGCGGCTGAAACAGCTAATTTAGCAGATTCAGCATATTTAGAATATCATCCAGATAGGCCTTAACATTGTGTTTTTGAGCTCTGAGCAGCCCAAGCACTGGGTTGGTAATTTGGTAAATAACTTGGGAGCTGAAGTTAGCCCATTTCGCAACGCTTTAACTGCTATCATTGCCCATCCAGCTAAATTTTCAAATCTCCGGTGATCCCTGTGAATGGGAACTGAATAGTATGCATCTTTGAGATCGATGCATGCCATAAAGCAACCTATGGAAATCAGTTGTTAGACAGTAACAACGTTTTCCATTCGAAAAGTCTATACTGCACATGTGAATGTGAGTTAATCAAGGGTGATCCGACATCCTCCATGTCGTCGTTAAAACGGTGAAGCTATGCCCGTCATGGGTGCTTTAATAAACCCGACAGCTTTTGCTTCCTCAACCAGATCTTTACTTGTTTGGATATCTGCTTATATACCCAAACCTTTTTGTTTGGATTGAATAAATGTCCAACTGGTGTATATTGTATGGGTGGAAATGAATTAAAGGAAATTCAATTTGGAACCCTTGTATACCGTGCAGTATAAACTGATCTGATGTCATCTTGCCAGTTATTAACGGATCTGAAGTTATCCGTCATCATTCGTGCAAAAACAAGTGTAATCTATACCAACTTGTAACTGGTCCACACAGACCATGTTTCGAAAAGAACCAGACCCACCTACCTCCATGGTTACTGGTGATCCTATGGTAAGCCCAAAGACCCCTGATGCGGTTTCCATTCCGTCCTCAGGTTCTATTTCCGTCCTTGATGTGGAGGATAGGACTGCTAGGTGCATGGATTGCACATTTCTCCTGAGGGCCGGCTTGGGCCTTGGTCTGAAAGAACTCTGCTCAGAGAATCAGCTTGCAAGCTTACACCAACTTCAGTGAACTGCTTACCGCCGATGGAGGCATAGGGGTGTTGTCGCCAAAACGGTGAGGCTTTTGCTCGTCATAGGTACCTTGACTAGTCCGACAGCTTTGCTTCCTGTTTGGCTAGGTCTTCTCCGAGGACATTGCTGGTCTTACATAAGCCTGTAAATTTGGGATTTTTAAGACAGGTCTGATAGCCTTCTTCTGAAAGTAGTTCATTTCGAAGTGTGCATTGCATCAATGCCAGGGCATCCTGCTGGACGTCCGATGACCCGCCATCCATAGTCTCCCCAGATAGCATTGTTCACTGCCGGCACTATGTGACGTGAGGTCACTGATGCTTACAAAGCTTGTAACGTGAGGGGAAACTCCACGGACCATATCAGGATGGAGCATCACCTCAGTGGGATGAACGCCCTGCGGTCGTTATCCATGCTCCATCTGGGTAAAAACGTTCGAGGACGTACCCATGTCAGATGGGAACCCTCCTGGCCTGACTTGTCCCAGTCCAGGCCTCTCAGACTCCGTTTGGCTGCACACCCTCTCGGGGCTGCTGGAGTCTGAAGTCGCTGACCACCCTGTCAGCGACTACCGCCCCCGGCTACCCGCACTTCCGCGGTCCGTAGTTATGTCTTCCCACGGTCCCCGTAGTCGGGTTTACCCGAGCAGGGTTTCCCTGCGGTCTTGTGTCTTCCCACGGTCCCCACAGCCAGGTTTCTCCGGGCCGGGGTTCTCCGCGGTCCCCGTAGCTGGGTTTCCCCGCGACCCACAGGATTTCGCTCAGGATTGTCATTGAGCAGGAACTCTGTAAAAGAGCTTCCTGCAAGTAAAAAACAACCTGAAAATTAAGTTTAAAACTTACCTTCAGGTTTTGAAACTTACCGCTGGAGGAGCAGCGCGCCTGCCAGCCAGTCGTGAGCCATGCGTTAGATGATAATGACGCGCATGCGTGCTGGCGTGCTCGTCACGTAGTCACTCACGTGACTCCGAAGTAAAATGCATCTAGTTTCAATCCATGTTTCAAGAGGATATGGAATCACATCAATGGGACATTTAATAAAATTTTGCAGCCATTTAAAATTACCGGTTGGTTTACTTACCATTTATTCTCAATGAGCTATTACCTTCAACTACCTTCCATTACCTACAATAGTATTATGACCTACTATGACCTACCTCGACTAAACCAACGAGTAAAAAAATATTGGGGGTACACAAAAGGCTGGAGAAACTCAGCGGGTGCAGCAGCATCTAAGGAGCGAAGGAGATATGCGACGTTTCTGGTCGAGACCCTTCTTCAGACTAGTTAGGGATCAGGGAAACGAGAGATATAGATGGTGATGTGGAGAGATAAAGAACAATGAATGAAAGATATGCAAAAAAGTATCGATGATAAAGGAAACAGGCCATTGTAAGCTGTTTGTAGTGTGAAAATGAGAAGCTAGTGCGACTTGGGTGGGGGAGAGATAGAGAGAGAAGGAATGCCAGGATCCGAGGGCTGAGGGAGAGGTGGGAAGGGGAGGAGACAGCCAGGGTTAACAGAATTGAGAAAATTCAATGTTTGAGCCCAGAGGATGCAGACTCCCCAAGCGGAATATGATGTGCTCTTCCTCCAACTTGCGGTGTTGCTCACTCTGGCTCGGGTTAGTTATTGCGGACCAAGCAGAGGTGTTCGGCGAAACGATCGCCAAGCCTCCGCTTGGTCTCACTGATATAGATCAGCTGGCATCTGGAGCAACGGATGCAGTAGATGAGGTTGGAGGAGGTGCAGGTGAACCTCTGTCAGACCAGGAAGGACTACTTGGGTCCCTGAAAGGAGTGGATGGGGGAGGTGAAGGGACAAGTGTAGCATCTCTTGCGGTTGCAAGGGAAAGTGCCCGGGGAAGGGGTGGAGCGGGAGGGAAGGGAAGAATTGACAAGGGAGTTGCGGAGGGAGCGGTCTTTGCGGAAGGCACACAGGAGGGGAGATGGGAAGATGTGGCGAGTGGAGGGGTCATGTTGGAGGTGGTGAAACTGGTGGAGGACTATGTGTTGTATGTCCTGGCTGGTGGGGTGAAAGGTGAGGGCCAGAGGGAGTCTGCCCTTGTTGTGAGTGGGGGAATGGGGAGAGAGGGCAGTGTTGCGGGGTGTGGAGGAGACCCTGCTGCGAGCCTCATCTATAGTGGGGGAGGGGAATCCCCGTTCTCTGAAGAATGAGGACATTTGTGATGACCTGGTGTGGAACACCTCATCCTGGGAGCAGATGCAGCGTAGACGGAGGAATTGGGAATAGGGGATGGGGTCCTTACAGGAAGCAGGGTGGGAGGAAGAGTAGTCCAGGTAGCTGTGGGAGTCAGTTGGTTTGTAGTGGATGTCGGTCAGGAGTGTATCACCTGCAATAGAGATGGTGAGGTCAAGGAATGGTAGGGAAATGTCGGAAATGGTCCAAGTGTATTTGAGTGCCGGATGGAAGTTGGTGGTGAAATGGATGAAGTCAGTCAGTTGTGTGTGGGTGCAGGAGGTGACACCAAAGCAGTCGTCGATGTAACGGAGGTAGAGGTCGGGGTAAAAAAATATTGATTTTTTGCATAGCGACCTTTTTTACTCGCGGGCATTTTTCAGCTTTCTAAAAAAATACACGACCTTCCTGAGGCCTCGAGTACGCGGGAACTACTCTCGAGCATGAAGGAGAGTTACAAAAACCTCCTAGGACCTTGTGTCGACCATGCTGCAAGTATGAGCCGAGGGCAACCTCTTCTAATCTTGCAAATTATGTACCTGCAGTGGGACAGGCCCTTTAGGCCATTCGATCCATCGGGTCTGCTCCGCCATACAAGCACGGCAGTGCTATTATTCCCTCTCAATCCCATTCTCCTGCATTCTCCCCGTAACCTTTGACGCCCTTACAAGGGAGGCACAGTGGTAGAGCGCCAGAGACCAGGGTTCGATCCTGTATATGTGTGCTGTCTGTGTGGAATTTATATGTTCTCCCTGTGACCTACGTGGGTTTTCTCTGTGATCACCGGTTTCCTCCCACACTCTAAAGATGTACAGATTTCTATGTTAATTGGGTTGGTATGATTGTAAATTGACCCTGTGTGTGTAGGATGGTGTTATTGTGAGGGGATCGTTGGTCGGCATGGCCTCGGTGGGCCGAAGGGCCTGTTTCCCTGCTGTATCTCTGAACTAAACTAAAACTAATCAAGAACCTATCAACCTCTGCTTTAAAAATACCAACAATTCATTCAATTTGTCTCCATTCCATAGGTACATCCTTTTAATCTGAGGCTGCATCCTATGGTCCTGGACTCTCCTACTACTAAAAATAATCTTTCCACATCCACTCTATCTTGGCCTTTCATTTTAACAGATATCCAATCTTCATATCTCCTTTCCCCTTGTGACAAGTTTAGAAAATCCCTTCAACAGCCATTTTAGTTACTTCCAATTTGTCTCCAGGAGATCAGGCAAGTCAATGTGACTAAAGAACCATTCGGAGGAAGCGACTGTGGTGGGAACGATATTCTGATATTCCTGCAGTGAGATCTGTGTCCAGAGGAAGATATGAAAAGGGTTCACTGAGCCTCTGCAAGTTAAAGGTTAATTCAGCATCAGTGGCACATTTGGCAGCAGATAAACGGCCAACATTGGGGTTCAAGCTCAGTGAGTGGAGTACTACAAGACTAGGAAGAAAGTGGAGTGAAGTCAACTTCATTACAGACTTTTAGCCCAAACATTTCTCCGGCATATCTGTGCTGCTCTTGCTCCTCAAATCTTCTCAGATTAGAAAGTGTTGCTCTTATTTATCCAAATCAGAGTTGCCTCACGCTTTACCTGTGCTAAAACTGGGCGCCCCTAGTTGTAAAGATTTGAGCGTTTCAGTACCTGCATTCCCTCACTCCATTCAAATCATTAAATAGAAGCAAAATATTTAACTCATTGTAATAATGTAAACAGCACATCATATTCATGGCGTGTGTGCAAAAAAATAAAAATAAGTGCTTGTTATTAGCTTAGGGACTATTTGTAATTATTGAACATAAAACATGATCAACACAAAGTTCAATTTTCAGGAGAAAAAAAATGCTGCAAGCAGTTCCAAGCTGTTTTTTACAAAAGGAATTACTGATAACATATACAACAGCATCAGGGGAACATTCGGAATTCTAATCTTATCGTTCCCCTTTTCCCCAGAGTCTCTTTCCTATCCACTCACCATCTTCCTTTCTCATCAGATTCTATAATCTGCAACCTTTTGATGTCTCCTCTAATTACTTCCCTGTCTCCGTTGCTATCTTCAGCATTCCCTCTTGCACTGAGCTCCATCTGCCCGCCAGCCCTTCCGCAGCTGGATACACCTATTGCTATCTGAAGAAGGGTCTCCACCCAAAATATCTCCTATTCCTTTATTTCCAGAGACGCTGTCAAATCCACTGAGTTACTCTAACTTTTTGTATCTATCTATACCTATTGCTTGTCAGACCTTGCCTCCCCTCTCACCCTCCTCTCTTTAGTATTGAGTATAGAATTTGGGTCGGGGGGGGGGTTACGTTGCAGTTATATAAGACGTTCATGAGGCCACATTTAGAGTATTGTGTTCAGTTATGTGCACCATGTTTCAGGAAAGATATCAAACTGGAAAGGGTGCATGGAAGATTTACAAGGATGTTGCCAGGACTCAAGGGCCTGTGCCATAGGGAGAGGTTGAGCAGACTAGGATGCAATTCCTTGGAACACAGAAGAATGAGGGGTAATCATATAGAAGTTTACAAAATCGTGACAGGAATAGATGGGGTAAACACACAGAGTTTCTTGCCCAGAGTAGAGGCATCCAGAACCCAAGGACATAGGTTTAAGGTTAGGGGGGGGATGATTTAACAGGAATATGAGAGGTAACACTTTTACACAAAGGGTGGTGGGTGTATGGAACGAGCTACCAGAGGAGGTAGTTGAGGCAAGTGTTAGCGCAATGTTTAAGAAACATTTAGACAGGTACATGGTTAGGATAGGTTTAGATGGAATGGGCCAAACGCAGGCAGGTGGGACTAAAGTAGATGGGACATGTTGGTCGGCCTGGGCAAGATGGGCCTGTTTCTAAGCTGTGATTCTCTATGACTCTATGACTAATAAGAGGGGCTACAATATAGCAACTGGAGGAAGGAATGGAGCAGAAAGTGAACTGTGAGTGCTAACACGCCTGGGCATACAGTTAACAACAGAATCGAAGAAGTAGGCAGGGATCCCGGAACCCAAAGGTGGACGACAGGGAACCATATCTTGCCATGGAAACCAGCAGGAATCGACGGGCTGGAGGGAATAGTAAAGAGTGGAGTAGCTTGCAGGAGCAGCTGAATCTATTTGGAATTAAGTTGAATCAAAACAAAGAAAGGTGATGGCAGGTCAAAAAGTACAGAAACAAATTGAAACTCAGCAGATATATCACATGCTGAAACATTATTTTTTTGTTCAATAACCTGAGACTTAATGATCACAGGATGAGCAGTAATCCACAGAGGTAGCTGCATTGCCTTCATTACTGGCAACCTTGTTGGCCAGACCCACACTTTACCTTCCGGGTGTTCAGCACAACAAGCTGAAAAGCATAAGAATAAGGTAGCTCTGGAAAATCAATAAATGCATTGCCAAAGATAAGAGAACTTATCTATTTCCCACTACATCATGCAAATGTAACTGTTCTACTTGATAAACTCTGTGAACTTGTTTGGTAGTTAAATTATATTTTTGCTTAAGATTCGAAAAATCGTGATCATTCTTTAAACCGAGCTATTATGACGCTTGAAACTTTACCCAAGTTCGTGTTTTGAAAGAAAAAGCAAAAACGCTGGCATCAAACTCTTGACAAACCTTACACTTTCATCTGTTGATTGAAAGATACATCGTGGAAATAGGCCCTTCGGCCCACCGTCCATGCAGATCGACACCCCATTCACACATTCTATTTCATCCCACTTTGGCCAATTAATCTACAAACCCGCACGTCATTGGGATGTGGGAGGAACCCGAGCACCCGGAGGGAAACACACACAGTCACAAGGAGAACATGCCAACTCCACACTGACAGGACCTGAGGTAAGGAACGAACCCTGATCTCTGGAGCTGTGAGGCAGCAACTCTACTGTCGGAACTACTGTTCTGCCCCATGCCATCAAAATATAGTTAGTTGTTAGTTGTTCCATCGGCTGTTAGTTCTTCCATCAGCTTCAGAGAAGGGACAGGGCATAAACATTCAAACAAGACATCCTGCAAATTGTCTTGTGTCAAGGTGATCATGGGCGCACTTCTGCCCACTGCATTTCCACATCAAATCACATCATGCTGCATCCAGCTACAACTAACAAGTAACAAACAATGACTGGAGCTATGTAATTTGTTTTGAAGTTCACGTTTTAGAGTGCATGCTAAATGAAAGTTCAAGAGGCCATTCAAGAGCACACTACATAAAAGCTTTTCACTGTACCTCCGTACATGTGACATTAAACCAAATTATATCAACTCTTAAATAACTGGCAGTGAATTTAATATTTGTAGGGCTGAGGGGAGACCTGGTAGAAGTATATAAAATTATGAGATGCTTAGATAGGATAGACTGCATTTCCAAGGGTGGAAATATCAAGGACTGGAAGTTATGGCTTTAAGGTAAGAGTCTTCCTCTTCTTCTTAAGCCCTTTGCTCCTTTTGGGAGCATAGGCCATTGACAAATGTCCTCCACCTCACTCGGTTGTTGGCAGTTCTTTCGAGATCTCCCCAGTTGAGCCCACGCTCAGACATTTCTGTCTGGACACCTCTTCTCCAGCTGTTCCTGGGGTGACCTCTCTTTCTTTTTCCTGGGGGGTTCCATTTTAGGGCTTGCTGGGAGATGCTTGTGGCAGGTTTCCTGAGGGTGTGTCTAATGCAACTCCATTTTCTCCTTCAAATTTGTAAGTCAATGGGTTCCTGGCTTGTTCTTTTCCACAGGTCCACATTGCTTACTTTGTCTCTCCACCAGATGTTAAGTAGTCAAACAAGTCAAATCAAAGTCAAACAAACTTTATTGTCATTTAGAAATACATTGATATATGCAGTTCCAAACAAAATTTTGTTGCATTTGGCTCCCTGTGCAACACGATAATTAACAGAAGGATAGACATGGATAAAATGGATAAAAAGGATAAAAGGATAAATAGACAATGGTGGCAGCCCATTACATGGCATTCAGGAGTCTGATGGCTCGTGGGAAGAAGCTGTTGCAGAACCTTGATGTTCTGCTCCTTATGCTGCGATATCTTTTGCCCGAGGGCAGCAGAGTGAACAGTCCGTGATGGAGATGTGTGGGGTTTTTTATAATACTGCTGGCCTTAGACACGCAACGTTTGGTCGCAATATCCCCGATTGAGGGGAGAGAGGTCCCGATGATTTTTCTAGGAAGTATTCTCCTATGGCAGGTGTTTGCAGCCTGTTTGTAGTGTGTTTTGTTGTTTTCCATCTCTAAGGTAAGAGCGGCAATGCTGAAAGGAGATATGCAAGGCCTTCTGTTTTAAATAGAGTTATGGGTGCTTAGAACGCTGCCAGGGTGGCATGGAGGTAAATATCATAGTGGAATTTAAGAAGATTTTAGATAAGCACAGGGACATGCAGGGAATGGAGGAATATAGCTCACATGCAGGCAGAGGAGATTCTACCAGCCACATTATACCAGTTTAACTTGGTATCATGTTCAGTACGGGCATTGTGGACCAAAGGGCTTGTGCTTGTGTTGCACTGTTCTGTTTTATCTATGACAAAGTGCACCTGCAAAATTGGCATCCAAGTGCGAATGGCAGTCCAACTATTAATATAACCTAAAAGTAATAGAACACAGTACCAAGGATAGAGTGTTGTTCCAGCTATTCCACACAGAGATATGGATCCATGCCCACTGCGTTTTATTGATATTATGCCCACTGTATCATATTTATGGATTGGGAAGTGTGAAAACTGCTTAAAAAAATAAGCGCTATTGACAAAATTCATAAAGAAAAAACCACAGAGGTACACATTACCTGGTAGTTTCTCCTGAATTGCTGATGTTATTTTTTTTCTCCACTGTTAGTTGCACCATTATTCACAGCAGGCGGGTGATAGGATTTGAGTAATAGGTCAAAGACATTTTGCCAGATGGTGTACCATCAATAAACCCTTGTTGAAACAGCAATAGCCACACTGCTTTCAGTTCTGCATTGAATTTAACCATATAACCATATAACAATTACAGCACGGAAACAGGCCATCTCGGCCCTTCAAGTCCGTGCCGAACAACTTTTTTCCCTTAGTCCCACCTGCCTGCAATATAACCACAAAGCAAATTTACAAAGCAAAAGGTTCAGAAATTCTTTGGCTCCTCGTGTCTTTGGACCTGCATCATCTGGATACCTTACGAATGATTCCACTTCTGGGAGGGGGAAATTAGCTGAATTATTGCCCCACAGCACCAGAGACCTGACCTTGGGTGCTGTCTGTGTGGAGTTTATATGTTCTCCCTGGGACTCTGCAGATTTCCTCCGGGTGCTCTGGTTTGCTCCTACTTCCCATAGATTTGTGGGTTTGTAAGTTCATCTGTCCATCTTCTTTCTTGCTTGGATACTCCCTTGGTTAGCTTCTACACATGTACCATTACTATTGATGCCAGACACATCAAATCAAGTGAGATGTGAAACAAATGAAGCCTTGTGGCGGTTCCTGGGTAGTAGGCTACTCCCTGGTTCATCCCCCTCGGCACTTGATGGACAGGTCCGGGGGCGGCTTCCAGCTACGAAGATAAGAGCGGGGATTTTTGGCGAGAGACCAGTCTTCAGTCACTCACTGAAGCGGACAGTAGTGTGTTGTGCTCATTAAAGCCTCTACAGAATTTGCCTGGCTTCTCACCTTCATTCCGGGCTCTCTCACGCACCCGTTACGCTGGTGACCCTTGACATTTCATCGCACGTTGCGATGGACCCGAATGTTCTACAGGACGCACAACCCGGTCAACCGCCCTCGGACCATACCGGCCCCGCTGATCTCCACACCGTTGTGCTTAAGCTGCCTATCCTGTCGACCAACGAGTCCGAAATCTGGTTTGACATGCCGAGCGGGGCGTGACGGCAGATGCAACACACGGTGGAGAATCACATTCCGCCTATTGGCCCGGTGGCTGGCGCCCTTGCGGAGACTATCGTTGGCTTAATGTTGCCACCATCGCTGACGGGTACCCAGTCCCTCACATTCAGGATTTCAATGCGCACCTGGCCGGGGCTGCGGTGTTCTCCAACGTCGACCTGGTTCGTGGCTACAATCAAATTCCGTCCACCCGACGACGTGCCCAAGACGGCCATCATAACACCATTCGGCCTTTTCAAGGTCCTGTGCATGCCATTCGGGCATAAGAATGCTGTGCAAGCCTTTCCATGGCTTATGGACTGCATGTGCCATGGCCTGGACTTTGTGTTTGTTTACCTCGATGACATCTTGGTGGCAAGCTGCTCACGGCAGGAGCATTGTACCCATCTCCCCCAGCTATGCCACCATCTCAGCAATCATGGGCGTCAATATAGCCAAATGCCGTTTCAGGGTGATGTCCATTGATTTCCTGGGCCACCACGAAACTCCCCAGGGTGCGGTGCCACTCCCGGCCAAGGTAGACGCTATGCGCCAGTTTCCACGACCGGCCACCGTGAGGGGCCTCCAGGAATTCGTTGGGATGGTGGCCTTCTACCACCGTTTTGTACCGTCTGCGGCCAGGACCATGCACCCGCTGTTTCACCTCATGGCAGGCAAACGAAAGGAGGTCGAATGGACTGACGAAGCGGTGGTGGCTAGGGTCACGATGGGGTCCTGTGGCGGTTCCTGGGAAGTAAGCCACTCCCTGGTTCATCCCCCTCGGCACTTGATGGACAGGTCCGGGGGCGGCTTCTAGCTACGAAAATAAGAGCAGGGATTTTTGACGCGAGACCAGTTTTCAGTCTCTCACTGAAGTGAACAGTAGTGTGCTGTGCTCATTAAAGCCTCTACAGAATTTGCCTGCCTTCTTGCCTTCATTCCAGGCTCTCTCATGCACCCGCTACAACCTCAACATTTGTCCTCCCCCCTACCACCCAACATCTCTCCAAGACATGCTCAGTTTGCTGCTAGGACTGAATTGTGACTGTGTGTCTTCATCACTAACATGAATTAATTTTAAATGATTTATTATTGATGATTACAAAAATTTTGGACTATGGTGCTGCTATCAATTTAATGCTGTTTCCTCTTAATTGCACACTTTTCCAGTCTTTTCTCCACATAATCATCATAAAATGCTGTATATCTATCAATAGCCACCACTCCCTCGTTCTCTCCATCCTCCTCCCACCTCATCTCATCCAAGTAATTACACACACCTTCTGGATCCCCTTCGATTAATTCTTCTGGAATTCCTCAAATACATTTTGTGTTTGGTTGAAGTTCGTACTTGTCCGTTCTGCTCTGTGTCATATTTGGTTCAATCTCCAAACGTCACCTCTCCATGTTCTCCAGAGATGCTGCCTGGCCCATTGAGTTACTCCAGCCCTTTGCCGTAACTCAGCCTGCTATTTTTTGGAAACTAACATCTACTCAACCTGTGGTCATGTTTCTCGATCGGTTGTCTTGCTTTCCTCTGGATTTGCTGAGTGTTTTATCATTTCTTTTATTCAAATTGTAAGTAAAAAAAGTGAATTGTTGTCTTTAAAATTTGACACTCAGACTCTTTGCAGACCATTGAGAGTATATATGAGATTCAAAATCTTGAAGTGTAGATAATGATTGTTGTAAGAAAAATAAGTTAAATTTACTGCCCTGACAGATAAACACAGCCCAGATTCTTATCCACAAATGATCTTAAAGTGCATCAACCACGCAAACAATTGTCCCTTGGGGATTATCTGATTAAGTATCTGAAATTTATCTGTTATTTTCTGTTCTCGGTTATTAAACATTAAGATGATGTTGATGATGTTGTCACTTTAAAGATGAAGACCTTGATTTTATAAAACGTTCAGTGTAGTACAATGATGTTCATCTGACAGGAAATATGTAGGCATATTATCATCATGCATTCTTTGACAAGTGCAATTAGAAATAAGAATGTAGATACAAAGAACTGCAAATGCTGGTTACTACACAAAAGGACACAAAGTAATTCAGCAAGTCAGGTAGCATTTCCGGAGAACATAGATAGGAGACGTTTCGGGTCAAGATCCTTCTTCGGACTGATTGTGTGTGTGAGGGGGGTGGAGAAGAATGCTGGAAAAGTCCTTTATTAACTGCCATGCTTTGTCCTGCCTTTCCCCTTTTCCAGTTTTCTTCTCCCTCCCTACAATTAATCTGAAGAAGGGTCTCGACCCAAAATGATACCTATCCATGTTCTCCAGAGATGCTGAGTTAATCCAGCACTTTGTGTCCTTTTGTGCAGTTAAATATAAAATCTGCCAGAATTTTAAAACGATTGATTTTTTAAGTGATTTGTGATTTTTTTTTCAGTTAGATATTTTTCAGCTACTGGCCTTTGTCTGGTAGCCAATATTTATTGCCCACCATTGCCCTTGAGAAGATAGTTGTGAGTGGCTGCCTTGACCTGCTGGAGTCATTCTGGAGGCGGTACTCCCATTATGCTGTTGTGGAGAGAATGCCACGATTTAGATCTGACGATGATGAAGGACCAGTAATATGTTTCTAAGTCAGACTTGTGTGCGACTTTAGAAACATAGACATAGAAAATAGGTGCAGGTGAAGGCCATTCTGCCCTTCGAGCCAGCACCACCATTCATTGTGATCATGGCTGACCGTCCGCTATCAATAACCCGTGCCTGCCTTCTCCCCATATCCCTTGACTCCACTACCCCTAGAACTCTATCCAACTCTCTCTTAAATCCATCCAGTGATTTGGCCTCCACTGCCCTCTGTGGCAGGGAATTCCATAAACTCACAACTCTCTGGGTGAAAAAGTTTTTTCTCACCTCAGTCTTAAATGACCTCCCCTTTATTGTAAGACTGTGGCCCCTGTTTCTGGACTCGCCCAACATTAGGAACATTTTTCCTGCATCTAGCTTGTCCAGTCTTTTTATAATTTTATATGTTTCTATAGATAACCCCTCATCCTTCTAAACTCCAGTGAATACATGCCTAGTCTTTTCAATCTTTCCTCATATGACAGTCCCGCCATCCCAGGGATCAATCTTGTGAACCTACGCTGCACTGCCTCAATCACAAGGATGTCCTTCCTCAAATTAGGAGACCAAAACTGTACACAATTCTCCAGATGTGGTCTCACCAGAGCCCTATACAACTGCAGAAGAACCTCTTTACTGCTATACTGAAATCCTCTTGTTATGAAGGCCAACATTCCATTAGCTTTCTTCACTTCCTGCTGTACCTGCAAGCCAACTTTCAGTGACCGGTGTACAAGGACACCCAGGTCTTGCTGTACCTCCCCCTAACCTAAGCTAACCCCATTGAGATAATAATCTGCCCCCTTGTTTTTGCCGCCAAAGTGGATAACCTCACATTTATCTATATTATACTGCATCTGCCACGCATCTGCCCACTCACGCAACCTGTTCCGGTCACCCTGCAACCTCCTATCATTCTCTTCAAAGTTCACACTGCCACCCAGCTTTGTGTCATCCACAAACTTGCTAGTGTTGCTCCTAATTCCCTCTTCCAAATCATTAATATACAGTGGCTTGCAAAAGCTTTCATACCCCTTGAACCTTTCCACATTTTGTCATGTTACAAGCACAAATATAAATGTATTTTGGTGGGATTTTATGTGATAGACCAACACAAAGTGGTGCATAATTGTGAAGTGGAAGGAAAATGAAACATGGTTTCCAAATGTTATTAAAAATAAAAAACTGAAAAGTGTGGCGTGCAAATGTATTCAGCCCCCCCGAATCAATACTTTGTAGAACCACCTTTCACTGCAATTACAGCTGCAAGTCGTTTGGGGTATGTCTCTACCAGATTTGCACATCTAGAGACTGAAATCTTTTACCTTTCTTCTTTGCAAAATAGCTCAAGCTCAGTCAGATTGGATGGAGAGCGTCTGTGAACAGCAATTTTCAAGTCTGGCCAGAGATTCTCAATTGGATTTAGGTCTGGACTTTGACTGGGCCATTCTAACACATTAATATGCTTTGATCTAAACCATTCCATTGTAGCTCTGGCTGTATGTTTAGGGTCGTTGTCCTGCTGGAAGGTGAACTTCCGCCCCAGTCTCAAGTCTTTTGCAGACTCTAACAGGCTTTCTTCCAAGATTGCCCTGTATTTGGCTCCATCCATCTTCCCATCAACTGACCAGCTTCCCTGTCCCTGCTGAAGAAAAGCATCCCCACAGCATGATGCTGCCACCACCATGTTTCACAGTGGGAATGGTGTGTTCAGGGTGATGTGCAGTGTTAGTTTTCCGCCACACATAGCGTTTTGCATTTAGGCCAAAAACTTCAATTTTGGTCTCATCAGACCAGAGCACCTTCCTCCACATGTTTGCTGTGTCCCCCACATGGCTTGTGGCAAACTGCAAACGGGACTTCTTATGGCTTTGTTTCAACAATGACTTTCTTCTTGTCACTCTTCCATAAAGGCCTGATTTGTTGAGTGCACGACTAATAGTTGTCCTGTGGACAGATTCTCCCACCTGAGCTGTGGATCTCTGCACCTCCTCCAGAGTTACCATGGGCCTCTTGGCTGCTTCTCTGATCAATGCTCTCCTTGCCCGGCCTGTCAGTTTAGGTGGACGGCCACGTCTTGGTAGGTTTGCAGTTGTGCCATACTCTTTCCATTTTCAGATGATGGATTGAACAGTGCTCCGTGAGATGTTCAAAGCTTATAACCTAACCCTGCTTTAAACTTCTCCACAACTTTATCCCTGACCTGTCTGGTGTGTTCCTTGGGCTTCATGATGCTGTTTGTTCACTAATGTTCTCTAACAAACCTCTGAGGCCTTCACAGAACAGCTGTATTTATACTGAGATTAGATTACTCAGTATAAATGAGTAATTTATACTGAGTATATTCAGTATATACTGAACTCTAGTATAGTGGACTATACTATAGTCC
Source organism: Raja brachyura (assembly GCA_963514005.1). The sequence continues at coordinate 57,737,294 of OY740789.1, forward strand.
ACTATACTAGTGGACTCTATTTACTAGTTAGGTGACTTCTGCAGGCAATTGGTTGCACTGGATTTTATTTAGGGGTATCAGAGTAAAGGGGGCTGAATACTTTTGCACGCCACACTTTTCAGTTTTTTATTTGTAAAAATATTTGAAAACCATGTATCATTTTCCTTCCACTTCACAACTATGTGCCACGTTGTGTTGGTCTATCACATAAAATCCCCATAAAACACCAAGCCTTGCAGTACTCAACTCGCCACTGCCTGCCATTCTGAAAAGGACCCGTTCACTCCTACTCTTTGCTTCCGGTCTGCCAACCAATTTTCTATCCATGTCAACACCCTACCCCCAATACCATGTGCTCTAATTTGAGTCACCAGTCTCCCATGCGGGACCTTATCAAAGCCTTCTCAAAGGCTTTCTTAAAGTCTAGATACACTCAATCCACTGGCACCCCTTCATCCATTTTACTTGTCACATCCTCAAAAACTTCCAGAAGATTAGTCAAGCATGATTTCCCATTCATAAATCCACGTTGAATTGGACTAATCCTTTTACTGCTATCCAAATGCCCCATTATTACCTCTTTAATAATTGACTCTAGCATCTTCCCCACTACCGAAGTCAGGCTAACTGGTCTGTAATTCCCTGTTTCCTCTCTCGCTCCTTTCTTGAAAAGTGGGATAACATTAGCTATCCTCCAATCCACAGGAACTGATCCTGAATCTATTGAACATTGGAAAATGATCATCAATGCATCCACTATTTCTAGAGCCACCTCCCTGAGGACCCTGGGATGCAGACCATCAGGCCCAGGGGATTTATCATCCTTCAGTCCCATTAGCCTACCCAATACAATTTCTCGCCTAATGAAAAAGTATTTAAGTTCCTCTGCCCCCTTAGATCCTCTGTCCTCCAGTACATCTGGGAGATTGTTTGTGTCCTCCTTAGTGAAGACAGATCCGAAGTACCTATTCAACTCTTCTGTCATTTCCTTGTTGCCCATAATAATTTCACCCGTGTCTGCCTTCAAGGGACCCACATTTGGCTTTGCTACTCTTTTTCCCTTAACATATCTAAAGAAGCTTTTACTGTCCTTCTTTATATTCCTGGCCAGCTTCCCCTCGTACTTCATCTTTTCAGCCCATATTACCCGTTTTGTTTCCTTCTGAGGGCCTATGAAAGTTTCCCAATTCATTGGCCTCCGGCTACTCTTTGCTGTGTTATACATCTTTTCTTTTAGTTTTATTCTATCTATTACTTCTTGCTGAATTTGAAGGAAGCATGCAGATGGTTGTTGTACCTGCACCTGCTGCTCACATCCATTTAGCTGATGGACATTGCTGACTGGGAAAGGACCCTCCGAGTAGCCTGGGAGAGTACCTACAGTGAATTTTGTAGATGGTACATTCTGCATTCATGACAAGCAAGTGATACGGGAAATAAATGGTTAGGGTGGTAATGGGATTCCAGAAAAGTGGGAAAGACCATAAGGCCATAAGGCATCAGAGCAGAATTAGGCCATTTAGCCCATTGAGTCTACTCCGCCATTCAGTCATGCCTGATCTGTTTTTCCCTTTCAAGCTCAATCTCCGGTCTCCTCCCCGTAACATTTGACACAGTTCTTAATCAAGAACCTATCAATCTCTGCTTTAAAAATAAGCAATTTTGTGGGCCCCACAGCCATCTGTGGCAATGAATTCCACAGATTTACCACCTTCTGGTCAAAGAAATTCCTCCTCATGGAATGTCTTTGGGGGTGTCAAGCTTCTTGAGAGTTGTTGGAGCTATGCTTGTTCAGCCAAGTGGAGAATATGTAATCACACTTCTGAACCTTTGTCTTATGAATGGTGGAAAACCATTGGGGATGTCACTTGCCATAGGGCACCCAACCTCTGACCTGCTCTTGTAGCGATATTATTTATGTGGATAGTCCATCAGCCACATGTGGCTTAGTGATGGAGAGGTCGGGTAGGTTCATCTCTTATTTAACTCCCTAACAAATACGCTATCAGGCATCTATATCCAAGACTCATTCAGCTTGGGATGTGGTGATGCTACCAAGACACTCTTGTTGATGGACAATGAAGTCCCCCACCCAGAGTACACTCTGGCCTCTGCTGCCTTAATACTTTTTTTCAGAAGTTGCCTAATGCGAAGGAGCACTGATTCCATCAGTTTACAGAGGATGGTTGTGTTTCTAAGTTGGAGGTGGTCCAGAGATGATTTTTTTTTGCCCATGCTTATCCTGGTGATGAGACACATTGTGCAGTTAACCCGTTTGTCCAGAGGATAGGATGTTGCTATGATCTGCCCTCAAAGTGAATGCACTGATGTTAGTTTAGATCACCCTGAACATGGCACCTTAATTAAATGTTTCCTTTCAATAAAAGCAGGATCTGTAGAAGGTCTGAAGAAGGGTCTCATCCCGAAACATCACCTATTCCGTTTCTCCAGAGATGCTGTCTGATCCGTTGAGTTACTCCAGCTTTCTGAGTCTATCATCTGCAATTCCTTCCTACACAGGATCATTCTTTTATCGGATTCATTTCTGAATGATGTAAAATAATCAAAATTCTTCTTTTGTAGCTAATTGGAGACTTTTATTGATCTGGTTCTGTAGAAAAGGTATGGGGACAGTCAATCCTCTGCCTTTCAATTTGTTTAATTTAGAGGTATGACGTAGATACGAGCCATTCAGCCCATCTAGTCCACAATGACCACGCATATGCTAGTTCTATCTGATACACTAGAGACTATTTACAGAAGCCAATTAACCTACAAACCTGCAAGTCTTTGGAATGTGGGAGGACACCTTAGCACCCAGAGAAAACCACACGGTCACAGGCGGAACATACAAACTCCATATTGGCAACATCTCTGGAGAACATGAATAGGTGACATTTGAGGTTGAGACCCTTCTTCAATGAAGAACACTATGACACCTGCAGCCTGATTCCCATATCCCTTCCTTCTCCTCATTTCCAATCCACTTCACACCACCCTTCGCCATCTCCACATCTTCTACATTCCAATAAGTACCAAACTTGGAATTGGTAAAATTGTCATTACTTGAGTTTCAGTTGTATAATTCCTGAATAGGTCAAGGTACACCAGCTTGAACAGTTGGATTACCATAGAGCACAATCAGAGAACATTGAGCAGTACAGCACAGGAAAATGCATTTCTGCCTGCAATGTCTGTGCCAATTATGATGTTAAGATAAACTAATCACACCTACCTGCAAATGAACCATACCCTCCATTCCTTGCATATCCATCTGCCTATCAATAAAAACCTAAATCTGAAAATGATCAACCAAATCCAATGCTTCACTTGTTGCTTACTCCTGTCCAATACAGACATTATGTAGTGAAGCTTCATACCATGAAGACAATCATCAACGATTTGAGGACTGGAACAGAGATTGCAGATGTTATGATGTAAAAGTGTGCCAACATGAAAGAGTCTCCTGACAGAGATGGTCTTTGTCATTTTCTTCAGGGAGACCGTAGGTACTGTAAGCCAAATCAAATGGTCATTTATAATTCAAACTGCAGTCAAGTTTTAATATAGAATTTTTGAAAAATGTATTATTTCACAGGATGTTGATATCCTATGTTGACTGATGCTTTCATCAATTATTGCCCATTCCTATTTGCCCTTCAACTGAGGAAAAGTTAACAGTGGTGGGTCCCGAGTCTTGTGTAGGTCAGGCTTGGCAACATTGGCCAACCCTCTTCCCTGAAAGACATTAGCAAACAATGTTTTAAATGTTAAAGTTTCAAGGCTGCTGTCGTGATATTAGTTTGAATATAGTTTAATGTACCTTAGTTTATTCTCACGCGTACTGAGGTACAGTGAAAAGCTTTTTTGCTTACCAGTTTTAATTACTTAAACATAACTTCTCAAATAGCTGTTTCTGGTTCAACGGATCCTCATTACTTGATATGACCTCCATAGCCCATGAATTCCATTTCTTTCCACTGTACCCTTTGAAATCCCTTGGTTGCATAGATTTTGAGTAAACTAATTTTGATCAAGCTCATTTGTCTTCACTAAGCTTATTGTTCAAAATTTTCCTTATTCATTATAGCTCACTAACACCATGTCAAAAACAATAAAAATTATTGACATTTTAATTTGACCGCTATCTGCATTGTTAATTAATGACCCCAAGCAAGAACAAAATAGGCATTAGTTATTTTATGTTTAGCAACTTATCAGAGTAGGAGTGAGACTTTTACCCAACTGGATTTTTGTTTACTGGGAGCACATCGCACACTATAAAATGTCACTGAAAAAATTAAAGAATAATCTTTGATATTTGATAAATAATGTGGTATAATTGTCCCACAAGGGGAAATAGTGCCAGTTAAGCCAAAACAAACCCTATAATTGGTACTATTTGCAAAATCTCATGGAATCACATTTAATTTTACAACCTACTGTAGAAATAATAAAAAAAATACCGATCCCAACAATGAGCAATATTTATGCTGCACACAGCTCCCTTGCTCATTTAACAGCATTATTTAATCTAACCCCATCAACACAATCCCCTGTTACTTTCTCTATCTTTTTGAACGTGTCTATGCTAATTACCTCAACAATTCCTGGTGGTGGCAAATTCAAACTAAAATGACCATCTTGGTAAAGATGATTCTACTAGATTTCTTGTTAGATTTTTTCCTCACCTCTTGTGTTTTGTTTCCTAGTCCTGGACTTGAAAAAGCTCTACTACTGCCCACTTCCTTATCAAAACCTTTCATAATGTTACAGATGTCCACCTGGTCAGCCTGCATCACTGTCCTTACCCTCTCATTTTAAGCTTAACAACGGTTAGTACGGATTATATTTACTGCTGGACTTCAGATTCTCAGCTTAAAAGGAAATGTAAAATGTACAAAGTTTATTTGCATACATTATAAGCAAAGTCTAATTTGAATAAGGGATCAACAAGAGATTGGAGAAAATCCATCAATATAAACTGTTGAGTATACCTGTATCACTATTTGCAACAACACTCAGCATCTTCCCTAACAAACAGTTCTCCTTCCCCTTGAGAAATCATAGAAGGTATTCATATCAATACTTGTGTAGGAAAGAACTGCAGGCACTGGTTTAATCGAAGGTTGGCACAGAATGCTGGAGTAACACAGCGGGACAGGCAGCATCTCTGGAGAGAAGGAATGGGTGGCGTTACGGGTCGAAGAAGGGTCTGAAGAACTGTCTCGGCCCGAAACGTCACCCATTCCTTCTCTCCAGAGATGCTGCCTGTTCCACTGAGTTACTCCAGCACTTTGTGCCTACCTTCATATGAATACACATGCGTGTACTTAATCACATCAGTTAGAGTATTTACATGAGGATCCATATACATATGCCCATACGAAGGTTTTAACCAAACATGCATAAGATATCTGGAAACAAAATATGGAGATAAGCTATGCCAATGTTTGTATTTTGCCATGTGAAATAAAGTTCACAATGTTGGCATTTCACACAACATGTTTTCAAGAGGAAATCAATTCACTTGAAATAGTTCTTTTGAATTCGTAAATGTTACTGTGACAAAATCAAATGCAAGCCATGCATTTTAGTGCAGAATGTCCATTAAAGAACCATAACAGGTTCTATGTATACTGTATAACCACTTCTTTGTTACACTCAAAATCTAACTTATTGTTTGTACTTGTCCAGGAATATAATTGGATTATTGCTTCAGGTTATGTGCCTGGAAAATCATTTCCCCATTTTCTGAATCCACGGACGAAGATCACTACCAAAATGCCAAATCATAGGTTTTATTTGAGAAACAATTTCATGAACAGTAATCAGCGCAGATAATATTTATTGCTCTGTGAATTCAACCAGCTTCCACAGATAGCTGAGGTGTTATAATGATTTAATGCTTCAAACACTCTCCAACCACATCTTCAGGGTGGCATGGTGATAGATCTGCTGCCTCATAACGCCTGGAGAGCTGAGTTAGATCCTGACTATGGGTGCTGTCTGTTCTCCCTGTGACCGCTTGGGTTTTCTCCGGGTGCTCTGGTTTCCTCCCACACTTCAAAGACGTGCAAGTTTGTAGGTTAATTGGTTTTGTAAATTGCCCCTCGTGTGTAGGATGCGAAAGTGGAATAACATAGAATTAGAGTATGGGTGGATGATGATTGGCGTGGACTCGGTGGACTGAAGGTCCTGTTTCCATGTTGCATCTCTAAGCATAAACTGCTATGGTTGTTATAGAGAAGTGAGACTCAACAGGAACCAGTAGATTCTGCGCAGGAAATACATGCCAGGAAGGAGGAGCTTTGCATGCTAGGTGCCAGGAGCCTCAAAGATTACAATCAGGGGAAGATGGTAGGAGTTTGTGAAAATTCTGACACCCACGAGTGAAACTAATCTTCTTCCCAGGGATTACCTTGGGAATAAGGATGACTCACGCTCTCCGGATTTGTGGGTCATAGTCAATAGTCAATAGTGTCATGAAGCAGTTATTTAAAATCCTGTCGTTGTACACTGGTTTTATGGAAAACTGGATAATCCATATACATTGGAAGAGGAGTATTTGGAATGAATGTTGAGAACGTCAAGTTCATGCATTAAGAGCTCGATGAATAAATCATGAAAGAACTGTACCACCTGATAAATGATGCCCCCTGCCCTATTAGTGGAGAAATCACGTTGGCCCCAAGCGCCATCGCATGATGCACAAATTCAGAGCCTCACCTTTAAGTTTAAGTACCTGTCTCAAATGTCAGAGGTTGAAAGATTGAGAATGTCTCTGATATTCACTAAATGTTGAAAAAATATTAATATTATTGCATTAAAAATAACACACCATTAAGCATTTACAAAAGAAAATCTCAAAAGAACAAGCCCGACATATTTTTAACTGCTGTAAAACCATTCATTTTAAAAGATGATGTGAAACTTACCCAACTCCGGGCCAGGACATCCTGTCCTCGCAATAGAAATGAACATAATCACAGACACTGTGCCATCCACTTTGGTGCAGCTTTAGTGCGGGCAGATTTCCCATCGTTATTGTCGGGTGAGTTGCAGAAATCAGAGCCTTTATCCATGAGGAATTCAACATGGGAGCACGATTCAGAAATCGCAGCTGGGCACTTGTCAGGAAACATGGGACATCGGTGTTCATACACACTTGTATTTTGGAGTCTGAGCTTCTTTGATGCATATAGACAGAAATATCAACACTTCTACATGGATCCTATATGGATCCTTGTCGTCCTTCTAGTATCACTGCTGTCCTGCTTGTATCACTGTTTGTATCCACTTGTTATCAACATAGGCCCATTGTGGGCTTCACCTTTCTTTGATCATTGTTGCTGCTTTTAATTTTCATACATTTCATTCATTTGTTCCTTGTCCTTTTCGTACCTCTAGCTTCCTTCTCCCATGACTCTCAGTCTGAAGAAGGGTCTCGACCTGAAACATCACCTGTTCCTTTCCTCCAGAGATGCTGCCTGACCCAATGAGTTACTCCAGCATTTTGTGTCTATCTTTCACATAAATCTACCTTCCTTTTTCAGGATAAACCAGGCCAATATCTAGATACTTATAAAACTCTCAACTTGTGTGTGTGTGTGTGTGTACGTGTGTGTGTTTTTGTATCTTCGCCAAAATGCTACGCGTAAACGCTGACATTTTAACAGAATCTTACTCACATTTTTCCGGTCGTCACGATAATCAGGTTCCCTTCAGATTTTATGTTATATTTCACAAGTTATTGATAATTAAAGTTTAATAAAAAAGCCTGCTTTGAAAATAATAACGGCTTCTGAGAGACTGTCTTTCAGCAGCTTCCAGTGATGATGTCACAATGCCATTTCACAGTCCACCAATCATAATGGCATCACATTTACATAGGCTGCCGAGTCCAACAATGACATCACAATGCCGAGTCCAACAATGACATCACAATGACATCCCAGCCCACTCCCCACTCCCCACAGCCCACTCCGCACTCCACTCCCCAGCCCACTCTCCACAGCTCACTCCCCACACCCCACTTCCCAGAGTTCACTCCCCACTCCCCTCAACCCACATACCGACAGCCCACAGCCCACTCCCCACAGCCTGCAGCCCACTCCCCAGAGCCCACTCCCCACAGTCCACTCCCCCACTCTCCACAGCCCACTGACCACAGAATTTTGAGAGATAGAATTATGGCAATGCCCCTCTCTAGCATTGGTTCAGCAGCAGCAACACCATCAGCAGAATCACGTGGGAAGGATTTATTGGCTTCACGGAGCACCGACGTTGACTTAAAAATCGAGTCCATTCATTGGCTCCGGGAAGTGCCAACTGCCCCCCCCCCCTCCCCACCCACCCCCCAACGTGGGAAGGATTGATTGGATCAGGCCTCTTATGGGTTGCTATGGGTGAGTGGTGGAATATTGTGTTGGGGAACGGGTGAGTGGTGAAAATGGATTGTGTTGGGGGAACGGGTGAGTGGTTGATTATTGCTTTGGGGACGGGGCCCAACGGGTCCCACTTGGTCTAGTAAAACATAAAACAAAGGCTGGAAAACGGCATGTGGAGAATGGTTGCTATTTTGCCCTAATTTCTTTCTACTTTATATGAATCAACAATAACATTTATAAGGGCTCAGATTCATTCTCAACAGTTCAAGTAAGTCAGTTTCATCTGTCACCAGGAATTTGGACCAAATCCTCTGAATGGTTCAAATAATGGATGAAATAATGGCCTCGCCAATAACAGACAGCTATGGATGCTTGTACACAATTTATAACTGCAGTAATGACAGAGTTAAAAAGTTTCTGCCAATTGCTAATAAAGTAGTTCTTATGTTACATGACAGTCTTTAATCATAGTCAAATCATTGCTGGCATCATTTCATTAAAGTCCTCTTCTTCATTTTTATTGGTTGCAGCTCGATATACTTGAATGACCTTCACTTAGATAATCATCCAGCTTCCTATAATTAATTAGTTTTCCATGATTGCATGCAACGTGCAGCAATTATCACCCCTTGTTCATTTAAATTCTCTTATTGACGTTGAATTCTGGAAATACATTTTACAAACACTGGATGAGTTTGGTTAATTACACGAACCCCAAGTTTCAGAGAATCATGGTTTCGCCACAAGGTAAGAGCAGATTCTAAAGTGATGATGTAACTTTCAATATATTAAATAAAGCACAAGGTCTCTCACTGAAGATAGACACAAAATGCTGGAGTAAAGGGCCTGTCCCACTTTCACGACCTAATTCACAACCTTTTTTACTCGTGGACATTTTTCATCGTGCTAGAAAAAAATGCCCCGACCTACTTGATGCCACGAGTACCTACAACTAGCATCACGGCTTGCTACGACCTACCTACGACCTTGTGACGACCATGCTGAGAGTATGAGTCAAGCGCAAACTCAGCAGAGATCGTGAATTAGGTCGTGAAAGTGGGACAGGCCCATTACTCAGCGGGTCAGCCAGCATCTCTGGAGAAAAGGAATAGGTGACGTTTCGGGTCGAGACCCTTCTTCAGATGTCTTGAGCCGAAATATCTTATTCCAGCATTTTGTGTCTATCTTTGATGTAAACCAGCATTTGCAGTTCCTTCCAATGCACAGGTTTCACTGAATTTTGTCTAGCTCACAAGGCTGAATTCACATCTTTAATCTGCAAAGATAGACAAAGGTGCTGAAGGAACTCAACGGTTCGGGCACCCGATCTTGTGTCGATCTTTGGTATATACCAGCAGGTTCCTTCCTGCGATTCCTTGTTTCTTCTCTTTAAATTGCAATCCTCTTCTGGTCAGTTAAGGTTAAGGTTTTGTTGGGCAATATTGCTGTCAGTGTGTCTCTGGCATTTTGCCGGTGACAGTCTGACAGTGTGTCTCTGTCAGTTAAGGTTTTGTTGGGCAATACTTCAACAGCCTCTATGGCTGTATTAGAGGAGAAGATATGAGAGTGCTAATGTATTATAATAGAATGTTTTTGGTTGATGGTGATTGAATGCAGAGAAATATGTGTCCCTACCGTATGGCTTGAATATATTATTTTTGAATAAAGTATATTTTTGAAATTCGGAAAAAAATGTCCCTCAATTCACTCGTCACCCTTATATTGTAAATTGTAGAGCTGGTGTCTCGTGGAGAGATGAGTGAAATGGATTTGATTCTTCCATGATCATTCAAAATGCAAAGATAACTTTGAAAAGATCTACTGACTGCTTTCTACTGAAAGATCTTTCATGAATATTTAAATGATTCTGGGTCAGTGGAGATAGCGTACTCTTCATTTAGACATCTCTGCAAATTGTATTGTGGAAAGCTATTTCAGTTGTTTCTATTATTTGATACAATCACTTCATAAATGTGCAGACGTGGCTTCAAATTTATGAATTCTTTTCTTTCAGGGTATGTGTTCAAGGCAATGCACCGCTAATTGACCATAACCAGGAAGCTTTATTTCCAAGGTTTCAAAGCCCTTTTATTGTCACGTGCCCACCTAAGGTACAATGATATGCAAATTACCATACAGACATACTAAATAAGCAACGACTACATAAAAGTTAACATAAATATCCACCACAGCAGATTTCCCACATTCCTCACTGTGATTGAAGGCAACAAAGCCTAATCTACTTCCCTCATTTTTTCTCCTGTGGTCGGGACGATCAAAGCCCCTGCTTTGGGGATCGAAGCACCCGCGTCGGGGCGATCGAAGCTCCCGTGTCACGGCAGTCGAAGCTCCCGCGGCTTGGAGTTCTCGAAGTCGGTCTCTGACCAGAGACAGTGAGCCTACAGGCGCCTGCGGTAGAGATCAGAGGTCAATCCCTGGCAACGGGATTGCGGGCTCTGCGATGTTAAAGTCCCATAGGCTCCCCGCGGTGGAGCACTCTAAATTGGTCACCAGCAAAGGTATCCGACTCCTCGATGTTACGCCGTTGTGCGGACGGAGATACAATACAGAAAAAAATCGCATCTCCATCGAGGTAAGAGATTAGAAAAAGTTTCTCCCAACACCCTCCCCCCACATAAAACAAGCTGAGGAGCACTAAAAACATACATAACACATACTAAAAAAACAACAAAGGGACAGACGGACTGTTGGTGAGGTAGCCATTGCTGATGCTACCCAGTGGTTATATTTACAAGGATGTTGTAAGGTAAAACCATTATTGTGGTTACTGGAGTAGAGCATAATTCAGAACAGAATTAGTGGGGTGACATTTTCCTTAGAAATATTAGTGATATCATTTCCCTACCAAAAGAGCAGATGATATTATATAAACACACAAAGCTGGAGTACAATACAACACAATACGGTTTTATTTGTCACATTGCACATAAAGTGCAAGTGAAATGAATTTGCCAGCAGCATACAATGATAAAGAACACCCAAAACACACTAAAAAGTTAACATCAACATCCACCACAGCATTCATCACTCTGGTGGAAGGCACAAAATTTGGCCAGTTCTCCTCCATTTCCCCCCGTGGTTGGGACCTCAACCCTCCACAGCTGCCGCTGCGGGCGTCCAGATGAACAGACAGGTAAAAGTCCAGGTAAGTCCAGTATCGGCTTTTCCCCACCGGAGACCGCGGCTTCAGGATGGTGTAGGCCGCAGGCCAGCGGTCGAAGTTGTAAAGTCCCCACCGCGCTGCAGCCAGAAGCCCTGCAGACCGCAGGGCCAGCAGTCGGAGCTCCTCTCCAGGGGTGATGTTAAGTCCACGTCGGGCCCGCGGTAGACTTAGAGTGCTCCACCACGGAACTCTTCTCCTGGGTCCCCCACGAAGGATCCCAGGCTGCGGACGCCGCGCCAGCTGGAACTCTGCAGCTTCAGGCTGCTGGCTGCCGCAGGCCAGTGAAACGGAGCGCTCCCCTCCGGCGAGCCCCAGCGAGGGCTCGCCCGCTCCGCGCCGAGAGTCCTCGCTGCGCCCGCCATTGAAGCCCCGGGCGCGTCTCCGGGAAAGGCCGCACCGATCCTTGCTGTTAGGCCACAGGGGAAGCGACCTGGAAAAAGTCGCCTCTCCGTGGAGGAGGCGACCGAAGCGGTTTCCCCCTTACCCCCCCCACACCACCCCTCACACAAGACACACAAATAAACAATAAAAACATACTTTCAAACACACAAACAAAATTTAAAAAGTTGAAAAGACTAACACGCTGCTGACAGGGCTGCCGGCTTGCAGCGGCCCCACGGACCTCAACGGGACAGGCAGCATCTCTGGAGAGAAGGAAAGGATGACACCTCGACTCAAAACGTCACCCGTTCCTTCTCTCCAGAGATGTTGCCTGTCCCGCTGATTTACTCCAGCTTTTTGGTTTAAACCAGCATCTGCAGTTCCTTCTTACACAAATGCAGATGATATTCTATATTATGCATGGTGATAGCATACAATTATCAAACTGAATCTCACCCATCTCCCATGGCAGTGATGTTTGTAAAACCTTTGGCATGCAAGCACAATACCACCACCCGTGTGCTACCTCTGTTTGATATTTTTGTCAGCATAACCGAGCAAAGGAATTGCAGATAGTGCAATAGTTTCTAATGTTGCAGAACCATGCTCTGAAGAAACCAATCGGGTGCTTTGAGTTTCAGAGCAAATCTATATTTTTTCTCATGCTTTTATGACATTAGGTTAACGGAAGTGACAGGGAGGAATGAAGACCACCAAGATATCAGCAAACGTCCAGCCGTACTAGAGAAAGGAGGCAAAATGTCAGAGACACACTGTTGGCAATAGGTAATTGGGGGAAAGGTAGCAATGGACATTCTGGTCACGAGTACTGTGGAGGGCATGCTTCTTTCAACAGGATGTCCAACTGAGAAACAAGGTGTTCTATTGAATAGATGTTTATGGGGGTGCTGGGAGGGAGCATTCCTGCTCCTTCAGCCCTCCAGGAAGGGCTGCAAAGGTGCATCCATCTTTCACGTAGCCGCTCACACTTGGAGACACAGAGTTATAGGGTCATAGAGTCATACAGCATGGAAACAGGCCCTTTGGCCCAAGTTGTCGTCACCAAACAACATGCCCCATCTGCACCACTCCTACCTGCCTACATTTGGCTCATATCCCTCTAAACCTGTCCTACCCACGTACCTGCCTAAATGTTTCCTAAATGTTGCGATAGTACATGCCTGAATTACTTCCTCTGGCAGCTCGTTACATACACCCACCAGAAAAAGTCACCCTCTAGGTGACTATTAAATCTTCTCCCTTTCAACTTATCCTCTGTTTTCTATGTCCTTTGGTTCTGAATTTCTCTTTGTGAATTCTGTAAATTTCCTATTAATAGTCAGAACTTTTAGAGGAACAATATCTGCTATTCCAATCCTTCCATGTAATGTAAGTAGCAGCAATTTCCATTGCTGTTTTCCATTGTCTGGCTTTTTTCCACACTTCAGAGAAAGCAAGCAGCAAATCTGATAACAAATCTTTCATTTTCTATTACTGCTAATGAGCCTTTTGCTCACAAGGAGATTCGGTGGCGGATAGTCTAATCGAGAGAAAAAAAATCACATAAGAAAGAAAGGACTCATCAATTTGCTATTTTACTAGGAACTTCAACAGACAATGGACAATACAATACAATACGGTTTTATTTGTCACATTGCACATAAAGTGCAAGTGAAATTGAATTTGCCAGCAGCATACAATGATAAAGAACACCCAAAACACACTAAAAAGTTAACATCAACATCCACCACAGCATTCATCACTCTGGTGGAAGGCACAAAATTTGGCCAGTTCTCCTCCATTTCCCCCCGTGGTTGGGACCTCAACCCTCCACAGCTGCTGCTGCGGGCGTCCAGATGAACAGACAGGTAAAAGTCCAGGTAAGTCCAGTGTCGGCTTTTCCCCACCGGAGACCGCGGCTTCAGGATGGTGTAGGCCGCAGGCCGGCGGTCGAAGTTGTAAAGTCCCCACCGCGCCGCAGCCAGAAGCCCTGCAGACCGCAGGGCCAGCAGTCGAAGCTCCTCTCCAGGGGTGATGTTAAGTCCACGTCGGGCCCGCGGTAGACCGCGGAACTCTTCTCCTGGGTCCCCCATGAGGGATCCCAGGCTGCGGATGCCGCGCCAGCTGGAACTCTGCAGCTTCAGGCTGCCGGCTGCCGCAGGCCAGCGAAACGGAGCGCTCCCCTCCGGCGAGCCCCAGCGAGGGCTCGCCCGCTCCGCGCCGAGAGTCCTCGCTGCGCCCACCACTGAAGCCCCGGGCGCGTTATGCATGGTGATAGCATACAATTATCAAACTGAATCTCACCCATCTCCCATGGCAGTGATGTTTGTAAAACCTTTGGCATGCAAGCACAATACCACCACCCATGTGCTACCTCTGTTTGATATTTTTGTCAGCATAACCGAGCAAAGGAATTGCAGATAGTGCAATAGTTTCTAATGTTGCAGAACCATGCTCTGAAGAAACCAATTGGGTGCTTTGAGTTTCAGAGCAAATCTATATTTTTTCTCATGCTTTTATGACATTAGGTTAACGGAAGTGACAGGGAGGAATGAAGACCACCAAGATATCAGCAAACGTCCAGCCGTACTAGAGAAAGGAGGCAAAATGTCAGAGACACACTGTTGGCAATAGGTAATTGGGGGAAAGGTAGCAATGGACATTCTGGTCACGAGTACTGTGGAGGGCATGCTTCTTTCAACAGGATGTCCAACTGAGAAACAAGGTGTTCTATTGAATAGATGTTTATGGGGGTGCTGGGAGGGAGCATTCCTGCTCCTTCAGCCCTCCAGGAAGGGCTGCAAAGGTGCATCCATCTTTCACGTAGCCGCTCACACTTGGAGACACAGAGTTATAGGGTCATAGAGTCATACAGCGTGGAAACAGGCCCTTTGGCCCAAGTTGTCGTCACCAAACAACATGCCCCATCTGCACCACTCCTACCTGCCTACATTTGGCTCATATCCCTCTAAACCTGTCCTACCCACGTACCTGCCTAAATGTTTCCTAAATGTTGCGATAGTACATGCCTGAATTACTTCCTCTGGCAGCTCGTTACATACACCCACCAGAAAAAGTCACCCTCTAGGTGACTATTAAATCTTCTCCCTTTCAACTTATCCTCTGTTTTCTATGTCCTTTGGTTCTGAATTTCTCTTTGTGAATTCTGTAAATTTCCTATTAATAGTCAGAACTTTTAGAGGAACAATATCTGCTATTCCAATCCTTCCATGTAATGTAAGTAGCAGCAATTTCCATTGCTGTTTTCCATTGTCTGGCTTTTTTCCACACTTCAGAGAAAGCAAGCAGCAAATCTGATAACAAATCTTTCATTTTCTATTACTGCTAATGAGCCTTTTGCTCACAAGGAGATTCGGTGGCGGATAGTCTAATCGAGAGAAAAAAAATCACATAAGAAAGAAAGGACTCATCAATTTGCTATTTTACTAGGAACTTCAACAGACAATGGACAATACAATACAATACGGTTTTATTTGTCACATTGCACATAAAGTGCAAGTGAAATTGAATTTGCCAGCAGCATACAATGATAAAGAACACCCAAAACACACTAAAAAGTTAACATCAACATCCACCACAGCATTCATCACTCTGGTGGAAGGCACAAAATTTGGCCAGTTCTCCTCCATTTCCCCCCGTGGTTGGGACCTCAACCCTCCACAGCTGCTGCTGCGGGCGTCCAGATGAACAGACAGGTAAAAGTCCAGGTAAGTCCAGTGTCGGCTTTTCCCCACCGGAGACCGCGGCTTCAGGATGGTGTAGGCCGCAGGCCGGCGGTCGAAGTTGTAAAGTCCCCACCGCGCCGCAGCCAGAAGCCCTGCAGACCGCAGGGCCAGCAGTCGAAGCTCCTCTCCAGGGGTGATGTTAAGTCCACGTCGGGCCCGCGGTAGACCGCGGAACTCTTCTCCTGGGTCCCCCATGAGGGATCCCAGGCTGCGGATGCCGCGCCAGCTGGAACTCTGCAGCTTCAGGCTGCCGGCTGCCGCAGGCCAGCGAAACGGAGCGCTCCCCTCCGGCGAGCCCCAGCGAGGGCTCGCCCGCTCCGCGCCGAGAGTCCTCGCTGCGCCCACCACTGAAGCCCCGGGCGCGTTATGCATGGTGATAGCATACAATTATCAAACTGAATCTCACCCATCTCCCATGGCAGTGATGTTTGTAAAACCTTTGGCATGCAAGCACAATACCACCACCCATGTGCTACCTCTGTTTGATATTTTTGTCAGCATAACCGAGCAAAGGAATTGCAGATAGTGCAATAGTTTCTAATGTTGCAGAACCATGCTCTGAAGAAACCAATCGGGTGCTTTGAGTTTCAGAGCAAATCTATATTTTTTCTCATGCTTTTATGACATGAGGTTAACGGAAGTGACAGGGAGGAATGAAGACCACCAAGATATCAGCAAACGTCCAGCCGTACTAGAGAAAGGAGGCAAAATGTCAGAGACACACTGTTGGCAATAGGTAATTGGGGGAAAGGTAGCAGTGGACATTCTGGTCACGAGTACTGTGGAGGGCATGCTTCTTTCAACAGGATGTCCAACTGAGAAACAAGGTGTTCTATTGAATAGATGTTTATGGGGGTGCTGGGAGGGAGCATTCCTGCTCCTTCAGCCCTCCAAGAAGGGCTGCAAAGGTGCATCCATCTTTCGCGTAGCCGCTCACACTTGGAGACACAGAGTTATAGGGTCATGAGTCATACAGCGTGGAAACAGGCCCTTTGGCCCAAGTTGCCGTCACCAACCAACATGCCCCATCTGCACTACTCCTACCTGCCTACATTTGACTCATATCCCTCTAAACCTGTCCTACCCACGTACCTGCCTAAATGTTTCCTAAATGTTGCGATAGTACCTGCCTCAATTACTTCCTCTGGCAGCTCGTTACATACACCCACCAGAAAAAGTCACCCTCTAGGTGACTATTAAATCTTCTCCCTTTCAACTTATCCTCTGTTTTCTATGTCCTTTGGTTCTGAATTTCTCTTTGTGAATTCTGTAAATTTCCTATTAATAGTCAGAACTTTTAGAGGAACAATATCTGCTATTCCAATCCTTCCATGTAATGTAAGTAGCAGCAATTTCCATTGCTGTTTTCCATTGTCTGGCTTTTTTCCACACTTCAGAGAAAGCAAGCAGCAAATCTGATAACAAATCTTTCATTTTCTATTACTGCTAATGAGCCTTTTGCTCACAAGGAGATTCGGTGGCGGATAATCTAATCGAGAGAAAAAAAATCACATAAGAAAGAAAGGACTCATCAATTTGCTATTTTACTAGGAACTTCAACAGACAATGGACTGCTCTGTTAAACTGTGTTGCAAGTGGAATTCAATTTGTTTTAAAAAGGAAATCATTAAATAATTTGGAAAGAATTGTCTTAATTAACTGAGTAGAATGGTCTGATAAGTTGTAATAGTCCCACAGCTCTTTTGCAGGGAGCTGGCTTGAGTGTAACGGGTTGAAAGGGCAAATTCTTCGCCGTAATATACCTCATGGTCCAGAATTTTTCAACACCCGGCAATTGATAAACAAGAAAAGTGGTGAGGAATCATCAGGGACGAATAGAAGATAGACACAAAGAGCTGGAGTAACTCAACGAGGCTGGCAGCATCGCTGAAGAGAAGGAATGGGTGACGTTTCGGGTCGGGACCCTTCGTCTGAAGAACAAAGACCCCCCCCTCTCCTCCCCCCCCGCCAGACTAGATTAAACCCTGAAGGACACAAACTACTGGAGTAATTCAGCTGTTCAGGCAACATATCTGGAGAGCAGGGATAGATGACCCCTCTTCAGACTCTGAATGGTCAGACAGGTCTGACCTGTCATCACCAAAATATCACCAATCTATGTTTTCCAGAGATGCAGCCTGACCTGCTGAGTCACTCCAGCACTTATGTCCTTTGGTGTATTAACCAGTATCTACACCTCTTTCTTTCCACTAGTTTATACCCTCCTATTCAGTGAACTATTAAGAACATTAAGGTTCTTTGCCGTCAAATAATGATTTGATAGGAACAACCCCTCAAGAGGCCATTAAGGGACCATTGTACACCTAGCTGTGACAGTAATAGTCACAATAGTGAGTGATTTTCCTCACTTCCCTCTTTCCCTCATATTAACTGTGACTAGAACTGCCCCCTCCATCAACTCTTTTAAGTCTAGACTTAAAACGTATTTCTACTCTCAAGCCTTTCTTCAGGCCCTCTGAGGGAGCACTGTATGTATGTATTTATGTATGTATTGTTGATCTATGTACCACTGTTTTGTACCTGCACTAATGTAAAGCACTTTGGTCAACGAGGGTAGTTTGTAAATGTGCTATAGAAATAAAATTGACTTGACTTGCCTTGACTAGGCCTATTAGGTATAGACTGAGGATAGGGCAATAACAAACTTCACAGTATGGCAGTAGATCCCTGGAGCAACACAAGGTCATTGGACCAAGTGGTCTCCTTGGATATTGCTTTCTCAGTGCTTTCCTTATTTACTTTCGAAGAAACTGGAAAGAATCATCAAAGGTATTTTATTCATGAAGCAACTTACAGAGTGAGCTGGCATCTTTACTGTTGCTTCCTTTCCAACAGTGTCCTGCTGGGACCTTCTGTTCCAAAGCCCTGTTGAAACTCTAAAAGTAATTGATCACATGAAATCATCCTTAAAGGGAAACAATATTAGAGGAACAATTACCGCACATGCATCAATGTGACATATTGTACTACAATTACAATTGCATTTCGTAATGTTGCAACGATAATCTTCAAGTGAAAAACATACATAAAACAGGACCTGCCATTCCCTATTTCTGAAATCTGGTCATTTTCTGAAATCACCACAGGTCTCGAGGTATACACTGGTACCATCAGAGGTATACTACAAAGCATCACTTCAGGCTATTCAGAATGAATGAAAGCTTTTCTTTCAAAAGATTGCTGTTTGCACCTTCTTGCGGACATACATTTCCCACTTCTTGAAGCCAGCAAACAGGATGGGCTCCCTCTTCCCCTCCCTCTTTCCCTTCCACCCACTCCCACCACCACCCATCCACACTTGATTACCATTCCACATCATGGCTTTGCCTTTGTCCAGGAATCCCTCAAATTCTTTCCACTTGCTTGTCTATGAAAAATATAAATTCCCGGAGGAAAGACATGGCAAGGATAACAGATGAACGAATACACGCAGGATCACCGCCTATTCTGCCTGTATCAATTCTGTCAAAGAGTTGTGAAATTGCAGGAAGTATTAATGACAGATTATGTACCCCATGTTGCATGGTAATGGATCCATCGGTATTGTAACTCCATGTTTATAGCGCCCTCCAGTCCAGTTCACCATCCAAACTAATATTTGATCCCTAAAACCTTGAGGTCTTTCCTTATACACTAGCATTCCATACAGCACTATTCTGAAAATTTACTCACTGCATCTGATCAGTCTGAAGAAGGGTCTCGACCTGAAACGTCACCCATTCCTTCTCTCCTGAGATGCTACCTGTCCCGCGGAGTTGCTCCAGCATTTTGTGTCTACCTTTGATTTAAATCAGCATCTGCAGTTCTTTCCTACACTATCATATAAAATGTGTAGGAAGGAACTGCAGATGCTGGTTTACACCGAAAGTAGTCACAAACTGCTGGAGTAACTCAGCAGGACAGGCAGCATCTCTGGAGAGAAGGAATGGGTGACGTTTCTGGTTGAGACCCTTCTTCAGTCATCAGTCCTTCTCTTCGGAGATGCTGCCTGTCCCACTAGAGTTACTCCAGCATTTTATCACTATTATATAAAACCTCATCTGCAATAAAGTATTTTTGAAGAATATCGTTAATAGCCAGAGAAAGGCAGGTGCAAAATCTGTTATCATAATTTTCACTATTAAGGATGGAAAACAAGAATTAAAATGCTTATGCGGAATATCTGTTCCAATGGGACAAACTTCCTCAGGCTTCTTCGTAAGCTGCTGACAACCATGTTGTGAACATTGGTTGTGGGTAAAAACATGGATTTGCAACCATTCATCCCCTTCCTTCTCCCCTGTCTGCTTCCACCAACTCTTCTATCCCAATATCACATCTGTTGTCTTAGCATCTTTCGCCTTTGTACAAACATCAGCTTATCAACCACTCCCCCCCGCCGCCTGTACCCCTCCTGCCAGGCTTTGTTGCGCCCCCACCTCTTCCAGCTTTCTCCACCCCATCACAATTAGTCTGAAGAAACGTCCTAACCCGAAACGTCACTTACCCCTAGTTTCTAGAGATGCTGCCTGACGCACTGAGTTACTCCAGCACTTTGTGTCTATTTTGTACAATCTCTTTCTCTGCATGGAGTTCAGATCTTATTCTGTTCATAATAAATGATACTTCACCTTCACTTCCATGGCCCGTTCTTAAGCAGTGGCGAATAAAACACAGCAGAATATTCCAAATAGATGTACATGCAAGCATACAGTATCTCACCTGTAGTTATCCCACTGTATTTCAGTCCTTTAGATATAAAATCCCTTTTATTTTGTGCTTCACCTGTCCATAACAGGTCAATGACTTGTATATTGATTTTGGACCTACTCTGTTTCTAGTTTCTCATCATTTAGAAACTCTTGCTGTGCATCCTTGATTATATCATCTTGTCCAAAGCGAGTAACCTCACATACCTGCTCTGGAACTCACTTGCCACAGAGAAGCCCGGAACACTACCCTTTTCCTCTGCTTCAAGTAGTGAAGTAAAGTAAGTAATCACCTTGGATATGTCGAATTGTTAACAATAGTAGATGAAACAAAAGCTTTTCACTGTACCTTGGCGCTCGTGACAATAAACTAAAATTGAAACTAAATCTTCAAAGTGTTCTTATTAAATCCCATTTTATTGCAGAGGAGTGTTTCGGTGATATTGATAGTTTAAAGAAAAACTAAACATAAGAGCAGCAGTAGCCCTTTCGGTCCCTCAACACTGCTCTGTTATTGCAGTGATCATGGCAGATCTCTTCTGTGCCAATTTCCTAATCCTTCAAAAAAATATATTTTTCCACTTCAAAACCCCTAATGATCTAGCCTTCAAACTCTCCAAGTGAGGGAATTTGAGAGATTCACTGCTGTCTGCCAGATGTTTCTGCACCTCAATTTTAAATGACCACCGATTAATCATCTAACTATGTGCGCTTATTTAGGATTCTCCCACTAGCTTACACATCTTGACATTTACCCCGTCATACCCCTTGAGCATCTTATATATTTCAAGAAGATCACTGTTTAATCTTGTAAACGCCAAAGAATACAGATCAAATTTCTTTAGTCACTCATAGCAGGACAAACCTCATTCGAGGAGCTAACCTAATGAATCGCTTTTGGACTGTGTATGATGCCAGTATATCCTCTCTTAAATAAAGAAGATTAAATCAGTTTAACTCAGCATCAAGTTCGGCACAGACTTGTTCTATACTGTGTCTGATCTTCTCTGTTCTATGTGATCAAACCCTCACATGGTATTCCATGTGTGATTTCACCGGTATCCTGTACAATTAAAATAAAACGGGCCCATTTTTAAACTCCAGCTTTTGAAATAAAAGCTATTAATGCCATTTGCCTTCCTATTCAAAGGAATGGAATCGATTTGACTCGGTATTTCTCATTCTTCAGGAATATTATTACTCTTATTTTACCAACATTAATTTTACCGACTTCCAGTTTAGGGTGGCACGGTAGTGCAGTGGTAGAGTTGCTGCCTTACGGCACCAGAGACCCGGGTTCCATCCTGCCTACAGTATGGCAGGATGGAACCCATACCGCTATCTGTATGGAGTTTGTACATGCTCCCTGCGACCACGTGGACTTTCTCCGGGTGTACCGGTTTCCTCCCACACTCCAAAGATGTACAGGTTTGTAGGTTAATTGGCTTTGGTAAATTGCCCCTAGTGTGCAAGATA
Organism: Raja brachyura; assembly: GCA_963514005.1. The sequence goes on from OY740789.1 coordinate 57,759,180, forward strand.
GTGTAGCTTGCAGGGATCGCTGTTTGGTGGGCCGAAGGACCTGTTTCCATACTGTATCTTTAAGCTAAATTAAACAGTACCAGACAGTCTTCTAGATCTCTTGAAAGTCTGAGTGCAGTTCTCTGTCCCTTCTTAAAATGCTGATGCAACGTAGTTAACCAACAGATGCATCACTTCTTTATGTATCATTAACGTTATGTTTGCTGATTTTAAATGCTCCCACATTACTCCTCATGCATGGTATTTTCCTGTTATAATGGTAAAAATGTTAAATTGACTTTGCCATAGCTTTCACGTTCATGTTTCGTCACATTTTGTTGAACTTTATATCTCTCTGAGCATGGATCTAAAGTATTTTAGTTTTTGTGCATTTTTTTCTCCCTCATCACCTTTGTCAGGCATGAATGTTCCTTCTGGTCTTCACCCTTGCAGCTTTCATTGTGTCTGTGCCATTTTACATTATTTTACTCGTGCTTATTGCCCATTGATGTATTCATTAACAGTTTAGACCAGTTTACTTGAATAGTTTCTGATTCACTCTGTCCATGTCAGCCTCATTTTAAATATATTCTTGCCAATTATTTAGTCCCTGCTCCCTTTCAAACACAATGCTGATCAAACTATGAGAGTTAAATATGGTTCGTTTTCAAATCTAATTTCCTTTTCTGTTATTAGTTTTAGAAACATAGAAATTTGGCCCTTTGAGCCAGCACCTTAATTTAATATGATCATGGCTGATCATCCAGAATCAGTACCCCATTCCTGCTTTCTCCCCATATCCCTTCTTTCTGTTAGCCCTAAGAGCTACATCCAACTCTCTCTTGAATACATCCAGTGCATTGCCCTCCACTGCCTCTGTGGCAGAGAATTCCACAGATTCCCAACTCTCTGGGTGAAAAGGTGTTTCCTCATCTCAGTTCTAAATGGCCTACCCATTATTCTTAAACTGTGCCCCCAGGTTCTGGAAAATCATACAGTCTACTAGTTTCCTTGGAAGTCTGATTGCAGTCTTCTGTCTCTTCTTAAAATGTCCTGGTTTAGGACATATTGTTGCAGAAAATTATCCTTTGAACCAACGCCTATTTATCCATTCGAGATAAAAGTCAAAAACCCTCCTTAAAAGTCAAATTACATTACAGCAAAAGTATCAGATCTCTGCAATTATCAATTTTGCTCTAGCATAGCTGATTACCAGGATGCTATGCACAACTGACACAACTCCCCGATGTCCTTTCCCATTGTGTAATCTCATCTTTTTAGCTTCCACTACCTCCTTATCTCTTCTTTCGTTGAAGTATAAACATAATCCCCTTAAATATCAAATTGTCTTCAAATACTTCCTTTACGACTTTCCTTACACTGCCCCCTATCCCAACACGGAACGATTAACACTTTAGACTTCAGAGATTCAGAAACTAGCACTTCAGCCCACAGAGTTCGCGCTGACTGGTGATCACCCCGTAAACTACCACGTTGGGTCGCATGCTGGTGGGACAGGCCCTTTACACTCCCACTCAATAACTCTGAGCCACAGACCTTATCACTCAGACCCAGAGTTTGTTAATTCTTCCATAAACTGCAGTGCATCTGAGAAGACTCACAAGCTAGTTCAGTACAAACTATTTGGAGAACATGATTACATTGGGTCTTGGATGTCCGTTTGCTTGGTAGATGAGCTCCTTCAATAAAAATAATCTGCGACTGCTATCAAAATTCTTTACAATTAACAAAACCTATTTCGAAAATCTGTTACAATGGTTCAAACATGCTGCATTCTGGAAAATACACTGGCCTTGGAAACATAGATGTCTCAATGGATGAATCTGATTGAATAATTAATCACAATAAAATTCCCAATGATTGCCTACAAGAAACAAATCAGTTGTTCCCAGACAGGATCTATGCAACCATTTCCACAGACTTTTGAAATTCCTAACATAATTTATGTTACACTCCAATTAGTGTCAAAATCAACATTTTGCACATTATTCTCATTTACATGATCAAGGCCATGAAATGTCAGTACAGATATTACCAAATGAATATTGTTTCTTTGCAGATAGTTTTGTGGAACATTTATCGCTGCAGTGCAACATTTGAAGTCGTAGATGTTCCAATTCTGTTTGATATATGTAATTGGATATGTATGAATAATCAATCTGCTGTCATAAATGAAAGATATAATGGCCACAGTGTAACATGATGCTTCCCAGGCATTTGAAGTTGACTGATAGCACTAGCTGTTGTGCCTTGTTAATCATCGATCCTCTCATCAAATGCTGCTTGCTGGAGAACCAAAAATCAATAATGGTTGATCTGCTTGGCATTGCTCCGAGGCAAACATTTAAAATATGACCCTCTTTGTAACAATCTCTCTGTTCATCACCCAATTCTTAATTCTCTGTCTCACAGTGGCGATGTTCCTGGACAATGAATCTAGAAACTTGAAATATCGAGACATGCGTTGAAACCCCAATATGTCAGCTAAAGATTTTAAATTCAGTGAACTTAGGAATTATCGAATACAAAGCAGTTAACCACAAAACTACTGGATTGTGGATGAGAAATCACTTTGTTTACTGACATCTTTAGGGAGCAAAAATATGCTAGCTTTAACCTATTCAACCCACCTGACATCTCAGACCCATGGCAATAGTTGACTCTTAAGTATTGGCAGAGATGATTCAGCAAAGTATGCTGTTCAGGGTCGAGTAAGGAGGTGCAATTAATGCTGTTTTTTCCAAGATTAGTCAGTCCTATGTATGAATAATTAAAGATGTATCTCTGCCTTTTTGTCTATGGCTTGTCTTTCTCCCTTTACCTCTGCGTGGTGCAATCTTTTCCTCACTTTCGATTTATCTCTTCCTTTTACATACAGCTCTAGGTTTCTGATTTTCCTCTCCTGTATGTTTCTCCTTATTTTTGCTTCACAGTTTCTACTTTCTGCTCCTTTGCTTGCCAAGATTATGTCTGATCCTCCACTTGACCCATATTCCTCTTTGATCTTCGCATCATCTGAGGATCTGAAAATCTATCAGTCAGATGTTGTTAGGTTTTGCAACGACTTTGGCAGCGAACCATCTGCAGAAGAACAGTGGTTGAAAAGGCACACACAAAATGGCAGCAGGGACATCATTTCCAGTCATAGTCATACAGAGCAGAAACAGGCCTTTTGGCCCAACTTTCCCACATCGACCAACATGCCCCATCAACACTAGTCCCACCTGCCTGCATTTAGCCCATATCACTCTAAACCTATCCTGTCAATGTACCTCTCTAGATGCTTCTTAAACTTTGCGATAGTACCTTCTAAACAAGTTAAAAAGTTGTGAAAAGTAGTATTATTTAGAGTTCTGAGTAACTAATGGTGAGACGGTGTTAGGTAGAATTTAGAGACATGTAGAAGCATCCAGTATCTTTGAAAGTTTTTAGCAACCAGCAAACCCAGAGGTCTGGCTCAGCCAGTCGGCAAAAGTTGTTCACAGTCCTGCTGTAATGACTTGACCCAAAATGTCAACTATTTTTACCTCCACAGATGCTGCCTGACTAACTAAATTCTTCCAGCAGTATATTTTTTTGATGAGGTTGTTTGCAGGTTGTTTTCTTGACTGTATTGTCCTGGGCTATCTGCATGATGGGGTTATGCTGAGCAAGACTTTACTGCTGTACAGGGAATTGTGAACAAAGATTGGGTCTGTGCCTAACAAAAAGGTGATCCACAGATTTGGACATTTATCACATGCGAGTGAGACAAATGTGCAAATTGGAGGAACAGCGCCTCATGTTTCGCTTGGGCAGCTTACAAACCAGTGATATGAACATTAATTTCTCTAATTTCAGGAAACCCCTGCATTCCCTCTTTCCCCAATGCTAGTCGTCCTGCTAGTTCTACTTTTGGCATCCTTGTATCCATTATCACTTCTTCCCCAGCCAGCAATGAGCCATTATGGGCTCATAATGGCCCATTATCAAAACAAATAGAATGTCATTTTGTGAATAAGAGCGTTGAGTGTGTCAGGGGAAATCAGCCTAATGTGCATCGTGACAAGGTCAGATCACACCTTAGATGCCGTGTCCAGCTTTAGTCAGCAAAACATGTACAGATAGTCCAACACATGGGGAGGGCAGAAAAGTGCCTGCCACAAGGGAGGATTGCTTATATATTTGAATGTGTAGGACGGTACTGCAGATGCTGGTTTGCACTGAAGATAGACATAAAATGTTGGAGTAACTCAGCGGCAGTATCTCTGGAGAAAGGGAATTCTCTGGAGAGGCTGCCTGACTCGTTGAGTTATTCCAGTATTTTGTGTCTATCTTATATATTTGAACATGTATAAAGCAAATTTTTGATATGTGTTAATACGTTTTTCGTTCAGAGATACAACATGGAAACAGGCCCTTCCACCCACTGGGTCCACACCAACCATCGATCACCCGTTTATACTAGTTCTAGGTTATCCCACTTTCTCAACCACTCCCATCACACACCAGCAGCAATTTGCAGCGACCAATTAACCTACAAACCTATACATTTTGGGCTGTGGGAGGAAATCAGAGCACTCGGACGAAAACCCACCGTCACGAGTAGAACGTGCAAACAGCACACAGACAATATCCGAGGTCGGGATCGAACCAGGGTTTCATGGGCTGTGAGGCAGCAGCTCTTCCAGTTGTGCCACTATGCCGCCATCTTTTTAATTACAAATTCAACATGAACAGCAAGGAAGCATAAAGAGTTTGGAATCATTGAGAGGTAAAAGTGGATGGCACAATAATCAGACATGGTAAATCTACCTAAATGTGTTAAATTAGGCCAAATGGTCTTTTTTTTATCCCAATTGCCATGTGATACTGACCTGCATAACGGCAATTATTTTTTAAGTGAATAAATGCAACTCCTGGTATTGATGATGTTGAATATCAATTAGCCGTACACCTGGTGTTGTGAGACATGCAAGGGTGTCTCGTTTTCAGTCTTTAATGAGTGAGTACCACAGAAGACAAGTGAAATACTGCATTTGCTCCATTCTTCAATTGAATAAAAGATAAGAAACAAACAAAGTGTATTTTCCAATGTTAATGCAGTGAATCATAGTTGCAGATAGACACAAAATACTGGAAATACTCCATGAAAATGGAGGTGGCACTGAAAAAGGAAGTTCAATTGTAAACCTCTATCAGGAGACACGCATGCCGTTCTGCCGATGATCCTGGAATAGAACTGTTGCATGGAGCAATTTTTATGTTACTCCTAGGTAGTTTTCACTTTACAGTAAAGTTAAGGATGTAAGACATATCCTGACTCAGGACCGAAGCACTTTGGATTGCCTTGTTGCTGAAATGTGCTATGTAAATAAACTTGCTTGCTTGCTTACTTGCATACTTGAAAGAGAATTAATATGAGGTGTAACTATAAGAGGGAATGTCATACTGCTTGTTATCTTGTCAAATAAATCTTCAGTGTTGTGTCAAACAGGTCTGAAATTGCACTCCGAGAAATAAAATTTTCCCCCAAGTAATTCCCAAATATTCCATGAATTAATTTAAATTTAATTCTATGTGTAGATGATTCAACATTGCAGAGGAATTGGCATTTTTGCCTGGCAAAATAATCAAGGCATAAAACATTAATAAGTTATTGATCCACCCCTGACATCAAGTAAATTAATTGACATACATTTTTTCACCAGTTGTTCTCAGAATTATTGATGATAGATTTTCCCTCAAAGGTTTGGAGAAGAGGAAGATCAATGTGTTAATAAGTTCTTGAGTGTATGACGTACTGATCCTGAACTGATGCAGTTCAAAATGTATAAATAAGGAACGACAGATGTCTGAAGAAGGGTCTCGACCTGAAACGTTATCTATCCATATTCTCCAGAGATACTGCCTGACCTATACCCAGAAATTGCTCCAACATGTTGTATCCTTTTGCGATGCAGCTGGAAAAAAATGAATCTGGAGGCATGCGTGTCAGGCAAGAGATCACAGAAGTTTGAAAACGCAGAGTTTGAAAGTCCAGATTCAGGGACAGTTTCTTCCCAGTTATTATCAGGCAACTGAGCCATCCTATCACCACTGGAGAGTGGTCCTGACCGATCACCTGTCTCATTAGGACCTTTGGACTATCTTTAATTGGACATTACTGGACTTTATCTTGCACTAAACGTGATTCTCATTATCCTGTATTTGTACACAGTGGATGGCTTGATTGTAATCATGTACTGTATATTTTTGCTGACTGGATAGGGTGCAACAAAAAAAAGCTTTTCACAGTACCTTGAGACAATAATAATAATAGATTAAACTAAACTAAACTAAACTTGTGCAAGAAAATAAAAGGTTTGTTGGATAACAAACAAACAAACAAAAAGTCATAAAGAGTTATATAAAGCATGTATTCACTCCCTTTGGCCTTCTGAGTCCACACCAATCATCAGCCACCTCTTTACACTAATCCAATATTAATCCCATTTCTAAAATTCTCCCTCTATTCCCATCAATCTTGACTTTGCAGCTGGACGACATTTTTCTCCAAATATAATAATACAATTTTTTTTTTCTGTTTTATTCACCACAAAATAACAAATTGAGTTTTCTTATCTGTTTCATGTTTTGCCACAGTTGAAGTGCTGCATAGATTGTGAGTAATCGCACTGTGAGATATTTCTCCTTTTTGCATTAAATCATATGTTCTCACATTGATCCTCTCTGAAAAAATATACACATGTTTTGTGCAGTTGGAAATTGAACAAGATGCCCAACCCGTCTTCAAGGGAGTGTTGATGAGAAAGTGGAGAGATTAAAATATGAAATGGTCAGTGCATTCTTGGTGGATCAAAGGGCTTGTTTCCTGACTGCCTTGCTCTTTCACTCGACTTAGTTTTGTTTCTGAAATGAAAATCTTGAACACAATATGAAAGCGAAAAGTGTTTCACTTAGCGGGTGAACATGACAGATACTTAAAAATAAAACCAATCCAGAAACAAGTTGGAAGAAAGGCTCCTTAGAACGGAGCACGATTGTGTTTTAATTATAGACAGCTGGATAGCAAGACTTGCACCGAGTTTCTCGGGAGGTTCAATCAGAACAACATGCATTCTGTCCCCTGCTGGTTCCTTGGCTGAGGATCTAGGCTGAGTAAATACCTTCATGGAACTAAATGTATTTTGATCCAAGATCACGTAAACTACTTATATAACGAACGGCAAAATGAAAGGATCTAAAAGTGGAGCTAAATGAGATGGAAATTGTAATTCTGAAACTGAAAAATGCATGGATTGAGCAGATGGGAGCATTGATGAAACATATGGAGATGGTTCATATTTGAAAAACTGAGGGGATTATGATGATTATACAAATGAAGCAGGTGGAAGAATTTTACTTTTGCTTTTTTTATATAATTTAATGATCTCTTGCTATTTAAAGGAAACAGGAAACCTTTAAAAGTTAGCCAAGTAAATAGCGATTTAAAATCCAACCACTAATCCTGCAGTGAAGTACAGCATTCCCTGTCCAGGTTTCTACACTGATTCTGAAGATAAGAAGGGCGATCTGTTGCATAACCCCCTGCATCTCTATAACATGGATCTGCCCTCTTTGAAATGGCAGATAGCCAATGACCAGATCATGGGGATGCTTCAGCCAATAGAAGCTCAACATCATGTTTCTTCCAAAGGGCTGGGGCGGCTCAGTGGCACAGTTGCTGCCTCACAGCGCCAGAGACCCAGGATCAATGAACCCTAATTCAAGACAATCCTTCAAGACAGATCATCCTCTCAGTACTCACTCTGTCAATTTCTGGGGTACTTAAGGAAGTAGCCCCAGAAATAGTGGATGCCTTAGTAATAATTTTTCAAAACTCTTTAGATTCTGGAGTAACTCCTGAGGATAGGAGGGTAGCTAATGTAACCCCACTTTTTAAAAAAAGGAGGGAGAGAGAAAACGGGGAATTACAGACCAGTTAGTCCAACATCGGTTGTGGGGAAACTGCTAGAGTCAGTTATTAAAGATGGGATAGCAGCGCATTTGGAAAGTGGTGAAATCATTGGAAGAAGTCAGCATGGATTTACGAAAGGTAAATCATGTCTGACGAATCTTATTGAATTTTTTGAGGATGTAACTAGTAGAGTGGATAAGGGAGAAGCAGTGGATGTGTTATACCTGGACTTTCAGAAGGCTTTCGACAAGGTCCCACACAAGAGATTAGTATACAAACTTAAAGCACACGGTATTGGCGGTTCAGTATTGATGTGGATAGAGAACTGGCTGGCAGACAGGAAGCAAAGAGTAGGAGTAAACGGGTCCTTTTCAGGATGGCAGGCAGTGACTAGTGGGGTACCGCAAGGCTCAGTGCTGGGACCCCAGCTATTTACAATATATATTAATGATTTGGACGAGGGAATTAAATGCAACATCTCAAAGTTTGAGGATGACACGAAGCTGGGGGGGCAGTGTTAGCTGTGAGGAGGATGCTAGGAGGCTGCAAGGTGACTTGGATAGGCTGGGTGAGTGGGCAAATGCATGGCAGATGCAGTATAATGTGGATAAATGTGAGGTTATCCACTTTGGTGGCAAAAACAGGAAAGTAGACTATTATTTGAATGGTGACCGATTGGGAAAAGGGGAGATGCAACGAGACCTGGGTGTCATGGTACACCAGTCATTGAAAGTAGGCATGCAGGTGCAGCAGGCTGTGAAGAAAGCGAATGGTATGTTGGCATTCATAGCAAAAGTAGTGGCCAGAGGATCTACGGTGACAGAGGAACTGAAGGAAATCCACATTAGGCAGGAAATGGTGTTGGATAGATTGATGGGACTGAAGGCTGATAAATCCCAAAGGCCTGATGGTCTGCATCCCAGGGTACTTAAGGAAGTGGCTCTAGAAATCGTGGACGTATTGGTAATCATTTTCCAATGTTCTATAGATTCTGGATCGGATCCTATGGATTGGAGGGTAGCTAATGTTATCCCACTTTTCAAGAAAGGAGAGAGAGAGAAAGCAGGGAACTATAGACTAGTTAGCCTGACATCGGTGGTGGGGAAGATGCTGGAGTCAATTATAAAAGATGAGATAGCAGCACATTTAGATAGTAGTAACAGGATCGGTCCAAGTCAGCATGGATTTACAAAGGGGAAATCATGCTTGATAAATCTTTTCAATTTTTTGAGGTTGTAGCAAGTAAAATTAACAAGGGAGAGTCAGTGGATGTAGTGTACCTGGACTTTCAGAAAGCCTTTGATAAGGTCCCACACAGGAGATTAGTTGGCAAAATTAGGGCACATGGTATTGGGGGTAGGGTATTGACATGGATAGAAATTGTTTGGCAGACAGGAAGGAAAGAGTAGGGATCAACGGGTCCCTTTCAGAATGGCAGGCAGTGATGAGAGGGGTGCCGCAAGGCTCGGTGCTGGGACCGTAGATATTTACAATATACATTAATGATTTAGATGAAGGAATTAAAAGTAACATTAGCAAGTTTGCAGATGACACAAAGCTGGGTGGAAGTGTGAACTGTGAAGAAGATGCTACGAGGATGCAGGGTGATTTGGACAGGTTGGGTGAGTGGGCAGATGCATGGAAGATGCAGTATAATGTGGATAAATGAGAGGTTACCCACTTTAGTGGCAAGAACGAGAAGGCAGATTATTATCTGAATGGTGCCAGGTTAGGAAAAGGGGAAGTACAATGAGACCTAGGTGTCCTTGTACATTAGTCACTGAAAGTAAGCATGCAGGTACAACAGGCAGTGAAGAAAGCTAATGGCATGTTGGCCTTCATAACAAGAAGAGTTGAGAGATGGTTGGAGATGGAAATTCTGACATGTTCACACTGGCTCAAAGGGCTGAATGGCCTACTGCACCTATTGTGTATGCATCTATGTTATGTATGTGAAACCAAATCTGCAAGTCAAGAGGAGGATAAAACATTATTACCATTTTTAATTGAACAGATGTATTTTTCACATTTTTAATTAAAGATTAAACAAGCTCACCGTTGGAGTATGCTCTAGATATTTAACCATCACCTTAACACAAATTGGTTCAGTTTAAGATAAAGTTAACTTCTGCTATTTAATCTGTTCCTTACATCTCCAGCCTGATCACAGAATGCTCTGTGAGGATTACTCAGATCCATGGCCTGCATCTGACAACTGTTTCCTCCAGTGTAAGAAAATGTCCACAAGGAAACACCACTAATCGGCACATTAGAGGTGCAAGTGTTCATGCTGAGACACATTGAAAGTTGGTGAAATCTCTTCAAAGGCTCTGCGGACGAGGACCACTGTTTAGGGTGGTTAGAAGAAGATGAGTAATAATTGTATTTATTGTGTATATTATGACTATTTTGGGGGGGGGGGGGGGGGTTGGGCAATCATTACCAGTTATATCCAAGAAGTAAATTCAAAGGGCAGCACAGTGGCTAAGTGGCAGAGCGTTTGACACCCAGGTTCAATCCTGATTAATAGCCCTGTCTCACGGTGCGAGTCCACCCACGAGTGACCCCAAGTGAAAGAAAAAAAACAGACTCGTGGTTGTGTGCGAGATTCCATGTTTATGTTCCAGTGTTTTACCGAGTTCCCACGGGTATGTAATTTCTGCGATGTTCCAAGTTCCTCTCCCGAGTTACCAAGCTCCTCTCCCGTTACTCTTGAGCCAACCGTGAATGAAGGTCTGTTTTAATAAGCAACAGTGTTAAAGAAGACATCTCCATCCTGCGGCTTTGAGTTAAAGATAGAATTCAGCGCGGCCGCATCTATTGATATGACCTACAAAGGGAAAATGTGCACCGTCCAGTGCCAGAGCAGTTATACTTATGATTTGTTTGAAACACATATCACGTAGTTAGAAGACCAGCGGGCGGAGGTTTGTTATATTTTAATTGAATTTACTGCCAGGTCTACACACTGTGGGGAGACGGGAGATGAAATCTTTGAATGTGGACGGATGTCTCCGCGCCTGCTCATTCTAAGCGGAATATATTATTAGTTGCCTTTCAAGCGGGGTTTTGGTATTATTCCTTGTTTTTGTTTATTCACACACACTTTTCATGTGTGAGGGTGTGAGAAGTCCATGCCGGGTGCCGGCCGGACGGCTGCAGCTGCTGCTCTTTCACATCAGTTGCACATCAGATTGTTGGGAGACGGGGCTCAGGGTTTGCCTCCTGAGCTGCTTTGGTGCCCAGGCGTGAGTTGAGGTGAAGGGAGGTGGTGGGGGGGGGGGGGGGGGGGGGGGGGCACGGGCGTCATTAATCTGTCTTGGGTTAGGCTGGGATCATTCTCTGCGAGATGATCTTAGTGCGGGAGACAAGCGTAGGAGAGGTGTACTGACTGTGTGGGCAGACACCTTGGTAGTGATGCCCACCAGTCTCAAAAGCTGCTGTGTCTCCCTGTCCCTGGGATAGCAGGTGGGGCGAACAAACAGCACAATATCCTCTCCCTCCACGCCAACACAAAGGTCAACGAACTCAATGGTTTAGCGTCAGAAACAGCGGGCAGGCGACAATCACCCGCCATAACGCTTCTGGTCTGCAGTCACCAAAATACACTGCATCTTTAGAAAGGAAAAATACAAAATATGTCAATCCCACTGGATAGGCCTTAGCCATGATGCTGTACAACACGGAAACAGGTCCTTTGGCCCAGCTTGGCCGTGCCGTCCAAATTGGTGTCTTGAGATAGTCCTATTTGCCTGCATGTGGCCCATAGCCCTCCAAACCCTTCCCATCCATTTATCTGTCGTTAATAACCTCAAGAAAATCCCTGCTTCAGTCTCCTGGGTCCAACTCAGAGAGAAGTCTCCCCCCTTTCCAGGGTTAATCGTTCCACTGTTTATAATGCTCTCTGCATTATGAAGTCCTCGACAGTGAACCGCAAACTACCAAAGTGTCTGCTCACACAGTCAGTACACTTGTCTCCTGTACTAAGTCACCCCAACCCCCTCTCCCCTCCCTCCTCCCCCACCTTCCCTCTCCCCCCCCCCCCCCCACCTTTCCCTCCCAACTCCAGTCTCGTCCCGACTCCCTGGGAAACTGAAGGGAGCGACAATCAATTGCCACGGATACAAATAATATCATACACAAGAAAGGGCAGATGCTGGTTGACAAAAGGTGAACACTTGGTGCTGGAGAAACGTCATCCTGTCACCCATTCCTTCTCTCCAGAGATGCTGCCTGCCCGCTGAGTTAAAGAGTGCCCACGGTAGACTCACGAGTCACTAAGGTAAACTCACGGGCCACTACGATATTACAACGAGTTTAAATGTTTCCATATTTAACGTGAACAGTAAATTTGACTCGTGGAAAACCTCAAACATGTTTGAATTTTTTCAAGAGTTAACAAGTTTCACAGGTACCTGCCGTTAGCGCCATGAGTCGCTAAGTTGCGCACACGAGTTCCGACGTTCCCGCTACGTTAATTGTACGTGATTACCGCGAGTGAAAACTCTGGGTCACTCGTCTGTCGACTCGCACTGTGAGACAGGGGTTTAAGGAGTATGCATGTTCTCCTTGTGACCGCGTTGGTTTTAGTTTAGTTTAGTTTACAGATACTGCGGAAATAGGCCCTTCGGCCCACTGAGTCCACACTAAACGGCGATCCCCGCATATTAACACTATCCAACACACACTAGGGACAATGTAAGTAAGTAAGTTTATTAGCCAAGTATTCACATACAAGGAATTTGCCTTGGTGCTCCGCCCACAAGTAACAACATGACATACAGTGACAGTTACGAATGACTCAGAAAAATTAAACATTAATAATAATAAAACATTAATGATAAAACACCATTGATTAAGCATGTGAACCAACAAAATACCAGATCAAAGGGAGGCTACATATTTTTGGCTGTTGAGTAGAGCGACGACTAGTGGATAAAAACTATTTTTATGTCTGGCTGTGGCAGCTTTGACAGTCCGGAGTCACCTTCCAGAGGGAAGTGATTCAAAGAGTTTGTGGCCAGGGTGAGGGTAGGTCAGAGATGATCTTGCCCGCTCGCTTCCTGGCCCTTGCAGTGTACAGTTCATCAATGGAGGGAAGGTTGCAGCCAATAATCTTCTCTGCTGATCCGACGATTCGCTGCAGCCTCTAGGTGTCGTGCTTGGTGGCTGAGCCAAACCAGACTATGATGGAGAAGGTGAGAACAGACTCTATGATGGCCGTTTAGAATTGGACCATCATTGCCTGTGGCAGATTGTGCTTCCTCAGCTGCCGCAGGAAGTACATCCTCTGTTGTGCCTTTTTGACTGTGGAGTCGATGGTCGCCCCCCACCTAAGGTTCTTGGAGATGATGGTTACCCAGGAACTTAATAGACTTCACAGATGTGACTGTGGTGTTGTTGATTGTGAGTGGGGTGAGGGGAAGCTCTCCTAAAGTCTACAATCAATTCCACTGTCTTAAGATCATTGAGCTCCAGGTTGTTGCGACGGCACCAGGACGCCAGCTGTGACACTTCCTGTCTGTAGGCAGATTCCTCCCCATCTTGGATCAGTCCAATCAGGGTTGTGTCGTCCGCAAAGTTGAGAAGCTTGACAGAGGTGTCTGTGGAGGTGCAGTCATTGGTGTAGAGAGAGTAGAGGAGAGGGGAGAGTGGGCAGCCTTGCGGTGCTCCTATGCTGAGCGTTTGCGGGTTCGAGATGTGCTTTCCCAGCCTCACATGCTGCTTCCTGTCTGTCTGCAATCCTGTCTACAATTATACCGCCAATTAGCCTACAAACCTGTCCGTCTTTGTACAGTGGGAGGAAAACAGTGAAAATCCATGCAGGTCATGGTGAGAATGTACAAATTCCGTACAGACATGCACCCGTAGACAGGATCAAACTCAGGTCTCTGGTGCTGTGAGGCAACAACTCTACTGCTGTGCCACTGTGTTGCCGTTTCTCCTGGTGCTCCGGCTTCTTTCAATATTCTAAAGACGTGCAGGATTGTAGGTTAATTGGCTTCTGTAAATTGTCCCCAGTGTGTAGGATAGAACTAGTGCATTGGTGATTCCTGTCTGGTGTGGTCTCAATGGACCAAAGGCCTCTTTCCACGCTGTCTTCTGCTGCTTCTTCTTCTTACGTATGGCGTGCACAGCCTAAAGTTGTAGGACAACTTGTTCTATTGATCTTACTTGATTGTGCACGCCAGGTTGATTACATTCGTCAAAACAGGGTGGACCACGTGAAGGTTGCAATCCCCCACCCCTTTCCACGCTGTCACTAAATTAAACTAAAACAAAACTAAATACCTGCTTCCCTGCTGTGCTGTCTCAACTTTCACTTTATCTATTTCCTTTTGTCTCATGTACTCAGCTAATTTCCTTTTGAAAGAATATGTTATTTAGACATGAACATACAAGGACTGAGCAATTTAACCTTGTGCCACTACTTAATAAAATGGGCAACTCTCCTTAAAACTCGAGCAAGAACTATTAGATAAAACCTCCCTCGTACTTTTGTCAGAGAAGATAAAGTTGGATTATTGAGCAACAGAAAGATTTCAACAGCTTGACCAGGAAGAAACTGGAACACAACATTCTAACCAGCTGTTCATATCAATGCCAACTACTTTAAGGAATTGTTTAGCACTACACATATGCAGCAGGGAAAACAAACCATTTGGCCCAACTACCAAATACTGATGTTGCTAATAACGATGTTGTCTGAATGATGTTCTCTAATAATGATGTTGTCTGAAGAATGGTCTCAACACAAAATGCCGCCAATTCCTTCTCTCCATAGTTGCTGCCTCACCTGCAGAGTTTCTCTAGCATTTTGTGTCTAGCAAATGCTGATGTACATCCTCAATGAGCATGAGAATTAAGCAACAAACAAAGTGCTGGAGTAACTCCGCAGGTCAGGCAGCATTTCTGGAGATCATGGGTAGGCAACTTTTTGGGTCGGGGCCCTGAATTGAATGTTTTCAACTCTTCCATTTCTCAAAGTAGTTCAACTTTACAATTTACAACAAAACAGATGAATCAAATGCCTCAATTTAAAACTTAATTGACCTTATGTCTTCTGCAGATGCCATCAATGCTCCTCGAAATGTACCAGATAATAATAATAATAATAATACACTTTATTGTCATTGTAAATATACCAGGTTACAATGGTACTTTCAAATTATGTAAACTGTATGATTTTCGGAACCCCAAATGTGTTGAGAGTCACTGTGCATGAACATTCCCACAAAGGTCGGTGGGAGCCAAAGGGACTTTCTCAGATTGTTTGACTAAATGGTCTCCTTCTTGCTGCAGTTCACCCATCCCTGACTGCCATAGTCATAACAATACGGATGTTGGTACCCCCCGTTCATTCTCCTCACTGGCCAAGACGTGTAACCTACTGCTCAACCAGTCTTTAGATTTTACTTTAGACTTTAGCGATACAGCATGGAAACAAGGCCTTCGGCCCACTGAGTCTGCGTGATCACTGAGTGATCATCCCGTACACTAACACTATCCTACATGCTAGGGCTTAACAGGAGCCAATTAACCTTCAAACCTGCACATCTTTGGAGTGTGGGAAGAAACTGGAGCACCCAGAGAAAACTCATGCAGACACGAGGAGAATGTACAAACTTAATACAGATAGCACCCGTAGTCAGGATCGAACCTGGCGCTGTAAGTCAGCAACTCTAGCGCTGTGCCGTTGCGCTGCCCTTGACTGGCCAACCAAGCTGTGTTGCCTATATGTAGTATATACTACTGTATACCCAGGCTTATAGTCACATAGATTTTGGCCATCAGCTTCTACGCAAGTAGTTCTGCCTTTAAAAATATTGATGAACCCAGCTTCTTCAGGTATGGTATTATTTCCCCTGCAGGATTTTTCCTCTGAACCCAACAGGATTAGTTAGTACCTACCCATCGGGTAGATCAAAATACAATTTTTTGAAAGACCTATATCTAATTTGAGTCTGGATCAATCAATACTATCTGATCTCACCATCTCCCAAAGGAGTTGGTTCCATAGATTGACTCTTCACTCAATGTCTCAATTTTCAACGAAACAAATGTATCAAGGCATTTGGCAAATTGGAACCACTGCCTTTTTCTTGACAAATGACCTTGTCACAAAATCCATCTTGTTTGGTAAGAGTGTAATTTTCTAAAAGGATAGTCCTTTTATTAACACATACCAAATAACTTCCTGTTAATCCAGCCCAAGAGTCCGAATGGACAACATTGGAGTGAGACATATTCATACATTTTTTAAATTCAGAATAAAAAATATTTACAAAATGAAAACTGTGCAAATATTATTCATACATTAGGGGCTGCACGTTGGCGCAGCAGTAGAGTTGCTGCCTTACAGTGCTTGCAGTGCCGGAGACCCGGGTTTGATCCCAATTATGGGTGCTCCCTGTACGGAGTTTGTACGTTCTCCCCATGACCTGCGTAGGATTTCTCCAAGATCTTTTGTTTCCTCCCACACTCCAAAGACGTACAGGCATATAGCTAAATTGACCTGGTGAATGTAAAAATTGTCCCTGGGGTGTGTAGGTTAGTGTTAAATCCAGGGATCGCTGGTCGGCGCGGACCCGATGAGCCAAGGGGCCTGTTTCTGCACTGTATCACTAAACTAAACTAAACATTCTCAGCTATTCAATACATTCGCAGTGTCCATTCAATGGTGCCATATTCAGTCCTGTTTGTACCTATCGCTACTCAAAACACTCAGGTGGTGATATCCCTTCCCTTGTTTAATGAGTGTGTTCACATCAGACTCTATCCCTTAATGTCCAGCATTGGAAGGACTCTCAGGTCCACTCCCACAGAGCCGTGGCATCTGTGTGACCCTCAACACATACTCCTGCAGTCTGGAATGGGGGGGAGAGACACTTGGAAAATCTCAAAGTGACCATTGACAACTGCAGTTGAAAGCAAGACTGTACAGCTGTTTAACATGACTTTGAAATGCCTCATTTCTGCAATGATCACGAAAAATGAAAACCTTAAAAATGTCTAAGGAATTGAAACGATTAAACTTTGCAAATTATTTCTTAAAGAAGTTCACTTGCAAAGCATGTACACATGGTGAATGTAAATAGAAAGAATAATCTTGCATGGTATATAAGAGGTGATGAATTTGCAACACCCCATCCGTGACTCTTCAATTACCATTTTGTAGGATGCTTATAGTTTGCAACAAAACATTTATTCAAATAGATAGAACCAATGGGTCCAAGTAAAGGGCCTGTCCCAGTTTCCCGAGTTATTCACAAATTCTTCTGAGTTATTCAGGAATTCTCCCGAGTTTTCAAACTCGCAGAATGTTTGTAACGAGTCCGTAGGAGGCTGTAGGAGGCCGTGGATATATCGTAGGGGCTCGTTATGCCAGCCGTAGGTACTCGGGGCTATTTTTATACTCATGGACATTTTTCATAAAGCTGGAAAAAACGTCCCGACTTACCTGATGCCCCGAGTACCTACGGCTGGCATAACGAGCCGATACGATATATCCATGGACTCCTATGGCTTCCTACGGACTCGTTATGAACATTCTGCGAGATTGAAAACTTGGGAGAATTCGTGAATAACTCGGAAAAGTGGGACAGGCCCTTAAGAATATCTGATGAGGAATGTTTTTCTCACTCATTATGGACAATCTGATTGCAACTCTAGTAAGAACACCACACTTCTTGTCACCTGTGTTTTCTAGATCAGAGTGCCTTTTTGAAAGTTAGCAGTTTGTTTGAGACTTTGCTTATTAAAACTTTTCAATATAAGGCAAAGCTGCTAAAGCAGCTGTGGTTGGGGATGAACCAACAGAGCAGAGGATGGAAACAGGAATACTGGGGGTGAAAAGGGTTGCAGTTGTAGAGGGCTTGTTAACAGTCAGCCTGTCAAAGGATGGGATGGCAGTAGAAGTGAGATTGAATGAGCAGATACAAATGAGAGAATTTGTGCAAGATACGATGTGGGAAGGAATCTTCTGAATCAGATAGCATAGGACTCGGGAGCTCAGTGCCCAAGTCATGAAAATGAGGAAAATGTTCACATTCGATACAACTTACAAGTTGTCAAGGTGAAAGATGGAGACGTCCATTTGTCTAGTGCCTTTTGTACCTTTCTGGCCTGCGTCTTTTCCAATTCCAGACCCAGGCTGCTTGCAAACTGGAAAAACAGCACTGTCTATTCTGCTTTGGAATTACAACCCAACAGGATGAACATTAAATTCTATAAATTCTATTTACCGTAACTAATAAACAACAAACCCCATTCCTTTTTTTCTCCTCTTTTCCCTGTGTTCCAGCTGGATGCTCCCAACCATTTCTCCCATTATACAACGTCCCTTTCCCCTTCTCCAATCCCCTTCTACTTAATTCTCTTCTTTTGGCTTCACATTTTGTGCCTCTTCTTGCCTTATCTGACAGCCATTTTTCAGCCCTGGACTATGACCACCCATCTGCCAAACAAACCCCCTCACCTGTATCCACCTATCACTTGCCAGGCTTTGTCCTGCCCACACCTCTCCTTATGCTTTCTCATGCCTACTACAATCATACTGATGAAGGGCCCCTGAATAACAGAAGATATCTTACAGTGAGACTTTGAGAGTGTCCGGTGCCATAAGGGGATAAGGTCTGTGATGTAGATGCAAGGTGCCAAGTATACTCCTGTGCACACAAATGCTTTTCCTCCATTAGTCCCACCATTGTGGAGCTGTTGAAGGAAATCAGTTGGGCCGAGATCACACTGAGGAAGAATCAGAGGATCGAAGGTGTGATGTTAACTTGTTGATGGGGAATATTTGAGGGAGGAAGAGTTGGGATGGAGTGGACAGTTAGGAGAGAGAGAGAGAGACGAGTTATAGTCACTCTATCGGATTTATGGAAGTGCACTATTAGCACCCTTTGTCCAAAACTACACAAATAAGTTTAGTTTAGAGATACAGCACGGAAATAGGCCCTTCAGCCCACTGAGTCTGAGACCAACGATCACCAGTTTTATGTTGTCCCAATTTTACATCCTACAATAAGGATAATTTACAAAAGCAAATTCTTCCAGGAACGTATTTCCTGTCCAGAATTTGTTGGCCGACCTCCGTCGAGTATCTCTTCTCTAGTTTATGTTTAGAGATACACTATGGAAACAGGCCTGTTCAGCCCACAGAGTCCATGCCGACCATCAATCTATGTTATCCCTTCTATGTTATACCACTTTCACATCCTACACCCTCGGGGCAATTTACAAAAAAACAATTAACCTACAAACCTGCACATCGTTGGAATATGGGAGGAAACCAGAGCACCTAGAGAAAACCCACACAATCACAGAGAGAACGTACTGACAGCACCCATAGTCAGGATTGAAGCAAGTCTCTGGCGCTGTGAGACAGCAACTCTACCATTGCACCACTGCACAACATGCCAGTAAACTGAGAGTTGTCAATTATGCAATGAGTCAGATATCCTGAGAGGATAGATTCTAAGAGATTGTTTGACACACAGGATTGGTGAACTGAAGGACTATAGGTAGACTTAAAATGCAGGAGAAAATCAGTGAGTCAGGCAGCATCTGTGGAGAAGAAGGATCGGTGACGTTTAAGGCCGGGACCCTTCTTCAGACTGACTCGAAAATACACCTCTCCATTTTCTTCAGAGATGCTGCCTGACCTGCTAGGTTTCTCTAGCATTTTGTATCTATCTTTGGTATAAACCACCATCTGCAGTTCATTTGTATTAGACCTTTAGCTCATGCTATGTTATCTCACCATGTTTAAAGCAAATTAGCTTTAATCGCACCCAGGTCGACTGCTTTAAAATTCAAACCCGCTCTCCAAAAATGAATGACACTGTCAGAGAATGGTGCTGTTCACAGATGTGAGACTTTACCAGTTGGGGTTTAATATGAAGCAGGATACACATGAATTAGTAATGCAGTCAGACAGTTATACAACTTCTCTACTTCTGCGGTTTTAAAATAATTTCACTGCTGTATAAATTAACTTTGCTTCAGATTTTTTTGTTGCAAATTAACAATCTGTTTTTTTTCTACTCTTCAATGCCTGTAATCAATTTGCCAGTTCTTCTGCCCAGCAATCTCACCATGCCTCTTAAAAACAGATGTGCTCTCTGAATAAACAGCAATCATGGACTCTGATTGATGATATTTGTGGGATGAATGATCCAGGACACAATCACCATTTCTGACAGAGCAGTTAATTCACTGATCCATCTGGACAAAGACACATTTCCTTTACTGGGAATCCAAAAATAGGAAATCCCCTTGTCCAGACTGTCTTATGCCCATTAGCTAAGTATGCTTCGATTAAAATTTCAGAGCAACCTACAGAGATCTGCTGACGCTTAGGCAGTACAATTATATTGTAATGAATTACACATGGAGGACAAGTGTCTGAAAGCACAGCTGCTGACAGTGCGTGAATAGACATGCGGCACGGAGGCGCAGTGGTAGAGTTGCTGCTTTACAGCTGTCTGATAGCGCCAGATACCCGGGTTCGATCGTGACTATGGGTGCTGTCTGTACGGAGTTTGTACATTCTTCCGGCGGAGTAGTCTGGATGGGCCGAATGGCCTGATTCTTCTCCTGTTCCTTATGACCACTCTGTGACCTGCGTGGGTTTTCTCCGAGATCTTCGGTTTCCTCCCATACTCCCAGGCCGTACAGGTTTGTAGGTTAATTGGCCTGGTATAAAAAATGTAAAATTGTCCCCAGTGTGTGTAGGGTAGTGTTAATGTGCGGGTATCGCTGGTCGATGCGGAATCGGTTGGCCGAAGGGCCTGTTTCCATGCAGCACCTCTAAACTAAACTAAACTAAAACATTGAGCCCAGTTACTGAAGAGTGAAAAATTGGTGAGGGAAAGTGCTTTGTAGTGGAAGAGCGAAGACTAGAAAAGACTTGAATATGTAAATTGCAAATGGAGCACCAGGGGGCTGGAAATTGGTGTTAACTGAGTAGGACTTTACACACAAAGAGCACATGGATGACAAATTATTTGGATCAAATGAAATATATGAAAAGTGAAGATTGGAAGGCCTGCCAGAAAAGCTTTGCAGTCTTCAACTCTGGTGATGACACATCAAACTCTTGCTGGGCGAACAATGCATAGTGTTTCTTGATTAGTAAGGGTGTGCTGAATTACCCCAGCACATTTGTTTCCTTTAGTGTATTAACCAGCAGTCTGTTGTTTTTACTATTCATATCTTGGAGGTATTGCGATGTGAAAGTTGTCACAGAATGTAATAAAAAAGCAAAATGTATCTATATTCGCATAAAACAGGTAGTTTTAATTCATATACTTCCTATTCATTCAATCACAGCAAATCTATTCAGTTATCTGATCCTACAATGAACCATTAACAGGGAGAAAGCAGGAGGCTGAGAGGGATGATTGAATGGCTGAGTAGACGCGATGGGCTGAATGGCCTAATTCTGCTCCTATGTCTTATTGTCTTAAGGATTTATAGTGGGGTGGGGCCATGCAATGGAAATAAGACGGTGCTCGAGAATAAGACGGTGAAATTGTTACAGCTCGTGAGGTGATGAGGGATGGAATGCGAGGTTTAAGATGGCTGCTTTGGTCTTTGCTGTTTTTAACGAGATAACTGCTCTTCAGTCAAGATTGGATTGCAATAGGTCAATGAAGAAGCAATGGGACTTTGAGAGGCTGCACGGTGGTGCAGCGGTAGAGTAGTCTTACTGTGTCAGAGACCTGGGTTCAACCCTATCTACGGGCGCTGACTGTATGGAGTTTGTGCATTCTCCCCATGACCTGCGTAGGTGCTCCAATCTCCTCCCACACTCCAAAGATGTACAGGTTCATACACTAATTGGATTGGTAAAAATTGTACAAAATTGTCCCTAGTGTGTGTAGGATAGTGTTAGTCAGCCGTGATCATATTGAATGGCGGTGTTGCGTAGAAGGGCCAAATGGCTTACTCCTGCAACTATTTTTCTATTTTTCTATGTGATCACTGGTCAGTGTAGACTCGGTGGCCTGAAGGGCCTGTTTCTGTGCTGTATCTCTAAAGTATAAATTTTAATTTTAATAAATTTTAAAGTATGAAATTTTTGGAATTTTTTTAATTAATTTTAATAAATTTTAAAGTATGAAATTTTTGGAATTTTTACAAAACTATTTAACACAAAATTGAACCCCAATACAGAACTGATTATCTTTGGATCAATGGAAGAGGGAAGTAAACTAACTATATTCCAAGAAGCTTTTCTTAATTACGGTCTAATAACAGCAAAAAAACTTATACTCAAATTTTGGAAAAACGCAACCACGCCAACGTTCAAAAGTTGGATGTCAAATATGTCTGAAACGCTTCATCTTGAAGAAATTAGATTTCTCCTACTAGGCAAAATAGACCAATTCTCAAAGACTTGGTCTCCTTTTATCAACTTTTTACAAGCATATGGTGCAACATAACACAACCTTAGAAATTAAATGGTTTAGAACCGGGTGACGGATGGGCAAAAATACGAAATAGGCATATCTCTCCTAATCTCTCTTTTCTTTACTTTCTTCTTCTATTTCAATCTTTTCAGCTTCTCTTCTATGTCCTTTATTTCTTTTGCTATATGTTTCTACTCACTTGTCTATCTATTCCGACACTCTTTATTTCTTTTTTCTCCCACTGTTCTTTTATTATTAAATCAAAAATACGAAGTTGTACAAGAATAGAAATATGTATGTATGTATTAGGTACTCAAGTACCACACTATTGTACTTACTTCTTACTTCTTTGACTGCTGTGATAATAACCACTGATCAACAAAACAAAAACAAAAAAAAAGTATAAAGTCTAAATATGCCTCAAAATATTCAAAGACTGTACTCTTTGAGGGAGAGAATTCAGAAGAATAATGACCCTGAGAAAAAAATAATTTACTTGACCCCTGTTGCAAATAAGTAATCCCTTATTTTTAACCTTCTAGATTCTCCCAAAGAAGAAAATAACATAACCACATCCACCTTGTCAAGATCCCTCTGAATCTTGTTAATTTTGCTTCAAACTCTCATTTATTCTCATTGAACAACCAGATATTCAGAAACCAGAAACAAACATTCCAGATATTAGTCTAAATCAGCTCCGACGTTCTACATCCCATCACATTGCTTCTTAAATGTATTTTCCAAAAGAAGAATAACTTCAGTTTCTGCAGTCCAACCATAAAGTTTTGCATGTTTTCCAGGACCTCAACATTCTCCCTGAAGTGCGGTGACGAGAATGGGACACAAAACGAAATCTGTGTCGCATCCTGTTCTCTCATTAAGTTTAAACCTTCACATTAAACTCTTGCACTTGTTACAATGGATATAACTAATGGCTTGCTCACTGTACTAGCTTTGAAATTAATGAACATCTTTGCTCTTGGTTACTTATTGTTAAATCGGGTCAACATCAAAGTAATAAATCGCTTTGAAGACAAATTTAAGGTAGTGTGTACTTTTTTTTTTGCTTTTTGTACGTTTAAGCTTCCAGATGTTAAGTGCTTTGCTAAGTGTGAAATTTTCATGGCAATCTTCAAAAAAGAACAAAGTCAGCGTCACTGAATAATGATAATGGTAATGGTCAGTCGCAGGGAAAGCTGTTAAGAGCCTGTCTCACACAGTTAAGTGGCTCTGCACTTAGGCTGGTTGTCTCACACCTCAGTGGCTGCAGATTGAAACATGGGTGGAGACTGATGTCCTGACCTAGCTGTCACGATGATTAGATTTTCCTTAGTACATCTTCAGCACACCAACCGGATCTCCCGGTGGCTCAGCACATCAACTCCCCCTCTCATTCCGAATCATACCTTTCTGTCCTGGGCCTCCTCCATGGCCAGAGTGAGCACCACCAGAAATTGGAGGAGCAGCACCTCATATTCCGCTTGGGCAGTTTGCACCCTAGCAGCATAAACATTGACTTCTCCAATTTCCGGTAGCCCTTGCTGTCTCCCCTTCTCAGCTCTCCCTCAGCCCTCGCACTCCTCCTCTTCCTTTCTCCTTTCTTCTCCCCACCCTACATCAGTCTGAAGAAGGGTTGCAGCCGAAACGTTGCCTATTTCCTTCGATTCATAGATGCTGCTGCACCCACTGAGTTTCTCCAGCACTTTTGTCTACCTTCGATATTCCAGCATCTGCACTTCCTTCTTAAACTCTTCAGCTCATCTTTTGGGTACAACCTTATAAAATGGGTGGATGGGTTAAGAAGGAATTATATTTCATGTCCCTACTGGTTGTAGTTAATATTCAATCTTCAATCTCCTTTGTTATACTGGCTCCATTTACCGTTTTAATAAACTTTGAGTGTTAAGTGCTGCACAGATTGCGTGAATGAAGCAAGTTTGAACAAACACGATACAGGTTGAAAGCAGAAATACTTGCAGGATTTGATAATCAAAAAATGGTAAATCACGAGTCAAGAGTATTCAATCGACACGTGCACCAGGACTTGAACAAAGTAACTTTTACTAGCTGTAGCTTCACAGCACATTGAGCACAACATGACAAATAAATGTCCAATAAATGATCATGTTTTCTTGGTGAACCAGACCAAGATAGTGCAAGTCAAAGTCTGTAGTGCAAGATTAGTCGGGCAAAGTCCATAGCAGTTCAGTGCTGAGGTACAGTTGATATTAGGAGTGCATAGGGTGGCTTAAAAGCCCAATTGGTAATGGGAAGAAGCTGCTCTTGAACCTCAGTGCAATGGTTATCAAGTTCTTTATTCCTTCTTCTTGATGGAAGCAGTGAGAAGAGAGTCTAGCCAGGGTGGTGTGGTAATGTTAGCTTTCTTCTTTAGCAGCACTTCCAGTGCATGTTTAGGGTGGCACAGAGGCACAGTGTAGAGATGCTGCCTCACAGAGCCAGACACCTGGGTTTCATCCTGACCTTGGGTGCCGTCTGCATGGATTTTGTACCTTCTCCTTGTGACCATGTGGGTTTTCTCTGGGTGCTCCGGTTTCCTCCCACACTTGAAAGATGAACAGGTTTATAGGTTAACTAGCTTTTCTAAATTTTGTCTTGTGTGTAGGATGGAACTAGTGTATGGGGTGATTGCTGATCAGCATAGATTCAGTGCACGCGACACCACTTTTGCCCAACTCGGTCTTTGACTGCTGTGATAATAACCACTGATCAACAGTAATGTTGCGCTTAAACAATAATGCAACACGGAGGAAAGTATCTTTGGCAAAACAGTGGAAATAATTCTTCATTCATAATAAATTGGAGCCCTGTGTCGGATAATATAAGCAAAGTATGTGAAAGGACACCTTCATTACTTTTTTGAATCCGTGGTGAAGATAGTGAGTCCTGCCCCAAAGAGCAAAAACTAAACGGGTGAAGGGTTAACGTAGATAGATATGAAGGGTGTTGAGATGACAATTACATTGGCTGTGAAGTTATTAAATAGCAGAGAAGGCTTTAAGGAATAGAGAGGCCTGCTACTTCTATTAATTTCTATGCATTCATTATCTGTCGAGAAGAAGTTGCCCCTTTTTGATTCAATTCAGCAGAATTTTGCGTTATCATTTCCAGTGAATCAACGGTTGAAATTCAGTCTTGGCATCGTAATTCTTTGATATTTTTCTGGTATCTCTCTCACAGGGAATAAATGATTAACATACACTCCTCTGATATTATCTCCTGCCTGTCATTCATCTACATCATGTTAGCTAACAGAAAGAAAGTTTCATAGTCATAACACCACAGAGGATTGTGTCGAAACTGGATTGAATTAAGAGAGCAATGTAAAATAGTAAGATTAAACGAGAACTTACCAGTTCGAAGGTTGATCTTTATTTTATGAGGAGTTGCGATGAGGGATTTCGTGAAGAACCCGCCAGCACGCATGCGCGACATACTTCAAAGTAGCGGTGTGGAATCACAGAACCAACAACAGAGAAATGACTTGTTATAGTAAGATTGAAGAGACTCTAATTACCAGTTGATTTATGATCGAGGGTTGGGAGCGGAGGGCACAAAATCCCTCATCGCAACTCCTCATAAAATAAAGATCAACCTTCGAACTGGTAAGTTCTCGTTTAATCTTACTATTTCATTTCGGATTCACGTGAGTGACTTCGTGAAGACTTCAAAGTTCTGTGATTCCATGCCCTGGACCACGTCCATGCTGTCACACACCACTTATAAGGATGGATAAGAGTAATCAACTTTCCAGACTGCTTGTACTGAAAAATAACAACAATATTTATTAACAACAAACAAAAGAAAAAACCCCTCACTGGGGGACATCTGCATGCTCTTGACCTGCATTCAGCACGGCCTCCGCAAACAATACAGGAGTGGCAACAGGTTTATTGTAAAACCGCTGGAAGGTGGCTTCATTCGCCCATCCTGCTGTGGCAAGAATATGGTCCATGGGCACCTCCATGACCCTTGCCGCCGACGTCGATGCAGCCCTGGTGGAATGGGATTTAAAGACATTAGTGTCAATACCTGCCTCACCTAAGACGATCCTGAGCCACCTGGAGATCGTCTGTACCGTCACTCTATGGTGAGGTTTCTTGTGGCTGATGAGTAAGTATTTCTCCATTCCCCTCAATTTTCTCGTCACTTTGATATAGTGGCGGATATGGGCGGCTAAACATAGCCTTGCATCAGCGGGGTATGCCGGAAACTTCAGCTGCAGCCCTGTGAACCCAGGTCTATGCTGCTTGAGTAATTCATCTATGAAGAAGATTACTTCACCAGGGGTAGAGATCATCCTGTCGATGTTGACCTTGTGGAGTGTCTGTACCCTCTGCGCTGAAGTCGGTGCCAGTAACATCACCAGCTTCAGGGTGAGTTTGTCCAATTCAAGCCCCTCCATGGGAGACCACGTCCTGAGCAGGGTTAATACCTTCCCAATATCCCAGGTGATGTTATAACGAGGTCTAGGCGGATTGGAATTAAATATTCCCCGCATGAGTTTGGACACCAGCCTGTTGGATCCTACCTCAATATTGAGGTAGAGTACAGCGCACTCCTGGCGCTGTTGATGGCACTGTAGCTGAGGTGTTCGTCATGATGCAACCCCGCCAGGAATTCCAGTACGTCGGTGATGGTAACGGAGTCATATGCAATGTGGGAGCGGCCACAGTAGGTTTCCCATTTCCGGATATGTGTGAGATATTGCCGCCTGGTGGACTCCCGGCATGACGCTCCAATGGTATCCATAGTTCTAGATGATAGGCCATACCGCAGTAATGGCCTGTTCCAGGCACGTGCCGTGAGTAATTAGTCAGAGTAGGTACTCAGTACTTTAAAAAAATTAAACCGCGCATGCGCAGATTGTTCTCCCCATTAAATACATAAAAAAATAAAAACAGCGACAATTCAATTCAATTCAGTGACAAGGCTTCCTAGTCTCCTTTTCCTAATTCAAATTCTGAATTACTGAATGGGGGTGGGGGGGGGGGGGGGGGGGTGGTGAAGGGTGATGGCAGATGGAAAGATGGAGAGATGGTGGGAAAAACGGGAGTACAGGGATCAGTTGTCATTTTATTGAATGACAACACATGTCAAGGGACCAATTGGGGGAACAGTTCATTTCACAGCGTGTGTAGAGTCTGTGCCAGGGCTAAAGTTGTGGGGAGGGCACGAGTGTTGAGAAGGAGGGTGTCAGGGATACTGCCAGTAACTCACTCACTCACAACTACCGCAGCTCTCCGGGCGCGAAGCCACACACTGTAGCTGGGGATTGAAGCAGCTCGGGGAGCTACGAGCGGCCACCGGGACCCGACAGCAGAACTGGCCACAACTTCAGCGCCTTCTGCCGGCCCGCTAACCTTTGGCAGTGCTCTCCGTCGGAACACCTGTCACCTGCCGTTCGCCGACTTCGCTCATGTCAGTGGCTTCCTGCAAATCCTTAAAGTCCCACAGCCGAGTAACCTCAATCGCGATGTTGGAATTTAAGGACACGAGTGAGGCCAGCAAGCGGCAGGAGAGAGGTTTTTAGACGGAGAGCTGCCAGAGGTGAGCGGGGACTGGCAGAAGGAGCTAAGGTGGTGGCTGGTTCCGCTGTCCGGCCCGCCCGCCGCTCATCCACCCGAGCTACTTCTCTCTCTCCCCTCCCCCCCCCCCCACCCTCAATGCGGTGTCATTCCACGCCTCCGTGCAAGGAGCGTGCAAGTGGCAGTATCCCGATCCCCTCATTCACAACATTAGTGCCCTGCCCGCAACTTTACCCCGGGCCAGACTCCCCAAACACTGTGAAAGGAGCTCTCCCCCCACCCCCACACCCCGGGAAATACGATATTTAAAAACATAACCAATAAATGTACTTACCACATCATTGGTACACGAGCTCCATTCTTCTCTCGCTGTTTCCGAACATACACTTAAAATATTGACAAACCATATTTGAAAACCCCGCCAAGAAACTTGCGCTGCGCATGCGCAGTAGACTGATGCGCATGCGCAGTGCTGCAAAGGCAGAATTTCTGCTGCCTTCAACCCCGCTTGAAACTGACGGCTTCAGGCAGCGCTGACGGCACGTGGGCTGCACAGACCTTCCTGTGTTACAAGCGCTGCGGATGAAAGGCACCGAGAATTATGCCTACCTAAGAGATCGGTCTCTTATATAGGCATAATTCTCCCATGCCTTTACTATTTATATTTAGTAATGACTATATTATAATTTTAGTCAGGGTAGGCAGTGCCTACCTTGCCTACCCTGACGGCACGTGCCTGGCCTGTTCAGAACCTGCAAGCCAATAAGTTTAGGTGACTGTGGCAGGGATGTGGTTCCCCTGAGACAGGGTTCGTCACCAATTTTGGGCAACCCTCTAAGAGGACCCATGGTTGACTGATCATATCAAGGACCACCGGATACCATGGCTGCGTAGGCCAGTCGGGTATGATAAGAATGCCCTTAGCAGCATCTGACTGGATTTTCCGCAATACCCGACTGATGAGGCAAAATGGAGGAAATGCATACAAAAACCATTTCCCCCAATCTAGCGAGAACGCGTCCATCGCCATTGCTCCAGGATCTGGTTCCCACGAAACGTATGTTGGTACCTGATGGTTTAACCGTGATGCAAAAAGGTCGATATCCGGTTTACCAAATTTGGCTGTAACTTTAGCGAATATTTGGGAATTTAACATCCACTCGATGTTGTCATTGAATTTGCGTGACCTGGTGTCCGCCACTGTATTGAGCTTACCTGGTAAATAGGTAGCTGAAATCCAAATATTCCGTTGAATACACCAGAGCCAAATTGTATTTGCCAATTCATCACATGAAACTGACCTGGTACCGCCCATATGATTTAGATATGCAGTGGTATTATCTATTTGGAGACGGACATGAGCGTCAGTAAGGTTAGAACAATAAGCTCGAAGTCCGTGAAATGCTCCTAGCATCTCCAAATAGTTTATCCCTTGTGACAACAACAGGGTAGATTCAAGGGTGTCCCATCTGCCTCCACAACTAGAGTAGTTGTCCGTGGCTCCCCAGCCATGGGAGCTTGCGTCTGTTTGTAAGTATACCAATCGGATTGGGCAAAATGATGGGTTTAAATGAGTCACAAATATTGTTAATCCACCATTGTAACTCAATTTTTGCCTTTAGAGGCAGCTGCATTGGTCTATCGAAATGTCCAGCGTTCAGTTTTAACGCTGAGATCTTGGCTCTCTGCAAATTTTGATAATGCAAAGGTCCGTATTGGGCAGCTGGAAAAACTGCTACGATCTTGCCAATCACCTTAGCAGTTTGTCTAATTGATGGTATACTGGCGCAGACTAGATTCTTGCATACTTGGATGACATCGCCACCTTTGTTAGTTGGTATGGTGGCCCTCATGCGATTGGAATCCACCGTGAACCCCAGATAATCCATGACCTGTGAAGGGCAGAACTTTGATTTATCTGGATGGATAATGAACTCCATTTTCTGAAAAATTTCCACGGTGGCTGAAACTGCCAGTTCCGCTGATTCCAGGGTGTTCCCAATAATTAGGATATCATCTAGATAGGCCATCACTATATGATTTTGTCTCCTTAGTGTAGCCAGTATTGGTTTGAGCAATTTAGTAAATAATCTAGGGTCTGTGGTAAGCCCATTTGGCAAAGCTCTGTATTGCCAGAGCTGATCCATCCAGGTAAATTTCAAGAACTTCCTGTGGTGTTTCTGAATGGATACTGAATAGTATGCATCTTTTAAATCAATGCATGCCATAAAGCAGCCCTCAGAAACCAATAACTTGGCTGTTTCGAATGTGTCCATTTTGAAATGGGTATATTTTACAAAAGTATTCAAATGGGTCAGATCTATAATAACCCAACATCCTCCATCCTTCTTGGTTTTTGTAAATACGTTGGATACAAATTCAATTGGTTCGTGTATAGTTCTTTCTATCACGCCTTTTTCTTGTAGCCTTAAGATTTCAGCATAGCCTACTGCCGTTTCTTTGCTGGACAGTGTAAATTTCCGCTCTGGCATATGCTGGGATGGAGGGATTTTACCATTGTGAAATTCAATCTCATGGCCTTGAATACTTTGTAAGATAAACTCATCAGAAGTGATGGTTCCCCATGCCTCCGTAAAGAACCGTAGTCTCCCACCAACATGTGAAGTTAAGCATGCAGGTGCATGAAATCCAGACCGCCTTACCTCCATGGTTATCGGCGGTCCCTGATATGTTTGGCGGGACGTGGAGGTGCTGGGTTGAGCTGATATTGCGGCGTCCGCATTTTCCATGCTGGCCGCTGGGGGCCTAGCCCTAAAAAAGGCCTAGGCTGTTGAGGTTGCTGATATTGAGGCGGTGCTGGAGCGTAGGTCCTTGCTGGCCTAACGGCAGGGCCTCGTGGCCTGAAGAAAGGCACTTTCCTGGCCGGCTGCCTGGTCGAGATATGTGACCTCATGAGTCCCGCCGTCTTAGCGTGGTCATCCAGTTCCTTGACCCGCTTCGGGAGGTCCTCCCCGAACAACTGTCTGGGTGGCGGCGTAGGAGGTGCTTTGCATAGTCCCGCAAATTTCGGGTTCAGTGTGGGTTTAATAATGCTCTTCCTAAATGCGTTTATTTCGTACTGTGTGTTGCACAGTAGCGCCAGAGCATCCTCCTGCTCGGTGTTCAGATCCACCCCGTCCACCGACCTTGCAAACGTGGTAATCCCAGCAGTGAGCAACTTCAGGATCCGTTGGAGCTTCACCTCCTCAGTTCTGATCCCTGGGCTGATGTTGCCCCAAATCGGCGTATTGACGATGGGCACATTGAGGGAGTTGCAATTTGCTGGGGCCGTGTGCCTATTCATGGCCTCCGAAAGGACCTCCTCCTGAAGCTGATGGTTCGTCAGGAAGTCCACGGTGGCAGCCAGTTTGGAGTTGAGGGGTTGACCTGATGACTCCGACAATGCAAATTTAGCTGCCACATCCAGGAGCTCCTCCTGAGGGGCCTCAGATGTAGATGGTGCATGGACCAAGATGTCCTCATCCTCCGGCTGTCCCAGGCTTCCCGCTGACGACGGGGATAAATCCATGTGCCCTCTGGAACTAGATGTTTCCCGCCTCTGATTTTGTTGCAGGAGAAGTTCCAACATCCGCTCCATCCTGTCAATACGCCCTTCGCCCTTCGAACCTGGGCGGTCGGAGTCCTCATGTCCAACGGAACTGCTGAGGCTCCTGTCATCGGCCCGTACCTCGTCGAGGTAATCTTGGTGCCGGAAAGAACTGTCGCTACCAGCCGCCTCAGCAAAACTGAGCGATTCCCGCGCGGATCTGCTCAAACACCTCCTTTTGGCGGAGCTCGATCCCGCTGCCTTGGAGGGCAAACGCAGTGAGAGGTCGGCACCCGACACCTCGGCGTGGTGACCCGACATCCGCGCGGGCTTGCCGACTGCCCTAATCCTGGGCCTAGACTGCGTACGGTCCCGTCCTCCCATCCATGGGGGACTCGGTGACCGTGCCGGGACTCCACCTAAATGACTCTTCCTGGTCCTGTTGGTTGGTGAGTCCACACTGGCCCTCTCAGGTCTACCAGTGGACTTGAGTCCTGCCAATTCACCAGTCCGCAATCTAGCGGCAGGTGATACCTTCGCCCGCGAAGGGCTAGGTTGACGGGCTCTATCCCTGCCTCTCCTATGAGGGCTCAGGGAGAAGGGCCGTGCGGCAGCACGTGAACCCTGTTTGCCCACGTCGACCAACGAGCCCGTTGGCGACAGAGATATGGAGTCAGGGTCAGCCTGCTCCAGAGGCACACCGAAGTCCTGCTCTGTGGGATCCTCGCTAGAGCTGCGGTGTATCGGTGGGTCGGGTCCTGTGACGACAGGGCTCCCCGACTTCCTCGCCTTTTTCCCGGCCTGACTCGCAGGTGCAGCCGTTGATGAGGGCACCGGGATGTGTGGCCGGCGACTCCGTGCGGATGTCCTGCGGCCCTTATTCTTCCTATCCATATTTCTGTTGGGAGAAAAACACTCGCGCAACAAGAAACAACCAACTCAAGGTTAGTTACACTTACCTGAGCGGCCCTTATGAAGGGCTGGTGGTGAGCCGCGCTCCACCTCCAGCCGTCGACTGCAATGCGTTGCGACGATATGTCGCGCATGCGTGCTGGCGGGTTCTTCATGAAGTCACTTACGTGACTCCGAAATGAAATTGCACTTACATAATGTACACCATGTACTTCCACTGTCTTCCCATTTCCCAATATCAGATTTGTTACATGATGTCAGCAAATAAACACCATCACATTCATTCCATGACTCTCCATATCTTGAATCACAATTCTATTTCCTCCTTTACTCACCCCTCAAAATTTGGCTGAACTGAAAATCGTCTTCTAAGTCTACAACATATTAGTCACTGAATAGGATTATGGAATGTAGAATATCACATCATTGACCATTGAAAGGCACAGCAGAGGAACAGACCCTTCAGCCCACGATGTATGTGCCAACCATGATGCCAATCTAAGATAATCCCATCTGCCTACACACTTTAAACTTTATCCCTCTAACCTGAAAGCCATGTCTTCAAGTATTTGACATCTCCATCCAAGGGAAAAAGGTTCTATCTTATCTATGCCAGTCACCATTTTATATACAAATTCTTTCTGAAGAAGATTCTCGACCCTAAAAGTCACCCTTTCCTTCTCTCCAGAGATGCTGCCTGTCCCGCTGAGTTACTCCAGTTTTTTGTGTCTATCTTCGGTTTAAACCAGCATCTGCAGTTCCTTCTTATACAATTAATTTCAGGTTCTCTGACCTTCACAAATTTACACCTCTTAGACAGGTTGCAATCTATTATACATACTTAGGCTTAGGTAAACTCCTTATTTCTATGCAATGTACACTAACCTTTTAAAAATCTTAATACTTAGTTCACGTGGCCACCTGAATATTTACCATATTTATGCATTTCCTTTTATAATACTTGTCGTTAGGAATTGAACACCCTGATTGCATGAATAATGAACTGCATCTCATCCTCTGTAGCTTGAAGTAGCTTTGGAGAATATTTTGCATGGTAAAGTAGTTTCATCATGGAACACAGATATAAATGTCAACGTTGCTGACACTCCTTGCCAACATTCAACTGGACATTTGTATGTGACGTAGCTAGCTTTGTGAGAAGATTGATTAACTCTGCTATGTAGATGCTATGAAAATGGCAATGGGCACTGCTTTTCATCAATTGATCAGTTCAATGTCAACTCCTAATCATCACGAGTTGCTGAGCCTTGTTTGCTGTGGGTGAGACAAGTCATTGTTGTTCACTCACTCAGGGCTGTCTTCATTAGATTCCATCCCATTTTAGCCTCGTTACTCCTCCCTAAAATGGAACAGGTCGAGACCTGCAGGAGATTGGCTTGTACCTGGCTTGATGTGCACATCGGCAATAAAAACTGTAATATCTGCATGTGTATCCTGCAACATTTCTGTAAACTTCCCCAGCAGGAATATCTGAGCATCATTTTGAAGCCTCCAACCACAACCTTTTACAACCCGGTTCAATTCTCTGAGTTAATTGAGGGCGGCACAGTGGCGCAGCGGTAGAGTTGCTGCCTTACAGCACCAGAGACCCAGGCTTGATCCTAACTACGGGTGGTGTCTGTAGGTAGTTTGTATGTTCTCTCTGTCACCACATGGGTTTACTCCCACAGTCCAAAGTTGTATAGGTTTGTGGGTTAATTGGCTTCAGTGAAAATTAAAGTAAAAATAAAAGTAAAAGTAAAAGTTTAAAAAGTTTAAAAAAAGTTAAAGTATAAATGAATAATAAACAAATGTAAATTGTCCCTAGTGTATAGGATAGTGCTAGTGCACGGTGATCGCTGGTCGGCACGGACTCGGTGGGCCGAAAGGCCTGTTTCCACATTGCATCTCTATACTAAACTAAGAGAAATTATATTGGGCACAGAGCCAGCCACTCAGATCCAAATAATAACACAACTCTGGAAATGGATTAGACTGAGGGAAAAGAACAAACGAATTTCTACTCACTGTTGAAACGGGTGACAGCTGGGAACATCGAATGTGTATGAACTATTGTAATAAAGCAGCATCATTTCACAAAGTGAATCTGATACTTATAATTCACTGTGCTGCAATCATAATCAAATATTCAACAAATAGATTTTGCTCTGAATTGCTGTTGTGATTTTGAACACTAACATCTGCTGAATGGAGTTAGTCATCATACAACAACTGCTGTTAAACCGCGCCACTAATATTGCGCAATGGGACATGAGAAAATCTACAGATTTTGTTCAGCAAGAATAAATTCGGACTAGGTCATTGAAGCTGACACTGAATATTACAATTCCCTTGAGTGACAACTCAAAACAAGGAAAACAAAAACTTTGCTATAACCAAGCACTTGAAGGCACAGAGGTCCAGTTTAGTTTAGTTTATTGTCACTTGTACCGAGGTACAGTGAAATGCTGTTATTGTGTGCTATCCAGTCAACATGATTACAATCGATTGATTTACAGTGTATAGATACATGATAAGGGAATAACGTTTAGTGAAAGGTAAAGCCAGCAAAGTGCAGTCAAGGATAATCCGAGTGTCATCAAAGAGTTAGATTGGACAATATGTTGGTCAATGACATTATGAGGTACTTGACAGTCAATTTGGACATGGTGGACCAAAGGGCCTGTTTCTGTGTTATATAGCTGTGGCCCAAAATTATCATCAAGCAGCATAGTATGGGAAATAAATATTGGCCAAGGTGGCACAGAGGTGCAGTGGTAGATATACGCCAGAGACCCAGGTTCAATCCTGATCTCAGGTGCTGTCTAAACGGAGTTTGTACATTCTCCCTGCGACTGTGTGAGTTTCCTCCCACAATCCAAAGATGTACAGGTTTGTACGTTAATTGGTTTCAGTAAGTTATAAAATTGTCCCTAGTGCGTAGGTTAATGTCCCTAGTGTGTAGGTTGTCCCTAGGGGTGATCGTTGGTCGGCACGGACTAGATAGGCGAAAGGGTCTGTTTGTGTGATGTATCACTGAATTCCAAAGTCTAAAGAAAGCTCATCCTAGTGGAATATTGCACAGTCACTTACCCTTCCATGATCTACATACTTGAAACCTATCTGGATTACGTTCATAAATTCATAGATCATATGAGCAGAATTAGGCCATTTGGCCCATCTTGTCTGCTCTGCCATTCAATCACGGCTGACCTATCTTTCCCTCTCTACCCCATTCTCCAGCCTTCTCCCCATTAACCTTTGACACCCTTACTAATCAAGAACCTGTCAATCTCTGCTTTAAAAATAGCAAATGACGACCTCCACAGCCGTCTGTGGCAATGAATTCCACAGATTCACCACCCTGATTAAAGAAATTCTTCCTCATCTCCGTCTTAAAGGTATGATCCCTCGGTGTTTGCCAACTTCGTAAATCCTCCGGCAACCCTCTTGCCCCCAACCCTGCTAACGAGATTGCTTCTCGTTATTTTCTTGACAGTTTCCAAATGTTAGACATTTGAAATTCTGGCAAGTTTTGAATTGTAACCTTTTCCCCATTCCCTTGCAATTTCTTTTCTCATTTTCTGTGCCATGTATTTATTTCAATAATGCAAATTACCTTAAAAATGATAGACTATGTGCTGAAATTTCAGGGTTAATTGTGGTCTCAGATTGTGAGAATTATAAACTAAACTAAACCAGAATGGTTGTTCCTGTTGACAATTGATGGGCAAAGACAGGTGTAAGAATAGTCTGAAATAGAATATTTCATATTCATAAAATATATGAAATAGAAAATGATTGTGTTGATTGAGTGTAATCAAAATTGGAAATGCCAGTAGATTGCACAATCTTTTATATAGAATAGTAAACTTCAGCCCATTGCACCATATTTCACCCAGATACTTATGCACAGTTACCTGTTCCTGATTGATAATTAACAGTACCTGCAATGCCTGGCATACAGTTGAAGCCTGCGACAGAATGTTTCTCTGCTGCCACAATACTTTAAGTTCAGTACATAATACATTGTTGAAATTCAATTCCAGCAGGGCAGTAAACGCCAGTATGGCTTTGATGAATTGCTGGCCATGGAAACGTGTACGTGTCTTACCCTGACAATCCTATTTCTCTTGTGCTTCTGGGACAGCCCAGTTGCAGCCACCAATCACACTCATAATGATACATGTGGCGGCATGGTGGCGCAGCAGGAGAGTTGCTGCCTTACAGCACCAGAGACCCTGGTTCGATCCGGACTACGGATGCTGTATGAACAAAGTTTGTACGCTCTCTCCATAACCTGCATGGGTTTTCTCCGGGTGGTCCGGTTTCCTCCCACACTCCAGAGTGCAGGTTAATTAGCTTCAGAAAATTGTAGGTTAATTAGCTTCAGAAAAAATTGGCCCTCGTGTGTGTAGGATAGTGTAATGTATGGGTTCACTGGTTGGCCTGGACTCGGTTAGCGGAAGAGCCTGTTTCTGCGCTGTATCTTCAAATTAAATTAAGTTTATTCAGGGATGTTTCAGACAGGTACCAAATAAAATCAGTGAACATTCCCTGGGATGTGGAAGAAAACAGCGTTGTGGAAGAAAATATTAAAATCCTTTCTTATTTAATTTGATCGGAATTGGACAAGGTAACGACAGGGTGTTTGGATGTAACAATTGGCATTTCTCATTGACCAGGTGCAGAAGAGGATTGTGAGCATGGGCAACATAAGCTTTTGACGTATTATCTCATGTCTGGGAATGGTGAATGGGAAAGATAGGACAGAGATAAGGAAGCTTGTTTTCCCATGTGGGAAGTTACAGTAGACTACCCGTGCCCCCTACCGCTAGTAGCATAGAAATGTTACTGTTAATGGGGGGCTTATGATTGGCTTGGAGAGGGGACGATGGCGTGTTCCGCCTAAAAGGTGAGGTAGAATAATGTCAAGATGCCCTTATATTATGTTTGACGTATTAACCATCTGTTATTGAATAAGGTTAACATAGATAAAAAGTATGTTATGACTAATGAAATAATTGGTACCCATGTAGTAGATAGTATATTTTCGTATAGTTGTACCTAACAAAAAAACAAAAGTTGCTTACTGCACAGTGTAACTGTCGGCTAATTCTGCTGAGAAGTCAGA
The DNA here is from genome assembly GCA_963514005.1 of Raja brachyura. The sequence goes on from OY740789.1 coordinate 57,796,675, forward strand.
GAACTGGTGAGCAGTTAACATCCACCATCTCTCCATGATATTATGCAATAAAATCTCTTGAAGCAACCTTGCGGTCTCTGCTTTTCATTTTCCTTTAATTTCCCTCTAAATTAATTTCTTCCACAGAATTTGGCATAGTCAGCAGGATCCCAATTGTAACGGGATTTGAACAAATATAAGAGGGAAATAAGTGGGAAATAATAAAATATTCCTAACCGAAAGGGGGACAGGAGAGTTTTCCAGAGAAGGGAGAGCCCCGTGCAGCCTGGATAACAGGCTGGTGACTCACGTTGAGCCAAGAGGCCTGTGGGGTGAGGCACAATTGCGGAGAAGATAAATTTACTCACGCTGAGCGGAGAAGATAAATAGGAAGATTAAATGAGAACTTACCAGTTTGAAGTTTGATCTTTATTTTATGAGAAGTTACGATGAGGGATTACGTGAGAAGAAGCAGCGGTGTGAAATCACAGATAACAGTTGTTGAACTGAATATACGAAGATTCGAGAAACTAGAACTACAAAATGACCTTTATGAGAAAATGGTTGGGAGCGGAGGGCACGTAATATTTTCTATGTTTCTATGTTTCTATGTAACTCCTCATAAAATAAAGATCAAACTCCAAACTGCTAAGTTCTTGTTTAACCTTCCTATTTTACTTCAGAGTCACGTGAGTGACTACGTGAAGATTTCAAAGCTCTGTGATTTCATGCCGTGAACACGAGTCCATGCAACACACTGCATCAGTTGACCAAAGACGAGTGAAAAAATAACAATGCATTTAGACATGACATAGATTTAAAATATGCTGATGCTTTTTAATAAACAAATGCTATATAAAAATAATAGTGACCCCTCATATCCGGGAGTAAACTATAAAACAGAACTTAAAATTGAGTTGGCAAACAACCCCGGCCTGGCAATGGGTTTGTTATAAAAAGTTTGGAATGTTTGCTTGTTTGACCATCCTGTAGCCGCTAGGATGTGGTCCAGTGGAACCTCCAGAACCCTCGCTGCTGATGTTGTTGCAGCCCTGGTGGAGTGAGATTTAACAACATCAGTGTCCACTCCTGCACAAGCCAAAACCCGTCTTAACCACCTGGAGATGGTCTGCACTGATACACTGATTATATATATTTTTTATAACTAACAAACATTGCTAGTTCAGTGCCTCTAAGGCTCTTTGTGGCCTTCAAATACTGTTGTAGATGTGTGACCACACACAACCGAAGGTCCATGGGGTATGCCATAAACTCTAGTTTGAGACTGGACTCCCTTGGTCTGCTCTGCTTGACTAAGTCATGAACATAAAATGTTATTTTATTGGCAGATGTAACCATTCTGTCCAGTCGCAGTTTATGCAACGACTGGACCCTTTGCGCCAAAACCAGCGCCATGAGCATAACCACTTTATGAGTTTCACCAAGGACAGGGATGTAGCTGGAGCCCACCGGCGAAGCAGCATCAGCACAATGTTAACATCCCATATCTCCAGGTACCTGGGCCTGGGGGATTAGTATTGAAGATACCCTTCATAAATCTGGATATCAGCGGGTGAGACCAGACAGAGTGGTGTCCAGCAACAAGTATGATGATAAGGCATTTCAGGCACAATTAATGGCACTATAACTCAATCTCTCGTCAAAGAATAGTTTTGAGAGAAATACCAAGGCATCATTTATACGTGCTAGGTCATACGTTATGTTTGACTGCAAACAGAACACTTCCCATCTCTTGATATAGGAGATGTATTGCTTCTTGGTGCTAGCCCTCCAAGTTGCAGTGATCATGTCCACAGTTCAATCTGACAGTCCGAGCCCCAGGAAAGGTCTTCTCAGAATCTGCAAATCAACAAATTGATTTGATCATGCAGCGGATGGACCTCCCCAGTCACGGGATGAACCAGCAGATTTCTGCATTTGGGAATGGCCATAAAAGGCTCTGTAATCATTCCCATTATCAGTGGGAACCATGGCTGTGTAGGCCAGTCAGGCACTACCAAAATGCCTGAAGCGGAGTCTTGCTGGATTTTTTGCAAGCACCGAATGATGAGCAGAATGGAGGGAACATTCCTCCCCAGTGTAGCGAGAATGCTTACATCGCCACTGCCCCAGGGTCTGGCTCCCATGCAACATACTTTGATAACTGGTGATTAAGCCTGGATGCAAATAAATCGATATCCGGTGTTCCATACCAAGCAACAATGTCGTTAAATACTTTATGATCCAACATCCATTCTGTGTTGTCATTAATTTTTCGTGACCTGGTGTCCGCCACTGTATTAAACCTACCCGGCAAGTAGGTAGCTGAAATCCAAATGCTTCTTGCAATACACCAGTGCCAAATAAGGTTAGCCAATTTATCACAGGATACTGACTTGATTCCACCCATGTGATTAATATATGCCACCATTGTAGTGTTGCCAATCTGTAGTCGAACATGCAGATGATGCATATTCCCACAATAAGCTTTCAACCCATAGAATGCTCCCAGCATCTCTAAGTAGTTAATACCATGTAAATGAAGAATTGATGACTCGTGCTCATCCCATCTGCCACTGCAACTAGAGATGGTATTAGTAGCTCCCCATCCTTGAGCAGTAGCATCCATTCATAATATAACTGAAGGTTTGCTGACCAAAATGTTACTGGAACAATGCCGAATATTGGTCGTCCACCATTGTAACTCAGAAATAGCTTCAGCTAGTAACTGCATAGGTCTGTTAAAATGACCTACATGGTATTTGAGTGCTTGTTCCTTTGCACATTGTAAATTTTGATAATGCAAAGGCCCAAACTGTGCAGCTGGAAAAGCAGACACTAATTTGCCAATTACACAACTACTTGTCGAATAGATGGTTGCTCCATAACACCAAGGTTGTTACAGTCTTCTATTAATTCTAATCTCTTGCCCTAGGGCAGAGTCACAGGCATGTTAATAGAGTTAATGGTAAATCCCAAATAATCAATAACTCTAAATGGTACCAACTTGAATTTAACTGGATGGATGAGAAACCCCAATCTCTCAAACATGAGTTTAGTGGATGAAACAGCTAATTTAGCTAATTGGAGAGTTTTCCTGATGATTAGGATATCATCCAAGTATGCCATAATAATATGATTTTGAGCTCTGTAGCCCAAGCACCGGTTTCAATAATTTGGTAAACAATTTGGGAGCTGCAGTTAACCCATTAGGCAACACTTTAAATTGCCACAGTTGCCCCATTCAGCTAAACTTCAAATATCTCTGGTGATCCCTGTGAATGGGCACCAAATAATATGCATCTTTGAGATTGATGCATGCCACAAAGCATCCTTTGGAAATCAGATGTTTGGCAGTAACGAAGTTTTCCATTTTTAAATGTCTATACTGCACAAGAGTTAAGTTGAGTCAAATCAAGGATGATGCGGCACCCTCCATTTCTCTTTTGTCTTGTAAATATATTAGAAACAAATTGGTGATGTTCATGACTTGACTTCTCAATTACCCCTTTTGCATATAACATTTGAATTTCAGATTCAGATTCAGATTCAGATTCAATTTTAATTGTCATTGTCAGTGTACAGTACAGAGACAACGAAATGCATTATGCAACAAAATGAATTTCAGCTTGTACACCCAAATCTTTCTGTTGTGAATGAACAAATGTCTGGTTTGGTGTATGCTGTGTGAGTGGCAATGAATTGGGAAGGAATTCGATTTGGAACCCTTGTATACTGTGCAGCATAAATGGATTTGATGTTATCCAACGCCATTCTTTCAAAAACAAGTGTAATCTCCCACCAACTTGTGACTGGTCCACACACCCCATGTTCCGGAAAGAACCAGGCTCACCTATCCTCCATGGTTACCGGTGGTTTTATGGTTTCTATTTCCGCCCCCGAGGTTTGGGGCGTAGGGTTGCTGGAGTGCGCGGCTTGCGCATCTTCCACGAGGGCTGGCCTGGGCCTTGGCCTAAAAAAGACTTCTGCCCAGAGAATTCGGCCTTTGAGCTGCCACCAGCTTCAGCAAACCACTTATTACTGATGTAAGTATAGGGGTGCTGCCGCCGGAATGGTGAAGCTTTGCTTGTCAGTGGAGCCTTCATGAGCCTGACAGCTTTCACTTCTTCGTCCAGGTCCTTGACCTGTTTCGGCAGATCTTCTCTGAACAGAAGATTCGGCGGCTGAACATTGCTGGCCCTGCACAATCCCGCAAATTTGGGGTTCAGGGCAGATCGGATGGCGTTCTTCCGAAAACAGTTTATTTCGAAATGTGCATTGCACATCAATGCCAGGGCATCCTGCTGTACATCTGACAAGGGACCACCATCCACAGACCTGGCAAACGGCGTAATGCCTGAAGCCAGCAATTTCAGGATTCTTTGGAGCTTCATCTCCTGGGCTTTGATGCCCCCTCGAATATATCCCCAGAGTTGTTCACATCCGGCACGTTCGGTGAAGCACAATTTGCAGGTGTGTGGTACTTTGCAGATGTTTCCACCATTACCTGTTCCTGCAGCTGTGTGATGTGAGGTAACTAATGCTTGCAGCTAGTTCCTCTTGCAGCGGCTCCCCTATTTGTGAGGATATTGCAAACTTTGACGCTATGGCAGGTAATTCTTGTGCTTCATGCACCTCGTGCATTCTGGTATGCTCCCCGGACATACCTCCAAATTCAGAGTCAGTCCAGAACTGACCCCTTACGCTCCCCTCCACAGAGATGGAGACATTATGCAGCCCCGGACCAGGCGCTGCCGTGGGCCCCCGAGGAGACCCGCGCTAATATAACTCCATCCGGGATAAATGCCCAAAGACGCTATCCATTGTAGGAGGCGAATCATCCTGGCCTGACTCGTCCGAGTAAACAGGCCTATCAGACTTTTTCTTGGCTTTCCCCCCTTTCGGGGTTGCCAAGGTGCTTTGGACAGGCACCAAGTCTGAAGTCGCTGAAGCAACTCGGATGGCGAAACCGCTGGCCGCCGGCTACCCGCATTCCTATGGTCCTCCGTAGCTGGTTTCCCCGCGGCCCTGGATTTCTCCATGCTCAGTTCAAACTTGAAACTCTGTAACAAGATTTTACCGGACAAAAAACAACCTCAAAATAAGTTTAAAACTTACCTGTAGGGCTTCTAATGTTACCGCTGGAGGAGCGACGCGCCTCCCAGCTAGTCGTGCGCCATGCGTTAGACGTATTGACGCACATGCGGGCTGGCGGGCTTCTTCTCATGTAGTCACTCACATGACTCCGAAGTAAAATTGAAGCAGGCACCCTAAAGTGCGCTATAGAAATTGAAAGGTGACTTCGAGGTTTGCAGTGGGAGTAAAACCAGTGCGTATTTGTGGTATTCTAGCTGATCAATCAAACGGAGATTGGCCGGATGGGGGAAGTTTTAAAGTATCTCTGTCCTACTTATCTCTGCAGCAATGGTTTGGCGAGATGGGAGCACATTTAATATTTGCAGTGGTGGTGTTATTTGTTACTCGTGGTGTTATCAACGAGTAGTTGCTCTACTCAACAGCCAAAAACCTGTAGCCTCCCTTTGATCTGTTATTTTGTTGGTGCACATGCTTGATCAATGGTGTTTTAACATGTATGTTTTATTATTATTAATGTTTAGTATTTTCTGAGTCATTCGTAACTGTCACTGTATGTCATGTTGTTACTTATGGGCAGAGCACCAAGGCGAATTCCTTGTATGTGAATACTTGGCCAATAAATTGACTTACATACTTAGTTGGAGTGCTGTATATAACTTTAAAATTGATAGAAACAATAAAGAGATGGATTGAAATAGCAAAAAGGCACCAACCCCCAAAGAACGAGAAAGCAGATGATAAACAAAAAGAAGGAAATAAGGGACCTGTGCCTATAACACAAGAGCAGGTGGTAGTGTTTTTAGTTACAGTGGTACTGCTGTATATAACTTGTGATCAGATTGTCTACATTCATAGAAGAACCCATGGCTGTAGTCAAGATAGGTGACTGCCATTTAGACCTTCTGGTCGATACCAAGCCACTATGTCATCTGTGCCCCATTCCATGGACATCCCCGTCAGTCAGTCAAATATTAACAATATTGGAGTTGCCAGTAGTCCCCATGATAGAACCTTTGTCAGAAACCACTCGTAATAAGGTACTGTAAATGGCAAGCCCCTTATTGAAACTTTTATAATCTCTAGAACAGCCCCATTCCCGTTCCTGGGAAGCCAGGCTCTGTGCAAACTGGGAGCGGTCTTTCACTGCACTGCAGACGGTATGTTAATGGAACCACCTGAAATGCGGACCAATCAATTGCTAAATTTAATTAATGAGGAAGAACAAGGGCAAAATGCGCCCATCCGTATTGTTGGCAATTGAGTAGCAATCTGTACAGTCAATTGGTCAGCCGACTTAATTGTACTCTACATGGAGTGCAGGATCAAAAAGGCCAGTATTTACATTATCTTGTCCAAACCAGCCAAGAACACAAGCGGACGCATGCATGGCATTATATACGTGCCTCCCTAGTCCTGGGTACCAGGAAAAAGTCTCCCCCTGGTTGAATAAACTCGAACAATTAACAGAGACCACTTATTTGTTTTTTGGGAGTCCCAGGATTAGGAATATTGGTCTACCTTCAAAATCAAAGGGATTTGAAATGGGAGACACTACTGAGTCACACTTGACCACAGCTACTAGACCTCCAGCAGCAGCGAAGGAAATAGGAGAAATGATAAAAAGGCTGAAGGGCAAACAGTCAATTCATGTTTTAAAGTTGCCAATGGCAAAAAGAGAGGTCCAGATTGACTTTCTCAATTAATTTTTTGAAATTTCACATGGGTCAGAGAGAAATGGGATACTATTTTTGAAAAGCAACAGCCTCCTACTGAGGATCCGCCAAGGTTACCAATGGCTCTGGCCCAAGTACCCTCTTGACTATGGGCGAAGCAAAAGAATCATGTGCGGCGAGTGCGATCAGCCCCGGAACATAAAGTGACTTTAAAAAAGGGTGCTGGCTTGCCATGTTTAAAACAGTATCGACTGACCCCGGAGGTGGAAGGAGTAGCTTTAGTCATTATGTCTTTATTACAACGTATTAGTGAAAATGCAAAATCTATTCAGCCAATCCTGAAAGTGGGAAGACAAAATGAATGGTGCTTTGTCCAGGACCTGAGAGCTATTAATAAAATAGTGATTCCTATTACTCATTTAGTACCTGACACCAATATCATCCTGTCATCTTTATCGGCGGAAGCCAACACCTTTACAGTAGTTAGCCCATGTTCGGCCTTTTTCTCTAAGCCCCTGCATAAAGACAGCCAGTTCCAGTTTGCTTCTACCTACAAAGATCAACAAACCACCTGGACTAGGCTACCCCAGGGGTATGCTGAAAGCCCAGCTGTATATGCAGCGGCAGTGAAAAATGATCTTGAGGAATGTCAATTATCAGAGAGGTCTGCTTTGATCCAGTATGCTGATGAATGTTTAGTAGCCTCTGTGACAGGTCTTGATTGTAAAGAAGACTCAATTAAATAGCTGCAACATTTGTCAGGAAGAGGGCATACGGTATCCCTGGAAAAATGACAGTTCTGCCAGCCTAGAGTACAGTATCTGGGATTCCAGCAGCAGGAAGGCAGAAGGAGACTTGGAAAAGATAGAATAAATGCAGTAGAGAATGTCCCGGTCCCAAAGATGAAGAAAGACATTCTCTCCTTCTTACGTATGGTGGGTAAAAGACCTGTCCCACTAATGCGACCTTTCAGCGACTGTCTTCAACCTTCAAGCTCGAAGGCACTCGCCTGAAAAGCCTCGAGCTGGATCGACCGTCAGCGATGAAACCGCGAGCTGGATCGACCGACTGCACACAGACACACATCGCAAAGAAGGGGGCCACGGAAAGCAGGGGAGGGCCGTCTGAAATTCACACCCGCGATGAACAGGAAGGTAAAAGACAGCTGCACAGTGTACGGTAAGTACTTTAGAGTGCTCTGGTGGGGGGGGGGGGGGGGGGGAGGGGGAGAGAGGGGGAGAGAATGGGGGGAGAAGGGGGTAGAAGGGGGGAGAACAGGGGGAAAGAATTGGGGGGGGGGGGGGGAAGAGTAGAGACACATTTAAGAAGCCAGACAACATAATAAAGTTTAGCAGGCATTTTCCTACCAGTCGGTTTTCCTTGGTCCTGAAAACTCCAATGAGCCAATTAAAATGCCCGTTCAGCGAAGGAGATTGCCTATGGCTGCCCCCGACTGCCTATAACTACATAGCGACCCCACTCCACTGCACTACGAGTTCAAATGAACCATGCCGACTCATTTTTATTTGCTGAAAAATTTTCCTCGACCAAACTGAGGCCGCGAGTATGCGGGAACTTCCCTCGAGCATGAAGGAGAGTTCCAGTGACCTCAAACGCTTCTAAACTCACAGATTAGGTTGCCGCAGTGGGACAGCCCCTTTACTGTAGACAATGGATCCATGACTACAGGGAACTAGATGCAGCATTGCCTTGCAGACTGAGCCCTCCAGAGTAAAATAGACTTGCAGAATGAAACCAGGCATTTGGAGATCTGGGCAATGCTATGATAACTACTCCAGCACTGAGATCGCCAATTTATAAAAAGTCCTTTCAACTCTATGTAAATGAATCAAAGGGGTTTGCGACAGGGGTCCTGGCTCAAGAACATGGAGGGGAAAAAAGACCAGTGGCCTATTATTCCGCGGCTTTACCAGCTGAAGTAAATGGCATGCCAGCCGGCTTGCGAGCTGCAGTGGCAGCGGCTACGATGATAGAAAAATCAATCCCCTTGTTCTTGATCACCCATGTGCAGTGACTGTTCCTCATGTCGTGATGTTATAAATGAACTCTGCAGCCGCACAGAGTTTCACAGCAGCAAGAAGAACAGGATATGCAGTTATCCTTTTATCACTTCCAAACTATACCTACCATCGCTCGCCTGCTGTAAACCCAGCTACGTTTGTACCACTGCCAGAAGAAGGATGTGACCATGATTGTCTATTGCTTGTTAAAGCCACTGCCACTCCCTGGCTGGACTTACAGAGTAATCAGATTTATAATTCTGACCTGGTCCTATTTACTGATGGCTCTTCACACCAACCTAGCGATGACAGATTATTAGCAGGATATGCGGTGGTCATGTCACACCAAGTGTTGGAGGCATATGCTTTACCATCCGGAACATCTGCTCAGCAGCTGAGCTGTATGCCCTGACTTGTGCCTGCATATTGGTAAAAGATAAATGTGCTAATATCTACATATATTCTCACTATGTGTTTGGGGTTACACACGACTTTGGACAGTTATGGGAAAATAGAGGATTCATCATATCAACAGGAAAGACCATTAAGCATGATAAACTGGTCTTAAATTTACTGGATGCTATCCAATTGCCACAGCATATTGCAGTTATTAAATGCGAGGCCCATACATCATCAGATGATGATGTATCAAGGGGAAACAGATCAGCTGATTATGTAGCAAAACAGGTTGCCCTCAGGCAAATGCTGCAAGTACAAGTGGTTAAAATTAAGTCTGCAGCACAAAGAAAGCTCCTGGTTAGCATTGATGTAACCCAGTTACAGGATGCTCATGAGCCTAGCATCACTCCAGGAAAATAATTCCTGGAGCAAAGCAGGGTGTTATGAAGACCCCATTGTTTGGGTCTACCCTGATGGTCGGGTAGTTTGTCCCAGGAGCCTATTTTTGCCAATGTCTTGCCTAGCCCATGGACAGGCTCACATGGGAAAAGGTGGGATGGCACACACATTGTCCCAGCAATTGTATGCACCAGGTATATCAGTCATAATTGATTATGTTGAAAAAACATGTCTGGTGTGTCAAGAAAATAATAGGGGGAAGACACCTGCAAAATTTGATCACATACCACAACCTGAAATGTCTTTTGAGAATTTGCAAATTGATTTTGTACATATGCCCGCAGCAAAGTGTTTTAAGTACATTTTGGTGATAGTTGACATTTTTCTCCAAATGGGTCGTAGCACACCCTATAAGGAAGGATGATGCAAGGGCAGTAGTCAATATTTTAATGAAATAAATAATACCTAGATTTAGGATACCCATGGGAATAAACTGTGATAGAGGAACTAATTTTCCCATTAAATTAGTTCAGAACCTGTTGAAGGCTCTTGGGTTCCTGTGGAAATTACACATACCATATCAACCACAGTCCACAGGGGTGGTAGAAAGAGTAAATAGGGAAATAAAGGCTACTTTGGCCAAAGTATGCCAGCAAAGTACGTTGCTGCGGCCAGACGCCATGCCCATAGTGATGTATGCCCTCAGAAATCATAAAAATAGAAACAAGGGCTTCACATCTCCTGAGATAGTGATGGGGTGACCTATGACAACAGAAACCTGACCCCCGATGACTCCTGAGAAGGTAGCCCTGATATGAAATGATGAAAAATCCTTAAGATACGCTCAAGCCATGTGTGAAACAGTTGGTAAAATCTATAAAAAAGTAAAGCAGGCACAGGACTCTCTGGCAAAAGGAAATACAGTTTGCACCCATTTAAACTTGGAGATCAGGTTTATGTGTGAGCAATAAACAAAGATTATTTCTTTCCTAGATGGAAAGAACCATATTTGGTGCTGCTAACAACAAGAACGGCAGTAAAAGTAAAAGAAAAACCTGATTGGAGACATGCCACCAGATGTCAATTGCATCACTCAGACGGAACCCTTGAGGAGAAGGAAACACAAGAACTATAAAATGTTCTAGTGATAAGACGATGATAAAAAGTGTCAAAATGTAGACATATTCCTTATTAACTATATTTGTAGTATTAAATACTTATGGATGTACTAACATTGTATGGGAAGATGGAGGACAAGAGCCATCTGGATAGTTACGAGAAACAGAATGAAGTTGAACTATGAAATTCAACACAGAACACACTGAACACACTGCTGAGAGAAACAAGCTTCCTTATCTGAGTGGATGATTATGTTGTTGGGTTTGTGCCCATATCCCTACGCATGCTGAACCAGTCCTTTCCAAGCTCAAGGACTGGTTCTAACCAAATAATAATCGGACACGCGTGCCTCCATTTTTGCATCTAATTAATGAAACTATAATTTGTATTGATCAAACGATCAACAAGTAGGGGACTGTGGAAGAAAATATTAAAATCCTTTCTTACTTAATTTGATCGGAATTGAACAAGGTAACGAAAGGGGTTTTGGATGTGACAATTGACATCTCTCAATTGACATCACCAGGTGCAGAGGAGGATCATGAGAATGGGCAACATAAGCTTTTGATGCATTACCTCTTGTCTGGGAATGGTGAATGTAAACGTAACAAAGATAGGACAGCAATAAGGAAGCTTGTTTTCCTCTGTGGGAAGTTACAGTGGACCACCCGTGCCCCCTACTGCTTGTAGCATGGAAATGTGGCAGTTAATGGGGGGCTTATGATTGGCTGGGAGAGGGGATGGTGACGTGGTCCGCCTAAAAGGTGAGCTAGAATAATGTCAAGATGCCCTTGTATTATGTTTGACGTGTATTAACCATCTGTTATTGTATAAGTTAACATAGATAAAAAGTATGTTATGACTAATGAAATAATTGCTACCCATGTAGTAGATAGTATATTTTCGTATGGTTGTATCTAACAAAAAACAAAAGTTGGTTACTGCACAGTATAACTGTCGGCTAATTCTGCTGTGAAGTCAGAGAACTGGTGAGCAGTTAACAGCCGCCATCTGTTCATGATATCATGCAATAAAGTCTCTTGAAGCAAACCTGCGAAGTCTCCACTTTTCATTTTTCTTTAATTTCCCTCTAAATTAATTTCTTTCACAAGCATACAGACGGTGATGAGGCTTAGGAGCAGGTTATCACATCTGGAGTACATCAGCAAAGGCTAGCTGAGAAGATTTAGGTTTATTATTGTCATGTGTACAGAGGTACAGTGAAAAGCTATAATCTGTGTGTTATCCAATCAAATCACATAATACTGTACAAAAATACAAACAAGCCAAACTCAAGTATAATATGTAGAGTGAAGGAGTGCAGGATATAGTTATCTGCATTGTTGCATAACAGTTCAAGTGACAAAGTCCAATACCCGCAATGAGGTTGAGGAGATGTAGAAACACGAAACTGCAGATGCTGGCTTATACCAAAGATAGACACAAAGTGCAGAATAACTCAACGGGTCAGGCAGCATCCCTGGTGAAAATGGATGGGTAACATTTTGGCCCAAGATGTCACCCATCCTTTTTATCCAGAAAGGGAGAGGAGAATCAGACTGTAGCCTAGCTTGTGGAAGGATCGTACAGAAGTCTGAAATCAGAGGGGAAGAAGCTATTCCTGAGTGTGCTTTCAAGCTTCTGTATCTAATGCCCAACAGGAGAAGGAGGAATGACCGGAGTGGGAAAGTGAGTGGGAAGTGGGAGAGTGATTTTGCTAGCTGCTATCCTGAGGCAGCGTGGAGTATTGATGGAACCAATATTCCTTGATTGCCATTGAGAATCAAAGAGAATTTATATCTAATATCGAATTCAATGCTATAAATTCCATCATACGCCATGAAAGAAGGTATTTGACACCAACTTTGTGCTCCACCATTTTCTGTAAACAATTGCGAAGGATAGATACTCAGATAGATAGTAGTAAAGCAACTAATCAGTGAGAGAAAGGTGTAAACAAGGAACGGCAGATGCTGGTTTACAAAAAAAGACACAAGCTGCTGGGATGACTCAGTGGGTCAGGCAGCATCTTTGTACAGGCTCACAGGCTCCAATGATAAGTCGACGGTCCTGCGATTCGGGTCAAACTCAGTCTTGAGCAAGATAGCCAGCACCATGATGTTAGACCGTAGAACGACTGGAGATATGATTCAAAAAACAATTGCATCTCCGGCAAGGTAAGAGATTGAAAAATAGTTTTCCCGGACTCCCTCCCCCACCCCCTACATAAAACAATGGTGTGGAGAATGCCACATGTCTTTAAGTCTGTCTAAAGAGGTCACGGGGAACAAGGGGTTGCAAAACTAGATGCAGAGTCTTGGATGCATCTCCAGCAGTGTGGAATTCATTGTCCATTGGTAAGAAGGAACTGCAGATGCAGTTTGAAGAAGAATCTCGACCCAAAACGTCACCCATTCCTTGTCTCAAAAGATGCTGCCTCTCGTGCTGAGTTACTCCAGCATTTTGTGATTATTGTCCATTGGTACTTCATATCATTGTTCAATATTCTTTCCTTTCTCTCATCCTCCAGGGTTACTTTGTAAGAAATAGTGTTGTTTGTACTGGCATTATTTTAAAATACTTAGCCTTAAGAAAACTGACTCAGCAGTACATCAGTGATTCTTTTTTATTTTTATGTCATAAATTTAAAATAGCTGATTAAATGTACTATTCCACCCCCAGAAAAATCGCCATTCACCATAAGGCTGTGTCCTTTCATGAATCAAAGGACAGAATTAAACATAAAAACAATATGAGCTAGACCAGCATATTCCGCTTTATCACTCCTTTCAGAGTTTCATAAATACTACATGTCAGAGCTCAAGGCACAGTTCATTACCTATGCAGCAAATGTCAAATTTGAGGGTCTAATCAAATGAAAGGCAAGGTATCAACAGGAGCAAAAACAAAACACGAGAGGATGTTTCTGCGCTTAAATTATTTTTGCAATAGGATGCCGAATGTTTTGGATGCATGGTTAGATAGGTCACATTCATCCCCCTGAATCAGACAACTTTTGGTTCAAGTAGGCCTCTGGGATTTCAAGTACTTTGTGCTGGCTCACTGCGGCTTGGTCCTGAGGACTTGTTTTTTTGCTTGTTGTTTATACAAAGCACTAACATAAGAGAATTTTTCAAAATAATATTTAAAAGCCATTACATTTTAAAGAAATTAAAACACACAAAAAAAGCTTAATAAAATGTCAAAATTAAATAGTAAAAAATAGATAAACTAGTCTTTTTCATTCCAATCTCCAGTTTGGGAATGAGGATTCTAATCTAATGCCAAGTTCGGGGTCCATTGCCACACCACATGAGCCCAGCAACGGAGCAGAGATAGATGCACTGGTGTCTATCCCTGATCTACAGTGGGATCATTTGATTCCTGGGTACCGTTCACCAATGAACAATTGAACACCAGCCCTTCCACATCCAACAAATGTTCCAGTGTCTAGTTGATATTCAAATCTTTATCCGGCTCAGTCTTCCCCTTCCTAACAATCTGACACCTTTCAGAAGGTTCAGCAGCCCTTGAATGTTTGTGATGCTCCTTCAGAGCAAAATATTGTGTTATTTCAAACTCAGAACTTCAACATTTGATAAGAAACACTCTTTCCTTTGCTGAAGCAAACATGAAGTCATACAATTTGCTAAAAATGTGCTCTCTACTCTTGAAAACATCATCTTTATCTTAATTGCATTATTTTGTGTCTTGTGGGTTTCAGAATAAAATGCTTCTTTTATACTACTCACATTATTTTCCTTTGTACTACAATATAATTTCACTATTAATTGTACTATTTTTGAAAAGGTTACAATTATTCACCCTTTTTATATCTAAGTTAAGGTCAGCTAATTTGTCTCCTGCTAGGAGGAAAATTGCGTATGTAATTTTGCTATTAATATTCAGATTTGTTGGCACAGTTGGGAGTCCAAGAGCTGCTTATAGTAGCTATAAGCTATATCCTGACTGCAAATGTAATCAGTGTGTGCATTTATCAAACAATAGGAGAAAGATTGTTGAAAAGTTAAATGTATGATCATGACAAAACTATTAATTATGACATATTGAGCTTTATTTAACTTTATTTGGGATAGCAAAGAGCAATGAGTGGGCAACGTGGGGGTCAGATCTTGCTCTTAGCTATTAGCAACATACATCAATGAGAATGCGGCACAGTGGCTCAGTGGGTAGAGCTGCTGTCAGCACCAGTTTTGCCGACCAGAGACCCATGCTCGATCCTGACCTTTGGCGCTATCTGTGTGGAGTTTGCATGTTCTCCCTGTGACCATGTGGGTTTCCTCCGGGCGCTCTGGTGTCCTCTGACATCCCAAGGACGTGCGGGTCACAGGGATAATGTACAAACTCTGTACAGGCATGCACTCATAATCAGGATCAAACCTGGGTCTCTGTCGCTGTAAGGCAGCAACTCTACCGCTGTGCCACCCTTATAGTCTATCCCTAAATATATGAAGACAGAGCAGAAGAGAGTCATTCATGATTGTATTGAATGGTGGAACGGGTTGGAAAGCTGAGTGGCCTGGTCCTACTATATTTCCAGGTCTATGTTTTCTAGCCCTGCTGAACATCAGCGCTGTGTCTCATCAATCCTGAAGATAACAAAACAGATTAACTTAATACAACCGGACTTCACATTCTATTGTTTCCCCATCAGCAGTCAGATCATTTCTCACACGCCGCTGCATTTTCTTAATGGACAGCTCCATGTCTCATTTAGTGCTGTGCCCATGGTCATAGATATTTTTCTTATTAAAGCTGCCTGACGTTACTATCAGGGCTTATAACCATGAATCAATATTACAAAAGTAAAGGTCAATGATCATCAGTTAGCATGGAATTGTCAATGCCTTTTGAAGTGAAAAGCTTCATAATAATCAGACACATGTCACAATATAGTTCACTGAATCACAGCTGCTGATATTTCAATTTTGTATTGTAATTTCCAATCTTGCATCCCCATGCAAGATGAAGAACAATAAGGAAGCCGTCACACAAATTTGTAAATCATTAACAATAAAGGTTGCTCATTATTTTTTACTGGAACTATCAAATAAACACAATTTACAACACTCATCAAGAAGCCATACACAATTAGCAGCAACAGGAATGTGAAAGGCTGCAGGTTCTTGCATTTCGCATCGTGTTTATAAAATAAAAGGCAGAAATTAAGAATAATTCCAATTTAGGTGGTGTTCACTGGTGTTGAAAGGTGGACAACAGAGAACATATTTACTAATTACATCAGGGTCTGGTTCGGCAACTCAAACACCCAGGAACGAAGAAGATTGCAAAAATTGGAGAGCACTGCCCAGTCCATCATGGGTATTGACTTTCCCACCGCCGAAGGGATCTGCAAGAGTGGTTGCCTCAAAAAGGCAGCCAGCAACGTCAGAGACCTACACCACCCTGGACACATTCTCATTTCATTCTTGCCATTGGGATGAAGGTGTAGGAGCTTGAAAACTGTAATGCCCATGTTCAGCAGCCCTTCAACCATTAGGCTATTCAACACTACAACCTCCAAATAAGCTTGAAGAAATAATGCTCAAAAATCTACATTTCATTTTCAATATTTCTTTACAAACCGTCTAAATCTCAGAGATGATCAGAAACTTTGACCAATTTGACAGGCTACAGAGAAAAAGGAGGGGCTTACCAAAGCATGGAATGGAACCAATGTCCTTGGGGGAGAGTTTGTTAGTGCTGTCAGGGAGGATTTAAACTAATGTGGCAGGGGGGTGGGAGCATGAGCAGAGAGACAGAGGGATGTAAAATTAGGGTAGAAGCAATAGGTAGAAAGGTGAAAAGTAAAAGTGGAAGGCAGAAAAATCTAGGGGTAAGAGTGTTGTAAAAACAAGCCTGAAGGCTTTGTGTCTCAATGCAAGAAGCATTTGTAATAAGGTGGATGAGTTGAATGTGCAGATAGTTATTAATGAATATGATATAGTTGGGATCACGGAGACATGGCTCCGGGGTGACCAAGGCTGGGAGCTGAACATCCAGGGATATTCAATATTCAGGAGGGATAGACAGAAAGGAAAAGGAGGTGGAGTAGTGTTCCTGGTTAGAGAGGAGATTAACGCAATAGAAAGGAAGGACATTAGCTTGGAGGATGCGGAATCGATATGGGTAGAGCTGCGAAACACTAAGGGGCAGAAAACGCTAGTGGGAGTTGTGTACAGGCCACCTAACAGTAGTAGTGGAGTTGGGGATAGCATCAAACATGAAATTAGAAATGCGTGCAACAAAGGTAAAACAGTTATAATGGGTGACTTCAATCTACATATAGATTGGGTGAATCAAATTGGCAGCGGTGCTAAGGAAGAGGATTTCTTGGAATGTATGCGGGATAGTTTTCTAAACCAACATGCAGAGGAACCAACGAGAGAGCAGGCTATTCTAGACTGGGTATTGAGTAATGAGGAAGGGTTAGTTCGCAGTCTTGTTGTGCGTGGCCCCTTGGGCAAGAATGACCATAATATGGTTGAGTTCTTCATTAGGATGGAGAGTGACATTGTTAATTCAGAAACCAGGGTTCTGAACTTAAAGAAAGGTAACTTTGAGGGTAGGAGACGTGAATTAGCCAAGATAGACTGGCAAGTGATTCTTAAAGGGTTGACGGTGGATATGCAATGGAAGGCATTTAAAGACTGCATGTATGAACTACAACAATTGTTCATCCCAGTTTGGCAAAATAATAAATCAGGGAAGGTAGTGCATCCGTGCATAACAAGGAAAATCAGGGATAGTATCAAAACAAAAGATGAAGCATACAAATTAGCCAGAAAGAGCAGCCTACCAGAGGACTGGGAGAAATTCAGAGTCCAGCAAAGGAGGACAAAGGGCTTAATTAGGAAAGGGAAAATAGATTATAAAATAAAACTGGCAGGGAACACAAAAACTGACTGAAAACGTTTTTATAGATATGTGAAGAGAAAAAGTTAGTTAAAACAAATGTAAGTCCCTTGCAGTCAGAAACTGGTGAATTGATCATGGGGAACAAGGACATGGCAGACCAATTGAATAACTACTTTGGTTCTGTCTTCACTAAGGAAGACATAAATAATCTGCCGGAAATAGCAGGGGACCGGGGGTCAAATGAGATGGAGGAACTGAGTGAAATCCAGGTTAACCGGAAAGTGGTGTTAGGTAAATTGAATGGATTAAAGCCCGATAAATCCCCAGGGCCAGATAGCCTGCATCCCAGAGTACTTAAGGAAGTACTTAAGATCCCAACCTAAAGGGCCTGTCTCATGGTGCGAGTCCACCCACGATTGACCCCAAGTGAAAGAAAAAACAGACTCATGGTTGTGTACGAGATTTCACGTTTATGATCAAGTGTTTAACCGAGTTCCCACGGGTATGTCATTTATGCGATGTTCCAAGTTCCTCTCCCGAGTTAGCAAGTTTCTCTTCCGTTACTCTTGAGCCAACCGTGAATGAAGGTATGTTTTAATAACTGTTCTTTCACATCAGATTGTTGCGAGACGGAGCTCAGGGTTCGCCTCCTGATCTTCTTTGGTGCCCAGGCGTGAGTTGAGGTGGAGGGAGGTTGGGGAGGGGGGGACGTCATTAATCTGCCGGGGGTGACAAGGCTCTTGGGTTAGGAGTGGTGTGCAAGGGAAGCTTAATTCTCTCCGATCTCTGAAACCCCGGACGAGAACAAAGGAAACCTCTCTTGCCACCGCGCACAAGCCCGTTGTATATAACTTTGCTGCTGATGCGCACACGCACTCTCTCTCCCTGCTCTCTCTCACTGCAGCTCAGAGCCCAACCTCGCCATCCTATAGTGGTAACATTCACATTGGGTCCCCTCCACACCCACACCCCCTCTCTCCAACACACACCCCCCCACAAGACAACAGGCAGCGTGAGAGACAGAGAGTTTGTAGGGTGTTGGTTTTGTATAAGGATTTCTTTTTAAAGTATTAGCCAAGGTCGCATTTACTTATTTTAAACGAAGTTTGGAGCGCTTGACAATACTTTTTTTTCTCTTTGCGCTCGTTTTCAGAAAGGGTTCAGACCCCACTTGGCTCGTTGCCCCCTTTGAACCAAGCCCTGCAAGAGTGGGGGAGGGAAGGTGTGAGTAAACAAGAGCGCCGAGGATGAGAGGGAAATGGGGGGGGGGGGTCGGTGGAGGAGAAATAGGGAAGTAGTTAGTTGTTCAGATCAGAAACCTGTAGACTGGGAGCCATGATGGTGAAACCATGTCCACATCACCTCCTCGTGGCCGGACCGCAAGACCCAGGGTTGCCGGTCAGCGCTCTCCACCACAAAAGAATCTCAAGAGGGCAATGCCAATGTAAACTGCGGCATCTCCCAAAATATGCCTATTCACACACACATTAATTCTCTCTCTCTCTCCCACACACACACACAAACAATATCATTCAAGACTGTTCGTGTAGAAGGCAACATTTGCCCAGAAGACGCCAAGAAAGGAATAAAGTATAGGACAGGAACTGCCTGCAGATGCTGGTTTAAACCGAAGATAGACACAAAAAGCTGGTGTTGACAGGGGGCGATCAAACAGCACAATGTCACCCCGTCACCAATTCCTTCTCTCCAGTGATGCTGCCTGCCCGCTGAGTAAAAAAAGAGCGAGAATGCGATCTGAGAGGAAAGATAGTGGAGAGAAGTGAATCGTAAACAGATGGAAGGTGAGGAAAGGCGCCTGAGCGAAAGATAGAGCGTAGAAAACCCAGCAATCTATTTATAGAATGTTCTTGGAAGAGGAAAAGAAATCCGTTTGTGAATACTCTATTCACGCTGATAATGTTAGTTCGGTCTGATCAACGTGGGCTGTGACCGAGCGGTGGTTGTGATCGTTTACAGGCTGTAAATCAGGAAACTTGTGATCTTGTAATCGCTATTGGTTGTAAATCTACGCGTCAGGAAAATCCAACGTTCATTGATTCATCTCAGAAAGCAGCGACGCACGGCCCGTTGCTGTCCGGAAGTTCGGACACTCTTCCTGAAGTCTGATTTCACTTTACAGATGCAATGCGCTAAATGTGCTTCTTAAACTGGTGAATGGTTCACCCAAGCGCAAATGAAATTATTTTATGGAGTTAATGAAACTAGAGGGGTGGGTGAAGGGTGAATGACAAGATTTATCCAGATTTTGTTTTCTATACTTAAAAAAAAGACATTGCCATTAAAGTGGTTAGTAAGCTCATTGGTTTTAATGGCAGTGGAGCTGGAACTTTGATATGTTTTTTTATCTATACCTATGGTTTTCTAATTTCAAACTAACAGGATATTTCCCAAATTTACTGTAATATAACCGTTTAGGGAAGACCAGACGAGCTAGTGTGATCATACATTTATAAATGGCAACACTGGAGGATCGCCGTATGCAACTGTTGAACTGTAACTTTATTTTGTGTAGAAATGTTGCTACCAGAGTTGATATTTGGTGGTTTTGTGAGCTTTCGGGGAGGGATATAGAAAGATATTAGTAGGAGAGAAATATATTAAATCACACACACCATGGTTTTTATAGCTAATTTGCCAAGAAATAACTGCAATAATCAAAGCCCGAAAGGGTAGGATAGGGTTGAAGCCCAGTGTTTAGATGTTGTAATGCTTTTTTTTAATAATTCTAATAGAATGATTTTCCAACTCCTGTGGTAATTAAACTTTTTTTTCACTCCTAGTTTTTTTAACATATTTTTAGGATGTTAAAGCTGAATAAAATAAACACTTACGAAATGAGTTCATTTGTGTATTTTGCTCATGTGACAAAAATACATTATATATAAAATTGTACACAAGGGAAAATAAGACGAAAATTACCAAACAAAAAAAGAATATTTAGTCGAGGGTGAATAAAATTTTGCGATTAAGACTCGAGGGTGAATGGCACTGAAATAATTTAAAGAATTCCCACGGTAGACGCACGAATCACAAAGGTAAACGCACGGGCCTTACGTTCTTACGAGTCTAAATGTTTCAATTTTAAACTTGAACACTGAATTTGACTTGTGGAAAAAGTCAAACATGTTTGACTTTTTTCATGAGTTCACAAGTTTCACGGGTACCTGCCGTTAGCGCCACGAGTCGTCAAGTTGATCGCGCGAGGTCCGACGTTCCCGCTACGTTGGCTGAACGTGATCACCACGAGTGAAAACTCGGGGTCACTCGTGGGCCAACTCGCACCGTGAGACAGGGGTTTAATCCAAGAGCCTTGTCACCCCACACCGATTAATGACGCCCACGCCCCCCCCTCCCCCCAACCTCCCTCCACCTCAACTTATGCTTGGGCACCAAAGCAGCTCAGGAGGCGAACCCTGAGCTCCCAACAATCCGATGTGCAACTGATGTGAAAGAACAGCGGCTGCGGCCGGCCGGCTGGCACCCGGCATGGACTTCTCACACCCTCACACACTTACCTTCATTCACGGTTGGCTCAAGAGTAACGGGAGAGGAACTTGGTAACTCGGGAGAGGAACTTGGAACATCGTAGAAATGACATACCCGTGGGAACTCGGTTAAACACTTGAACATAAACTGGAATCTCATACATAACCACAAGTCTGTTTTTTTTCTTTCACTTGGGGTCACTCGTAGGTGGACTCCCACCGTGAGACAGGGCCATTAGCTGTGAGGAGGATGCTAGGAGGCTGCAAGGTGACTTGGAAAGGTTGGGTGAGTGGGCAAATGCATGGCAGATGCAGTATAATGTGGGTAAATGTGAGGTTATCCACTTTGGTAGCAAAAACAGGAAAGTAGACTATTATCTGAATGGTGGCCGATTAGGAAGTGGGGAGATGGTCATGGTACACCAGTCATTGAAAGTAGGCATGCACGTGCAGCAGGCAATGAAGAAAGCGAATGGTATGTTGGCATTCATAGCAAAAGGATTTGAGTACAAGAGCAGGGTGGTTCTACTGCAGTTGTGCAGGGTCTTGGTGAGGCCACGCTTGGAGTATTGCGTACAGTTTTGGTCTCCTAATCTGAGGAAAGACATTCTTGCCATAGAGGGAGTACAGAGAAGGTTCACCAGACTGATTCCTGGGATGGCAGGACTTCCATATGAAGAAAGACTGGATAGACTCGGCTTGTACTTCCTGGAATTTACAAGATTGAGGGGGGATCCTATAGAGACGTACAAAATTCTTAAGGGGTTGGACAGGCTAGATGTAGGAAGATTTTTCCCGATGTTGGGGAAGTCCAGAACAAGGTGTCACAGTTTAAGGATCAGGGGGAAGTCTTTTAGGACCGAGATGAGAAAATCATTTTTCACGCAAAGAATGGTGAATCTGTGGAATTCTCTGCCACAGAAGGTAGTTGAGGCCAGTTCATTGGCTATATTTAAGAGGGAGTTAGATGTAGTCCTGGTGGCTAAAGGGATCAGGGAGAAGGCAGATACAGGATATTGAGTTGGATGATCAGCCATGATCATATTGAAGGGCCGAATGTCCTACTCCTGCACCTATTTTCTATGTTTCTATGAGAAAGCTTCTGCATCTGATTTGCTTAAATTCAGGGAAGCTGCAGTTGTGCGATGGGACTAACGACATCAAACAGGTTGACCTCAACAGGAAGCCTTGGATGAAGCATCGAGGACGAAGTGAAGTCTGAGCAGAAAAAGGGAGCTCTGGTTGAATAACAGAGCACAAGAGCAGTGAATGCAGATGGCAGCAGAGAAGGAGCAGGAAGGGGTTGGAGAGTCCTGGATTGGCCCAATGATAAGGTTTAAGATACTTTGCATAGTCTAAGAATCCCAATAAATTCAGGTTGTGCGGGCTTGGTGGGCTGAAAAGCCTCTTTCCACACTGTATCTTTAAACTAACTTAAACTACCAGTGGAGGCATGAACTGTAACATTAAAGAGGCATCTGGGCAGGTACTTGTATGAGCCTGGCAAATAAGGGGAAGTGAGATTAGTAGAAATGATCCTGGTAGTCAGCATTAACACAGTGGGCTGAAGGGGCTGTTTCTATATTTACAGTTCTATGACAATATCAGCCTTAGTTCCAAGGGAAACAATCAGCCTCCCCAGTATCTACACTTAACTGAAGCGTTCCATTCCAGGTAACATCCACACGTAACCTTAATGTTTTCTCATCTTCAATGTCCCCTCTCCAGTGTAATTCTACCCTTCCTGTGGTGTAGTGACGAAAACTGCTCATGTATCTCCATTTGTGGCCAAGTCATAGCTTGCTATTGATAGAAACAAAACGTTGGAATAACTCAACGGATCAGACAGACCCTTCTCCAGACAGTCAGGGGAGAGGGAAACTCGTGGTATGAAAAGGTAGATAATAAATCAGGGTACACAAAAGGCTGGAGAAACTCAGCGGGCGCAGCAGCATCAAAGGAGCGAAGGAGATAGGCGACGTTTCGGGTCGAGACTCTTCTCCTCCTTCTCCTCCTCCTTCTCCTCCTTCTTCTCCTCCTCCTTCTCCTAAAGTTGTAGGACAACTTGTTCTATTTGATCTTCTGTTTGTGCACGTCGAGTTGATTGCATTAGTCGAAACGGGGTGGACCACGTGAAGGTTACAATCTTCCACCCCACACTTTTGTCAAGCAATCAAAATTATGTTAAACTTTTGTTTTAGAGATACAGTGCGGAAACAGGCCCTTTGGCCCATTGTGTCCATACCGACCAGCAACCCCCGTACACTGCGCTTCTGTGCAAACCTAATTATTGGGGTAACTTCATACAAACCATTCCTTGCTTGTGGATCTTCACAGCTTGAATGATTGAGTTGAACGCTTCTTGGTTGCAGAGCAGCACGGTGGCGCAGTGGTAGAGTTGCTGCCTTTCAGCGAATGCACCGCCGGAGTCCCGAGTTCAATCCCGACTACAGGTGCTGTATGTTCTCCCCGTGACCTGCGTGGGTTTTCTCCAAGATCTTCGGTTTCCTCCCACACTCCAAGGACATTTCATCCCACACTCCAAAGATGTTTACCAAAATTGGCTTGGTATAAAAAATGTAAAATTGTCCCCAGTGTGTGTAGGGTAGTGCTAATGTGTGGGTATCGCTGGTTGGTATGGAATCGGTGGGCCGAAGGGCCTGTTTCCTCGATGTTTCTCTAAAAAACTAAAGACGGTGATACTTTTTACCCATTTACACTGTTTTGGCAAGAGTTTTTGCTTTCGTACCCCAAAGTGCTCTCACACACTAGAGCCTTGGTCAATAATTGGTTGACACCTATCAGAACATAGGCACATAAGGAAAATATTCTCCTCCAAGCAAGTGGATGCTAAACAACCAGTATCTGAAGCAATCTTGGCTGCACCAATGCTGTTCTAGAGTTATTTCTGTGGACTGAAAATGAACTGACTAAATAGGTCATCGAAGCTCATTAAATAAATGGCCTTTACTCACTGTGTAAATGAATATGGACTTCTCATTTATTGAACATAAATAAATAATGCACATTTATCTGATTAGCTTGCTCTTTACGTCTTCGTAAACAAAATTACAGGAATTGATTTATCCTCATCTTTGTACAAATACAATTTGTGAAATAGTACTATTTCTAGAATTGCTGAAATAATGTAGTTGGAAATAATATTATTTGATTTCAGTAATGAATTGGGCCACTTTCATGCACAGCATTAGTTAGTTCTCTTCCAAACCACATATTCTGCACCTGAATTGCTGCAGTAAATCAGACAAATTTACTATTTCCCTGCTCCTCCGCTGCTTAGTTTTATATCACCGCTGTAAAGATTACAGACGGCTATAATTTAACAAATGGCAAACTGTAATTTATTTTCACATTGCTATGATAAAGCAGAATAACATCCCATAAAGCCTTCTAAAAAAAAGGAAATTGCATTTCCTAAATAATTTACTAAGCAATGTCATGTATTAAATAATTTCAAAACGATTTTTTGTTGTTGAAATGTGTAGTCACCATTAAATATAATGCAATATTAATAACATTGTTTGCAAAGAATTTGTCGTTCTAAAATTGTGCATCATAGAAACAAACCCTTTGGTCCATCACATTTATACTGACCTTTTTGCCCATGGACACTAATCCCATTTACCTGCATTAGGATTGCAGTCTCCTATGCCTTGCCTCTTTGAGCCTCTCTATAAATCCCTCTGAAATATAGTAATTGTGGCTGATATTGACCACTCTCTGCCTAAAAAATTAACACAAAGATCACCTTTAAATCTACCTCTCACCTTAAAAATATTCCTTTTTGTTTTTGATATATATGATGATATTTACTTTAGAATGATGAGGGGGGACCTCATTGGAGCCTACTGAATAGTGAAAGGCCTGGATAGAGTGGATGTAGAAAGGATGCTACCACTAGCGGGAGAGTGTAGAACCAGAGGGCACAGCCTCAGAATAAAAGGACGTACTTTTAGAAAGGAGATGAGGAGGAATTTCTTGCAACAGACGTTTGTGGAGGCCAAGTCTTAATGTATTTTTAAAGGAGAAATTGACAGCATCTTGATTAGTAAGGGTGTCAAAGGTTATAGGGAGAAGGCAGGAGAATGAAGATGAGATGGAAAGGTAGATAAGCAATGATTGAATGGTGGGAGTAGGCTTGATGGGCTGAATGGCCTAATTCTGCACCTATGATTTATGAACATATCAAAAATATAACAATTCTCTTTTATATATAACTTTTATAAGTTATAAATATAACTTCTTATAAATATAACTTTTCATATGGTAGTAAGTATTGAACATTGAATAATTTCCTATTGGTATGATTTACACAGTGATCACAAAGCTCCAAAAACAGGGGCACTGAATCAATTTATTCCGGTGCACAACGTTCTAAAAGCTTCATGTGCATTAACAAATGTATTAAAACTTTTAAAAAGAAGTGATTGTTGTTAAAAAGTAGAATTTGTCATAAAAAATGTGCATACCTTTAATAGGGTAACCTTGACTTTAGAATTTAGAGATACAGAGTGAAAACAGGCCCTCCGGCTAACTGAGTCCATGATGATCAATGATCACCCCGTACATTGACACTATCTTACACACTTGGGACAATTTATAATTTTAACAAATTAACCTGCAGACCTACATGTCTTTGTAGTGTGTGAGAAATCCGGAGCACCCGGAGAAAGCCCACGCAGTCACAGGGAGAATATCCAAACTCTGTACAGAGAGCACTCGTAGTCAGGATTGAACCAGGACTCTGGCGCTGAAAGGCAGCAACACCACCCCTGCACCAGTGTGCCATCCCGCAGAGCGGCACATTATTTTGAGAGGAGAAAGTGCGGCACTCAGCCACTTCTGGGATTAATTTGATTAGATTTGATTTGATTCCATTTATTGTCATTGTCTTCAAGTAAGAGACAACAAAATGCTATTTCCCATACAGTCATACAAACAAACAAAACACAAAAACACAGAACACAGTAGTCCACAACACAAACATCCCCACAGCGGCACCAAAATTCCCCACTGTGAGGGAAGGAACCAAAGTCCAGTCAACGTCCTCGCTGATGTTCCCCGATGTTCACCCGTGGTCGTGACCTCCCAAGCACCCCATAGTCGCCGCTACAGGTGGCCCGATGTTCAAGCCCTTTCGCCGGCAACGATGGAACCCCGCGTCGAACGGAAGAATGTCCTCAGCGGCCTGGACCTCTGAATCGGCCACCGCCCACCGAAGTCCGCGGCTCCCGAAGTCCACAGGCCGAGCTGGGCGGAGATTCAACACTGGCGGCCCCCGGCAAAGGGTCCCAAGATGTTAGTCAGCGCCGCCCGCATTGGGAGCTGCGTGGACCACAGCTCCGCGATGTCGATGCAACAGGCCTAACACTCTGGAGCTTCGAACGGCGATCCGAGGTAAGGCATCGCTCGCTCCGGGATGTATCCAGCCCTGCGCCAACGCTGCTGAAGCTCTAGGCTGGTCCCGGCAGGAAAGGCCACGCCAATCCAGTTGGTAGGCCGCGAGGAGGGGGGGTGAGGGCCCAACTCGGATAATAGTCGCATCCTCGCCAGGAAGTGACTGAAGGACGGTCCCCCCCTTAACATACCCCTCTCCCCAACATAAAACAGCAAAAAAAAAAACCCAAAACATACTTTAAACATACAAAAATTATAAAAGACAAACAGACTTGAGGCGGAGGCAACCATTAACAGCGCCACCGGATGTCACTGGATGATAGTGATGTTGGGGG
Source organism: Raja brachyura (assembly GCA_963514005.1). The sequence goes on from OY740789.1 coordinate 57,823,500, forward strand.
AATGGTTCTTCTGTGAGCAAGATGCACCGGATATTATTAGGCTGATATGCTGTAGCTCAGTAGGGATACATCTCTGCATGTTCCCAGTTTTTTGCAGGTCATTCAAATCTTTCTTTTTGCTACAGCTCAAAACTCTTGAAAAAAAAATCATAACATGTCTGAGACTGAACTTGTGACTATGTGTATCCATAGAAAGCAAATCAATAAGTGATAAGGACTGAGTGCATTAGAAATTAAGGCTTGGGTTTGCCTTTGGTGGGACGATAAATTATATACCAAAATTTAGCATCCTCATGTCAGATTGTGAATCCAGATTGAGAAAGGTATTTTGACATGTAGAAAGGAGTTTCTACATTGTTGAATTAAACATACAGTATCTGCCTCTGAGTATAAATAATATGTAGTTTACCTTATCCTCTCTATTAATTCAATTCTCTCCTGTCACTCTCTCTGCAGTTGGCCTGCCTGTCTGTCTGATACCAGATAACCAGAACCAACACTTTACCTTCACCACTACACTTTTCCCCCATCTTAGGCTGAAGTTGGCCATCTGTAACTTTGTGCTTCTCTGTTTCTCAGTAGAACTGTATGGATCTCAAAAGCACGTTTTTCTGTGACCGCGTGGGTTTTCTCTGCATGCTCCAGTTTCCACACTCCACAGGTGAACAGGTTTGTTGGTTAATTGGCTCTGGTATAAAGATTGTAAATTGTCCCGAGTATGTGGGATAGTGCTAATGTATGGGGTGATCACTTGTTGGCGCAAATTCAGTGGGCTAAAGGACCTGTTTCTACACTGTGTCGGGCAGACTCCTTCTGGACGTGCAGCTGAGAAGCAGAGGCCGGAGCCTCGCGGGCAGGAACCTCACGGGTTGGAGGTGGAGCCTCGCGAGTTGACGAAGCCCGCGGTTGGGGGGGCCTGGATCAGTGCCATGGAGGCGTCCGGAGAGGACCAGGCAGTGATAGTGGAGAGGTCAGTGTGGCGGTCGATGATGATGCTGACAGATGGACAAGGATGGACATGTGGAAGTGAGGACGGCAGTGCCGGTGGAAAGAACAAAGGGGCACCTGGCGTGAGGGAACCACTGTGAGGGAGGGGGGAGTGTGGGAGAATAAAGGTGGACCTGGCATTGGGGTACACTAGTAACTTTATGAACGCCCTTTATGGGCAATTATTAAAGAAATAAACTTTTAAACTATTAAAGCAAATCATTTCACTGTGACTTGTCACATGTGAACATAAAGTATTCGATTTAATTCACTTCAAGTCTGAAAGTCTAAAATCCAAAGCTGTTGGTATTTCTCAAAATGATAGGTTACAATTGTTTGACTTTCATTTGGATTGACCGGGCTTGAAGGATTATGGTCATTTTAATCGCTTCATAATTAGACCAGAACAGAATGGAACAAAGATAAAAAGCTGTTGAATTTGCAACATTTGGAATGAACAAAATCCCGTTGATTAGATTATTTGTACTTATCTGCATGACATTTAAATGGTACAAAGGTTGAGCTGGGGACAATCTCACCCTTACATATGGGAGAGAATAAAGCATTTGCCAGATACTAAATTAGTGTTACACCCACCACCTCACCCCAGGCCCCTTGCTTAATTGATGAATGACAATTAAGACTGATTAAGATTAATGATCAGTGTAGCATTTTGTACAGCAGCATGTTCAACTGAGCACTCTGTAATCAAACCAATTATCCACCGCTGTTGTTTATCAGATTTGAAATGATAATCCCATGCTAAACATTTACACAAATATATCTCAATAGTTATAATAGTTATAAGAGCCATACATTTTAAATGGAATTTACTGGACAAAAACAATTCCAATTATTGATCAGAGATAACATTATTTTTTACTGAGTGATGGGAAAGATGAACTTTTATTTACTTAAAACTTCTTTCGAGGACAATGCAACCTCACATGGCATGGTATTTCCACAGCAAAGTGAATTTGTGTCTATTGCAATTCATGTCAGCTATTTTTTCTATTTTATTCTTTGCTAAATTATTTTGCAATGACTGAGGGGACTGTTATGATAAAGATGTCTGATTATTTGATTAGGTTTACGTTTATAAAGAATGTTTAATATTTCTTCTTTTAATGCACATAGGCTCTTGCCCAGAGTTGGGGAATCAAGAACCAGAGGACATAGAATTAAGGTGAGGGGGAAAATATTTAACAGGAGCCTGAGGGGAATTTTATTTTTACACACAGGGTGATGGGTGTATGGAAAGAGCTGCCAGCGGAGGGAGCTGAAGCAGGTACTGTTGCAACGTTTGAGAAACATTTAGATAGGTGCATGGATGGAATAGATTTAGAGGGATATGCCAAACGCAGGCAGATGGGACAAGTGTAGATGGGATATGTTGGTCGGGGTGGGCAAGTTGGGCCGAAGGGCCTGTTTCCAAGCTGTATGACTTTTTAAGGAACACCATGTTGTGAAATGGTTCTGATTTGTTCAACAAGTTATAATGTACTTGTCATTTTTGAAGAATACTGAGCATTGATGTCATCATATCTATTTCTGAAGTCGGCAATAAACACAACTTGCATTCATGCAGCACTTTTAACACAGTAAAATGTTTCTAACCACTCAATTGGAATGTTATAAAACAAAATTTGACAACTTACGCCATGTTGCTTATAAGAAGCATTGTAAAGGTGGAAGTAGGTTCAGTGGACTGAGGATGAAGCTTAGTGCCACAGCACAAAAACATAGCCGAAAGTGGCAGAGTGAATGAGATTGGGGATAATGCAGAGGGTGGATGAGGAGGAACTCAGATAGCAGTAGCTAGTCTATGAATCAGGAATCTATCAAGTACTCAAAGGCCAGCTTTTGCAATCGCATTATGCAGTTTATTTCAGTTGATATACTTGTTAGTCTATCAAGTATTTTGTGTTTTTCAACCACCTCTGGATTGCTCCAAACCAGCTGCCATTTCCTGAATTACAGCAACTATTAATAGGTATATCACAATTAAGCACCTGCTGTTCCCACCAGTTTGTACAATTCACAAATAAATGAAGGAAAATAGTTTACTCAGTGAGGACATTGAGGTGTGGGTTAAGATATTGTCATTTTCTATGAGACCCCTAAGTTATCCCCTGTTCTGGATTACTGGAACAGATATGTTATAGGATTGGACTTTAAGGTGTTTGGAGCTGACTGCACCAAAAAAATCTCTATTTTCTGTTTAGTTGTTATTTAATTGATTTTTTTTTCAATGGACGTAAACATAGAGGGTCTGGTTAGTACTTTTGTAAACTACATTAAAATTAGTGAAGAGACAAACAGTGTTGAAGAAAATATATAAGTAAGTTTATTGGCCAAGTATTTACATACAAGGAATTTGCCTTGGTGCTCCACCCACAAGTAACAACATGACATACAGTGACAGTTATGAATGACTCCAAAAACTAAACATTAATAAAAATAAAACATTAATGATAAAATACCATTAATCAACCATGTGAACCAACAAAATACCAGATCAAAGGGAGGCTACAGATTTTACTTCAGAGTCAGCCCCACCAGGCGCATGCGCGTCATCACGTTGCTTTGAACGGAGCTGCAGAACGCAGCTCCGCTAGTGGTAAGTAGAAAACCTCGCAGTTGCTTGGTAAGTGTTTTTAAAAAACTTTCCAGCAAGAGTTAAGCTCCATAAGGCTGGCTTGCGAGATAGCAGGAGCCTGTGGTACAGCGGGAGGAGGAAGCGTGGGTCACGCAGCATTGCGGTCCCATCGCAGTGATCGGGAAAATAGATAAGTGTGGTGCCGGTTCCGATACCGGTGGCCGTTATTTCCGTAGTTAATAACCCTCCAGCTGCTCTAGTGTCGCAGTGCACTGAGGCCACAACGATAGGAAAGTACATACAAGATCTGCTCTGAGTATGTGTTACCAGATGCAGTTTTCTTAGTTTTATGCACAAATACACAAGAAAATGTAAAAGAAAGAAAGTTCCTCCAAGACAGGACAAGAATGTGGGGGAGACTGGAAATGGAGAAAATGCTCCACACTTTACTCAGTCAAGGGTCCAAAGACCCAAAGATTCCCAGGCAGCCTCCGAAGGAGTTCCATACCCGGAGTATGGTGCCTGTTAAAAATGGGGATCTGACTCTCCAGTGTCTTGTTTAGGTCTGGATGAGGTCTTCCTAGAGCAAGACTAAAATGCTCCAAACTTTAATCAGTCAAGGGTCCAAAGACTCAGAGATTTCCCAAGCAGCCCCTGAGGGGGTTCCATATCAAGAATATGGTGCCAAAACAACATGGGAATGTGAACCTCCAGAGCCTTGTTTAGGTCTGGAAGAAGTCTCCTTTGAGCAAGTCTCAGGAGTGCCAGGGCGGCAGGAGACTGACCCTGAAGGTGGTGTTTTTGGTCTTGAATTCCCCCCCACAGCACAAGAGTAAAACTCCAGGTGTACCTGATGTAACACAATCCTTTGCGATACCAGAAGGGAACGTTGAGGCCATGGAAGAAAATCTGGTGGCCAACATAAACTATTTGGTTTCTCACCAGCTCCACCAGTTTCTCTGTTATGACTGAAACAGCTGAAAAATATATATAAAACACCTCTCTATTGTGCCTCGCTCAGGGTGCCAACAGTAAACTCAGTAATTTGGGCACCCATGAGTGTAATGATGCGAGGGCAGAAAATGTTTTTTCAGCATGTCCTCTAGCTGATATCAGTTGGCATCACTGCATTTGGGAAAGACATACAAGGGTCGATAATGTCCAAAACTCATAAGGACATGCTTGCGTTATTCTGCAATGCCTAATTGAACCTAATTGTATGAGGATAATGTTTGCCAACATTATACCCAAAAAATGCAGGACTATGTAGGGCAAATAATATCCAGGCACCAGATTAATTATTGGGGAAAATCTGCCAAAACAATTAAGGATATTTGCCTTATAAAATATTTCATCCCTGCTCTGAGAAAACAAGCAGGTTGAATATGAAGGGGGTTTGATTCTGGGAGACCAGCAGAGGCAGGGAGATGGGTACAAAGTATTATACCCAATACAGCCCACATCAACCCTTATATTGGGAGAAGGACATCTTCTAGTTTATTTACGGAGGAACAGAAACTTCATTCCATCACTGATAGAACTTCTGGGGAACAACCTCCGGTTGGGGGTAGATTACAATTGTTTTATAATGTATGATGCTACATAATATCTGATCGATTTGGTGTTTGCTGCACCAGAAACTCATCAGGTAGAAAAATATATTCCCAGACAGAAGAAAGATGGGGGGTTGCAGAGTCATTCTGGACCTCACAAACATAAATTCATATGTTCAGTATAGGCATTTAAAAATGTCTTTCAACACTGTAAGCAGTTGTTAAGTAAGACATTTAGTAGTAAGACTGCTATATGGCTACTATTAACCTAAAAGAAAAGATGCCTTATTATTCAGTACAAATTCATCATTATCGCAGGTAATTTAAATTAATTGGATGGGTCAGCTGAGGCAATTTAAAGAATTACCTAATGGGTTAACTTCAGCTCTCAGGCTGTTCACAAAATTATTGAAACCAGCACTGGTGTTACTGAGGGCTCAGAATCACATTGTAATGGCTTATCTAGAGAATATGTTAATTGTAAATGCCACTCAGGAGACAGCTGAAGAACTGGTTTCAGCAACCATAAGCCTATTGAAAGGCTAGGGTTTCTGTCCATCCAACAAAATCTAAGTTACAGCCATTCCAAACAATTGATTATTTGGGGTTTGTCATTAATTCAGTTGATATCTCAGTAACTTTGCCAACAGATAAGGTTGGGGATATTACAAATGCCTGTACTTGTCTCGCTGAGAGACCTTACCCCTCCATCCGATAAGTAGCTACGGTTATTGGTAAAATGGTAGCAGCATTCCTGCTGTCGAGTTTGGACCTCTGCACTATCAAAGTCTGCAAAGAGCAGAGAACAAGCACTAAAATAAATAAATAAATAAATAAATAGAAATAAATACATTTAAATTAAAAATAAAAGCAAAAAAAAAGTGTGCAGGTCATTTTGATAGGTCCATGCAGATACCAACTAAAGATTTAGCTGAATTGCAATGGTGGATTCTCAATGGTGCACAAGCTACTAGAAAATATTTTGGTTCAGCAACCTTACAGAGGTATTACAAACTGATGTGAGTGCTCTCAGATGTGGGGCTATGGACAGCGCCACCAGTTGTGGTGGTCGATGGACTGTCCAAGATGATTTAATTCTCCACACACATGGTATCAATTATTTGGAGTTATTGGGGGCGTTTTATGGATTGATAGTTTATTGTTCTACAATGAATAACTTACATGTTCAATTAAAAGTAGACAATATCACAGCTGTGGCATATATCAATCACATGGGGGGAGTAAGATCAGTATCATGTAATAATCTGATCAACCTCATGTGGCACTGGTATATCTCCAAAAATATATGGTTTCAGCTATCTATCTAACAGGGAGAGACAATATTGTGGCAGACAACAGGTCACGAAAGTTCAATGACAATACAGAATGGATGTTAAATCCAGAAGTTTTCAAAAAGATTGTCAACGGTATGGGTTACCAAATATTGATCTGTTTGCATCCAGATTAAATCTCCAGTTGCCTAAATATGTCTCATGGGAGCCAGACCCAGGAGCATTAGCGGTGGATGCATTCTCGCTACATTGGGGAAGTTTAGTCTTCTATCCTTTTCCCCATTTTGCCTGATTAGGCAATGTCTCACCAAAATATATATTATATATACACTGTATATATATATATATATATATATATATATAAATATATACACTGCATGTAATCTTGGGGAGATCAGATCTTGAAATTTCTTATCAAATTCTGTACTCAGGCCATCCGGGCCCGCTGCTTTTCCATTATTTAATGATCCGATTGACTCCTCAATATCTTTTATTGATATATCCGCATTTAACAAGTCTCTACCTCCCTGATCTAAGCTGTTAATATTACATTTTTGTAGAAATGTATCCATTTCATCCATTTGTCCTGTTATTTTTGATGAATAAAGACTTTGATAATATTGTAAAAATATATCATTGATATCTTTTGGTAAGGTCGATATATTGCCATTCTCAGATCTAATTCTATGTATCATTTTTTCGTCCTCTCGCTTTCTAAGTTGTCGAGCCAACAATTTTTGCGGTTTATCTCCAAATTCAAAGTGCACTTGTTTAGTTTGTTGATAAAGTTTAATTACTTGATTGGAATATATTTTATTTAGTTTATATTTTAATATTGCAATTTTATTACTTAACAATTTAGAGGGCTGTTTTGTATTCTCCATATCTAATTGTTTTATCTCTTTTTCCAAGTTTTGTTCCGTCTTTCTATTTTCTTTATTAAAGTATGCTTGTGCCGATATTATAGCTCCGCGCATAAATGCTTTAAATGTATCCCAAAGTAATGATGGTGAAACTTCAGGTTTGTCATTAGTTTCAAAGAATAATTTAATCTGTTTTACCAGATAATCATAACAAGCCTTATCCTTTAATATTTCGGGATTAAACCTCCAATTATTAGATTCTTATTTAGAATAATGGAGAAATTCCAATTGGGGGATAGATTTTGTAAATGGATAAGAATTCTATATTCGAATCCCACTGCAAGAATATTAACTAACCAAATATTGTCAGCTAAATTTAAGCTTCATAGGGGTTGTAGACAAGGATGTCCGCTGTCGCCTTTGTTATTCGCTATGGTGATAGAGCCTTTAGCTGAAAGGATCAGATCTGAACCAGAAATATATGGATATAATACTGATACTACAACTAATAAAATATCTTTATATGCAGATGATGTATTAATTTATATTACAAAACCAGAGATCAGTATACACAAGCTATTTAATGTTATAACTAAATTTGGCAGATTTTCTGGATATAGAATTAACTGGAATAAAAGTGAGATTATGCCTATAACCGGAATAAGATCAAATATATTGCAACAATATCCACTAAAAATAGTTACGGATAAATTTAAATATTTAGGTATTAATGTATCTAAATCCTATAACTCATTAATTAAATCTAATTATCCCCTATTATTAGATAAACTTAGAAAAAATATTTTATACTGGAAAACACTTCCTATATCTATGATTGGTAGAATAAATGCTATAAAAATGATATTTTTACCACAACTGCTATACTTGTTTCAAGCTATTCCTTTCTATCTCCCAAAGAGTTTTTTAAAAAAAATAGATAACATTGTCAATAGTTTTATTTGGGATTATAAAAATCATAGAATAAGTAAAAAACATTTATGTAAATCAAAAATAAATGGAGGATTAGCACTTCCAAATTTTTTGTACTATTTTTGGGCAGTCCAGATTAAGAATATGAATTTTTGGTGGGTAAATTTGGATTACGAACCAACATGGTTAAAGATGGAAAAGGAAGATTGTTTACCTTTTAATGTAAGTTCAATTCTTTTTGCGCCAAGAGAAATACAAAATAAAATTTATAGGAACAACCCTATAATTCATAGCAATAGACGTATTTGGAAACAAATAGTCAAGACTTTATGTTTGGATAATTTGTCTCTTAAACTACCAATTATGAATAACCCTTTATTTAAACCCTCTATATTAGATAGGGGGTTTAGACAATGGGAGGATTTAGGAATTTATAGGATTGAACATCTGTATAGAAAGGGAAATTTTTTTTTATTTCATGAGTTACAAGAAATTTATGGGTTACCACCACATAATTTGTTTAGGTATCTACAAATTAGAGATTATATTAAGTCTAACACACAAGATTATAAAATTAAAGAACCAGGATTATTAGATGAAGTATTTAATAAACATCCAAATTCAGAAAAATTTATAGCTTATATATATAATCTTATTTTGGATAGGGAGAATCCAACAACAGAAATATACCGTCAAGCATGGGAAAATGAAATTGGTTTATCTATAACAAAAGAATCTTGGGAAGAAAGTTTACAACGCATACATCGCTGTTCATTAAACGCGAGGCATACATTGATACAATTTAAAGTTTTATATAGGTTACATTATTCAAAAACCAAATTAAATAGAATTTTTCCTAATGTCTCTCCTATTTGTGATAAATGTCAGAATTTAGAGGCTAATTTAATACATAGTTTTGTAACGTGTTCAAAACTTAGTTATTATTGGACAGAAATCTTTAGAGTTATATCTGAAGTTCTTAGAGTTAAACTGGATCCAGAACCAAAGTTAATAATATTAGGAATTCCGGATTCACAATGCGTATTAACAGTAAATCAAAGAATTTTCTTAGATTACTGTTTGATAATAGGGAAAAAAATAATATTGAAATTTTGGAAGGGAACATTAACCCCCATAATTAAAATGTGGACAGCAGAGATGTTGGAGACTTTGTATTTGGAAAGAATCAGATTTGTCCTAATGGACAAATGTGAAATCTTTGAACAAATATGGTCTCCATATATACAATATTTGAAGGGCTAGCTGTTCTTGGCTTTACTACTCAATGGGTACTAGACAGGATTTGACGAAAAAAATATGGATTTTCTAATTGGGTTTTGTGTACACGTCCCCGCAATACGACGTTATAATTACAATACATTTTGTTGTTTCTATCTTAAATATTCATATTATACCATATATTGTTCATAAAGGGGAATTATATATATATACTGAATAGATATATACTAAGTAGTGTTTGTTTTCTTTTTCTTTTTTTTTTACTTTGACTTTTTATCTTTTTTTATTATTCAAACACAATCATTTTCTTTCTTTTTTTTTTCGATTTAAAGTCTATTCCTTTTTTTTAATTCTTTCTTTATTTCTAAAAAACAGAAGATAATAATAGCGAATATGATAGTTGTACATTTACTGAATTACGTTGGTATTTGTAAATTTGTTTTACTACTTGGAAATTACTACATCTAATAAAAATATTATTAACAAAATAGAGCAAGACTCCGCCGCAGGAATTTTGGTGGTTTCAAACTGGCCTACACAGCCATTGTTCCCATTGGTGCTCAGAATGACTCAGCCATTCATGACAATCCCCAGTTGCCGTAACAGGAGAAAGTCATCCATTACATGATCGTATTAATTGTTAATCTGCAGGTTCTGACCAGACCATTACAAGGGCTTGGACTGTCGGATAGGTCCATGGATGTCATAACTGCAGCTTGGCGAGATAGCACTAAGAAACAATATATGTCTCATATAAAGAAATGGGAAATCTTTTGTATACAGTCAGATATATTTTATCATACTGCAAATATATTGGATGTTTGGAGTTCCTTGCTATGTTGCACCTGAGGTATAGTGCCATTAATAGTGCTTGGAGTGCTTTGTCCTATTTAGGACAATTTTCAGAACGACAATCTATCGGGTCTCATCCGTTAATATCCCGATTTATGGGAGGAATTTTTAATAAAAATCCTACCAAACCAAGATATACAGAAATCTGGGATGTCAGTATAGTTCTCACATTGCTTTGGCAGTGGGCTCCAATTACGTCACTGTCTTTTCAGAAGTTAATATTTAAAGTGGTTATGCTCATGGCATTAGAATCAGCACAATGAGTACAAACATTACAAATGTTGCGGTTAGATTGTTTGCAGTTGTCTGTTGATAAAATTACTTTTTATGTCTATGATCTAAGCAAGTAAAGCAGGCCAGGAAAGGCTGGAACCAAGGTAATCTTTAAAGCATACCCTGTCAACCATACATTGTGTGTGGTTAAGCATCTGACTCAATATATTGAAGTAACTAAGAGTCTCTGAGATTGTGAGACACCAATGCTCTTTACCCACAAAAAACATATAAAAAAGTGACAACCTATTTCTAGATGGTTAAAACAGGTTCTGTATTTAGCTGGAGTTCACACTCATGTGTTTAAATCTCACTCCACAAGGGCGGCATCAATGTCCGCGGCAAAGGCGCAGGACGTCCTGCTCGACCAAATTCTAGAGGCCACAAGATGGTCTAAAGAAGTAACTTTTTCTAGATTTTATGATAAACCTGTTGTCGCAGTGCCAGGGTTTGCACATGCTGTGTGGGTTCTGTTCAATTTGTTTGCTTTGTTTCATATCATTTGTTGTAATTTTCCCCGGGATAGAGGGGTTATTACTTTCCTTTGTTATTATTATTATTATTATTATTAACATAGTTACTGAATAATTTGAAGCAATGTTCAATATGCTATTTATTCACTGCTGTGTCAACTGAAGCAGTGTGTCGTATGGAGTGAATCTACAGCATGAAAATCACAGAGCTTTAAAATCTTCACGTAGTCACTCACTTGACTCCGAAGTAAAATGGTAAGATTAAACGAGAACTTACCTGTTCGAAGTTTGATCTTTATTTTATGAGGAGTTATCATGAGGGATTATGTGCCCTCCGCTCCCGGCCCTCATAATCTAAAGGATCATCAGGTAGTTCTAATCTCCTGTAAGCTTTACTATCTTACTTCGGCTATCGGTTTCTGTGTTTTTCACACCGCTGCTTTGAAGTATGACGCGCATGCACCTGGCGGGGCTTCTTCACGTAATCCTTCATCGTAACTCCTCATAAAATAACGATCAAACTTCAAACAGGTAAGTTCTTGTTTAATCTTACTATTTTTGACTTTTGAGTAGAGCAACTACTCGTGGATAAAAACTGTTTTTATGTCTGTCTGTGGCAGCTTTGACAGTCCGGATTCGCCTTCCAGAGGGAAGTGATTCAAAGTTCGTGGCCAGGGTGAGAGGGGTCAGAGATAATCTTGCCCGCACACTTCCTAGCCCTTGCAGTGTACTATTCATCAATGGAGGGAAGGTTGCAGCCTATAACCTTCTCTGCTGATCGGATGATTCGCTGCAGCCTCCAGGTGTCGTGCTTGGTGGCTGAGCCAAACCAGACCATGATGGAGAAGGTGAGAACAGACTCTATGATGGCCATGTAGAATTTGGACCATCATTACCTGTGGCAGATTGTGCTTCCTCAGCTGCCGTAGGAAGTACATCCTCTGTTGTGCCTTTTTGACTGTGGAGTTGAGCCACAGTTGTCTGTTTGACTGTGGAGTCGACAGTTTGACTGTGGAGTCGAGCCATAGTTGATCAATATCCCATAATGGGATATAGAACAATTACAGAACTGGGCGGAAAAATGGCAGATGGAGTTTAATCTGAGCAACTATGTATTGCACTTTGGGAAAATATACAGTTAAGACCCTTATAACACTGATATAAAGAGGGATATCCCCCAACGCAAAACTCCAACACTCACCCATACACGAGGCGATGTTCATTAAAAATGCTGATCCCGGCTCGGCAACCCTCCCCCAACTGCACAGGCATGCCGACAGGTTGTTAAGCGAGTAAAAATGGCGATCTTAAAACGGCGGCCCGCACCGGCAGGCACGGCTGACGGGTCCCCATTGTGACACCAATGATCGGCGTTATGACGCGAGTCATAATGTCGAACTCAAAATGGCGGCAGTCCAACTGCGCAGGCGCGGCTGACGACCTTAAATTGGCAACGCCCAACTGTGCATGCGCTGATAGCGGGCCCGGCAACCCTCCCTCAACTGCGAATATGCCGTTGATGGGGCCAGAAAGTGAGCGCAGTTAACGGTAAAAAAAAGAAAAGCTTATTAAGAGAATAATTTGGGAATTACTTTGTCAAATTGAACAAAACTTGCTACTGCACATCCCTGGTGGGCCTAAAATGGAGCGCTATTGCGTATCGTTTTGGGTGTATTTCTGGCATATACAGGCATGCATAAAATATGACATTTTTTAGCTATATTTTAGATGTTTATAAAGGGAAATACTTTGTCAAATCAAACAAAACTTGCTACTTCACACCACAGGGTATGGTGAGTAAGGTGGGCCAAAAAGTGTTGCGCTATCGTGTACGGTTTTGGCTGTATTTCGGGAACATATATATATACAAACAAATATATATATACATACAAGATGAGAGTTTTAGTTATATATACTAGACCAACTGGGACCCGTTGGGTCCCTGTCACATGGGAGGCCTGATCCCCCAATGCAACCCATTCCCCCAATGCAATATTCCACCACTCACCAATAGCCCCCACAGGAGGCCTGGTCTCCCAACGCAACATGTTCCTCAAGGCATCTTCTACCACTCACCCGTTCCCCAACGCAAAATTCCACCACTTACCCCATAATTCCACCACTTACCCCACAATTCCACCTAGTCCGCCAACTGCCCAAATTACAAGGTTAATTCCCGGGATGGTGGGACTGTCATATGCTGAGAGAATGGAGCAGCTGGGCTTGTACACACTGACGTTTAGAAGGATGGGAGTGGATCTTATTGAAACATATAAGATTATTAAGGGGTTGGACAAGCTAGAGGTAGGAAACATGTTCCCGATGCTGGGGGTGTCCAGAACCAGGGACCACAGTTTAAGAATAAAGAATAAGCCATTTAGAACGGATATGAGGAAACATTTTTTCTCACAGAAAGCGGTGAGTCTGTGGAATTCTTTGCCTCAGAGGGCAGTGGAGGCAGGTTATCTGGATGCTTTCAAGAGAGAGCTAGATAGGGCTCATAAATAGCGGAGTCAGGGGATATGGGGAGAAGGCAGGAACGGGGTACTGATTAGGGATGATCAGCCATGATCACATTGAATGGCGGTGCTGGCTAGAAGGGCCAAATGGCCTACTCCTGCATCTATTGTCTATTGTCTATTGTGCAGAGCTGCTCATTTTGCCTTATTCACCCTCCCTCATTTTAAATTTAAAAAAAGGCAATTGTACATGCTGGACTCAGTGTACTTGGATAGCAACATTGTTGCGAGCAGGTCTACAATCCCATTGTGATGTCATAGCTGTAAGCACAGGGTAGCCATTTTTGTCAAGTTGGGTTTTTGTAAATTAAAAAATGTTAATAACTTGTAAAATACAACATCAATCTGAAGAAAACGATACCCCAAGACAATTGTGAGTAAGGTGGAGAAATTTTTTTTTGTGCTATCATCTACCGTTTTCGTGCATTTCAGATCATAAATAGCTGGCAAACAAATAAGTATGCTCACTCACAGACCAGATGAGAGTTTTAGTAATATATACTAGGCCAACTGAGACCCGTTGAGGCCCTGTTACACGGGGGACCTGGTCCCCCAATGAAATATTCCACCACTCACCCATAGCCCCCATGGGAGGCCTGGTCCCCCAACACAACCCATTCCCCAAGGCAATATTCCACCACTCCACTGTTTCCCCAATGGGAGGCCTGGTCCCCCAATGCAACCCATTCCCTAAAGCAATATTATACCACTCACCCATTCCCCCAACACAATATTTCACCACTCACCCATAGCTCCCACTGCGCAGGGATTGCTCCTTTCACCTTATTCAAAATTCAGTATACTGTGACTTTAAAATATGTTTTTAAATGCACCCTCCCTCCATGCTGCCAGGAATATACTTGCTGCCATGAATATTAAAAAAAGGGATAGCAACATTGTAGCTTGCAATTGCACTTGCTCCTGCGGACAGCCAGACAGGACTGAGTGTGCTGAGATTGCAACATTGTAGCATTATGATGTCATAGCTGCAGATATAGCTTCAGAGTGAAGAATTGTTTTGTCAAATCTTGACTTCTTAAATTAAAAAATGTGAAATCATTTGTGAAATACAACATCAATGTGAACAAAACTTTATACAAATGACCACTGGACAAAGGTGAGTAAGGTGGTGGAAAAATTGTTGCGCTACCATGTACCGTTTTTCCGTGGGTCTGTGGTCATATGGGGAGAGAGAGGGGGAGAGAGAGGGGGAGAGAGAGGGGGAGAGAGAGGGGGAGGGGGAGGGGGAGGGGGAGGGGGAGGGGGAGGGGGAGGGGGAGGGGGAGGGGGAGGGGGAGAGGGAGAGGGAGAGGGAGAGGGAGAGGGAGAGGGAGAGGGAGAGGGAGAGGGAGAGGGAGAGGGAGAGGGAGAGGGAGAGAGAGAGAGAGATATGAGGAGGATATGGATCGCATGCAGGCAGAGGAGATTTATTTAACTTGGCATTACATTCAACATGGACATTGTGGGCTGGAGGGCCTATTCCTGTTCTATTCCCCTATGTTTTTGATGATGCAAATTGCAAGGGTGCCTTCGGCTAAACTTTGGATACTGAAAATAGTTCCCCAGCTTTCCAGCAATTAGTTCAAATTAAATAATAATAATGAAAATTCAGTTCTAGGCACCATGTTATCGGAAAGATGTTGTCAAGCTTGAAAGGGGTCAGAAAAGATTTACGAGAATGTTGCCAGGACTACAGGGTGTGAGCTATATGGAGAGGTTGAGTAGGCTGGGTCTCTATTCCATGGAGCGTAGGTGGTTTAGGGGAGGGCTTATAGAGGTATACAAATCATGAGAAGAATAGATCGGGTAGATTCACAGTCTTTTGCCTAGAGTAGGGGAATCGAGGACCAGAGGACATAGGTTCAAGGTGAAGGGGAAAATATTTAATAGGAATCCCAGGGGTGACTTGTTTACACAGTGGTGGGTGTATGGAACAAGCTGCCAGAGGAGATAGTTGAGGCTGGGACTATCCCATCCTTTAAGAAACAATTAGACAGGTTGGTATATGACAGGTTTAGAGGGATATGAAACAAGCGCAGGCAAGTGGGACTAGTGTAGCTGGGACATTGTTAGCAGTGTGGGTGAGTTGGGCCGAAGGGCCTGTTTCCACACTGTATCACTCTATGACTCTATGTGAATCTACAGTAAATTATAGCTATTAGTTAAAGGTAAGGTTAAAATATAACTGCTTTAATTGCAATGGACTCCTAAAATTAAAAATAAAATCCAACTTGTGT
Organism: Raja brachyura; assembly: GCA_963514005.1. The sequence continues at coordinate 57,839,317 of OY740789.1, forward strand.
TTCGTAAACACATTTAAACTGTATGGCAATCTAAGTTTAAATATATTTTAACGGAATAGGGTATTTTAAAATGTTATGTGCAGTTAAATTTAAATTCCTGTATTTTTTGTAGAATAAGAATGTATTTTCATTATTCTTTATCTATAGCTAAGATTAGAGTTTCAAGTCGGTTCAAGAAACTGAATTCATGCTTCTGGACCTCCTGCCTTACAGCGGCAGCATGAAGAGGGCATTGCTGGAAATCTGAAATAAATTCAGAAAATACATTAAGCTGCTCCGACTGCATCTGCGGGAACAGAAAGAATTAATGTTTCAGAATGATGTCTCTTAATGTCTCTTTCTCTTTCCATAAACTCTATCTGACCTGCTGAATATAAGCAGCATTTACTTGAAATGTTATTATTGTTTGCTTATTTTGTAAACTGCTCCTACAGGTCACATTTATACCCATTTAATGGGACATGAGAGAGAACAAAAGTAGAGCAAAAATGAAAAGTGACTTCTTGGACTTTCCCTTAAAAGTCCCACAATACTCTTAAATAGGCATCACGAGCAATGAATCTGTTCACAAAACAGTGCACTTGGGAAGCTGGACATCATTGATTAGCTCGTGTAAGCCATCTTTAGTTGCCTCGGCAAGTTGGTCGGCATTCTCTTTGATCTTCTAATTGAGAAGTCGTGTAGAAGTAAAGAACCCAACAGTTTAACAACAGACCATTTAATGGATAATGCCTTCTAGGAAAGGGCTCGCTGTTCTTTCTTTTTTGAAGTGTGGGGAAGAATGTTTGTAAGAGGGCTTAAAAATGATTAAGAAAATGATCTTCTAAAGGTGTATAAAATCATGACAAGAATAGATTGGGTGGATGCACAGTCTCTTGCCCAAAGTAGGGGAACTGAGGGCACAGGGGAAGGGGAAAAGATTTAAGAGAAATATGAGGGGCAACATTTTCACGCAAAGGGCGGTGGGTGTATGCAACATTTAAGAAACCATTAGACAGGTACATGGATAGCACAGGTTTGCAGGGAAATGGGCCAAACGAAGGCAGGTGAGACTAGTGTAGCTGGGACATTTTGGATGGTGTGGGTAAGTTGGACTGATGTGCCTTTTCCATGCTGTCGGACCCTATGACTCTATAACAAGGAACTGCAGATGATGGTTAATACCAAAGATAGACACAAATTGTTGGAGTAACTCAAAGGAGTAACTCAAAGGGTCAGACAGCATCTCCGGAGGTAAAACTGGTTTGCCTGTTGGATTCAGCCATTCTCTGCTCCGTTCAGCTGCCAGGTTTCATAAGTAACTGCAAATGTGTGAAGATTATGCTTCCTCTCTGCATTTACATCATGGACCAACCCTAGGATGCAACTCAGTTAAAACTGGAATTGGTCTGGCACAAGGCATCTGGTTTTCCGGTTTCATTAAAATTGCCTATGGAAGCAAAGCCCCGTCTACTCATGCCCATGGAAGGGTTGAAAATTGGGGGGAGATCAATGGATAAAGTAGATCGCTCATGAAGTCCATGTGCCACCATTTGTATCAAAAGGCCCTGAAACAAAACATTTTGCACAATTAGAACTCCAATATCAATGCTGATCCTTTGATAAAAATAAATCAATTCAAATTAATTTCATGTTTTAAGTTTTATCATGTGTGTTTTAGTATTAAATCTCAATCATCTTCAAAACATATTGGTGCTGCCTGCTTTTCCTACATTGCAAGTTAAAGTACAATTTAATCTATTTTCTGTTAAGGTTCAAAGGGGTGCTTAATTAGTATTGTCTTTGCTCCTGATTTCCTATCTACTTCTTGTAATAGGAAAAGAAAGACCGAGGAAAGAATTAAGCAGGTCTAATCATTGACGTCATGTCTAGAATTACCAACTGCTTAAAATTCCCAACCAGTGATTTCTGTGCTTCACTTTATGTACTGATGGGTACACAAATAAAGTTAATATCAGAAGGCTACTGGTACTATTGGGACTAAAAGTACAAATTGAAACCCCAGAATGGAAAGGCTATAATGGACCTGATCTATTCTGCAGATTATCTTCCTTCTTAGATGACACAAATCTACTGTATTGTCACCTTAATTAAGGCATCTCCTTAATTAATAATGAGAGGATCAGAGTGAACAGAATGGAAAATAGAATGGTTGAGACATCTTGGGAAATGGAAGGAATTCTGCTTCACAAAATATCCTCCTCTTTCCAACTATGGGTGCAGATAAGCAATAACCGTTAGAATTCCCCAATGTGAAGTGCTAACTGGAATGATGATCCTCCTGCATTCCTCAATCCTTACTCAGCCCAATATAAACTGTGGAACAATATACGTGTAGGAAGGAGCTGCAGATGCTGGTTTACACCAAAGATGGCCACAAAATGCTGCAGTAATTCAGCGGGACAGGCAGCATCTCCGGATAGAAGGAATGGGTGATGTCTCGGGTCAGGACCTTTTTTGAGACTGGAGAAGGGTGTGAAGAAACGTCTCGACCCTAAATATCACCCATTCTTTTTCAACAACAATAGAGTTTAGTTTAGTTTTGTTTATTATTATCAAGTGTACCGAGGCGCAGTGAAAAGCTTTTGTTTGCATGCTATTCAGTTAAAGAAGGATAATACAAGCCGTTCAGATAAAGGGTAAAGGGTACTACATTTAGTGCCAAAGACAATGGCTGTGAAGAATGTTTTATTATTTTCTTTGCACAAGAAAGAATTGAAACTAAGTTAAAATTAGGTGAGATTTCCTGCAATGATTATTCTGTGCATTTATTCACTCCCTGCCATATAAAGCAACCTAGTGAGAAGTACTTGGCCTCATCTTAATCGATGGCAACAATCTCACTTGGCAGAGGTGTGGCACAGATGGCTCAGAGTCGCCCTCCCTTGCAAGCGAGAGTTGGCAAGTCCCCTGTGCACAAGATCTGGATCGGTGTATCTTGAAACCCTTTGGGTAGAGGGACTAAAAAGAAAAATACGACGACTACTATTCATCATCTTCTATCCTTAGACTTTTGATTTTAAACATACAATATGCAAACAGGCTCTTTGGCCCACTGAGTTCGCGCCGACCAGCGATCCCTATACACCAGCTCTGTCCCACACACTAGGGACCATTTACAATTTTACCGAAGCCAATTAACCTACAAACCTTTGGCGTGTGGGAGGAAACCAGAGTACCCGGAGAAAACCTATGTGGTCACAGACAGAACGTCCAAACTCCCTACTAACAGCTTCCGTAGTCAGGATTGAACCTGGGCTTCTGGCGTTGATGGCAGCAACTCTACCACTGCATCACCGCGCTGCCCTAAAAATCTGTTGACAGTTTCAATCACTTGTAATCATTAGTTCTCTTGTTCACTATTTGTTCTGATCACAACTTCAATTGCTTTCCTGAAGATTTGCATGGAAAATAGAAAAAATGGGCATTTGCCTGGTTGATTGTACTTGCGATATGTTAATTGTGGAAGACTGAATATTGGAATTAGGGCGCAATTGTAAAATTAGTTTCTTAATAAATCCTTATACTTTGCTCTAATATTATTTTGGAGAGGGGTGTATCATAGATGATGGTCTATGTTGTAGAATCTGTGGCTGATATGCAAGGTTTAAATATGGAGTTAATAAACACCACACATACTTGTCCCTCAAGATTATTTCTGTCACAATATTCCCTTTGAGATACAAATGAATTTTGCCACCATCAAGTCATCTCTTCAACACATTTGGAAGAGAAAATCTCTTCACAGCTGAAGAAATGCATAGCACAATCCTACATTGCACTCCATTATTTACAATAATGCAATTTCCATGCATTGTGCTATTGTTAGATCTTGATGGAATGTAAATGATTTTAGACCATTAAGTTGCCAAGGTCTGACCTTACTCCTTACGTGCCTGTATTTGGAGTCATAGAGAGTCATAGAGTAATATAGTAATATCACGTAACTATGTGAAGATTTCAAACCTCTGTGATTTCATGCCGTGGATTCAGATCCAGGCGTCACACTGCATTGATTGACTCAGCATGAGTGAATAATCATCAATGCATTAAGCATGACATTGATTTAAATGTCTTAATGGTTTATGTTAATAAAGAAAACCTATAGCAACCCCTCTATCTCAGGAGAGGCTAAACTGAACGCAAAACAGAATGGGCAAATAGCCCCGGGTTGGCAATCGGCCTATGGAAATTTTTTGTGAAAAACAATTCCTTTGACCATCCTGCGGCCACGAGGATATGGCGAATGGGAATGTCCATTGCCTTGGCCGCCGATGTTGATGCCGCCCTGGTGGAATGAGACATAAAGTTGTCAGTGTTAATACCTGCATAACCCAGAATCTGCTTTAGCCACCTCGAAATAGTTTGAACCAACATTTTCCTGTGTGGTTGTTTGTGGCTAATAAACAATGCTGATCCCACACCTTCTATAATATAGCAAGCGTGCCCTCACACCAAGACGTGAATCCGTGGGGTATGCCGAAATATGATCTTAAACCCTGTCCCCCTGGTCTGCTCTGCTTGTGTAGATCAGAAATGTAAAAACGTAATGGCATTTGCAGCCATTTCCATCCTGTATAGCCGCCGCTTTTGCAATGTCTGCACTCATTGCGCTGATATCAGTGCCATGACTAAGGATGTAGCTGAAGCCCCCCCGATGAAGTATTGTTAACACAATGTCAATATCCCATACTGCCTGTACTTGTACTGGGAGAACTTGTGTTAAAGATATCATTTACAAACTCGATATCCAGGGGTGAAACCCGACAGAGTGGGTCCCGTTTGCTGCAGCTAATATGATGGGAAGGCACGTTGGGCACAGTTAATGGCCCTATAGCTCTATTATTGTCAAAATCATTTAAGAATGAACTCCAAGACATCAGTAGTCTGTACCGTATTAAATATAACATTAGCATTAAACAAAACACTTCCATCTCCTGAAGAGGAAATGTACTGCTTTTTTGGTGCAATCCCAGCATGCTGGACTGAACACATAGCTGGATCAGTGTGACAACCCGAGCCATGGGGGCAGTCCATTCAGAGTCTGCAATGTCATAAATTAATGACACCATGCAAAGACTCGGTTCCCGAGCCCCAGGCTGAACCAGCAAAGTTCATGTTTAGAACAGCCGTATAAAGTTGTATCATCATTCCCGACAAAGCGGGAATGAAAGCTGCATAGGCCAGCCAGAACAAACCTAAAGCGGGATCATGATGACTTTATTTCCCGACTGATGAGGCAAAATGGAGGAAGACATAAAAGACCATTCCTTCTGCTTGTAGCGAGACTGTATCTGTCGCCACTGTTATGCCACATATGTTTGCAACCGGTGAGCAAGCATGAAAACAACATATCGATATTCAGTGTTCCATTGAACCAGAATTTTATAAATACTGTGTGGTCCAACACCCATTCAGTGTTGTCATTGATCTGTACTTGACGATACACCAGCAGCAAATGTGTTAACTAAAAAAAGGGCAGGATAGTTTTACTTGATTGCAGTCATGTGACTAACATATGCCACCATCATAGTGTATCAACTTGAAGTTGAGCATGCAGATTATGCATATTTGCTCAATCATTCTTTAACCCATAGAATGCCCTAGTGTCTATAGATAGTTGATACCAATAACTGAAAAATTGGTAACTCATGGAAACTCCTCCACCTCCAAACTAGAGATGACATTCGCAAGTTTCCGCGTTAAAGCCCTTAGCATCAGTTTGCAATAGAACTTAAAGTTTACTGACCAAACTATTGGAGCAATGCTGAATACTGTTCGTCCATCATTGTGACTTTGGTAGCTTCAGCTGGTAATAGCATAGGTGCATCTAACAATGACCTACATGGCACTTGAGAGGTTGTCACTTTGCACGATGTCAGTTCTCCCACTTACACAGCTGAAACACAGCTACTATATTGCCAATTAGTCTTGATAAATAGAAGGCTGTTTTATAACAACAAGGTTGTTACAGGTTTCTATTAACTCCAATCTCTTGCCCTGGGCGGAGACATAGACTAATTAATAGCTAAAGGTAACTCCCAATGACCAACAAGTCTATGTAGTAACAACTTAAATTTAACTGGACAGAGGAGCCCAATTCCTCAAAAATATTCTGAGGCTGAATCAGTTCATTTTTAGAAAAATACAGCATTAAAATATCATCCAGACAAGACATAACAAGTGTTTTTCGAACTCTGCATAGATTTTAGTAACTTATTAAATAACCTGTGTAAATAATTAAGCCCATTTTGCAATGCTTTATTGTTAGCATTACTGTTATCATACTGTTATCATTGCATCATAGCAATTGCTTCCTGAACATTTGAATGTCTCAGATCATCGCTGTAAATGGGAACCTTCTATGAAAATCAGTTGTTAGTCAGTAACGAAGTTTCCTATTCAGAAAGTTTATACCGCACATGCGAGTTAAACGATCTTCTCCATCTTTCATAATGAATAGGCCACGCCTGCCATCATTTCATGCCTGCCTCCAGTGCCAATTCTGGCTCGATTTCCGAGCCTTGTCTTTAAAGACAATGCTGGCCATAATGCTGAGTCTAGCTCATAATTCTGAGCCTGCATGTAAAGGCAACTCTGGCGATAATTCTGAGCCTGCCTTGAAAGACCATGCTGGCCTCGAAGGCAATCCTGTTTGGAATGTCAATACTGTGCAGTTTTACATGGGTAGATGCTGCTAAGTAGCTGACTATGTCTTAACCATTTGTGTATAGTACAACCAAGTATAAATATTACATACGTGTAAGTGGTACACTTACACATTTTGGAAGTGCCAGACCAACCTATCTGCCTGGCTACCTCATAGAGTAGGGAGCGTGGAACCTCTGCCCAGCTTTCATGCTGCCACTAGCTTCAGTGAACCGCTTACTGCCGATGAAGGCATAGGGTGCGTTGTCGCCGAAACGATGAATCTTTGCTCATCGTCGGCCTTGATTGGTCCGACAGCTTTTGCTTCGTCCTCCAGGTTTTGCTTGTTGAAAAAGGCCTTACCTGAATAGAAGATTCGGCGACTGGGTCTAATGTACCCCTGATAGCGCTGTTCACTGCCGGCACACATGGCTCCAGTATGTTCCACAGACATCTTCAGAATTTAGTCAGTTACATCTTACCAATCGCACTCCCCTCTGCAGAGAGGGTGATTCATAGGCAGCCCTGAAACCGGTGCTGCCGCAGGATCCTGAGGATGCCTGCGCTCATATAGCCCTTTCAACGGACCTATACCAGGATGGAACATTTTTGCACTGACTCTGTTGGGATGTCAACTTTGCTGCCAGGAATGGTACCTCTGACACGTGCCCTTCATCCCTTGGGGTATGCTCCACGGCTATGCCCTCAGACACGGCATCAGAATTACACTGACCCAGCATGCTCTCCCCCTCCAAGAGGAAGACACTCAGCAGCCCTGTCCCAGGCGCTGCTGGCGCGGGCTCTCCCATAGGCCGGCGCTGCTACAGATGCGGCATCAGATTTACACTGACCCGGCATGGTCTCCTCCTTCAAGAGGGAGACCTTAAGCAGCCCTGTCCCAAGCGCTGCTGGCGCGGCCTCTCCCATAGGCCAGCGCTGACACCACTCCTGCTTTTGGAGCGAATGTATGCATTACTGGAGGGGAACCCTCCCAGCCCGGATCTGCCGAGTCCATAGGGCTGCTGATTTATTGATAAGTCTACCCCATGTCCGGGGGACCACTGTGTCTGTGAGCCGCTGACTGCACTGTCAGCGACTCTGGCGGTAACACCGCCTTCCTGCTGGATTTCGCAGCAGTCTGGAAGCCACTGACCCTCTTAGTCAGTGACTGGGATCGCGAGCCCGACATCCGCTGACTATCCGCTTCCGCGGTCCGAACCGGGGACTCCCCACAGCCCATAGCCGGTTCACTCGCTGGACTCCTCGGCAATATTCAGCAGGAAACCTCTGTAAATAAGAGGTTCCTGCAAGAAATTGAAAACCTGGTAAGAAATACAAACTTACCTGCAGGTTTAAACTTACCGCTTACCGTTTAAACAGGAGCGACGCGCCTGCCAGTTCGGTGCTGCGCCATGCGAACAACGTAAAGACGCGCATGCGGCCTGACGGGGTCTTCTTCACGTAGTCACTCACGTGACTCCGAAGTAAAATCATGCAACTTCGGCCCAACTTGCCCACACCAACCAACATATCCCATCTACACTTGTCCCATCTGCCTGCGTTTGGCCCAGATCCCTCTAAACTTATCCATCCATGTACCTGTCCAAATGTTTCTTAAACATTGTGATAGTATCTGCTTTACTACCTCCTCCAGCAGCTCGTTCCATACACCCACCACCTTTAGTGTAATATAAGAACCCTTAGGTTAGAAACATAGAAACATAGAAATTAGGTGCAGGAGTAGGCCATTCAGCCCTTCGAGCCTGCACCGCCATTCAATATGATCATGGCTGATCATCCAACTCAATATCCTGTATCTGCCTTCTCTCCATACCCCCTGATCCCTTTAGCCACAAGGGCCACATCTAACTCCCTCTTAAATATAGCCAATGAACTGGCCTCAACTACCCTCTGTGGCAGAGAGTTCCAGAGACCCACCACTCTCTGTGTGAAAAAATTTCTTCTCATCTCGGTCCTAAAGGATTTCCCCCTTATCCTTAAGCTGTGACCCCTTGTCCTGGACCTCCCCAACATCGGGAACAATCTTCCTGCATCTAGCCTGTCCAACCCCTTAAGAATCTTGTAAGTTTCTATAAGATCCCCTCTCAATCTCCTAAATTCTAGAGAGTATAAACCGAGTCTATGCAGTCTTTGTTCATAAGACAGTCCTGACATCCCAGGAATCAGTCTGGTGAACCTTCGCTGCACTCCCTCTGTGGCAATAATGTCCTTCCTCAGATTTGGAGACCAGAACTGTACGCAATACTCCAGGTGTGGCCTCACCAAGACCCTATACAACTGAAGTAGAACCTCCCTGCTCCTATACTCAAATCCTTTTGCTATGAAAGCTAACATACCATTCGCTTTCTTCACTGCCTGCTGTACCTGCATGCCTACTTTCAATGACTGGTGTACCATGACACCCAGGTCGCGCTGCATCTCCCCTTTTCCTAATCGGCCTCCATTTAGATAATAGTCTGTTTTCCTATTTTTGCCACCAAAGTGGATAACCTCACATTTATCCACATTAAACTGCATCTGCCAAACATTTGCCCACTCACCCAGCCTATCCAAGTCACCTTGCAGTCTCCTAGCATCCTCCTCACAGCTAACACTGCCTCCCAGCTTAGTGTCATCTGCAAACTTGGAGATATTGCCTTCAATTCCCTCATCCAGATCATTTATGTATATTGTAAATAGCTGGGGTCCCAGCACTGAGTCTTGCGGTACCCCACTAGTCACTGCCTGCCATTGTGAAAACGACCCGTTTACTCCTACACTTTGTTTCCTGTTTGCCAGCCAGTTCTCTATCCACATCAATACTGAACCCCCAATGCCGTATGCTTTAAGTTTATATACTAATCTCTCATGTGGGACCTTGTCGAAAGCCTTCTGGAATTCCAGATACACCACATCCACTGGTTCTCCCCCATCCACGCTACTAGTTACATCCTCGAAAAATTCCACAAGATTCGTCAGACATGATTTACCTTTCGTAAATCCATGCTGACTTTGTGCAATGATTTCACCACTTTCCAAATGAGCTACTATCCCATCTTTAATAACTGACTCTAGCAGTTTCCCCACTACCGATGTTAGACTACCTGGTCTGTAATTCCCCGTTTTCTCTCTCCCCCCTTCTTAAAAAGAGGGGTTACGTTTGCTACCCGCCAATCCTCAGGAACTACTCCAGAATCTAAAGAGTTTTGAAAGATTATCACTAATGCATCCACTATTTCCGGAGCTACTTCCTTAAGTACTCTGGGATGCAGCCTATCTGGCCCTGGGGATTTATCGGCCTTTAATCCATTCAATTTACCCAACACCACTTCCCGACTAACCTGGATTTCACTCAAGTACTCCTTTGACCCGCGGTCCCCTGCTATTTCCGGCAGATTATTTATGTCTTCCTTAGTGAAGACGGAACCAAAGTAGTTATTCAATTGGTCCGCCATATCCTTGTTCCCCATGATCAACTCACCTGTTTCTGACTGCAAGGGACCTACATTTGTTTTAACTAATCTATTTCTCATATTAAATGATTTGCCCCTCATCTTAAACATGTCCTCTGGTTCCCCTACACTGGGCAAGAGATTCTGTGCATTTACCCGATCCATTCCTTTCATGATTTTGTACCATAAACATTTATACATTTCTTGTCTGTACAGCTCTTGGATAATGGACAACATTTCTGTGCAATTGCAGAGCCTATGTCCTATGTCATTTCACTTGAGCTGACACAGAAGATACTGGTCCTCCGGAGTGGAGCTCCATGTCTCACATAAAGTGAGATATATTTAAAGTATGAATACAAATATTCAAAATCACAGTGTTCAATTAAAGTCTATTTGATTTTATAAGGAGTCCGGAGACTGGCTAAGCATTATTTGAAATCACCTTTGAAATGATACATCAAGATGTCAAATCCAAACAATCTCTATAATTATAAAACTCTGATCATGTATGTGGATGTATTTATTTGTGTATTTGCATGTGTGTGTATTTGTTTGTCTGTGATTCACATCTCCTCGAAAACACTACAAGCTAACGGTGACATTTTTACATATCCCGATAATTTACGCCATGATGTCAAAAATCGCCTCATCTGAAAAATTGATGCATTATTTTCTGAGTTATTTATGAAAATGTTCATAAATTTCAAATAACTTGGTAAATAAATGCGATGGTCCCACTGATGACATCACAAGGGCTCTGCCTGCCTGCCTCCCTCTGCTCGCACTGTCACAATGGATCTGCCTGCCTGCTTGCCTCTTCTCGCACTGCGAGTGACGTCACCCCTGTTCTGTCTTCTGTACTTCTTGGCTTCTTAACTTTCACTTCTTTAAATTTGTCCTTAGCGTTTTTAAACTGCTGCTCAGGTCGTGCTGCGCGTTCCGCTGGGCTCCTTGAAGTTCCAGAACATTGCGGCGGCAGCCGTTATCTCCACATTGGCACGGGTGAGGGTGCGGGCAGCATGATGGGAAGTTGATCGTGACGGACATTATTCCCTCTGGGAGCGGCCGTCTATGATTCCTCCGTCGATCGCAGGGACTTGGGGAATCGTGGCGCCTTTTCCTCGCTGGTGATCCCGATCACGCCTCGCACCCGATCGTTTGTCACGCGGGTGGGTGGACTCCCTCGCGTAGGCCACAATCGGCCGGCCCTCCGCTGCTTTTGACCATCCTCAGATCGCTCTGGGCCTCGCTCGGGTCCACGCCGGCTGCAGACTAGCTCGGGCCCAGTATCTGGTGGGGCATCTGCTGCTCTACATCATGGGTAGGTGCTGCCTCTACCCTCTCCCCTTCCCTCTCTACCCCCTCGATGGAGCAAAGAAAGAGAGAGGGGGGGGAGGGAGACGGGGGGGAGGGAGACGGGGGGGGGGGGTTGGGGAGAGACGGGGTGGGGAGGGGGGTGAAGGTAGGGTGTGAGAGGGGGTGGAGAGGGGGAGGTTGGACGGAGGGGGAGATGGAGGGTAGAGGGGGAGGAGCGGGGAGGAAGGGGCGAGAGGAGATGGGGAGCGGGGGAGAGGGGGGCGTCGCTCGGGTAAACGCCCACCTGACCCAGCGCCTGGTGGGGAGGCTGCTGCTCTACGACCTGGGTAGGTGCTGCCTCTGCCCCCTCCTTCTGTGTCCCCTCCCTTTCTGCACCTCCCTCCCTCTCTGCCCCCCCCCCCCCCCTATCTAGGGAGTGGTGAATATTGGGACCTATGGGTGAGTGGTGGAGTATTGCATTCGGGAACCAGCCTTCCTGTGTGACACCACATGCCCCCCCCCCACCCCTCAATCTCTACCCCCCCCCATCCCTCTCCCTCTCCCTCTCTAGCCACGCTTGCGCAGTTGGGGGCAATGTGTGATTGGATAGGGCGGGGGATGGGGTAAAAGGAGCGAATTAGTAATATTTATATAATATCAAGGGAGGTTAGTGTGTATGTGTGGGCGGTTGTTAGTGAGTGTGTGGGGTGGTTAGTGTGCGTGTGTGACACTGCTGCACCCCCCCCCCCCACCGCAACCGCGTGTTGAGGGGACGGGACCTAACGGGTCCCCCTTGGTCTAGTATGATATAAATTCCACAGTCATTCCTTTTCTACAATTGAGATGTGTTTCATAAGTTCATAAGTTATAGGAGTGGAATTGGGCCATTCGACCCACAGGTCTACTCCGCCATTCAATCACGGCTGATCTATCATCCCCTCTTAACCCCATTCTCCTGCCTTCTCCCCATAAACGGACACCCATACTAATAATTCACCAACATGATGATGCTGTTTTAATCATGTTTAGATGAGTTAAGAGTGCTGTCTGTAAATTGTCCAATAATTGGTGCTCCTGACCCTTTGTGGAATCTTTGTCTGATGTTCCTATCAAGTTGTCACATTAAAAATAAAAATGAGATATCTGTTCCTATATTAACTGAAACATATTAAAATAAAAGCTCTTATTTCAGGTAATTTCAGTTGGGCATGAATTATTTTGACAATTGTGCCAAGTATTCAGATTTTTTTTTAATTTGAGTTATAATTCAGCAGAATGGCAATTATAATTATATTAATATTTAAACATCTGAAAATTATTAAATAAATGGACACTATGATTCATCTCGTGCTGAGGAAGAGAGCAGCATCTGTTCTGATTCAGAAATGAATAAAACTGACAATCTCCCTTTCCCACAGAACATGGAAATCATACACATTCATCAGAAACATCTAATGGAGAAAGGAATTTTACAGGAAAACATCGTTAGATTTATTTAGCTGTCACCAGTGGCTTTGAATGGGGCCACCAGCATTTTATGTCAGAATGATAACACTTAACAAAAAATGTTACATTTATATTTATAACATAAATGTTATAATTAAACGTAATAATAGTTTTTGTTTATTAACATAAATGAGTTTTACAGTAATTGCATCCCTTAGCAACTCACTCTTCAACCTGCAACCGCCAGGCTTATTATCAAGGAACTGCTTATTTCCTCAGGGAACCAAATTAGAGGAATAGAGCTATGGAGTCATACAGTGTAGAAACAGGCCTTTCAGTCCAACTTGCCCACACTGACCAACATGTCCCATCTGCACCAGTCCACCCTGCCTGCGTTCGGCACATGATAACCCTCTAAACCTGTCCTACCCATGTACCTGTCCAAATGTTTCTTAAATTTTGTGATAATACCTGTCTCAACTGCCTCCTCTGCAACTCATTCCATTCACCCACCACCCAATGTGTGAAAAGGTTACCCCTTAGGTTCCTATTAAATCTTTCCGCCCTCACCTTAAACCATAACCGCCACCTCCCCCTCATCTTGAATCCTCTGATTCTAGATTCCCCTGTAAGAGATTCTGCACACCTACTCGATCTCATCCTCCCATAATTTTGTACACACAGATTCTCAAATTTGTTTATAAATCGGACCCTTCAGTTACATATCATAACAAAGGTTAATGAGGCACATTGTCCCGGATTACCCTCTCACTAGTCTGCCCACTCATGTCTGTCTGTGCTCTGTCTTTGCTCATTTCACTCCTGCCATATAGGAGCCTGTAAACTGTAATGTCCAGGTTTAGAAGCAGCTTCTCCTCTACAACCAATAGACAATAGGTGCAGGAGTAGGCCACTTGGCCCCTTGAGCCAGCACCGCCATTCAATGTGATCATGGCTGATCATCCACAATCAGTACCCCGTTCCTGCCTTCTCCCCATATCCCTTGACTCAGCTATTTTTAAGAGCTCTGTCTAGCTCTCTCTTGAAGGCATCCAAAGAACCAGCCTCCACCGCCCTCTGAGGCAGAGAATTCCACAGACTCACAACTCTCTGTGTGAAAAAGTTTTTCCTCATCTCCGTTCTAAATGGTTTATTCTTAAACTGTAGCCCCTGGTTCTGGACTCCCCCAACATCGGGAACACGTTTCCCGCCTCTAGCATGTCGAAACCCTTAATAATCATATATGTTTCAATACGATTCCCTCTCATCCTTCTACATTCCACAGTATAGTAGCCCAGCCGCTCCATTCTATCATATGACAGTCCCGCCATCCCAGGAATTAACCTTGTGAACCTCCGCTACACTCCCTCAATAGCAAGAATGTCCTTCCTCAACTTGGGAGAACAAAACTACACAGAATACTCCAGGTGTGGTCTCACTAGGGCCCTGCATAACTGCAGAAGGACCTCTTTGCTCATAAACTTAACTCCTCTTGTTATGAAGACTATCAGGCTATTTAACCATCAGGCTATTAAACACTACAGCAACCTCTGAACTATGTAGACTTGGGGACATCACTTTTGACTTTGCACTACTTCAAAGATGTACACATTTGTTGGCTAATTGGCTTTGGTAAAATTGTAAATTGTCCCTAGTGCGTAGAACAGTGTTGGTGTATACGGATCGCAGGTCAGCACGGGATTGGTGGGCCAAAGGGCCTGTCTCCGCGCTGTGTCTCTAAACTAAACTAAACTAACCTAAACAAAACTAAACTAAACTACTATTTTACTTCGGAGTCACGTGAGTGACTACGTGAAGAAGCCCTGCCAGGCGCATGCTCGGCATTACGTCGATGCATTTGGCACCGACAGGGTGGAGAGTGCAGCTCCCACCAGTGGTAAGGTTAACCCGCAGGTAAGTCACCGTTGAACTTTCTTGCTAGTGTTTTTAAACTCTGTAAGTCTGCAGAGCCAGCTAGAGTGCTGAAGTATTTTGAAAAAAATTAAAAACTCTGTAACTCTGGCTCGAAATACGGAGCCAGCTAGAGTGAAAGTATTTTTAACTGTGGTAATTGAATAGAACGCCCTGGAACCGCAGTTTCCGATTTAGATCGGATCGGGAGATAAGGGCTGCTTTAAAAGCCGGCTTCCGCTATTTAGATCGGGTTTGGAGATAACGGCTGCGCTAAATGCCGGCTCCAAATACCCACAATTGGTCAAATAAAGTCTGCTCTGAGTATATGTTACCAGATGCAGTTATGGAAATGTATATAACCCTGTGTGATACTAAGGTTAATACAAATATTCTGCAAGCAGAACGTGCCTGTCAGAATTACAATTTTAAACATATATGGTTTATGCACAAATACAAAACAGTAAAGAAGTAATTCTCCTCCAAGGGAGGACAAGAATGTGGGGGAGGCTGGAAATGGAGAAAATGCTCCACACTTGACTTAGTCAAGGGTTCTCAGACCCATGTATTTCTTCCTGTAAGGCAGGCTCCAAAGGAGTTTCCATACGCTGAGTATGGTGCTTATGAAAATGGGATTCTGATTCTCCAGTACCTTGGTTAGGTCTGGATGAGGTCCCTAGAGCAAGATAAAATGCTCCAAACTCTAATCAGTCACGGGTTCTAAAGACCCATGAGATTATAAGGCAGGCTCCGAAGGAGTTTCCATACACTGAGTATGGTGCCTATAAATAATGAGAATCCCATTCACCAGTGCCTTGCATAGGTCTGGATGAAGTCCTTAGAGCAAGATAAAATGCTCAAAACTCTAAACAATCAAGGGTTCTAAGACCCATTATATTCTAAGGCAGGCTCCAAAGGAGTTTCCATCCACTGAGTATGGTGCCTATGAAGAATGAGAATCTCGTTCACCAGTGCCTTGCATAGGTCTGGATGAAGTCTCCCTAGAGCAAGACTCGGGAGTACCAGGGCAGGATGAAACTGACCCTGAAGCTGGTGTCCCTACTTATGTGTATACACCAGAGCACAATAGAAATGTTCCGGGTGTTGCCGATGTAGCACCAAGTTTTGCTATATCGGTATGGACTGGTGAGGCTATGGATGAACCTGGCGGCCAACATTATTTGGTTTCTCACCTACTCCAAGAAACTGTTATGATTGAAACAGTAAAAAGTACATTAAAATATATAAAACACCCGTCTATTGTGCCTCGCTCAGGGTGCCAACAGTAACTCAGTAATTCGGCACCCATGAGTGTAATGATGCGAGGACAGGAAATGTGTTCCAGCATGTCCTCTAGCTGATATTCAGTTGGCATCACTGCATTTGGGGAAGACATATATGGGTCGATAATGTCCAATACTTTTAAGACATGCTTGTGTTACTCTGCAATGCATATTCGAACCCAATTGTATGATGAAAATTGCCATTTGGCTAACATTATACCCAAAAAATGCAGGATTATGTGGGCAAGCTATAACCAGATTTATGATTGATGAAAAACTGCCCAAACAATTAAGGATATTTTCCTTATAAAACTTCTCATCCCTGCTTTGAGAAAACAAACAGGTTGAATACGAACCCCTATATTAAGAGAAGGGATCTTCTGGTTCATTTACGGAAGTACAGAAAAGTAATTCCATCACACATGGAATTTCTGGGAAACAACCTCTGGTTGGTTGTGAGATTACAATTGTTTTGTAATTCTGCATTAAATCTGATCGGCTTGGTGTTTGAATGTACCAGGAACTCGTCAGGTAGAGTTAATATATCCCAGACACAAGTTTGGGGTTGCAGAGTCATTCTGGGACTCACAAACTTAAATTTATAGTTCAGTATAGGCATTTAAAAAAGTACACTTCAACACTGTAATGAAGTTGTTATCACAAGGCTGCTATATGGCTATAATTAGACCTAAAAAAGATGCCTTATTATTCAGGTACTTCAATTAATTGGATGGGTCAGCTGAAGGAATTACCTAATGGGTTAAGTTCAGCCCTCAGATTGCTCACACAATTATAGAAACCAGCACTGGTGTTAATGAGGGCTCAGAACCACATTGTAATGACTTATCTAGAGGATATGTTAATTGTAAATGGGAGACAGATGAAGAACTGGGTTCAGCAACCATAAGCCTATTTAAAGGCTATGGTTCTGTACATCCAAACAACATGTAAGTTACAGGCATCCCAAACAATTGATTATTTGGGATTTGTCATTAATACAGTTAATAAGTCAGTAACTTTACCAACAATTAAGGTTGGGGATGTTACAAATGCCTGTACTTGTCTTGGTAAAAAACATTATCCCACCATCCAAGAAGTAGCTACGGTTATTGGTAAAGTGATAGCAGCATTCCTGCTGTCGAATTGGGACCTCTGCATGATCAAAGTCTGCAAAGACCAGAGAATAAGCATACAAGCGTGCAGGTTATTGATTAGGTCCATGCAGTTACCAACTAAAAAGGTTGAGCTGAATTGCAATGATGGATTCTCAATGTTGCACAAGTTACTAGAAGTAAAAATGTGCTTGTTCAGCAGTCTTCAGTGGTATTACAGGCTGATGGGAGCGCTCTCGGATGGGGAGCCAAGGACAGCAACACCAGTTGTGGTGGTCGATGGACTGTTCAAGACGATTTAATTCTCCAAACACATGGTATAAATTATTTGGAGTTATTGGGGGCGTTTTATGCATTGATAGCTGTTTGTTCTACAATAAAGAACTTACATGTTAAATTACGAGTGGACAATACCCCAATTGTGGGAGAAGACAATATTGTGGTAAGACAACAGATCATGAAAGTTCAATGACAACACAGAATGGATATTAAAATTCAAAAAGTTTCAAAAAGATTATCAGACAGTGTCAATGATCTTAGCAAGCAAAGCAAGCCAAGAAAGGCTGGAACCAATATAATCTTTAAGACATACTCTGTCAACTAAACATTGTGTGTGGTTAAGCATCTGACTTAATATATATTGAATTAAGAGTCTCCGAGATTGTGAGACACCAGTGTTCATTACCCACAAGAAACATATAAAAAAAGTGACAGTACAAACTATTTCTAGATAGATAAACAGGTTCTGGATTAACTGGAGTTGACACTGATGTGTTTAAATCTCACTCCACAAGGGCGGTATCAATGTCCGCGGTGAAGGTGCAGGACGTGCCGCTCGACCAAATTCTGGAGACCGCAGGATGGTCTAAAGAAGAAACATTTCCAGATTTTATGATAAACCTGTTGTTACAGTGCCAGGGTTGCACATGCTGTGTTGGGTTCTGTTCAAATTGTTTGCTTTGTTGCATATAATTTGCTGTTATTTCCCCTGGGATAGAGTTATTACTTTTCTTTTTATTATTATTATTAAAATATTAAAATATTTATTGCATAATTTCAAGCAATATATATTATTTACTCACTACTGTGTAAACTGAAGCAGTGTGTTGTATGGAATGATCTACGGCATGAAAATCACAGAGCTTTGAAATCTTCACGTAGTCACTCACGTGATTCCGAAGTAAAATAGTAAGATTAAACGAGCTTACCTGTTCGAAGTTTGATCTTTATTTTATGAGGAGTTACGATGAGGGATTACGTGCCCTCCGCTCCCGACCCTCATAATCTAAATGATCATCTGGTAGTTTTAGTCTTTGTGAGCCTTACTATCATACTCTGGCTATTGGTTCTGTGTTTTTCATGCCGCTGCTTTGAAATATGCCGAGCGTGCACCTGGCGTGGCTTCTTCACGTAATCCCTCATCGTAACTCCTCATAAAATAAAGATCAAACTTCGAACAGGTAAGTTCTCGTTTAATCGGACTATTGTCTATTTATTTCTATGATTGTTTTTTTTAAGATAGACTGTTTTTTGTTGTTGATTTTGATAGGTTTTACAGAGGCCTATGTTTGCATATCTGTTGTTCTGTAGCAATTGTTCATTGTTCCGCTTTAAGACATGAAATAAAACACTCTTGATCACTTCCGGGTAGCTAAGCAACCAACCCTACACTCAACAGGCTCGACACTTACAATCCTTATCCGCCCACTACTACCTTTTCTGGGTAGCTGGGTTACTAACCATCCATTATACAGGCTTGCCATTCACAGTCCCTATCTGGCCAGTGTTACCTCCCGTGGCCACTGACTGTTGGCAGCACCCAACAGACATCCAACAAGGTGGTACATGTTCTCATTGGCGATGGGATCCCTCTTGGCACACCCTGGAATCCTTGCACCTGAACCATACACTCAGCTTCAAACAGATGCCTGGCTGTTCAGGCATTTTAACAGTGTTAAAATGAGTTTTTTTTAAGTAAAAATAATTTAGTCAAAAATCATTTTCAAGAATCAATAAAAAATTACAAACATTAGTGTAAAGTTAAAAATGGCACTTGCCTTTGTCCACTGGGTTACGTGATCTCACCCAGCTGATTAGGGCTGTTGTTTGCATCCCAACTCTCCTTGACACAGAGCTGACTTCCTGAAGTGAATTGAATCCAAACCCCCCCTTTGTCCAGCTGACATTTTTGGACTGAGCATCGAGTGCAACAATGGCACGGGCATCTGAACCCGAGCACTCTTTAGACTCCCACCACTTACCGGATTGTACTCTCTGTGCTAATCTTGTGTATGTCTGCTTTGAGGGGCTGTCCCACTTGGGCGACCTAATCCACGAGTTCTGGCGAGTTTGCCCTCGACTCATACTCGCAGCATGGTCGACACAAGGTCGTAGGAGATCTTTGTAACTCTCCTTCATGCTCGAGAGTCGTCCCTGTGTACTCGTGGCCTCAACTAGGTTGCGGCATATGTTGAAAAATGCTCTAGAGTAAAAAAAGGTTGCCATGGAAAAAATGGATACTTTTTTTACTCGTAGGGTTAGTCGTAGTATGTCGTAGTAGGTCGGCATGTTGGTCGTAGGTAATCGAGGGTAGTCGAAGGTAGTCGTAGATAGTCTTCATCATAGTCGAAGGGAGGTCGAAGGAGATTGGCTTCACTCTCCACTATACGGTTCCATTTTCCCGAAGTTAGTCGTAGCTAATCAAAGCTGGTCTTCAACATAGTCGAAGGAGGTCGAAGGAGGTCTTCTACATGGTCAAACGAGGTCTTCAACATGACATTTTTTCACACTCTCCTAAACTCGGCAATTAGTGGGACAGTCCATTTAGAGATTAATCTCACATTTAAATATGCACAACAAATCTTAACTTCTGTCTAGTTGTTTCAATGAGTTACGAGCAAAGCAATATTTATTTTGTTATGCAGCCTGTATTTACCAAGGCTACAGTATATCAAAAGAGGATATTTGCTTCCATAGGCATCACAATTATCGGTTAGAAACAGCTTTAACATATAACATCCTGTCTGCATTAGCTGATGCTTCATGGGCAAGGAATCCAGAGTTAACATATATAGGGGAAATTTCAGGCAAGTCAATGATCTGCCAATAGTCTGCACTGGCTGCTTGTACCCTTTATCCTGTATATACCTTTTAACTTTTATTTGTACACTGTGGACAGCTTGATTGTAATCATCTATGGTCTTTTCACTGACTGGATAGCACACAACAAAAAGTTTTCACAGTACCTTGGTACATGTGACAATAATAAACAAAACTAAATTAGACTAGGGGTGATGGGAACTTTTGAAAAGGAACTGGATAGGCACTTGAGAGAGGTGGCACACAATGGATTGCTTTACAGGGTACTAACATGGACTCAATGGGCAGCCTGGTCTCTTTCTATGGGCGGAGTAATGCTATGATTTGGAGATGACAAAGTTGTTTTGAAATTGAAAACTCCGAGAAAAGTTGATTTGATTGTGAGGCTCTGAGTTTGGATTCTAGTAACTACTTTCAACCGCGAGGAAGTGTATAGTTCAAAAACAATTTGTGAATCAGGATTTAAACCAGAGCTCCATTTTCAATGTTATATTCTGGCTCTTTTTTATATTGATCTCAGTACAAGTTGGTGATGCATAAAGGAAGGAGACACACCTTTCAACCGAAGAACGTTGTTTTTCGGTGTATTCCGGGGTGAAAGTATCTTAAATTTCCAAACTGTATGGTCACATAGACACAGAGCGTTGGCTGCTTTCTTAATAATATGCAACGTCACATACACCTCTGTTACAGTTGCAGATGGGTTCCACTGTTTCTCTTGGAAGAATTTCCCTTTTTGGGTTTGATGGTGAAAAACAGATCAATGTATTCTCCTGGCTGCTATTTCTCCAACTATATCAAAACACCTGGTGGAGAGAACATTCGTGCTTTTAGGGAACAGTCTCCTATAGTTTGAGAATATAGAATCATACTGCACAGAAACTATCCCATCGGCCCAATTTATCCTTGCTGACCAAGATGCCCCATCTAAGCTAGTTCCATTTGCCCGTTTGGCCATATTCGTCTAAACCTTTCTTATCCATGTCTTTCAAAATGCTGTTATAGTATTTGCCTCAACTATTTCCTCTGGCAGGCGGTAAATACAGTGCTCTCCAAAAGACTTATCATTTATTTATTTGCTTCTGCACTCCACCATTTGCGATTTGTAATAGAAAAAATCACGTGGTTAAATGCATATTGTCAGATTTTATTAAAAGGTGTTTTTATACATTTTGGTTTCACCATGTACAAATTACAGCTGTGTTTATACATAGTCCCCCCATTTCAGGGCACCATAATGTTCGGGACACATGGCTTACAGGTGTTTGTAATTGCTCAGGTGTATTTAAATGCCTCCTTAATACAGGTATAAGAGAGCTCGCAGCACATAGTCTTTCCTCCAGTCTTTCCATCACCTTTGGAAACTTTTATTGCTGTTTATCAACAGAGAATCAAAGTTGTGTCAATGAAAATCAAAGAAGCCATTATGAGACTGAGAAACAAGAATAAAACTGTTAGAGACATCAGCCAAACCTTAGGCTTACCAAAATCAACTGTTTAGAAAATAATTATGAAGAAAGAGAGCACTGGTGATCTTATTCATTGCAAAGGGACTGGCAGGCCAAGCAAAACCTCCACAGCTGATGACATAAGAATTCTCTCTATAATAAAGAAAAATCCCCAAACGCCTGTCCGACAGATCAGAAACACTATTCAGGAGTGAGGTGTAGATTTGTCAATGACCACTGTCCATAGAAGACTTCATGAACAGAGATACAGAGGCTACACTGCAAGATGCAAACCACTGGTTAGCCGCAAAAATAGGATGGCCAGGTTACAGTTTGCCAAGAAATACTTAAAAGAGCAACCACAGTTCTGGAAAAAGGTCTTGTGGACAGATGAGATGAACATTAACATATCAGCGTGATGGCAAGAACAAAGTATGGAGGAGAGAAGGAACTGCCCAAGATCTAAAGCATACCACCTCTTCTGTGAAACACGGTGGTGGGGGTGTTATGACCTGGGCATGTATGGCTGCTGAAGGTACTGGCTCACTTATCTTAATTGATGATAATGGTAGCATAATTAATTCTGAAGTGTATAGACACATCCTATCTGCTCAAGTTCAAACAAATGCCTCAAAACTCATTGGCCGGTGGTTCTTTCTACAGCAAGATAATGATCCCAAACATACTGCTAAAGCAACAAAGCTAAAAAATGGTCAATTTTTGAGTGGCCAAGTTAATCACCCGATCTGAACCCAATTGAGCATGTATTTTATATGCTGAAGAGAGAACTGAAGGGGATTAGCCCCCAAAACAAACATGAGCTAAAGATGGCTGCAATACAAGCCTGGCAGAGCATCACCAGAAGCCACCCAGCAACTGGTGATGTCCATGAATCGCAGACTTCAAGCAGTCCTTGCATGCAAAGGATATGCAACAAAATACTAAACATGACTACTTTCATTTACATGACATTGCTGCATCCCAAACATTATGGTGCCCTGAAATGGGGATACTATGTATAAACGCTGCTGTGACTTCTACATGGTGAAACCAAAATGTATAGAAATGGCCTTTATTAAAATCTGATAATGTGCACTTTAACCACATGCGATGTTTTTTCTATTACAAATCTCAAATTGTAGGGTACAGAGGCAAATAAATAAATGATGGGTCTTTGTCCCAAACATTATGCAGGGCACTGTATAATAAAAAATGTGGCATGGTGATGCCATTGGTAAATCTCTGCCTCACAGTGCTGGAGACCTGCGTTTGATCCTGACCACGGACCAGTCTCACCCTAATCACTCTCGCTTCCTCCCCTCACCAATAAAGCCACATGCTATAGTCATAAACCAATACCAGTATCAATAACGGTGAATATTCTTGGCATTAATAAAAACAATTAAAGTGTTATCCACCCAGAACATTTGTGTTCTTCAAAATTTGAAAGATTGATTAAATCACAGAGGTGATAAACAACTTTAATACAAAATGACACAATAGCATAATTTCTTTGAGTCTCAAATTGTTTTGACGCCTCAAATGACTGTTCAGTGCAGAAATCAATTTGATAATCTTTTATCAAATTGCCATCTCCCTGGAGATTACATGACTTTCAGGAGGAGTCATGAGTGCAGATCTTCACAAAACCAATGTGCCTGATTCAAAGAGTTACAGAACTCAGCAAACCACTCAAGATAAGTGTGGGATAAACACGTGACTCAGCAAGAGGGATGAAGTAGGAAATCCGAACTGTGGATAGAACTTGGACCATTTTGAACTTCTCTAAGCCAAGTTACAATAGTGGTGTTTGAGAGGCTTTTAGATAGGCACATGAAAGTGCAGAGAATAGAGGGATATGGATCAGGCAGATGACAACAGACGATAGACAATAGGTACAGGAGTAGGCCATTCGGCCCTTCGAGCCAGCACCGCCGTTCAATGTGACCATGGCTAATCATCCCCAATCAGTACCCCGTTCCTGCCTTCTCCCCACAGCCCCTGACTCCGCTATCTTTAAGAGCTCTATCTAGCTTATCCAGAGAATCGGCCTCCACCGACCTCAGCCTCACAACTCTCTGTGAGAAAATGTGTTTCCTCGTTTCTGTTCTAAATGGCTTACCCC
This sequence comes from Raja brachyura, assembly GCA_963514005.1. Next base: position 57,863,140 of record OY740789.1, read on the forward strand.
TTATCTGGACTCCCCCAACATCGGGAACATGTTTCCTGCCTCTAGCGTGTCCAACCCCTTAATAATCTTATATGTTTCAATAAGATCCCCTCTCATCCTTCTAAACTCCAGAGTATACAAGCTGAGCTGCTCCATTCTCTCAGCATATGACAGTTAGGCACCATGTTTGGCACAAACATTGTGGGCCGAAGTGCCTGTTCCTGTGCCGTACTATGTTCTTCAGCTGCAGAGAGCATTTAACCGTAGCCTGGTTATAAACTCCCACTACCATCAATGGACGTTGGAAACGCTGGCTCACAATTTTAAAACAAATATTGCCTGGGGCAAGGAAAGGAGCATGGAGAGACTAGAATCCACAGCATACTGCGTTGACTCTAATTGGCTGAAGGAAGAGAAATGCATCTCAATGGATGATGCAGTGCAACAACAGCAGTAAAGAACATTAACTTCACTCTGATGCGACTGGAATTGGGTTAGGATAAAGAAGCACTATTGTTTCATTATTTTTCTAACTGTGTCACTTTACAGTCAAAATGAAAAACAGTTTAGATTCATTAACTCCGAATTCACATGAAACTACCTGCACAAGACCAATTAGTTTGTTTCTTTGGAAAAAATATTTTGAAGATAGAACATAGTACATAAAATTGTTCAGTACACGAACAGGCCCTATCAGCCCATAATATTTGAGCTGACCATGACGCCTCTTCTTCTTGCGTATGGCGTGCACAGCCTAAAGTTGTAGGACAATTTTTTCTATTTGATCATATTTGATTGTGCATGCCGAGTTGATTGCATTCGTCGAAACAGGGTGGACCACGTGAAGGTTGCAATCTTCCACCCCACCATGATGCCAATCTAAACCAATCCCATCTGACTGCACAATGTCCAAGTCCCTCCAGTACATCCCTGACTGTACATGTGTCTGCCAAATTGGTTCTTGAACATTGGTATCATTATTGCATTCCAGGCATCTACCAACTCCTGTATAAAATACCCTAAAGCTCCTTTAAATTTTTCCGCTCCCTCTAGTGTTTGATATTTCCACCCAAAGACGATGATTCTGACCATCTGTCCTACCTATGCCTCTCATAATTGTATGTTCATCATTCAGATCATTCCTCCACCACCTACGCTCCAGCAAAAACAATCTAAATTTTACTTCATAAAGGATAATAAAACATTTGCTTTCCAAAGAAAATAGCGCTGTCACATGAAGTAATGCATAATTGTCTGGCATTATTTTTACTTGATTGCATCTTTTAAATCGGCTGCCAGCAACAGAAATCTAATAACAAAAACACTTGCAGTGAAACTGGATAACTCTGAGAGTCAAGTGATGAATGGAATCTAGATCCGGCGATTGTTATTGATTTGCAGATGTTTAAAAGATTGGGGTGTTGTATCTTCAAAATACACACCACGATTCAATATTTCCCATATATATACATATGATATATAATAAAGCTTAATGTTTTACATGCAGTGGTAATTGGAATACATCTAATGCATAATCGATATTACATTACCAAAGGGAAAAATGTTTTTTTCTGAAGGTGCATCTGGGAATAATCCTTTATTCTGGCCTGAACAGAATATGAACCTGCTTTGTTAGTCCCTTATAGGGTGGTGGACAACTTGCTTCTATTGTGGTTTTTTGAATGAGTTCTCAGACGACTGATGCAGATATTCTGCCTTTTAAAGGCAAATACTGTACATTCATTAGAAAAAAGGAATGAAAAATTGAAAAAAAGATTGTACATTACATGTTCACCACCGATTTTCCGGCAACTTGTGGTCTAGCACCTCCTTTAATCCGGACAAAATTATGACAGCGCACCTGAAATACACTCCCCCCCCCCCACCCCCCGGAAGTGTCCCCAAATGTGTGGCACCAAACGGGACTGCACATGGGGCTTCCACACTGACCGGGGCTCTGGAACTCCAGCCCGTCTGGAGCCGGCAGATCCGTTCCCATAACCAACGACCGAGGCCGACTTTGCGGACCGGTGTCTCGGCTCCTTGGCGATCTAGGTTGGTCGTTCCATTACTACTGGACCCCTCTCGGAGGCGTAACCTCTGTTGGTCTGGCAAAACAGACAATCCAGAAATGCTTTGAAAACAAACTAGGTCTTGGAAAATCTGCAGTGGAACTGTAATGGCAATTACCTTAAAACTAACATCACCCAAGCTTGCTGGGAGTGGCATTTTAATTATGGTGGACAACTAACTTAGTTGCTAGATGAGGAAGGAGATGCAGCTGACAAAGGAAATCACTAGGCTCATCCAGGTGAACATCAGAATTGGCAGAAGGTCCGTTGTGTTTGACCTTCGAGAAGATGTGTGAGTGAAAGAGAGGGGGAGACCACATGGGAGCAACCACGAGATCAGATGATTAGCTTGTGATATAGCTACACGCAACGTTAATAGAGCACTGTGTTGTAAATTTTCGCGCAACTTGGAAACTCAGCAGTGGGCTTAAAGGATTGTGGACGCAAGTGCGAGTTTATGCAAGTGTATTATTGTGTAAGGTGGGGTGTGTCTGCCGAGCCTACGTGGCAACTGCTGGCTCTTCTGCCAATGGGCCAGGTGGTGCCTGATGGTGAAGGTGGCGGACGGTTTGCAGGACGTTCTCCTTCCTCTGCCCTTTATACTGCGTCTCTGTGTGTGCCTGTCATGTGGGACCAAGGTTTTCAGTACCTTTTGAATGCTCCTGCTCCACTTTAAGTACGTCACGGGCCTGAGATTCCTAGAAATCTGTGCGGAGGTTGCAATTTTTCAAGGAAGGTTTGCGGGTGTGTGTATTCCTACACAGAAACATTCACACCCAGACATCCTCTCACACTTCAGGTGGAGCTGTTGCTTCCTTGTGGAAAGACTGTAGATTAAATTCACTACAAACCCATAACACTGGCTCTGCATTCACTACGATAAAATATGGATCTACAATGGACCTCTTTGGCCCCCTCAAGTAGTAGTAAAATATTCCACTAGACTATTTTAAACAAGATAAAGACATTCTATCTAATATTAATTCTTCATAAGCAGACAACGGTTTTTCATCTTGAAAAGTTAACTCTGCTTCTCATCCTGACCTGCTCAATCTTTTTGGTATTTTCTGATAAAGGCCAGGGGCTGCCAACTCTCATGCATTGAGTGTGAGTCTCACGCATTTGATAAAATTCTCATGCTCTCACGCTGATGACAGAAGTTCTTACGCTCAAAATACGATTAAAAAATAAATAAATAAATAAAGTCACACTCCTCCACACTCATCAATGAGAACAGTTTTCTGTTGGCGGGTTCCCCGTAAAGAACGAACAATTTAATTAGCTTAAGCCCATTGTAGACTTTTTAAAATGGCAATGTAGAGAACAAGGAGAGAAACTCAGCGGATGAGGCAGCATCTATGTCTGAGTTTAACCCTTCTTCAGAATCAAACATTTCTCCAGCATTTTTGTCTACCGCTCTATAGATGCTGCCTCATCCGCATTCACATTCTCGTGCAGATGGTGTGAGAGGTGAGGCAAGGCAGTGGTCCCAGCACCGCGCCCCCCCTCACCTCCCCCTTGAGGCACCGCTCCCACCTCCCACCCTCACCTCCAGCGGCCTCTGTCCACACCGCATGGAGTTTTATTCCCGGCCCGGAGCCCGCAACGGACCGGGTAAATCGGTGTCACCTCCGGAGCCGCAGGGATGAATCTCGGGCTAAGGCTCCGCTCTAATGTCCGACCCCCTAGTCACTGTCTCTCATCTCCCCCGGACCCCAGCCGGTCACAGAGCACCTGGGTCGGCCCGCATTCCTGGGGAGGTGGGGAGAGAGGGAAATGCTCCCCGGACATCGCCAAGTCTCCACTCATTCCGGGTGTTGTTGCCTCTTCACTGATACACACTCTCACTCACAACTTAACACACACCCTTACACACACACTGGCACACACAAGGTTTAAAGGGATATGGGCCAAATGCGGATAAATGGGACTAGTTTAGATGGGGCCTCTTGATCTGCATGGACAAGTTGGGATGAAGGGCCTGTTTCCCTGCTGTAAGACTGTGACACACTGTAGAAAGGGTGCAATTGCTCTGGAGAGGATCCAGGGGCGATTTATGAACATATTGGCAGGGCTGGAATTTTTTATTTAACTTTGAAGAAAGATTTGATAACTGGGATTGTATTCTCTGCAGCAACAGAGGTGAAGAAAAGACTTAGTTGAGGTGAATAATATTATGAGAATAGGACCTGTTTCGCTTAACAAAGAGTGTAGGAAGAAACTACAGATGGTGGTTTAAACTGAAGATAGACACTAAAAGCTAGAATAACTCAGCAGGGCAGGCGGCATCTCTGGAGAGAAAGAATAGGTAATGTTTTGGGTCGAGACCTTCAGACTGAAGAGGTTGAAAACCAGCCATAAAACACAATGACTGGAGATGTGTGTTATCCAACTAAGGGCAGAAATCAGAATCATGTGTTCATTTTTATTGACGTGACACCATAAATATATTACAGAAAAAATAATTTAATGGGGCAGCATGGTGGCGCAGCGTCAGAGTTGCTGCCTTGCAGCACCACAGACCCAGATTTGATCCTAAGTGCTGTCTACGGGTGCTGTCTATACAGTATTTGTACATTCTCCTTATGACCACATGGTTTTCTCTGGATATTCTGGTTTCTCCCACATCCGAAAGAAGTGCAGGTTTGTAGGTAATTGGCTTCTGTAAATTGTCCCTGGCATGTAGGATACAACAGGTGTATGGTAGATTGCTGGTCGGTGTGGACTTATTTCCATATATATGTTTTACATATATATCTTAATTTCATTGAACCATATATGGTTGAATATGTGCTATTATTTTCATCTTGTTTCTATAGTCAAAGGGTAAGGTTGATTGATTTATTTGTGCAGAAAAGTGATGGAAGTCTGACTCCTCTTGCCTTGTTTCTATGTTTTTGTTTCTTTATTTATATGCATAACAGCATGAATTATAATCTGATTTCCATACATGAATATACTAAGGTCATTCATGTGCTGTACCTGTTGATCAGAGCCTGGCTCTAGTGTGGAATGTTATTAGGAATGTAATTTAGCCTAACCTTATTCATACCTAATCCAATTTGAAGCATAAATATTGCCTTCAAGCGTAACTTAAAAGACTCGCTACAGTATGCACCAGATTGCACAATTTCATGCTGAAAAATGCAAAAGCTCCCTACCGTGGGAGAAGGGGACACCCCGCTCCAACACCCTCTTCCCCTTGGTCACTACGCTCCCTCGCAATTTTTCACTCTCAACTCTCACCTAATGTTGGCAGTCCTGCATATACTCAAGCATAGAAACGTAGACAATAGGTGCAGGAATGGGTTTGGTGGTTTTATGTAAAAAGTATGTATTGAGGTGTTTTTGTAAGGGGGGGTGAATGGTTGCGGTGAGGGGGGTGATCCATTATTGAAAATGGTTGCCCAAATTCAAGGGAAGTGAACAAATATTTTTGGGCAGCTCAAGCGCAGCTGTCTGCTGTGGGGGTTTAGCTGCATTCAAACTGACCCGCCTGCACTTCGTTGCTTTTGAAAGAGCTGGATGTCTGCACCAAGCCTGCAAGCAGTTGCAATGGAAAAACGTCTGATGAGATCAATTCCAAAGCAGTATTGGAGATGTCAGTTTTGGCAGCTGGTAGCATAGATTTTATCCATGACTTAATACGCAAATGGACTACTATTGGAATGCCAACTGTGAAAATGAACAATTTATCAATCTTTTTGCTTCTGCACTGTTCTTGCCAAGAGCTTATTTTGCCTGAAATGAAGAGTGAAAGCATGATAGTCTTTCCACCAGTCTTTTCAAACCCCCAGCTTCTTGATATTTGATTTGCTTCATCTTTCTCAGAGTATTTCATAACCTTGAAGAGATTCAGTTTGTCAAAATTCTGTCAATTGAATTATCGTGTTTACTCAGGCGAGACGGGAGAGAAAATATTTTTGCTGATAATATTTTCAGAGCACAAGGATCATTGTTATTTATGGCTGGAAGAGGCAGGGCATATCCACGGTATATATCGACTCATATCTAATTTAACAGGATTGGACAGCTGTACTGCTTGTCAGCAGAGAAAATGTATTCTAAGTCCTGACTTTCAAAACGAGTTGGGTATGAAAGTATATTGCATTAATGTGTGTGTGTCTCAGAGACCTTGGAAGAGAAATGACATTAGAACTTTAGGCAGGGCAGCAGAAACCTTTAACAAAAAACTTTTATTTTAAAGAGCTGCTTCTTACCTTTCAAAGGATATGCTTGTGATCGAGGTAATGCAAATGAAAATTCACCAGATTTATTCCTGGCTGGAAGTTTATCCAAGGCTAAGAAATTAAGACAAATTTCTCTGAAATTTTGAAGTTCTTAAGGGCATTGGGATGATAGATACAGGAGGAATAATGTTTCCCCAATGATGTTTCTCCAGGGACCAGGAAACAGCTTCATCCAAGACCACAAGAAATTGCAGAGAATTGTGAACATAACCCAGACCATCACACAAACCAACCTCCCATCAATTGACTCCACCTACACTTCACACTGCTTCAGCATGGCCATCAGCAGAATCAAGGACCAGTCTCACCCCAAACACTCCCTCTTCAGGTACAAGATACTGAAGTGTGAAAACGCATACATCCAGTTTCAGTGACAGTTTCTTCTCAGCTGTTATCAGGCTACTGAACCATCCTATCACCAACTAGAGAGCAGTCCTGAGCTACCTTCTACCTCATAAGGGATCCTAGGACTATCATTAATCGGACTTTATCTCGTACTAAACCTTATTCCCTTTATCCTGTATCTGTACACTGTGAATGGCTTGATTGGAATCATGTATAGTTTTTTCACTGAAGAAAGACACAAAAAGCTGAAGTAACTCAGCAGGACAGGCAGCATCTCTGGAGAGAATGAATGGGTAGCGTTTCAGGTTGAGACCCTTCTTTTTTCACTGACTGGATAGCACGCAACAAAAAAGCTTGTCACTGTATCTTGGTACATCTGACAATACTAAATTAGGCTAATTTCTCAATTAAGGGGTTGGATATTCATGACTACGATGAAAATAAATATCTTCTCCCAAAGGGGAGCGTCTTCTGGATTCTCTCCCAAATGAGTTGCAGAGGTTCAGTTGCAGAGTAAATTCAAGGCAAATATTGATAAGAGTCTTGGATATGAAGGGAATCAAGGAAAAAAATGGCTTGATGGAGGAAATGATGTTGAAAGTAAAAGATCAACCATGATCCTGTAAAATAGCAGAGGTACAGAACATAAGCTGTTGCTATAAATGATCACAGCAAGCTCGAGAAAAAAAAAGAATATTTTTAAGCAGTGCATGATTTCATGAATTAGAAGTTTATGTTGTTTAACTCTGAAGTTTTACTTAAGGGTTGACAACGGCTTCTGGCAACTTGGTGATGTGCACTGCGCTTCATTAAACACGCAATCGTGCACGCACACATTTATGTGGGTGTTGCATCTTGCCAGTGATAAAAGTAACAATTGACTTTTTTCCCCAACACTGGAGGATCAAGTCCTATCAACAAAGCTGCCTGGGACGTTCATTGATTCTGAAGTTTAAAATCTTTGATTTCTTCTGTCTAGTAACTGATGTCAAATTGACAAGGTAGTCAGCATCCTGTCCAAGGTACTGATTTCAGTTTGACAATAACACCATTATAATGCTAGAAGCAGAATTGGCTTCATTTTACTGCAATTACACATAATGTATTGGACAGCTCTGACATAATGTGGAAGGCAGTCACACCAGTCAAACAAGACATGATTTATTGTGCCCAAGGTGATAAAAGTCCAGGAGGGAAGCCATCCTCCAGAAAATGAAAGGACAAACACACATTCTCTCCGGAGCAGTGACAGAGTGTGAGTTTGTTTTTACCACTTTGAAGCAATGCTGCTGCAGGGAGAATAAAAGACAATTAATGAGGTGTGGGCTTGGTGTCTGAGCTGGTATAGCCTCGATAGGCCAAAATAGTCAATTTCAATGTCGTCAGAACATATGTAACATCAAAGCAAAATGTATTCTTTCCCCCCCAAAAAAATATGATCTCGCTTTCTCCATATCTCTCAATTAAACACCATCTGTGATTGGAGAAAAATCTGCAGGCGCTGGTTTACAAAAAAGGACACAAAGTGCTGGAGTAAGAGGGTTTATATGAATCTCAAGAAGGATCCTGACCCAAAATGCCACCTATCCATGTTTTGTGAAAGAAGGAACTGTAGATGCTGGAAAATCAAAGGTAGGCAAAAATGCTGGAGAAACTTAGCAGGTGAGGCAGCATCTATGGAGCGAAGGAAATAGGCAACGTTTCAGGTCGAGACCGTTCTTCAGACTGAAGAATAATCTCGACCCAAACTTTGCTATTTCCTTTGCTCCATGATCACAGCAAGCCTCAGCCGCTGAGTTTCTCCAGCATTTTTGTCTACCTATCCATGTTTTGTTTTGTTTAGTTTAGTTTAGAGATACAGCATGGAAACAGGCCCTTTGGTCCACTGGGTTTGCGCAGACCAGCGATCCCCATACACTAGCAATATCGTACACACTAAGGACAATTTACAATCTTTACCCAGCCAATTTACCTGCAAACCTGCACATCTTTGGAGTGTGGGTGGAAACTGGATCACCCGGGGGAAACCCATGCGGTCGACAATTAAACAGGTACATGGATAGGACAGGTTTGGAGGGATACGGGCCAAATGCAAGCAGGTGAGACTAATATAGATGAGACATGTTGGTCGGTATGGGCAAGTTGGGTTCAAGGGCCTGTTTCCACAATGTATCACTATGACTCTAAATATTAAACCACCTTCCATTTCACCTCCTTTTGGGCAGTGCACTTAGGCGACATAACTCTTGTTTTACTTTGAAATGGGCCATCTCAGCAAGGAAGAAAAATGAATTGGCTTCAGCATCCATGGGCTGATCATGAAAGAGAGGCGAGAAGTATTAATTAGGAGGCCTGCTTGCCATACCACCCTCCCATCTTCAAGAGCAGATGCAGGGCTAACAGGTAATTACATAAGATAGACACAAAGCGCTGGAGTAACTCAGCGGGTCATGCATCATCTCCAGAGAAAGAGGATGGGTGACGTAATTGCATAAGCCTGCTTGTAAGCGTGTGATGCTTTTGACAATCAGCCGTTAAATTGTTTCATATCGCACATCAAGATAGTAAGCCTAAACAAGATCAAAGGGCATGGAATGCATGACAGTCAAAATAGGAAATGAAAGCTGATATCAAAATAATTGTTGCAACATCCTGAGGGCATTTTGATTCTATCTGGGCAAAATTTTCACTTAATAAATTCAGCAAAAAAAATCCCGTCATAGTGTTTTTCCACCATAAATAGTCATGAAAGCTGCAAGTCACAAAAAATATAACTCTGAAGATACTCATGTCCTTTAAAATGAACCCCACGAGTTGACGTTTCGATCACTGATGTAAACGGTCTGGATTCAAGTCAGGGTTCACTGGCATCAGTATCTTGGACAAGATGCTGATTACCTTCTGAAATTGACATTGGTTATTAGACAGAAAAAGCCAAGATTTTAAAGTTCAGAAACTTCAAACTGGAAGGATCAGTAGAACAGCTGAACAACTCATCGAGTGTCTTTGCAGCACTGCTTGTATCCCAGGAGGAACTCTTCTGCTCTTCTGGAAATGTGGAAAGGATTTCAACTAAAAGGATCAGAAATTAGCCGAATGAACAGGAAACTGGCTAAAGGCCGAGAGCTGTCGTCACTGGTTGGTTTGTGGGCTGGGAGATTTCTTCCAAACCTGTAAACTGCGTAGTTATCTACCCCTAAGACACTGGTGACCTGCTTGTGCTCTCCAAGTACAATCTTATATCATGCAACAAAACCCACTTGCAGTTAGCACCCCTTTGCAAACAACACCACTCCTACAACTGAGATGGTCAACTGAGAAAAACTGCGGATTTAAAAAAGTGAAAAAGTCGCAATGAGGTAGGTTGGAAGATTGGGACTACCCTCTTACTTAATTAAAGGATTGTTCAGAAGTCTGAAGAAACTGTTCCTGAATCTAGTGATATGTATGGTAAAGCGGGCACAGGTGCATTCATAAGTTCTTGGAACAGAATTAGGCCATTTGACCCATCAAATCCATGCCATTCAATCATGGCTGATCCATCTTTCCCTCTCAACCCCTTTTTCTTGCCTTCTACCCATATCCTCTGACACACTTATTAATCAAGAATCTGTCAATCTCCGCCTTAAATATATCCATTCACTTGGCCTCCATAGTGGTAATGAATTTCACAGATTCACCACCCTCTGACTGAAGACATTCCTCAACATCTCCTTTCTAAAGTTGTGAGTGTACTGCAAGTATAGTAAAGGGCCGCGAATGCATCCTTGCAGGGCACTGGTGTGGAGTATTATTGTGAAGGATGTTTTGCCCCCCATTCTGACTGTGTTTCGGTCTATGGGTAGGAAGTTGAGAATTCTGTTGCAGAGGAATCGCTTTGTCGATGAGTTTGAATGAGATTATGGCGTTGAAGGCGGAATCAATTAGCAGTCTGTTGTAGATATTCTTATTGGCAAGATGTTCCAGCAAAGAGTGTAGTGTCTGGGACAATGAGCTGTCATGATGGTAGGTGAATTCCAATGGATCAAGCAGTCTGAGAGACTGGAATTAATGTGTACCATTAGCAGCCTCTCGAAAAACTTCATGAAGATGGATGTGGTGATGGACCAACAGGATGAGATTAATTAGTTTTGTTTAATTTAGATTAATTTAGAGATACAACTTGTAAACTTGTCCTTTCGCCCACCGAGTCTGTGCTGACGAACAATCACCCGTACACAAATCGGTTTTATCCCACCTTCGCATCCTACACACTCGGGGCAACTTACAGAAGCCAATTAACTGACGAACCTGCATGTTTTAGGAATGTGGGAAGAAACCGCGACACCTGGAAAAAACACATGCAACAAGGAGAACATACAAACCTGTAGTCAGGATCAATGCCCGGGCTGTAAGGCATCAACTCTACCACTGTGCCATTGTGCCAATCCTGAATGGGAAGAAATGTGCTTAAAACCACACAATTTAGAGCTTTCATACCGAAATGCACTCAATATTGTAAATAAAATCAATGAATTAGAGCACTAATTCACGAATATCAAGACATTTTAGTACCGCCTATGACGTTGATGTTACATAATGTTCAACATAATACAAATGGACATTAGCAGTTGAAGTCAGCAGCTTGATTACCATATCACACAATATCTTTACCAGCACTGCAATTTCTGCAAATCTGAAATGAGAACAGAATTACTCACATGGTTAGGTCACATCTGTGGAGAGAGAACCATTTACCATTTCCAGCAAATAACCATACATCGGAAAACAAATTTTAAATTGCAGACAAATTGGGTGAAGATGAACAAAAGGGGAGGGTCATGACGGGGTGGCGACCTTTAGACTATACAGACACAGCACAGAAAGATGCCCTTCGGCCCACCGGGTACATGCCGACCAGTGAGCACCCCATACACTAACTCTATCCTACACAGTAGGGACAATTTCCAAGTTTTTACAGACACAATTAACCTACAAACCTGTACATCTTTGGATGGCCCGGATCACCCGGAGTAAACCCATGTGGTCACAGGGAGAATGTACAAACTCCGTACAGACAGCACCCATTGCCAGGATCGAACCCAGGTCTCTGGCGCTGTAAGGCAGCAACTCTACTGCTGCACCACTCTGTTCAATTCTCAACACAATATAGGAAGAAAGATTCTAAGGGGAGTAAGAGGCGACCATGGCCGAAAAGGACAGTATAAAAATAAAGAGAAGACATTTAACATAGCAAAGATGAGTGGGAAGCCAGAGGATTTGGTGACTTTTAAAGATCAACAGCAGGTAACTAAAAAGGTAATATGGGGAGAAAAGATGAAGTGCGAAGGTAAGCTAGCCAAGCATATAAAGGAGGATAGTAAAAGCTTATTTAGGTATGTGAAGCGGAAAAAAATAGTTAAGACAAATGTGAGTCCCTTGAAGACAGAAACAGGTGAATTTATTAAGGGGAAGAAGGAAATGGCAGATGAGTTGAACAGGTACTTTGGTTCTGTATTCACTAAGGAAAACACAAACAATCTCCCAGATGTACCAGGGGAGATAGGACCTTGGGCGATGGAGGAACTGAAGGAAATTCACATTAGTCAGAAAATGGTGTTGGGTAGACTGATGGGACTGAAGGCTGATAAATCCCCAGGGCCTGATGGTCTGCATCCCAGGGTACACAAGGAGGTGGCTCTAGAAATCGTGAACGTATTGGTGATAATTTTCCAATGTTCTATAGATACTGGATCAGTTCCTGTGGGTTGGAGGGTAGCTAATGTTATCCCACTTTTCAAGAAAGGAGGGAGAGAGAAAGCAGGGAATTATAGACCAGTTAGCCTGACATCAGTGGTGGGGAAGATGCTAGAGTCGATTATCAAAGATGTAATAGCAATGTTTTTGGATAGCAGTAACAGGATCGGCCCAAGTCAGCATGGATTTACAAAGGGGAAATCATGCTTCACAAATCCTCTGGAATTTTTTGAGGATGTAACAAGTAACATGGACAAGGTAGAGCCAGTGGATGTAGTGTACCTGGACTTTCAGAAAGGCTTTGATAAGGTCCCACATAGGAGATTAGTGGTCAAAATGAGAGCACATGGTATTGGGGGCAGGGTATTGACATGGATAGAAAATTGGTTGGCAGACAGGAAACAAAGAGTAGGGATTAACGGGTTTCTTTCAAGTGGCAGGCAGTGACTAGGGGTGCCGCAAGGCACAGTGCTGGGACTGCTGCTATTTACAATGTACATTAATGATTTAGATGAAGGAATTAAAACTAACATTAGCAAATTTGAACTAAAGTGGCAACTAGAAGCTCTGGATCACCCCTGCAGAATGAGTGGATGTTGTCCACAAAACGCTCACCAAATCTGTGTTTGGTTTCCCCATTGTGGAGGAGACTATTGTGAGAGCACTGAATGCACTTTCGTAAATTGGCAATGCTCCAGGATGCAAGTTGCTGGTTTGAGGGCACCTTTCAACAAAAAAATATAACGAATATTGAATGATATGAAAAGAATAACACCTTCACCTCGAGTTGGAAACTTTAAAAGCCCTTTAAATAATCAACGTTTGCCTGCATCAGACAGCGATGGAGCATCAGTTGGTGCTCCTTTATAATGATTAGAATTTGTTTCCTTAAAGGAACAGATGGGCACAATAATTTTCCCAACAGAAGACACATTTGTGTGCTTTGCATTGGTAATAACACATCTTTAGATCACCTGACCAAAACCGTCAGTTCATAAATTAAAAGAACACACACGCCACAACAACGAAGTTTGCTTTTTTGAGAGTGTTGTGGGATTGCGGGGAGCTGTGTCGTACTTGCTTGGAATGATCTTGGAAAGTTTTAAAAAAAAATTTGGCCAGCTCTCGAAGAATATACAATACAGCACAGAAATGGTGGGAATCCTCAGCAATTCTGACAGCATCTGACATAGAGAAACAAGTATCAACAATTCAGATCAATCTTTGGGTCAGCACAGGAAATGCTAACACTCTAAGCTTGCTAACTGTTTCCAGAAATAGTGTTAACTTCAGACTTCAAACATTTGCAGTTTTATTTTTGCTTTTATTAATAAATATTTCCAATTAAATAATATCTACTAAACAGAGAAAGGTTTCACTGGGTTTTTTCCATGTTGGAAGAAGACAGAGATAGGAGAAAAAAAAACAATTTTATAGCCCAAATTGATGGATGTGAATACATCAACCAACAATCAGCCCAGGCTATAGGAAATTAAATTTGTGCAACTGGAAAGTTCTTGATTCAATGTTCAGTCTATGTTGAGAATACTAATCATATCCAGGGCAGATTTTGGGGAATGGAGGGATTTGGATCAGATGAAAGCAGTTGGAATTAGTTTATTATGGTACAATATTTGGCACAGACTTCGAGAGCCAAGATCATAAGTGTGATCATAAGGTCATAGGTGATAGGAGTAGAATTAGGTCATTTGGCCCATCATGTCTACTCCGCCATTCGATCATGGCTGACCTATCTCTCCCTCTTAACCCCATTCTCCTGCCTTCTCCCCATTACCCCTGATACCTGTTGGTGATCTAATTGACATGTACTAGTCTCGAAGATACACAAAATGCTGGAGTAACTCAGCGAGACAGGCTGCATCTCTGGAGAGAAGGAATAAGTGAAGGAAGGTCTGAAGAAGGGTCTGAAGAAGGGTTCTGACCCAAAACATCACCCACCCCTTCACTCCAGAGATGCTGGAGAACTTCTGACCGAGAACTTCTTCTGCAGTTTTATAGGGCTGCTGAGACCACATCTGGAGTATTGTGTACAGTTTTAGTCTCCTAATTTGAAGAAAAACATCCTTGTGATTGACGCAGTGCAGTATAGGTTCACGAGATTGATCCCTGGGATGGTGGGACTGTCATATGAGGAAAGATTAAAAAGACTAGGCTTATATTCACTGGAGTTTAGAAGGATGAGGGGGATCTTATAGAAACATATACATTTATAAAAGGTCTGGACAAGCTAGATGCAGGAAAAATGTTCCCAATGTGGGGCGAGTCCAGAACCAGGGGCCACAGTCTTAGAATAAAGAGGAGGTCATTTAAGACTGAGGTGAGAAAAAACTTTTTCACCCAGAGAGTTGTGAATTTATGGAATTCCCTGCCACAGAGGGCAGTGGAGGCCAAGTCATTGGATGGATTTAAGAGAGAGTTCGATAGAGCTCTAGGGGCTTGTGGAGTCAAAGGATATGGGGAGAAGGCAGGCATGGGTTATTGATAGGGGACAATCAGCCATGATCACAATGAATGGCGGTGCTGGCTCAAAGGTCTGAATGGCCTCCTCCTGCACCTATTTTCTATGTCCATGTCTATGCTGCCTGTCCCACTGTGTTACTCCAGCATTATGTGACTATCCTCGGTTTAAACCAGCATCTGCAGTTCCTTTCTACACTGTACTAGTCTCAACCTGGGAAGGAATATCATCCAGGAATATATCATTGCTCCAACTACTCTCAGTGGTCTCCACTCCCAAACCCCATCTCAAGCTGCTCCTTCCGAGCCCCGTCCAGTGATTCTGTTCCCAATTGTTATCCCGTATTCTTGCTTAAATTTTGGTTTTGCTGGAGGGTTGGTGGTCTGAGAGAAAAGGGTCACCTTATACTCACTGTCAGAGCTCAAGCATAAAGAAGTCCTAAGTGACAAGTCCAAAATCTGTGCCCACAGGTAGAATTGAGTCTGTCACAGAAAGTGACAAATTTTCTTTTGCCATGGAAAATACGTTTTCTACTGTAGATAATCTTGAAATGATTTGGCATTGAATTGGATTACATTTCATGCTGATTGATGTTAAAAATATAAGGCACCTTTTAAGGGATCAGATGTTGGACATGTTATTTCAATAACCAATAGTGATAAATAACCGCGTTAATAGTTAGGAGCTGAGTAACGTATAGATGGATCATACACAAGTTGCTGACAAAAAGGGAGATCAGAGTTAAATGCCATCTTAATCCTAAACATACCAGCAACAATGAGGAGAAACTCTGTCTCAATTGGTTTCATTTAGATTTATTTACTTTTGTTATCAAAGACAATGCCTGGAAATTATGTATTAAAGATCTGTCCATGATTTTGCTTTTACAAAAGACTGTGAAATGAGAATGTGCACTTGATTATTCTGATCCTGCCCACCCTTGCAAAGGACAAGCACTTTCATTTCTTGACAAAATGTCATCTTAAGAACAGGCGTGTGGAATGGATTATGTCTTCACGATTACGTACATCTCTTCTGCCCGACAATTTAAACTCTTTCCTTCAGGCCGAGGTTTCAAAGACATCTCTGTGCTAATGCTGGGCATAGTTCTTCAGGAAGGTCCAAGGTTGAAGAATGTTAGGCACCATGACTGGACAGACATTTGCTCATGCTCTAACCTGTACAACGGGTCAGTGTCAGTCACTGAGGGTCACCGTGAGTTAATGGCAGACAAACCAAACACAACCAGAGGGCGAAAGATGCATCTGCACAGAACTCAATTGAAAAAAACAAATCATTGGCTGGATTTCAGATGTATGGCGAGATACATTCACCACGGTGGCAGAGTGTCCTTGCAGTTACTGTGGCTTTTCATTGTCAGCCTCTGGGTATGTTGGATATTTAATGGTCTCAATACTCTCCTTCACTTTGTAAGATGGATAGAGGCCTGTTCGCCCAGATTTCCGATTGATGCCTTTGGAATAACCATCCCAGTGGTTGCCAGCCACCCCAATCAGATCTCCAGGCTCCAATACAATCTCCTCCGGATTCTGTGGTTTGTGAGGAGAAATTGCAATCTGATTGTGCGCATTTTGTCCACCAAAGTAGTAGATATCATCCAGGGAATGGAAATAACCTGATGCATCTGGGTGTAATGTCTGCATTATCTCATAGGCCACTCGACAAACCTGGGAAACAGAAACGGAATACAATTGTTCAGACTGCTCATTTTAAAGCTGCATCACTTTACAGTGCAAAATAATACATTTGTTTTGTTACTACATGTGGAAGGCGCTTAGTATTATTGTGTAAAGTTTATAGGAGGATTTGGTTTTGGTTGTTCTCCATAAAAGAAGCAAAATATTTCAATATTTGTGTATTTCATTGGAACTCATATACTCACTCTATGCACCATGTCAATGATGACTTCGACAATACTACATACCTTCAATGGACCAAGACAGTGATGCTAATTCAAGGGATGGTGAGATTCCATTAAAGTGAATTATGAAAATGTAGGCCAGATATTTACAGGACTGCCAAGTATGAGATGGCTGGCATTAAAAGTGCAGATTTGTAGTTCTGTTAGTAATGGCTTTAAATTCTAACACTCACTTGCAAAATCAATCCAAAGTTATACAGCATAGAATCAGGTCCTTCACCCCATCATGTTTATACTGACCATCATACCGATATCTACCGATTTCATTTGTCTAGATTAATTCCGCATCTATCTATGCCTTGCTTAGTCATGGTGTCCATATGCTTCTTCAAGTTGTACCTGTTCTTCATTTTACCACCTTCTTTGGCATCTCATTTCAAATACCAACATCTCTTTGTGTAAAACATTTGCCCCTCAGATATCTGTTTAATTCCCCCGTCTCACCATAAACATGCACCCTCTAGCTTTAGACATCTATCTATCCCATGGGAAACATTCACTATTCATATGCCTTTAAATCCTTCTTGGCCATGAACCTTTAAACATTGTAATTGTACTCCCCTCCATCAGTTCCTGGGGCATTTTCTTTCATATATCCATTGTGTGAACTTCCTTCTCAGATCCCCTTTAAATCTTTCCTCACTTATCTTAAATGTATGCCCTCTAGTATTAGACGCCCCTACCCTTGACAGATAAAAAAATATTTCAGTATAGTTTTGAGCTTAGTTTAGAGATGCAGCATGGAAACAGGCCCTTCTGCCCACCGAGTCCATGCTGACCATTGATCACCCACACACTAGTTCCATGTTATCCCACTTTTGCATCCTGCACACTAGGGAAAATTTACAGAAGCGAATTAACCTCCAAACTTGCACTTTTGGAATATGGAGGAAGCCGATGCGGTCACAGGGAGAACATACATACTCTGTACAGAATGCACCTATAGTTAGGATTGATCGCGGGTCTCTGGCGCTGTGAGGCAGCAGCTCTACCACTGTGACACTGTGCCGTCGTTGGCTTGATTTTCCTCTCTGGGCATTTATTGATTCTCTGATTTAGAACAGCAAGTGGGCGGTGGTAGATATGCTGCCTTGCAACGCCAGAGACCCGGGTTCGATCCTGACTATGGGTGCTGTCTATATGGAGTTTGTACATTCTCCCCGTGACTTGCGTGGGTTCTCCAGAAGCTCCGTATTCCTCCCACACTCCAAAGACCTACAGGTTTGCAGGTTAATTGCTTGGTGAGATTGTAAAGTGTCTCTAGTGTGCGCAGATAGTGTTCATATGCGGGGATCGCTGGTCGGCACAGACTCGGTGGGACGAAGAGCCTGTTTCCATGTTGTATCTCTAAACTAAACCAAGTCCCACTGGCGAACATGCATATTGGACGACTTAGGACACTGACTTTCATCAGAGGGTGGTGAATATGTGATATTTAGTCAGAGGGTGATGAATCTGTGTAATTCCTAACTCAGACGGCTGTGGAGGCCAAGTCAATGAATATTTTTAAGGCGGAGATTGTCGGTTTCTTGACTGGTACGGATATCAGAGGTTATGGTGGGAAGACAGGATAATAGGGAAAAATAGATCAGTCGTGATTGAATGGTGGATTAGATTACACAGATGGGCCAAATGGCCTAATTCTGCTCCTAGAACTTATGAACGGATTTGTGCCCACTTTTAAAAAGCTGTCCGTGTTTTATCAGTTGAAGGAATAATACTTTTAAATAACAAAATGGAGTGAAAGGAAATAAGAATTATAGTGAGCAAAGCCAAGTCATATAGAACAGCACTGCATTGTGTTTACTGCCCAATGAATCTTAATGGAAGCATCACAATCCATATACCTTTCATTTAAAGATGACTCAGAAACATATGATGGCAAACTTGAAACATTCGTGAATCCATCATTAAAGGGCACAAAGCTCAAGGGAAAAAAAATAAACAATGTCAATCATTAATCTTGAATTAATCTGAATTCTCACTTCTTAAATCAGAATGAAACACCAGCATTTGGTAAGGCACCTAGATCTACTGAGAAAAAAGCAGCCAAGAGCTGAAATCAGTGCTGTCGCTGAGGAGTCCTTACTTGGTTGGCTATTAGCTGTAAATGTGTCCTACAGCAGCACCAGCACTTTGTACTTTGTTTTCGAGATTCAGTTCTGCTGACTTTAATGCAATGAATTATTAAGACCGACACACGGAATACTGCTAAATATTGCCTTCAGTGTTGTCGAACAGGAATGAATTTCTGGGCTCAGCTGCCACTCAGGAGGATTGAGTTGCTAGCTCGGCATCCTTCAAGCAAGTCGTTGGGGAGGATTTTCCCGAAAGGTATTAGGAAAAAATGATATTTCTGCAGCCTGAATGAATGAGGTGACACAACGTTGTTCCCTTTGTCAGGTGGAAAGTTCAGATAAATGAAGTTTGAATCATTGAATACACTGAAAACCGGAGTGATCTTTAGTCAGAGACAGAATAAAATAGAATTCTGAGCAATAGACAGGAAAGTGGAGCTGAAGCAGAGAACAAATCAGCCATGATCTCATTAAATGGCAGAGCAATTCTGAGGACATAGCACCAACCACAGCTACCATTTCTTCAGTTCTATGCTTTAGGTACTTGCTCTAATGACTTCTCAATCTTTGACTGATAACACTCCAGTTGGATTGGGGAAATTAGGTATGAAGCATGGCTCAGGAGTTATGAAATAGGGGGAGCAGTCAGTTTATTCAAAGAAGAACCAGATTTCAAAATATACTGTTTTATATGAAACCTTCAAGCAGTAATAAAAACAGACACAATTGTGTCCACAATTACAGACACTTCCCGACTTACACAACAGGCGATTCTTGTTTACGTAAACAATTCTATACTAGTGCAATCAAGGCAGTTTATAATTTCCACAACACTGTACGATCACTCAACATTACATCGGAAACAAGCTGGCCAAGGCAGAGGTGTTTACCCAGAAGGCCGTGTGCCACGGAAGGTGCCCCAATGGCGAGAGTCGGTGATTCTGATTGATGTAAAATGAGACATGTTATGGTTCACGGAACAACACCCTTACATAAAAAGGGGAGTACCTGTACAAGCTGCTGGTTAACTATGTTTAGGAAAATTAGCTTTGTAAATTGACGAGGCAATCACTTCTATTGACACTTTTATAATAATACTTTATCAAACAGTGTAACATCCATTGACACTTGCAGCCTATTGAGGTGGGACATCCTGATCTCGTACCATTCTGATGAGGCAAGCCAATAAATCAATTCAAAGCTTGTGGTAATCAACCATCACTGAAAGTTCAGTGAAGCGATCAGGTTAGGGCAGGGGTCTCCAAACTATGGCCCGCGGGCCACATGCGGCCTGCCACGAGATTTTATCCGGCCCGCAGCAAGCTCTTAACACATTCCGTGCAATGGGCTATTTAGCGGGTTCTGTGGTAGCGCGGGAACATACACATTAGTTTGCTCTAAACTTTAGAGATACAGAACGAAAACAGGCCCTTCGCTTGCTCACACTCCCACCACTACCAGTAACACTATCCTACACACGCACACACACTAGGGACAATTATATCAACCCAATTAATAATAATAATAAATACGTTATTGATCCCCTCAGGGAAATTCAGAAAATCTACAAATCTTCGGTGTACAACCAGCATATGTAGTTCCTTCCTATGCAAACCTGTAAGTATTTGGAATGTGGGCGTAAACTGGAGCTCCCAGAGAAAATCTATGTAGGTCACTGGGAGAACGTACAAACTCCGTACAGGCAGCACCCGTATTTAGGAATGAACCTGGCACTCTGGCGCTATATGGCAGCAACTTAAGACTGTTGTACAGTTGTCTTGTACAACTGTAACATAACAAATGATTTCAGTTGTTTTTAAAATCCCTCCGATCTTTTTTTTTAATAAAAGGCTGATTCTCCCCCTACATTTTGACTGTGGGGGGAAAAGGGAATTATTCGCGGACCAATGACCTTGTTGTATTTGTTGGGCCAAAGGGTAAATTATGTCGGAGCAACCTGTTGAGCTATCAAATGGCCATGCATTTATTGTAGGTTGGTGTATAAGTGGCGATGTTGCTGCAGATGAATGTGTCAAGGCAGTGTTTGTGGAAGGTGTTTGTCAGGAGTTTATGCTAAATATTAATGTGGGAAATTGAGTGCAGAGATAATAAAATCAAAGTCTATTGAAAATAACACGCCTGGGAATTGAATCCCAGTGGAATATACCACATGCTGAGCAATTTTGCATCAACCCATATAATGCTGTACCTATACATTGAACTGATCGCACAGCCATTCGATGTAATAGTTCAGATAGATGTGTTAATTGCTGATGCGCATTCACGCTCACTTTCCTCTTCCACTTGATGGTCACCTAACTACAGAATGACTTGGGCGCTCCATTAATAGGAAATCTCTAGTTTGGATGTAGTCTTCAAAGCCTTTTAAACATTTATATTTAGAGCAACCTGGGTAAGGCTGCTTTCCCCGCTTCCATTGGTCGCTGTCTGTTAAGGCAAGTCTCTGTTTTCTCCATCAGGTTTGGTTGGAGTTGCCGTGGGTGAGGGGAGAGAGAGAGGAGGGCCAGGGTGTTGTGGGGGCGGGGGGGGGGGGGGGGGGGGCAGGGTTTAGCCATGCTCCTGACTCACTGCAACAAACCCTCTCGGTGGGGAATCGGTAAGTGTGTGTATATAAATTCATTCAACCGCCCTTTAGCTTAAAGTTTAACCTTGGTTGACGTTTTGTTTTGTATTTCTTCCATTTGTTTTACTTAAGTGCTTTTTTGAGTTCATTAAATTTATAAAATTGACATGACTTTATTTTTTCCTACGGCCCGCAAAAACGTTCCAAATATATAATGTGGCCCTTCATGCTGAAAAGTTTTGAGGCCCCTATTAAGTGGCCATCTCCTCCATTAACACATCATTAAATGAAATATCTCCACCAATTATTACAGTTCATGACATGTCTATTTTGTCAATTAATATTCTAACTGTTTATATATCCAGCAAGCCCTCCCTCAATATGAACAAAAGTAATATACTTTAGGTGTCTGGCATTTTACAGTCAAAACCCCTCACACCAGCCATTGATATTTTAATATTTAAAGAGGTTCTCCCACTGTAAAAACATAATCCTGCAAAGTTACCCGCATGCACTTAAAATATTAAAGTTAAGTGGGTAATTATAACTATCAAAACTGCAATTAAATGCTTACTGTTATCTTTGTGTTTGAAAAGTATAAAACATCAGTGTACCATTGGGTGCCAGAAGAGGAGTTCTACTGTGCTGAATAAAGACCTTTTGCATCTGTCAGCCTCAGTCTCTGTGCGACTCAGTTACAACACCAATAAAGGCGTTATATAAAAGATGGCTTATTGATTCCTATTCTGAGCTGGTTTATTCTTTCTTCAGACACCTGATGCGTCCATTAATTCTGATGCGTCCTTTAATTCTGATGTATCCGTTAATTCTGATGCATCAATTGATTCTGCTGGTTCCATTAATCCACCTCAACACCCACATTTTCTTGCTTTACTTGTATTATGACCATTGACACTTGCCATGTGCCAGCATACCTTCTTTAATACTCCTTAATTCCACCTGTTGGGACCACTGCCCTCAACCAACCCCAAAATGTTCCGAACCACTCGAAAACAGTTAAATCTTTGACTTTTTTTCAATTCTTCATAAAGGGCAAAGAGCTGAAAGATTAACTCAGTTTCTCTACAGATATCACCTTAGCTACAAGAACTTCCCAGCTGTACTTTAGCTTTCCTGTGTCATTGCCAAAAGTGGCTTAATGCTTTTCACCAAATGTTTTTCTTCCAAACAACTCAGCTTCTAATAATAGGCTGCGTCGACTTAAGATTGCTCATGGCTGTGGTAGAAGTACAGACTCACCGCAAATGCAACGTTCCAATCGATCACGTTCCAGAAGCAAGATGATTAAAATGCCCATTTTATTTTGGACAATCACGTCATAAGCCGTCCAAATTGTCTATATTTTGTGTTATTCTCTCTCCATGATCATTATTTATAAACTAAATATTCACAACAGTTTGAGTCACATGTATTGTACAAAAAACAATGATTTTGATTATATTTTGAGAGGATGTTTCTGGATTAATTTATGGGAATTAAACATTAAATTCCATCCATCTGGCATATAAATTCATGACAGTGAGATTTAAAAATCATGTTATATTGTGAATTCCTGTGTGAATGGGATTATTTTGTTATTTGGATACTTAGGCTATTAAAAAAAATATCCTTTTCTTTAGAAATTGAATCTACAGGACATTCTTAATGGGGGAAAGTAGTGGGCAGAAAGGCATGTCATGCGTGGTTTGAAGACCAAAGACTTGTAGTTTACAATGCCAAAATTTAAAAGATGAGGAAAAACAAGGTGTACAGAGTTGCTTATTGGTTACAATCTGAGGAGTATGATGATGCTACTGATTATGATATGCCAATGTACCGGCTAGCAACTGATCTTCTCCATAAAGACTTGGTCTATTGTTAGAAATTGTAATTTATTTACCTATCTGTTATGGACTTACAGCATATTATACAATAATATTAAAGTTCTAATCTTGAGAATATCACATTTTTGAATTTTCAAGGCAGTCTGGGTGTTTATTACTATTTCCGTCGCAACGGTCAATTTTGTAATTAACTACAATTAGGTAACTAATTATGTGCTTTAATTTTAGGTCATCCAAGTAAGATGTTTTATATTTGTTTCAGAATGCTTCAATCTATAATAATTGAAAATTTCATTCAGTTCTCTTAATTTTTTAAGAAAGTTATGGGCTTTTGACTGTCCTTGATCACAGCTTTTGAGTTAAGTCAATGGAAAAGCAATAGGGAACAAGATGCTAATTTTCGAGTATGAAAATGGCTATAACATTTTTAATACTGAAGATATGAAAGTGAATTAGGTGTCAAATTAAACTTCTTTTTATGCTTAATCTGATGGGATAAATTGCAGACTTCATTTATAAAAATCTCAAAATTTTGTAACATTGCTACATGTGGTTTTTCTCCGGGTGCTCCCGTTTCCTCCCACACTCCAAAGGTGTACAGTTTGTAGTAAATTGTCCCTCGTGTGTAGGATTAGTGTATGGGGTGATCTCTGGTTGGCGCTGACTCGGTAGGCCGAAGGGCCTGTTTGCGTGCTGTATCTCTAAAATCTGAAGTTTAAATCTACAGTCATTTCAATTGAAATGGGAAATGGGCATAATTTATTTGACTGATTTACAACCATTGTACCTGTCAGTACTGCCATAAACTGAATTTTGAAACCTGCCATTAAAGTAAATATAAAAAACAAAGAGAAACTTTACCATTTGACATAATCTCTTCATCAGGACGGAGCTGTGCTTGAGAATATTTATTCGCCTGAGACAAGTTAAGTGAATGTGGCTGAGCACAAAGTGTTGATGATAGAGGTTCTGGTTAAGACTTGATAGCATCAGGGAGGACATATGCATTAATCACAAAAACACTGCAGTCATTTTGCAGTACAATTTCAGATTTGATGGTGAAAAGTTTCACATGCATAAAATCTGAAGCAGAGGGTTAATGCAGGCAAGGGATTGATTTAAAGGGAAAATGTGGGTACATGGTCGGGGGATGGGGGGGTTATAGCAGTGTTTAATGTGACAAATTACTTCCTGGAACAACAAATAAATTGAAAAAAATTGATGAGAAGAGGAATAAGCTTTGGCCATTCGCTTTCTCAGCTCACTGTACTTATTGTCCTCATTTTATAGCTCTCATTATTCATTCTTCGCCTTGTTCCAAAAGCTTGAAATGAAGCATTATTTCCCAAAAGAAGTGAAATGTTATCGTTGCTATTAAGGTAAAAACCTTAAATCTTCCAACCATTAAACACATTAATCACTTGGAGGATTTAAATTAAGCTAACATGCAGAGGAAATCTCAATTCTCTTTGTTAACTTCTCCCCCAAAAAATGGTCACTCATTTATTGAATTGTGGACACAAGGTAATGCAGATGCTGGTTTACAAAAAGGACACAAAGTGCTGGAGTATCTGAGTAGGTCAGGCAGCGCATCTGCAGATCATGGATAGGTGACATTTTGGGTCAGGACTCTTCTTCAGACCTGAAACGTCGCTTGTTCTCCGTGTTCTCCAGATATGCTGCCTGACCCGCTGAGTTACTCCAGCACTTGGAGCCATTTATTGAAAGATATTTTTTTATTGAAAGAGAACAGCAACTGCATTGGTGACTTTAGTTTAGTTTATAGATACAGCCTGGAATTAGGCCCATCAGCCCACTGAGTCCCCACCAACCAACAATCACACCCCGACACTTGTTCTACTCTGCAAACTTGGGACAATATACAGAAATGTACAAACCTACACATCTTTGGAGTGTGGGAGGAAATTGGAGCTTCAGGAGGAAACCCACGTATTCATAGGGAGAATGTACAAACTCCGTACAGACAACACCTGTAGTCAGAATCAAACCCAGGGTGTCTGGCGCTGTAAGGCAACTACTCTCCCACTGTTCCACTGTACTGCATCTACTTGTTTCCTATGTGATGACTGTCACAAAATGAAACCACAAATGAGGCCATTTTAGCCTTGAAATGGACAAAACACCATTGAGATTCAGGGACAGCTTCAAGAGTTTTGTTTTGTCGCAGGCAGATCATGAATTTAATCTCCTGGAGTCAATTATGAAGAAAGCTGCTCCGAATAAATTTGAGTGAGAAACTCTCAATGTTACATTGTTGCTATTAGCAAGGTTATTGTTTCAATTTACTGACCATAAGCTATTTGTCATAAAGGAAAGATAGAGATGATGGTATTTACATTTTAATACATTATGGAATGAGAGGGCTAACAACGGTGTGATGAACAGAAAACAGATGAAATGCCTAGTGTGGGCTATCTCAGTGAACGGCACGTTGGAAGATTTTTTTCACTCTTCAGCTACAGCTAATTTCCATCACATTTAAGGGTTGCAAGTGAGCAGCAGTGTACGGCAAAGTGAGGTCTAACCAGACAGAGAAAGTGAAATAAAGAACATTACTTCTTTGAGAGAGAGTTGGAAATCTCCATTTACTATATGCAAGTCTCCATAGTATCCATAGTTTTGAGTCTGAAGAAGGGTCTTGAATAAGCAAGATTATCACTTGACAAATGCATGGTGCTTTAAAAAAAAGAAAAAAATGTAAATAAATTTATTAAATTGATTTATTGTTATACCTTTCACTTCCTATTTTCTCCTTTATTGGGGATTTCATTACTTTTTCCTAACAATTATGTTAAGTTGACTGGTCTGTAACTTTGAGGACTCGTCAAATGCTGGTAATACATTAGCTACCAACCAGTTACTTGGCACCATACTCTTTTCAAACCAATTATTACAATAATTATCAATTTCCGCCTCTGCTCTCTATTTATTTTTGGATTCTTTGAAAGTGTATAGATGGAACATATTGTGATCTCAGTTTTATTTTTGCTTGATTAGTTTATTTAATATTTTTCCCTTTGTTTTCAAATGCATACAGTTCAATGCCCATCTCATCATCTAATGTAATTTGTGTATTCCCTTGCCTTGATGCACTTCCACAAATCCTCACTCTTCTCTGCATTAAATTCAATTTGCCACCTTATTGCCCAGACCATCACTAAGTCATAGTCATACAGCTCAGAAACAGGCCTTTTGGCCAAACTTGTCCATGCCGACCAAGGTGTTCCATCAAAGCTAGCCCCATTTTTCCTTCATTTGGTCCATATCGCTCTAAACCTTTTCTATCCATGTACATGTCCAAGTGTCATTTAAATATTGTCGGTGTACAGCTCAGCTACCTCCTTTGGCAACTCATTCCCTATACCCACCACACTCAGAGTGAAAAAAATGCCCACCAGTCCCTTTTAAACCCTCTCCCTCTCACCTTAAACCTATGCCGTCAGGTTCTTGATTCCCTTACCCTGGGAAATAGACTGTGGACTCAAGCAAAACTCTTAGTTGAAAGCTTTATTCCCCCCTAATAGTCACAGCTCATTTCTGTATTTCTGTAAACATCTTTATCATGACCCTGTGTTTAGGTTCAAATCAATATTGTGCACAACAAAATCAAGGAACTGAGTACTGAACCTTGGAGATCTCACTGGTAACGGGTCCTAAGACTATTACCATCTGATTGATGCTCTAAAGCTGCTTTTCAACACCTTTTCCAAGTATTTCTCTTGGATCCCATGCACATTCACCTTTTTTGAACATGTTGCGATGCAGTAGGATGGTACAGGCACATAATCATTCATGTCAGTACAGACTACCACAAATGCAATTCCCTTATTAAGCTTCCCGCTGAACTCTTCAAAAACGTAATTGTTAGTCAAACATGACCTTCCTTTGACATATTCACACTAACTCGTCTTGATTAATCTGCATCTTTTTTAATGAAGCTTTATACAGTGCTTCAGAATTGATTTCATTGATTTGCCAAGCACAGAAGTTAAACTAATTGGTCAGTATTTATGTGGTGTTCGCTTCCTCCCATTTAAAACAGTACAATTTAAGCAGTTGCCCAATGCTCTAGCACTACTACCGCAGACAGGGATGATGGAAACATTATCTCCAATTTTTTTCCTTACTTCTTTTACCAATGTGTGGCATACTTCAAAGGGCCTGGCAGTATTTCCACTTTCAAATATGTTAAACTCTTCACACTTCCTTTTTTACTGTTGTCAACTAATCAAATATTTCACACATTTTCTCCTTGGACAGTTTCTTCCTAGCTGCAATCAGGCAACTGAACAGTCCTCTCGTCAGCTCGAGTGCCATACTGACCTCCAATCTACGTCATTGGAGACCTTTGAATTATCTTTAATTGGACTTTAACAGACTTTATCTTGCATCAAATGCTGTACCCTTTATCTGTGCCCTGTGGATGGCTTACAAAGGCGTACAAAATCATGAGAGGAATAAATCGGATAGACGCACAGAGTCTCTTGCCCAGAGTAGGGGAATCGAGAACCAGAGGACACAGGTGCGAGGTGAGGGAGGAAAGATATAATAGGAAACTTTTTCACACAAAGGGGAGTGGTTTTATGGAATGAGCTGCTGGAGGAGATAGTTGAGGCAGGTACTATTGCAACTTTTAAGAAACATTTAGACAGGTACATGAACAGAACAGGTTTTGAGGGATATGGGCCAAAAAAAGGCAGATGGGACGAGTGCAGATGGGACATATTGGTCGGTGTGGGCAAGTTGGACCGAAGTCCCTGTTTCTATGTCTCTACAGCTTGGTTGTGACCATGTACAATCTTTTGTTTGAGTGAACAGCACACAAACAAAAGCCTTTCACTGTATCGCAGTACACGTGACAATAATACACTAAAAGAACTCCAACTATCTTTTATAAAAAGATAAATTATAAATAGAATTTTCGATCCTTATAAAAAGATACATTTTTATATTATTATAAAAGTATATGTAGTCTTGTTCAAAGCTGAAATAATAAATGTGTGTCATAACTTCATAGTCGTTATATTGAATTCAGGCAAATTTACCCTCAAATGTTCATTGACAGAACATTCCGACTACTTCATCTGATGATAAGTGACTGTCAAATCCACTTAAGTTGCTTTTTACAAATGAAATGATTTTTGATTAGCAAGCTTGCTGTCTTCCTCATCCAATTTACTTCCACATTTAAATAGAGATTGTGGAAATAGCTAATTTAATCATAGCTACGTTTTATTTTGTGACGTTAGTCTATGATTACCAAGAATAGAAGGTGTTATTTTTGATACAATTATGCTGTGATTAGAATGCAGTGTTTGAACTTCATGGACAAAGTGTATTAGTTCTACGGCATTCTGGATGGATGGTCTCTTGGTTGGTGAGTCACAGAGTGACACAGTGCAGAAACAGCCCCTTCGGCCCAACTTGCCCACACCGACCAACATGCCCCATCTACAGTAGTCCCATCTGCCAGCATTTCACTCATATCCCTAAAACTCTGTCCTATCCATCTACCTGTCCAAATGTTTCTTAAACATTGCAACACGACCTGCCTCAACTACCTCCTCCTCCAACTCGTTCCATACACCCACCATCCTTTGTGTATAAAAGTTATTCCTCAGGTCCTTATTAAATATTTCCCCCCTTAAAAGGTGCCATTTCATTGTGTCACTTCATAAAGACCATGGCGACTTTGTGGAAAAATCCTCACAAGCCTCTCCAAGTTGCTGAAGCACCTACTGACTGGAGCTACGTTTGAATTAAGCTGTCTAAACATATCCTCAGGCTCGACATCGAAGCACTTTGTCCTGAGATAATGAAAGACAAAATATTTTGTCATTCTTTGTTTACTTTGTTCAAAACAAGATTCAAATTAAATCACCAAATTAAATTAAGCAATGTTCTATGTTAGCAGCATTCTACCACACTACATTCTGTGAGGGCATGATATTTGTTATTTAAATGGATCGGTTGAAGTGTTTTTTGTTAATTATATGATACTGTTATACTGTTAATTAAAATTAATAAAACTGAAATGGAAAATACAAAATATAAGCCCCAGGCATGATGGTTTCAGGGCAGCTGCAGTTTCAGCTTCCCTTTACAAGGTTAGGGGCGGCACAGTGGTGCAACGGTAGAGCTGCTGCCTTACAGCACTGGAGACCCGGGTTCGATCCTGCCCACAGGTACTATCAGTGCAGAGTTTGTACATTCTCCCTAAGACCGTGTGGATTTTCTCCGGGTGCTCCGGTTTCCTCCCGCATTCCAAAGATGTGCTGGTTTGTACGTTAATTAGCTTCTGTAAATTGGAAATAGTTCTTTGTGTGTAGGACAGTGCAATTGTACAGGGTGATCGCTGTTCAGCCTGGAATCGGTGGGCTGAAGGGTCTGACTCCATGCTGCATCTCTAAAGTCTAAAGCTAAAAAAGGACTCCATACCCCATTATGATGTTCATTGTGTAGAGACTGGTTGAGGGCATGAAGTGGTTGTAACCTGGTACTATTCATCATCTGGGAGTACACTTCAGAAATCTCTGAGTGTCAGGTACCATGAAATCGGGATGCATCTAAGGTAGAGGCCAACAAATCCATCGTGCTGGCTGCTTCTTATGAAGAGCTCTCCAATCATTCCTACTCCTGTGCCGTTTCCCCACCTCCCTTCAAATTTTCCTCTTCAATAATGAGATCAAAGGGAAGGAATTGGCAAAGAGAACCACGAGGAAGCGAAGCTGCTCCTCACAAGTTTGCTTTCCAATACAACACAGGCTGTGATACAATGCATGTTGTTCGCATCTCCCTTGCAGGGAAATCAAACATTTTTGAAAACATCCTTTATCTTCTATGTATTATTAGGCAGCCTCAAGGGTAGCTATTTCATACTCAATCACTATCTCGGGCATGGCAGGCATATTTGCATCATACTTCCATCCCTTAAGATTGCAGCACCTTTAAAGAATTAAATGTACAGTTCTGAAGATTTCTTCAAATGAGAATTGGCATGAAAGTATCTTGAAGAGCAGCAAACTTCATGCTCCAATGAGTTGAACACAGTGTTACTGGCTGTAAATAACTATTCTGCAGCACTACCCTTCGAGTCTTTATTAATTTGCTCACTTTTCCTGAGTTTCATTAAATCGCCTGCTTTAAATTTGTAATTTAAGTGACTTCAAATGTGATTATAGACTATTGCAGTTCTTCTCTTCACATAGTCATCAAAAGACTTGTGTTGCTTGTAAGTGCATGGACTATGAATAAATTATCAGCATCAAGGCACTGTTAAATAACTTGAACGCAGCTCTGAATACTTTTCCTAAAGCATCTATTATAATTTTGGGTCCACTATTATAATTTTGGGTTCCCTTGTGCACCATATTCAATAGTCAGATGGTAACATCTGACAACTCAGTGCCGACTTTATTATCAAAAACCTATTCTATTTGATTTCCTCACCTTTCAGAGTTTATGGGTCTGGCAATTATTCTGCTTGCCAGAGGAATCAAGTTATACTCCCATTCTCATTCTCAATAAGATGATAATATCAGTAACATGAATTTGATAGACTACACACAGCCTATTCACACTAAAAAGCTTAAAACAACCAAAAAGAGCAGAACATAAGCATGCTTTATGATGTTAAGTATATCTGAGCTTTCAAGATTTTCCACAGTTCGTCAATGTGGAATAAAACAGTGAATACTAACAATCCTGCTTTCTCAATTCTTGGATAATTGAACATCCGCTTAAGTTTTATCCTCAAACAAGAACATAATTCATTGCCTATGAATATAATCAGAGTGCTTAAGTATCAACCACCTCCAGAAACCATCCAGAACAGGAGCACCTGTGACATAATAAATCTGAGATGTGGGCTGAACAGTCCCTTAATATTCCATCATTAAACAGGATCAAAGCTAATCTCACTGTTGACCTCAACTCCATTTTCCTTCCTGATCTTTATAATACTTGATGCTCCTCCCAATTTAAAACCTCGAATTCTGCCTCCGCACTTCTCCAAGTTATCTTCACACCCCACCTGTGAGGAAAATGTTTGCACATCACAGTCTTTGGTGGGCATGCCACCCCCCACCCCACCCCTTACCCTGAGTCTAAGCCTGGTTCTTGAATCACCAACTGGGGTGGAAGATTGCAACCCTCACGTGGTCCGCCCTGTTTCGATGAATGCAATCAACCCGGCGTGCACAATCAAATAAGATCAAATAGAACAAGTTGTCCTACAACTTTAGGCTGTGCACGCCATACACAAGAAGAAGAAGATTCACCAACTGGACGAAACATCCCTACACCAACTGTCCTGATGAGGTAATCAAAAATCCAGTATGTTCCAAAGGGATAATTTCTCATCCTTCTAAACTTCAGAGTTTCTTCCATCTATTCAATCTTTCCTGTTTACCCTTTCCTTCATCCAGGAATCAGGAATGTGTCCGTGCCCATTTCTCTCACCATCCCACCACAGCATCCCCCCACTCCGTTTTGCCTTCCCCTTCCCCCTATATCCCTGCCTCTGGCTTTCCATTTCACTCCTCTCCTTATCCTATGCCCTTTAGTTTCCTTTTTATTTCTAGCCATTATCCACCCACTTGTCAAACCTCACCTACATCCACCCACCACTTGTGCAGAAAGGAACTGCAGATGCTGGTGTCTACCAAAGATAGGCACAAAGTGCTGGAGTAACTCAGCAGGTCAGGCAGTTCAGTCTACCTATCCATGCCCTCCAGGGATGCTGCCAGACCCACTGATTTACTCCAGCACACAGTGTTTTGATTTTTTGAGTGAATCTTCTCTGCACTGCTTCTAGAACTGGCCACAGTACTGTATACTTCATTGTCTTATAGCACAACATAATGTAGTGCTGTGTAACAAATGCAATGACTCCCACCTTTCACTTTTGCATGGCGATCTCTGGAGTAAAATAATTTTCACTTGCAGTCAGTTATACTACAGTAACCAGATTTAATCATACACAGTTACAAATTCAGGAGTGCCATTTGTAAAATTATAATTAACTATTTCTAAATGGCTATCATAAAATATTTCCTAGGGTGACCTTGCCATCAATGATAGCAGAGATGATCGTTAACTGTCACACAAGCTCTTGGTTGACAGGACAGGCATAATGAAGATGCCAGTTTAAATAAAGGCACTAGTGGTAAAAAACCTTCAGGAAAACCTATTGCATGGACTTTACTTGACTATAGAGATACAGCATGAAAATAGGCCGTTCGGCCCACCGTCCACCACATACCGCACTTGGGAAAATTTTACAATTTTTACCAAAGTCAATTAACTTACAAACCTGTACATCTTTGAAGTGTGGGAGGGAACCGAAGCACCCGGAGAAAACCCGAGTAGTCGCGGGGAGAATGTACAAATTCTGTAGAGACAACGGCCATGATCAGGATTGAACCCGGGTCTCTGGCCACAGTAAGGCAGCAACTCTACCTCAACGTCACTGTGTCACTCCACGGTCAGGATTGAACCCGGGTCTCTGGCACAGTAAGGCAGAAACACTACCACGCCCCACTCTGCCGCCACATATATTAATGAGCTTCAAAATGCTTAGCACAGAAGCAACAAAGCATAACATCTCTTCTATCCATATAATCTTTGAGTGTAGGCAGAGAATTGGTCAAAATAGTTTGATCATACAGGATCCAGATCTCCCACAATGAGCACAGCACAAAAACATGAGATATCCAAACAGGGACAAACAAAAAAAAGGTGGTGCGATTGTTTACAAAGGACCACGAGATCCCCTTCTCCTCAAAGCAGGGTGAGTGCACACTGTTAATTTATGATGATAACTTGGCATTTGGGTCAAAATGTGCCCCATTTTCCTGGTATCGTGCAGACCTGCCCAAACATACGGAAATAACTCACTTGAGTAAATAAATTCCAACATCAAACCTAACCATGTTAACAGGACGCATGTCTGAGGAAGGGACCCATCCTTTTTCTCCACAGATGCTGCCTGACCTGCTGAGTTATTCCAGTACTTTGGGTCTATGTTAGGACGTAAACTCAAACCCATCCCAAGAGGTTGTGAGGGGAGGGAGGTGTGTGGGTGGGGTGGTTGTGGGGGGGATGGGTGTGTGTGTGGGGTGGTTGTGGGGGGAGGGGGGTGGTTGTGGGGGGGATGGGTGTGTGGGTGGGGTGGTTGTGGAGGGGATGGGTGTGTGGGTGGGGTGGTTGTGGGGGAGGGGGGTTGAGGGGGGGGATGGGTGTGTGGGTGTGTGGGTTTGTGGGGGGGGATGGGTGTGTGGGCATGGGCTGTTTGTGGGGGTGGGGGGGGGTGTGGGCGGGGGGTTGTGGGGGGGTTTGTGTGGGAAGAGGGGTGTGTTGGTGGGAGGGTTGTGGGGGGGTTGTGTGGGGAGAGGGGTGTGTGGGTGGGGTGGTTGTGGGGGAGATGGGTGTGTGGGTGGGGTGGTTGTGGGGGGGATGGGTGTGTGGGTGGGGTGGTTGTGGGGGGAGGGGGGTGTGTGGGTGGGGTGGTTGTGGGGGGAGAGGGTTGTGTGGGGAGAGGAGTGTGTGGGTGGGGTGGTTGTGGGGGGTGGGGGGTGTGTGGGTGGGGGGGTTTTGGGGGGGGTTGTGTGGGGAGAGGGGTGTGTGGGTGGGGTGGTTGTGGGGGGAGGGGGGTGTGTGGGTGGGGTGGTTGTGGGGGGAGAGGGTTGTGTGGGGAGAGGGGTGTGTGGGCGGGGGGGGGGGGTTGGGGTAGGGGCCGTATATGGGCAGGGAGGAGAGTGCTTGGAGAAAAGACGGGGGAACACCCATGGGGGAGATGGGGGTATCACGGGGAAGAGGCAGGAGCCAGCGAGGGAGACCAGAGGGGAAGGGGCTAGAACTGGTGGTGTAATGGGGACTCACAGCAGGCGCTGGTCGCTGGTCATTCTCCTCCGTCGGGATCAGAGTCTCCCCTTTCCATTTGGTGACATCAGCGACGTCTCCGACTGCGGGCTGGGCTGGATCGCTTCCAGTCCGTCCGAAAATTGTGGCCGGTTCGAGACCTCGGAGGAGCATCAGCCATCGACACGGATCCTTGGCTCGGCCTGGAAGCACCAGCAGCTACGCTGTGTGGGCGGGGAGGGAGGGGGGGCGGGGGGAGAGGTAGGTGAAAAGACGAGGGAAGAGCCTTGGGGGTGAGGGGGAGGGGGCAGGAGCCAGCGAGGGGGACCAGAGGGGAAGGGGTTGGAGCTGCGAGGCGTTATGATGGCGGTGCGTTTGGGACTCACAGTGGGCGTTGGACGCTCTCCTCTTGTGTCCGGTTGGAGACCTCTGCCGGCCAACCTCAGCTCCAGTAAAGACGGGATGGCGCGGGAAGGGGTGGACCTTCCCTGGGAGTGACAGTAGAAGAGACTAATCCGCGCAGTGCTGCCTGGCAGGAGAGGAGATCGATCTGCGCACACGCGTTTTAAAAGACTTTTAAACCTTGCTAACTTTTACATTATGCCACGGCACGAAACTTGGTGCACTCGCAGCACAGGAGAATGGTGAGAGAGCTGGCAAATAGAAAAATCATGCAAACCGGAAGATGACAAGTTTTAGTTATGTATAGATAGATTTCATTTAGCTGCCTTACCTGGGATGAGAAGGTACAGACCAAAAAGTCAGCCTGAGACAGAAAGTGGATGTCGAGAATGACACCTCGCAGTGAATTCTCTGTGTATCGGTTATGTAGTCCAGCAGAAAATGAGATGGAGTTATCACTGATGAATTCATAGTCTGGGTATCTGCAGGTTAGAAAAAAAAATTAGAAAAGTAGGTTTTCACAATCCTCAAACACAATCCACAATCCTAAGTTTTTAGACTTTCGAGATACAGCTCGGAAACAGGCCTTTCGGCCCACCGAGTTCACTTCGACCAGTGATCTCCGTATGTTTGCACTATCCTACACGCCAGAGATAATTTACAATTTTTACCGGCCAATTTGCCTACAAACGACGTTTTTACAGTGTGGGGGGATACCGGAACACCCAGAAAAAACTGACGCATTCATGGGAAGAAAGTACAAAACCCTACAGACAGCACCAGTAGTCAAGATCAAACCCAGGTCACTGGCGCTGTGAGGCAGCGACTCTACCGCTGCACCACCCATGCCGCCCTCAAAGTGAAGAAAGTAGTTCAAGCAAATCAGCAAGAGTGCTCCTTACATTATTCTGCATCAACTACCCTTTCCTTCCTAATTTATCTCAGCTTCCCCCATGGTGTAACTGCAATCATGGAGCTGCTTGCTCAGCTCAGCAGTCATGGCACGTGGTCTGACATCTGCTGATCCTTCTTCCTCAGTTTTAGCAAAATCAACTGCCAAGAGAGCTTTCAGAGCAGCTTAACAACCTTAAAGAAACGGCAATTCATTGATGCACCAAAACGTTAAAGGCCACAGGTGTAAGGCAGAATGAAGCAATATATGATCCCACTGTGAAATGCACCAGTGCACAATTGCCGGTGGTTTGTTACAGGCACTGTTAGCACTGCGTTAGTGGATTCAGTGGGATCTAAAACCAATAATAAAGCAGAGCAGGGTTACAAAAAGTACAGCTAATTAAATAAAAAAGAATGCCAAAGATGGAGTGTAACTTGAAGTCAGCAAAGGTTATGTTATAAATTGACTGCTAGCTGATGCAAAATCTCTAATTCTTATTGACAACGTCATCCTGCTGGCTTGTAGGAATATGAAGGAGTGGAATTAAGAGCAGAGAGTTTGATTGAAAATCACAATCAAGTTAAACCCTTCTGTGAAGTCACCCAGCCAACATTACTTTGCAGTATCAGGCTGCATGTTTCAGTTTAACCATTTTGCTCATGGTTTGAAATTAAGCTATTGACACTTTTTTTTAGCAATTCCATGTCTTGAGTTGATGTTTTCAATAAACTGTGTAAGTGTTATGTTTAGATTCTCGGGGAAGAAGGTGACTGCTGAAATATTCCAACAATTAATAAGTATTTGTAAACATAAAATCTCCATGGCCCTGTCCATGCCAATAAGACTTGCACATTATTCAGACAAGGACAAAATGAACTGAAAAAATGAACTGCAGCTGCTGGTTTACAAAAACAAGCACAATGATTTGGAGTAACTCAGTGGGTCAGGCTGCATCTCAGGAGAAAGAGGTGACATTATGGATCGAGACCCTTCTTTAGACTGATTCTAAGCAGAGGAAGCCGCGGTGGGGGGGGGGGGGGGTGGAGGGAAGCTGGAAGGGAGATGGGGCAGGACAAAGCCTGGAAGGTAATAAGTAGAGACACGTGAGGTGGGAGGTGGGGGGGGGGGGGGGGGGGGGGTGGTTGATAGGTGGCAAGTTGGACAAAGGCCAGAGATGAAAAGACAGGAGGTGGGAGACAAAGGAATGAAGAGTTGTGAATTGTGAAGCAAGCTGGAGGAATGTAAGTAGAAGGAGAGGGGGAAGAGATAAGTGTGAGTCCAGGTGGGGCACTGGGAAGAAGGGCTGAGGGGGGAAAGAAAGGGGGATGGGGAAAGAATGGGAGGGAGTGCAATGATCTTTCTCAAAACGAGATAATTTAATAGACGCATCATTATCCCTTCTTCCACTACTTGTGGGGCACCACTGACCTGAAACATGACCAATCCAGCTACGTAAGTACTGAAGCTACAGGAACAGATTAGAAATGGAAATACCTCATGGATCCCCAAAGCCTCTCACTACCACTTTTTTCTATTTACGCAGTACCTCAGGATCAAGGAAGACTTGCTTCCTTTTCAGTTGTCTGGGTTCTGAGATGGTTTATGAAGCTAAGGTAGGAATGGCAGACTCTTTCATGCACGGAGCAAGAAGCGTCTGAAGCCAGGTGCTTCGATAGAATATCTTGCACCTGCATGAATGAGTGCAGCTTCAACAACACTCAAGAATCACAATGCCATCCATTGTCAAAGCAATCTGCTGGTTGGGCACTCCTAACAAGCAGGACAGCTTCTTCCCAGCTGTTATCAGGCAACTGAACCATCTTACCACCATCTAGAGAGCAGTCCTAAGCTTCTATCTACTTCATTAGAGACCCTCAGACTACATTTGATCGGTGCTTACTGGACTTTATCCACCAAATTCTACAGATGCACCTCAGAAAGCATTTTATCGGGATGCATCACAGCATGGTTTGGGAACAGCTCTATCCAAGACCCCAACAAATTGCAGAGAATTGTGGACACAGCCCAGACCATCACACAACCGACCTCCCTTCCACTGACTCAATTTATACCTCACGCTATTTCGGCAAGGCCGCCAACAAAAACAAGGATGAGTTGTACCCTGGCCACTATATCTTCTCCCCTCTCCCATTGGGCACAAGGCATAGAAGTGTAGAAATGCACACCTCCAGATTCAGGGACAGTTCATTCCCAGCTGTTACCAGGCAACTGAACAATCCTACCACAACTAGAGAGCAGTCCTGAACCACTATTGGAGAGCCTCGGACAATCATTGATCGGACTTTACTGCCTTTATCTTGCACTAAATGTTATTCACGTTATTCACTTTATCATGTATCTGTACACTGTGGATGGCTCAATTGTAATCATGTATTGTATTTCCGCTGACTGGTTAGCATGCAACAAAAGCTTTTCACTGTACCTCAGTACATGTGACAATAAACTGAAATTGCACTGAAGTTACTTAGGGTTACACAAAAAGCTGGAGAAACTCAGCGGGTGAAGCAGCATCTAAGGAGCGAAGGAGATAGGCGACGTTTCGGGTCGAGACCCTTCTTCCAGTCTGAAGAAGAGTCTCGACCCGAAACGTCGCCTATCTCCTTCGCTCCTTAGATGCTGCTGCACCCGCTTAGTTTCTCCAGCTTTTTGTGTAACCCTCGATTGTCCAGCATCTGCAGTTCCTTCTTTAACACTGAAGTTACTTAGGTGTGCTCCTGCCACACAGCAGGTAAACCTACCATTTCTACCACCAAGGAGGACAGGCAGATTGTGCAAATGGGAACACCACTGCCTGCAGATTTCCTCCACATTTCATATTATCCTGACTTGGAAATGTATCATTATTCCGATTATAAAGAAAAAGAGGCCAATTTCTCATCAGTTTTTGTTCCCCGATTAGTGTAATAGAATAAGTGATGATGTTTGTTTCTATGTTGTTTATTGATGTTATATCTGAATATTTCAACCACATCTAATAGGCCCTTTGTGGGTTGCAGCAGTTTCAAGCTGTGGTTGTTCACCACCACTTCCATAAGGGCGCATTGGTTTGTGCAATCAACACATATACTTATGCCCACATCCCATCATAAAAAGCTATGGAGTTCACAATGTTGTGGCAAAATTGAACGATTAACTCGAACATCAAATCTGCAACCTTTAACAAAATATTTATGACTTTAAGTAGATTTTCTATATAATAAATAACTTCTATATAATCTATGATTATGAATTAAGTATGTTAACAACATAGAAACAAACATCATCACTTATTCTATTACACTAATAGGGGAACAAAAACTGATGAGAATTGGCCTCTTTTTCTTTATTATTATTCTCTTTTCCCTTGCTGTAGCTGTTTCTTTGTGTGCCTCAACTTAATTTGCTTTGTTCCCATACCGTCTGCTTTCTTCCTTTCTACAATAGAATTATCTTCTCTAACCACTCCCAGAGGGTGGCACTGTGGTAGAGTTGCTGCCTTGCAGCACCAGAAACCAGGGTTTGATTCTGACTCCGAGTGCTGTGTGTACAGAGTTTGTACGTTCTCCCTGTGGTCGCGTGGGTTTTCTCTGGGTGCTCTGGTTTCCTCCTACACTCCAAGGATATACAGGTTTGTGGGCTAATTGGCTTCTGTAAATTGTCCCTAGTGTGCAGGATGTTGCTAGTGTACTGGATGACCAATGGTGGGCCAAAGGGCACATTTCCAAGCTGTATCTCTAAAGTTTAAATTTGCTCCAATTTCATCCATTACCAATCAAGAGCTGATGCATAGAATGACTCATTAGAACCAAATTTGTGCCTTCTGTTTGGTAAGTCTTGTTTCTGAGCTGCCTGAGCCATTTAGAAATTGCACTTTAAAACTAGTTAATTGCTTGCAAGTCTACTTTCCAACTTAGATGTTAAAGCACCACATGATGGCAATCTTTTTTCTATTATAAATAGTAACTTCAATAGGATTTTACGTAACAAGTGAGAATACTTATTTTGAGGAAAATTATCAATAACTTCAAATTATGTGGTAGATAGATCCTATGGAAATACACAATAGCATTGTACTTTGCATTCTCAAAGTTGACGTCTGTTAAGAATTATGTTTCTTCATCACCCATGGTAATAGTTGCAGAAAAAATGCATCTGCCAAGTTTTATTATCCATGGTCTACTGTTCAATATTCACTAATTTGACGCCACTTTGATAGCCTAAAGAAAGAACTAGCTGAAAATTGAATCCAACACTGCAGGAGTTGGTAATATTTTAGGCTGATGTGTAATTGTTAGAAAAAATGTTTTAGGTGAATGGTAAAAGATGTAATAGGAATCTGAAGCTTGTGGGTGCATGGAACGTGCTGCCAGAAGAGGTATTTGAGGTAGAGACTATCACACCGTTTAAGAAACAATTAGACAGGTACATGGATAGGTCGTTTAGAGGGATATGGTGCAAACACTGGCATGTAGGACTAATCTAGATAGGAAATAGACAAAAAATGCTGGAGTAACTCAGCGGAACAGGCAGCATCTCTGGAAAGAAGGAATGGGTGACGATTTGAGTCGAGTCTCTTCTTCAGATGGGACATGTTGGTCGGTGTGAGCAACGTGGGCCTAAGGGCCTGTTTCCACACTGTAAGACTCTATGACTCGTGAGGCTTCGTGGAAAGCAATGCAATCTGAGGTTCTTTGGTGGGATCAGCGGAGGAGTGTGGGGGAGAGGCGCGTCAGTATTTAGCCTCTATGTGTTTTCAGACTCCAGTTTTGGAGCACGTGAAGAATCAAATATAAGCTGCAATGAGCTGACAACCATTGGTTCCCTGCAGAACTGTCAGCTGCCAGGCAACTCGATTTGGATCATTGCTTTTCAACATCATTTCAGTCATAAGCCAAAGATAAAAGCAAAAAAAAAAAGTTATAGTTTCTGTCAGATACAATGAGGAATGCTTGGCATCCATTAGTGAAATCACTGCCGTCATCAAGAACAAATTTTCTAGCAACCTGATTATTTTTGGCAGATATGTAGAATAAGATACTATTACTAAGTGTGCATGCTTTTCGTGAACCTCATTGGTTCATTAAGATTTACAATGCCAAAAGTGGCTATTACAAAAGCATTAGTTGCTCTCTTCCCCTTCCTTTCCATCTCACACCCACTCCACCT
Organism: Raja brachyura; assembly: GCA_963514005.1. The sequence goes on from OY740789.1 coordinate 57,903,793, forward strand.
CCAACTCTCACCTCATTCAGGCTTCTAACATTTCCAGAAATCACCTGACAATATAAATAACGCCAAGGCTACTTACTTTGACTTAGCTTCCTGAAGTAAGTTGGGGTCATCCGTAGCAAGGTAAACCCGTTTTTTGTCGATCTCCACCTTGCGAGCAAGGAACTTGTAGTGCTCCTCTACATGTGCCATGTATTCCTCAATGGTGTGGTAAGCTGCCTCAGTTCCCACTTTGTCTGTACGTCGCACGTGAACACTGGTGAGAATGGAGAGATGAGAGCATCAGCACTGCCTCAGTTCAGTTTAGTCAAATGCTTTCACCAACAGTACAATCTGCACAGCTTGCACGTTAAAATTTTACAAATGCTGAATAGGTAACATGATGAACATCCTTTGGGACATACAGCAAATATTTCCCAACAGACAAATTATGGATTTAGACTTTAGATATTCAGAACTGCACGCAATGCCCCAAGTGTGGTCTAAACAAAGGTTAATGCAGGTACATCGTTCTTTGCATTGTAATCATTCTGTTGGCAGTGGACGTTTAGTTTAGTTTAGAGGTACAGTGTGGAAACAGGTCCTACAGCCCACTGACTCCGCGCCGACCGGCGATCCCCACACACTAGCACTAGGGACAGTTTACAATTTTACCAAAGCCAATTAACCTACAATCATGTACATCCTTGGAGTGTGGGAGTAAACTGGAACACCCGGAGAAAACTCAAGTGGTCACAGGGAGAATGTACCCACTCCATACAGACAGCGCCAGTAGTCAGGATAGCACCACCGTATCACCCCAGAGACACCCATTGGAATGTAAATCTTAACCAATGTTTCACTTCTCCCTCACCAGCAACTGGCCTTTCTCCAACTTATCCCTCCCCTCCCTCCATTTCTCTCCCACTATTCTGGGTATATTATTATTACTCACTGTCTGGATCTTCTCCATTATCTCATTTTTCTTTCTCCATGTACCATCCAAGCACAGGGATTTAATATTAGGTACATTTGGAGGAGGCTTTGAATGCACATATTAGAACATATTACACACAGATGTACACATGAGCAACATATTGTGCAACATACATGTGTAAACATGCTGAATGTGCTTACTGATTGAGAGAGGGCATTCGGTGAACAGTCTGTGCAGCCGTTCACATGTCCTTGGTAGCAATCACTAATTTAAGGCAGCACAGTGGCACAGCAGCAGAGCTGCTGCATTCCAGCACCAGAGACCCGGGTGACATACTCTCAAAGGTTACAACTCCAACCTCCCACCCACCTATCAGGCACCGATCATGCATGGATCCCAGGTACATCATGAAAAGAACAGAGGAATAGACTAAATATAGACACAAATTGATGGACCAACTCAGCGGGTCCGGCAGCATCAAAGATCCTATAGCAAGCAAGATAGATCACTCGACGAAAAAGACGTAGTACGGTCATGGGCAGATTCATGGGTAATTTTCGGCTCCATTTCCATAACCGGCTTCCTTCTCCGCACCAAAGATCCCATTGCGGATCAAAGATACTAGTGCAGAGATGGAAACCGGTTACGGAAACATCCTCGTAAAAATAAAAGTTCTTTGGTAAAAATCTTCTCCTCATTTTCAGAATTATAATTTATTAACACAAACTGTTCCCCCGCAACATTGATTACACTGCAAGGCAGGTTGGGTCGGGTCGGGTCGGGTTACTGAAATGGATGAAAAAAAGGCCCACGTTCCGCTCCGTTGCGTACTACACGTCAGCCCATTGCATTTAGAAGGAGTGGTCTATCTTGCTCCGCTGTAGGATCTTTGGGCAGCATCTCCGGAGAAAAGGAATAGGTGATGTTTCGGGTTGAAACCCTTCATCAGACTGAAAGCAAGAGGTGAGGGTGGGAGGGGGGTGAGGGGGATGGGAGGACTGGAGGCAAGGAAAGACCAGATCAAATTAGATCCGGTCACAGATGATCTCAGGAAGGGTGGAGTCCATAGTGGCTCATTGTTGACTGGGGAAGATGTGCTAATGAGAGGGATACAATGATGTGAACAGTGGAGCTAAGGGGGGGGGGGGGGAGGGTTGGGAGGGTGTTAAGGAATGTATGAGTTATTTAAAATTAGAGAACTCATCATTCATACTGTGGGTTTGTAAGCTGCCCAAGCAAAATATGAGGTGCTGTTCCTTCAATTTGCATGTCGCCTCACTCTGACAGTGGAGGAGGCCCAGGACAGTACCTGCCTCAACTACCACCTCTGGTAGCTTGATTCATATCCCCACAATCCTTTGTGTAAAAATGTTACCCCTCACGTGCCCATTAAATCTTTTCCTCCTCACCTTAAACCTATATCCTCTGGTTCTCGATTCCCCAATATTGGGCAAATTATTCTGTGCATTTACAGTACCTGATCTACTTGTCTCATGAATTTGTACACTTCTATTAGATCAACCTTATGTGGTTACTGCTTTTTGATTTTGCAAAACAAAAAGGACTTGAATTTTTCAGTTTTAGTTAAATATAAAAATAAAATGAACAGCACCCCTCTTCTACCCATCAAAGGTAAATGTTCAAAAATGATTGAATCAAACTCCATGCTGGCAATACATGCAAACCATGTAGAGATTCACTGTTGATGTTATTTAGGAATATTACTTGTAAGTTGGACTGTGTGTATACATGGAAAACTGATCTATCCCATTTGGCCAGAGGGTGGTGAATTTGTGGAATTCATTGCCAGAGACGGCCAAGTCAGTGGGAATTAAGAGGGAATAATACATTAGTCATGATCGAATGTCGCAGCACACTAGATGGCTAATTTGGCTGCTGTGTTTTATGGTCTTATGGTTTGTGGTTGTGTTGGTCAGTGGGATAAGGGTGATGACCTTGTTGGAGTAATAAATTTGAATCAGTTGACATGACATTGAAGTACATGTGCTGCTGTAAGGATTGGGCTCAACTTTGTTGTGTGGGAAGGAACAGCAGATTGTGGTTTAAACTGAAGATAGACACAAAAAGCTGGAGTAACTCAGCGGGTCAAGCAGCATCTCTGGAGAAAAGGAATAGGTGACATTTCGGGCCGTGACCCTTCCCCAGACTGAGAGTCAGGGTAAAGGGAAATGATTTCCCTCTTATCCTTTCCCTTTCCCCCGACTCTCAGTCTGAAGAAGGGTCTTAACCCGGAATGTCACCTATTCCTTTTCTCCAGAGATGCTGTATGACCAGCTGAGTTACTTCAGCTTTTTGTGTCTACCTTCGGTTCAACTTTGTTGCTCTTCATGGATGCTGAGAGTCAATTCTTCGCTGGAATTAACTCTCAGTTTTTTTATTACAACTGAAAGCACTGTCAAATCTCATTAATCTAACATTTGTTAGTCTGAAATATTCACAATTCAACACTATTTGTGAGCAAGTGATCTTAATACTTGTTAAATCGACAATTAATATTCCAACAGCAACACATCTTTACCAAAAGTTGTCATTAATGTTGCCTTATATTTTAATTTAACCTGATATACTTGATAATATTCATTTTACTTGATAACGTACGAGTACAAATAGTAAAAACACACTCACATATTGAATCATAAAATTAAAAACCCAATGATTTCAAGTCTTAAAAATAAATATAGCAATTAAAAAAAAAATTCAAGGTCAACGCTTTTTAAAAACTGTTAAAATAAATGTAAACGATGTAAAAATAAATTGCAGCCTTTTAATTGGGTAATGCAGTGGCTTAGTTTAGAGTTAAAAGATACAGTATAGAAGCAAGCCCTTTGCCCACCTAGTCCACACCGATCAATGATCACCCATATACTAGTTCTATGCTATGCCACTTTCTCATGCCACACACTAGCAGCAGTTTTACAGAAGCCAATTAACCTACAAACATGCACATCTTTGGGAAACTGGAGCACCCGGAGAAAACACACGTGATCACAGGGAATATGTACAAACTCTGTACAGACAGCTTCCGTAGTCAGGATCAAACCTGGGTCTCTGGCACTGTGAGGTAGCAGCACTACTGCTGTGCCACTGTGCCATGCTTCTGGTTCTGTAGGTAGAACAACCGCCTCACAGCATCCTGGGCTTGCGTTCAGTTCTAATCTCCGGGGCTTCCTGTTTGGATTTAATCTTTAGACTCTAAGAGTACAGATATACAATGTGGAAACCGATCCTTCGTCCCACTGAGTCCACGCTGACTAACAATCACCCGTACAATAGCGCTGTCCTACACACTAGGGACAATTTATAATTTACAGAAGCCAATTAACCTGCATGTCTTTGGTGTATTTGAGGAAACCGGACCATCCACCCAGTCACAGGAAGAACGTACAAACGTAGCAAAGACAACATCCGAAGTCACGATCGAACCTGGTACTCTGGTGCTGCTTGGCAGCATCCCTACCGCTGCGCCACTGTGTCGACATGATACGATAAAACTTTATTCATGCCTGGAGGGAAATTGGTCTGCCGACAGTTACTACACTCAAGGTACACAAAAACTGGATGTTCACCTTGTGACTGCATGGGGTTTTCCCCGAGTACTCCGATTTGCTCCAACATACAAAAGAGTTCAATAGGTACTTAAAATTAGCTAAGTGTAGGCGGGTGGAGAGAAGTATTAAAGAGCCAAACTGGGAGAATACGTTACAGGGTAATAAATTGAAGAGTGGGATTCATAGAATTTCTCTGAGAGGCTTCATGAAATCTGTGGATTGACTGGCTTTATTCTACGTTGTAAGGAAGTGTGAAACAAAAATATTAGCATGACTTGAATGTAAAACTAATTCCAATAATTGTTCAACAAAAGCACGGGGAATGTAATGATTTGAACTATGCAGGGATAGATAGGCGTAGTGGCCAAAGGTTGTCAGAGTCGGCTTATGGAGCATTTTAAGAGCAGACAGAAGCAGAGAGCTCTAAATACGGAATCAATGTCGCCCGCACAGACTTACAGAGCCATAGAATCGTACAGCGTGGAAACTGACCCTTCGGCCCAACTTGCCCACACAGAGCAACATGTCCCATCTACACTAGTCCCACCTGCCTCTGTTTGGTTCAAATCCCTTTAAACCTGTCTCATCCATGGACCTGTCTAAATGTTTGGTAAAATGTGTGATAGTACCTGCCTCAGAAGACTATGCCATGATGATAGGCTTAGGCACGATCTAATGAATCCTTGGTGTTGCAAATGCTGCATTTATAATTTTACATTGGATTATGGCAGTTTTACAAGAACTTTGCTGGAGAATAGTAATGCATACAGCCAAAAAAAACATTCCTACCCAATAATCGGATGCTTGAAGCCAAGTTTTCTGGTTGCATCTTCAATTTCCTTCTCCAACCATGATTGTGGGCGTATTAAATATTTGACAAACTGGGAGACCCACCAGACTGAGGGGTCTCCATGCAAGTGGGTTAATCGACCTACGAGGTCTTCAGGAACAGCCAAGGGCAGGTATGGTGGACGAGGGTGTAGGCTGTCAACTATGGGGAGTTCCACCACCTGGACATTCTTATCATTGGCCTCACCTGAAAAATAAAAATTACACAGACATGAGCGGTGGGTGCATTTCTTTAAACCACGCATGATCACCGGTTTCGTTTGCACTTCGCTCTCAGCTGCAGAATCAGCACTTCAAGAATTGAGAGAAGAGAAGATAGCGCTGGCAGCATTCTTCCTTGAAGTGGAGATTATTTGAAATACGAGGAGAGTCATTTAGGAGGAGTCTTGAGTCAAAGTTCAACAGTGTTTTTCATACGTTTCTAAGTTCATAAGTTATGAACCTAGGTCATTCGGTCCATCAAGTCTTGTCCACCATTCAATCATGGCTGATCTGTCTCTCCCTCTCACCCTCAACCCCATTCTCCTGTTTTCTCCCCATTACCCCTGACACCTGTAGTAATCAAGAATCAATCAATCTTCACCTTAGAAATATCCAATGACTTGTCCTCCACAGCCTTCTGTCGCAATGAATTCCATAGATTCACCACCTTCTGACTAAATAAATTCCTCCTCATCTCCTTTCTAAAGGTACATCCTTTTATTCTGAGGCTCTGGCCTCTGGTCCTGGACTCATCCACTCATGGAAACATCCTCTCCACATCCTCTCTCTCCAGGCCTTTCACTATGCAGTAACTTTCAATGAGGATCTCCTTCATCTTTCTAAACTCCAGCGAGAAGATAAAAACACTCATCAAATGTTAACTCACTCAATCTTGGGATCATTCTTGCAAACCTCCTCTGGTCCCGATCCAACTCCAGTACATTTTTCTTCACATATGGGGCCCAAAACTGCACAAAATATTCCACATGTGGTCTGACCAGTGCCTTTGCAAGCCTCAGCTGTACATCACTGTCATTTTAATTGTCATATGTATAAACACAGAATAATGCATTTTTACTTGAAACAGGTTTGTAAACATAGTACTTAGTAAATAACATAATAATAAAAAAATTTAAAAAGTTCAATTAAAAAACCCAATATAGTGCTAATCAAAGCAAAAGCCCAGTCCTTAGTGCAAAGTTCGAAGTTGTTCAAATGGTTTGAGGTTGTCAAATGAAAATTAAATTGCAGGAAGCCCACTGAGATAACAGCTTAGTTTTAACCTTTCTCTGGTGTGTCCATCAGCGCATTCTTGCTAATGCATTGCACGGCAATTATCAGTTTAAACTTATGTCAATAAGAAAACCAAAATTGAAGAGATAATTTTCAACCTGAGTCTTCAGTCTGGGAGGTCACCAGGTATGTGGAAAACATCATGTCTCGTGCCGGTTCCCAAAGCAAGGCGGCTGACCGAGATAACGACTACAGGCCCTTACACGACATTGGAGCAGCTACTTCTTCGTCTCCTGAGACCACAAGTCTAGCACGCACTCGGCCCACTACAGTTTGCGTACCAGGAGAACATTGGTGTGGATGACCAGGGGTTGGACTCAAACCCCCAATATTCTGCATGGGAACTAAACTGTTGGCCACGAGTTGTCCCAGAGGCAGATCTCTCTTCCAATGGTCTCTCCAAACCGCCAAAAGCAGCGGGCTTTTCAACTGGGTGCAGGCAATGTTGTCAATGTACCAGCACCACCCACCTGCTCCGGCCACTGAGTCTAAATACCCACCGCCCATTTTGAAGGAAGGTGGGGGTGGGGGTGGGGGGGGGTGTTGTACCCAAAGTCTGCATTTATCTCATAGTCAATGTTATTAAAACAGATGATGTGGAGTAGACTTTGTGCAGTACTATTAATGGGATCTAGTTGTCACAGGCTGGGTCCACAAATGGGGGGCGTCGAGGAAGGTGGGAGGTGGGGGGGGGGGGGTGGTGGAAAATTGGAGAAGGTGGGGAGAAGGGAGTGAAGAAGGGGGAGAAGAGTGGTGTGGGGAGGAGGAAGAGGGGAGAAGGGTAGAAGGGAGGAGAGGGGAAGGGGAAGGGTATGGGGGAGTGGAGAAGGAGGGATGGGGGTGGGAGGGAGAAGAACGGGGTGCAGGGGAGAGAGGAGTTCAGTCCACACTCACGGAATCCATCCGTATGAAAAGTTAAAGACGGTGATTTGGATCAGGAAGCGGACCAATACAAAATAAAACTGAACGATTCAGACATCTTTTCATTTGCACAATTGATTTTATTGGATTAATTTTAATATATTAATGTTTAAAATCCATGCATTGAAGGAAGAATATTTTACAGCCCATCTGTGGTCCCTAACCCTAACCGTGCGTAACCCACAGGACAGCATACGTCAGTGTGTGACAGGGCGCACGACACGATGAGACACCCAAATGTCGCCCCTGGATTTTGAACATTCCAAAATCTTGGGGCGACAGGGAGACACTGCTCGTCACTGCATGTGTCACCATGTGTCACGATCTGACCACGACGTGACAACCTCTTTTCAAGCTGCCGCCGAAAATGTTGCCCAAGTGGGAAAAGCCCTTAAATCCCTCACCCCACGGGAGGGGAGAGTAACTGCAATGCTACATGCCTGCGTTTGGTCCATATCCCTCCAAACCTGATCTGTCCATGTACCTGTTTCTGTCCCTGTCTTTATATCTGTCTCTGTCTCCCTCTAACAGGTAGGGGGCGCTGTCCTGTACGGATATGGCTGCCCAGCCTGCAGCTGTCCGTTTTCCACTTCTTTTTTTTAATTTTTAGTTAGTTGAGTTTTTGTTTTTCGGAGCTCTAGTCTTTTTTAAGTGGGGGGTTGGGGGGGGGGGGGGGGAAGGGGGAAACTACTTTTCAGGGTCCCTACCTGGTCGGAGAGGCAGCTTTTCTCCGGGCTGCAACTTTGACCCATCCTCGCGGCCTACCAGTGGGCCTGGAGCGGCGTTTCCCGAGGGGACCGCCCAGAACCTCGGCTTCGGCGGCGGCGCAGTGCTATCGTGGAGAGGAGCGGGCGATGTCTTGCCTGGGTCGCCGCGCTGGAGCTTCGGTGAGCTGAAGACCGCCGACAAAAAAAAACATCGCAGAGCTGCAGGACTGTGGAGCGGCCGGCTGCGGGCGGCGGCGCTGAACTTCTACATCGGGAGCTTCCATCCTAGTAGTGGAGCTCCATCCGGCACGGCCTTGTTGGCTTCGGAAACCACGGATTCCAGTAAGAGGCAGCTGTTCCAGGTGTCCCAAGCCGCTGAGAGGGTGCTCCTGATGCCGGAGCACCACCACCCGGCGAGAACAGCCTGGAACATCGGGTCCTGTAGCAGCGACTGCGGAGGCCTCAATAGGCTCGACTATGGGTGAATTGGGGATGGGACTGGACTTTGCTGCCTTCCCCCACAGTGGGAACCATTGTGGGGGGATGTTTTTATGTCTACTGTTAATTCTATGATGTTGTGTCTTATCTTTATTTGTGTGCTGCATGGCAAATCAAATTTCACTACACCAATTGGTGTACGTGATATTAAATGTCCTTTGCCTTTGCCTATCGGTCTCCATCTCAATCTATCTCTGTCTCTGCATCTGCTCTTTCTGTCTCTCTCTGTCTCTGTGTCTCTGTCTCTCAAATTACCAGTTCTCCATCACTTTTTTATCAGAAACCCTCCCTGAAATTTGCGCATTGTAGATCCCCCTAATGCTCCAGTGTAGTGCCAAGTAACAGCCACGTTGCTGAAAGGGTTGTTGTGATGCAGCATGGTGTTCCTGAAGTCCCACACATGAAGAGCTCCCAACATCTGCACTCTCCTTGACCTCGTCCTTACCACACCGGCAAGTTCAGCTGAGGCTGAGCGAGGCTTCAGCCGGATGAAGCAGCTGAAGACCACAATCAGAAGATCCCTCCAGGGCGACCAGGTGACGGACCAGCTCCTCATCATGCTGCATGCCAGCAACATCAGCTTGTGGCATGCAGGAGGGATGAGGGCAAGGAGGGCTGACACGGGCCTTTGAGAAGACCCAGCTGCATCTGCCTCGAGACCTCACCCTGACAGTGATAAGTCTAATGAGGAGGATGCTCTGCTCGAGAGTGACTCAGATGACAATTATAGAGACTTTACATGTATTTGAGCAGCTCTGTCTTTACTTTGCTTTTCAGGAGATGGTTTAAATATCAAGCAGAAAAGTTACACAAGTTCTCACAAATACAATGTTTCTGTTCATTTAAAGTTGATATCCCCTCCCCGAAAAAAAACCCAAACCTCTTCAGCCATTTTTATTTCCCTTCTGGGCAATCTCACTTGCCAAGTTCCATGATTGATTCATGGGTTAGGTTATGTAAGGGGGAGGTTCAGCGAGACCTGGGTGTCCTTGTACACCGGTCACTGAAAGTTGGCGTGCAGGTACAGCTGGCAGTGAAGAAAGCTAATGGAATGTTGGCCTTCATAACAAGAGGATTTCAGTATAGGAGTAAAGAGGTTCTTCTGCAGTTGTATAGGGCTCTGGTGAGACCACATCTGGAGTATTGTGTACAGTTTTGGTCTCCTAATTTGAGGAAGGACATCCTTCTGATTGAGGCAGTGCAGCGTAGGTTCACGAGATTGATCCCTGGGATGGCGGGACTGTCATATGAGGAAAGATTGAAAAGACTAGGCTTGTATTCACTGGAGTTTAGAAGGATGAGGGGATTTCTTATAGAAACATATACAATTATTAAGGGATTGGATACGCTAGACGCAGGAAACATGTTCCCGATGTTGAGGAAGTTGAGAACCAGGGGTCACAGTTTAAGAATAAGAGGTAGGAACTGAGATGAAGGGAAACTTTTCCACACAGAGAGTTGTGAATTTGTGGAATTCTCTGCCTCAAAAGGCAATGGGGAAAGATTGAAAAGACTAGGCTTGTATTCACTGGAGTTTTGAAGGATGAGGGGATTTCTTATAGAAACATATAAAATTATAAAAGGACTGGACAAGCTAGATGCTAAACGTTCCCAATGTTGTGCGAGTCCAGAACCAGGGGCCACAGTCTTAGAATAAAGGGGAGGTCATTTAAGACTGGTGGGGAAAACCTTTTTCATCCAGAGAGTTGTGAATTTATGGAATTCCCTGCCACAGAGGGCAGTGGAGGCCAAATCACTGGATGGATATATGAGAGAGTTAGATAGAGCTCTAGGGGCTAGTGGAGTCAAGGGATATGGGGAGAAGGCAGGCACGGGTTATTGATAGGGGACAATCAGGCATGATCACAATGAATGGCGGCGCTGTCTCGAAGGGCCGAATGGCCTCCTCCTGCACCTATTTTCTATGTTTCTAATATAGTCACCTACTTCCATGACTCATCTGCTTAGTGGGCACAGAGTAAAAGAGGTACTATGTACATTCAAAAGTATGGTATGGGTCTGGTCAGGTAATAATAATACTACAGTAACAAGTATTTTACAAGAAAAAGAAAATCAAAGTGCACTTCTATTCTCTTTATTTCTTTTAAATTACAAAATCCTAGAGCAGAAGGGATATATTATGTATCTATTTTTCCCCTCTTGATGTTGTTATTGAGTCTACCTTCAAAGGTGTCAAACAGATCGATTCAATTCTATATCAACTTACCTTGCTGTGACTGGGCACAACAGAGATTGATGATTGAAGATTCAAGAGGAAACGACCCATGCTGTGGCCATGTCATGATCATTTTTGGTCTTTCACAGAAAACATGCTTGCATCAATCTATAGTGTGCGTGGTTAAGCATATATGTTACTATGACCCAGGATTTATTGACACAGGTTGATCATACAATGAATAATCCAACCACATTTGTGTTTGAAAGTGGAAAGAAATAATAGAAATTGCATTCATTGCAACGTAAAAAGAGTTACGATACTGTATTATAATTTTGCTGCATGTCATTGTGGCATATATCATATCTTGATTGGTGAACATGTTTAGTTTGTGACTTTTTTGAAGCAGAAATAATATGTGACTGCTTCATTGAGCATAATTCCGACTGGTAACTACGCACTTCGTCCGAGCACATTATCGCACGCTTCATGCAAGCCGTCTTAAATGACCACCTAACCTGTCATTCGGCAACCTAGAAAGCTACCTAGGTTGCCAGGCTGGCAACAGGGAAAAAAAGTTAAATGAGAGCCCTATCCATCTCATGTACTCCTTCACTTTGAGCGGCCAGCGATAGAGCATGTTCATATGACATAGGAGAAGAATAAGGCCACTCTATTCTCCTGCCTTCTCCCCATAACCTGTGACGCCCATACTAATAAAGAACCTATCAATCTCCACTTTAAAAATACCTAGTAATGGCCTCCACTGCTGTCTTTGCCAAATAATTCCACAGATTCACCACCCTCTGGCTAAAGAAATCCAATCCAAGAATCCAAGTAGTGAAATTAAGTATTTCCTCAAAGAGATAATGTATAATGCTCTCTGTTAACTTGGCAATCACTTTCCACAATAGAGCTTGTAACAACTTTTCTGATTCAAGAGTGTGTAGCTGGAAGGTTAAAGGATGTAGCATAACCAATGTAAACAACTGAATGTAACTAGAGCCTTTATCTGGAGGAAGCTGGGTTGGTACAATGGTGCTATATTGGTCACATGTGCAACTGCACAGTGAAATTCATTTTGCACATTTACTCACGCAGGCGCCGTCATGTTTTGCCGCTGTTTCCAGCATCCAAAGTCTGGTCTGCCCATGCACACTGTCCACTGGAGCAGTTCCAGTTCCTGGTAAGGCCCACTCTCCTGCAGGGCCTTCCTCTGTCGCCTTCGACTGGATCGGCCCGTGAACCAACGTCCCTCTCCTCTCTTTGTATCCCAGGGATGCCCCCTGCAGCTGACCTTGAAGGCTCTTGAGGTATTACCCCGGTTCACCCTCCGACCGGCCCTTGCTCCTCGCGTCCGATGTCTCCAGCGGCTCCCTCATAGCACTGTGTTCCACTGAGCCTTTGGCTTCTCTGGACAGGCTCCCAGCACTATGGTTGGGAGAAGTCACTAATGTATGTTTGCTCTTTTTTACAATGAGTTCGGAGGATTATGTGGGGACAGCATCAATGGAATTTTTCAAGTGCCACGAGGTGCTGATATAGGTAGCCCAGGTCCCAGATTGGAGGGCAGGGTTCCTGCTGATGGAAGGCCATGGGTTTCCTGTAGGAAAATGAGGTCGATCTTCAATTGTCCTTTTCCATCTATTGACTCAAGGCTGTGCTGTAGCAGTGAAGGCGGCAGTTTAATTTCATCCTATTCCACGGAGACAAACAACACAGGAATAACCTTTCAGCCCAATCAATGGCTACTGGTGAGTGTGCCCGATAATTACAGTAATCATAAATCATTCCTGAGGTAGCAAAGTTGTTTTATGGCAGTATATCTATTTTGAAAAAGAGAATTGCAGAACAATACTTCCAGGTCTGATTGGTGGAGCATTGATTTTTTTCATTATTCTGTACATGTATGGTATTAGCTACTTCTATGAAAGTGACTTGCGTCTTTTTGTTTTGTTTTGTATGCTCAGAAAATTAATTTTTTACAAGGCAAAAGAAAGCAATATGAGGTATGAATGCTCAGAAACGCAATAAAAGATGTGGTGAACAAAGGCTATTCATCCTCTACATCCAGTGATGCATTGCCATGGAGATGAGCAGTAATATCATTTTTCATTGAACTAGTCGTTCACAATTAATCTCTCTAAACCCTAAACCTACACTTCCACTCTGCTCTGAATTAACACAGCAAAAACTAACTTTGCTTCCTCTTGGCTATTTCCAAGAGATCTCAACATCACATAGACACCATACGGGTTTTGAGCAAGCAAGATAGACACAAGTAGACACAAGTGGAGTAACTCAGCAGGTCATGCAGCATCTCTGGAGAAAAAGGATTGGCAATGTTTCGGGTTGGAACCCTTCTTCAGACTAAAAGTAAAGGGGAGGGAACTGGAGGTGGGAAAAGGCCAGAACAAAGCAGGGCAGGCAACAGATGACCAGGGATGGCTGGAACCAATAATGGCCTATTGTTGGCTGGGAAAGAGTTGATAATGAGAGGGATACAGAGAGGCGAACAGTGGAAGTAGTACAATGACTAGGGTGGAGGATGGGGAGAGATGGGATGCAGGGGTCACTTGAAATTAGATAAATCAACATTCACACAGCTGGGTTATAAGCTGCCTGACCGAAACATCAGGTGCTGTTCCTCCTATGTGCGTGTGGCCTCACTCTGACAGTGGAGGGGGCCAGGACAGAAAGGTCAGAATGGGAAGGGTAGCTAAATTGTTTGGCAACTGGGAGATTGCGTAGGCCAAGGCACACTGAGCATAGGTGTGCAGGTCAAGGTGGAAGCTAATCATCTTCCGAGAACCCAGCAATAATAAGCTTGAACCAATTTGCATTGCCTTTCCCCAACGTTCACTGACACAGGCTGTCTGATATGGTCATCAGCTAAAATTCCAAGAACACAACTATTTTAAGACCTGACTGCCAGAAATCAGTGGAGTTTTTAAATGCCTTAAGTTTCAAACTATAAAAACAGCCTGCAAAGTCTTTCTACTCTTTAAAATGGTGGTGTGATTCAGATTACATTTTATTAAAGCGCAGAATAAGGCCAAAATTGAGAAGAGAATTTGTTTAAAGTGTGCTCTTGAAAAAGATACAGTACCATGTGGTTAGGCATCAATTTGTTATTAAATAAACCCACCACCTGGATAACAGTGAGATAAATTTTTTGCTGGCATAAAACAAATGGGCCACAAAATTCAGTTTCATTTCACTGCTCTTCATTCACTACGGGTGTGTGGATGGTTATAAAATGACATGCGATGCAGCACATTAGACACAGAAGCTGTGTTTAGTTTAGTTTAGTTTAGAGATATAGTGTGGAAACAGGCCCTTCGGCCCACCAAGACCACAATGACCAGCAATCACCCTGTACACTATCCAACGCACTAGAGACAATTTTACAACTTACCAAACCCAATTAACCTACAAACCTGCACTTTGACAAGAGACATTTATTGTCACATGTACCAATTGGTACAGTGAGATTTGGGGTCACCATACAGCCATACGAATAATAAAGAACACAACACACGATAGACTTCAACACAAACATCACCACACAGCAGAATCAAAGTTTCCCACTGTGAGGGAATGCACCAAAGTTCAGTCATCCTCCCCCTTGTTGTTGTTCACCCATGGTCGGGGCCTCCTGAGCCCCTCCACAGTCGCTGCTATGGCGGCCCGATGCTCAGGCCCTCTCGCCGGGATGATGGAACTCCGATGTCGGAACGGAAGAACATCCTCAGTGGATTGGACCTCCGAATCCGCCACCTCCTAGCGCGGCTCCCGAAGTACACAGGCCGGGCTGGGCGGAGATTCCACACTGGCGGCCCTCGGCGAAGGGATCCCAGGATTCCGCGATGTTGAAGTCAGTGCCACCCGCGGCTGAGCTCCGCAAACCACAGTTCCGCGATGTTGAGGCAGCATGCCCAACAATCCGGAGCTTCAAACGGCGATCCCAGGTAAGGCATCGCCCGCCCCGTGATGAATCCAGTGCTGCGCCTCTGCTGAAGCTCTGGTCAGTCCCCAGCAGGAAAGGCCGCGACTCGGAGAATAGTCGCATCCTCGCCAAGAAGTGAGTGGGAAACAGTTTCCCCCTTACCCTCCCCACCTCCCCCACATAAAAATACTAAGAAATACTCCAACACATACTTTTTAAACAGACTGGAAATTTAAAAAAGATGGAAAAAACAGACAGACTGTAGGCAGAGGCTGCCATCGTGCGGCACCCCTAGTGGGGAGTGTGGGAGGACACTTGAGCACCCGGAGAAGACCCACGCGATTACGGGGAGTACATACAAACTCCACACAGGCAGCACCCTACTGCAGGGAAGGGCTAGCATTATGTTGCCAAAATAACTGTGGACATGGTTTAACTAACTGACGCCTGAAGAAGGGTCTCGACCCGAAACGTCGCCTATCTCCTTCGCTCCTTAGATGCTGCTGCACCCGCTGAGTTTCTCCAGCTTTTTGTGTAACCCCCTGAACTTCTTTCATGTTGGAGGGAATTATCACATTTAATTTATCATACTTAGGGTACCACATAAACTCTGAATAGCATTGTAACTGTAAATCCAAGGGTGTTCATTCTCTTAACTTGCATGTTAAGTGATGTGTGATTAATACACAGCATCATGCGCATTCAGTGCATGGCATCCTGGCAGCAGTCACCAGCTCTTCATTCTGTATCAGTCTGCTATCACCATAAAGCAGATGGCAATTTAGCAACAAGAGCTATCTGCTGAAGATGTGGTTGAATGATGGTGCACAAACCGTGCATAACTGTGCAATATGCACGCAATGAAAGCCCGCTTAGCTGCTCGAAAATTCTGCTATCTCTATCGCTCGAGGAGCCTGGCTGTACCACCAGAGTGGAAATACATTCATGTGTGAATTTTGATAATGCAAGGTGGTGGCTCACTACTGCCTTATTCATGGAAATGTAGAATGTGCATTGTTGGCTGGCCTTGCCAACCAGTGCTGAGAATCAGTGAAGTAACTAATTTCCTTGGCCTATTCTATTAACACAGAAAATAGGTGCAGGAGTAGGCCATTCGGCCTTTCGAACCATCCAAAATCAGTACCCCGTTCCGGCTTTTTCCCCATATCCCTTGATTCCCTTAGCCCTCAGAGCTAAATCTAACTCTCTCTTGAAAACATTCAGTGATTGGCCTCCACTGCCTTCTGTGGCAGAGAATTCCACAGATTCACAACTCACTGGGTGAAAATGTTTTTCCTTATCTCAGTCCTAAATGGCCTACCCCTTATTCTTAAACTGTGACCCATGGTTCTGGACTCCCCCAACATTGGGAATTTGTTTCCTGCATCTACCCTGTCCAATCCTCTAAGAATTTTATATGTTCTATAAGATCTCCTCTCATCCTGGAATACAAGCCCAGTCGACCCATCCTTTAATCATACGTCAGTCCCGCCATCCCGGGAATTAACCTGGTGAACCTCCACTTCACTCCCTCAATAGCAATAATATCTTTCCTCAAATTAGGAGACCCAAATTGAACACGATACTCCAGGTGCGATCTCACCAGGGCCCTGTTTAACTGCAGTAGGACCACCTTGCTCCTAAAATGGCTTTCTTCACTGCTTGCAGTACCTGCATGCTTACTTTCTGTGACTGATGTACAAGCACACCCAGGTCTTGTTGCACCACCACTTCTCCTAATCTAACACCATTCAGATAATAATCTACCTTCCTGTCCTTGCCACCAAAGTGGATAACCTCACATTTATCCACATTATACTGCATCTGCCATGCTCTGCCCACTCACCCAACCTATCCTAGTCGCCCTGTAGCCTCATAGCATCCTCCTCGCAGCTCACACTGCCACCCAGCTTTGTGTCGTCCGCAAATGTAGAGATGTTACATTTAATTCCCTCATCTAAATCATTAATATATATTGTAAACAACTGA
Source organism: Raja brachyura (assembly GCA_963514005.1). Next base: position 57,920,639 of record OY740789.1, read on the forward strand.
AGTCCCAGCACTGAGCCTTGCGGCACCCCACTAGTCACTGCCTGAAATTCTGAAAAGGACCCGTTAAGTCCTACTCTTTGCTTCCTGTCTGCCAACCAGTTCTCTATGCATGTCAATACCCTACCCACAATACCATGTGCTCTAATTTGGCACACTAATCTCTTGTGTGGGACCTTGTCAAAGGCTTTTTTTTAAATCCAGATATACCACATCCACTGGCTCTTCCTTAACCATTCTACTTCTTACATCCTCAAAAAAAATGTCCATTGCTTCTCACTTTTCATATCATAAATATACTGATCCTTGTTTTCAATGCTAGTTTGTTCCATCATGGATAATCTTGCACTTGCATTGCCATAAATTTGCCTATTATCCTAATCCTTTATGACGCCCTTGAATGCTCCCTACTTCACTGCTGAGAACATTGGCTTCCTGTTCTGTCCCCAAGTCAATAAAGGCAGCCAGGAAAGGCGTATGAGGTTAAACAAACTGGATACACACAAAATGCTAGAGTATCTCAGCAGGTCAGGCAGCATCTCTGGAGAAAAGGAATGCGTGACGTTTCTTCAATCTGAAGAAAGGTCTCGACCAGAAACATCACCCATTGCTTCTCTCCAGAGATGCTGCCTGCTGAGTTACTCCAGCATTTTGCGTCCATCTTCGATTTAAATCAGCATCTGCAGTTCCTTCCTACATACTTGAGGCCCCATAGTTCCCTGGGGGACACCAATTCTCACCATGGTGTGGTGATTCTATGGAATTAATTGCCACAGAAAGCTGTGGAGGCCGAGTCAATTAATATTTTTTAAGGCAGAGATTGACAGATTCTTGATTAGTACATGTGTCAGGGGTTATGGGGAGAAGGCGGGAGAATGGGGTTGAGAGGAAAAGATAGATCGGCCATGACAGAATGGCGGAGTGGACTTGATGTGCCAAATGGGCTAATTCTGCTTCTATAACTTATGATAGACATAAAAAGTTGGAGTCATTCAGCAGGTCAGACAGCATCTCTGGAGAAAAGGAATAGGTGATGTTTCGGGTCGAGACCCTTCTTCAGACTACTTATGCTCACATCCTCATTAATTTGAGTACCTGCCCATTATTCTAACTCCTACCTAATTCCCCAAACAGATTAATATTTTCTCTTCAAATCCACAAGTGTAATTTATGGAAAAAAAGTTGATTAATTGCCGTGTACATCCATGTGAAGAACATATAAAGACATTCCGCCTACTCCTTCAGTCACCACTTCAAAAAATCAATTCGTTTCACAACCCATAAACCAGTCTTTGCAATCCATACTGACTCTCTCTGATTCAGTTGAAAATGTTCAAGGTCTTCAATCATTCTCTCAATTATAGACGCTATAATATCCTGCAACAGATGCTAGGCTAACTGGTCTCTAAAGAGCCCGTCCCATTTGACCATTTTTTCAGCGATCTCTGGCGTCATATTAGTGTCGCCAAAAGATTTCGAACATTTCAAAATTCAGCGGCGACAAAAATGTTGTGACACTTGAAAAAACACCGCGCGTCATACGTCATCACGCCGCGTCACCGCCACATCATATGTCAGCACTCCGTGTCATGCCGCGGATTTTTCGGTGACCTGATACGTCAGTCAATGATCAAAGTCAAAGTCAAAAGAGTTTATTGTCATGTGTCCCTGACAGGACAATGAAAATCTTTCTTTGCATAGCACAACAGAACATAGAAGGCATTGACTACAATTCTATACATAAATACACCCATGACTTAATAAATTAATAAAGTGCAAATAACAGATGGAGGGATATTAATGTTCAGAGTTCCGAGCCAGGTTTAATAGCCTGATGGCTGTGGGGAAGTAGCTATTCCTAAACCGGGTTGTTGCAGTCTTCAGGCTTCTGTACCTTCTAACCGAAGGTAGCAGGGAGATGAGTGTGTGGCTAGGGTGGTGTGGGTCCTTGATGATGCTGCCAGCCTTTTTGAGGCAGCGACTGTGATAAATCCCCTCGATGGAAGGAAGGTCAGAGCCGATGATGGACTGGGCAGTGTTTACTACTTTTTGGAGTCTTTTCCTCTCCAGGGCGCTCAAGTTGCCGAACCAAGCCACGATGCAACCAGTCAGCAAGCTCTCTACAGTACACCTGTAGAAGTTAGAGAGAGTCCTCCTTGACAGACCAACGCTCCGTAATCTTCTCAGGAAGTAGAGGCGCTGATGAGCTTTCTTAATATTTGCATCTGTGTTCTCGGACCAGGAAGGATCTTCACAGATGTGCACGCCCAGGAATTTGAAGCTCTTGACCCTTTCAACCATCGACCCGTTGATATAAACAGGACTGTGGGTCCCCATCCTACTCCTTCCAAAGTCCACAATCAGTTCCTTGGTTTTGCTGGTGTTGAGGGCCAGGTTGTTGTGCTGGCACCATATGGACAGTCGCTCGATCTCTTTTCTATACTCGGACTCATCCTCATCAGTGATGCGTCCCACAACAGTGGTGTCGTCAGCGAACTTGATGATGGAGTTCGCGCTATGACCGGCTACGCAGTCATGAATATAGAGTGAGTACAGCAGGGGGCTGAGCACGCAGCCCTGAGGTGCTCCCGTGCTGATTGTTATCGAGTCTGACACATTTCCACCAATACGAACAGACTGTTGTCTGTGGATGAGGAAGTCGAGGATCCAATTGCAGAGGGATGCGCAAAGGCCCAGTTCTGCGAGTTTGGTAACCAGCTTGGAGGGGATGATTGTGTTAAATGCCGAGCTGTAGTCAATAAATAGCAGCCTGACATATGAGTTTTTGTTGTCCAAGTGGTCCAGAGCGGAGTGGAGGGCCAGCGAGATCGCGTCCACCATTGATCTGTTGTGGCGGTAAGCGAACTGCAGTGGGTCCAGGTTTTTGTCGAGGTAGGAGTTGATTTGCGCCATGTTCAACCTCTCGAAGCACTTCATCACCACAGGCGTTAGTGCCACAGGTCGATAGTCATTGAGGCACGTCACCTTGCTCTTCTTGGGCACTGGTATTATTGATGCCCTTTTGAAGCAGGTGGGAACCTCAGACTTCAGAAGTGACAGGTTGAAAATGTCCGTAAAAACTCCAGCCAGTTGGTCCGCACAGGTTATTAGGACACGACCAGGTATGCCATCAGGTCCAGACGCTTTTCGAGGGTTCACCCCTCTGAAGGATTTCCTGACGTTGGCCTCTGTGACTGAGACTGAAATACCATCACAGCGAATAGGGGCTCAGGAAGGCACATCGGTGTTCTCCCTATCAAAGCGTGCGTAAAATGCATTGAGCTCATCAGGGAGTGATGTATCGCCGACGTCCGAGCTGCCTCCTGGTTTCGCCTTGTAAGAGGTGATTGCATTCAGTCCTCGCCACAGCTGCCGAACATCTGTCTCATCCTCCAGCTTGGAGCAGAACTCCCTTTTGGCCTTTTTGATGGCCTTACCAAGCTCGTATCTGGTCTTCTTATAGACCACTGTGTCATCAGACATGAATGCCCGGTGTCTGGTCTTCAGAAGAGTGCGAATCTCACAGTTCATCCAAGGTTTCTGATTGGGAAACACTCGGAAGGTTTTTGTAGGGATGCAGTCCTCCACACATTTCTTTATGAAGTCTGTAACGACTGTGGCGTATTCATTCAAGTCCGTTGCCGAGTCCTTGAACATAGCCCAGTCAACAGACTCCAAACAGTCTTGTAATTGTTCTTCTGCCCCCGCCGACCAGCTCTGTACTGTCCTCACCTCTGGGGGTGCACTCTTTAATTGCTGCCTGTAGGCAGGAAGAAGCAGCACCGCGGTATGGTCGGATTTACCGAAGTGAGGGCGAGGGATAGAGCGGAAGGCATCCTTGATGGTGGTGTAGCAGTGGTCGAGGGTGTTTGGTCCTCTAGTGCAGCAGGAGACATGTTGGTGGAAGTTGGGGAGTGATTTCTTTAGGTTTGCCTTATTGAAGTCCCCAGCAATGGTGGTAAATGCCTCGGGGTAAGACGTCTGGTATTTGTTGACCACGGCGTGCAGCTCCTCCAGTGCCAGACGGACATCTGCCTGGGGTGGTTTGTAGACCGCGGTCAGGATGATGGAGGTGAATTCCCTCGATAGGTAGAAGGGACGGCACTTCACCGCCAGATGTTCGAGGTGTGGAGAGCAGGAGTTGGACAGGACTACCACGTCTGAGCACCACGCAGAGTTGACCATGAGGCAGACGCCCCCTCCTCTCCCTTTCCCCGATGCCAGTGTATGGTCCATGCAGTGGATGGAGAACCCTTCAGGCTGGACTGCTGAGCCTGGGGAGCTGGGGGGTGAGCCATGTCTCTGTGAAACAGAACACAGAGCATTCCCTCAGCTCCCTTTGATAAAGCAGCCTTGCCCTTAAGTCCTCCACTTTATTTTCAAGGGACTGTACATTGGCCAGTAGGATAGTAGGGAGAGGGGGCCGAAGTCCCCTGCGCTTCAGTCTGACCTGAAGTCCTGCCCGTCGGCCCCGTTTCCGGACACAATGGAGGCTTCCCCTTTGTTTCCAGGTACTGTGTTGACTGTACCTGCTGTTTCTGCGGACCAGCGCTGGAATGGGAATTCCCTCACAGACGGCAGCTCCAGCTCCGTAACGAACGGGGGTTCCCTCAGAATCGGCAGCTCCAGCTTCATTTCTTCTGGGATATCCAGCCCGTCGGCTCGGGAGGTCATCCCGGGATTTCCAGGTGCCATACCTGGGTTCTTCAGTCGGGTCGGGAGTTTCACAGCCAGCGTGGGAAAATTTAAAGTCCGGTGCTCCCGCAGCTGCGGGAGATCGCAAAATTGCCAGCGCTTTCAGCTGCACAAGCAGCCTGTCAGAAATGGCACCGATTACTGCCATTTCCCTGATGCAGGTAAGTTGATAGAAGTTGTAGTTAAATCTTTTCTGTTCTGGTGCTCCGCAAAAGTCGCCGCAGGCAGGCGCCATCTTAGCAAGGAAGCAAGATACCGGCAGTCGCTAAAAAAAAAACGCCAAATGGGACAGGCCCTTAATTTCCTGGTTTACATTTCGCACCTTGACAACAGGCACCTCATAAATACATAAAACATCAGCGCGCTCTTCACCCTCCATATACACTCACAAAACATGTTCACAGTTATCTGCTCTAATCCAATAGATTAGATAAATGATATTAATATTTATGATTCAGAGGTGTACTGATTGTGTTTGTTTCATAGTGTACGTGCTTTAAAGGTACAAGAATGTGTATTGTAATAGGATGCAAAATAATTGAACAATTAGAGGCAGCAAAAACCCAGGCAGATGGTCAAGGACAGTTCAATAGTTAATCATGTTTAAATAGCACTGTGAAATGCAAATGTCTAGGTGTATTTGTTTTCATTTCACATCTTTTCATATTTAGACTCTGTTCTTTGTTCGACTGCATTGGCTGAGCCATCCTGTCAACAATTGTCAAAGAGCAGTGCTGAGCTGCTAAATACCTCATCGGACTATCTTCAATTGGACTTTACTGGATTTTATCGTGCACTAAACATTACTGCCTTTATTATGTAACTGTCAATTGTAATCATGCAGTGATGGAAATGGGTTTTAGGAACTAGGGGTACTCCGAGGTCCCTAGGGGTACTCTAGGGGTACTCTAAGGGGGGTGGGGGGGGGGGGGGGGGTCACTTGTTTATTATGTATTTATAATATAGTTTATTGTGTATTATACGTCATAGCTGCTTTCTTGCATTTCTCTCTCTCTGTCTCTCTCTGTGTTGGCTGCAGCCATCGTCTGCTTCGGTGAGGGAAGCAGGTCGGTGATTGATCAAACGACCCCTAGGAGACTGTGTCTGATTGGCCACCGAGTGGCCAGCTCATGATGTGATTGGACACAATGCCCTTGGAGACTTCAGCTGATTGGACGGGAGGAGACCGATTTGTTGATTGGACGGGAATTTTAAGGGAAGCTGGTCGGTGATTGGACGCAACCCCCTTAGAGATAGCGGTTGATTGGCTGCCAAATAATCGGGCACAAAAAATGGAAACTAGGAAAACAATAAAATCGGAATTACGATTTAAATCGGAAGAATATCAGCCTGATCTGCAGCAAAGATACTAGTATCCGCTCTAGTATCCTGATCTGTAGTTCCTTCCTATTGAAGAAGAACCCTGGCCCGAAATAACTCCTAATCCATTCCCTCCACAGATGCCGCCTAGCCCGCTGTGTTCCTCCAGCACTCTGTTTTTTATTTAACTCTGAAATTGAAGTTCGACATAAAGCTGAAGTAACTCAGCGGGACAGGCAGCGACTGGAGAGAAGACCCTTCTTCAGACTGAACTGAACTCTCGTCAGTGAGACTACTTGTGATTGTCTGCAGAAGGGTCTCAACCCTGAAACACCACCCACTCCCCAGAGCCGCCGCCTGTCCCACTGAGCCGCACCAGCCCCCCCCCCCCCCCCCCCCCCCCCCCCCCCCCGTGTCCACCTTCAACTCCATCTAACTCCCTCTTAAGTATAGCCAATGAACTGGCCTCAACTACCTTCTGTGGCAGAGAATTCCAGAGACTCACCACTCTCTGTGTGAAGGCTGAAAAACATTGAAGGACTTCATGTTTATGCAACCACATGAGACTCGTCAATCACATTTCAAGAACTCTGAATGAGGTAAAACCATGAATGTTCATGGCTCCTGCTTCATGCAAATATATAGAATGTAAAATAGTATAACACAGCAACCGGGCCATGGTGCACAATGTCTGTGCCAAATAGGATGTCAGGTTAAAGCTTCTTGTAGCTACCTGAACCCTGCAGTAATTTCATGCTCTATTCCTGGTGATTTACCCTCTAATGTCCCATTAGGTGCATATTATGCACCTGCTGATGTGACATCTCCTTCAACAATAGCTCTCTGGAGAGGTTTCAGCTTCTTGCTTCCTCCCACTACAAAGACCACAGCAAAATGAAAAAAACTGGGACAAAAAAGCTTCAGCAATGGGGAATCGCCTGCATCTCTGAGTTCTAAAATGGGAAATTTGTTAGAATGAAATGAAAATGACATGTGATCAAAGATTACTGAAAGGGACGTCCAACATCTATACCCAGTAGTGTGTAGGAAGGTTTAATGATGCTGGTTTAAGCTGAAGATAGACACAAAAAGCTGGCGTGACAGCGGGTCAGGCAGCATCTCTGGAGAAAAGCATATTTGTATATCTTTTCTCCAGAGATGCTGTGTGACCTGCTGAGTTGCTCCAGCTTTTTGTGTCTATCTATACCCAGTGTATGGAATTAGCTCATAGATGGTTAGTGTTTACAAATGTTATGGCTGATTGAAACTACAGAAGATTAACAACTAGTCAAATACAGTAGATAGACGCCATCTGTTAAGAGAGCTCATTGTTCTTGGCCTATGCTCTGTAAGAAGCCTAAGAGGCACAATTAACAGGGACTGTTTTGAGGGCCACAATGAATCTATTGTTCAGCACAACACAATCTGCCTGGCCCAGTCAAGCAAGCAGCACAGTGGCATCCCGATAACCCGAAAGCAGAGAGAGAGAGAGAGACTGGTTTCTCTGTGGCCATCACTGCTGTTCATAATTGCTCCACCAATTGTGCTGGCTGATGAAGCCTTTGAACTCTTTGAAGAGATTATTAGCAAAGTTTATTGCAGCAGGATATAACCATTAAAGGTAAACCGCAAATTCCCGTTGGATATGGAAATTAAAAACGAAAAAAAAATTTAGTTTCTGCATTATATCATTTGAAATTGTGCCTTGATATTCTGGCCGTCGGAGAGTGAAGAGGGCCATCGGAGAGCGAGGGGCGCCGAAATGGGGGGGGGGGGGGGGTCTGCTGCCACATGCGACGGCAGGCAGCAGATAGGACTGTTCGGTGAATAGGTGATGTTTTGGGTCGGGACCCATCCTCAGACTGACTCTGTGTGTGTGTGTGGGGTGGGAGAAAAAGCTGGAAGAGAGGGAGAGAGGGGCAGGAAAAAGTGTGGCAGGTAATAGGTGAACACAGGTGAGGTGGGGGGGGAGGGCGTGGGGGGTGGGTTGATAGGGAGATGGTTGGACATTAGTCAGGGATTTTAAAAAAGGGAAGATGCCGAGTCAGGAGGATTGAAGAGCTGCGAATTGTGAAGCTAGAGGAAGGAATGTAGATGGAAGGGGAGGGCGAGGGGAGAAATGAGTGCAAATCCAGGTTGGGTACAGGGAAAGGTGAGGGGGGGGAAAGGGGAGGGGGAGGGGGGTTGCTGTTTGAGGTTACTAATTTAGAAATATATTTCTAAAACATATTGCTTAGGGTTTCCTGCAGGCCAGACCTGCTTTTTCTGGCCATGGGCCTCACGGGCAAACCCAACTTACCTCGACCATAAACCATTCATCAGTTTACCTCCACTTCACTCCTGGCCGTTAGTCCCAGCTGCCTGAAAGTATCTTATATCATTAGACATAGGAGCAGAATTAGTCCATTCTGGCCACCGAGTCTGCTCCGCAACTCCACCACGGCTGATCTATCTTTCAATCTCAACCCCATTCTCCTGCCATCTCCCCATAACCTTTTACCCCCTTACTAACCAAGAACCTATCTCTCTCTGCCTTAAAAATACCCAATGACTTGTCCACCACTGTGGCAAAAAAAATCCATAGATTCACCATCCTCTGGGAGCAATGTTACAAAATGTTGAGATTTTAAAAATCAAGTCTGCAATTTATCCCATCAGATAAAGCATACAAAGAAATTTAATTTGACACCTAATTCACTTTCATATCTTCAGTATTAAAAAAGTTATGGCCATTTGCATACTCGGAAATTAGCATCTTGTTCCCCATTGCCTTTCCATTGACTTAACACAAAAGTTGTGATCGAGGACAGTCAAAAGCCCATAACTTTCTTAAAAATTAAGAGAACTGAAAGAAATTTTCAGTTATTATAGATTGAAGCATTCTGAAACTAATATGAAACAATCTTACTTGTATGACCTGAAATTAAAGCATATAATTAGTTAGTTACCCAATTGTAGCTAATTACAAAATTCAATTACTAGATCTATCCATTTCTTAAGAAAATATTAACATTTTTTTTAAAGCCTAAGTGTCTAAATAACATTCACACAATAATTCGCAATATAACATGATTTTTTAATCTAATTGTCATTAATTTATAGGCCAAATTGAAGGAATTTTGTGTTTAATGCCTGTAAATTAATGGGTTTTTTAAACAGCTTGCGAGTGGGATTTTATGGAACGTGCTGTATTGGAACATTGCGGTGAATTTAAACCCAATTCATATGGGGACTAAATCACCATTTCGCAACATGAAATCGGTCCCTGTTGTCGGCGTTCACGGCATTAGGAGCTAATTTTTATTTTACTGCAACGCAGAAATAGTCGGGCGATAACTTACCGGTAGTCGGAACGAATCTCCAGAAATAGCTCGCACTCCGACAAAATATTATTCCGGATGGCAAGGGAAAACCGCATTTTAACCCCGCCCCCCCCTCCCCCCCCCCCTTAAAGGCGCCAAAGTCGCGCACACGGCCAGCGGCTGAACTGCAGCACTGCTAAAGGTAAGTTTTGTAACATACCTACCTCTGGTTAAAGAAATTCCTCCTTATCTCCAGTCTAAAGGTACAAGCTTTTATCCTGAGACTGGGCCCTCCAATCCTTGATTCTCCAACTACTGGAAACATCCTCTCCACATCCACTCCCTCTCGGCCTTTCATTATTCAGTAGGTTTCAATGAGATCCCCCTGCTGCTTGATCTTCCTCCTGCCTGCCCACTGAACCAACTGGCTCTCAGACAGGAAATGCAGCAGATGATGAGATGTGACCTCACCAATGTGCTACATAACCCTAATCTTCCAGTATCACCCACCCTATGCAACCTTCCTGCTTCGCTCTAATCAATAGAGCCTATGTACTCCATGTTCACAATAAGCAATTGCTGGGAAAATAAATATTAACTCGTTAAAGGAATGGAATTTGTCCTGCACTCATACACAAGGCCAACCATCTATTCTATTACCAGCTTATTCACGTAATTAGCTTAGTTCGGTTTCATGTCATGTGTAGAGGTACTGTGAAAAACTTTAGATGCATGCTAACCAGTCAGCAGAAAGACATTACATGATTACAATCGAGCCATCCACAATGTACAGACACATGATAATGGGAAGAACGTGAATAACGTTTAATGCAAGATAAAGTCCAGTAAGGCCAGATCAAAGATAGTCCAAGGATCTCCATGAGGTAGATAGCAGCTCAGGTCTGCTCTCCAGTTGGTGGTGAGATGGTTGAGTTGCCTGATAACAGCTGGGAATAAAAATGTCCCTAAATCTGGAGGTGTTCGTTTTCACACTTCTATATCCCTTGCCTGATGGGAGAGGGGAGAAGAGGGAGTGGCTGGATGCTATTAGTCCTTGATTATACTGTTGACCTTGCCAAGGCAGCGTGAGGTATAAATGGAGTCAATGCAAGGGAGACACACAAAGCTGGAGTAACTCAGTGGGTCTTTGGAGAAAGGGAATAGGTAACGTTTCCGGTCAAGAATCAGAAGATATAAGAGATATAGACGATAACATAGAGAGATATAGAACAAATGAATGAAAGATATGCAAAAAAGTAACAATGATAAAGGAAACCAGTCTTGGTTAGCTGTTTGTTAGCTGAGAACGAGTACAGACAATGGGACTCAAAAGGACTACTTTGAAGCTGGTACGATGTGGGTCGCAGAGGGATGGAGAGAGAGAAAATGCAGGAGTTACTTGAAGTTCGAGAAAGTTAGAAGAGTTAGTCGAGAGATAGGAATGGAGGTTGGTTTATGTGTGGTCTCATGATTAGGTTCACCCTCCGTTCAAATGCAATTCAATTATTAAATTGAATTCACATTCTCCATTGGTATTGGATCTTTCAGGCAATGAAACTGGCTTTCCACACTAAAGCTGACAGTTCTGCTGGGGCAAATGCTGCACACATTCACCCAGAAATTGGTGCAGAGGTGAGCACAATGCGCTCAGTACTCAACATAAATGGGTGGCCAGTTTTAGCTAACAGGTGATACACCATTTCCAGTAATTCAGCATTGGGAAATCGTATTGAAGTGAGCAAAACCCATCTCTATTTCAGCAGTTTCCCAAGGTGAAGAAACTCTCCCAGAAGAGGAAAGCAAAGCAGTCTTTAATGTCAAACTGCCTATTGCTCTCCTTAATGGCATTGCACATCTGACAAGGTTGCTGACTCGGAACTCAAGTGTACAGGTCTGAATAATTTCTGGTTTAACTATGTTGAAAAACCTGGAGAACAGAGCAACTGCTGGAGATGTAGTTTATGCTCAATGTATCAGAGGTGAATGTGCCAGTCTCACAAGGCACTTGGCATTCCTGCTGAGCATGGAAATAGCAGTGCAGAATACCTTATGCTGTCAAATCATACAATTATTCTGGCATTTTGTAAAGAGATTTTATTCATTGGGATTGTGCACTTCCTGAATTACATTTAGCATTCATTGGCTTGGCTGATCTAGCCAAGCTCCATGTGATTTCTGAACCTCTCTTCCAGCTTTCCTTGGGTGCTACTCTACGCATTTTGCATGTTCTCCCATGGCTTTCCACATATCAAAAACGTGCAGGTTTGTAGGTTATTGGATTCTGTAAATTGTCCCAAGTGTGAAAGACAGAACTAGTGCATGGGTGATTGTTGGACAGTGTGGACCCAAGGGGCTGAGGGGCCTGTTTCCACACGGTATCTCCAAACTAAAATAAACTAAACTAAATTAAACTAATAAACACTCTTTATTCAATCTCCCTGTTCACAGCATGCGGTTATCAAATACAATTAGATGGAGAATATGGAGACACAAGAAACTACAGATGACGGAAGTGTGCACACTAAACAACGTTCTATAGGAACTTGGTGGGTAAGGCAGGCCTCATTCCTGCAGCACTTCGTATTTTTACTTGAGGTGAAGAATGTGTTGAACATGCGGAGAATTCCACAACAATGCACTTGATTTGTGCTTTGATAATTACATATTAGACATTTTCACTGGATATGACTTATTCAGATATTATACATTATATCTTTCATCCTGTAATTTAATTTCTGTGAATTTTCTCTTTATTGCCTTTTACATGCTTTTGTCGCAGAAGAGAAAAGAAGGCATGTGTCAGCCCTTGTGAAATCTCGCAGCAAGAACATTTTAGAGCACTGATCTAGCCACTTCAATCTGGTTGTACTTTCCCAAGCTGAAGAATATATATTTAAATGTACTGTCAGTGTATGATGTGTTTGACCGTGTGCGTGACATTTTGCAAAACCTGTGAAGAAACTTTACTAAATGAGACATGCCTTTCAAAGCCCTTCATGTCTTTCATGCAATCCCTTGCACCGGACATCAGTGACTATCAGGCAACCTCAGGGAGATAGACATGACACTCACAATCATAAACAGTCATGTCACTGAATTGCTGGAATAGTCAGTCTGAAAACATTCTCTAAGTTAATAGAGCACAGAGCAAGCAGAAAGGGAGTTTGATTTTGTTCGCTACCAAAAAAGGAAAATCGGTTTCATTTTCTTGTGCCATGTTAAAGCAAAGAGGTTCCTCTAATCATTAAATACAGTTCCACCACTGAAGTTTCAGCACTCTTAGTTCCAGAGCCTTTCTGGATTATCCATTTTATTGGACCAACAGAGAGGACTTTGAGAGGAGTCCAACGGTACCATTACTTTCCGTCTAGGCCACCAAGGAGCCAAGAAACCAGCCAACAAATTTGTCCTTGGAAGTCAACAATGGGAATGGATCTGCCAGCTCTGGCTGGGCCGGGATTCCAGAGCCCCAGATGCAGGGGGCAAATTTGACCTGCCAATCTGCACAGAGGCCCCAAAGAGGTTGAGATCGGCTGTCTCATCCTGCCTAGGCACCACATTTCCAGGGCTGCCAACATTGGGTGAGAGTTGAGAGTGCAATACTGTGAGGGAACGTAGCGATTGAGGGGAGGAGAGCTTTTACGTTTTTCAGCTTGAAATTGTGCAATCTGGTGCATACTGTAGCGAGTCTTTTAACTTACACTTGAATGCAACATTTATGCTTTAAATTGGATCAGGTATGAATAAGGTTAGACTAAATTACATTCCTAATTACATTCCACAATAGAGCCAGGCTCTGATTAACAGATGCAGCAAATGAATTACTATATTCATGTATGAAAATCAGATTATAATTCATGCTGTTATGCATATATATGTAGAGAAAAAAAACAGAGAAACAAGGCAAGAGTCTGACTTCCATCATTGTTCTGCACAAATAAATCAATCAACCTTACCCTTTGACTATAGAAACAAGATGAAAATAATGCCACATATTCAATCGTGTATGATTCAATTAAATTAAGATGTATATGTAAAACATATATATGGAAACAGGCCCTTCAGCCCACCAGGTCCACACCGACCAGCAATCTACCATACACTAGTTCCATCCTACACGCTAGGGACAATTTACAGAAGCCAATTAACCTACAAACCCGCACTTCTTACTGATGTGGGAGAAACTGGAATATCCAGAGAAAACCCATGTGGTAGTAAGGCAGCAACTTTACCACTGCGCAACCGTGCCACCCCATTAAATTCTTTTTTCTGTAATATATTTATTATGGTGTCAGGTCAATGAAGATGAACACATGATTCTAATTTCTACCCTTAGTTGGATGACACACATCTTCAGTCATTGTGTTTTATGGCTGGTTTTCAACCTCTTCAGTCTGAAGGTCTCGACCTGAAACATCACCCATTCTTTCTCTCCAGAGATGCTGCCTGGCCTGCTGAGTTTTTCTAGTTTTTAGTGTCTGTCTTCAGTTTAAACCCAGTATCTGCAGTTCCTTCCTACACTCATTGTTAAGTGAAACAGGTCCTATTCTCATAATATTATTCACCTCAACTAAGATTTTTCTTCACCTCCGTTGCTGCAGAGAATACAATCCCAGTTATCAAATCTTTCTTCAAAGTGAAAAACAAAAAATACCAGCCCTGCCAACATCTTCATAAATCGCCCCTGGATCCTCTCCAGAGCAATTGCACCCTTTCTACAATGTGTAATCTTACAGCATGGAATCAATACAGCCCTTCATCCCTACTTGTTCATGCAGATCAAGATGTCCCATCTAAACTAATCCCATTTATCCGCATTATGCCCATATCCCTGTAAACCTTGTGTGTGCGTGTGAGAGTGTGTGTCAGTGAAGTGGCAACAACATCCGGAGTGAGCAGAGACTTGGCGATGCCTGGGGAGCCTTTCCCTCTCCCCCCCGCCCACCTCCTCCCAGGAATGCGGGCCGGCCCAGGTGCTCTGTGTCCAGCTGGGGTCAAGGGAGATGAGGGTCAGTGACCCGGGAGTCGGCCATCGGAGTGGAGCCTTAATCTGAGATTCATTCCCGCGGCTCCGGAGGCGGCACAGACACCCCCACTCACCCGGTCCGTTGCTGGCTGTGGTTAAAATTCCATGGAGTGTGGACAGAGCCGCCAGAGGTGAGGGTGGGAGGTGAGAGCGGTGCTGGGACCACCATCTTGTCTCACCTATCACACCATCTGCATGGGAGAAACTGAACTTCTTTTCCTCCAAATCATCCTGCGGGCCGGTAATTTGACAGCCCTGCTTTAAACCAATGCCCTCTAGTTCTTGAATCACATATCCCGGGAAAAAGTCTATATATTCATCTTATATATTCCCCTCATGGTTTTTACTCACCTCTAAAACTATTTTTGCTTTATTTTGAACTTCCAGCACCTGCAGATTTTTGAGTGTGAGAAATCTGTGATCAACGTGAGAGCGTGAGAATTTTGTGAAATGCGTGACTCTCACGCTCAATGCATGAGAGTTGGTAGCCCTGCATTTCCGAGGTGAGTTCTGGGGGGGATTTCAAGTTTGCTCTTGTAATTTTGCCAGACTACCAATTGCTGGACCTGTGAACATGATGGCAGCTCTCGTGGAGGAGACCATGAGCCCGATGCTGTTACCAGGCAACTCCGGGTCGGTAGCAACGGGCCTACTCATCCAGGTCATCGTTACCTTATGGAGCCCCACCCTCAGCACTGGCTGGGACAGTGAGAAGCCCTCTCAGACCTGCCGGGTCTGGATCAAGATGTGCAAGACTATGGACCAGGAACCCACCAAGAAGGCCCGGCTTGTCTGCCCAGAGTGGAAGGAGTCCGACAGAACTGTTGGACAGAGCAGTGAGCAGACCGGCGGTGGGAGGCAGTGCAGTGCCTCGACAATGGAGTGGGCTGCTGGAGCCATGCAACAACCTGGGGCTCAGCTGGACCGGGCGACGCTCTTAGATGCTGAGACACGGCCTGCAGCGATGGAGGACACCATGGCTACGCTTGGCCAGGCTGACCCCACAAAGGGGGAGTACAATTGTACTCCACAAGTGTACCCCACAAAGAAGGTCAAGAATCTACTACTCGCAAAGTGGGACTTGAAAATGTTGCCAAAACTGGCGACTCTGTATACAGTCTCAGTGTACCACTGTTATACACTTGTAGTGTATCTGAGATGCTTATCTAAGATGTATCTAAATGCTTATGTATCCTGATACTTGCACTGAACTGTATACAAAAATGAATATCACTGTACCTCAATACATGTGTCAAATAAAGTACCAAGTAATATCAAATTCTCTTCCCAGCCCTGGGCGACATGGGCTGAGAACTTCTTCCGTGTCCCTAACAATGCTTGAGCAGATGGTGAGCTAACAAATGTTACTCACAGAACCACTGCCATATATTTCTACAGAAACCAATCCCAAGACATTGTGTAACAGTCTCAATGACCTCCCCATTAAGATGTACTAAATTTGACTTTGATTTAGGAACATAGCAAGTACTGGATTTCACCCACCGATCAATTTTTTAAAGAAATTCAATCACTTAGCACTCATGAATATTGCGCTGAGAAATTTTGACAAGGATTTGATAAAATGTACTGAATATAAACAACAGCTGGTCAGGGCCACTCTTGCACAAGAGAATGGTGTATTCCCCTCAATAATTCTGCTAATCATTGCATCTATAATGGCATCTCTGAACACTATGATGGGAAACTGGAACAGAACATCGCTCTGAAAACCTCAATGTAAGGCACAAACTAAAACAGCCTGATGAGTAGCTGGCAATTGCAGGTCTGGACATCAAATGCTCATTAGAAAAGGTATTTGTAGTGTCCCTAATCGCAAGCTTCTGTTGATATCAATATGTTTATCCAAGAGCTGAATTCCCTGAGAAAGCTTAACTGATCTGGAAGCTTCATCTTTCATTGCCATGAATACTGTAGGCAACACAAAACCAGTAACAAGATACGATGGATGGGATGTCCCAGAAGTGCAGTCTTGGGAATTATGCCAAGATCCTGACAATAATTAGAGAACAGTACTAGTTCTGCTAGTGTCTGACTGGGGAACAGAGAAACTCCCCATCCTGTTGGGCCACAGCCCTGCTGCCAGTGTGAAAGGACGTACCATTAGAATGAAGATGAGGAGGAAGAGGGTGGCGGATTAGCACAGAGTGGTGGAGCACGGAGTGGTGGAGCACGGAGTGGAGGAGCATGGAGTGGAGGAGCACGGAGTGGAGGAGCACGCAGTGGAGGAGCACGCAGTGGAGGAGCACGCAGTGGAGGAGCACGCAGTGGAGGAGCACGCAGTGGCGGAGCACGGAGTGGAGGAGCACGGAGTGGTGGAGCACGCAGTGGAGGAGCACGCAGTGGAGGAGCACGGAGTGGTGGAGCATGGAGTGGTGGAGCATGGAGTGGAGGACACCAAAGCTACGCTTGGCCAGGACAATCCTGCAATGCCACCAGGACAACCAACCTTCACGGCCAAGTTAAGAACTCTGCACATACAAACAACTGGGACTTGAAAATGGCACCAAAACCTAGTGACTCTTGTATACTCAGTGTACTATTGCTATACATTTGCACTGATTCTAAGATGTGCTTCATGGTAATACTTTAACCAAACTCTACTCAGTTAATGTGACATTCAACCATGTATCATTCTTGCATGCATACTGTTCACACTATGAGCTTTTATGTAGAGAAATAATATAATAGCACCCTGGTGTATATGATGATAAACTAATCTGAATACATAAATTTTAATTTGAATCACAGTAACAACACTAGTTTCATTTGTGTTCATCATAGTTAAGTTGCGGTCCAAAGAAATTATTACCATGAATCTCAAACTTTGACATAGGGTGAAACAGAACCACAGTGTAATGTGGAAAATCACATTATTAAATATACAGCTTATAACACAATCATTTAACTTCCTGTAATTAGAAGATCTTGCACTCAACAGAAAAGATATTAGTTTAACTAAAACGTAACACAAACTTCAGTATGACTGCTCACGAGGGGCCAAGAGATCCCTCCAGTTTTGCCATATTATTTAAGATTTAATGTATTCTTAACATACTTTTGGTACAAACAACACAAATCTGTTTCCACTAGTGAAGCACAGCATTGGTATACAAACCATTTTCTTTCACATCCAAAAAATATGCCTGGTTTTGAATTTGAATCATTAAGGAAAGCAAATCAATGAAGTGTCAAACGGCAGTTACACAAAAAGCTGGAGAAACTCAGCGGGTGCAGCAGCATCTAAGGAGCGAAGGAGATAGGCAACGTTTCGGGTCGAGACCCTTCTTCAGAGCATCTGCAGTTCCTTCTTTAAAAAAGTGTCAAACGGCATTTGGATTTGAGCTTGCAATTGGTGGGTCGCACAAAATAAAAGTATAACTGCCTGAAATCTCAGGCAGCTCTGTTGGTGGCATAATGCCATCCTCAATCTCCCTGAGTGGATGAAATAAGCGGCAAGGGTACAAAAATCATCATTTTTATAAAGTGCCTGTCCAACAGCGGCCAGCGCATCTGTCACCGACAGCCCATTTCATTCTAAAAACTGTCACTCACACCAGGCAACTGTCACAGGATCTTTCAATCATTCATTTCTCGATGCTGCTCATCATTAAAGTGCCAGAGTGAGCAAGATCCATTAAGGTTGCAGCTCGATGGATCAATTGTGTTGCAGCACCTTCTCGGAAACTGGTTGCCTCCTGAATTGGGATTTTGCTTGCAAGGATTAAACCAGTATAGATCAATTATAATTTTTTTTTAAATTAATCAACAGCTTGTGAGCATGAGTGCGTGAGAATGCCAGTATTTATTGCCCATAATTGAGAAAGTTAAACATTTTCCTGATTCAGTACCAAAAGGGATAGAGGAAAGGGCGGCACAGTGACACGCCGTTGCTGCCTTGCAGCGCAAGCAACCTGGGTTTGATCCTGACTATGGATGCAGACTGTATGGAGTTTGTTCTCTTGACCACGTGGGTTTTCCCCGGGTGCTCCGGTTTCCTCCCACATTGCAGAGATGCACAGGTTTGTAGGTTAATTGGCTGAGTCAAGATTGTAAATTGTCCCTGGTGTGTTGGACAGTGCAAATGTATGGGGATCGCTGGTCAGTGCGGACTCGGTGGGCTGAAGGGTCTGTTTCCGTGCTGTATCTCTAAACTAAACTTAAACAAATTCAGAAAGGGTTAAAGCAGTGCTTTTTTTTGTGATGGTACACACTGGTATGCCAAGTCAGCGACTCTGAAAGTTAAAACATAGAATTAAAATTTTTTGTGTTTTTAAGACAACCCTGGTAGTTGGGAGTCCACGCCAACCAGTGATTCCCATACACCAACACTATCCTACACATTTAATTGTAATTGGAATTTGTTTATGAGCCAAGTATGTAAACATACTTTTTCACCCGGAGAGTTGTGAATTTGTGGAATTCACTGTTGCAGAGGGCAGTGGAGGCCAAATCACTGGATGGATTTACGAGAGAGTTAGTTAGAGCTCTAGGGGCCAGTGGAATCAAGTGATATGGGGAGAAGGCAGGCACGGGTTATTGATTTGTGACGATCAGCCATGATCACAATGAATGGCAGTGTTGGCTCGAAAGGCCGAATGGCCTCCTCCTGCACCTATTTCCTATGTTTCACACAATGAATTTGCCAACAGTCATACAAAAAAGCAACAAGATACATAACCACATAAAAATTAAACACAGACTTCAACAGCCACCATGAAGGCGTGTGAGAACCCCCAGGGCACACAGCATAAGCGGAGACCCACAGCCATCATCAGTTCAATGACCGGGCCACACACACGCTCCTTCACCATGATGTGGCCAGTGTTGTACCGACCGCTGCCACTCTCTCTGCAGTCCCTGTCCGCCCGAACAGTCAGACAGCCGTCCACACTCGCACTAGACTCTGGGATGTCCTCATGCAGTGATCACCAAGATCACTGCACTCACGGCACTCCCTCTGAGTCCTCACCAGTGCAGGCAGCACATCCATCTTGTTTTCTTGTTGAGCACTGTGATGGAAGGCAAAAAAATTATACCTTCTTTCCTCCTGCGGTCGAGTCAATCGAAGCTCCCGCATCGGGTGCGATCGAAGCTCCCATGATCGGGGCGACTGAAGTTCCTGCGTTTGGAGCTCCCGCAGTCGATCCCTAGCAAAGGGACCGCCATCTCCGCGATGTTAAAGCCGCAGTGCAGATGGAGATACGATGAAAAAGTTGTATCTCCGTCGAGTAAAGAGATAAAAAAGGTTTCCCCAAACACCCCCCACCCTCACATAGGTGTAGTAGATATTTAGTAGATATACTAAAAACATACAAGTAACACAGTTATAAAAGAAGAAAAAGACGAGACAGGCTGATGGCGCGGCAGCCATATACGGCGACAGCGCTGGACCAAGTTACAATTTTTACTGAAGCCAATTACCTACAAACCTGTATGCCTTTGGTGTGTGGGAGAAAACGGGAGCATCCGCAGAAAACCCATGCGGTAACAGGGAGAACGTACAAAGACCAGACAGACAACACCAGGTTCTCTGGCTCTGTAAGGCAGCAATTCTATTGCTGTGCCACCGTGCCTCCTCTTTGTGCCACTGTGCCACCTCTTGGTTGCGTTTGGCTGTTTGTTGATCCCTATGTAAACTTTGAGGTTGCTGAGGTTCTGGCTGTCCCCAGTGTGGCAAAAAAATGCAGCTGAACAGGTTGGCTTGAAACATGCTTTTGAGCTGGATGGCGTTGTACAAGCTGATCATCATATTTTATGCAGAAATACACTTTTGATCATGAATCAAATCAAGCAGTGATGTGCCAGAAATGCTCTGGATGAAAAGAAATGCTGGATGCTGCTGGATGGTTCCCTGAGCAGACTGTCAAAGTCAGTTGGCAGAATGCATTATCACCAGAACTGCCAAGAAGCATACAAGCCCGCTTGTTTTGCGAATGGTGAGAAAAGTCCTCTCTAGTTTGTAATGTGTGGTTAGAGTACTGGCTACACCTCGCATTGCCATCAGAATGGTTGCTCTGGAAATGATACTGCTGCCCTTCTCCTTCTGGAATGCAGATTTGCTGAGGAGGTCAGGCAAGAGATGAAGGGATATTGGTCAAGGATTATCCAAAGGACAGCTGCCAAACACAGGACATCGCACTGTATGGGCTGTTCCCAGAAACACACATTAAAACAAACATCAGCTATTGCTGGAGAGCCATCCACTCAATGAAAGATACTCTTAAATCTGCCTTTAACACATGGTCTTCTGGAGCCTGGTGTTGTCTATGATTGGGAGCTGCAAACTAACATGCTCCAATGTCGAGGACTACATGTTGAAGCAGGTACTATTGCAAGCTTTACGAAACATTTATTCAGGCACATGGATAGGGTAGACTTAGAGGGATACAGGCCAAATGCAGGCAGATGGGACTAGTGTAGATGGGACATACTGGTGAGTGTGGGCAAGTTGGGCCAAAGGGCCTGTACCCACTCTGTATGACTCAATGACTCTAAGCTGGATGTGGTCATTTTAAAAAGTCAATGGAGAATGACCACGGTTTAAGCCCCTTCTGCCATTGAACACCATGTGGCAGGAGTCTGTGATGAAACCCCATGCGTTGCTTGTTCAAGAGTTGTAGATAGATAACTGATGCATGTTAAATAGCTGAAATAACTTGTGTTGAAAACATCGACTTGAGTGGTTTGTTTAAAGGACATTTCAAATTTTTATGAAGAAAATGTTTTGAAATTAAAAAGGCTTGTGATTTCCAACTCGCACCTGAGAGTCCTGCGGAAGAAGTCCGTTGGCAAATTTTGATGTGGCATTTAGCCCCATAGGGCGAGTTGCATGCCACGTGGAATAACCATAGATCATGTAGCTGCTCACCAAGGTCTCAATTTTCAAGATTGCTTCAGTTCTTGAAATTGGATTGCATCAAAATCACAGTGCTTTCTGATTCAATTTCTAAGCCTCATCCCAGCCCCCCAGTGAATCCTATTATAAATCTTTTTAGTTTAGTGTAGTTTCGGGACCACTGAGACCGCATCGACTATTTTACCAAGCTAATTAGTCTACAAACCTGTACGTCTTTAGAGTGTGGGTGGAAACTGGACCAACCGGAGAAAACCAACGCAAGTCACAGGGAGAACATATAAACTCCTTACAGACAGCACCCTTAATCAGGATCGAACGCAGGTCTCTGGCGCTGTAAAGCAGCAACTTTATCGCAATGCCACCAAGCCACCCAGGCCTTTTTTCCAACTTGTATAATTCCCTGGTGCCCAGAGATGTCACAGTACTACCGACTGCATCGTGTGCCTGACCCTCTCCGACGGACTGCGTTTATTAATGCAACAGGCTGTCACCAGTCAGACCTCTTGACCATTAAAACCCAGCTCACAATTCCAATTAGTGGATGAACAATCCGTCACCCAGTGACAGAAGAAGCTGACAGGAAAAGATAGATAGGATGTCACTGCAAACACTTGGCATTCGCAAGCCAGTTCTGCCTGTGGCAAGTTTTCTGATCTCCTACGCAAAACCCAATAGTTTTAGACTTTAGTTTTAAGATACAGTATGGAAACAGGCTCTTTGGCCCACTGAGTCCATGCTGACCTGCAATCCCCACACACTAACACTATCCCACACATACTTGGAACAATTTACAATTTTACCAAACCAATTAACCAACAAACCTGTGCGAATGTATGGAAGGAAACCGGAGCTCCTGGAGAAAACCCACGTGGTCACAGGGAGAATGTACAAACTCCACCTAGGCAGCACATGTAGTCAGGATCCTGACCATAGGTGTTGCCTGCACAGAGGCTGTATGTTCCAAAGACATGCAGGTTTTCAGGTTAATTGGGTTTTGTAAAGTGCCCCTGGTCTGTCGGCACAGTGAACAGGAGGATCGTTGGTCGGCGTGGACCCACTGGGCCATGGAACCCATTTCCACACTGTATCTAACCTAAATAGGATGGAGGGCCCCTCGGGAATCGGTTGAGGTTGAATGGGAGATTGGAGCCAGCATGGAAATGATGGGCCAAATGTATTCCTTCTGTGTCATGACAAGTTTATGCATGTGTTGAAAGTATGTAGTTAGGACTGGTAGTACACTGTGCCTTCTATTGCCCTTTCTCTTCTCCCCATCAAAACAATGGTAGACAGAGAATTCCTTTGGGAGAAACTATTGCACCATTATAGCTGGTGCTGAGGGAAGAACACCATCCTGCAGCAAACCCACAAAGGCTCCTGAAAACTTGGGTGACACCAGGCAACCAAAGGTGTGGATGGATGTCCTTCTCATCCAGGATAGACATGTTGAATTTGAGTTTTATTGTTTTTATTGAAATCTCAGCTTATGAAATATAAATACAACACGACACAACGATTCCACTGTGGGGTTCTGTGGGTGTACAGCGCACATGAAATGGTGATAATAGCTCAGTGTTTTACATCAAGGAGTTCATGCTGTCGAATTGCATTTATTATGCTACTGATGATTTGAGATATGGATTTGGAAGAGAGTATCTCATGAGTTTATACTATTGCAGATTTTTTCTCATGATACGTCACTATTTCACATCCTCAAATTATCATGACTCAAATGCAAACAATCTCCATTACGCTGAGCAGCAAATAAACTCCATTGTTGAAAATTGCTGTTCATTTCTTGGTGATCAGAAGAAGAGCATTCAACTGAACCATCTTACCACAACTAGAGAGCTGTCATGAACTACTATTTACCTCATTGAAGACCCTCAACTATCTTTGATCGGACTTTACTTGCTTTATCTTGCAATAAACGTTATTCACGTTGTTCCCTTTATCATGCATCTGTACATTGTGAGCGGCTCAATTGTAATTGTGTATTGTCTTTCCGCTGACTGGTTGGCACATAACAAAAGCTTTTCAATGTACCTTGGTACATGTGACATTAAACTAAACAAAACAAATCTCTCACACACACACAGATGCACACGCACGCACACACGCACGCACATGCGCGCGCACACACACGCACACGCATACACACGCGCGCACACGAACACACACGGCACACACACACGCACACACACACGGCACATGTTTTGTTGGAAAGTAAACTAATCAACTGGGTTTACAAGCAGCAAAACCATGAAAGCGAGCACCATTTTAATTCCAGAGAAATAAGCAGTGATCTTTGCGGTAGATGGGACATTTTGCATGGACAGGATCTGCGGACAAGGTGCTGCACAAGGTAGGATTATGGCTTTTCCAGGCAGTACATTCATACATGTGCTGCCATCGTGCCTCCTCCTTCTGTGTCAAAGCTTTCACTGAACTGTCCCAATGCCTCCTGTAGCTTGGTACCTATTCGCCAGAAGAAGGCTCTCGACCTGAAAAGTCACCTATTCCCTTTCTCCAGAGAGGCTGCCTGACCTGCTGAGTTTCTCTAGATTTTTGCATCTAACTTTGGTTTATTCCAGCATGGGCAGTTTGAGAAGGTGGTTATAGCCACAATACAATTGTTTCTTGACCAACCATCTGTGCAGGGCTTGTACTCCTGTTGCTCACTTAGTCAGAGGTTGGATGGGCAGCAAGGACATGTTGAACAGATCCACTCAAAGAAACAAGGGACCAAAACACATCGGAGCAGAATGAAGCAATTCAGCCCATCAAGCCTGCTCAGCCATTCGATCATGGCTGATCTATCTTTCCCTCCCAATCCCATTCTCCTGCCTTCTCCCTGTAACCTTTGATGTCCTTTTAGTATTCAGCTTTAAAAATACCCAAGTACTTGGCCTGAACTTTCAGTGCAACGTTAATGGTAAACCTCCAATTGCTACCAGAATTATTTATGGACTATAGACCAGAAGAATTATACGTCTGCAATGACGATAAAAAATTAAACGCCAATCAAGCTGAACTGCCTCATTGGCTTTTGTATTGGAAATTAGATTATTTTTTACGTGGAGGTGAAAAGGTGAATTCACTGCAATACAATTTATCAGCTGAAAGAACTGAACATACTTCCTTGAACAGCTCCAAGGAAGTATGCTTTGATGGTTATTTAATTTAAATGTCAATTGCCTCTTTGTGCATGGATGAAATATGGGCACATTATTTGCATAAAAACATTAAAAATACATTGCAACAGCTCTCCTTATGTTTTGGCTATGGGAATGAGGGGAAGCGTGGGCATACAAGGAAAGGGTTGTTTTTTCTGAGAGATTGTTATGATTTTCTAAATGTCCTGATTTCTGGGATTTTCCCAATGAAAGAGAACAGGTTCCCCCACTCCTTTCTTGAATATGCAATCCTAACCGATCGTTTCAGAATCCACTGAGTTTTAGTGGACATTCTCAGCTATCACTTTCTTTAAGACCATTGCAATGATTTAAAGTAACTGAAATGATGCCAAAACCCAGTTTTGTTGCATTTGTTTAATCACTAGTGCCTTGCTTCCACCACATGGAGATAAATCTCATATGTTGGAATTCGGATAAGAAAACTCCCTATTGTCTCTTCTCAGAAGGGCCAGCAGAGTGGCGCAGTGATAGAGTTGCTGTCTTACAGCCCAAGGATCCAGATTTGATCCTAACTACAGGTGCTGCCTGCACAGAGTTGGTATGTCCGCTTGCTGAACTGTTGAGTTCATCCGGGTGCTCCGGTTTCCACCCACATTCCCAAAACGGGTTTGTAGGTGAATTTGGTTCTGTAAATTCCCTCTAGTGTGTAGGGAGTGGATAAAAAAGTGAGACAATATAGATCTACTATGGATGAGTGATCGATGGTCAGCGTGGACTCAGTGGGTCAAAGGCCCTGTTTCCATGCTGTATCTCCAAAACTAAAAGTAAAACATTAAGAGGTGGAGATTTGAGCTTCTCTCTTTAAGACCTCAATAGATATCCAAATCTCGTGTATATTAAATCTTTCTGTACACCAACCGTACAAGATTGCAACAACCATGCATTTAAACTTTCTGACAAGTACTGAATGAGTTCATGTTTTACCTTGCTGGGTAAAATGGAATTGTAAAACACCAAGTGATCCTTGGCTGTTCTCCTGAGTACTGCAAATTCACAGCAGTTCCTCATTTTCCATTCACTGAAAGAATCAATAGGGCTGCAACAAACCAGGAAATTAGCCTTAGTTATTTCTCTCCCCACCTTCACTGTTACTTCCCACACAACTGCCTCCCATTTCAATTGGCAGGGCATCAGGCTCCCATCCAAATGTTGCACACATCAGTCCCCAGGAGATGATTTTTGAGAGCTTAAGAGACACGAGTTGATACCTCATCTCCTTAAAATGTAAAGATTACATTTAATCAGCAATGAGCAAAAAATCAGACCTATTTTAATTAGATCAGCATGTTCCCTTCATTAGACACAAAGTGCTAGAGCAACTCAGCGGGTCAGGCAGCATTTCTGGAGAACAAGAACAGGTGATGTTTCGTGTCGGAACCCTGCTTCAGCCTGAAGACTTCTGTTCCTTTTCTCCGGAGATGCTGCCTGACCCGTTGAGTTGCTTCAGCAATTTGTATCTATTTTCGGTATAAACCAACATCTGCAGATACTTCCTACATATGTTCCAATCATTGCCTTCCACCGTCTTATATCATCATTATCTGTCGACTATCTATAAGGTAGAGATGATGCACTGTATAAATGTAACTCAAAATAAAGACATCACAAAGACTCGCTTTCCTGTTGAAAACAAGGTTTTGGTGTAATTCAGCAAGCCGTGCAGCATCTGTGGCGGGAATTCCTTTGTCTCCTTCTTGCTTTTCTGTTCATACCTTTCATTATCTCTAGTTGTACAATGTGTTTGCTAACTAATTAAATACTTTGTAATTGTCCAGCATTTTACTTTTAGTTTTCATGTTCAGCAATGGCTCTTCTCAATGCCATAGGACGTGGTTGAGGCAGGGGCTATTGCAACATTTAAGAAGCGATTAGACAGGTACATGGATAGAACAGGTTTAAGGGATATGGGCCAAATTCAAGTAGTTGGGACTATTGTAGCTGGGACATGTTAGCCGGTATGGGCAAGATGGGCCGAAGGGCCTGTTTCCACACTGTTTGACTATATTGGGAAGATTACCTTCATGTCATGAGGGATTAAAATAAAGAAACAAAATACAATGTTTCACCAACAAGTTCGCAAATGACTGAAAGATGTAGGTTTAGTCTAATAATTCACCTTGCTGTGAGATCCTTGGTGGTAACAAGGATCACAGACAGATGCCCTCCAGAGAGAGGGGTGCCAAGGTAGATGGAAAACCGAATGCCACTGAATGGTATTTTCCCTCTACCAGCAGTGCACAGCAATGTTTTGGAACAAAATGAGCGGAGGAATGTAGAAATAGGGAAAGGAACCATTAGTAAAAATATATTCATAATGATTTCTTGAGTGATAAAAAGACACGTTTTATCACACATTGATAAGGATGTGTCTTCTCCAAAACACTTGCAGCCTTAGTCGAGCCATGCTGTGAAATATGAACTTAATGCCAATGATCAAACAAGACACTTGTATCTCCAGATGTTTCTTCTGCTACAACTCAGGTGTGACTCCAGACATGAAGAACCTGCTGAACGCAAACTGCTGGAGTAACTCAGCGGGTCAAGTCGCATCTCTGGAGAACATGGATAGGTGATGTTTTTGGTCGGAAATGTTCTTCAGAGAGTCCCAGCATGAAACGTCACCTATCCATGTTCTCCAAAGCTGCTTTCTGACACGCTAAGTTACTCTAGTCCTCCGTGTGTAAACAAGCGCCCGCAGTTCCATGTTTCTACATGGAGAACTCGCTCACTGTTTAACCAACAGGAAAGGATTGCAATTCTTTGTGTTCTTACCTGACCAATGGCCGGAGCTGATGCCAGATCTATCTGTGCAAGTTTCACTGACTGGTTTGAAGACAGTCTCCCAACCCCCAGTGGAATAACGCCAGTTCTGTGACTCCAGGATAAGAGTGCGTTCCGTACCGTAAGCAATCATGAAACAGTAAACAACATGGTGAAGCTGACAGCCATAGCCACAACCCTTGTTGATGTTACACACCAGCTTCTTGGCTTTGCTGCAGTCCTTGGGGTTCTGGGGGCAGAAGAAGAAAAGTAGCAATTTAACAGCTAGAATTCTGAATTAAACAAAACCAGCGGTGCAGCTGAAGCTAGACATAAAAAGCTGGAGAAACTCAACGGGTCAGGCAGCATCACTGGAGAAAATTGATTGTTGACATTTTGGATCGGGACCCTTCTTCAGACTGAAGAAAGTCTTTAGGTCTGTAGAAGGGTTCCGACCCAAAACATCACCTATCCATTTTCTCTAGAGATGTTGCCCGACCCGCTGAGTTACTCCAGCAATTAACATCTATTTTTGGTATAAACCGGCATCTGCAGTTCCCTTTTTATTATACAAGCAGTGCAGCTATCTGCCTTAACATCTGTGAGCTCCCTGCATATGTTCATCAACTTACATTTCTGTCACTTCGAAAATCATGCCAGGCAATTCAAAAGAACAACAGAGAATCTAATGAAGAAAGAAGGAGATATTTGGGGATGCAAAAACATAGTTTGATTTTTTAGATGCTCCATTAAACTTAAGCACACAAGACATACAAGGAGCAAGCTGGATAGCCCTTTGCGGCTGCACCACCACATGGACATGTGTAGGATGGGGCAAGCAGGGACAGATAAGCTCCCAACAATCATTAAACATATCAAACAGATATGTGCAACTGTATACAATCTATATGTTTAACATAATTCTCCAAAGACAGTCACTTTTCAGTGAGAGAAGGGGTCTGAATGTGGGTCCCGACCCGAAACATCACCTATCCATGTCCTCCTGAAATAGACAAAGAGTGGTGGAGTAACTCAACAGGTCAGCAGCATCTCTGGAGAAAAAAGAAAAAGGATCTAGTGAGACTCTGCCTGACCCGCTGAGTTACTCCAGCACTTTGTAGCATTTTAGCCTCTGCTGATGATGTAAACTAGATAGCGGCTGATTCTTCTCTCCATCAAAGTCAGTGGATTGTGACAAATGACCACCACCTGTTCAATTCAAATTACCAGTGGATCCGCGGTCATCTCAAGTGGAATGTAAACATCTCAATTGTTTAAAAGTGGCAAATCTCTCTCCCTTTTGTCTAAAGTTGAGTAGTGTTGTGTGCTCTCCAAGTGTCAGTTGAAAATAACAATAGACTCTGAGTCTGCAAAGCAGAGAATGAATTATGTTTGTTGCCATTAGATTAATTACCCTCCAATTCCCTCTTAAGGGCCTGTCCCACTTGGCAATTTTTTCAGAGACTGCCGGCATCATTGACTGATGTATCAGGTCACCGAAAATTTTGTCGCGTGATGCGGCGGTGACGCGGCATGATGATGGTGTTTTTTCAAGTGTCGCAACATTTTTTTTGTCGCCTCTGGATTTTGAAGTGTTCAAAATCTTTTGGCGACACTGATATGACGCCGCAGGTCGCTGAAAAAAATCGCCAAGTGGGACAGGCCCTTTACTCTGCACTGGCCTTGACTCCTCACACAGACCAACAATATTCACTCAGTCATTTATAGATGGCCTTTTAAAAAACTACTCCAAATACAACACAATCTTTTCATTTCACTTTCCACTTGTCCTTCACTTGTCAAAATTCAGCCACAGTGCATCAATGACATTACACATCAGTGTCTCCTCATACATCATCATGTACAAAGTACTGATCTGCCTTCCGTGTTGGTTAGCTTGGACTTCAAGGGGGATATCCATACTGGGAAATGCAGTACTCTCTCTCTAGAGTATATACACACTGTCAAACATTGACAATCCTAAATCACTCCACAATCAACCTCAGAAGGCCAAGTTAGTCTCAACATATAAATGTACCAAGATATGCATTACATTGGTAGATATTTTTGAATTATTTATTTAAAAAGCAGACTTTATACATCATCCAAATTACTTCTATCAGACTCCATTGATTCAGTATGGTTTAAATACAGTGCTCCAGATTGATGACACAGTGGTGCAGTTGAAGAGTTGTTGCCTTACAGCGCCAGAGACTCAGGTTCAATCCTGATTACTGGTACCTGAACGGAGTTTGTACATTCTCCCTGTGGCTGCGTGGATTTTTCCGGGTGCTCCAGTTTCATTCCACATCTAAAAAGCTTTTGTTCCATGCTTGCCAGTCAGTGGAAAGACTATACACGTTTACAATCGAGTCATCCACAGATAAATGATAAAGGGAATAAGGTTCAGTGCGATAAAGTCCAGTAAAGCACAATTAAAAGTAGCCCGAGAGTCTCCAGTGAGGTAGATAGTATTTCAGGACTGCTTTCTAGTTGTTGATAGGAAGGTTCAGTTGCCTGATAACAACTAGGTAAGAAACTGTCCCCAAATCTGGAGGTGTGCTTTTTGTAGCCCAGCTATATATTTTGAATAAATACTCATCGTTTTCCCCTCCGACTGTTTTTATTTCTGCCACGTGGAATCCAATTTAATTTCAGAAACACAGACAAATATTGAGGCAACTGCATGGTTAATCTGTATCCACTGCCAGTTTTAACTACAGGTGTTTGAGATGAGAAGCAGAGTTTCCTCTTTATGAGCCCACTGCACAACTGCAAAATAATGTTGTCAACCTTCAGTGGCTCTCATAAACTAATTTTTTTTAAATCCTATAAAGCAAAACATTGGCTTGATTTCCTTCCAACAGAACACATACAGTTCCACAACTCATGGGTATTTGATGTTACACAATGATGGGACATAAAATGGAGAAAACCATGACTCAACCATGTAATTTTACTCCTTCCATGAGTACTATTATTTCTTGATGACATGAAGTACATCATCAGATAATGCAATTATAATTTAGAATGCATGTAAAGAGGAAGGATTGTAACTAAACCTTCTTCCACAACCCTTTGACAAGACACAGTGCTCATTATACTGACTCATAAGTTGAATAATAGTTTTGAGCCATCTTTACGAAGGTGCACAAAATGACGTAGGAGCTCTCAGCACTGTAGCATTCCAGAATACAGTTTACTGTTTCTCACTTGCAGAGTAAAGGCCATTCCATTAGAGACCTTTGGATAAAAAAAAATGGTTTTGGCAGACTTGCAAAATGTTGCTTTTTTGAGGTTCAGTAATGTTCATTGCCTGTGCGCTGCTTGCGATAAGAAGTCACACTTCAGCAATGCTGTCAATTAAATGTTTTGCCTGCTGGCAAATTAATTCCGTGAGAATTTCCAAAACCCAACACTTTTCATAATTTTGTGCTGTCCACCTCTAATATCTTGTTTTCATTAATACACAGGAATTAAAAAAACATGGTGAAAGGAGTCAGAGTGTTTAATTGAAATATGTACTGAAACGGAACAATGAAATTGGTACTTGCAGATTAATTGGATTCTGTACATTATCCCTTGTGTTCAGGATAAAACTAGTTAAGCAGCAGCACAGGTTAACCACCAGGGGCGCTGCACGATTGGCAGCCCCGCCAACAATCTGTCTGTTTTCTCGTCTTTTTTATTTTTATTTTTAATGTGTGCTAAACGTTTGTATAAATGTTCTCTGGTTTGTTTTACGTGGGGGGGGGAGGGGGTCGGGGGAAACTTTTTTTTTGTTTCTTACCTTACAATTATTTTCCGGGTCGCATCTCCGGCCTACTATCGATGGAACTGGAGGCCTCCTCGGACTGACTTTGAGCCCCAACGTGGGACGTGGACTTAACATCCCTTGCCTGGGATCGCTCCAACCACAACCTGCGAACTTACCATCAGGGCTCGCAATCTCGGGAGAGGCTAGTCGGGAGCTCCAACGATGCAGAGGCTCAACCAGCCCCGACGCGGGGTCCGATCGCCGGCGCGGGGGAGCTGAAATCTTCCCCAACGCAGGAGCTGATCGCCCCGATGCGGAGGGCCCAACTGTGCTACGGGAGTCAAGATAGTCCTGTCAATGGAGGGCTCGAGGCCCCCGACCATGGGAGAGCACAGAAGGGAAGAGATTTAAAGTTTTTTTGCCTTCCATCACAGGGAGGAATGTGGAGAAGTCACTGCGGTGGATGTTAAAATGTCTTTTGTGTGTTCCGTTGCTTTTTATTTGTATGACTGATTTGGCAAATTAAATTCTCTGTATGTTGCAAAACATACTTAGCTAATAAAGTATAATTGTGATAAACACAGTACTCAGTAGATAATGTAATAAAACAAACAAAACAAACTACAGATGCTGGAATCTTCAGCAAAACCTCCAGTGAGACTCATTGAGTCAAGCAGCATTTATGGATGGAATGGACAGGTGACGTTTCGAGTCAAACCCTTCTTCAGGACATGTGTCTGAAGAGGGTTCCTGACCCAAAACATCGCCTGTCCATTCCTTCAACAAATGTTAGTGGACCTGCTGAGTTCTTCCAGCATTTTTGCACTTTGCAGCAACCATCACATTGCTCAATACTAACCAGTACCATAATAATAATGATCTACTATGGATTGTGTTTTTGATTGCACTGCAGACTTCGATGTTTGTACTATTATGGTTACCTAGTAGTACAGTTATTAATTTCTTGTATTATTGATTATTATTTTCATGTGCATTATTGCATTAACATATCTGGTGAGCTACAGTAAGTAAGAATGTCATTGTTTTTTAGTTTCATTTAGAAATACAGCGTGGAAACAGGCCTCTTGGCCCATTGAGTCCGCACCGACCAATGACCACCGGTACATTAGTTCTATTCTACACTCCAGGGAGAATTTACAGAGCTCAATTAACATACAAACCTGCGCGTCTTTGGAATGTGGGAGGAAGCCGGAGCGCCCGGTGAAAACCCACATGATCACAGGGAGAACATGCAAATTCGTACAGACACACCCGTAGTCAGGATCGAACCCGGTTCTCTGGCACTGTAAGGCAGCAGCTCCATCACTGCACCACTATTCTATTGTCAGTATATATGACAATTAAACACTCTCGACTCTTGGGAGCAGTTGTGCACAGTGATAATAGCAGAATTTTAAAGGTACTTGATTTTTTGCTCCACAAGGCAAACCGACATTTTTTTGTTCTGTTGCAGTAGAAATGTTAAACGGTCCATCACCAGCAGGTACTGAACTAATGGTTCAGCACGACCACAGCCGCATTGATAAACATAAGTTCACAGCTCTAGTGCAATCTGATCATTAATGGAAGGAAGAGTAAACAACAGAATTCATAAAGAGAGGAAGTAAATTTCAACTTGGCCATGTTCAACAACATGGTTTGGTCATGGACCTGCAACATTACCAAACAAAATACGTCACTAATAAAATTAAATCAGGACCTCTGCTTTTCAACCTGCAGTTTGTGGATTAGACTTTAGACTTTAGAGATACAGCTTGCAAACAGGCCCTTCGCCCCACTGAGTCCGCACCAACCAATGATCGCCCTGTACACAAGCACAATCCAACATACTCGTGACAATTTACAGAATCTAATAACCTACAAACAACCAAGCAACCTTGTGGACGCTAAATAATGTAGTTTAATTTAGAGCTACAGTGCCAAAACAGACCCTTCGGCCCACTGATCACCAATGATCTCCCTGTACACTAGCACTATCCTACACACTAGGAACAATTATACAGAAGCCAATTAAACTACAAACCGGCATGTCTGTGAATTGTGGGAGAAAACCGGAGCACCCGGGGAAAACACGGGGAGAACGTACAAACTCCGTACAGACAACACCGGCAGTCAGGGTCGAACCAGGGTCTCCAGCACTGAGGCAGCAACTCTACTGCTGCACCACTGTGCCACCCTCACTGCGACACTGAGCGCCCTATTGGTTTTTAATGGGATATTTCACAAGACAAACGACGGTGAGGGAAAATATCATGAGATTATATAATTTGGTAAAATGCACATCCAGCTGCGAGAGACCATCAAATTATTGGAGCCATTAATCCATGTGGTTAATTGCCTGAGATATAAAATGATTACACATGAACTAATTCAGCAAAGCTCTGGGATACCGGATGATGGTGCATCATGCAGCCTACATCCCACAGATGGCTCTTCGAGTGTTTCAGCAGGATGGAACCATGCGGTTTCTCAGCATTTGCGATCAGCTAACAGTGCAAATCCCTTCAGTCCTTTATTGAAGTCCGTTTCCAAGGCCTACACTGCACAGCAATACGTTTATTTAATATGTGCCCATTCTATCAATGTACAAATAGATGGAAAAAGTAATTGTCATCCCTGGTTTCAATGAGAGATTAATTTACCTCAGTCAGACCTCATTTAAACAGGACTGTCAAATTGCTGAGAGACAGAAAAAGCTGGAGTAACTCAGCGGGACAGGCTGAGAGAAGGAATGGGTGACGTTTCAGGACGAGAGCCTTCATTTGAGGACTAGTACTAAGTAGCTGGTGATCAGACGATGATCAGAAACCTGACAGCTTTAGTGCTATGCAAAGTTTAAGCGGTTGGTAAAAGGGAGAAGAAAAGATCTGAGAGGATGTTCATATTTGCCAGAGTGGGTGGATCATTAATTCTCCTCCAGGATCCTCTGAAATGTTGGAAGACCTTACCCTGGGACGTTCTAATATGTATGAAAGTAGATAAATCTTCCGAGTGTTATCGGATATAGATAAGGACACTGTGGGAAGCAAAAGAAGAAATTATAGGAGTCTGAGCATAGAAAAATGAATCCTTGTTGAGGTGCTGGAAGACTGGAGAGTGATCATTGTTGTGCCTCCATTTAGAAGGGCTGCAACGAAAGGTTTGGGAGTGATAGACTTATCAGCCTCATAACTTTGGTAGCAAAGGTGTCGGAGAGGAGTCTGAGGTCTAACGTACATTAATTTAGAAAGACAGCGTTCAATTAAAGAGTCGCATAAAATAATGAGGCGAATAGATAGGGTGCATGCACAGAATCTTTTTCCCGGGGCAGGGAAATCAAGAACTAAAGGACATAAGTTTAAGGTGAGAGGAGAAAGAATCAATAGGAATCAGTGGGACAATATTTTTGCTCAGTTGGTCGTAGGTATATGGAATGGGCTGCCGGAAGAAGTAGTTGATGCAGGTACAATAAAAACGTTTAAAAGACATTTGGACGGATAGTTATAGAATCATACAACATGGAAATTGGCCGTTCGATCCAACTTGCACACGATGACCAAGTTGTCCCATGCCCAGAATCAGGTAAAGTCGTACAACACAGAAACAGGGCCTTAGGACCAACTTGTCCATGCTGACCAAAATACAGCCAAGGATCATGGACAGGAAAGGATCAGATAGAAATGGGCCAAACACAGGCAAATGGTTGCAGCTTAGATGGGCCACCTGGTGTGGCATGTAGGAGTTGTGCAAAAGGAGCTGTTTTCGTGCTGAGAGTCTATAACTGCGGCCAGCGGGACAACAGGAGATACTTCCCCTGAAGCACTTCCCTGTCTTTGACAGGAGCTTTGATAAAGGTGGAGAAATGGCCGCTAAGAGATCGATTTCCTCCAATTTCCTCCTTGAACACATTGCTTAGGTTAGTTTAATTAATAGATACAGTGCAGAAACAGGCCCTTTTCGGCCCACCGAGTCCGCACAGACCAGCGATCCCCGCACATTAACAGAACATGGTACACACTAGGGACAATTTACATTTAATACCAAGCCAATTAACCTACCAACCAGTAAGGCAGCGACTCTACTGCTGCGCCACCATGCCACTGATAGAGAAGAGGCAAAGCAATATTGACCAAGCTGTGATGTCTCTCTGTTATTTTACATCCGTTTCAGATTTTAGCACATATGGTCAGAACAGATGCCTCACTTTACCCTTCCCTCTTGTGACAGGATATGTTGTATTGTCAGGGTTTGTAGGAAGGAACTGCAGATGCTGGTTTATACTGAAGATGGAAACAAAATGCTGGAGTAAGTCAATGGGTCAGGCTGCATCACTGGAGGAATGAAATAGGTAATTGCGTCTCTGATACAGACAAATAAGTGTATTCCATTGTAAAACATCCAAAACTCTTCAATCAAGAATGTTTTTTGTCTCCGGGGGGGGGGGGGGGGGGGGGGGGGGTTGGATTGTCCTGAAAAGATGGAAAAGTATTGAGTAGCTGTCTCGGCACCTTTTCACATGCTGGCAGGTTTTTGACGGATGTGTGCGTTTTTATTAGTTTACTTTGCAGCAGAGAAACATGCTAGCACCTGGCCAATTATGGAGCAGTGTGAAAATCTTTAACATCTTGGATCAATGGTATGTAGGGAGTTGCATCTAACAGCAGATTTTAAATTCAAACTTCATAGTTTGCCAGAAATCTAAAATATTCTACTTCCAATTATAATCAACTGCCATTGAAGTACACACTTAACCAAATTTGTAACGCTGCATGCTTTCTGTCTATATTCTACTAATCAATACATTAATGGAGCTACCCAGTATAAACTGAAGAGTTATTAGACCTTACACCCAATAATTTGTTGGAAGATAGCTTAATTGTATCCTAACCAAATAGAAATCTTCTGACACATCCTTGTGATTTATCAGTTATAGTCATACTGTATAGTGTGGCAGCAGGCCCTTTGGCTCAACTTGCCCACACCGACCACCATGTCCCATCTACACTCGTCCCATCTGCCTGCGTTTGGCCTTCTAAACCTGTCCTATCCATGTATGTCTAAATGTTTCTTAAACACTACGATAGTACTGGCTAGTTCATGTTGTGTTACAAAGTGTATGGCTAGGCATGAAGTGTTACAAAGCTCTCAATGCCCATGTAAACCATTTGAAGTTCTGTTCACAGTAATTAAAATGGAAGCAGGGAAGGAAAAAATAATTGAAAATACATAAAGAAAACTATCATTCTTTCATAAAGGTTCATATCATGGCCAAGGTATGGGCGACTTGTCCACGCAGAACAGAGGCTGAGGGGCACAGTTGCATTTTGTTGCCCAGGTGGGAATGAGCATTGTTGGTGCGTGTGTGGGTATCTCAGGGTGAAATAATCATGTTAATCTGACAAACAGTCTGGTTCATTTTCAAGGCTGTAGCCATTGCGAAAAGTAGAGCCAGAGACAAGGGAATGGAATGTCATGCCTGAACTGGATAGGATGTGTTACGAATACATTCACCATCAATTCCAAGGATGTAGAGTCACCCCTTAAACAACAACTGCAATATTTATTTGGAGACTGAATGAGCAAGGCTGAGGAGCTTTAGCCGTGTAAGCTGCAGGTCTATGTTTCCTCCATGTGCTGTTTAAACCCATTACAGAATACCTTGCCAGCAAATCTTACGGCATGTCCCCATGCTGCTCTGCAGTGTCCCCTGCTGAGTGGGAAGTAAATGACAGATAATGAGGAGATTTCGGGAGGGGAGAAGAGGAAATTGGTGGCTGGGCAGTGTCATAAGTCCCCAATATGGCTCACCTCACAATATGTAGTCATAGAGACATACAGCATGGAAGCAGGCCATTTGGCCCAGCCCATCCATGCCGACTAAGTTGCCCCATCCAACCTGTCTGACCTGCTTGCACCAGGCCCACATCCCGCCAACTCCTTTCCATCCACGTACCTGTCCAAGTGTCTTATAAATGCTGTTATAGTATCTGCCTCATCTACCTCTTCTGGCAGCTCATTCCATGCACCACCACCCTCTGAGTAAAAAAGTTGCCCCTCAAGTTCGCATTAAAGGGCCTGTCCCACCAGCATGCAACTCTATGCGATGAGCATGACCTAACGTGGTCGCTTAAGCCGTCCGGCGTCGCGGGGCCGGTCTCACTTCGATCACCGGAGCCGTGCGGAATTGTGCGGAGTTCGTCCCGACATCGCGCGGGGCTCTGAAAAACTGACCATGTTCAAAAATTCTGCACGGCAACGGCTTGTCCTCTCGCAGTCGCCTCGACGCATTACGCACCGCCTCGACGTCGTGCCTCCGTGAACCTATCTGTAGGTGCCTCCGTGATCCTCTCTGTGTGTGCCTCTGTGCCCCTCTCTGTGTGTGCCTCTGTGCCCCTCTCTGTGTGCCCCTCTCTGTCCTGGCGAACTTACCTTTAAGACTTCGCTCCAAGTTCGCCTCACTTTGCGCCACTCACCCGACCTCCGCGCGGCCCCAACTGCCAGTCTGGTCGCGCTTGCCGCATGCAGGCGCATGCTGGTGGGAACAGCCCTGTACGGGGATCACCCGATCTCCGCGCGGCCCCCGCTGCCAGTTTGGTCGCGCTCACCGCATGGAATCGCATGCTGGTGGGACAGGCCCTTAAGTCTTACCCCTCTCATCTTAAATATATGTCCTCTTGTTTTTGATTCCCCTCCTCTGTCCGTGCATTCACCCTATCAATTTCCCTTCGAGATTTTATACACTTCAATAAGATCACCCCTCAGCCTCCTGCGCTCCAAGGAATAAAGCCCTAGCCTAATTCTCTTCCTGTAGCTGAGCACCTCATGTTCTGGTGACACCCTTGTAAATCTTCACTGCACTCTTTCCAGCTTAATGACATCCTTTCAGGGTGACCAAATATGTACGTTAACCTACTCGAAAAAGCAAAGCTGCTACTTAATGAGAGACTTTCATTGACTCAGGACAAGCCGATGTGCTTTTCAGCCAACAGAACGTTGCTCAGATAATACAGTGAACATGTGCCTTCAGGAGTGTCCTGGCAGCTACTTTCAGTGACGTTAATTACAAAATAACTATCAGGCAGGACATTGCGACAAATGGAAGTGAAAAAAACTGCAGATACTGGAAACCTGAATCAAATAACAGAAGGTTCCAGAAACACTCAGCAGGTCAGGCAGCATCTGTCAAGGGAGAAACTGAGTTCATGTTTCTGTTCAGTGGTCCTTCATCAGAACCAGAGAGAATGATTTTGCTTAGATAGTTTACACCCCAGCGGCATGAACATTGACTTCTTCAATTTTAGATAGCTGCTGCTTGCTCCCCCTCCCCTTTTCCAGCTGTCCCACAAAGTCTACTGTCTCCGCTTCTTCCTTTCTTTTTACCGCCCCCCTCCACCGACATCAGTCTGAAGAAGGGTCTCGATCCGAAACGTCAGCTATTCCTTCTCTCCATAGATGCTGCCTCACCTGCTGAGTTTCTCCAGCATTTTTTGTCCAGCAAGTGCAGTTCTTTCTTAAACAGAGAGAATGAAGCTGCTTTTCTTCAAAGTAATACTGTAGTGTGATGGCACCCGGTGGTTGGGCCACTATCTACACGAACCCTCAGCAGTCGGTCATGTGACTGGGCAATAGTAGGGAGGAGTTGGCACGGGGTACAGGGATGTGTCCTGGGACAACCCTCTCTCTCTCACTTCAAGCTGACCAGCTCTCTTCTCTCTAGGGATGAGTGCCCTTCCACCTCAGCAGAGGCTCAGCTCGAGCCCACGAGGCAACAGCCTTGCAGCAGTAACAACAACTTTATGTTAGACGACCAACGTGCATGTATAACTAACCTTTTATTCCTGTGTAAAGTAACCCATTTGTCCACAATGTTTGGTGCCTCTACATTGGTGACCCCGACTTTCCAAAACAGATAATTTGGATTTCTTGACGCACGCAGCTGACCATCTACCGTGGTGACTTGATGTCTGCAGCCGACAGCCCAGCTCAACACGCTGCAAACCCGGCCCTACCAAAGGTATGCCGCAGGCTGCCCGGGTCAAGGGGTGTGACGGCCGCCAAGCTCTCCCACATGATCCGCCCGGAGCCGACCACGGCAGCTGAGTGACCATGGCTGCCACCGCTCTCCCACCAGCTGTTGCCCACCGGGGATGAGAGGCCGCAGTCGCTGCCCACCGGAGCTGAGAGGCCGCGGCTGCCGTCCCTCCCCCACCAGCCGCCGCTCCCCCACCACCCATCGCTCAAAAACCAGCCGTCGCTTAAAATCCAGCCCCACTAGCCGCCCCCCACCCCCAGGAGCACCGACGGCCCCAGGAGCGGGGGTAGAGCACGCCCGCCTATTACCCCGCCGGCCGCTGCTCAAGGCCTAGCCACCTGATAGGGCAACCCTACCTGGGGCAGCTGTCCAAAGACGTCCTCACCGGCGCGCCTCCCGATAGAGTGGGCCTAACTGGGGCGGCTACCCAAAGACGTTCTCACTGGCGCTGCCCCCTGAAGATCCCTGGGCGCTGGCTGCCCGTCCATCCCAACAACATGGTGGAGTCTCGGCCAGTCGTGAGTCAGCAGTCCCGCGACGGATTGTCCGGCAGCTTCCAGCCTCTGCCGCGGGCACGGCCGGTCTCCGATGACACCGGCGACGGTGGGGGGTCCTTACCTGCAGCGGTGGGGTGAGGCCCGTCGATGCTGGCTGCCCTGCATGCATCTGGAAATGACTAGGTTGGCCGCCTGTTAAGGCAACCTCAGCCAGCCGCCAAAATGGCCGCCATGGCCTACTCCCACATGGCCACCGCAGCGGCTACAAAAATGGCACAGACCATCGTAGAGAAGCATCTCAGATACAGAACAAGTGCATAGTAGTAATACATTGAGACAGTATACAGAGACACCAGTTTAGCACAATTTTCAAGTCCCAGTTGTTATAGGTGTAGAGTTCTTAACATGGACATGTAGGCCCATTGTCTTTAGTTGTAGAGATATAGTGTTTCTGCCTTTTGGTCCACTGAGTCTACGCCAACTATCGATCACCTGCATGCTAATTCTATGTTATCCCAGTTTTGCATCTTGCACACTAGACGCAATTTACAAAGCCAATTCACACCTACACACCTGCAATTGTTTGGAATGTGCGAGGAAACCAGAGCACGTCGAGAAAAACTAAGTGGTCACAGGGAGAATGTACAAACTCCGCACAAACAGCACCCATAGTCAGGATCGAACCCGGGTCTCCGACACTGTGAGTCAGCAGCTCTAGTGTGCGGGTTGAAGTCAGATTTCAGATTTAACATTATGTTGCTTTGCATATGCTTCCATCCGATCAAACCTACTTATACAGATTTTCATCAAACTATCGTTCGGCATCACAACTTCCTTCTCCAGCCCATTTCCCGGCAAATTTGATGATTATGGCTGCAAATGTCCAATGACAGCCTATGAAAGAAGACCTAGCAATCAGGTTAGGTATCCTCATCCTGGTGACTCAACACCCAGACAGAACATGCAAGAACCCCAGCTCCACAGGCTTCCTTGTAATGAAAGTTTTACTGAGTATACGAGCAGCTCAAGACATTAAAATAA
Organism: Raja brachyura; assembly: GCA_963514005.1. The sequence goes on from OY740789.1 coordinate 57,961,140, forward strand.
CTCATTCGAAGAGTGCAAACGTTCCTGGGAATGACACTGAATCCAGATGTGAGCACTGTTTTTCTCAAATAAAAACAGGGGAGGGGACTGGTGTCAGAAAACACCCATGGAGTGAGAAATGGAGTTCATGTTTTGCATCATTGACCTGTAACGAGTTCAGGCCGACCGCAAGATGAAACTCAATGAACAGGACATTCCTCTCCATCTACGTATGTTATTGCCTCGATGTTGAATGTAACCATTTCAGATAACCAAGCTCCCCAATTATGTCAGGAAGTTCTGATGCAAGGCCATTATCTCTCTTCATAGATTCTGTGAAAATGTTTCCAGAATTCTACTTTATTTCAGATATCCAGCAGCTGCCTGGGTCTGCAACTCAAACTTCCAGCACAGTTTATTATTCTATTTTTTTTAATTGCCTGTCCTCATTCATTTTGCTCTATTTACATGATTCCAGCTGCGACAAACAAGCAGTCGGCATTCTCTGTGAGATGGTCATAGAGTCATACTGCGGGAAACATAGAAATTAGGTGCAGGAGTAGGCCAATCGTCCCTTCGAGCCTGCACCGCCATTCAATATGATCATGGCTGATCATCCAACTCAGTATCCCATAACTGCCTTTTCTCCATACCCTCTGATCCCCTTAGCCACAAGGGCCACATCTAACTCCCTCGTAAATATAGCGAAACTTAAACAAAACAGGCCCTTCAGCCCAACATGCCCACGCAGAATAACATGTCCCATCTCCACTCGTCCTACCTGCCTGCATTTATGACAATTACATTTCTGTCGCTGAAGAACCTTGGATCACCCCCAAACATCACCTCAGCTTTCTCCATCCCTCCCTCTCTGCAATTTAAAACATGCTTAGAAACATACTGTAGATACATAGGAAATAGGTGAAGGAGTAGGCCATTCGGCCCTTCGAACCAGCATCGCCATTCAATCTGATCATAGCTGATCATCCAAAATCAGTAGCCCTTTCCTGCTTTCTCCCCATATCCTTTGATTATACTAGCCCTGAGAGCTATATCTAACTCTCTGAACACATCTTGTTTTTTTACGTTTCTCATTCTAATCATCCTGAAATGTTAACTCAGTTTCTCTCTCCACAGATGCTGCCTAACGGATATATTTTTTCCAGCCTGTTCTGTCTTTATCTCAGCTTTCCATCATTTGCAGATTTTCCGTTTGTTACTTAAGCCCGTCCCACTTTCTCGAGTTTTCCCTTGACTCATACTCGCAACATGGTTGCCACGAGGTCGTAGGAGGTCTTCGTAACTCTTCCTCATGCTCGTGAGTGGTCTCCGCGTACTCGTGGCCTCAAGTAGGTTGCAAAGTTTTTCCAGCCTGATAAAAAAGGTCCACGAGTAGAAAAAAGGTCGGCATGGAAAAAATCGATACTTTTTACTCGTAGGTAGGTCGTGGGTAGGTCGTAGTAGGTCGCGATGGTAGTCGTAGGTCGGTAACTGGCCCGAGAAAAAAATGCAAACATAACATCATTTATCATGTGATCATTTTCCACTCTTAGTAGTCGTAGTTGGTCTAAGGTGTGGAAGACTGAGGTTGAGGGGGGTCTTTTACGTTGTAGTCGTAGGAGGTCTTACTTCAGTGAGTCAACACGACCGTGAGATTTTTTTCAACTCGTCTAGGGTCTTCTAAACTCATGGATTAGGTCCTCCAAGTGGGACAGGCCCTGTGTACTTATGACAATTACATTATCTGGATATAGGGCAGCTTTTTTTTTTAAGGGTGTTCAATATTCCGGCAAAAAAAAATCTAAATTGCAGCACTGCCTAAAGCATTTTGCTTTCCATTGCATTTAATTTAGTCTCAACTGTTCTATAATTGATTTTGGTCATGCCTTTTACAAACTATATGAGGAATTGGCTAATTTATAGACTCTTTAATAGATGAATTTCATTAGCATTTGCACAAAGATACCACCAACAGATAGGAGATAAATCTATTGTCAGATGGTTGTTAAAAGTCCTTAAATAAGTTTAGGCTACCTCAGCGTTAGTCTGATATGACACTTGAGTGTGCAGCTGTATAAATACAACAGCAGATTTGGCACTGAATTATCTATCTATTTCTCTCCCAGAGTCCATACAGTTAAGGGACAGGAGAAGACAGTCATTACTTTAGTAAGTCCCACGCAGCGATGCTTTACCCTAAGGCGAGATCCTCAACGTCAGCAGATGGTTTCCATAAACAAGTCCCTTCAAAAGCAGCTGCTCTTCCTCTTCACCTGGTCTCACAGAGCAAAACCCTTCTGCTGCATTTGGTCCAACATCTAACTTTTGGATACTGACAAACAAGATTACTAAAGCAAAACCATTTCATCACAATTCATCAAACAAAAGGATGATGTTTCCGCATGATGTGGAAGGAATTCTTTCAAATGAGGAATCTCATTTACAGCCACTTCAGAGCAGCACAGTGATGCAGCAGTAGAAATGCTGCCTTACAGCGCCAGAGACCAGGGTTTGATCCTGACTACGGGTGCTTGTCTGTACGGTGTTTGTACGCTCTCTCCGTGGGTTTGCTCCGAGATCATCGGTTTCCCCCCACAGTCCAAGACATACAGTTTTGTAGGCTAATTTGCTTGGTATAAATGTTAATTGTCCCTAGTGTGTGTAGAATAGTGTGAATGTGCGGGGATCGCTGGTCAGCGTGGACTCGGTGGGCTGAAGGGCCTGTTTCCGCGCTGTATCTCTAAACTAAACTATCTCATCTCCCAATTCATTTTCCTGTGATCTATACCCTCTCAGTTGCCCCTTAATGCCAAATCCATCTCTCCCAGCCCCAACCCACTCCCTGCCCAACACACTGATTATCCAACCACTCACATATGCTCAGGGCAATTTACAGTTGATAACTAATCAAACAATCAGCAAATATTCTATCACCTCCATCTCTTCACACCCCCAGCCCCTACTTTCTTCCTGGGGAAGGGTCCCCACCTGAAACATTACCTACCCTTTTTCTCCAGAGATGGTGCCTGACCCGCTGAGTTAGTCCAGCATTTTGTGTGTATCTTTTGGGACTGGGAAAAAATTGGTGTACCCAAGGGGAGGAACGTGGTCACAAGGAGAACAAAGAATCATAGAGTCGCAGGGCACAAAAAGGGGCTCCTTGTCCATGCCAACAGTTTTTGCTTGTGTATACGGTTCCCATTTGCCTGCATTCTCCTTTGTTTTGCCTCTTTGTGTCTGTCTAAATGTTTCTTAAATGTTCCCTTCCCTTCCACTGACAGCAGATTCCAGACATCAAACATTCTCACACAAAACCCCACTCCTCAAATGCCCTTTAAAACTCGTTGCTCTCACCAAAAACCAACACCCTATTGAAGGAGGGTCTCGACCCAAAACGTCAGGTCTGAAGAACGGTCTTGACCTGAAACATCTCCTAATCCTTTTTTCCAGAGATGCTAACTGAGTTACTCCAGCTTTTTGCGTCCATCTTCAGTTTACTAGCATCTGTATTTCCTTCCCACACACCTTATTGTTTTTTTATCCCTATTGTAGGAAAATATTCTGACAATCTAGTCTATTTATGTCTCTTACTTACTTCTTTCAAGTCACTCTTCTGCCTTCTTTATTTCAGGATAAACTGACTCAGCCCATCCAATCTCTCCCCAGTCTAGGCAACAACCTGGTTAATTTCCTCTGAAATTACTTTCCCATAGTGTGGCACCCAGAATTGCACACAATACCCCAAATGTGGCCTACCCTGGGATTTGTTAAGGTTGAAACATAACATCCCAGCTCTTATATAACAGCCCAACTTGTATGCCGCTACATATAAAAAGAAGCAAGTCAGAAGTCTTATTCACCACCATATGTTGCGACTTTTAGGTGGCTATCCACATGGACTCTAAGGTCTATGTTCACATCCGACACATGAGGGGCAATTTACAGAAGCCAGTTAACTTGCAAATTGTTGGAGTGTGGGAGGAAACCGGAGCACCCGTAGTCAGAATCCAACCTGGGTCTCTGACGCTGTAAGGCAGCAAATTTACTACTCTGCCACTGTGCTGACATCAGTGTTATTAATCAGTGCCTTACCATTTACTTAATATATCCCATTCCTATTTCTCAAAATGCACACTTCAGACTTGTCAGGAATAAATTAATCTGCCACAGCTCTGTCAAAATTTTCAACGGATCTATTTCCTGCAGTATTCTGAGACATCCTTTCTCACTATCCAGAACACAATAGACAATAGACAATAGGTGCAGGAGAAGGCCATTTAGCCCTTCGAGCCAGCACCGCCATTCAATGTGATCATGGCTGATCATCCCCAATCAGTACCCCGTTCCTGCTTTCTCCCCATATCCCCTGACTATTTTTAAGAGCCCTATCTAGCCCTCTCTTGAAAAACATCCAGAGAACCGGCCTCCACCGCCCTCTGAGGTAGAAAATTCCACAGACTCACCACTCTCTGTGAGAAAAAGTGTTTCCTCTTCTCCGTTCTAAATGGCTTACCCCTTATTCTTAAACTGTGGCCCCTGATTCTGGATCCCCCAACATTGGGAACGTGTTCCCTGCCTCTAGCATGTCCAAGCCCTTAACAATCTTATATGTTTCAATGAGATTCCCTCTCATCCTTCTAAACTCCAGAGTGTACAAGCCCAGCTGCTCCATTCTCTCAGCATATGACAGTCCCGCCATCCCGGGAATTAACCCTGTAAACCTACGCTAAACTCTCTCAACAGCAAGAATGTCCTTCCTCAAATTAGGGGACCAAAACTGCACACAATACTCCAGGTATTGTCTCACTAGGGCTCTGTACAACCGCAGAATTACCTCTTTGCTCCTATATTCGATTCCTCTTGTTATAAAGGCCAATATGCCATTTGCTTTCTTCACTGCCTGCTGTACCTGCATGCTTACACCATCAATATTTGTTGTCATCCATAAGTTTATAAATTGTAAAATTCATGTCCGAGCCATTAATAGATATTACAAATGTAAAACGTCCCTGCACTGATCCCTGTGTTACTTGACTAATCCTTGATTTCCTATCACACCATCACCCTCGGTCTCGTATCATCAAGCCAATTTTTAATCCAGTGCAAAGTCTAGAGGTCAGAAACATACAGATAATTTCAAGGCGAAAAGGATAAAGTTCAAATGAGATGTGTGGGGCAAGTTTATTTTACAAAGAGTGTAGTGTAGCAATGTTAAAACATTTTGGGATTTTAAAAATCAAGTCTGCAATTTATCCCATCAGATAAAGCATAAAAAGAAGTTTAATTTGACACCTAATTCACTTTCATATCTTCAGTATTAAAAAAGTTATGGCCATTTCCATACTCGGAAATTAGCATCTTGTTCCCTATTGCTTTCCCATTGACTTAACACAAAAGCTGTGATCGAGGACAGTCAAAAGCCCATAACTTTCTTAAATATTAAGAGAACTGAAAGACTTTTCAGTTATTACAGATTGAACTATTCTGAAACAAATATGAAACAATCTTACTTGGATTACCTGAAATTAAAGCATATAATTAGTTAGTTACCCAATTGTAGCTAATTACAAAATTAATTTACTAGATCTAAACATCTATCAATTTCTTAAGAAAAGATGAACATTTTTAAATAGCGTAAGTGTCCAAATAACATTCACACAAGAATTCACAATATAACATGATTTTAAAATCTCATTGTCATTAATTGATTGGCCAAATGGAAGGAATTTAGTGTTTAAGTCCTGTAAATTAATGGCCATTGAAATCATCTTGCGCGTGGGATTTTGTGGAACGCGATCGATTAGAACGTTGCGGTTGCGGTGAATTTAAACCCCATATCAGCAAGAAAAATACTGCCGGTTCATATGGGGAATAAATCACCTTCTTGCAACATGAAACTTTGATTAAAGGTATCCTCAGAAGCACTTTTTATTGAAAAAATAAACTGTGTACCTTGCTACGTGAAGTCCGTTCCGTTGTCGGCTTTAGAAGATGATTTTGAAATTACTACAGCAATTAAATTACCAAGCGCAGTTTAAAAATCACTTCAGAGAATGGTAGTCAAAGCGATTTTTCTTCATCAACTAAATAGCCTGTTTAACATCGATTTGAATGGGCTTCCGAAATACCGCATTTTAAACACGCTACCCTCTCAAAGGCGCCAAAGTCGCGCACACGGGCAGTGACAGAACTGCAGCACCGCTAAAGGTAAGTATTGGAACATACCTAGGTATTGGGTGCCAAGAATGCGCTAACAGGGGTGGTGGTGGAGGCATGTATTAAAGTGGCATCGCTATAGCTTTTTTAGATAGACACATGAACATGCATGGAATGGAGGGATATGGATCACGTGCATGCTGTGATGCGATTAGCTTATCTTGGCAACATGCTTGGCACAGAATGCAGGAGTAACTGTGGGCCAAAGGGCCTGTTCATGTTGCGTGTTATACTATGTTCTACGTTCTAGTTTCTATGTTCTTGCTTCTACGTCCTATGTTTGGTGTTCCAGGTTCTAGCTTCTATGTTCTATGTTCTGAGTTCTATGCTCTAGCTTCTATATTCTATGTTCTAGCTTCTATGTTCTAGGTTCTGTGTTCTCGGTTGTAGCTTATATGTTCTAGCTTCTGTGTCCTATGTTCTAGGTTCTATGTTCTATGTTGTAGCTTCTATGTTCTAGGTTGTATGTTCTATGTTCTATATTCTAGGTTCTGTGTTCTAGTTTCTATGTTCTATGATCTAGCTTCTATGTCCTAGCTACCATTTTCTATGTTCTGTGGTCTAAACCCAGGTATCTGGAGTTGTGAGGCCAATGTACAACTATGGTGCCATTGTGCCACCTTCTGATACAGAGAATCCCACCTCAGATGCTCAAATCTATCCTTGCAAAGATAAGATAGAATAACAAAGAAAGCAGAACATAATTAGAAGGATATCATGGCAATAGCTTGGATTTTATGGACAAGTTGTCACTCTGCTGCAGCAATGAATGAAGCGTTAAGGGCTTGTCCCACTGCGGGGACCTAATTTGCGAGTTTAGAAGAGTTTGCGCTCGACTCGACCTCACAGCATGGTCGACACATGGTACTAGGAGGTCTATGTTACACTGCTTCATGCTGGAGAGAAGTTCCCGCATATGCGAGACCTCAGTTTGGTCGAGGATTATTTTTTAGCATGCTGAAAATTGTCCGCAAATAATAATTGATCGGCATGGAAAAAATCAATATTTTTTTTATTCGTAGGTTTATTCGAAGTAGGTCGAAGTAGCATGTTATTCGTAGGTAATCGTAGGCAATTGAAGGTAATCAAAGGTAGTCAAAGGTAATCAAAGGTAGTGTTAGTATAGTCAAAGGTAGTTGAAGGAGGTCGTTTTCACTCTCCACTATTTGGTGTCCAATTTTCCCAAAGCTAGTCGAAGCTAGTCTTCAACATAGTCGAAGGAGGTCGAAGGAGATAGAAGGAGGTCTTCTACATATTCGTAGGAGGTTATCTACATAATCGAAGGAGGTCGTAGGAGGTGTTCTACTTCGGCAATACAACAAGGCCATGACACTTTTTAAAACTCTCCTAAACTCGCAAATTAGGTCCCGTAGTGGGACAGGCCCTTGTCACTGTCAACAACAGAGTGCCATAGCTGCAGCTGTGCTATACACTTCAATAATATGGTTTTCAGAATATGTCATGTAAACTCATGAATAAAGGGCATGTGTCATATAGCAATGACAAAATGATACATAATCAAACGAGCTACTGGTGCCTTGCATTATAAGAACGCAGTCAACCGAGCTGCAAAAGCACTCTATGTCTGAAGAAGAGTTCATGTTCCTGACCCAAAACAGATCTGAAGAGGTGTTCCTGTTCCTTTTCTCCAGTGTTGCTGTCTGACCCGCTGAGTTGCTCCAGCACTTTTTGTCTTTCTCCGGTATAAACTAGCATCTGAAGTTCCTTCCTATGCACCCACTCTACTAACTGGGCTCTCTCGAAACTCAAGAAAAAGTTACATTTATAAATACACACTAATGCCATACATTCAGCAGCAAGTCGCAATCACTCACTATGTCTACAAGACCTGAAGGTGTGTTGGTACATCCATTTGGACAGCATATTCCCAATCTAACCCATTCCCTAATCCAATTGATTAGTACAGGTGTCAGAGGTTATCAGAGGTGTCAGGGGAGAAGGCAGGAGAATGGGGTTAGGAGGGAGAGATAGATCAGCCATGATTGAATGGCAGAGTAGACCTGATGGGCCGAATATGATAATCCTTCTCCGATCGCTTCATCAATATCCCTGCTGTTTTCGCTAAACAATTCTACCTCAATGTTCTCCTGATACTTCATTTTCCGATGAGACGCCGGTGTTCACTAAGCATTACATTGCCAGGAATGTGATGCTGTCACGCGTAGGATTGGGAACATCTGTGCATGGTCTCTAATCACTCTCTCCATCTGCATGCATTTGCGTTATCTTTATTACATATTCACTTCAGACATGTTGCACTAAAGTAAGACTTAAATCACATTGCTACTTATAGTACAAGAATAAGCATTAGAGAATAGCTATGGAGGTTTCCATCTAGGAATAGAGCTGTTTGCAGTTCACACCATTAAAATTATTGCAGGCAAAATGCATTAAATGGTGTCATTTCATTTTGGCTTGAAAGAAAGGTTTGTGATGCGGCAATCTTAGCAACCTAGGGAGAAAACTCATGGACAGACACCAAAATATTTTGTGGGGCTTGACAAGGTAGATTCAATGATGTTGGTGACTGGCTGGGATCTGCTGAATCTGGGGAAAGGGGAGGGGGGCACAATCACAAAATAAGGGGTCGACCATTTGGGACATTTCACTCAATGTGGGTGTATGGAACGAGCTTCCGGAGTTGAGGCAGGTACTTTTGCAATATTTAAGAAACATTTAGACAGGTACATAGATAGGACAGGTTTAATGGGGTATGGGCCAAATGCAGATGCGATTAGTACAAATAGGACAAGTTGGATGTGGCCAAGTTGGACCGAAGGCCCCGTTTCCAATGCTCGATGACTGAGAACAAATTTCTTGTGTCGTTTTTGGTATTCTCTGCCCGGAAGTTAGTGAAGCCTCTGATGGGGTTTTTTTTTCCATGATGGAAATTAATAGATCTTATGGAAATTAAGGGAGTTAAGGAATATGGCTTTGTGTAATAAAGTGGTGGTGATGTAAAAGATCAGTCCTAATTAGCCAAACTGATAAGAAGAGCCAACTAACCTAACTTGGCATCAGCATGGAGTGGGATATAAACTGCTGTCAGGACAGCTAAAGTGAATTCCTACGACAAGTAGTAAGGGTGGCACTTCACTGCTAGATATTCCAGGTCAGTGAGCTGGAACTCACCTAATCTGAGTACCATGAGGGGTTGATTAGGAAGCAACCACCTTGCCAGAGGATGCCTTTGTAGATAAGACATAGAAAATGCAAAGTCATTCAATAGACCATAGATAATAGAAAATAGGTGCAGGAGTAGGCCATTCGGCCCTTCGAGCTAGCACCGCCATTCAATGTGATCATGGCTGAACATCCACAATAAGTACCCCATTCCTGCCTTCTCACTATATCCCCTGACTCTTATCTTTAAGAGCCCTATCTAGCTCTCTCTTTAAAGTTTCCAGAGAACCCGCCTCCACCGCCCTTTGAGGCAGAGAATTCCGTAGACTCACAACTATAACCATATAACCATATAACAATTACAGCACGGAAACAGGCCTTCTCGGCCCTTCCAGTCCGTGCCGACCATTTATTTTCCCCTAGTCCCATCTACCTGCACTCAGACCATACCCCTCCATTCCCTTCCTGTCCATATACCTATCCACTTTACTTTTAAATGTTAAAGTCGATCCTGCCTCCACCACTTCTGCAGGATGATCATTCCACACAGCCACCACTCTCTGAGTAAATAAGTTCCCCCTCATGTTATCCCTAAACTTCTGTCCCTTAATTCTCATGTCATGCCCTCTTGTTTGAATCTTTCCTACCCTCAATGGGAAAAGCTTATCCACGTCTCATCCACTCTCAAGATAATATCCTGATCCATGGAGGACTGTGATCATTAGTGCAAGAACCTAGAAAGACTGACTTGTTTACTTTTATACTACAGTGTGGAAAAAGGCCCTTTGGCCCATCGAGTTCACTCTGACCATTGATCACTCATGCACTAGTTCTATGTTTTAGGGTCAATTTACAGAGGGCAATTAGCCTACAAACCTGCACATCTTTGGAATGTGGGAGGAAACCGGAGAAAACCCATGCAGTCACAGGGAGAGCGTTCAAACTCTGCACAGTCAGCACCCGTAGTCAGCATCAAACCTGGGCTTCTGGTGCAGTGAGGCAGCATGTCTACCGCAGCGCCATTGCACACTGTGTTACTGCTGACAATAGCATCATAAAAGAAAAAGTATGCCATTGCTTTGAAAAGGTACATGTACCAGATGAGTTAAGCCAGGACCAGAAAAATAAATCATACTTACCGCTGGGATGAAAACACAAACGGACTAAAAGAATGGAGTAGCTGTTCCAGCATCCTCCAAAATAAGAATTGTTTTAAACCTCACACATCTAAACAAATAGCAAACCTGACAGAACTGATGAAAAAGTCGCTAAACATCAACTGTCACTTTCATAACATGAGTATTAACAAACCCAAGGAGACGGTGTGCATCGAGTCGAGCATGTCACATTGCAACAGAAGACCCTGCCATTTTCCATGCAGAGGATTCTCGCAATGTCTGCTAACAATGCCTGTAGATGCTGGAATTTTACGCTTCAGTGTAAACAACAGTCATTGATAAATCAACACCAAAGGCTGGCGTAACTCAGGCAGGCAGCGAGTCCGGCAGCATCTCTGGAGAAAAGGAATTGGTGACGTGTCGAGATCCTTCATGTTGTTTCATGTCGAGATCCTTCTTCTACAATCCCTGTTCCAGGCGTACACTGGCCCTAACCATATAACCATATAACAATTACAGCACAGAAACAGGCCTTCTCGGCCCTTCCAGTCCGTGCCGACCATTTATTTTCCCCTGGTCCCATCTACCTGCACTCAGACCATACCCCTCCATTCCCTCCCCGTCCATATACCTATCCATACCTAACCCCAAACTCTATCTCTGCTATAAGGGATCTGAAGAAGGGTCTTGACCCAAAACGTCACCTATTCCTTTTCTAGAGGGATGCTGCCTGACCTGCTGAGTTACTCCTGTATTTTGTGTCTATCTTTGGTGTAATCCAGCATCTACAGTTGATAAATGTGAGGAATTAATTGCAGAAAGATATCACCAAACCGAATGCAAACCTGCAACCAAAGCCGATGTTGAGCGTCATCAAGCCTATTGGGATTATTCAAGAATTATTTCAGAGTTATAATTCCAGTCATTGAGTCGTACATCATGGAAGGGGTGATTTGGCCCTTGCTGATATGTGGACCGTTGATCTCTCATTTACACAAATCTCCCCACATCCCAGAATCTACTACTCACCCGCACACTAGGGGCAATTTACAGAGGCCAATAATCTAACAACTTGTCAATCACTGCTGGATGGAAGACATCTTCAACCACCTCTGTCATATTTTGCTTGGACAGCTGACAACCCAGCGGTATGAATATTGATTTCTCTAACTTCAAGTAACCCTTGATTTCCCTCTCTCTCCATCCCTCCTCCACCCTAGTTCTCCGACTAGTTTCACTGTCCATTTTAATTAATTTTTTTGATTACATACCTCCTTGTCACTTTCCCCTCAGCTAACAATGTACCATGCGCCATTTCCCTCTCATTAACCTAGGGTTGCTGGATCTGTGAGGCAACAGCTCAACAAGCTGTGCCACCCACTGAACTTGAGGTAATCGGCAGCGGGAAATGTTCATTGCCCCCATTTTCAGTTCTGTTGGTCCTAAGCTCGGGCATTCACTTGCAAAATCATTCTGTCCAGCCCAGTTCCTTTACAAAACTTTTGATCAAAGATGTCCATGAACAAACTTTTTGTGATCCGACCTGTGATGTTATGGCATAGTTGTGTGTCACATTCAGCTTTACCTTCAGCAGTCTGAAGGGGTGTCCCGATCCAAAATGTAACCTATCCATTCCCGCCACAGATGCTGATTGATCCACTGAGGTGGGGAGATTAGTTACAATTACGCTAAGTGCTGGAGTAACTCAGCAGATCAGGCAGCATCTCTGGAGGACATAGATAAATTACGTTCTGGGTCAGACCCTTCTTTAGACTGGAGGAGGGTCCCAACCCAAAACGTCACATATCCATGTCCTCAGAGATTATAACAACCCATTGTGTTGCTCCAGCACTTTGTGATTTGCTCAAGATTGCAGCATCTGCGGTTCCTTGTCTCTCTCTTCTACTAGATACAATCACTATGTTTCAGTGATATTTAGGTTGGCACAGGCCTGGCAGAGTATGGACCAAGCACAAACAAATTGATTTTTGTTGATGGGTAAGAGGTTCAGGATGGCCACAGTGATCCAAAGATGTGCAGGAAGGAAATGCAGATGCTGCTTTATACAGAAGATACACACAAAGAGATGGAGTAACTCAGCAGGTCAGGCAGCATCTTTGGAGAAAATAAATATGTAGGTGTTGTTTCGGGTTGGAAACCTTCTTCAGACTTCCGGGTTCAGACCCAAAACGTCACCTATTCCTTTTCTCTAGAGGTGCTGCCTGATCCGCTGAATTACCCGAGCATTTTATTTCTATCTATAGTGATCCAAAGAGCCCTTTTCAGTGCTGTACGATGCTGATTCTAAAGCTTGTGGCATACTCATGGTCAATGTGATTAACGTAGTCGGCAATGATTCTAATTAACTTGAGGAGATTCCCATGAACTCCGAATTCATCAGGATCACGCACACTGCTATCCGAAATAAAGGATAGTTAACCGGAAAAGCTGGTCTGCCAGGCATGATGAAGGTGACCTGGCAGTGTGGTGGCTCTATCGTCCGTTTTTTTGACTGATGACAGCTTGCTTCCATTTTGAACCACTTCAGGAGAGGAGACTGCAGCTGCTAGCAAAGGCTGATGTCCACCCATTCTGCTAACTGTCATTGTGCAGACTAAAGAATTATCATCGAGTCATACAACGTGGAAACAGGCCTTTCGGCCCAACTTGCCCACACTGCCAACAAGACCCATCGACATGTCCCACCTGCCCGCATTGGGCTCGTATCCCTCTAAACCTGTCCTAGCCATGTACATGTCTAAATGTTTCTTAATAGCTGTGATAGTATCTACCTCAACTTCCTCCTTTGGCAGGACATTCCATATATCCACCACCCTTTGTGTGAAAAAGTTACCCCTCAGATTCCTATTAAATCTTCCCCACCTCACATTAAACCTGTGTCCTCTTGTTCTCGATTCCCCAACTCTGGGCAAGAGACTCTGTGCATTTATCCAATCTATTCCTCTCATGATTTTGCACACCTCTATGAGATCACCCCTCATCTTCCTGTGCTCCAAGGAATAGAGCGAAAGGAATAGATCAGTTGAATAGGGCACTGGAGAAATCCTGGCAATCGTAGAGCAGCACGAGTATGTTCCCACAAGGAAATACCATGGCAGGAAATTAAGTTTCCTTCATGGAAATAAGCTGCCATGTATATTGGAACGACACCATGTTTAAACGCACAGGATCGACAACATTGGACTGAGGATATAAACTCACTGGCAGTCATGGCCAAACCACCTGTGGAAAATCATTGATTTTTGAAAACATAACGTACAAACAAGGAGAATAAAAACATAATGGAAAACAGCTGTGAGCAATAAAGCACACTTGGCCTTTTCACGCTGTCTACAAGTCATGCTGACATACCCTGACATTGTGAACGACCATTTCAAATGTATATTCTGAGCTGTTGTTCTTATTAAAGTCCACAAGCGTGACTTGAATTTGGAGATGGCGAAGTTGAGGGGAAAAAAAGCATTCGAAAGTCAAGCAAAAAGCCTCAACACGACACTCTCCCTGGCAGAGCTAAAGTATCTTGGAAAGTTGATTAATGTGACAAAACATGAACTGCCAAATATCACTACATGCCTTGAGTATGGGCCACTGATGGAGATTGGAAAAACATAATTGCAGTGAAGAACTATGTGGAGCTGCAATTCAGCAGCATTTTAACTCTACTGACAGGCTCAGGCAAGCGAGAGAATATGTGTTATTAACAGTGATTTTTGAAGGCTGTATCCTGAAGATATGAAACAAGAAGAATACGAAATACAGTGCCAGCTGCTATGTTAGGAGACTGTGCTGGAGAAGAGCGGCAAGCCGGAGGCATAAATTGGCTGTTATTGAAGAAGACACTAATTGCTTTTTATTATATTTTGGTAATCCTGAGAGTTGAGAGATGTGGTTCCTCGTAGGCTGGTCATATTTCAATCTTTGTCATGTTGGATAAAAGAACATTTCATAATTATTGATTTTGTGTACTGTAAATAAACCAACACAAGAGAACATCGGTTCTCTCTTGTGGAAGCAAGACACCTATACTTACGGAGTTTCATATCAGGACCAAATTGTTATGTGATAGAATGAAGAATGTCCAACAGTTTAATTGTCTTCCTCTCAGGTTGGATGGCACCCAACCCGATGATTATTTCCTGCATTTTTTGCCCACCTGCTTATTCTCAGCATCTCCAGTGCTTTGTTTTTTGGTCAAATTATTATCTTATACTATTGCTTGTTAAGTTTGTTTGGTCTCTGGACCGTGGGATTTTGAGCCACTTCATACAACTTTTGATCTAGGGTTTACATTAGTGATCACTGGTGGGTTGAAGAGAGGGCCAATAGATGCGACTGAGTCAATTGGCTTTCACGATTATGGATTATTTGGGCTTTAGACGTTAGTGATACTGTGTGGAAACAGGCCCTTCGGCCCACTGATTCCGTGCTGTCCAGCGAGCACTATCCTACACACTAGGAACAATTTACAATTGCTCTGACTGAAGTCAATTAACCTACAAATCTGTACTTCTTTGGAGTGTGGGAGGAAAACGCAGCACCCAGAGAAAACTCACGCGGTCCCAGGGAGAATGTACAAACTCTGTAGAGACAGCAGCTCTACCGCTGCGCCAATGTGCCACCCTAGATTCAATCACAATAACTATTGGAGGATTATAAACACTGGAAGGATCACATGTTTGAAAAGGCCTGATGGTTATTTCATTACACTTCAATAATAGCTGCATGAAACTTGTCTAGAAAAAGCTTATGCAAGAAACAACTCATTAGCATTAAACCAGAGTACCACAGCACAAATCTCAAAACCGCAGGTGAAACATATTTCCAAACTGTGTGTTGCAATGAACTGTTAATCATAATCTATGCACTTGTACCTTGCGCCATTAATATTTAATCTCTTCTCCTATCATGCTCTAAAATGTTTGAAAGGAGCCAACATTCATTTATTCATAGGATTCAGCTATTTTTCCACAGTCATTCCTCAGTTACACTTCATTTACCATAATCAGACCATGGAATTCATTTGGAAATACAGAAGTCACAGGAACATGCCCTTCTGCCCATGATTTTTGTGCCAGACGCGATGCCACTTTAACAAATCTCTTCTGCCTGCACAACATCCCAATCCCACCACCCCCTGCATATCCATGTGCCTAAAACACAATCAAATGCAACTGTGTCTGCTTCCACCACCATCCATGGTTGAGTGTTCCAGGCATACACCACTCTCCGTGTAAAACAACTTGTCCTGCACAGCAGATGAATCTTCCAGTGTGTCCTCTCAGATAGCAGCCGTGACAATCTCCCTGGTTCGTAATGTCCATAGTTAATATGATCCACAAACTGACAAATGTTTTAGAAAATGTAAACTTTGTTCCATGGATCTTGCTTTCAACAAACATTCCGGGTGGCACAGAGGTGCAGTGGTAGAGTGGTATTGAAGCAGCAGAGTTGGAGATAGTTGGAGGTTGGACGCCAGAGCATCTAACCGTGAGTTCTACCACAGGTACCATGACAATTCAGGGAGAGTTTGGTTGCAATGGTTGAGGAGACTATCTAGTGGGACTTGTGTAGACGGGGCATCTTGGTCGGAATGGGCTAGTTGGGCTGAAGGGCCTGTTTCCTTGCTGTAAGACTCTATGGGACCAGTGCACTTTATCAGGCATGGGTGCAACCAGAAGCATAACCCCTTTTTATTGAAATAGGACTGAAAATCCTGAGAGCAGGAATGTGACTTGTATTTTTTATTTTTACGCATTCCTCATACTTTGATGCATTTTACTTCTGTTCATTTTTTCATATATAACGTTAACAAACATTTTAAAAAAATTGGTCCATATGAACAGTTCTAAAAATCACTCCCTCACACTCTCTCTCCCTCACTCTCTCTCCCTCCCACTCTCACTCCCTCCAACTCTCGCTCCCTAACATTCTGTCTCCCTCACACGGTCTTTCCCTAACACTCTCCCACACACTCTCTCTCACACACTCTCTTTCCCTTTCTCTCACACTCTCTTACACACTCTTTCTCTCACACACTCTCTCTCCCACACACACTCTCCCTCACACACTCTCTTTCTAACACATTCTATTTCTTTCTGACTCTTTCACACTCTCTCGCTCTTTCTCACACACTCTCTTTCTGACACACATTCTCACCCTTTCTGACACTCTCGCTCACACACCCATACACTCGCTCTTATACAATCGCACGCACAGCACGCCACAACAAAGCTTTCAACAACTCTCAGGCATTTTGGTGGCTGTGGTGTGCCCAGAATCCTCCAGCTGAGGTGTAAGGTTTTCCAGCAATTCAATTCTACTTAGACATCAATTTATAACATTCCAGCCTTCAATTATAATATCTTCAACAAGATACATTTCCCAATAGGCCTAAGCTGTTGACTAATTTCCACTATATCTGATCATTTAAATTTGCTTCCCTTAGTTCTGTAGATTCATTATCTGATTTGCAAATGTTCCCTTTATTGCATCTGTTTCCAATTTAGTCACAGGCCCCTTCTGTGGAACTGTTTTCGGAAAGTCAAAAATCTGATCATAACCTCCATCCATCAATTTATTTGGAAAACCACAAAGGAATATAAACAACCTATTGGGCACTAGATGTATTTTATGAACTAAAACGCCTTGGAATTATTCCCTTTGTGCTCATATACTTACTCTGAATTGCTTATTTTATAGTAGACAAAGCAATTATCAAGCTTCCCCATCTATAATTTCTAAGATGTTGGTTGCAAAAAAATGAGTAATGAAAAGGGAAAAATGCATTATTTTGCATTATTATGCCGCCACTTTATGTTCAATCTGCCACAAAACTTATTGAAAAATATTTATTTCTCTAATTTCAAGTAACTCTTGCATTCCCTCTCTCCCAGTCCCTCCCCCACCCCAGTCATCCTTCCAGTTTTACTGTTCGTATGCTGTCGCGTGCCCTCCTCCACAGCCAATAATGGACCATTGTGGGCTCTATGATCATCCGTGCCAGCTCTGGTCTGTTCAGTACCTTTTCATACCTCTAGATACCCTCTCCACTGACTCTGTGTGAAGAAGGGTCTCGATCCGAAATGTCACCTATTCCTTTTTTTCCTTGAGAGATGATGCCTGACCAGCCGAATTTCTCCAGTATTTAATATCTACCATCATCTACTTTTAGCTTTGGTCTCAGATAGATTTGGTGTTCCTGACACTATTTCCATTCCATTACTCCTCAAACGATCAAAATAGAACTATTACTTATTTATTTTATTCTCCACATCTTCTCTGCAGCAGTTGTGAGGCAGCTTGTAAAACGAGTGTTGAAAATAATTTGAGGAATATTGATGAATATGGCTGCCGTGAATGGAGGTGCCAGTATGTCGTTAACACTAGTATGGATCAATGGGGCTAAAATGACCATTTCTCTGCAGTCTAGTTAAGGGGGTAAAAGTTCCAAATTCCACTGTCAAACAAAAATCGAACAATGCTGTCACATAAAATCTGGTTCCCTCTGTTGGTTCTTAATTAATTGTATCACATCCATGAACATATTTGATACTTTTCAATAAGTCAGTCCCATTACTACATAGATCTGGCAACAGAGGTTTGATGCTGTCCTCCACCACTATCTGGGTGGAGTTTGCATGCACTCCATGTGGTGTTATGGGTTTTCCCAATGTGCTCTGTTTTTCTTCCACATTGCAAAGATATGCCGGTTGGAGTGCTAAATGGCCACCGCAAATTACCTTGAGTGTAGTTGGTTAATTGAAGAATCAAAGGGGTGTACTTGTGGGCATTTGAGATAAAAAATGTGTCAGAAAACTAAGTGAGGGAATGGAAGTGATGACATTGATGTGAGAGTGGGTGAAAATAAAGGGCTGAATGGTCTCCTTTACTGTCAGGAGAAGAAATATGAGGAAAAAGAATGCAACGGCGACTACATTCGACAAGGAATTGGATGAGTTTGCTGAAGCAGGAAAGAAATGCTGTACTAGGTACAATTTCTTCCTGTTTCAAACAGCATGAGAAATGGAAAACTCATTGAATCATGTTAAAAGTTTATCGAGGACACACAATGAATGACAGTAACACCAAATCTTCATGTCCAAACTTCACACCCAATTACACATGACCTAATCTTCTAAGAGATGGGAGACTTGCGCAAGACCATGTGGGCAATGTGGAGTTGAGTTTGCACAAAGCCGTGAATCCACAACCAGTATTCGAGATCCCATCGCATGAAACCATGCAGATTCTGAAAGGTGAAATTGATGGAAACAGTTTGCCCAGGGCAGCGCAGTGGCACAGCGGTAGAGTTGCTGCCTTACAGCACCAGAGACCCAGGTTCAATCCGGATTACGGATGCTTGTTCTGTATGGAGTTTGTACGTTCTCCCTGTGACAGCATGGGTTTTCTCTGGGTGCTCAGAACTTCTCCCTCATTCCGAAGATGTATAGGTTTGTAAGTTAATTGGCTTCTGTAAATTGTCCCTTGTCTGGGTAGAACCAGCGAACGTAACTCGCTGGTCAGCATGGACACTGTGGGCCGAAGGGCCTACTTCTACACTGTATCTCTAAATTATATCAGACTAGACATCTCTCGCTCCATCCCTCCCTCACCCAAGTCATTGCTTCAAAGTACTAGCTTTAAAGCAATCTTGTTGCATCTCATTGCCTGTAACTCATTTTCACCTGGGCCTCAGTTAACAATGGCCTGTTTCTTTTATCATCCTTACTTTTTTTGCATATCTTTCATTCATTTTTTCTTTATCTCTTGTTTCCCTTTCTCCTGACTCTCAGTCTGAAGAAGGGTCTCGACCCAAAACGTCACCTGGAGCATCTTTTCTCCAGAGATGCTGTCTGTCCTGCTGAGTTACTCCAGCTCTTTGCGTGTATCTTCGATTTAAACCAGCATCTGCCATTCCTACCTCCACACTAAGCATCATATAAATTATGCTGTTATCCAAAAATGATTGGTGTATTGTTCAATAATTAAAATTCTCCCTGCTCCTTGCAAGTAAGAATTTATTTTTTCCATTTTGGTACAGATGGCAATAAAACACTCTTAACTCTTACTTTCAATTGCCCAGAAGGTGGTGAAGCAGGGATTTACAGCATTCAGCACGTTGGATTATTTCCCCAAGGCTTAGTTCTAATTATTTGTGGCCTACAAACTGATGGTGGCACAGTGTGGGGAACTTTGGAGATTTGTGTGAACAATAACCCACTTTAAAAAGTGGCATTGAGGGAGAAAGGGAACCAGGTTAAATGATGGAGATGGTAAAAGGGGCGAATCTGAATCCAGTTAGATACAGAAAGAGAAATAAAGAGTGGGCAAGGACTTAAGGTTTATGGAATTAACCAGTCAGAAAAGAAAGGCAAATTTGTAATTCCCCGGGAGCACGTCAACCTTAAGAATTAAGCTTCCGGATAAATGAATTGTGTCCCTTTTGGACAGTTCATTAAGACCATATGTTCGCCTGTTTCACCGCATTAGCAGAGTCTTTATGCCTTCACCTACAGCTAACTTACCTTTTCAGAGACAGTTTCATTTTGATTGTAGTTTCACTATAGTTTCAAGGTTTTGTTGACCCTTATTGTCCAGCAATGGTGGCAAGTATCTGGCTGGCCTATTCACCAAAAGAGGTATACTCAAAAACCTACTCATCTAGTTTTAGACTTCATATTTAACCATGCAGATGATACAAAATGAGGCGGAGTGGCCAACCAACCAACCAAGTACCTACTCAAAGACCAGGCCACTACATATCCCTATCACTTTACCAGGCATTTTTCCCATGTTGTGGCAGCAAGTTTTGATTAATTGAAAGATCCAGGATGAAAACAGGCCCTTCGGCCCACCAAGCCGACGCCGACCATCGATCACCTTTCACATGAGCTCTATGTTATCTCTCTTTCACATCCATTCCCTACACACTTGAGGTAATTTGCAGAAGCCAATTAACCACCAAACCTGCACATTTTCTTGGTGTGGAAACTGGAGCACCAGGAGGTAACTCAACCAGTCACAGGGAGGTGGGGGCAAACGCCATAACACCCGGATTAATCCAGGTCTCTGGACAGTGAACCAGCAGCTTCACCAGATGCGCCACCGTGCTGCCCTAAACGACTAACTACTAAAATTGAAGCCAAAGGGCACTGTCATTTGTGCAAATCATAAGAGACAAAGGCAAGCAGTTGGGAAGTCATAAAAATGGACTGATGGTGAAAGTGGCCAGTCTCAGTAAGTAGGAAGAACCAGGAATAAAGCTGAATAAAAGCAGCCGCAGTTTAGATAGAGATACAGTGTGGAAACAGGTAATTTGACCAAGCACGCGCACACCAACTAATGATTACCAGTACACTAGTTCTATTCTACACACTACGGACAATTTAGAGAAGCCAATTAACCTACAAACCTGCGCATCTTTTGAAAATGGGAAGAAACCGGTGCACCCGAAGAAAACCTATGCGGTCACAGGGAGAACGTGCAAACTCCGTACAGACAGCACCCATAGTCAGGATCCAACCTGAGTCTATGGCGCTGTAAGGCAGCAACTCTAGCACTGCACCACTGTCTCGCCCAATAGGTTTAATAATGGAATTCTATTATTAAAACTGAAAATGATATACTAAGTGGATTCAACAGTTTATGAAAAGACTATGACAGTTTAACGTATTAGATGTGGAGTCTTTGTCAGAACTCTACGTACAAAAGGCTTAGCAATTTTCTTTCTCTTTCCAATAGGGTATTTTCAGTGTTACGCTGCAGATATATTTAATAATAGAACAGAGCTTGCAGAGAAAAGGAAAAGTACAAGTCTGGAGAACAATGATAATGATGTGGTCCAAATGCTGATATTGGAGCAAGGGAAAACAAATCATCACTATCAGATTATCAAATATAACCATTTAAATTTTATTTTAACTGTCTGGATTTGATGATACTTTGACTGCTTCTGAACTGCTTTCTTAATCTTTTCCATCAAGCTTCCTACTTGCTACTACTACTGAGCACAAAAGCTTGAAAGCTCGCACCACCAGACTCACCCAGACTTCTTCCCTCTATTATCAGGCTTCTGAATGGTCTTCCTGTAAGATAGGGTACTGTCCGATTCACTTCCACCCCATTGCAGACATTGGACTTTGTCTATGGAACATAGACACAAAATTCTGGAGTAACTCAGCGGGTCAGGCAGCATCTCTGGAGAAAAGGAATAGGTGGCATCTTGGGTTGGAACCTTCTTCTGATGTGCCATAATGTGGAGATCTATATTCTGGACTTTGCATCTTTCCCTTTGCTCTATCGATAGTACTTGAGTTTGACGACATATTTTTGTATAACATGATCTGATCTGTTTGGATAGAATGCAAAGCAAAGCTTTTCACTGTACCTTGGTGCATGTGTTGATAATAATAAACCTAAAGCCTAAACTGAGCATTTTTAAAAACAAGCAGTTTTAGAATTATTTTTAATTGTTCATCTTTTGAATTGTGGTCACTCAACAGACCAGCATCCATTGTCCAAGGATCCAATGGATTAATTCATTAGCCCCTTGAGACAGTGATAGTCATCTAGCTTTGACAAACACAGCAGTCCTCTTGGCAAAGGCACTCATAATGTCATAGAGTCTTAAAGTGTGGAATCAGGTCCTTCGGCCCAACTTGCCCACACTGGCCAACATGTTCCATCTACACTAGTCCTAGGTGCCTGCGTTTGGCCCATATCCCTGTAAACCTGTCCTATCCATGTACCTGTCTAAATGTTTCTTAAACGTTGCAATAGTACTAGCCTCAACTACCTCATCCAGCAACTCATTTCATACACCCACCTCCTTTTGTATGATAAAGTCACCCCTTAGGTTCCTATTAATTCTTTCCCCCCTCACCTTAAACCTATCTCCTCTAGTTCTTGATTCCCCTACTCTGGGCAAGATAATCTGTGCTTCTACCCAATCCATTCCTCTCATGATTTTTGTACACTCAATAGGTACACAGTAATAAAGATGCTGTTATAAATTCCCAACTTAGGATAGTGGGAGTTTAGGAATTAATATTTAAGTGGTGGTATACCTACTGCCACTAGCCTACTTGCAAGCAGAATAGCATAGGTGAAAGCTATAGTGTATTTTCCAGATGGTACACCCTGTAGCTATGAAATGCTAGTCATGGGGGAAATCTGATGTTTCCGATGGTAGATGGGGTAATAGTATTTCCACATAGGCAGGTGGGACTAGTGTAGATGGGGAATGTTTGTCGATGTGGGCACGTTGGGCCGCAGGGCCTGTTTTCACGCTGTATGACTCTCTACATTAACATTTTCCCTTGCCTTTGCATGTGAAAATGATGCCCTACTACATTTTGGTTTCAGATTTAGCTTTGCATATTGAGTAAAAAATTGGTTCTATCCCAGATGTATTGGCAGTAGTTAGGAGCAATTTGATTTCATTCTCTGTCATTTACCTTTAATGCCTTTTCTCACCTGGCAACAAGTTCTCATTTGGTTTGATAAAATATATTCTGAATGAAGTGTATGTATTTAAAATCAGAATAAATGGGCGTGCTAAACACCAGTTTGAATTCACTTTGTTTCACAAACAAGTCAGAGAGGTCAATCAGTCACAAACAATGCTTATACTATTCGGCTGATTGCTGAGAAAATTCAATTTCTTCAAAGACCACCATAATTTCCTTTTCTTCCCCCTTAACTGAAACACAACTTGCAATGGCCCTGATACTTTCTCAATGGGGACTGCTGTTTTGTAGAGGCAGGTTTTGCAGGCAACTGCTTTGGTTTATTTTGAAAATGTCAGTTAGAAGTAATTCAAGTTTACCCCTTGTTGCATTAAATCATTGACCTAGTCTTTGTTTGCAATAATTAAAAAATACCTTAAAAGCATTGTTATCAAATCATAACAACACACTTTTCTCTCTCCACACACTCAAAGACAACCAAAACAGTGCTGTGGTTTTTAAACGTACATCAAGTCCCAGACACCCCATTTCCTCTGATCTATATATGGGTCCACCTCTAATAAAGCCTCTATTTTATATTTCTGACTAATGTTTAGAATTTTATTCACAGCCTCCTTATCCTCATCAGTCCTCCAACAGTCATTCACTACACTCCTCCAAATCTGGTTTTATGCATACCGATTATAATCACTGCAGACTATGCTTTTAGGATTGAAGCTGTGGTCAAAAACATTTCTGCCAAATTCATTGCTTAGAATCTATCATTTTGTGCTTTGAAGGCCACACTTTTGTGCTTTGGTCCAACAAATGATTGTTGCCCTGGTCTCTTTCAAGTTGGAAGAATTATGTTTCACAAATGACGTGTACTTTCCCTTTCTCTAGCTACCGTTATTTCAACATGCTATCCCATGTCAATACTAAAGACCAACTCTGGTCCGATTCCATACCTGAGCATCAATGTTTTTCCATGGCTCAGTCATTGATGAATGGCTCTAAAATATCCAACCTCAGTAAGTGAATCAAGTGTAGTTACATCCTTTTTCATATTCTCTACGATACATGTTATCATCATTCCTATATAGCAATTGGTACAGTGACTCTCCCAAATACTGGTAGCAAAGAGGCATATACTCAAAGTGCTCTACCAGGGAGAGGCTAGGATGATGTTTAAATTTCCAGTTCTTCACATGTCTACACTTCTTCTTCGTGTCAATAAACATTAGGTGCAGGATAAGGTCATTTGGCCCTTCGAGCCAGCACCGCCATTCAATGTGATCATGGCTAATCATCCCCAATCAGTACCCCATTCCTGCCTTCTCCCCATATCCCCTGACTCCGCTATCTTTCACAGCCCTATCTAGCTCTCTCTTGAAAGTATCCAGAGAACCGGCCTCCACCGCCCTTCGAGGCAGAGAATTCCACAGACTCACAACTCTCTGTGTGAAAAAGTGTTTCCTCATCTCCATTCTAAATGGCTCACCCCTTATTCTTAAACTGTGTCCCTGGTTCTAGACTCCCACAACATCGGGAACATGTTTCCTGCCTCTAGCGTGTCCAAACCCTTTATAATCTTATATGATTCAATAAGATCCCCTCTCAGCCTTCTAAACTCCAGAGTACACAAGCCCAGCCGCTCCATTCTCTCAACATATGACAGTCCTGTCATCCCGGGAATTAACCTTGTAAATCTACACTACACTCCCTCAATAGCAAGAATGTCCTTCCTCAAATTAGGGGACCAAAACTGCACGCAATACTCCACGTGTGGTCACACTAGGGCCCTGTACAACTGCAGAAGGACTTCTTTGCTCATATACTCGACTCCTCTTGTTACGAAGGCAAACATGCCATTCGCTTTCTTTACTGCCTGTCCTTATGCCTACGTGTCCTTATGCTACATAGTGGCTCGCCACTGCTGTACACATCGTTGCGCTATTGGAATGTTAAGTGCAAGGTCTGCAGTAGTGCATGGATTATCCAGCAATGGGCATTGCAATAGGTGTTGCATTCTCTGTGTCTGTGTGCCACAGTCACAAGTTGTTGTACCCTCGATGTAGCACCATTTGTGTATTGTCACCCTTGACCACCCGACCCCGGTTCGCAGTCAGTTGAGACATCTCCAGTTCAGCCAGTGGTCATCAGCACCTGGTGGTAAGCGCTCTGCTGCTGGTGGAAATAGGGACAGTGTCTAGTCTGTTCTTCCACATCCGGAGGCGAGTTTCAATTGGTGTTGTTTCCAAAGGGGTGACGCTGGTTTTGAAGCTCTTTCGGGATTTTAACTGCTTAGGAGGGGGCACATGGTTGTGTAATGGGTGTCTATCGTCTGTCAGTTGTTTCAGCTCTGTCCTACTTGAGACAGCTCTCCTGATGTCTGGGGGAGCAATGCCACCCAGTAGGTAGACGTTGTTTATGTCCGTAGATCGGAGGCAACCAGTGATGCTATGGCAGCTGCCATTTAAGGATGAGTCAATCTTCTTTGCATTTGTAGGTCTCTCCCAAGGAGGGCAGGTGTATTCTGCAGCAGAGAAGCAGAGCGCTAAGGCTGTAATATGTACTGTTGTTGGGTTGGCACCCCATTTGGTGGTGGTGAGTTTGTTCAATATGTTGTTGCGGGTGCCCACCTTAGCTTTATTTTTTTCCACATGTGCCTTGAACGTTAAGCAGCAGTCCAGTGTGACTCCAAGGCAAACTGGGTTTGTCAATGTATTAGTGGGATTCCAGACCATGTGACGTGTAGTTGATGGTTAGTCTCTTAGAAACATAGATAGAAACATAGAAAAATAGGTGGAGTAGGCCATTCGGCCCTTTCGAGCCTGCACCGCCATTCAATATGATCATGGCTGATCATACAACTCAGTATCCCATACCTGCCTTCTCCCCATACCCCCTGATCCCTTTAGCCACAAGAGTCACATTCAACTCCCTCTTGAATATAGCCAATGAACTGGCCTCAACGACCTTCAGTGGCAGAGAATTCCAGAGACTCACCACTCTCTGTGTAAAGAATGTTTTCCTCATCTCGGTCCTAAAGGAATTCCCCCTTATCCTTAGACTGTGACCCCTTGTTCTGGACTCCCCCAACATCAGGAACAATCTTCCTGCACCTAGCTTGTCCAACCCCTTAAGAATTTTGTAAGTTTCTATAAGATCCCCCCTCAATCTTCTAAATTCCAGTGAGTACAAGCCGAGTCCATCCAGTCTTTCTTCATATGAAAGTCCCGACATCCCAGGAATCAGTCTGGCGAACCTTCTCTGAACCCCCTCTATGGCAAGAATGTCTTTTCTCAGATTTGGAGCCCAAAACTGTACGCAATACTCCGAAACCCTGTACAACTGCAGTAGAGCTCCCTGCTCCTATACTCAAATCCTTTCGCTATGAATGCTAACATACCATTTGCTTTCTTCACTGCCTGCTGCACCTGCATGCCTACTTTCAATGACTGGTGTACCATGACACCCAGGTCTCGTTGCATCTCCTCTTTTCCTAATCTGCCACCATTCAGAAAATAGTCTACCCTCATGTTTTTGCCACCAAAGTGGATAACCTCACATTTATCCACATTGTACTGCATCTGCCATGCATCTGCCCATTCACTCAGCCTATCCAAATCACCCTGCAGCCTCCTAGCATCCTCCTCACACCTAACTATACCCCCCAGCTTGGTGTCATCTGCAAATTTGGAGATGTTGCATTCAATTCCCTCGTCCAAATCATTAATGTATATTGTAAATAGCTGGGGTCCCAGCAATAAGCCTTGCGGTACCCCACTACTCACTGCCTGCCATTCTGAAAAGGACCCGTTTACTCCTACCCTTTGCTTCCTGTCTGCTAGCCAGTTCTCTATCCACATCAATATTGAACCCCCAATACCGTGTGCTTTATGTTTGTATACTAATCTCTTATGTGGGACCTTGTCGAAAGCCTTCTGAAAGTCCAGAAATAACACATCCACTGGTTCTCCCTTATCCACTCTACTAGTTACATCCTCAAAAAATTCTATAAGATTCGTCAGACATGATTTACCTTTTGTAAATCCATGCTGACTTTGTCCAACGATTTCACCACTTTCCAAATGCACTGCTATCCCATCTTTAATAACTGACTCTAGCAGTTTCCCCACCGCCGATGTTAGACTAACTGGTCTGTAATTCCCCGCTTTCTCTCTCCCTTCTTTTTTAAAAAGTGGGGTTACATTAGCTATCCTCCAATCCTCAGGAACTACTCCAGAATCTAAGGAGTTTTGAAAAAAAATTCTTCAGGTGGAGTGCACAGACCTGTGTTTTCGATGGGTTGGCACGCAGCTGGTTTTCCTCTTAGCATCAAGATAAACCGGTGAGTGCCTCTGTCAGCGTTGTCTTAACATCTTGGAACTGTGTACCCTGTGCTGTTATACAGAGATCATCAGTATAGATGATATGCTTAGTTACCAAGTCAGTTGGCTGGTCATTGGTGTAGATGTTGTATAGGATTGGTGCCAGAACACTTCCTTGAGGGAGGCCGTTCTTCTGTCATTGCCATCTGCTACATTTCCCTCCTTTCTCGACAAAGAACCTTTGATTTTGGAGCATCGTTTGTATTAGCTCTATACTGATACATATAGAAACATAGAAAATAGGTGCAGGAGTAGGTCTTTAGGCCCTTCGAGCCAGCACCACCATTCAATATGATCATGGCTGATCATCCAGAATCAGTACCCTGTTCCTGCTTTCTCCCAATATCACTTGATTCCGTTAGCCCTAAGAGCTATATCTAACTCTCTCTTAAATACATCCAGTGAATTGGCCTCCACTGCTTTCTGTGGCTGAGAATTCCACAGATTCACAACTCTCTGGCTGTAAACGTTTTTCCTCTTCTCTGTCCTAAATGGCCTACCCCTTATTCATAAACTGTGACCCCTGGTTCTGGACTCCCCCAACATGGGGAACATTTTTCCAGCATCTAGCCTGTCTAATCCCTTATGAATTTTATATGTTTCCAAAAGATTCCATCTCATCCTTCTAAATTCCACTGAATATAAGCCCAGTCGATCCATTACACGTCAAAGAAGTGTATAGCATCCACCCCGTTTTCCCCCAGTATTGGTAAAATTGATTGGTTCCAATGGGTCAAGCAGGCTACACTCAGGCATACTGTGTGACAGAACAGAAAGGGATAGATAGTTCCACACCACCAGTCCCGACACTGAAAATGATCCAAATGATCAGTGCTGCCAAATCAGCGTACAAATCAGAAGCAGGGATGCCCGTGTCTCAGGGGTATAGATGTGGAAAAGTAAAGCTACCACAGACTAATTAACTGTTTTTATTTAGCTCTTTATGTATTATAATTCTCGTCAAGGTTAAAGCAGGGCATAGTTGGGACATGCAATAAGGCAGGGGAACAGCAATTCAATAACAGTATTTTTGCCTGGACAGGTGAGTCCATGGTTCAGCTGTGTGACTTCGGTTCTGGCACACAGCACAAAGCCCAAACTTCAACACACAACACAGTACTGCACAGGAACTGGCCCTTCGGCCCACAATGTTTAAATGTTAAATCTGGTCTGCTGCCATAGGCGTCTGCCTGCCCAACTTCGCCTGGATCGATGTACACCAGCCTCACTGATCTTCTGCGTCCAAAAGCCAACCCTGCTCAGAGTCATGGTTTGGAGGAGACCAATCAGCCTATTTACAGAACGTCCCTGTCCCCCTGGTTCTGACCCCGTGGTGCTGCAGTGTTCCATTTCAAACATGTATTCAATCCCTGTTAGAAAGTCACTCATGTTAGTTGCTCAGATTCTTGCGGCCAAACACAGAATGCGGTCGGATTTTGATGGTCCTCACGAGTTGCTGCTCATTCAGAAGCAGCAGTGCAAGTGACAGCGAATGATGATGATAAACAATTTGCTTAACATGTGATTAACAAAGTGGGGAATGCTTGAAATGGCTTACAGCTGGATGATTCACTGGTTCTTGGGCAATGAACTGGATTGGACAGGGATTTCCATTAGCCTAATAAATATATACTGTATTTCGAACAAGAGACCTAGCAGCCTGGGGCTGCAGTTATCTGAGCCCTTCCTCCTCTACCTCCCGCCTGATTCTGGTAACATCCGGTCCAATTCACATCGGTATTAATCCGAGCACAATCTCTGCCTAGAAATCCCCTCAAGCTGTTCCTGCACCCTAAACCACTGACCAATTTCAATTAAATAAACACTAGTAAAACTTGATCAGAATTCTTGTTACTAAATACATTTTCCTGCTGAATTCATTAGGAATTATAAAACGTCGCCATACCGCCTTTTTGTAACAACTCCCATGACCTTCTTTGTTCGCTTTGAGGTTACAGGCCCGTGATACAGCTATTAATTTCAAGGCAGTTTCCACAGCAGGGCCAGCACACAGGTGCTGAGACCGGTGGCTGTGGGGACCCGACAACCAGAGTAATTTGATTAGATAAATGGTTACACTGAAAAGCTCAGACAAGGACTGATGGATTGCTGCAGGAAAAGGCAGTGACGAGGCCAAAGAGGTGGCAACGGTAGCAGTGAAAGCAGGTGCTGGAAAATGAGAAATAAAAATGTTCGTCAGGCTTGAAGTGCAGTGATTTTCCCAGTGGGGGGAAAAGAGAAAAGCTCATCAAATGCACAGAATGTTTCTGTGGTGATTCTTATTAAACAGTTATGGAAGCTGCAGGAATGTCCCATTGTTGAGGTTGCCAATGTTGAGGTTGGCGACCGATACAAAGAGGTCATGACATCCACTGTATTAATAGAACTAGAGCCCCATTGAAACACGCACATTTTTCATTTTCAAACCTCTTCCTCTTGTAATGAGGTGCAAAGAGCAGGAAGTTGTTGGATAGCCAGACTCATCAACTCTACGGCTTCCCACAGTCTAGCCCTCTGAAGCCAACTTGGTTCAAAGAGGACAATACAGCTCACACCAAGTGCTACTCAAAGACTATCTTAAAATTCGTCAGGCATCAACAGCCATCAAGAGAGAATACAAACAGCAGAGTTGCATTAAAATCCTGCCAGAAATCGATTCAATATAACCCCACAGCAACAAGCTGATTTTTATACAAATGTGTGTTTCTTTACTAAATTGCATGTGAGGTCTTCTCCACATTTCAAACTCAACACATGAAACATTTAATCAATTGTAATTTTTTTGCCGAAACATTCAATTAAAGTAGAACTTCTTCCAAGAGACCATCTGCTTCAGTTTGGTTAAAGTAATCACATTTCAAACAGCATTAAAATGAATCTCTTTACAGTTTGTTGCATGAGTCTCAATTTTCACCATGCTTTCCCTTTTCCGAAACAAGAATATTTCCGAAACAACAAACATGTCTGTATCCATAGAATAATTCTCCTTTCCTACAGTTATCAGGTTGTCAGTTCATTTTAGACTATGGCACTAAAATGTCACTGTTTAAAATGATTGCTTTTCAATCTTGCTTATTCTGACCCTCTGATAAGGCAGAAGCAACAATTTTATTTATCTAATCCTTTATATTATTTTCTGAAGGAACATTTTCCATGGTATCAGCAATGAATTCACATGAGGCTTAGTTTGGGGATCACATTCTTCTGATAACGTGCCTTTATTTCTCAAAAGACATCCTTATCTGGCATTAAGACATCCACCTCCATAGGCTATA
This sequence comes from Raja brachyura, assembly GCA_963514005.1. The sequence continues at coordinate 57,991,733 of OY740789.1, forward strand.
GGACTTATCTTAATTTTATCCTCATTGTTAAAGTAACACAGAAAATTCACAGGACCTGTGGGTCTTAAGCTTCTTAACTTGTAAGAAATTTGATTAGCTCCCGAACACCTTTCCTCTCAGCTCCTGTCCTTCACCTCGAGAGAACTGTCTGTCTTCTTCTTCCTTGGTTGGGTGAAAATGGTTCCAGTCTGACTGTCCCTGACCGCTCACTGTCTTTAGTGTTAGTTGCTCTATGAATCAGCAACGTACAAGTCTAACCTTCAAGTCGTTGCTTCTTCTTTCTCTGTTAATGAAATTAAGCATAGGATAAATTCAAAACAACAAACGAGAAAGTACAATAAGAGCTGTGATCTCAGCTTTGCTTGTGATTACATCTCAGCTTATTAATTCTAAAAGTGCTAGCTTTAGAAAAAGAGATGGTATAACATTTCTGCATAATTCCCATTTGTATATTCTATAAACACAAAATGTTATTGGAACGCTAACCTACGGCAAACAAAGTAATTCGGTACTTTAAAAGGAACTCTAACAACATTTAATACTATAGTCATTAAACATTTGCGTGACCTCATTGGAAGCAGTTCATAAATATTTAATAATACTCATTGTGTACTTCAGAGTCACCCATATCTTTAACGTCTCATCTGTAATATAATCCGCTCTGTTCAAAGTTACAATATCAGCAACAATACTCCTAATGTTGAAGTGTAATTTAGGATCGGTGAGCAATGCACTTGTTTGGGTTGGCGAATAACTTTGATACTTGCACGCATTGTACTACAGCACTTTGCTGAAATACTCCAGAAATGATGCTTTTATCATCTGTTGATTGAAACATTCCACAAAACAGCTTTTCTTTCTTAGATGGCTCAAACCAGGTTTTGATCACTGGATGGTGGAATATTGCGCTTTTATACAGCAGAAAGTCAAATCCCCAAGCCTGACCTGTCATTTAACTTAGATCACAGATGATCTGTATCTCAACCTAGTTATCCATCCTCGATCAATATATCCCTTGATACACTAAACAAACAAGAATCAATTGACTTCAATCTTGAAAATTTCAACTGAATTGATCAGTGACAGCAACTTTACTTCAATCTGGATTACACATTAAAGTTCACCTGTACAAATAGAAATATAGTCCACAATGACAGGCTTCACTGAAACACGCTTTACACTTTTTATTGATTTTCTCTGTGCACCTTGACTGTTTCATCAGCACAGCAACAGTAAAATCCAACGATGTTTTAAGGGACTGGAATTTTAACAAGACATTTTCTGTACTGAGATACAAGAAGAAGAAAAAATTCTTGCAGTTAGGAAAACTTCCATGATCTTAAGGCTGCCTCAAAGTATTTCTCAGTCAATTAACTGCATTAGAAACGTTGCAATTCAAGGAAATAAGGGGGAGGGGGGGAGAACAAAGGGGGACCTGCCGCAAATAGCCACAGAGGGTGGCGGTGGCCAAGTCAGTGGATAATTTTAAGGCCGAGATAGACAAATTCTTGATGAGAACAGTTGTCAAAGGTTATGGGGAGAAGGCAGGAAAATAGGATTAGGAGGCAGAGATCAGCCATTATTGAATGGTGGAATATACTTGATGGGCTGAATGGCCTAATTCTACTCCTATAACTTGTGAACTTGTGCATTCTTCGTGGGTTGTTGAAAGAAACGTTAATGTTTGGTGAAGCCACCACTAATAACATCTCAAACGTACTGCTGAGAAAATGTTTTTGCATAATTTTGTGCATAATGATAAGATGGAAAATAATGACTGATGAATACCTCATATAATACAAGTGCAAATGTTATGGATAAAGTCAATTCTGGTGAGGAAAAAAATAGTATGGAGCCGTGAACACATTTTAAGATAATCTTTTCTTCATGGTGCTGGTCAACGGATCAGTTATCAGCAAAATAATTGGGAGAACTTTTGACCTTCGCGTGAAGCAATTGGATCCATTATTTTCACCTAATTATGCAGATGGAATAGTTTAACAGGTCAATTGAGTCATGCTATCCCTTCATCTCTTGAGTTCTGCTTTAACAGATGTGCTTCAGTCTTGTGAGGGCTAATTCAAAGGCAGGGTCCAATCAATGAGATAAGGATGACCATCAGAGCTTCTGAATTTAATAGCAATTAAGAACAAGATTAGCAGTTTCCTGGTTTGCAATTATTGATCAGAACAAGCGATACTTTCAAAAGCATCACCATGATTTTATTTTCATTATTGAATTAACGAAACAGGAAGAACGGTTTTAAAGAACACGCCCTCAGCACCCATTTTATGAAAGCACTTCCAGCCTTCTGGTCTCATTTCCTGTCCTCCCATGCACCACCGCAAGATGCGGATGCTACTAGCATTAATATTTCAACAGCACTTAAAGCAAGCTTGTTCCATCAGGAACCAGCAGTTGTATTGCTCCGCTCCATTTTGTTCAGCAACTTTGCAGATTCAACAAAGGTCCCATGCGATTTTCGTGGTGTGTACAATGCTTTAGTTCCTGACCTTTAACTAATTATCCAGCACACCACTGACATGTTATTTCAACTGCTGAGGCTGGTTTTGCTCCCCAGATGAACATCTAACAAGGTAATAAACCTCAACTTCAACATCATCGTTGCTATCTCCCAGCAAAATAAGTTCAGTTCAGTTGCAACAACCTTCAAGTGTTACTAAAGCTGAACAATGCAAATGTCATTGTGGGTTCTCTTTGAAGTGGCACGAATTGTCCACCTTGCCCATCACCACACAATGATCGGCACGAACTGCCGAGATCAACCTTCAAAGAGTTACAAGCTATTGGTTTCACCAAGGCACTTGAAGAGAACATGTCGACTAGATAACACATGACAGATCGGTGGGTCACACCACCAGCAATCAGAAATTAGAAACAAAATAAAGACAACTAAGTGACAAGAAACAACTTGCCCAAATGAAAAGGTTGGAAAATAAAGATGCGAATCAAGCTTCTACTTCAGCTTGAATTCATCATTTTGTGAAAAATTTCTCATAGATTTTCTATTATAATTGCTATCGTGATATGATACTTTAGAGAGAGGACAAGATCTCAATTGATATAATTCCCAACCCACGGCAGTAGGCACCAAGCAATTTAGCCATCCAAACCTTCACAGTCATTAAGTGACACAGTTCGAAATCAGGCCCTTGAGCATAACATGCCTACACCGATCAACATGTCCCATCCACACTGATCCCACAAGCTTGCATTTGGGGCCATATCCTTCTAAACATTGCAGTCAAGGTTTAAAATTGAAGAAAACCAGTTCAAAGACTCTATTGGAAATATAATATAATAAGATGAGCTGTGCAAGTTCTTCATCTGCAATGTCAGTAAACCAATGTGGTCAATTAAGATGCCTTTCAGAAACTCGGTCCTGTTATTCCATGGCAGTAAGTTATTACTGAATGTCTACAAAGTGGAAGCTGGTTGAATGGAGTTGATTATAGTTGATTAAATAGTGAATGTTGAGATAGACACAAGCACAACCAAATGTTGCGAGCAGACTCCCGAGTGGAAAGGACGGTTTATATATGGAATAAAAGGACACAAAGTGCTGGAGTAATCAAAGGGTTAGGCAGCATCTCTGGAGAACATAGGTTAAAAAAAATAGGTTAAAGGCGGTAGAGTTACTGCCTCACAGCGTCAGAGACCCAGGTTCAATCCTGACTATGGGTGCTCTGTACGGAGTTTTTACGTTATCCCTGTGACCACATGGCTTTTCACCAGGTGTTCCGGTTTCCTCCCACATTCCAGGTTTACAGGTTTGTAGGTTCATTGGCTTTGATAAATCAAATTAAAATAAATTGACCCTAGTGTAGGATAGAGTTGTCGTATGCAGGTGATCAGTGGGCTGAAGGGTATATTACCTTACTATATTTCTAAAGTCTAAAGCAAAGGTGATGCTTCAGGTCGGGATCCTTCTTCAGGCTGAAGAAGGGTCCCGACCTGAAAGGTCACTTATCCATGTCCTCCAGAGATGCTGCCTGACCTGCTCAGTTACACCAGTATGTTGTGTCTTTTTTTTAAAACCACCATGTTTGTTTCTATATTATAGAGTATATGGAATATGTTTGGATTGTAAGGTGGAGGTGGCAGATGGGGTTAGGAGACTGGGACTATCGGGCCAAACACTAAAGAAACAGTCTGAATGTAAATGGTAACTGGACATTAAATTAACGATTCAATGATTCAATAGTTGATACAATAAATTATCATTAAATCGTTGAATTGAATAATTGAATGTAAATGGAAACTTAAACGATACCTGTGCATTGAAAACAGGCCAGTACGTTTTATCGCATGCAATATCACTAACTGAGTTTGAACATAAATTTTGGAGTTGCTTCTCTGTCAGAACAAATATACAGATGATACTCAAATTTTCACATCTATAAGCCAATACTTGGGGCAGTTATCACGTTCCACCATGTGTGGTTATGTTGCACCAAGTTTGTTTCACATTGTTCCCATATATGGCTTTAAAGCTTTTGAGAAACATTTGCTATCTTTTGGAATCCCCAAATCAGTTCTAAAACATGTTGATGCATATGTTCCTGAGGGAATGGTTCTAGGAAAATCTGCCATGCCTGTGGACATTAAGAATTTATTATTTTTCTTTTAAATGGCAAATTGCTGGATGTTTCAACTGCTGCACATAGAGTAGAGACAAAGGCATTTCCTAAACTCATCTGCTAAAATAACATAAATATAAACAATGGCAGGAACACAAAAGAAATATAGGTTTATTGTGGGTGAGTTCAATGTCTAATGAGGAAAGGAAGCTGAAATATAGTGAGAAGATGGAAAGAATAGATCACACGACCAAAAGCAGTTACTTGATCTATATTTAAATATTCAACAATTAAGAGCTGAAAGAACGATACAGCACTGCTAATAATAATTTTTTTTCAGTACCAAAGAGGTTCATCAGGACTAATTAACAGTTATCCTGCTGCTTAAAACATAAATACACTTGTAATGTCAAGAGCTGACTTTCACTGTCAGAGGCTAAACACAAATTGGAGGAATAGCATCTCATATTTTGCTTGGGCAGCTTACAACCCAGTGATATGAATGGTGATTTCTCTCACTTCAGGTAGCCCTGGCATTCCCTTTCTCTCTATCCCTCCCCCACCCAAGTCACACCAGCTTCTCATTTTCACCCTACAAACAGCTTACAATGGCCGGTTTCCTTTATCATCGTTACTTTTATGCATACCTTTCATTCATTGTTCTTTATCTCTCCATATCATTGTCTATATCTCTCGTTTCCCTTATCCCAAGCCAGTCTGAAGAACGGCCTCAACCCGAAACAGCACCCATTCCTTCTCTCCAGAGATGCTGCCTGTCCCACTGAGTTAATCCAGCTTTTTGTGTCAATTTTCACTGGTACACCTAGTTTATAAATTCACGGCTTTTCATTCTAAAGCGGGGAGAGAAACATGGTTTTTTTGAAAGGGAAGGTTGGAGCAGCAAGTCAGACAGCAACTTTTCAGCAATGGCAACCGATTTGCAATTACCCTTGACCTGAGATTGCTATAGTAATGACTCTAAGTCACAGTCAATGCCATTAGTGTCAATATTGACAGCTGGATCTGTGCCATTAGGTGTGCAGACACATGCACTGTGAAGTGATTGTCGTCTGCAGTTTGCTCTCCAGAGTGCTGAAAGTGAAACAATGTGATTCTATCAACAACTGTTGTCACTGAAATTAAGCAGAAGTCACTGAAGGCACGCCCTTTTAATTTGTGTACTATTTAAATGAAGCAGTGCCTTTGAAGAGAAGCAATGTTAGACAGGAATTATAGAATGACAAATGGTAAACTCTCCCATGCAATGTGCCCCCTTGATAAGTTGAAAGTGGAGAATGACAGGCTTTTGGTTAGTAAGGGCGTCAAAAGTTACAGGGAGAAGGCAGGAGAATGGGGTTGAGAGGGAAAGATAGATTAGCCGTGGTTGAATGGCAGAGTAAACTTGATGGGCCGAATGGCCTAATTCTGTTCCAATGACAAGTGGATTTATGAAGTGAGTGAAAACATAACCAATGGATAGCTCAGTAACTATTTGGCTGGATTCAAGAAAATGAATGTCAAAACTGAAGTAACGCTTCTTCTGCTTTTAACTCCAACTGATTATTAAACAATTTTGGGATGTTCTTTGAGAAGTGATGTGCTTTCCCAGGTGGATAACATAAAAGAAAGCTTTTGTTATGAATTCATGCTTACTCTATTTCAGATTAGCAGTACCTGCAGGTATGTTATTCTCCGCTGAACCAGGTCTGTCAGATCCCTGGCCTCATTCTCTCTCCATTCACCAGCCCCATCTGTTTGACTGAGGTGGTATACATCTGTCAATATGGACCTAAAAATGCAAGGGAACAAACATTAGATTCAAAAGGCAGCATCGTGGCCTCGTCGTGGATTGCAAACAGTTTCAAGGGATTGGTTATCACAAAATATCAGAAACAATGTCCTGCTTCTTTCTCTCTCCCTCTCGCTGAGAGAAATGTTAATTTAGTTACGGCAGTTCTTTTTACGAAAGGTACACAAAACTTATTTGAGTAATTCAAACCAAATGGGGGAAATAAATCCACCATTTGTACAAATCTCTTGTCCCTGCCATCGTATACAAGCAAAGTCAAAGAAGTGGAAAAAGCTCCGGGCCGCTGGTGGGCGGTGGAGAGCAGAGGGTCCACGGAGTCGCTGGTGGAGGACTGCGGTGGACTGGAATAACGTTTCCCTCTCTCCTGACTCTCAGTCTGAAGAAGGGTCTCGACGGGAAATGTCACCTATCCCTTTTCTCCAGAGATGCTGCCTGACCTGCTGAGTTACTCCAGCTTTTTGTGTCTATCTTTGGAAAAATTCTAAAGCGGACATTGTTTTGAGGTCCCACATCAACCACCAAAGTTGTTTAATCAATTGTTATACGAGGATTTTCCCGAACAGCCTGCGAGCCATAGCATTGCGGCCAGTGGCGCTATATTTAAAATCCATAGCGCTGCAGCCTATAGTTCTTTGTTTAAATTCCCAAGCGTTAAGCCGACAGCGCTTTGTGCAAAACTTTGAGCGTCAATCCGGCAGCGCTGTGTGTATTACCTTTACACAGCAAGTCTGTAGCGATGTGTGTATTGATTTGTGGGCCAAGTCTGTAGTGCTGTGTATTACTTTATGCGCCAGTCTGCAGCTGATAGCGATTTTGGAGGGGGTTTTGCTGGGATGCAGTTCTCTGCCATTGGTTATAGTTTGAATTTGGGAGCAGTTTTGTAAAGAAAATAAAGTTTTGTAAAGAAAAAAAAAAGAGAGAGAGGGAGAGGTGTGCTGCTGTAAAACTGGACCCCGCGCATACCAAGACAAGTAATGTTTTTGTCCCCTCTTGCCGATAAAACTGATTTGCATCTAAACAGACAAGTGAGCCTTTTTCTGTTCTACTAGTCAGATCCTTGAACCTGATCCCTTGGAACATCAGTGAAATTCACTTTGTGGTACTTTAGCAAGATCAACAATATCATTGCTTCCACCTACCTCATCACTGATAGTCAATTTTGGCTTGGCCACTAATGAAGCTTCTAGATTGCTGAGCTAATGGACAACAAAATAGAACAATGACGTTTACCCTTTAACATCAGTCAAAGCACAACGAATACATGGCTAGGCTTGGGTATTAACTGCTGTGACTCTCCCTATGGCATACTGGCCATGTGTTACAATTCATGGCAACCACGCACTGAGAGCTTTAAAAGCAGCACAATGACTTCTGAACAAAAGGAGAAAGAACTCATTACATTGTTGATTGGAAGCGTTTAATGATGCCACTGGAGATTACGCTGGCAAAATGCAGCATACTAAACATTTATGCGAACATTAAAAGCAAATTGGGATCAAGTTTACATGGAGTTTAAACAGGTGCATGATTTCCTCAGGCTTTGGGAGGACAGGTAGCAGACAGTCACATATCATAAAGCTTCCGAGTGTCCTTTCGTATGTAATGCTTTCTAATTAATCAGATTGTATAGTTAGTGACAAGTGATTCAATTTAATTTCATCTCACTCTCAATTTCATTTTCCACCCTCCCACAAAGATACTTAATTCCTCTGTTCAATGACCTGGAACATGCCAAAGTATACTGAAAAGTGCTGAACAGGATGGCACGATGGCGCAGCAGTAGAACTGCTGTCTTACAGAGCCAGAGACACGGGTTCGATCCTGGCTACGGGTGCTGTCTGTATGGAGTTTGTTTGTTCTCCGCATGACCATGTGGGTTTTCCCTGGGTGCTCAGGTTTCCTCCCACACTGTAAAGGCATACAGGTTTGTACGTTCATTGGCTTCGGCAAAAGTTACAAATGGTCCCTAGTGTGTAGGATAGTCACTGGTCAGCAAAGACACAACCCAGGTCTGGATAGAGTGGATGTGGAGAGGAGCTGGAGAGTCTAGGGTCAAGGGCCATAGCCTCAGAAAACAAGGACTTACATTTAGGAAGGAGGTGGGGAGGGCTCTCTTTAGTCAGAGGGTGGCGAATCTGTGGAATCCATTGCCACAGGAGGCTGTGGAGGCCGTCAATGGATATTTTTAAGGCAGAGATTGAAAGATTGTTAATTAGTATGGGTGTCATGGGTTATGGGGAGAAGGCAGGAGAATGGGGTTGAGAGGGAAAGATAGATCAGCCATGATCGAATGGCAGATTAGACGATGGGCCGAATAGCCTAATTCTGCTCCAATCGCTTATAAACTTTTTATATTGCCTACCAATCCTCCCATGAAAGGATTAATAAAAATTAAGACCCACACATCTAACTGAACATTGTGTTGTTCATTTCATTCCCACTTTGATGCACTGACAACAAAGAAGCTATAAAGTACCAAGCAAGTAAAAATACAGAGGGCATCACTGCACACAGGTGTACAGTTCAAGAAGAACAGCTTGATTACACGGGACAACTGATCAGATGACATTTTTCAACATTTCCAGCCTTTGAACAGGCTGCCTCACCAATTATCACCTTGTGCTTGACTGAACACTTATGCTGCGGAGCTATGGCTTGACAAGAGATGCACGTCCCCTTGGGTGTGTTTGAGTGTTTTTTCTAAGTGCGGATGCAGATGTCGGAGATGCAAAAAGCTCGAAGCAGTGTCGTTATGTCACAGCAGGTCACAGGCAGCTAGATGAATCAGTGCAACATTTCAATTGGTTGCAGCCAGATTAAAGATGGTACTGCAAATTAATTAATTTCCATCGAAGGAGTGTGTTTTATTTTGACAACTTCCTGTATGATTGTGGCATCCAACACTCTGATATATTGGTTTATTATTGTCATGTGTATTGAAAACATTTTTTACATGTTATCTAGGGAAATCATGGGGAAAGTTAATACATGAGAGAAAAACAATGGTAATAGCTGTGGGATCCTACCACTGGCCACATCTTCCCATGTCCTCCCCTTTCTGTTTTCCGCAGAGACCGTTCCCTCCGAAACTCCCAGGTCAATTTGTCTCCTCCTACCCAAACCACCCCTTCCCCGGGTACTTTCCCCAGCAACCACAGGAAATGCTACAGTTGACATTATACCTCGGCTCCATCCAAGGACTCAAGCAGTCTTTCCAGGTGAGGCAGAAGTTCACCTGCACCTCCTCCAACCTCATCTACTGCATCCGCTGTTCCAGGTGCCAACTTCTCTACATCGGCGAGACCAAGCGCAGGCTCGGCGATCGCTTCGCCCATCACCTCAGCTCAGTTCGTATTAATCAACCTGATCTCCCGGCTGCTCAGCACTTTAACTCCCCCTCCCAATCTGACCTTTCTGTCCTGGGCCTACTCCATTGCCAGAGTGAGACCCAGTGCAAATTGGAGCAACAGCACCTCATATTTTGCTTAGGTAGTTTACACCCCAGCGGAATGAAAATTGACTTCTCCAATTTTAGATACCCCTTGCTTTCCCTTTCCCCTCCCCAGCTCTCCCACAAAGCCTACTGTCTCCACCTCTGCCTTTCTTCCTCCCACCCCCAGACATTAGTCTGAAGAAGGTTCTCGACCCGAAACATCGACTATTCCTTCTCTCCACAGATGTTGCATTGCCCCGCTGAGTTTCTCCAGCATTTTGTGTTTACCTTCAATTTTTTCAGCATCTGCAGTTCTTTCTTAAACAGTTAATAGTTGTGGGTAAGTCCTACACATTTCAAGCCCACATGTGAGTACTTACCATTCCTTAGGTCGTTGTAGGCTCTGTTAGTATTTTTCTTACAGAGCACACCAAGATGGAATTGAGGACGAAGTCCAAATGAACCGCTGCCAAACTAGCTGCCAAGGACCGCGAAGCGGGCAGCCAGCAGCGGTCGGGTTCTCCAGAGCTGCTGATTCAAACCGCAGCCCCCAACTTCATGCCGCTACAGCCCCCAGGAACTCCTCGGACTGGCGGCAAAACCACTCGGAAGTCGGGTAGGTCCGTTGACTCGGCTGGGTCCGGGCTGGAGGACACCCCGCTGGCGGGAAGCGACAGCGGTCGATTATCCCACATGAAGCAGATGCTGGAGCAGTTGCTCCAACGTGACCTGCTACAGCAGGGGTATGGTCACAGTGGGTCTCCTCGCAGACCCATGGCAGCACCCTTTACAGGGCTGCCAAATGGCTTACCCTCTTCGCAGGGGAGCATAAGGAGTCGGAGCTGGGCTGACTCTGAAGAGGGGAGTGTGGCTGAAGAAACACCAATGCTAGGGGTGCCAGAAGAGGAGCTACTGGGCATGGTATCAAAATTTGCGATGCCTACCCAAAAAGGACTGCCGTTGCAGCCGAAGTTGGCAGCCAGTATAAACAACATGGCAACGAATCAACTTCAGGAACAGGTCATTAATGACACCGCAGCCAAATACCTAGCTCCTGAGAATTGTGTCTCCCTCAACGTGCCTGCAGTCAATGTTACCATCTGGGGTAACATGAGCCCTGGCATCAGAAGCCAGGAAGTAAAACTCCAAAGAATCCTAAAACTACTGGCTCCAGGGATTATGGCCGTTGCCAGGTCAGTGGATGGAGTGGAGTTGTCGGAAGAGCTACAGGATGCCCTGGCACTTCTCTGTAACACTCAGTTTGAGATCAACTGTTACAGAAAGAGAGTCATCCGACCTGCATTGAACCCCAAGTTCGCGGGGTTGTGCAGAACTAGCAGTGCACAGCCGCCGACACTACTATTCGGGGACAACCTGCCTGAGCAGGTAAATGACCTCGATGAAGAGGCAAAGGCAATAGGCATGATAAAAGTGCCGGCTGCCACCAAGTCCTCATATCTGCGGCGACAGCACCCCTATGCATCCACCAGCAGACCACGCTACCACAGTGACAGAACACCTGCTGGTGAAAGCTTGAAGGCCGTCCAACCTGCCCAACGGTCTTTTTTAGACCATGCCCCAGCACGGCCTTCCTGGAAGATGCACCACCCCCACAACACAGCGCCTCTACCTCCCAGGAGACAAGGACAAAGGAAACCAACGCAGCACTGCCGGTAACCATGGAGGTAGCTGGGTCTGGTTGCCTCAGGAACATTTCATGTGCAACTTCTTCACAGATTGAGGGACGGTTGCACTTGTTTTGGGATGCATGGAGTTCTATAAGTTCTGATCCTTTCATACTGTAAATTATTCAGGGATACAAAATTGAATTTGTTCACAAACTTCCCCTTCCTGTTCAGCATGCACCTAGTCGAAAGTTTGTACTTTCGAAAGAAAAGCTAGAAGGTCATGCTGAACTCTTAAGACTACATACGAAAGGGGTAATTGAGAAAACCAAAAATGAATCTCATGAGTTTGTATCGAACATCTTCACCAAAAATAAAAAAGACGGCGGATGCCGCATCATTATTGATTTGACACAACTGAATACTTTCATGCAGTACGCCCACTTCAAAATGGAAAGTTTTGTTACTGCCAAACAACTAGTTTCCAAGAGGTACTTCATGGCTTGCATCGATCTAAAAGATGCATACTATTCAGTACCAATAGACAAAGATCATCGCAGATATTTGAAATTTGCCTGGATCCGGCAGTATAAAGCACTGCCTAATGGATTAATATCAGCACCCAGACTGTTTACCAAATTATTGAAACCAGCTTTAGCGTGTCTCAGAAAACAAAAACATATTGTTATGGCATACCTCGATGACATTTTAATTGTGGGGAAAACCTTGGAGTTGGCCAAATTGGCTGTCTCATAAACTGGGGTTTATCATCCATCCAGACAAATCCAAATTAATGCCTTCTACCACTATGGACTATTTGGAATTCACAATTGATTCTGTTCATATGTCTGTCACTTTGCCTTGCTGGCATCAGTAAACCATCTATTCGGCAAGTAGCCAGGGTAATTGGGAAGCTTGTGGCTGCCTTTCCAGCCACACAATTTGGGCCCTTGCATTACCATAACCTACAAAGAGCAAAAATTGCAGCACTCAAACACCGTGCTGGCCATTTTGACAGGCAAATGCAATTACCAGCAAAAGCAAAATTGGAATTACAATGGTGGATAGACAATGCTCAACTCCCATTGCAATCACAAACCCCTCGGTTGTACTACAAACTAATGCCAGCGCTCAAGGCTGGGGAGCAACTAATACCACCTTCAGTTGCGGTGGTAGATGGAATGCACATGAATTAACCTTACTCCCGGCACTGGGAATTAATTATCTAGAAATGCTGGGAGCATTTCATGGACTCCGGGCTTAATCTTCGGACATGCACCATCTGCATGTACGCCTACAAATTGATAATACCACCGTGGTGGCTTACATTAATCATATGGGTGGAATTAAGTCGATATCTTGTGATGAATTGGTCAATACAATCTAAGCACTGGTGCTTAGAAAGGAACATTTGGATATCAGCCACTTTCCTTCCGGGTAAGCTAAATACAGTGGCGGACACCAGGTCACGCAGGTTTAATGACAACACCGAATAATGTTGGACCACAAAGTGTTTGCCGATATCGTAGCTCGGTATGGAACACCAGATATCGACCTTTTTGCATCCAGACTCAATCACCAAATACCAACATATGTTGCATGGGAACCAGACCCTGGGGCAGTAACGATGGACACTTTCTCGCTACACAGGGGAGATTTGTTTTTCTATGCATTTCCCCCCTTCTGCCTCATCAGTCGGATCTTGCAGAAAATTCAACAAGACTCTGCATCAGGTATTCTGGTTGTACCCGACTGGCCTTCTCAGCCATGGTTCCCTGTGGTACTGGACATGGTCTCAGAACCATGCATTCCAATACCTAAACGTACGAGTTTACTGGTACATCCTGTGACAGGGGAGAGTCACCCGTGCCACGACCGGATGAACCTATTGGTTTGTAGGGTTTGAAAAGGCCACTCCTGGAATTCGGACATTCGGACCGAACAATGAATATCATCACGGCATCGTGCAGGGAGTCCACCAGGAAACAATACCTCACTTACGTCAAAAAATGGGAGGTGTTTTGTACCAAGACAAACACCACTTATGACACATCCACCATTATGGAAGTGCTGCAGTTCTTGGCAAACCTTCATTTTGATGAAGGTTTAAGCTACAGTGCCATCAACTGTGCCAGGATTGCCCTACCCTCATATCTCAGACTAGGCTTAGATCATCTTGCAGTTGGGTCTCACCCCTTGGTGTCTAAACTTATGAGGGGTATTTTCAACTCAAATCCCCCCAGGCCTAGATAATTCCCGAGCCTGGGATATTGGCATTGTGTTAACTATGCTCCGAAGGTGGGCACCAGTTACGTCTCTTTCCCTAGCCAAATTGACATGTAAAATGGTAATGCTGATGGCACTCGTGACGGCGCAACGGGTCCAGTCCCTACACAAGCTAAGTCTGGACGCCATGGTTATATCCAACTATAAGGTAACTTTCTTCATTCAGGAGTTACTCAAACAAAACAGGCATGGATCATCTGGCCGCAAGTTGGATTTCCTGGATAACCCCGTAGACAGCCGCCTATGCACAGTGATGCACCTTTTACACTACCTGGATGTCACCAAGTGTCTCAGGGGCATCGAAAGGGCTCTGCTTATAAGTCACAAACGTCCTCATCACAGAGTCACCGTGCAAACTATTTCAAGATGGCTAAGGGTGGTATTGGGTGCTCACTCCACCAGGGCTGCATCTACATCGGCGGCAAGGATGATGGAAGTTCCTATGGACCACATCCTTGCAACGGTGGGTTGGGCTAATGAGAAAGCTTTCCAGTGGTTCTAGATTAAACCTGTGGCCGTGCCTGAGACGTTTGCAGACACAATTTTAAGTTCTGTATTATAATTTCCCCGAAGTAGGGATATTATTATTCTTATTTGTTAAATAAATACCCTCTTATTTTTCAGCACAGTTTCATATCTGAAATACGTTAACATACTTCATCCCTTTGTCATTATGGCAGTGTGTGAGCATGGACCTGTTCCAGGGCATGAAATCACAGAGCTTTAAAATCTTCACGTAGTCACTCACGTGACTCCGAAGTAAAATAGTAAGATTAAATGAGAACTTACCAGTTTGAAGTTTGATCTTTATTTTATGAGGAGTTACGATGAGGGATTATGTGCCCTCCGCTCCCAACCCTCTATTATAAAGGTCAACTGCTATGCTGGTTCTCTTATCTTACTATCTGAGTCAACTCTGTTATCTGTGATTTCACACCGCTGCTTTGAAGAATGTTGCGCATGCGTGCTGGTGGGGTCTTCACGTAATCCCTCATAAAATAAAGATCAAACTTCAAACTGGTAAACTCATTTAATCTTACTATTTTAGACTACTTTCGAGATGCAGCATGGAAAAAGGCCGTTTGGCCCACCAGGTCCACACCAACCAGCGATCACCCCATACACTGGCACTCTCTGGGGACAATTTACAATTTTACCTAAGCCAATTAACCTACAAATCTGTATATCTTTGGAGTGTGACAGGAAACCGGAGCACCCGGAGAAAACCTATGTGGTTACAGGGAGAACGTACAGTATAACTTCCACACAGATAGCATCCATAGTCAGGAAAGAACCCTGGTATCTGGTGCTGTAACTCTACCGCTACACCATTGCGCCATCCCATGATAATGACTAGAAACACCCAGACTATTGAAAGTGCAACTCAGAACAGTAGCATTTCACAGCTGTTTAGAAACAAGGGAGCCTCGTTTAAGCATCAGTAGTTTTCATGTTTACGTTTCATGTGCAAATAATGTTGTCTGATCCCAGTGAGTGCTTTTAAGGAATGTATTTGCTTTGTGTTGTGGGGGAATAAAGACACAGCCTGGGTTCCTGTTCCACAGTAACTGCCCTGTACATCTGCTATGTTCGGATGAAAGACGGTACACCTGTATATCATGCTGACTTTGATTGCCATGGTACTATAATAGGCTGTGTGGTATGCACGTTTTTGTACATTGTCAATGCATTCAAAAGGGAAGAGGCAAAGAACCCCAGTATAGTAAAATAATTATGTTTACAAACCTGCAGACTCTACATCAGCTTCTATTCACAAAATGATTTTCTTTATTAGAAAACACTATTATTCATCTTTTTGTAACTTGAATTCCTGCAAATTATTAAGGCAGCATCTTCATGCTCGGAAGATATTCTATAATTGGAATTTTTCTTTGATTGAAGTAAACTGGATGGCAAAAGCCCCAATTCAAACAGAATCATGCAGGGCGACAAGAAATAAATAATACAAAATAATAACAGAAATTGTGAGAAGCGTTCAGCAGGTAAGGCAGTATTTGTGGAAAGAGGTAGAGTTAATGTTCCAGTTCGAAGACCTTTTGTTAAAAGAGAGGGGATAGAAAATAAGTTAATTTTAACAGAGCAGGAGAGGATAATGAATAGGGCAAAGGGGATAGACCGGAGAGGATGATATCAGGGTTGCCATGGCAATAAGCTGTGGCAGTTATCTAGTTGATAATAAAGGCTGTGAGAGAGGGAGAGAGACAGAGAGAGAAAGAGATGGGGAGATGCCCCTCTCATAGCACTCGTTGTCCTGCTGCCCAAGAAAGCCGAACTCCGCCTGTTGAACAACTGGTCTCTCTCCTCTGTACGGAGTATAAAGTTTTTGCACGGGCGCTGGCAAATCGCCTGGGCTGCATGTAGTCCATTCAGGATAACATCCACCTGGTTAGGGACCTGATTCATCTATCTCAGGGTACTGGTCAGTCAGCTGCTTTTCTGTCCCTAGATCAGGAAAAGGCTTTTGGCAGGGCATAGCTATCTTTTTGGGACGCTGCAAGCGTTCGGATTTGGACCGCATTTTGTGGCCCGGTCCGGCTTTTGTACGCTGCAGCGGAGTGTCACGTGAAGGTTAATGGTGTGTTGTTGGCTCCCATTCATTTTGGGAAGGGGGCACGCCAGGGGTGCCCCATGTCTGGTCAGTTGTACTGGGTCTGTGTCTTCCCTGTCCCTGTTTCTTCTTCGGAGGCGTTTGACAGGCCTGGCTCTACCAGGTCCGGGGGTGGAGGTGGTTCTTTCAGCTTATGCCGATGATGTACACCTTACGTTCACTGACCTTGGTGACCTGCGGAGGATGCATGATTGTCAGCAGGTCTTCTTGGCTGCATCACGGTGAGTGGGTCAGTGGCAGGTGGACTTCCTGCCGGAGGAGATGACATTGGATGCGTGGAGCACCACACACCTCCTCTACTTGGGGGTGTATCTGAGTTCCTCTGAGGATGCTTGGCCAGAGAACTGGCTGGAGCTGGAGACAGAAGTCGTTGCCCGGCTGGGGCGCTGGTCAGGCCTGCTTAGAGTTCTTTCTTTCCAGGGTAAGGTGCTGCTCATAAACCAGCTGGTGGCCTCCATGTTGTGGTACCCGCTGGCTACTCTTGTCCCGCCCTCTGTCTTTGTAACTGCATTACAGAAGAAGCTGGTGGATTTCTTTTGGAGAGATAGGAAGCTATGGGATTCCGCAGCAGTCCTGAGTCTCCCGTTAGAGGAGGGTGGCCAGTCCTTGGTATGCATGAGTACCCAGGTGGCGGCTCTCCATCTCAGGACTCTGCGGAGGTATATGTATGCGGAGAATGTTCCAGATGGCACGCTCTGGCCATGTATTCTTTCCGCGGGTGGGTTTCGCGGCTCCCAGTGGCGGGCATCAGTCGACCCGCCTCACGGGATTTGCCTAATTTCTATCGAGATGTGCTAAGAGTGAGGAATTTGGTTGTTTTCAGTCAGCGTGTTGCTCCACAGGGGGAGGGGGGTGTTGTGGCTGCGAGGGTGGCCGGTCCTCACCCTGTCATGGCGGGTGTCGAGGAGATGCATGTGCTTGGAGTGGTTCTGACTGTGCTTACCCTCGCTCCGTCAGATTTATTCATCGGGCCCAGGCTCCGGGATATTTTTTGGGCGCCGGCTCCACGCAACTTGAGCCGCCTTTCCGGGATGCCCATCGTGCCGTTTCGTGACGCGAAGAGACGCTTACTGTACAGAATGCTCCTGCACATTCTGCACCTCCTTGCCTTCATCTTCCGTCCGGACATGCCTTGAAGGCGAGGGCGGTCCCCAGTGGAGGTCTCTCATTGGGTACCTGGGGTGGAGAGTGTTGCACAGAGCAGTGGCGTGTAATAAACTTTTGAGTCGGTTCACGGACTCACTGGCCGCCTGTATTTTCTGTGGCAAGGAAGAGACCGTGTTCGACGCGTATATGGAGTGTGTGAGGTTACTGCCCCTGCACCAATATCTGAAGTGGTTGTTCCTCAAGTTTTGGTTATATTTTAGTCCTACGATCCTGGTGTTTGGGCACAGGGCAGGGAGGGCCAATCATGGGGGGGGGGGGGGGATCTCCCTGTCAGTTTATTCCTGGCCAGGCAGCAGGCGATTGTTGGTCACCCTAGAGTCGGCTGCCTGCCTCTCTTCCGGGCCTATGTCTGTGCTCGCGTGTCCCTGGAGAGGGAACACGCAGTGTCCACAGGGACTCTGGCGGCCTTCCACGAACGCTGGTCACCGCGTGGGGTCGAGAGCATTGTAAATAATGACAGTACCATTGTACTATAATGATTGCTTGATGTATTTTCACCACTGAATGTGTTTTTGATGTGCTGTATTATGCATTTTGCTGAATAAAGTCATTGGAAATGGAAAAAGAGAGAGAGAGAGAGAGAGAGAGACAGAGAACGTATGCAAAGGAATACATAAATGCTGCAAAAGGCAAGTCAAACCCATCATTGTTTGTGCATGCATACTTTTCCCAGACTACGCTTAAATAATACACAGTGCTCACTCAAAGAGAATTTCACAGTGGAGCTGACAAACCTGGCAACATCACACCTATGAGGGTGCCATCCCTTAACAGGTTAAAGTGTACAGAATTCTGAATTTTATATGACACATTTTGATGTCTTGATTACGAGTGTTCAGCAGACACCCTGTGTCTGTGTTTGTGTGATTGAACACAATATTGTCACACACAACTGTGAGGCCGAAATATAGCTTTGGCTGGCAAATGAATTTGCACCCTTAGCATAATCCATTTACTCTTCCAGGCAATCAAGCCATTATTTCCAAAGTTTATAATTATATCAGCGATCAGATTCCGTATTGAAAGAGCATACTAACCCACGTTTCATTTTGAGAGCCTGTTTGTGATGCATTACAAAATGGTGATCAAACTGAGGTGCCACCATCGAGAAATGTTCTGATTTTTGAAGCAGATGAAACAAAACATTTTGGGGGGAAAAATATTTTGGTTGTTGTTTGGAGAACTTGAAGTTTGACATCAGACCTAAAACATGCAGCAATTCTGATTCAGGGCTCGGAGGAATATTGTACATGGATCTGCCATGGAGGTGATTAGTAAACCAAAGACTCCAAAGAAATTTCAATACTTTTGAAATTTGTACTGAACTTTTTACAAATATCTTAGCAAAATTGGCAGAAAGTTTACAAGGCTGTGATGTCAGTGACTCTAAAATAACTTTCCTTATGGACCAATTTGGTATACTATGAGCTTAACCGGGCTTTGAAAGGCCTTGGATTGGCAGTCTACTTGGCACAAACAAAAGGTACCCCAGGTAAGGGGTATGAAGTCCTTACCTCTGCTGGTCACCCAGGTTCTCAAGTAAAGAATCCGCCTGCCTTTGTGCTTCATCGCCCTCCAGTTTTTTCACTTTCGTGACTTCACTCTGCACAAAGAACCAGAGCTCCTTCACTCCATTTTCAATCTTTCGCCGTAGCTCCTCATGTTCTTTCCCAGGACCTGCCGCAAAAATGTCACACAGTTCAATCATGAACTCCTTGCTTTTGTATTCCATGCCTCTGCCAGTAAGCCTGCCTTTTTAGATATCTGATCAATCTGCCCTGTTATCTTAGGGTGATCTCTGATCATGCACTTAATCTACCATTTTTGTTTATATTTCCTTATCTTGTCCGCCTTCTCAAATACATTCAGTACAGGTCGACACTGTCAGTTGCTGTTTTACGGTGCCATTGACCATGGTTCAATCCTGACTATGGGTGCTGTCTGTACGGTGTTTGTACCTTCTCCCTGTGACCACATGGGTGTTCCCCGGGTGCTCCGGTTTCTTTCCACACTCCAAAGACGTACAAGATTGTCGGTTAATTGGCTCAATAAAGATTGTGGATTGTCCCTTCTGTGTAGGATAGTGTTAGTGTATCGGGTGGTGGCTGGATGGCATGGACTCGGTGGGCGGAAGGGATTGTTTCAGTGCTGTATCTTTAAACTAAACTAAAATTAAATTCTATATGCCATTTCTCTGCTCACCTAACTGATTCATTAAATGACAGCTTTCTTCCTGATAGCATCTTGGTTATCATTGCAATTGCACAATATTAAGGAATGGAAATTATTCAGCAATGTCAATTGCTACATAGAGAATCCAGCAGCTAACAAACGGCACTACATTGACCGCGAAAGGAAGGATGGAAGTGCACTCTTTAACATATTCCTTAAGCAATTAATTCCCAACAATGGAATCAATTAGAGGAACAGGGTAATCACCTACCATTGCCTGCTCCCTTCTTGTAGCTTTCAATCTGCTCTTTGGCCTTTAACAGTTGTTCTTCTAATGAATGTACTCTTCCAGCAGCTGGTGCCTGGTCAATGGGACCTTCAGGAATCCTGGATGAAGAAAGATTGTGTGAATAAAATATGCAGTCTCTGATCATTCGCATATTGGAATACCATTCAACACACGTGGGATGTTATTAAGACAATAGAATCAAGAGTAAATTACTGGACTGAAATGCATCTGGGCAGAGGCACTGGCATGAAATGCTAACTTTCCAATCTGGGGGATAATAATTAGTGATGCCTTAAGGGAGAGGTAGAAATGTTAGCATTATCTATTCAGGAGTTGGAGTCCGTCAGTGAGTGCCAGCTTTCTGAACTTTACCCCTAAGTAACACTGTTGCAGAATTTGTCCCCTTAACCCAGTTGCCCATGAAAAGTCACAGTCATACAGCGTGGAAACGGGCCCCCCGACCCGACTGGCCCACGCTGACCAACATATCCCATCTACACCAGTCCCATCTGCCTGCATTTGCCCAATATCCCTCAAAACCTGTCCTAACCATGTACCTGTATAATGTTGACCTTCGAGCCCTGGCAACATCCTCATAAATCTTCTCTGCGCCCTTTCCAACTTGTCAACATCTTTTCTATAACATGGTGCCCAGAACTGAACATGAGACTCTAAATGCGGTGTTATATAATTGACCTCCCAAATTCTATACTCAATACTCAGTATTTAATTCATTTATAATACTGGGAAGAAAAAGTAGTCACTAATGCGGGTATTAGGCCTTATAATGGAAAAAATCTGACATTCATGGAATATGCACATGTGCAGTTAAATGCAAAATCCAGAAGTGTTATCAGTATTATCTGCTACACTAGTATGTGCCACTCCCATCTTCTCCAGGGTAATCTGAATTCAGTGAATTATTTTCAGATATTCAGGAACCAGGCTCACTGTTAAAACCCCTTAGCATGTTAATGTTTGCTAAATAAGTTGTAACTGATGAATTTAATAGTATAATGAACCAAATCTCTTACTATTTCTTAGTTAATGCAAAAGTTGGGTTGAGTTTCAAATATTTATTTCAAAATCCCATTGCTTTTAATGTAAAGAAAGGAGTTATTAGTTTAAGTTTTTGGCGGTCGCAAGAACGACAACTAAGTTTTGTAATTTGTTTTATTCTCAAAATAGCTTCTTAGCTCACAGGTTCTTACAACATGTCCGACCACAACGGTGGTCAGCACTCAACTGCCGCGCGAAAGCGAAACTGCACTGTATCGTAACAGCAGCCCCTCCCGAGTCACGTGATGCCGGGTTCGATACCTGCGTGCGCCAGCAGGCACCGCTACAAGTTCATGATATTTCAGTTACTACTTTTATTGCCCATGTTTGCTTCAATCAAAATGCTTAATGGGCTTGTTAAAGCAACAAGATGCTGCCTGACCTGCTGAGATACTCCATCACTTTGTAAACCAACATCTGCATTTTCTTGTTTCTATTCTTCACTTGATGGCTGCCTTCAGAATGACTTGTTAGTCAGCCTCTGTTGGCTGTGAGGAAAGCTCTGGTTTCCAGCAACTGTTGCTTCGCTAGAAACCAGAGCTTTCCTCACAGCCAACACGAGACATTGACTAAGGCTATGAATGTAGAAAATCTGTGCTGTAATGATCTCTACCATCTGCATGGACAGCTTTCCTGAAGAGCAGGAGTGATGGCCATTGCACTGCCATGGACTCTAAAATCTAGACCATTATTTTTCAATCAGCATCGAAGCTAAATTTCTGTATTCCTGTTTGCTTTTCCTTTAATGCTGCTGCAACGCAACACAGTACAGTCCCGTAATAGATTTGCAAGGGCCTTTCGACTCAATAAAGCTACAAAACCACACAGTTACTATGTATCATCAAGAAGAGGTAATGGGGGATTTAAGAGCATTAAGGTGGTAAATTTTACCAAGTGCATTCTCAGATCTTGTCGGATGCTCGGGTGTAAAATGTTCCTTGCAGAGGGTGGTTAATGTTGTATCATTATTTAAGAAGGGCAGCAAGGACAATCCAGGGAAGGATACACAAGGACTGGTCTGAAGAAGCGTCCTGACCCAAACATCACTTATCCATGTTCTCCCAGAGATGCTCCCTGACCCGCTGAATTACTCCAGCACTTTGTCTCTTTTTTAAGCCAGGAACTACTGGCCAGTGAGCCTCATTGAGCGCAGAAGTTAGGACATCATGTCTGTTTGATTGATTGAACGATACAGTGCGGAAACAGGACCTTCAGCCCACTGACTCCACACCGACCATTAATCACCAGTTCAAACGAGTTCCATGTTACCCCACTTTGTTATCAATTCCCCACACACAGGGGGAAATTTACAGAGGCTAATTAACCTACAAACTCGCATGTCTTTGGGATGTGGCAGGAACCAGAAACACCTAGAGAAATCTACATGGCCACATGTAGAACATGTAAACTCCAAGCAGATATCACCCAAGGTCAGGATTGTATGCAGTTCTCTGGCGCTATGAGGCAGCAGTTCTACCAGCTGTGCTACTGTGCCACCAACTGTTTACCCTGCTATAGATGGACACCATTAAATTGGAAAGGGTGCAAAAAATATTTACAAGGATGTTACCAGTTTGGAGTATTTGGGGAGTATGAAGGCATTCGTTTAAAGTGTGAATGGAAAGCTTTAGAAGAGAACTGATGAGCAATTTTTCCACGCAGAGGATGGAGTGTGTACAGAATGAGCTATTAGGGGGTGTGGTAGAAGCAAGTACAATTACAACATTTAAAACTCACTTGGACAGATTTTAGTTTAGTTTTGTTTAAAGATACAGTGCGGTAACAGGTCCTTCAGCCCACCGAGTCCCCGCCAACCAGCGATCTCTGTAGCACTTTCTTACACACTAGGGTCAATTTTATAATTTTACCAATGCCAAGTAACCTGCACACCAGTACGTGTTTGGAATGAGGGAGGGAATTGGAGCACCCAGAGAAAACCCACATGATCATGGGGAGAACTTACAAACTCCGTACAGATGGAACTCGCAGTCAGGATAGAGCCCGGGTCTCTGACGATGTTAGGCAGCAACTCTACCTCTGTGCCACTGTGCCGCCCATGGATAGAAAAGTTTGGAGGAATATTGGCCAGGTGAAGGTGAGTGGGACAAGCTTGATTAGGCAACTTGGTTGCCATGGACAAGATGGACCAAACGGCCTTTTTGCCTGGTGGCTAACTCTATGGCTGTGCTCAGGCTCATCCAATGACGTCACTTCATCTGTACTATTCACTGCTAACATTGAACTACACTGTACAATTACAAAATAAAACACTGGAGCAAAGCAGGAAAAATCGATTGAAATGAAGTGCAAGTGGACGAATTTATAAATTGCCAATTTCAGGATTGCATTCTCTCCAATACCGGGTTGAGTTGAAATTTTCTTCAAAGTAGAATTAAAGCAATCATGAGTAAAAATTCTATCAAGAATTCATTCCAATGTGTTTTGGAAATTGTAAGCTTTCATGAATGAAAAATCTGAATGAAGCATATCCCCTCTTCAGTGACAATCACGATACATGTGATTGTCATTGAAGGTCACCAAGGCAAATTCCTTGTATCTGAATACTTGGCCAATAAACTTACATACTTATGTGCAACATCAAACTTTCAACATCCATAGTTCAACCAGATACAACATACCATTGTACATTAAGAGAAGCAATTAATCAACCAGGCATCATTGTGTTGTTCTACACAATGATGTTCTACACATTCATAATCCAAAGTAAACAAAAACAATCTCAATCTGCAGATGGGTTTAAGATAGCACAAAACTCCTTGTGGAGAGAGGGAGTGAGTGGGAGAGAGAGGGGAGAGTGGGGGAGGGGGCTGGGAGAAAGAGGAAGGGGAAGAAAAGGTGGGGAGAGAGGGAGATGGAGAAGTAGGAGGGAGAGAGGGGGAGGGAAGTAGGGGGAGAGAGAGGATGGGAAGTAGGGGAGAAAGGAAGGCGGGAGCAGGGGGGGGGTGAGACATGAGGGGTGGGGTCCATGGGGAGGGAATTGGGGATGAGAGGGAGGGTTGTGGATGAGAGGGATGAGGAGGAGACGAGGGGGAGGGCACCGTGGGATGGGGCTGGGAACTGCGGGAAGGGGTGGGGAGCGAGGGAAGGGATGTCAAAGGGATTGGATGTTTGGAGGAAGGGTTTGTCAGAAGGGAATAAATGTTGTCAGAAGTAATTTATCCTAAATTACAGTTAAGGAGAGAGGCCAACATTTCAAATTTCATATAAAGTGATCAATTGGTCCACCAGTGAGGGGGTACCCCTGATCTGCCCACCTACTTCATTGCGGATGTCGTACATTTTCCCTGTGACTGTCGTGCTGCAATGCTGTAAAACAATATTCTGGACTGGTATTTTTATCTAAGCACAACCTTTTGAACTTGTTCGGGCTGTACTTGACTGTACTTATGTGTCTTATAATTTGATTTGACTGGATAGCACACAAACTAAAGCTTTCCACTGCATCTCGGCTCACATAACTATAATAAACGAATACATATGGACCCATTTCATCTTTTAAATATATAATAAATTAAAGTTCATGCAAATAATCAGACCATTTCATGGAAATTATGTATTAAATGCCCAAGGACCACATAAATAATCCATTAAAGCATGACTCATTAATCATTTTCATGAGTTAAACACCAGATGACTTTCATTCAATAGATACAGGTTCACTTAATCCTGAAATCACATACTGTGGTTTGATCAGTCATTAAAATGTATTCATTTCCAAACTTTAAAAGCACTCCAAGCCATTAAATGCTAACTAATCTCATACCAGGGCACTCTTGCTTGTAACTCTATCAGACTTCTAATCAAATTTTATTAGTCTGAGAGGAAATCTTACTCTCCGAGTGCAATTTCTGACTTGGCTAACAAATGCTGATTTCGAGCAGTGTGTGGCAGAATATTGGCACCTCCACATTATTCCCAGCTTCAGAAGACCAGACCTCAACCCCGTTCTGGGGAATGAAAAATAAGCCTGCAATTCATACTGCCAGAAGATTCAGTGCCACTTCTTGGAAACAGACAACCTTGTACCAAGCCAGACCATGAGACTGTAACCCAAACTTGATCCCACAGGTACAAGGTTCCCTGTTCCCAAGAAGTGGCCCAGAAGCTTCTGGCAGTTTGAACTGCAGGTTTATTCTTCAAGAAACACTGCAACTAAAAGGGAAAAAGTCCAAATGGATCAGTTTCCTCCTGATTCTTCTCATGCGAGCCTGCATGATGTTAATTAGCTTAGTTTAAGGCACATCACTGTCAGGTCTAGGTCTTACTCTTTTAATGTGTGTACATTCACACTTCTCACACTGCACAGCGATCTGAAGAGGGATCTAGTAAAATCTTGCACATCCTCACTAAGACCAAGTAATTTCTAACATCTTAACTAATTTCTTGATTAGTACA
The DNA here is from genome assembly GCA_963514005.1 of Raja brachyura. The sequence goes on from OY740789.1 coordinate 58,017,220, forward strand.
GGTGAGGGGATATGGGAAGAAGGCAGGAGAATGGGGTTGAGAGGGAAAGATAGATCAGCCATGATTGAATGACGGGGCACACTTGATGGGCCGAATGACCTAATTCCATTCCTTTAACTTAAGAAGGCTAAGTATACAGCACTGATCACTGCACCAGCAGACACCAATTAAGCAACACAGAACGCAGATCAAATCTGACAAACTGATTTACTTGCAGCAAAATCTAACTTCTGGAGGAATTCAATAGCATTGCTGGAGGGAAAGTGAAAGGAATTTCCCACATTACAGATCAAGAGCCTGCATCAGCACTGAGAGCAGGTAATGAAGATAGCTGGTATAAAGAGAGGGAGGGGAGGCGGGATATGAGATTGGGGCTGGTAGATGGACTGAAGAGGGGTGAGGAACAATATGTGGATGGAGCCAGGGTGGGAGAGGAGGGGGATGGATGAAGTTGGAGAACAGAGGCTGGAGGATGAAGAGTGGGAACACAAAGGACTACAAGTGCTTGAATATAAAAATAAGAAAGGTGATATAGTGGGATGATTTAAGCAGAGATGGGAGTGGAGAGGGCCAAGAACTGACAGATTGGTACGGGACCGGATAAGGGCATTTAAAATGACAATTATCAGGCAAATTTGTTTTACATTTAGGATTAACAATACCTCAAGTTATAAAAAATATATATTCAAAGGCACATTGAAAAAGCATGCAAGGTATAAGACCAAAATTAATCACAAGCCAGGCACAAGATATAAAAAATCTAGTTCTCTTCCATGTTTTCCTACCTCTGAGTAATGCTGAAGAAATCCACCATGGTACCATCTACAAAATGCTCTAGTTACTTGCCTTGGCTACTCAAACTTCATCTGCCTAACTCAATAATCCAGATGGAGAAGGGCAGCATTTGCAAGGGCACCTCACTCTTTGATTCATCTCCAGTAGCAGACTATCCTGACTTTGTTGCTCCATCACACAAACCAACCTCCCTTCCATTCACTCCTCACGCTGCCTCTGCAAAGCTACCAGCATAATCAAGGACAAGTCGCACCCCGGCCACCCCCTCTTCCATCAGACAAAAGATATATACATCTGAAATGCACACCTCCAGATTCGACGACAGTTTCACCCCAGCTGTTATCTGGCAAATTAAACCATCCTACCAACAACTAGTGAGCAGTCCTAAATTGCTATCTACTTCATTGGAGACCCTCGGACCATATTTGATCAGACTTTACTGAACTTTATCTTGCACTAAACGTTATTCCCTATATCCTGTATCTGTACACTGTGGATGATTCTGTTTTTGTCATTCTGCTGCCTGGTTAGCATGCACGTAAAGCTTGTCACTGTACCTCAGTACACCTGAGAATAAACTAAAATCAAACTTCTTCCTTGTTGCTGGGTTCAAATCCTGGAACTTCTTTGCCTATTGCACTGTAGGAATAACTTCAGAAGAACGATGGCAGTTCACAGCCGTGGCTCAAAGCATCTTAAGGGCAATTAGGAACAGGCAATAAATGATGGCGGCCAGTGACAGCCAGATATTGAAAACTGAAGAAAATAATTGTAGACTGTGCAATGCAAATTTAATTTCATAGCAGTTATTGGTACTAATTGCCCCTCTAAATGTTTTGATGCTAAAATGCACGCAGATGTTTGAAGAGTGATAACAATTACAACTAATCAGTAAAAGAGGAGCAGCCCTTCAAAGGGATTAAAATGGCCGCTTTTTTTCCTGAAAACTAAGGGAGGTTCTGCACATTTTTATTTTTAATATTCTAATATTAATCATAGCAGAGATATTATTAAGATTTATGACCCAGAACAATGGTAACACACACAGAGGTGTGATCTAGAGAGGAAATTGAAGTTGTTGGCTCATTCGCACAGACCCATTTGTGGCCATTAGAAGCTAAATTACTTCAACAATTCTAAGTCTCTTCCGGGATCAAGAACACTGTTTCGAAGGAAGCGTTGTTGGTTTCTGCTAGGAAAGGCTTTCTTTCGCTTTTTTTTCCCCATCTTTAGTTTATACTGAATAGAAGAAAATCAAATTCAACAAAATAATCCACGGGAGAAAGTGTGAGAGACACAAACCTTTAGTTTAGTTTAGAGATACAGAGTGGAAACAGGTCCTTTGGTCCACTGAGTCCACACTGACCACAATCAACTGTATACTAGTTCTATCCTGCACACGAGGGGTAGTTTACAGAAGCTAATTAACCTACGCCTGCACGTCTTTAAAATGTGGGAGTGAAGCAGAGCACCCGGAGAAACCCCACACTGTCACCGGGAGAACGTAGAAACTGTAGACAGAGAGCAGCCTTAATCAGGATCAAACCTGGGTCTCTGGCACTGTAAGGCAGCAACTCTACTGCTGCGCCACTGTACCGCCCTGATGATAATCCACAGGATCGACAGATAAACAAACCCCAGTTTTCTACAAAACTACCATATTGTACACAGAACTGCAGACTTTTATTGATAGCAGTGATCACTAATGCTTCCATATTGTATAATCGAAGCAGTCTTTAATTGATACTTACAATCAGTCTATCAAACCCCACCCCCTCATCTGTATCCATCTATTACCTGCCAGACTTTGTCCAGCCACGCCTTTATTCCCCTCTTTTCCTGGTTTCTCTCCCCCCCCTCACACATTCAATCTGAAAAAAGGTTCCGATCCAAAACGTCATCTGTCCATGTGCTCCAGAGATGCTGCCTGACTTTTCATCTTCCAGCCACTGTCTCTACCTCCATCTTCCCCTCCTCCCACCGGGTTCTATCTGTCCCCCACTACTCCCCCCTCTCCTTACATATCTTACCCATTACCCATAAGCCACTGACTCTCAATAAACCCCAGGTAATTCCTTCTGCTCATCATCTTCCTTCTCACCTATCCAACTATCATGTGTGCAGGGATCGCTGGTCAGTGCAGACTTGGTGGGCCGAAGGGCCTGTTTCCGGGCTGTATCTCTAAACTACACTATCACCTGCCAATCCCTATTTCTCACCTCTTTATTCAGCCTGCCTTCCACGTACATTTTTATGCCAGATTCTTGACCTGAAATGTCGACGATCGCTTTGCCTCCACAGATGCTGCCTGACCTGTGGAGTTCCCCCAGCAGTTTGTGTTTTGCTGGTGTGAATGTTCAATGTATATTAATTCTCAGTGATTTCCCCAGCAGCTAAGCTTGTGCCAAGATAGATTGAACAAAGCGTGTACGAAGGAACTGTAAATGCTAGTTTAAACTGAAGAGAGATACAAAAAGCTGGAGTAACTCAGCTGGACAGGCAGCATCTCTGCAGAGATGGAATGGGTGACGTAGCCTGAAGAAGGGTCTTGACCTGAAACATCACCCATTCCTTCTCTCCAGAGATGCTGCCTGTCCCGCTGAGTTACTCCAGCTTTTTGTGTCCATCTTAGATTGAACAAAGGCTTGTTGAATTGTTGGCTCTGGTCTCTGGTCTTCTGCTCTTTGGTCTTTGGCCACTTGTCAACATAATTGTATGAGGAGTAAGAGTGTTGTAAAAACAAGCCTGAAGGCTTTGTGTCTCAATGCGAGGAGCATTCGTAATAAGGTGGATGAGTTGAAGGTGCAGATAGCGATTAATGACTATGCTATAGTTGGGATCACGGAGACGTGGCTCCAGGGTGACCAAGGCTGGGAGCTGAACATCCAAGGGTATTCAATATTCAGGAGGGATAGACGAAAAGGAAAAGGAGGTGGGGTAGCTTTGCTGGTGAGAGAAGAGATTAATGCAATAGAAAGGAAGGACATTAGCGTGGAGGATGTGGAATCGATATGGGTAGAGCTGTGAAACTCTAAGGGGCAGAAAACGCTAGTGGGAGCTGTGTACAGGCCACCTAACAGTAGTATTGGAGTTGGGGATGGCATCAAACAGGAAATTAGAAATGCGTGCAACAAGGGTAACACGGTTATAATGGGTGACTTCAATCTGCATGTAGATTGGGTGAATCAAATTGGCAGTGGTGCTGAGGAAGAGGATTTCTTGGAATGTATGCGGGATAGTTTTCTCAACCAACATGTGGAGGAACCAACAAGAGAGCAGGCTATTCTAGACTGGGTATTGAGTAATGAGGAAGGGTTAGTTAGCAGTCTTGTTGTGCGTGGCCCCTTGGGCAAGAGTGACCATAATATGGTTGAGTTCTTCATTAGGATGGAGAGTGACAAAATTAAGTCAGAAACAAGGGTTCTGAACTTGAACAAAGGTAACTTTGAAGGTATGAGATGTGAATTGGCCAAGATAAACTGGCAGGTGATTCTTAAAGGGTTGACAGTGGATGTGCAATGGAAGGTATTTAAAGACTGCATGGATGAAGTACAAAAATTGTTCATACCAGTCTGGCAAAAGAATAAATCGGGGAAGGTGGTGCATCCATGGATAACAAGGGAAATCAGGGATAGTATAAAAATCAAAAGATGAGGTATACAAATTTGCCAGAAAAAGCAGCCTACCGGAGGACTGGGAGAAATTCAGAATCCAGCAGGAGGACGACAAAGGGCTTAATTAGGAAAGGGAAAATAGATTACGAAAGGAAACTGGCAGGGAACATAAAAACTGACTGCAAAAGTTTTTATAGATATGTGAAGAGAAAGAGACTAGTTAAAACAAATGTTGGTGCCTTGCAGTCAGAAACAGGTGAATTGATCATGGGGAACAAGGACATGGCAGACCAATTGAATAACTACTTTGGTTCTGTCTTCACTAAGGAAGACATAAATAATCTGCCGGAAATAGCAGTGGAACGGGGGTCAAATAAGATGGAGGAACTGAGTGAAATCCAGGTTAGCCGGGAGGTGGTGTTGGGTAAATTGAACGGATTGAAGGCCGATAAATCCCCAGGGCCAGATAGTCTGCATCCCAGAGTACTCAAGGAGGTAGCCACAGAAATAGTGGATGCATTAGTGATAATTTTTCAAAATTCCTTAGATTCTGGAGTAGTTCCTGAGAATTGGAGGGTAGCTAATGTACCCCACTTTTTAAAAAAGGAGGGAGAGAGAAAGCGGGGAATTACAGACCAGTTAGTCTAACATCGGTAGTGGGGAAACTGCTAGAGTCAGTTATTAAAGATGGGATAGCAGCGCATTTGGAAAGTGGTGAAATCATTGGACAAAGTCAGCATGGATTTACGAAAGGTAAATCATGTCTGACAAATCTGATAGAATTTTTCGAGGATGTAACTAGTAGAGTGGATACGGGAGAACCAGTGGATGTGTTATATCTAGACTTTCAGAAGGCTTTCGACAAGGTCCCGCATAAGAGATTAGCATACAAACTTAAAGCACACGGTATTGGGGGTTCAGTATTGATGTGGATAGAGAACTGGCTAGCAGACAGGAGACAAAGGGTAGGAGTAAACGGGTCCTTTTCAGAATGGCAGGCAGTGACTAGTGGGGTACCGCACAGCTCAGTGCTGGGACCCCAGCTATTTACAATATATATTAATGATTTGGACGAGGGAATTCAATGCAACATCTCCAAGTTTGCAGATGACACCAAGCTGGGGGGTATAGTTAGGTGTGAGGAGGATGCTTGGAGGCTGCAGGGTGATTTGGATAGGCTGAGTGAATGGGCAGATGCATGGCAGATGCAGTATAATGTGGATAAATGTGAGGTTATCCACTTTGGTGGCAAAAACATGAGGGTAGACTATTATCTGAATGGTGGCAGATTAGGAAAAGGGGAGATGCAATGAGACCTGGGTGTCATGGTACACCAGTCATTGAAAGTAGGCATGCAGGTGCAGCAGGCAGTGAAGAAAGCAAATGGTATGTTAGCATTCATAGCGAAAGGATTTGAGTATAGGAACAGGGAGGTTCTACTGCAGTTGTACAGGGTTTTGGTGAGGCCACACCTTGAGTATTGCGTACAGTTTTGGTCTCCAAATCTGAGGAAAGACATCCTTGCCATAGAGGGGGTACAGAGAAGATTCACCAGACTGATTCCTGGGATGTCAGGACTTTCATATGAGGAAAGATTGGATAGACTCGGCTTGTACACGCTGGAATTTAGAAGATTGAGGGGGGATCTTATAGAAACTTACAAAATTCTTAAGGGGTTGGACAAGCTAGATGCTGGAAGATTGTTCCCGATGTTGGGGGAGTCCAGAACAAGGGGTCACAGTCTAAGGATAAGGGGGAATTCCTTTAGGACCGAGATGAGGAAAACACTCTTTACACAGAGAGTGGTGAGTCTCTGGAATTCTCTGCCACAGAAGGTAGTTGAGGCCAGTTCATTGGCTATATTTAAGAGGGCGTTAGATGTGGCACTTGTGGCTAAAGGGATCAGGGGGTATGGAGAGAAGGCAGGTACGGGATACTGAGTTGGATGATCAGCCATGATCATATTGAATGGCGGTGCAGGCTCGAAGGGCCGAATGGCCTACTCCTGCACCTATTTTTCTATGTTTCTATGTTAACCAGAAGAAAGGGAAAGAAGAAGTTGCAAATAAAAGAAAGGGAGAGGGACCAATGAATTAATTAACAAAGTTAGTAGATGTAAACTGAAGTGTCAGTATTACAGTTGAGCAAAGGGGACTATGGAGGCATGAGGGAGGAGCTGGCCAAAGTTGACTGGAAAGTTACCCTAGCAGGGACAGTGGAACAACAATGGCAGGTATTTCTGGGAATAATACAGAAGGTGCAGGATCAGTTCATTCCAAAGAGGAAGAAAGATTCTAAGGGGTGTAAGAGACGGCTGTGACTGATAAGGGAAGTCAAGGACAGTATAAAACTAAAAGAGAAGCATAACATAGCAAAGATGAGCGGGAAGCCAGAGGATTGGGAAATTTTTAAAGAGCAACAGAAGGTAACTAAAAAGGCAATACGGGGAGAAAAGGTGAGGCATGCAGGTAAGCTAGCCAAGAATATAAAGGAGGACAGTAAAAGCTTCTTTAGGTATGTGAAGAGGAAAAAAATAGTTAAAACAAATGTGGGTCCCTTGAAGACAGAAACAGGTGAATTTATTATGGGGAACAAGGAAATGGCAGACAAGTTGAACAGGTACTTTTGATCTGTCTACACTAAGGAAGACACAAACAATCTCCCAGATATACTAGTGACCAGAGGACCTAGAATGAAGGGGGAACTGAAGGAAATTCCCATTAGGCAGGAAATGGTGTTGGGTAGTCTGATGGGACTGAAGGCTGATAAATCCCCAAGGGCTGATGGTCTGCATCCCAGGGTACTTAAGGAAGTGGCTCTAGAAATCATGGACACATTGGTGATCATTTTCCAATGTTCTATAGATTCAGGATCAGTTCCTGTGGATTGGATTGTTATCCCACTTTTTAAGAAAGGAGGGAGAAATCAGGGAATTATAGACCAGTTAGCCTGACATCATTGGTGGGGAAGATGCTGGAGTCAATTATAAAAGATGAAATAGCCGCACATTTGGATAGCAGTAACTGGATCAGTCAGAGTCAGCATGGATTTACGAAGGGGAAATGATGCTTGACTAATCTTCCGGACTTTTTTGAGGATGCAACTAGGAAAATGGACAAGGGAGAGCCAGTGGATGTAGTGTACCTGGACTTTCAAAAAGCATTTGATAAGGTCTCACATAGGAGATTAGTGGGCAAAATTAGGGCACATGGTATAGGGGGTAGAGTGCTGACATGGATAGAGAATTGGTTGGCAGACAGGAAGCAAAGAGCATGGATTAACGGGTTCCTTTCAGAATGGCAGGCAGTAATTAGTGGGTTGCCGCGAGGCTTGGTGCTGCGCCCACAGCTATTTACAATATACATTAATAATTTAGATGGGGCGGATTAATTGTAACATAGGCAAATTTGCAGATGACACAAAGCTGGGTGGCAGTGTGAACTGTGAGGAGGATGCTATGAGAATGCAGGGTGACTTGGACAGGTTGGGGGAGTGGGCAGATGCATGGCAGATGCAGTTTAATGTGGATAAATGTGAGGTTATCCACTTTAGTGTCAGGAACAGGAAGGCAGATTATTATCTGAATGGTGTCAAGTTAGGAAAAGGGGAAGTACAATGAGATCTGGGTGTCCTTGTTCATAAGTCACTGAAAGTAAGCATGCAGGTACAGCAGGCAGTGAAGAAAGCTAATGGCATGTTGGCCTTCATAGCAAGAGAAGTTGAGTATAGGAGCAAAGAGGTCCTTCTGCAGTTGTATAGGGCTCTAGTGAGACTACATCTGGAGTATTGTGTGTAGTTCCGGTCTCCAAATTTGAGGAAGGGCGTTCTTGCTATTGAGGGAGTGCAGCGTAAGTTCACGAGGTTAATTCCCGGGGTGGCAGGACTGTTATATGTTGATAGAATGGAGCAGCTGGGCTTGTACATTCTGGAGTTTAGAAGGATGAGAGGGGATCATTGAAACATATAAGATTATTAAGGGATTGGACATGCTGGAGGCAGGAAACAAGTTCACGATGTTGTGGGAGTCCAGAAGCAGGGGCCACAGTTTAAGAATGAGGGGTAGGCCATTTAGAACAGAGATGAGGAAAAAGATTTTCACCCAGAGAGTTGCGAATATGTGGAATTATCTGCCTCAGAAGGCAGTGGAGGTCAATTCTCTGGATGCTTTCAGGAGAGAATAAGATAGAGCTCTTAAAGATAGCGGAATCAAGTGATATCGGGAGAAGGCAGGAACGGAGTACTGATTGTGGATGATCAGTCATGATCCCAGTGAATGGAAGTGCTGGCACTAAGGGCAGAATAGCCTACTCTTGCACCTATTGTCTATCGAGCCTGATTCGTGAGATTGTAGCCTGAAGCTGCAAATGTGTGAAAGATAGACACAAAATGCTGGAGTAACTCAGCGAGACAGGCAGCATCTCTGGACATCCAGAGATGCTGCCTGTCCCCGCTGAGTTCAGCATTTTGTGCCTATCTTCGGTGTAAACCAGCATCTGCAGTTCCTTCCTACACACAAATGTGACAGCTACTCTGCAAGATGTGTGGAGGTATGAGTTGGTTAAATAGGGTCTCTCTACCTGCAGCGATTCAGCATTTGATCCGAGCTCTAAAAAGCTTTGGCAATTTTCTCAGATTATTGTGAAATCTGTCAAATCAAAACACTTCCCAGCTCAGGCCATCCTCCTTGAGACAAGAAGAGGTCTCGTCATTTATATTCTTCACAAGTAGCTTCCCTGTAACCATGCATGACTACCGTCAATGACCTGCAATGAATTTGGTTGGTCCCAGAGCATTCAAAGCAATTATGTTATTTCACTTCAGGTTATGAAGGGATTTTAAGATGAAAAGTCATCGCTCCCTTCACTTAAACCCTTTTCAATAACGGCAGAACATCAAGCAGTCTTGCTGGCTTATACGAGTCTTTTGCAAACCTCAAGACAGGCTGAGCAATTTTGGGAAGAGCTTATTGAGATAATATGCACCAGAATATCATAGAATTGCACAGTCAAGGTTCTGCAGCACAGAAATGGGACCGTCGGCCCACTATACCCATGCAGAGTAACGTCCTATTGTATATTAAAAAATGACACAAATGCTGGAGTAACGCAGTGGGTCAGGCAGAATCTCGGAGAATATGGATAGGTGATGTTTCGAGTCGGGATCTTTCTTCAGACACTAAATTGGTTCCAAACTGAAACGTCATCTGTCCAAGTTCTCCAGATATGCTGCCTGACCGGCTGAGTTACTCTAATACTTTGTGTTCTTTGTTTATGCTTGCAGTTCCCTGTTTGCATTCTTTTATATTAATCCCAGTTACTGACGCATATTCTGAGTCCACCATGCTCTGTTAATGCAAATGCTCATCTAGATACTAAAATATTGCGTACGTTCCTGTCTCCACCATCTACTCGTGCTGTGTATTCTAGATCCCACCTCCGATCCTCTCTGAACCTACGCTGTAGTTTTAGACATTTCTGCAGTAGGGAAGCTCTATCTCTGTCCATCTTCATTTGGAATAACTCTCAGGTCCCCCCAAATCTCCTCTGCTCCAAGGAAAACTACGTCTTTTCAGCCATTCCCCATAACGGGTGGCACAGTGGTGCAACTGTAGAACTTCTGCCTTACAGCAGCAGAGGCCCGGGTTTGATCCTGACTATGGGTGCTGCCTGTATGGAGTTTATACGTTCTCCCCGTGACAACATGGGTTTACTCCAGGTGCTCCGGTTTCCACAATCAGACACAATACCCCAGATGTGGATAAACAATATTTTATTAAGTTGTACCATAACTTTCCTGCTCTTCTACACTCTGTCCAAGCTAATGAAAGCAAGTATCCTGCATGCCTTCTTCGCCACCTTATTTTTGTGTGCTTGCCTCATCTTCCCAACATGCATCACCTTGCACTTCTCAGGATTAAATTCCATTTGCCACTACTCTGTCCATTTTACTGAGTGATTAACTATCAATAGCCTGCAACTATCCACACCACAACCAACAAATACAATTTTGTTCCATCCGTAAAACTACGCCTGCATCCAAATTGTTAAAGCATATAACAAACAGTAAGTCTTTTGCTAACCTAAAGACAGGCTGAGCAATTTAGGGAAGGGATTATTGAGATAATATGCACTTCAGAATGTCTTCGAATCGCAGTCAGATTTCTGCAACACAGTAATGGATCTGTCAGCACACTACATCCATGCAGAGTAACAAGTTCTCTTGGATATTAAGAAATGCCACTAAGTACTTGAGTAACTCAGCATCAACCTCTTGGGCTGCCTAATCAGCGAGTTAAGAAGAGTGGCTTCGAGCTTCAAGCTCGAGGGCACACGCCTGGAAAGTCTCGAGCTGGATCGACCGTCAGCGTTGAAACCTCGAGCTGGATCAACCATCTGCACACACACAAACACAACGCATAGGCGCGGGTCAGGGAAAGCGGGGGAGCGCTGTCTGCACGATGAAGAGGAAGGTAAACGGCTGCTACAGTGTACGGTAAGTCCTTTAGGGAGCGCGGAGGGGGGTGGGGGGGAGGGAGAGAAGGGGAGAGAAGGAGTGGAGACACTTTTAAGAAGTATAATAAAGTTTAGCGGGCAATTTACATTACCAGTAAGTTTTCCTTAGTCCTGAAAACTCCAAGGAGTCAATCAAAATGCCCGGTCAGTGAAGGAGATTGCCTACGGCTGCCCTCAACTGCCTACAACCACATAGCGACCCCACTCCACTGCACAACGAGTCAAAAAGAACCATGCCGACCAAATTTTACTCGCAGAAAATATTTCAACATGCTGAAAAATGTTCCGTGACCTAGCTGAGGCCACGAGTATTCGGGAACTTCTCTCGAGCATGAAGGAGAGTTCCAGCGACCACGTGTCGACCATGCTGCGAGTTTGAAGGTCGAAGACACTCTTCTAAACTCGCAGATTAGGTTGCCCAAGTGGGACAGCCCCTTAATACACCACTGGAATTAGATTTCTAATGACAAAAAAAACCCTCCACCGTTATCCACAGCTTTCAATAACCCAGCAGTTTTTAACCCAACTTGCCATGGAAACCCATTTGTACCAGTTTCTCCCATGGGACCTTGGGTCATCTATGTAGCCTACATTAACGACACTGTCCTCATCAAATACATTTGTTACTTCTTCAAAACTTCAACCAAGTTAGCCAGACAAAACTTATGAAAACAAAGGCGATTTCTGATTACCCCGACCCTGCAGGGGTACAAGTATGGAACGTCCGTACAGCTTAAAGCAACATGCCTCAAAGTACAGGATTTTAGAAGTTTTTAAAAAAGTAATTGTGTTCACAAATTATATTTTTAGAATTAACTAAATATTATGCAACAACTACTGAAGCATATTGAGCCTCTTGAAGCTTATCTAGAAACTGATTTGTCAGCCAAGGAATTCAGGTGCACTATTCAAAGTTTACTGGTGGTTCCAATGTGCTATCAAGCCAAACAACATCGTTCATCCAACCTGGTTGACTGAAGAAGTTATCTCACTTAGAAAAATATCCAATTAACGTTTATCATCACTCATTGATTAAAAAAAAAATTCACTCATTTATGCAGGGTTTTCGTGACACTCATTTTAAATTTGCCTTTTACTCATTTAAACCTCTGTCCCCCAAGCTGAATGTAATGGCTTCAGCTGCTTGACTACCCTGAGGCAATACATTTTTCTCCATTTTCCCACTGGTAACTGGTACCTTCCTCAAAATTGAATGCAGTTCATTTAGTTTAAATGTAAGTTCCATAACTGCTCTGGTGTGATTTGATTTAATGCCCTCGAGCTTTTGCCAGTTCTCTGATTTACTCACTCTCAGGCTCACGTGCAACTGTTGCCTATTTACACCTCACCATCAATTGTTATTATGAAATGCCTGGGGGCATTTTGTTTTGTTATAAGTACAATATACATGCAGACAAACAGTCTTCATTGTGGATGTAATAAATTGGAAGCATCCATACCAAAGTCAAGATTTTGGACAAAGCATTGGTTCATGGAGAAACAATGAGAAACACAGAAAGATAATGGGCAAGTGTAAACAGATTCCTGGTTAACTGACTATAAAGCATTAGCAATATGGTGCAGACAAAGCAGCTTGATCAGATCTTAACTGCCCTTTGAGTTTGTTCCAGCTATCACCCTCTTTGATAGCCCTTTGATAGCTCTTTGTTCCAGCTATCACCCTCTTAAGGGCCTGTCCCACTTAGACGATTTTTTTGGGCAACAGCCGGAAAATAGGCTGTCACCACATGGTCATGACGCCTGTATTGTCGTGAGTTGTCTCCTCAAGCGTCGTATATATTTTCATGTCGCCACTGGATTTTGAAATGTTCAAAACCTTTCGGCGGCAGTGGACTTGATGTTGCCTGTCTTCTCCTGTCATAGGTGCTGTCGTAAGTTGTCGTAGGTTGTCACCAGGATGACGCCAGGTGACATTGGTTGTCGCCGGGTGATGACCTCAGTGAATTCCATTGGCAACAACCTACATCATCCGGCGACGGTACCGGCATCAATAGAAGTCTTCAGTTGTCTTGATTTGTCGCCGACAGGGTCGTAGCTTGTCGTCGACTAGGTGACAGCTTGTTGTAGACATTGTCGTAGAGTGGGTCCATTTCGGCATCCCGCTACGACTGTGACTGTTGCCAGCAGTCGCCTATAAAATCGCCTAAGTGGGACAGGCCCTTAACACTTATTTGCAACCTCGACAAACTTGTTGTCCTTTTCTTCAATCTGTTGAAGAGTCCCAAACCTGACCTATTAACTGCAGATGCTGCTTGACCTGCTGAGTTTTTCCAGGATTTTCTGTCTTTATTTATTTTCCTATCTCCCTGTGCGTATTGCTCAAAACCAAAGGACGTACCTTTAGAAAGGAGATGAGAAGGGATTTCTTTAGTCAGAGGGTGGTGAATCTGTGGAATTAATTGCCAAGACAACTGTGGAAGCTGTCATTGGGTATTTTTAAAGTGGAGATTGGCAGATTCCTGATGAGTAAGAGTGTCAGGGGTAATGGGAAAAACGCAGGAGCATGGGGCTGAGAGGGAAAGATAGATCAGCCATGATTGAATGGTGGAGTAGACCTGATGGGCTGAATGGCCCAATTCTGCTCCTATGTCTTATGAACTTGCAGCCTAAATTAAGCTAGTTTTGTGAGTGTAACAGGTTACATTACCTTTTGTCTCTTCAACCTTTAAACATTTGGCAAACAATAAATGCCGTAGTTTGTTCCGTGAAATCACTTTTTGCTTTACCACATACTGGTAAGTTTCATGTCTAAAGTTACAGTAGAAAGCAACTCTTACATTTTAAAAGGCCGATTAGCTTTCCAAAGAAGAATGGCTATTAACTATTTGTGTACTTGGAGCTTCAATAACATAACCGTATTGCTTTCTGTATTATGCAACTGGCCATCAGTTTTTCTGGAGTGAACTGGGATATCACCCCAAGAATATTTGATGTCTTGACGGAAATTCAATCAGGCCCATTTGGTTGGGAATTGCTTTCAAATCCTGACGTTATATCTGCTTTCTACTCAGAGAAATATATCCTGTAATTCCTAGATCAGCACAGATTTCTCAGCACAGTGCTGGGATACGTCTCCAGCAATTATTTATCCTCCTCCTCACAAGCCCTCTTCCCTCCAATGCACCAACCCTGCACTCCCAAACCAGATCTATGGCCTAACAGGAGACAAAGTGCTGGAATAACTTAGTGGGTCAGGCAGCATCTCTGGAGATCATGGCTAGGTGACATTTTGGGTTGGAAGAAGGGGTCCTGATCCAAAACATCAGCCTGAAAAATCGACCCGACCCGAAACCTCACATTTCCATGTTCATCCAGAGATGCTACCTGATCCGTTGAGTTACTCCAGCACTTCTGTTATTTTTTAGACTCAAGACTTTAGAGATGCAGCATGAAAACAGGCCCTTCGACCCACTGCATCCTCTCTGACCAGCGATCATCCTGTACACTAGCACGATCCTACAAACTAGGGACAATTTGCAATTTACAGAAGCAAATTGACTTAAAAAACCTGTATGCCTTTGGATTGTGGGAGGAACCCGGAGGACCCAGTGAAAACCCACCCTTAGCTAAGTGATACTTTCAACATAATCTTTGCTTTCAACAGTGGGCCAACGTTGGCAGCTTGCCACTGAGCTCATCCACCACAAGCATTAGAGCGCACAAACACTGTTAGGTCGTAGAAACAAGAAACTGCAGATGCTGGTTCACAAAAGAAATCAGAATGCTGGAGTAGCTCAGCAGTTCAGGAAGCATCACAGGAGAACATGGATAGGCAACGTTTCAAGTCAGGACCCTTCTTCCGACTGCAACCGCAGTTGCTGCAATCTGAAGAAGATCCCAACATGAAACATTGCATATCCCTGTTCTCCTGAGATGCTGCCTGACCAGTTAAGCTACTCCAGCACTCTGTGCCCACTTTTAGGTAATGGTGCTGTTCTCTACGGCAGTGCACGACAGCAGAAAAAAAGCACAGATTCTGGAAATCTGAGATAAAATAGACAATGCTGAAAAAGATGGTCATCAGGCAGCTGTCAGGAGAGAGCAAACATCATCAGTGCCAAGTCCGAGCAAATAGTGACTGCATTCCCATGACATGCGGTTGACAAGTAATAATGTTTGCAAACATCCTCATTAAAAACTTATAGATCACTTATTCTCTGCATCCAGCATAATACACTGAGTTACAATAGTCCATTGACTCTGGTCTCTTTTAACTGTGTTCCCTTTCGATTGAATCCACAAACTGTACCATTGCCATACATAAAACTTCACCACCATCTTCTCCAGACTTTCCTTGCCTTTGTTATCTTCTGGTCTTCAGCTCTTCAGGCTCTATGCTGCACATAACAGCCCCACACTAATCCCATCCAAGATTCTCCCACAACCCGTCATATCTCAAGACCTTCTTCAAAACCTATTGCTTTGGCCAAGCTTCTGAGCACCTCGCCCTAAATGTTGCACAATCCGTTGATTCTGTTTCTCCTTCGTGAAAGATTTCATGTTCCTTCCTGTGGTGAGGGCACTGCGGCAGTACAATTACCAAATGACAATAACTTTACAGGAAAGCAAACGGTTCGCAGCAGATTAAGTCATCCTGGAGTTTGACAAAGAGCCAACGGGTATGTGCAGTCTTTATGACTGAGTTACCTTTGCTCCAGAAATTCACAGAGTTCCTCATCAGTAGTTCCTGCACCAAAACAGATGGTGCACTTAAAAACCTGAATACTATCCACCAAGAATTGATCCTTCATTTTCAGTACAAGGGTACATGCATCGAGATAAATCATTCACCAGCAACAGGGCCTCAATGTTCACGTTACAAGTTGTCATCTTGAAAGAAACTTAATATTATTCTTTTTCCTCCAACCCAACAGACTACATAAACTGGTGCTAGTTTGAATTCTGACCTTTGAAACACAAGGGAGAATAAAGTAGTTATGCCATAACTGGTCTTAAATGAAGACAGCAAGCAAGCACTGTAGTATTGACCTTCAAAATTCAATAAGCAAACTAATGCATCATCCTTCAAGCACTAAATCGGGCACGTCTTCAGCATTTATAAAAATTCACGTACAATATGGCTGAGATATTAAGATTAATCCTATTCTATTCACAAGACGCAGGAGTAACTACAGTATGAACTACGATTTGATCTCTCCAGGGCAGCCAATAAAGACTTCCTTCTGGAGACAAATTCCTTATGTGGGTCAAGGGTTAGATCTGACAGCAGAATAGTAACTAGCCCAGCATCAATAATTGAAAGCAGAAGATTGCATCTTTGTGAAGTAATTCCATCTAACCTCTTGGAAGCCTTGATCATGTGGACCAAAGCAACTAATAGATTTACTAACTTCAACCTTGCCTTTGAGGTTATTCATTCTGGACATGACAGACGTGGATTTATTCCCAATTTGTTTCTTGCTTTCAAATTAAAAATAAATTATTGGCAGAAATAAATTAACTTACAGGTTAGTGATTGGCAAAACTTTTATGACTTGCCATCTTTCTGCTCTCTCCACACTCACAGAAGAGAGAACCTTAGAAACTGATGGCACAGAGAGACCACTCATGTTATTTTTAAAATGTGGTCTCTGTTCTTTCATATTTTAAAAGGGTCGATACCCCAACAACATGTTGACAAAAATACTTTTTTACCTCATCTTCCCATCTATGTTGGGTACAGACAACACTACCGAGGGGAATAGATACTTTCTCATCAACCTCTGCAGGCCCCTCATAACTTTATATGCCTTATTAATATCTTCTTCATACAATTCAAATCAATAGAGCAAAAAAACCCCACTTCAAATAGTCTCACCTCCTGATCGTAGTTCTCCTGATTTGGAAACATCTTTTAAATCTCCTCCAAACCCTCTGTAGTTCCATCACAACTTTCTTATAGTGGGTGATGAGAACTGTACATGTTCTGGCCGAACTAATACTTTAGTTAAATCTTAGAGCAGGACGGCAGTATGTTGCGCAGTGGTAGAATTGCTGCCTTACAACACCAGAGACTCTGGTTCGATCTTGACTATGGATGCTGTCTGTACAGAGTTTGTACAGTCTCCCTGTGACTGTGTGGGCTTTCTCCGGGTTCTCTGGCTCCTCACTCATTCCAAACTTTTGCAGGTTTGCAGGTTAATTGGCTTCTATATATTGTCCATGACGTGTAGGATGGAAGGAGTGTATGGGTGATTGCCGTTCAGCATGGACCCGATGGCAGAAGGGCCTGTTCTCATGCAGCTTCTCTAAACTAAGCATGGCTTCCCTGCTTGAAAGAAACAATTAACTGCGGATACTGGTTCATACCCTGCTCTCCAACTCGACTATAAAAAACAATATTCCATCAATCTTAACTACTTTCACGGAAGAGAAAGATAGCGGAGTCAAGAGATATGGGGAGAAGGCAGGAATGGGGCACTGATTAGGGATGATCAGCCATGATCACAGTGAATGGCGGTGCTGGGTCGAAGGGCCGAATGGCCTACTTCTGCACCTATTATCTACTGTCTATTGATTTTTGGCCATGCACTCCAAGATACCTTTGTTCCTTAGAACTCCTTAATATCATTTATCTTCTATTCACTTGCCTTGCCTTGTTTGCCTTCTCTAAGTACAATCCAGTTCTTTGAATGCCATTGTTACTTTTGACCCCCTCCTATTCCTTTACTATCAACAACACTGTGTGTTCAGGTATCACTGGCAATGTAGGGTCCTTAATTAAATTTTAATTGTGGTTCCAAATGAATTATGTACATCACAGAAATCAAGGGGGCAAATATTGCACCCTGCAGAATCCCAGTCTTTACAATCCTCCAGTCACTAAACAGTGTCCTGTCACCGAGCTAAACAGTGCTTCCAGAAGAGAAGATCAACTGATTTAACGAAAGAAAACTCAAAATCACAAAAGGACACCTTTCATCAGTGTGTCAAAAACATAGATTTGTTCACGTGTGTCCAAAGCACTTCATAAAAAACTGGCTGTGCTCATGCTAAAAGTAATTGCTCCCAAAATGTGAAAGCTATATCTTCAGTAAGCTCTGGATATTTGCAAAGAGGAACAGACTGCACTGTGCTCAAAGAAAATCAAGATTCCAATATTTGAAGACAAAAAATCATAAAACCCATTAATTATTTTAAATTATTAAGGATTGTTGCATGCAATTTGAGTGCCCTGGAGAGGAAAAGACTACAAAAAGTAGTAAACACTGCCCAGTCCATCATCGGCTCTGACCTTCCTTCCATCGAGGGGATTTATCGCAGTCGCTGCCTCAAAAAGGCTGGCAGCATCATCAAGGACCCACACCACCCTGGCCATACACTCATCTCCCTGCTACCTTCGGGTAGAAGGTACAGGAGCCTGAAGACTGCAACAACCCGGTTTGGGAATAGCTACTTCCCCACAGCCGTCAGGCTATTAAACTTGGCTCGGAACTCTGAACATTAATATCCCTCCATCTGTTATTTGCACTTTATTAATTTATGTGTATTTGTTGCAGCATCTCTGGAGAAAAATAATTGGTGATGTTTCAGGTCAAAACCCTTCCCCAGACCCAACACATCACCTATTATTTTTCTCCAGAGATGCTGAGTTACTACAGCATTTTGTGCGCATCTTCGGCACAAACCAGCATCCGCAGTTCCTTTCTGCACACGTTGTATCCCAGAGTACTTAAGGAAGTAGCCCCAGAATTAGTGGATGCATTAGTGATACATTTTCAAAACTCTTTAGATTCTGGAGTAGTTCCTGAGGATTGGAGGGTAGCTAATGTAATCCCACTTTTTAAAAAAGGAGGGAGAGAGAAAACGGGGAATTACAGACCAGTTAGTCTAACATCGGTAGTGGGGAAAATGCTAGAGTCAGTTATTAAAGATGGGATAACAGCACATTTGGAAAGTGGTGAAATCATTGGACAAAGTCAGCATGGATTTATAAAAGGTAAATCATGTCTGATGAGTCTTATAGAATTTTTCGAGGATGTAACTAGTAGAGTGGATAAGGGAGAACCAGTGGATGTGTTATATCTGGACTTTCAGAAGGCTTTCGACAAGGTCCCACATAGGAGATTCGTATGCAAACTTAAAGCACATAGGTTCAGTATTGATGTGGATAGAGAACTGGCTGGCAGACAGGAAACAAAGAGTAGGAGTAAATGGGTCCTTTTCAGAATTTCAGGCAGTGACTAGTGGGGTGGTGCAAGGCTCAGTGCTGGGACCCCAGCTACTTACACTATATATTAATGACAAGACAAAGTGGGACCCGTTGGGTCCCATGTTCACACGGGAGGGCTGGTCCCCCGACGCAATATTCCCCCTCTCCACCAATTCCAATATTGGTGGCCAGTTGGGGGGGGGGGGGGGTGCTTTTCTGGAGCGGTGGTATGGATGTTGTTGGTTGCAGGGACTACTGGTCTCCAGAGGGCTAGTAAGGACATTGTGGGCCAAATGGATTCTTGGGGTGGCAGCTCAGTCCCTCACGCATGATGCGCTGGCAACTCACTCATGGCTGGTGGGCTGGCAGTTGACTCATGGTTATTCCTTGAAATTCCATTTCAAGCAGAGTGCAAGGCCACCAAATTCAAATTCATTTTCCTACCATTTCAAGCAGGGTGCAAGGCCACCAAATTCAAGTGCAGTTTCTTACCTCTTCTGCAGGGTGCAAGGCCACAAAATTCAAGTGCAATTTCATACCACTCCAAGCAGGGTGCAAGGGCACCAAATTCAAAAGCAGTTTCATACCATTTCAAAGAGGGTGCAAGGCCACCAAATTCAAGTGCAATTTCATACCACTCCAAGCAGGGTTCAAGGCCACCAAATTCAAGAGCAGTTTCATACCATTTCATGCAGGGTGTAAGGCCACCACATTCAAATGCAGTTTCATACCATTTCAAGCATGGTAAAACCACACAAAATACCACACTCACAATTCAGTGTGTTCAGTTGATTCACACCTCAGATAGAGTCATGACCTCTCCCTCCCCCATCATGCAGAGACTGAGCCACACCCACACTTCCGGGTTTTATAATCCCTCCCCCTCCCACCAGAAAAGATGTGGCCTTCATGGCGTGATTCAAAGGAGAGAGATTCTCAACATTTTAGACACTAATAACACTTTTATTATTAATTGATGGGAATAAAAAACAAGGCTGCTGTGCTCATGCTAAAAGTAATTGCTCCCAAAATGTGAAAGCTATATCTTCAGTAAGCTCTGGATATTTGCAAAGAGGAACAGACTGCTCAAAGAAAATCAAGATTCCAATATTTGAAGACAAAAAATCATAAAACCCATTAATTATTTTAAATTATTAAGGATTGTTGCATGCAATTTGAGTGCCCTGGAGAGGAAAAGACTACAAAAAGTAGTAAACACTGCCCAGTCCATCATCGGCTCTGACCTTCCTTCCATCGACGGGAATTATCGCAGTCGCTGCCTCAAAAAGGCTGGCAGCATCATCAAGGACCCACACCACCCTGGCCATACACTCATCTCCCTGCTACCTTCGGGTAGAAGGTACAGGAGCCTGAAGACTGCAACAACCCGGTTTAGGAATAGCTACTTCCCCACAGCCATCAGGCTATTAAACTTGGCTCGGAATTCTGAACATTAATATCCCTCCATCTGTTATTTGCACTTTATTAATTTATGTGTATTTGTTGCAGCATCTCTGGAGAAAAATAATTGGTGATGTTTCAGGTCAAAACCCTTCCCCAGACCCAACACATCACCTATTATTTTTCTCCAGAGATGCTGAGTTACTACAGCATTTTGTGCGCATCTTCGGCACAAACCAGCATCCGCAGTTCCTTTCTGCACACGTTGTATCCCAGAGTACTTAAGGAAGTAGCCCCAGAATTAGTGGATGCATTAGTGATACATTTTCAAAACTCTTTAGATTCTGGAGTAGTTCCTGAGGATTGGAGGGTAGCAAATGTAATCCCACTTTTTAAAAAAGGAGGGAGAGAGAAAACGGGGAATTACAGACCAGTTAGTCTAACATCGGTAGTGGGGAAAATGCTAGAGTCAGTTATTAAAGATGGGATAACAGCACATTTGGAAAGTGGTGAAATCATTGGACAAAGTCAGCATGGATTTATAAAAGGTAAATCATGTCTGATGAGTCTTATAGAATTTTTCGAGGATGTAACTAGTAGAGTGGATAAGGGAGAACCAGTGGATGTGTTATATCTGGACTTTCAGAAGGCTTTTGACAAGGTCCCACATAGGAGATTCGTATGCAAACTTAAAGCACATAGGTTCAGTATTGATGTGGATAGAGAACTGGCTGGCAGACAGGAAACAAAGAGTAGGAGTAAATGGGTCCTTTTCAGAATTTCAGGCAGTGACTAGTGGGGTGGTGCAAGGCTCAGTGCTGGGACCCCAGCTACTTACACTATATATTAATGACAAGACAAAGTGGGACCCATTGGGTCCCATGTTCACACGGGAGGGCTGGTCCCCCGACGCAATATTCCCCCTCTCCACCAATTCCAATATTGGTGGCCAGTTGGGGGGGGGGGGGGGTGCTTTTCTGGAGCGGTGGTATGGATGTTGTTGGTTGCAGGGACTACTGGTCTCCAGAGGGCTAGTAAGGACATTGTGGGCCAAATGGATTCTTGGGGTGGCAGCTCAGTCCCTCACGCATGATGCGCTGGCAACTCACTCATGGCTGGTGCGCTGGCAGTTGACTCACGGTTATTCCTTGAAATTCCATTTCAAGCAGAGTGCAAGGCCACCAAATTCAAATTCATTTTCCTACCATTTCAAGCAGGGTGCAAGGCCACCAAATTCAAGTGCAGCTTCTTACCTCTTCTGCAGGGTGCAAGGCCACAAAATTCAAGTGCAATTTCATACCACTCCAAGCAGGGTGCAAGGGCACCAAATTCAAAAGCAGTTTCATACCATTTCAAAGAGGGTGCAAGGCCACCAAATTCAAGTGCAATTTCATACCACTCCAAGCAGGGTTCAAGGCCACCAAATTCAAGAGCAGTTTTATACCATTTCAAAGAGGGTGCAAGGCCACCAAATTCAAGTGCAGTTTCATACCTTTTCAAGGAGGGTGCAACGACACCGCATTCAAATGCAGTTTCATACCATTTCATGCAGGGTGCAACAACACCACATTCAAATGCAGTTTCATACCATTTCATGCAGGGTGCAAGGCCACCACATTCAAATGCAGTTTCATACCATTTCAAGCATGGTAAAACCACACAAAATACCACACTCACAATTCAGTGTGTTCAGTTGATTCACACCTCAGATAGAGTCATGACCTCTCCCTCCCCCATCATGCAGAGACTGAGCCACACCCACACTTCCGGGTTTTATAATCCCTCCCCCTCCCACCAGAAAAGATGTGGCCTTCATGGCGTGATTCAAAGGAGAGAGATTCTCAACATTTTAGACACTAATAACACTTTTATTATTAATTGATGGGAATAATCCTCCGCACCTGATGAGTGGAGGGGGACTGAGTAAGATGGCCAAAAATCACAACCATAAGTGGAGCATTTTATCTAAAATCAATATAGTGCAAACAGGAAGTTGTCAAATTTAGCCAAACAGCTATTTGCAGAGCATTTCCAATTCAACCAAATCTCCCCCCCCCCCAAATAGCCATTTGCAGTGTAGTTCCACTTCAACCCCAAATCCCCACACAAACCGCCATTTGCAGTGCATTTCCGCTTCAACCCAAAACCCCACCCAAACAGCCATTTGCAGTGCATTTCCGCTTCAACCCAAAACCCCACCCACACAGCCATTTGCAGTACATTTCTACTTCAACCCAAAACCCCACCCAAACAGCCATTTGCAGTACATTTCTACTTCAACCCAAAACCCCACCCAAACAGCCATTTGCAGCGTATTTTTTCTTCAAACCAACCATATTTTCATTTTCAAACCACATTAAGGTTGAGTAGACATGTGTTTAGTGCTATTCAGAGAGACGTGACCCTCTGGCTTCCTCCATCTTGCAGAGATTGAGTGAGGCACACCACTTCCGGGTTTTATAGTCCCTCCCCCCTCCCACCAGCAGGGGCAACAGCAAGAATGGCAAAACATTTAAAAACATTAATATCTCCCTGATTTTTAATTGAAGGGAAAAATTTGCAGATGACACCAAGCTGGAGGGCAGTGTTAGCTGTGAGGAGGATGCTAGGAGGCTGCAAGGTGACTTGGATAGGTTGGGTGAGTGGGCAAATGCATGGCAAATGCAGTATAATGTGGATAAATGTGAGATTATCCACTTTGGTGGCAAGAGCAGGAAAGTAGACTATAATGTGAATGGTGGCCGATTCGGAAAAGGGGAGATACAACGAGTCCTGGGTGTCATGGTACACCAGTCATTTAAAGTAGGCATGCAGGTGCAGCAGGCAGTGAAGAAAGTGAATGGTATGTTAGCATTCATAGCAAAAGGGTTTGAGTATAAGAGCAGGGAGGTTCTACTGCAGTTGTATAGGGCATTGGTGAGACCACACCTGAAGTATTCCATACAGTTTTGGTCCCCTAATCTGAGGAAAGACATTCTTCCCATAGAGGGAGTACAGAGAAGGTTCACCAGACTGATTCCTGGGATGGCAGTGACAAGGCGGAATTGTCTTATGACTTACAAAAGGGGGTTTGAGGGAACTCACAATGAGGGATAAAAGGTGAGAAGATAAGTAGATTGGGGAAGAGAACATATTTGGAGAATTAAATATTTAGGTGTGGAGAGCGTCTTTGGGTATAATCGGATTAAAGAATAAGTTATTTAAGTGTTTAAAGAAAGAACAGCAGATGCTGCTGAATCAAAGGTGGACAAAAATGTTGGAGAAACTCAGCGGGTGAACAGGATTTACAACTTTTTATTGATACAGGACAGGCTGTTGTGCCCACCCTCTTGAGAGTGGGGGGAAGCCACCTACAGGCCCTGGGCAATTAACTAATTATGTATGGACAGCAATTAACCCATGTCTTGCCAGATCTGCATTCCCAGGTTAGAGCAGCAGTGCGAAAAAAAAAAAACCAGTGAGCACAGGGATGAGTCCGTAAAGGGTACAAGATGACTATGTGCTGGGACAGGAAGAATTTGAGACTGTGTTGAAAGGAACAACCAAGTGCTACCAAAAGCATAAACTGCCGTGAAGATTAAAGATTGAAGATCTTCGTCTTTGAATACATTTGATTGACTGTGAAGAGTTTGTGGAAACAAGAAAGGACAATGAGCTATTGATCCTCCTTTTATTCTGGGGTGGCCCACATGGACTGGACTTTCTTCAGAATGGCAAACTTGCGGACTAACCCATATTTAAAGGTTAGAGTCAAACAAGATTGGAGTCAAACATGACAAGCGCTGCAAAGATACCCTGACTACAGACAGTAAGAGATCTGCAAAAGGCTAGTTAAATCTACCTGGTTTTGCCACAACCAAGGCACTGGTGTCTTTTTGGGAAACAGTATGTTTGTGACAGGGCATTGTTATGTTGCATATGCAGTTCCACACAAGAGAAACATAAACCAGTTACACCAGCACATGAGGAGTTCCAAGCAAAGCCTAACGAAGGCTGAGCAATTTGTTATGATCCTCTTCCTGTCCTGTGGTAGTATTATGGTGTCATGGGGACTAATTAGAATGGCCTTAGATTTTATCCTAGCAGAGAAAGGAGGGACAATAATAGGTTGAGAATGTTGTACTATTAATTTGCCTGATGAGATGCTTATGGTCTTTCGTATGTACTCAGCAAGGACTGTAGTTAAGTTATTATCAAGATTTTGATAAAAGGGTGGAATAAGGCGAAATTATGTTAAAAATAAGAAAAACTTACAGCTTATATTTAGTCTCAAATTAGGCTTTTCTCCAGTAGAATACTACAAAAAGACAAGTCAGGTTACTGTGTATTGAGATAATGAATGACTTTAAAATGCATCTAGTATTTGACGAGAAAAGAAGCCGAGGGTAATCTCAGTAAGGGGTACTGGGACAAATGTCCGATGTTTATGAGGGAGGAGGTGACGAGAGAGGAAGTTAGATTGATCCCAGTAAGGGGCAATGAGAAATGGCTGAAGCCTTTGATGTGACGAGACCACGCAGGCACATCCTGTAGTGATCTTTATTCTCTGTACCTCTGACCAGGACTAATGTCAGTGGAATGTGTTAAGGTGACAAAAAAAAAACACTATATAATACGACGTAATTCTGTTGTTCAGAAAAGTGGGCTAAGGGGTGTGAAATGACTGTATTGCTCACTTGAATAGATTTCCTGCTCACTTCCATCGGCCGATAATAAGTAAAGTTTTGAACTGGTCTACCAAACCGTTTGTGTGTTGTCAGTTTATAAAGAAGCAAACCTGTTTAGTTGTGTTATAAAAGTAACTTTTTTCAGCAGGACTTTCATATGAAGAAAGACTGGATCGACTCGGCTTGTACTCGCTAGAATTTATCAGATTGAGGGGGGATCTTATAGAAACTTACAAAATTCTTAAGGGGTTGGACAGGCTATATGCAGGAAGATTGTACCTGATGTTGGGGAAGTCCAGAACATGGGGTCACAGTTTAAGGATAAGGGGGAAGTCTTTTAGGTCTGAGATGAAGAAAAAAAATTCACACAAAGGGTGGTGAATCTGTGGAATTCTCTGCCACAGAAAGTAGTTGAGGCCAGTTCATTGGCTATATTTAAGAGGGAGTTAGATGTGGCCCTTGTGGTAAAGGGATCAGGGGGTATGGAGAGAAGGCAGGTACAGGATACTGAGTTGGATGATCAGCCATGATCATATTGAATGGTGGTGCAGGCTCGAAGGGCCGAATGGTCTACTCCTGCACCTATTTTCTATGTTTCTATGCTTCTATGACATGGATGGGGAAGTGGCTAATTATCAGAACAACAAAGGAGGGAGCAATGAGCCATTTTCAGATGGTCTTTTGGTAACGCATGGGGGCCCCACAGGGATCAAATTCTGACGTCTCACTATTTATAACCTACATTTCTGACTTAGATGAAAGGACCAGATGCACTGAAGCCAAATTTGCTTATCGTGCAAAGACAGGTGGGTTAACAAGTTGTCAGGAGGACACAATGAGTAGGTTATGAAATAAAAATTGCTCAAAATGAATGGATAATACATTGGCAAATAGAGGATATAAACATGTAAGGTTATCTACTTTGGAAAGAACAATACAAAAATCAAATTATTGCCATTCTGAGTCTGCAAAGGAATGTTTAATTTTAGAGTGAACTAGATCAAGTGCAGACCCATTGGATCTGCCCCCCAATGCATGCTCCCTCAACACAACCCGTTCCCCCAAAGCAATATTGCCCCACTCACGCATAGCCCCCAACTGCGCAGGCGTGGCTCATTTCTCCTCATCCCCCAGCACTACCTCCTCCTCACCCTCCCTCTTCAATCCCTAGAGGGAGGGGGGTAGAGAGGGAGGGGGGTAGAGAGGTAGGGTAGAGGGAGGGGGGTAGAGATGGAGAGTGTCAGAGAGGGAGGGGAGGGAGAGGGGTAAAGTAGGGGGGGGAGAGACGTGGTGACTACCCTGCCTACCCCTTCCTCCTCATTTCCCTCATCCTCCTCCCCTCACTCCCATTCCCTGGTCCAGCACCTACCCAGGTCATAGAGCAGCGCCAGGGCCTGGAACTCGGCCTGGTACTTGGGTCTGCCCTGGCTGCAGACTGCAGCCGTCAGATCGGCCACTGCCTGGGCTCCAGTCCAGATCCCAACTCATCTCTGGGCTCATCCCTGACCCCGGACCCAGGCTCGTCCTTGGTTTCAGCGGCGTCTTCTTTCTCGGCCCGGGTCACGGCTCCATCCCAAACCACAGCCCTCACTCCAGCTCCAGCACCAGTCTCAACTCCAGCCCAGGCACAGGCCCCAGGCTTGGCCCACGGCACCGCCCTCCCCAATGGGCGTTGGCAACAGCTGCCACTCCTTGTTCATCGCGAGTGCTGGAATTCCTCCCGGAGTGTCTCGTTCTGCCTTGTGAGTGCATTGTGACGTCATTCGAATTTTTTTTCCCAAGGTGGGTGAGTTTTTAACTGTTTTTAAATTTTCACGGATCAATAACTTTGGAAATATAGGTGGAAATGTGACGGGAAGATGTTTATTGCCTCCACGGGAAAAATGTGAGTAGGATGTGTGAAAATGGGAAGGCTATGGCCTAGCGTTTGGAAGAAAATAGGAATTAATCAGATTGACACACACGCATAGACAAACAAGACAAAGTCTTTTAGTTATCTAGCGATGTTGCACTGTTCAGATTAAGATGACAAAAAATTCCTTCCCTCAGGGAGTCATTAATCTTTTGAATTCTCTACCTAAGAGCACTGTGGAGATGGAGCCATTGAAAATGTTAAAAGTGGAGGCCTACACCCATTTTAACTGCAAGAGATTGAAGGGGCATGCAGAGATTGCCTGCAAATGGTGTGAGGCCGAGAATGAATCAACCATGATCTTATTGAATGGCTGAACTGGTTTGAGTGGATAACAGGCCTATTCCTGCTCCAAACTGCATCAGTTCACATAGTTTAATGCAGCCAGCTCATTGTTAATCTCTTCTGTGGTGCAGGACTCCATATATCAATCACTCTGCAATGACCCCATTGGGGTCAAATTGTGAGCCATCATTCATATTTATGGTACGGTAAGATACTAGCTCTTGCACTGCTCTAGTAAATCAACCTGGTAACTTCCAGATTTATCTCAGGAATATTGTTAAGGATTGCCTTTTATATCCTGAATTGACAAAAATTATTTATTTCAAATGAAGAAAGCAAATTTAAGTTGTTAGCTCAGCCAAATAACATTTCAGCGTACAATCTAGACATATTTGCATCTCCTGAAAATTTAGACCTCCGTGCTCCAAACTTCTCTTTACTGATGTTGATTGCTTTTAATATTTTCTGTCTTCTTTCAAAATACCACAGCACTTACTTTCATCTCTATTTTTGTTTAATATAAAGAAGTCAGCATGAATTGAGATTCAATGCAAATTAAAACGTCGTTCTTTCTTATTGTACTCTGGATACAGCACCACAGCAGTTCCTGAATCACAATTGGTGACTGAGGTTTGGTCCTGATCTCATGTGTCATGTGGTACTGTGTTTTTTTCATTATCCCTGTGGCCGTGTGGGATTCCCCCATCTGCCTCAGTTTCTTCTCACATCCCAAAGACATGCTCATCAGTAAATTAATCAGTTTGGACCCTGCAAACTACCTGTGGTGTAGGTGGATGGAAGAAAAATCAGGGAGTAGAGTTGTTGCCCTAGAGCACCAGAGACAGGTTAAATCCTGACTGCAGGTGCTGTCTATATTTAGTTTGTACGTTCTCTTGGCATTCAGCATCCACCTTCCTGCGTTTTGTAGCCATTGGAGAGAGAGAGTCGCTTTCCACCACTGCCAATTGTTGTTTTGCCGTGCTCACTGTTCTTGGTCCACCTTTTGCCCTGTTCGTGGAATTACATCAGTTCCGATTTCTTTGTATCAGCAAACAGAATTGCTAGGAATGGAAAAAAAAATACGGCTGCTGGCCAGAATGGATCCAGGGCGCGCTGAGCAAAAAAAAAAACGACTGCGGGCCGGATGCTTGTGGAAATAAAAATGCCTGTGGGCCGGATGATTTTGAGTTATGGGCCGTATTCGGCCCGTGGGCCATAGGTTCCCAATCCCTGAAACATAGAAAATAGGTGCAGGAGGAGGCCATTCGGCCCTTCAAGCCAGCACCGCCATTCATTGTGATCATGGCTGATCTAGTTGTAACTGCCCACAGAATGGTAACTCACTCATGCCCAGAAGAACAGGCAAGAGTCAAATCTGGTCTTCAACAAAGTGTCTGAAATCGTGACCTTGTTAAGGAGTGGAAATTATTTCAGCCGATGGAGAAAGCGTAGATTGTGTTACATGGTTAGTTATCACTGCTTGATTTACAAAAGTGCTCTCAAGTGTGAAATAACCAGCATCAGCCTCCCAGCTGGTTTCAGATGAAGCTGCATCTCTATTGAGCGCCTACCATTATACAGATGACCTTTGCTGGATCATGGTCATTGCTGAATCTGTCATTATCCACTTCATTTAAAACAAAGACTGCAGAGGAGCTGATTGCTCAAGGTTCCGGATTAGAACAAAAGTTCGTAACCGAAGTAAAATTGGTCAACAATCATTTCACTTAATTTTCTACAGGTAACGACAAACAAATTGCCTTTCAGAATGTAGAAATAAGGAAATTCATATTCTGGTTTAAAATAGCACACAAAACGTTGGAGTAATTCAACAGGTTAGGCAGCATCTCTGGAGACATGTTGGTGACATTTTGGGTTGGGACCCTTCTTCAGACTCAACCCAAAGCCCGACCCAAAACATCGCCTATTCATGTTCTCCACATTTGCCGCCTCTCTCGCCAAGTTACTCCAGCACTTTTTTTAAAAACTGAATTTCAGTCTTAAACCTTAAAGTTAATAAATGCTGAAAGACAGCCTCTAATGGCATGACATGCAACAATTCCAGTGAACATGCAGTTGGATTGAAGGTCAGAAGCTCAGAAAATCCACTCAAGATATTGTATCAATTAACATCCATATTTTGGGATGCCTGTAAGAATTTCATCACGGACATACAAGTCCTTCATTATCATACAGATCGCACACCTGGTTGTGCATTTACTGCTAAGTATCCAGGTATGGCAGGAATACTAGGCACCATGCATTGCTGTTCAAAGGGATGCTAATAGGACAAATCAGATTAGATACAAGTTCTTCTCAGCTAGATGCAAGACATATGCCATTCACAGTGTTGTGAGGAAAGGTCACTGACCAACAATTCTGTTTTTTCTCTTCACCAGTGCTGCTAAGTCTGTGTGAACACCCACGGAGTATGCCTAGCATTGTCCATTATATTTAGCATCACACATTCCATGATATGTCCTCATCTATAACCCTCAACACACATTCACTGCTGGGTGAACAACACGAGTTATGATTCAGACCAACACAATTGAAATTCTTTCTGGAAATTAATCCCAGGCAGTGCTAATGTATTTTTAGTAGGCTGGCCTTGAAAGGGACAGAACTGAATACATGAAATTCTTGCACCAATTTTTTTTTCTTTTTTTAATAGCAAGCATCAACACACTCAGAAACAGACAAAAATAGGTTCACCCGCTCTGCATTTGTTTGGGCAATTTTAGCTTTCCGTAATTTTAGCAAAATCAGCTTTCCGCAGACAAATATCTTGCCCGGTGTATTTCACGATCTATAGAAACAGAGAAAATAGACAAAATGCAATTCACTTTAGCCTATCGTTTGGTCCCTTCCAGACTTGATTTAAAAAAAATATTAAATCCATAGCCATCAACAGCCTTTCTGTGTCTCGCGAATTTCATTTTGGAACATAGGTGTTTTGAAGAAATAATATTCACCTGCTGATGAAATGTGTAGGAAGGAACTGCAGATGCTGGTTTAAACCGAAGATAGACTCAAACAGCTGGAGTAACTCAGCAGGACAGGCAGCAACTCTGCAGAGAAGGAATGGGTGATGTTTCGGGTCGAGACCCTTCCTCAGACTAGTCAGGGGAGAGTCTCGACCCAAAACACACCCATTCCTTCTCTCCAGAGATGCTGCCTGTCCCGCTGAGTTACTCCAGCTTTTTGTATCTATATTCACCTGATGTTTTCCACTGTTACTGCCCAACCTGCTGAGTACTTCTAGAATTTTGTGTAGGAAGAGGAATAGCAAACAATTCAGTCATTTGAAACTGAACTGCCATTCATTAGATCTCGAATGATCTGAATGCTTATTCAATCTAACTGTTTCAACACTCTTACTTGACAACAAGTAAAAATCTTTATTTGAAAGTTTAGAATTGGCCCGCGCTCAACAGATTTTTGAATGAAGGATTTCCATATTCTCTGTACTGCTCCTCACATTATTCCTGAATGGACTAATAAGATTTTGATGTGACGTCCCATCTTTTCTCACCGGAACCAAAGAAAGCCAGTTTACTTCTCTCTTTCCCGGCACCTCCTCCAATTAATTTATAATTATATCACCTCTCAACCTCTAAGCTTAAGGGAAATCTCTTCTGTACAACCCATCCATATGACAATTCCACTAACTGCCAAAGTGTACTAAAACACATTGCCTGAAACTGTTCAAATATCTGTCCGACTCATAAAATGAATCAAGAATTTGGTGAAACAAATTTTGAAACTGAAACAGAAAACAACTCTGACTGTTGCTTGTGGAATGCATTCTTATGGACCTTATAGAAACATATACAATTCTTAAGCGGTTGGACAGGGTAGATGCAGGAAAAATGTTCCAGGTGTTGGGGGAGTCCAGAACCAAGGGTCACAGTTTCATAATAAAGGTAGGCCATTTTGGACTGAGATGGGGAAAAACTTTTTCACCCAGAGAGTTGCGAATCTGTGGAATTCGCTGCCACAGACGGCAGTGGAGGCCAATTCACTGGATGTATTCAAGAGAGAGTTAGATATAGCTCTCAGGGCTAATGGAATCAAGGGATATGGGGAGAAAGCAGGTACAAGGTACTGGTTTTGGATGATCAGTCATGATCATATTGAATGGCGGTGCTGGCTCAAAGAGCTGAATGGCCCACTCCTGCACCCATTTTCTATGTTTCTACATTCATTTTATGAATGCTCAAATCCCATCCTGATGCCCACATTGATCTTGATTAAGAAAGAACTGCAGATGCTGGTAAAATCTAAAGTAGACACAAAAGCTGGAGTAACTCAACAGGTGAAGCAGCATCTGGAGAGAAGGAATTGGCGAAGTTTCGGGCCGAGACCCTTCTTCAGACCGATGTTAGGGGTGGGACAAAGCAAGAATGTAGGCGGAGACAGAAAGACTAGCGGGAGAATTGGGAAGGGGGAGGGGATGGAGAGAGAAAGCAAGGGCTACCTAAAGTTAGAGAAGTCAATTACTTCGCATTGCTCTTCCTGGAAATACAAATTCAGCCAAAAGTCTCTACGCTATAGATCTACTGCTACTAACGATTGAGCTCTTGGTCAAGGACGGGTTGTTAGTCCCTCATATGTCTATTTTGAATTTACAGGAAATGACATTGAGGTACTCAAAGATACAAATAATTTTATTCCAGGCTGATTTGTCTGCTGCAGTATTTGTCAAAGCCGTCCCAATGGGAAAGTGGTTCAATTTCTACCACATCACTGTTTTCCCAGCAAACCATCCAAATGCTGTGTTTGGACAGTCCAGTCAGGCACTGATTGATGGCCAGCAGAGCAGGTTTTAGAAAATTAATACTGATATCTTAAAAACATCCAAGGATGCAATAAAACATGACCTAATCCACTGACTATCAGGCTCAGAACAGCTCAAGCAAAGGATCAACATGGAGGCGAGCGGTAGAGCTGCTGCCTTACAGCGCCAAAGACTCTGGTTTGATCCTGACTACGGGGTTTGTACGTTCTCCTTGTGACCACGTGGGATTTCTCTGGGTGCTCCGGCTTCCACCCACACTCCAAAGATGTACAGGTTTGTTGGTTAATTGGCTTTGGTAAAATTCTAATTTGTCACTAGTATGCAGCATAGTGCTAGTGCATGGAGTGATTGCTGGTCAGAGTGGACCCGGTGGGCTGAAGGGCCTGTTTCCATGCTGTATCTCAATAGGATAAAGTCAAAAGTGACAGCCTGCAGGTTTGAAAGAGACAGCAGAAACTCAGCTTGAATTAGACATTGCCTGTTTGAAGTAAGCCACAAAAATAATTAATTTTCAAAGAATATTCCACAGCAAAGCTGCAAGATGACTTCAAATATCCTCAGGCAAATAGCTGTTTTGAGGTTAATAACCTTGACGGAATGAGGCTGTATAAGCAGGCCAAAAGCATCAAAATAATACCAAGCCCTGGAGAAATGTCAGCACATCTATTTACATAGAGTCATGGAGTCGTACAGCGTGGAAGCTGGTCCTTTGGCCCAACTTGCCCATGCAGGCCAACATGCCTCATTTAAACTAGTCCAAACCTGCCTGTGTTTGGCCCATTTCCCTCTAAACCTATCCTATCCGCATACCTGTCCAAATTTTGTTAAAGATTGTGATAGTACCTGCCTCAACTACCACCCCCTGCAGCTTGTTCCATATACTTAAAGGCCTGTCCCACCATCATGCAACTCTAGGCGATGAACGCGATCGAACTAGAAGCGGCGGCCGCGCGGAGGTCGGGTGATCCCCTGTACAGGGCCGGTCCCGCCAGCATGCACCTGCATGCGGTAAGCGCAACCAAACCGGCAGTAGGGGCCGCGCGGAGTTCGGGTGAGTGGCGCAACGCGGCGCAAAGTGAGGCGAACTTGGAGCGAAGTCCAAGGTAAGTTCGCCAGGACAGAGAGGGGCACACAGAGAGGGGCACCGAGACACACACACACACACAGGGCCACGGAGCCACACACATAGAGGGTCATGGAGGCACCTACTGAGAGGGTCACGGAGGCACGATGTCGGGGCGGTGTGTAAATGTCGAGGCGACTGCGAGCCGACAAGCCGTTGCCGCGCGGGATTTTTGGACATAGTCGGTTTTTCGGAGCCCCGCGCGGTGTCGGGACGAACTCCGCACAATTCCACACGGCTCCGGCGATCGAAGTGGGACCGGCCCCGCGACGCCGGACGGCTCAAACGACCACGTTAGGTCGCGCTAATCGCATAGAGTTGCATGCTGGTGGGACAGGTCCTTTACCAACCTTCTGTGTAAAAAAAGTTGCTCTGCAGGTTCCTACAAAATCTTTCCCCCCTCACCTTAAACCTATATTTTAGTTCAGTTTAGTTTAGAAACAGGCCCTCTGGCCCATGCCAACCAGCGATTTCCGTATATTAACATTATCCTACACACACTAGGGGCAATTTTTACATATACCAAGCCAATTAACCTACAAACCTGTATGGCTTTGTAGTGTGGGATCAAACCCAATATCTCTGAGAAAACTCATTCACCCCGTGCAGGTCACGGGGTGAATGTACAAACTTCGTACAGACAGCACCTATAGTCGGGATCGAACCCGGGTCTCTGGCGCTGCAATCTACCGCTGCGCCATCGTGCCGCCCTTGATTCTTATCTTCATGACATGGGATAAAATGAGCATTTGAATACTGAAACACTAATTACAGATCAGCATCACCTGGATCATCAAGTGCCTTCAAACTGCTGAGGAGTAATCCAAACACACGTCTGCTACAAGTTAGAATAATTTGTAGAATACAACTCATGTTACTTTCTGGGCTTTATGCCATCTGGTGAGATGCCTTCCTGTTTAGATTATGAGATGTGAAGTGAAAGATTGTTCATGGATGGGAAGTGACACATCAGTAGCCTCAAAAGTAAAAATTCAAGAATGGTTTTATTTGGAAATTAAATATTTTTGATCTGTAAAATGTACTTCATATCTGTTGGATTATTACATAAAATTAATTGGTCCGATGTCTTTCAATCATTTTTTTTCAGGCAAGGAAACCCGAGGGACTAATCTTTATGTGACTAGTTCACCCCTCAGTCTAAGTTACTGTTAAGGGATGAAGAAAGCTCACGAATAGAAGCCAGCTTAATGTCACATTCTCAGGGGATCTAACGTTAAGGGTTGAATAGAGGCCATATGTGATGGCTAAGGTTCCTTTTTAGATGCCTGCTATAGGTGGTAACCACTGACCACACTGTAGTATTTTCCTCCCACAACCCATTTTGAAGCTCTGCTAATGAGCTCCATTGCCCTAATGAAGATCAATGGGGAGATGGTGAAATAGTCCATGTAACTCAGTGGGTCAAGTAGTACCTCTGGAGGTGATGTTTTGCGCCAGGATCCTTCTTCAGACTTTACAGTATGTCCTTATGTGTAAGCCAGCATCTACAGTTCCTTGTGTCTACAAAATATCTTCGAGTTCTGAAACTGATGACGAGACATTTGTAGTTTTGAATCCAAAGTTGATCTATTAACAATCTGTTAATTTCCCTGCAGAACCTCCAGGGTATTCTTCCTATCAAGTGTTGCTTTAATGCATCAGAACCATGTGCAGAATCTTGACTGTCTAAATATTGACCAGAGATCAACAAATGTATCAGCCAGGACCAAGGAAGTGTTTTCATAACAGAGCAAACAAATTGCTTGATATAATCAATAACTGCTCTTGCACATTCTAACACAGCAGACAGAACAAATATAGAAATACCATTTGTACAGCAGTCCTTGAAATGCCATATTGTACTAATCACGTCATATTATACTCCTGATAAGGAATGTTTTACACATCTTTTAGATCATGTATAAGATTATGAGAGCAAGTAACAAGGCAAATGCACAAGTTAAAATACTTTTACCCACAGTATGCAAAAATCAAGAACCAGAGGGCGTAAGTTTAAGGTGTGGGGGAAAAGATTTAAAACAAACCTGAGGGGCAACTTCTTCACACAAAGGGTGGTAGATATATGGAACAAACCACCTGAGGAGGTAGTTGAGGCAGCTATGATCATAACGTTTAAAAAACATTTGGACAGGTCTTGTGTAGATAGGGTATGTTTGTCAGAGTGGGCAAGTTGGGCCGAAGGGCCCATTCATGTGCTGTACTGTGTGTTCTATGTGTGCCATCTGCCTTCTTCACCTTGTGTGGATAGATGGTGTTGCCACTTTCAGGGAAGTATGTATTTCTGCTTCTTGGTCTCTGTTCCACCACACGCCTGGGCCCTGACATTCACTGTGTATGTCCTGCCCTAGCTTAACTTCCCAAAAATACATTGCTTCACTCTTTCCTAACTTTAATTAAATGCTGAAAAGATTACTGGTCCTAGCCCTCTGGTTCCAGAGTCTCCCACGAGTGGAAACATCCTCCCTACATCCACTCTACCCAGGCCTTTCATTATTCAGTAAGTTTCAATAAGATCCACCCTCATCCTTCATTCTGCTTTTCTCGCAATAGGTTATTCTGTATAGTTAGTTAAGCTACATTATACGAGGATAGAGATAGACAAATTGATTTTGTTCTGGAAGAATAGTGGACCCACAGAACAGTGTGTGGAGTAATGCAATGAACAATGAATGTTTCTCCACTTCCGATGAGTTCAGATGGTTTCAGGGAACCAGTCTTCCCTAAAGCACCGGGTGAGTATAAGGATCGTCAAAGAGGAATTGTTTGCACTTAGTCAAAGGAGTTGGATGGGAAGTTTTCTGAATATACTTTTTATCAAATTTCCTGTGGGATATTTAGCTCTCCCACAGGAGAATGTGATCTCTGGTGGCAGGGAATGTTTAATCATGGATCTTTGCAGCATCAATAACCTGCTTGTCGCAGGTGGATCAGCATTTGTGGACATAGCCCAAACCGCCCCGTAAACTAACCTCTCTTGTATTAATTCCATCTACACTTCACACTGCCTCGGCAAGGTCACCAGCATAATCAAGGACCACTCACACCCCGGTCACTCTCTCTTCTCCTCTCTCCCGTCAAGCAAGAGGTACAGAAGTTTGAAAACGCACACCTTCAGATTCAGGGACAGTCTTTTTCCACTGTTATCAGGCAACTGGTAACAAAGTTCCTCCTTTGTGAGGAACTACTCTCCTCACAAAGTAGAGAGCAGTCTTCTCCTCCCATCTAACTCATTGGGGTAATTTGAAGTATCTTTAATTGGACTTTATCTTGCATTAAACATTATACTCTTTATCCTGTATATCTACACTGTGGATGCTTGATTGTAATCATGTATAGTCTTTGCGTTGACTGGATAGCACACAACAAAAAAATTTCCATTGTATCTAGGTACAAATGACAACAATAGACTCAACATTGAGTTAGTTTAGTTAAATTATGCAAGGATAGAGATAGACATACTTGCTTTGGTCTGTCATATTTACATGGTCATAAATATATTCAGTTTGGTATCTGGTGTTGGCCATCTTTCAAGCAAAATTTGTCGTATTACCATATAGAGACTGTACCACAAACCAGCCCTGAGGCTAAAACAGCAAGATATCAATCTTGGTGAAGAATTCTTATTAAACTGTCATACTAAATCAAGAAATTACTCAAAATTATGTGGCGAAGTTCATCCCTACAAAAAAAAGATTACAAATTGGATTTTAATTGACTTGAGAAATGAGTACAAGATAAACAAATGCACTGCTCAGGTTTTTAATGGCCATCTTGGGACATGACCACAATGATAAACTATTTCACTATTGGCTTTAGCAAGATTTCATCTGAAATTACACTGCACCATTTGGCACTCCACCACCAGCGGAGAAAGAAACTCATGAAAATCAGGGGGAAAAAACCTCAAAATGTATGGCAGGTACTACTGCAGCATTCAAGAAGCATTTGGATAGGTATGGGGTAGCTCCTACATGGCTAGGGCACGTTTAGAGGGATATGGGACAAATGCAGGCAGGTGGGACTAGTGTAGATGGGACATGTCACTCTGTGTGGACAAGTTGGACCGAAGGACCTGTTTCCGTGCAGTATGACTCTACGAGGAGGATGATCATTAATTGAACTGCACAGATATATGGAATAGCATGACTATAGAATGGAATATAAATAATCAATAGCCAGAGAGATCTGCTGCTGCCCTGGTTTTGCTGGCCTTCTCTCGCCTCCAGATAACCCCCCCCACCACCACCTCTATCTATGAACCTGAAACGTCATCTATTCCTTTTCTCCAGAAAGGTGATGTGAGTATGCTTGGAGATAAATCCAGCAACAACAAAAATTGACTGTGGGTTCATTTCTCTTCACTCATTCCAGGTATACAGAGCCAAGTTCAAATGTGACATTATACAAGAGCCTTCTCAAGTCAAGCATACAAAACAATGGACACAAAAATTATCCCCAAAATGCAAAACATGCAAATTATCACAATAGTTGCCAACTGGAAAAGACAATCTAGCTATCTGCAACAAAAACAGAGCGCTGGAACGATTCAGTGATGTTGTGGGTTAAACGTTAACTGTTACTCGTGGTGAATGAAGTGTTGCTCATTTGCACTGAGCTTAAAGGTTAGTGACAGATTAACCAGGAGGAACATGGTCACTGCTTACAGAGATTTGTTACAGACCAATTAACAATAATTTCATGGCCAGTAATTCTAGCCCGGTGTGAAAGATAATAAGCTGGTTTTAAGTAGCATGTATGTTTTTGGCAATAGTATCTCTCTGTAGTTAAATTGCTTTGACTTTTGGCCTTTTGTACCCATTCCCCTGTAATTGCTTGACAATGATCAACAGCACCCTCCTCGAGCATATAAGTGGTGGAAGTCTTAATCTTAACGTTTTAAAATTAGACAAAATTAAGGAAAGGATGTGAAGAGCTGGAGACCAGGATCAATCAGATTCAGATTCAATTTTAATTGTCATTGTCAGTGTACAGTACAGAGACAACGAAATGCATTTAGCATCTCCCTGGAAGAGCGACACAGCAAATGATTTGAATAAATAACAATAAGTGACCGTGCTGGGTCCAAATGCGGCGATCAAGTTCACTGCTTCCTAACTGCCACACTTGGACATTGAAGTCATGAATATACTGGTTACCAAGGTGGACCTCCCCACAGGTCCTTTAACAAATCCCAAGCAATAGATTAGCTCACTTCAGTCCATTTTATTTCCCGTTTAGAAAGCTTCATCAGACTAGGAATGGCCAACCAATATTTGTTTAGTTTAAACAACCTATGCTTAAAATAAAATTGTTATAAAATATCATCTAAAATCAGCAAGGACCCAAAACCATTGAGGAACAATATTCAATGGTACTTTTATTCTCATTTGTGCAAAGTGCGTCATTATCAAAACTCGGGCTTGATTCAGCTGCTGGTGCAATTTGCAAGTTGTAAGATGGTGGAAAACTCGCTGCCTCTCATGCCATGCTGTGTTTCTTTGGGACGTGGAGCAATGGGCGAGGTGACTGCAAGATGTCTCAAGCACCAGAAGCGACAGCCTGTGTGTTGTTCCCACCTTGTCTGCTCTCTCTGGCTCCACGTTGCGTGCAGGACTACCTCTTATGCTGCCTTTCAGGAAGAGCTGTATTTATAGAAACATAGAAACATAGAAAATAGGTGCAGGAGTAGGCCATTCGGCCCTTCGAGCCTGCACCGCCATTCAATGTGATCATGGCTGATCATCCAACTCAGTATCCCGTACCTGCCTTCTCTCCATACCCCCTGATCCCTTTAGCCACAAGTGCCACATCTAACGCCCTCTTAAATATAGCCAATGAACTGGCCTCAACTACCTTCTGTGGCAGAGAATTCCAGAGACTCACCACTCTCTGTGTAAAGAATGTTTTCCTCATTTCGGTCCTAAAGGAATTCCCCCTTATCCTTAGACTGTGACCCCTTGTTCTGGACTCCCCCAACATCGGGAACAATCTTCCAGCATCTAGCTTGTCCAACCCCTTAAGAATTTTGTAGGTTTCTATAAGATCCCCCCTCAATCTTCTAAATTCCATCGAGTACAAACCGAGTCTATCCAATCTTTCCTCATATGAAAGTCCTGACATCCCAGGAATCAGTCTGGTGAATCTTCTCTGTACCCCCTCTATGGCAAGGATGTCTTTCCTCAGATTTGGAGACCAAAACTGTACGCAGTACTCCAGGTGTGGCCTCACCAAAACCCTGTACAACTGCAGTAGAACCTCCCTGCTCCTATACTCAAATCCTTTCGCTATGAATGCTAACATACCATTTGCTTTCTTCACTGCCTGCTGCACCTGCATGCCTACTTTCAATGACTGGTGTACCATGACACCCAGGTCTCGTTGCATCTCCCCCTTACCTAATCTGCCACCATTCAGATAATAGTCTACCCTCATGTTTTTGCCACCAAAGTGGATAACCTCACATTTATCCACATTGTACTGCATCTGCCATGCATCTGCCCATTCACTCAGCCTATCCAAATCACCCTGCAATAACTGTTCAATAACTGTAATCCTCCGCTGCCTGATACAAATGACAGAGCATTCAAATGGGATTCCACAATTTGTCCAGCAGACAAGTTTCTATAGTCAAGCAGCATCATCCATGGCTAAGATTGGACCCATCACTTTTCAACATGCTCGTTAGAGTCAACTAACTCTATAAATATATGTATAAAATCATGAGAGGAATAGATCAGGCACATAATCTATTGCCAAGAGTAGGGGAATCGAGGACCAGAGGACATAGGTTCAAGGTGAAGGGGAAAAGATTTAATAGGAATCTGAGGGGTAACTTCTTCACACAAAGGGTGGTGGGTGTATGGAACAAGCTGCCAGAGGAGATAGTTGAGGCTGGGACTATCCCAATGTTTAAGAAACAGTTAGATAAGTACATGGACAGGACAGGTTTGGAGGCATATGGACCAAGTGCAGGCAGATGGTACTTGTGTAGCTGGGACATGTTGGCCAGTATGGGCAAGTTGGGCCTAAGTGCCTGTTGCAACACTGTATCCCTCTATGACTCTATCTCTTTACATCAGCCAAAATTAAAGACATGAAAAACCGGAGATGAGGTGAACTATGTGATTGTCCATTATAACCCAAGCCATTGCTACACCCAATAAGGAATTTGAGGAATTACAGTGATACTTCCCACAGAGAGAGGGGGAGAGAGAGAGATGGGGGTGAGGGGGGAGAGAGAGAGAGGGCGAGTGAATGAGAAAGAGAGGGAAAAAAATAGGCCCCTTGGCCCACGGTGTTCATGCTGACCATCCATTACGCATGTTTTATTCACCCCACAACCCCATCAACTCTCCCAAGATCCTATTCCTCCTCTTCCCCCCCCTCTGAAAACGTAGGGCAATTTAGATGCCAATTAAATACCAATTAAACTTGGCAAGTATGCACCAATCATCAACGACCCATTGATGGGAATCCTTCACTTAACCATTATTGCCTTGCTATATATCAGTTTAATTGCAACCTCTGAAAGCCCCTGCACAGTTTATCTTCAGTATAAGCATAGGAGGATGATCTTAAGACGTGCTTAAACTCAGGAGGGCAATAGATTGGGGGGGACGTATAGAGTCTCTTGTTTTGCCCAGAGTAGGGGAATCAAGAACTGGAGGACATATGTTTAAGGTGAAAGTGCTAAGATTTTATTGGAATCTGACAGGCAACCTTTTCACACAAAAGGCTGCATGGATTGAGCTATCGGAGGAGATAGTTGAGGCAGGAACTTTTAAGAAGCAATTAGACAGGTACATGAAAGGACGGATTTAGAGGGATATGGGCCAAACGCTTGCAGGTGGGACGTGTTGTTCGGTGTGTGCAAGTTGGGCTGAAGGGGCTGTTTCCACACTGTATGACTCTTTGGCTGAATGAAGAGATGATTCTAGTTTGTAGCCTTCCAGTGACTGTGATATAATTACCAAGAGTACTGTGACAGCAAATTAATGATTGATGCCAAATTGCAAAAGCAACACTTAGGCACAATTCTTCCATTAAATCTCAGCAAATCTAAAATGGTAACTAATCAACTAACAACTTGATTTCATTCCAAATTATATTATAATTAACCTCATTTGACTTGGAATTAAGAGACGTTTTAATTCTCCTGTGGATAAACGAACGAGACTATACACTAAGATCAGGTTATTAGCAATTGATACACTATTGATTATTATTGTCTGTTATATTTTACTTTTATATATCTGTGATACTGAAGTACGGCAAAAATGCAGATTTTCCTAATTTTAATTTTGGATTGTATATTTTTACTCTTTTGCTTGGTATTATTAACGGCGAACAGAAAATCTAAGTTTTTGTAGACCAAATCATGGGCATTATTGGCTGTTGCTGTGTACCCAATAGACCTCAGAACATGATGTGCAGAGGTATCTTGGGTTCAAAATCAATAACTCCCTGAAAATGGCAACACAGTAGATAAAGTGTACATAAGGCATTTGGTATGCTTGCTTTCATAGGTCGAGATAATGAGTATATGAGTCAGGAAGTCATGAAGCAGCTTTATAGGACTTTGGTTAGACCCCATTTGAAGTATTATGTGCAGATCTGGTTGCCCCATTGTCGAAAGGATGTGGAGGCTTTGGAAAGAAGTGCAGAGAAGTTTACTATACTGATACCTGGATTAGGGAGAGCTACAGGGAGAGGTTGGACAGACTTGCATTGTTCACGCTGGAACGTCGGAGGTTGCAGGGAGCCCTGATAGAAGTATATAAAATAAGAGCCATAAGAGGTAGTCAGAATCATTTTCCCAGGATGGGGGAAAAAAATACTAGAGGGCAAAGCTTTAAGGTGTGAGGGGCAAAGAT
Source organism: Raja brachyura (assembly GCA_963514005.1). The sequence goes on from OY740789.1 coordinate 58,059,397, forward strand.
TAAAGAAGATATGCCAGACAAGTTTTACTTCACACAGAAGGTAATAAGTGTCCGGAACGCACTGATGGTTGAAGAAGATACTTAGTGGTATTTAAAATACTTTTGGATAGATATGTGGATATGCAAGGAATGGAGGGATATGGGTTATGTGCCGGTAGATATATGTGATGGTCTTGGCATCATGTTTGCCACAGACATTGAGGTTGATGAGCCTGTTCTTGTGCTGCACTGTTCTAGGGTGATGTTCAATGTACCAAGGGTTTCGGCCCAAAACATTGCCTATTTCCTTTGCTCCATAGATGCTGCCGCACCCGCTGAGTTTCTCCAGCACTTTTCTCTACCTTCAATTTTCCAGCATCTGCAGTTTCTTCTTAAACATCTTTTGCTTTGCAGTTCTCCTAACAATCTGATCTTTCTGCCCTTGACAATTGACAGCTTAATATCAAATTACATTTAATTGATTGTTGTGAGGCCATGGATTGAGATCAGGAATAAAAAAAAGTATCTCCTGTAGTCATCAGACATGTTCAGCCACATGTTTTGACATGATTGGGACCTGTTCCACTTGTAAAAGAGTGGCAACCAATTCTCCAAATGTGCTGGCACACTCAATTTCTCAAAATCAAAATGGTACGAAATATCCAGTGAGAACTAAATCACATGTTATAGGCTGTGAAAATGAAGTTAATAAATCCATTGGTGAATATAGTAGAACAGTGAAAAGGCACATCTTTCAACACCCCTGAAGTATTCATTGTGCCTAAAATATGACCATTGGTATAAGTGGGCCCGTATGACGCATAGACTACTAGGCAAAGACGAATTTAAAAGCGGTCATTATGGGAAATGGACATGGCATCCAAGTTTTCAGGGCACTTGAGAAATCTTTGTGATGCAAAGTAACAATCTGTATGAACACAGGCATCTTGTGTTTCAAATTTGATTTAAGCATTTTGGAAATAACCTGCTTGTTCCTTTAATACCAAAGCTTGATTTATGCACTGGTATATTTTGGAATAATGTACTCAAATTCACTGCAGATAGCGCAATTGCCTATATGCTTAATTTACGCATTTTGAATTATGTGCTGCTATTCAAGCACGTAACCCCCGCGTAAAATGTGAGGTTTGCCTGTACAATATGTCGATGATCAACAGTGCACCTCGAACATATGGAGCCACAGCCACAATCCAGTGATCATCTTAATTTAGAACCAAGTGAATGGCAACAACGTGATGTCAATTGAGCAACAACATTCTGCGTAACATTAAAATAAAGCCAGGATTAAACATGTGCATCTTTCACGGAAATTGCACATGGTACTTATTTTCATCAAAAAATAATAGGATGGAGAACTGGAGGAAATATATCAATAATGAGACCAGAGAGATTAATCTGTCTGGAAAATATCTATGAAAATGCAATTCTCATTTTGCAAATGAAAGCAATTCCCATCTTTTAACTTCTGCTGTGTAAATAAGTCCTCTATTATACACACACAGGATCCCTTCAAAATGCAGCACTTTGGATCAGAAGGAAATCAGGAACAAGTAGGTAGATCACCGGAATTGGAGATTAAAAAAATACAAATAGCAACGGGTGTCCTCCAGTTAACCTTGGAAGCCTTCGCGGTTGTATAATTTACTTGGATGTTATACTTTGGCCAGGGATCTTAAAGGATCGGGCACTGTTAGATTAGGCTCACTCAGCAATTAAAGATGATAAACATGCTTCAAGCCACCCATCAGCACTACAACAAGAGATTCATGACAAAACACAATACCATCAGAATTGAACGCTTATGATTCTCCGAAGAACAGTTTTGTTCTACCAGTTGCAACACAGCAGAACAGTTCATCGTACGGAGAAAAACATTGCTTGGAATAGTGAGGGTGAAAGTGGAAGATTGAAAATGTGCTCAAAACCACTGACAGTTTCCAATGTTTTCTCTCTCTTGGCACTAATAGCCCTATCCCACTGTACGAGTTCATTCAAGAGTTCTCCCAAGTTTGCCCTGATTCGAACTCGGAGATTTACAGTAATGGCCGCTCATATGTACTCTGGGCTCTCGTGGACATTTTTCAACATGTTGAAAAATCTTTACGAGTTTTCCCGAGCTTACCGCGTTTCCCGGGTACCTGCTGTTAGCGTTACGAGCCGCTAAGAGATTTCCCCGAGCTCCAACGTACCCGCTATGTTCATTCTACGTGCTTACCACAAGTTTGATTTTGTTTTAAACTAGGAAGAGCACTTGAATGAACTCGTACAGTGGGACAGGACTTTAAGCAACTAAAACAATGGATACGAAAAAAAGGAATGTGCTTCTTTTCAGAGATGGTAAAACTCACTTTCAAGATTAATTTTATTTTTGCAGTTCATTCTCAAGATGTAGAAAAAACTACAGATTTCTTTGACCATCTTTGCCTTGGACCAGCGAAAGGACCAGCAAAAGAGGAAGGCAGGCCACTTGTGTCAAATTCACCATGATGTGTGACTTAAGGGGCACTTGTGTGACCCTGCATGTTTGGCTTTGAATACTTCAGTCACTGTAGGCTGTGTGTATTAATTGGATTAAAGTTGGGTTCTTTACTTTTCTTTATCATAAGACGGCAATCACAGTAGTGGGTAACTCCACATGCAGTCTCCATGTGTCCACCAGAGGACTTTCTGCACTACACAAACTAAGTCTCCAATACAACAATCGCCGGTATGAACCAAAATTGATGTGGGGCGAGATTGACTAACCAAAATCCCACACACTAATAACAACACAATTATAGTCACAAATATTGCATAGTATTATAATACGCCTTACAATAGCAAATACAATACTATAAACTAAGATTGCACTTAGAAATGTCAGTGTTTTCTGAAGTGCATTTTGCACTTCACTTCCTGAGTGGCAAATGATTACAAGTCTTATCAAGAGCATTCTGTAATTAACCCATTGCCCAGTTAACTCAGAGACTGCATTCTATGGCCCAGGTGCCACATCAGGAAATTGCTGCCTTTGGTACCCGCCACCCACGCACTCCCGCATACCCATACTTAGCTGATCCAGATGCAGAGTGCCAAGCATATGCTCTGTGGTATCCAATGAGACAATGGTTTGGCCTCAGCATTAACCCAGGCCACAGTTAAACAGTACTGCTCGCAGACAATGCTCTACACCTTCTGATAGCCATCAGAGCCAAAGACATGTTGGACGTAAAAGTGCAGAGTGATTTTTTTAAAAACTTTGTTTAATTGTGTCTAATATTCATCAACATTAAAATATCTATTTTAGTCGACAGTTAAAATACAACTATTGAAAATACCAATAATGATAACTACTGAAAACATCTCAACACATAAATAATTAAAAACAATGAAGCTGTAGTAAAATATTTTTTTAAAAGCAACTTGCTTCCATTTTTCCTATTCATCCAGAACCCTATAATCCTCACCAAAATCAATGGGGGAATGGATTGTTAGTTCAAAGGGCAATCGTCTGGTGTAATGTGGAATTGCAACAAGACACGGCTTCAAAACTGGTGATCATGAGAAACTGACAGGATTCACCATCCACATCTACCTGCAGGTCTGGCACTTCCATGTTTGACAGTCGATGTGTGCATGTCACAGGTTTACTGTTGTTTAATCAGCTAAATGCTGATGATTCCACTGGATGGGCTATAGATTAAGTACACTGTTTGCTTCTGGATGGCATCTCATTCATCTTGGCTGTTGTCGCTCCATCTGTCCAGCATGGAATATAGTCCATCATGCTGCTGGATTGCACATTAAGTGTTTTCATGCTGGATTTGTTCATTACTCAGATTACAATCGTTTCTCCATTCTGTTCTTCCAGGTTTAAATAATAGCTTGGTGATAGACAAAGGTAATTTGAAGACAATAAAGAGTACTTTGTTGTAGAATAAATCATACTAGAGTTTGAAATATGGCTTGTGGCTTTCTTTTTCAGAAGGAATAAGGCAGGTTTTACTGAAAAAAAGAGCTTTACGCGCTGTCTGTGCAGAGTTTGCATATTCTCCCTGTGACCATGTGGGTTCCTCCCACATTCTAAAGACATGCAGGTTTGTAGGTTCATTGGCTTCTGTAAATTGCCCCTAGTGCGTAGGATGCGAAGATGCGATAACATAGTAAGGTGATTGCTGGTCAGCGTGGACCCGATGGGCCGAATAATCTTTTCCCATGCAGTATCTCTAAACTAAACTATGTTTTAAACAAAATCTCCCTTGTTTTGGAGAGTTCCGCAGGGTTGAATTAATTCCACTCTATTTCTTAAATTAATGAGGTCAACAAAAAATACAATCCAATTGCTTTCAATACAAAATTGTTTCGGTGAAAAAACTGATCTCATGTTTCAAGTATTTTTTGGAAGAGATTCCTCAGTCAAAGACTATTCATATCAAAATAATTTAGGTGTCTTCAATGGGTATGATCTGTTGAAATTGGAAGAATCATTCATTCATTCATTCACTCGCTCGCGCAATGCAATTAATTTGAAGTAGCAACATTAACTACAAACCAGCCCACAGAAATCCCTCTGATCTTATTGAAAAGGATTTACTTCACAAAATGAAACATTATTTATATGCATGTTGGTCGGCATGGGCAAGTTGGGCTGCAGGACCCGTTTCCACACTGTATGACTCTATGAAATAATAAGTGCTCATTTTGGAATGGTAAATGACAACTGCATGTGAGGTATCCTTTCATTCAAACTGTCACAGATTCCTGTTCATTTATTCTCGAGTAGCCCAGTTGTTTTCAACTGAGGTGGCTCTAGCATAATTTTTGGCATAAACATTGTGGGCTGAAGGGCCTGTTCTTATGCTGTACTGTTCGATGTGACATTGAGCAAGTTATTATCTATCACCGAGGATTGAATGAAAAGTAAAACAGTACAGAATCTGACATCATTTTTCTATTAATCCTTCATCAATGCTTACATTATGATTGAACACCATATAATGCACATCACCATCCACTCGACAAACTATTTTATATACCAAGGCAACAGGAACCAGTTATTCAACCCAATGAGTGAGATCACAATTCATCAGTGTCCCAACTAAGTTCATAAGTTATCAGAGCAGAAAAATGCCTTCAGCTTATCAAGTCTACACTGCCATTCAATCATGGCTGATCTATCTTTCCTTCTCAATCCCATTCTCTTACCTTCTCCCTATAACCCGACACCTGTACTAATCAACAATCCGCCAATCTCCGACTTTAAAATATCCATTGAAAGCCTCCACAACCTTCTGTGACAATGAATTCCACAGATTCACTACCTTCTGACTAAATAAATCCTTCTCATCTCCTTCATAAAGGTACGTCCTTTTATTTGGAGTCTACGGGCTCTGGTCCTCGACTCGCCCACTAGTGGAAACATCCTCTCACATCCACTGTATCTCCTGCTCCGAAATCCTTGACCTGCTTGTGTACTGAAAACCTGGATTCTTAACTGACCAAACAATTGTGCTCTTTGAGGTTTTTCTTGAAAAAACAATGCATCTTGATTTTTCTCCCAACCGACTGAACTTAGTATTCTGAATTGGTCTCACAAGATAGAAACAGAGGTTCTGCAACCGACTGATAATAAACCACCAAACCTCTTAATCCAAACATGTCAAATTGATACACCCTTCAATATTCAATAGATTTGCGCAAATCACTCTACATCGCTGCGTCATTTGTAAATCTGCATCACTATCCCTCCACGAACACCATTTTCTTCAAATGGACTGCTATTATCAACAATGGGCCATTATGGGTTCCACCCTTCCGGAGGTCATCTGTTACCTGACCTGATTTGTTTTGGCCTTTTCTCGCCTCCAGTTTAATTACCCCCACCTCAACTTTCAGTCTGAAGAAGGGTTCTGACCCAAAATGTCACCTATTCCTTTTCTGCAGAAATGTTGCCTGACCCACTGAGTTACTCCAGCACATTATGTCTATCTTTGCTCTATTCTGAATTCAGTTCTATATTGGGATATGAACAAAGGAAGCATCATTTTGAGGCCCTGTATTCACAATTCTTTAAAGCAAAGAATAATATTGCATTTTTGGCATATTCCACTTGCTGTTACTGATATACCCACACGGAGTGCCCTGGTTCCCTTTCCTACCCAATACTACCTAATCCATCATGATGAAAAAATCCCAGAACATAAAGGCAGCACAGACGTAGAGTTGCTGCCTTGCAGCGCCAGAGATCCGGGTTCGATTGTGACTTCGATTGTACATTCTCCATGTGACCCATGTGGGTTTTCTCCAGGCACTCCGGTTTCCTCCCACATTCCAAAGACATGCTGATTTGTAGGGTAATTGGTTTCTGTAAATTGTAATTTGTCCCTAGTATGTAGGATAGTGCTAGTGTACAGGGTGATCGCTGATCCGCGCAGACTTGGTGGACTAAAGGGCCTGTTTCCCGCTGTATCGTTAAAGTAAAAAAACTAAAGAAAATGCTCCGATTATGCTTTCAAAATTCAAAGTAAATTACCTCAAATGTTCGCACACTGATTTCCATCTGCCACAACTTGCACATGCAATCTGTTGATATTTATTTTACATTTCTGCTTTGAGCCAGAGTATTCTGCATCTCCTACATGCATCATTCATTATTCTTCAGTGAAGCTGCCCGACCCGCTGAGTTACTCCAGCACTTTGTATCGAAAATAAATCTGCATGTTAATTCTGATGCTCCTTTCCCCTGTACTCTGTCACCAATCGTTCAAACTAATACTCAGAGAGTTACCCTCCTGTTTGACAAGTTTTAAATTTTGATCATTTCTGAATCAGAACCATGCTAAATGCTGCACTGAATCCTCTGTGGCCAACATTCACACTCCACAGAGTGCAGAGGGTGGGATGTGTTGTGGCTCATGCCAACATGATGGGCCTCACATAAAATGAAATTCAACCACAGACATGACCCATCCTTTGCAAGTCCATGCAAATTCTCTGGCCAGCCTTGCTCTTGTCAAGTGCCTCATCACACTATGCCTCATGACAGATTCCAGTAGCATCCCCGTAAGCAATGCTAAACCATCAGGTCTGCAGATACTTGTTTACTCCTTCTGCTGATGACTTCAATGACGGAATACATCACCATACTTCAGTGCACAATATTGTATATTTAGACCACAAAATATAGCAGTTGCAATTACACATGCAGAATCTCTGTATTAAGCATCCCTGGCATGGTTTATAAATACTTATATTTTGAGAGGTATAAATAAGTTCTTGCTCTCACTTGTGTATTTCAAGAGTACCCTCGTCCTCACTAATAACCAGTTATGAAAATTTCCACACAACAACAGTATGCACAATTAATTGTTAAATGCATCCCAACTCGCTCTCTTTCCTGACTCATTTACCAATATGTATGCAAAATGCCCCTTGGAAATGTGCAGTGAAGCCTGACCTCAGCCCTCCGTCTACCCACCTCAGGGACTCTGCCATTCTCCGCAGATCTTCATTTTGTTGCTTCAAACGTTCAAGTTTTGCCAGTATCTTGGACAGTTCTCTGCTGGAGCGATCTGGTTGGTCGCTGTCTCGGACTAAATGTCCGCCTATATAGAACAACAAAGTCCCCCAGGCAAGAAGGATCAACATAATCCATCGCCAGGAGCTGGTCCATGGCCGCATCTTCAGCTGGTCAGCTCTCTCTGTACTCCACCGTAGCCGTTCACAGGTCAGAAGCTGGCATGCTTTCGAGATGAATGAGTTTCTGTCTTTCTCTTCCTCAAAGCATTGTGCCAGCAATCAGATTAGCTCCTAGAATTTCTTGTAGCACTCTTTCTTTCCCCAAATATAGCTTTCCCTTGATTTGACAAACAGCAAATTCTCTTATTAAAAGCCTCTCATTTCGACACTCTGCAGAAAGAGAAGAAAAAGAACACTTAATTGGATTAATTATATGACTTGCAGATAATAGTCCACATGAAAGCAATTACATTGAAAGCCGAGGCACTGTTGTATGGAGAAGGGCCAGATCTCTTTACCTAGCCTGAGAAATCCAAAAGGACAAATTTCAGTACATGCAGTTAATTCTAGGGTATGTTGAAAACCATCCCCGGAAAAAAAACATGCATGTACAGACTGACTTGAGCTATGAAGCTGTGAACACATTTGTAAAAACAACAGAGGCTTTTGGAATGAAAGAGAAGGCATTATATTTTAAATGGAACAATAAAATTGAATTGAAAAAGTATTTTTAACTTGGACTTAGTACACAGAAGTAGTACACTGGCAGCAAGGTGGTGCAGTGCCAGAGATCCCGGTTCGATCCGGACTACGGGTGGTGTCTGTACGGAGTTCTTCCTGCGATTGTGTGGGTTTTCCCTTGGTGCTCCTCTTTTCTGCCCATACTCCAAAGACGTACAGGTTTGGAGGTTAATTTCTACACTGTATCTTTAAACTCTAAAGTAAATTAGAGTTGAACACCATTCTAAGACATTATCAAACTCTAATTGTGAAAACCTGAAGGTCAGCCTTTTAAAACGACAAAATCCATTCCGGTTTATTGCCGATCAGACTACAAGCAATCTTCAAAATGATAGAAGATGTCATCAAGAGTGCTTTCAAGGTACACTTACTTGCATTAATATTGCATTTATCAAGAACACTCAATTGCAAACTTCCCCAAAGCCTTGGTCTGGTAATAGATCCAAGAGCTGAATTCCAGAGGTGAAAGGGAGCATACACTCGCCATCGAGGCAGAACTTGAAAGAGTGCAGCATCAAGAAGCCTTGGCACAATAATGGGAATCAAGAGGATAGACACAAAATGCTGGAGCAACTCAGTGGGTCGGGCAGCATCTCTGGAGAAAAGGAATAGATGACTTTTCGGATCAATACCCTTCTTCAGCCTGAGATTCAGGGGAGAGTTATGAAAAGGTGCAGAACAAATCAGAACCAATACCAATGACTCAGGAAAGGTGGAGCCAACAATGGTCTACTGTTGATAATGGAAGAAGTGTTAACAAAGGGATATGAACAGTGAAACTAGCAGGATGTCTAGGATGGGGGTGGGACAGAGAGAGAGGGAATGCAAGGGTTTCTTGGAATAAGAGAAATAAATATTCATACTGCTGGGTTGTAAACTGCTTTAGCAAAATATGAAGTGCTAGCCTCACTCTGACAGTGGGGGAGACCCATGACAGAAAGGTCAGTGTGGGAATGGGAAGGGGAATTAAAGTGTTTCGCAACTAGAAGATCGTATAGGCCAAGGGGAATCAAGCCGAAATCTCCATTGGTTGGAGTCATATCCACACAATTGATGTGGCTGTTGGAGGTTGATTGACTGTAAGATACAGCATGGAAACAGGCCTTTCCACAGTCACCTTTGACCACCCATTCACACGAGGTCTATGTTTCCACACTTTCTCATCCACGCCCAACACAATTTACAGAGGCCAATTAACCTCTTGGGATGTGGGAGGAAACCGGAGAAAGCCTACATGGAGACAGGAACAATGTGCAAACTCCACAGATAGCACCCGAGGTCAGGATCGAACCCTTGTCCAATCATATCCAATCATGTGTATCCAATCTTTGAACTGCGAGCAAATGCAAACCACTTCTCTGTGTTTCCACAACTTTTAAGCAGTTATAATCTTATACATCGTATACAATCTTCCCTCAGCCTTCCTTGCTCCAAGGGGAACAATCCACCTTCACCAGTCAACCTTCAAGTCCTCATCTCCAGTAGGATTCGGGCAAATGATTCCAATTAAGTATCATACCTTGGTCACTGAAGACCAGTGGCCACAACAGTGCATGACCAAGATCTTTGACTCAGCCTTGACATTCACCCTCCAGAATTTGGTAACCGAGAAGCCCCTACACTCCCTCCTAACCCTAATGGGCATCAGCACTCGGCTCCAGTTGTCCCCTGATGTTGTGAATAAAATAACATAAAAACAATTTAATGTAGAATAAGCAAATATTGTGTTTAAAGACCCGAGCTATATGGAATTATAAACAAATTAATATTTACTAATCCAAGAAGAAAGTGAATAATCTGCTAATTAATTAATCCACCTCTGTTCTTCAAACTCCAAATCTTCTACCAGTTTCAAACTGGGTTATTCAAACACTGAGCTTGAAGAATGTTCCAACACACTGTTTTTGAATAATCTCAGACAGATAAAGTTGGTACATCACAGAACGTTGGAAAATCATCATTACCATGATAAGCAGATGACCAAAATGAATACAGCATAATCTTAAATTTGCAAAATAACTTTCAATTAGCCTGCAGGGAATGTAACTTGTAACGCATTTGATGATTGAGGCAAATTACATTGGTTAAGGTGAAGGACTGGGAAAAAATGTTGCAAGCGGCTCTTGGATAAATGTGCTTTATTTGAAGTCTTTAAAGTGCTAGTTTTTTGTTTCTTTGACTTTGTTAAATTGATTTTTAATCATTCTTGAGAGTTTCCATGTGCTGGGTTTGATTGTCAGCTGAACTAAGGAAAGATTATTTAAATTAATTCAAGTTGTGGTTTGAAATTTCTCCAAATGTTTCCAACGTTTACAAAGCAAGTCCGGGTGCTCTGGGACCCTTGCATAAGTTAGATGTTGCGTAAAACGGAAACGGAGGAGCTCCGTTGTGGAGACCACACAGGAGCTCCAATGCGGAGATCATTTGGGAGCTCCGATACAGAGACCATGAGGAAGCTCCAATGCGGAGATCATTTGGGAGCTCCGACACAGAGACCACGAGGAAGCACCAATGCGGAGATCATTTGGGAGCTCCGACACAGAGACCATGAGGAAGCTCCAATGCGGAGATCATTTGGGAGCTCTGATACGGAGGCCACTTGGGAGCACCCATGAGAACAGTTGACTGGCTTGTGGAAACACCCTCTTGCACAGTAGTGCCCTGCTACAGAGACGTTTGACTCAGAAATACATCAGTGGGCTTGAAGAATTGATTACGTGAGTGGGAGTTTACATAAGTGGCCTATCACGTAATCTGGGGTGCCTGTATAAGCACACCACCATGGATGTTCCCAATAAATGGACAGTTCAGAAGGTGCAAAGCTGGGTCTTTTCTGGAACCTTTAGCCATCGTGAAGCACGAAAAGCAGCCGTCAGGTTAAATGTTCCTGTTCATCCACCTTAATGTAATCGATGGGCGTGGATACAACATAACAAAAATGCTCCTCTTTAATGAACATCTATGCCTAAAAAATGCAAGCCCATCGTTTCCAACACAGCTAGGCCATTTAAGATTGTGAATGTTGGAGCAGGAATGGACCCGAATTGTAATTGACAATAAATGCGCCAATCGCTGATGGGACACAACAGCAGTCTCTTTGCCCATGTTCAAGTTCCACGCCCCGACGCCAAGTCATACCTCACCCTCAGGATTGACAAGGTGAACTATTCATACCAGAGGTAATTCTGTAGATAAATGAGTTCAGTCACTAAGAAGCTCATTTAGCTGCCCACCCAGGTGAAGCAGCCCCAGCAGCTCCCAGTCAGCCTCAGAATAGAGTGGATGTGGAGAATAGACTGGATGTGGAGAATAGACTGGATGTGGAGAATAGACTGGATGTGGAGAATAGAGTGAATGTGAAGAGTAGAGTGGATATGGAGCATAGACTGGACGTGGAGAGGATGTTTCCACTCGTGGGAGAGTCTAGGACTAGAGGTCATAGCCTCAGAATTAAAGTTTGATCTTTTACAAGATGGTGTACAATTTTGGTCGCCCAATTATACGAAGGATGTCAATGAAATAGAGAGGGTACAGAGGAGATTTACTAGAATGTTGCCTGGGTTTCAACAGCTAAGTTACAGAGATAGGTTGAATAAGTTAGGTCTTTATTCTCTGGAGCGCAGAAGGTTAAGGGGGGACTACATAGAGGTCTTTAAAATGATGAGAGGGATAGACAGAGTTGATGTGGACAAGCTTTTCCCTTTGAGAATAGGGAAGATTCAAACAAGAGGACATGACTTTAGAATTAAGGGACAGAAGTTTAGGGGTAACATGAGGGGGAACTTATTTACTCAGAGAGTGGTAGCGGTGTGGAATGAGCTTCCAGTGGAAGTGGTGGCGGCAGGTTTGTTAGTATCATTTAAAAATAAATTGGATAAGCATCTGGATGAGAAGGGTATGGAGGGTTATGGTATGAGTGCAGGCAGGTGGGACTAAGGGGAAAAAGTTGTTCGGCACGGACTTGAAGGGCCGAGATGGCCTGTTTCCGTGCTGTAATTGTTATATGGTTTAGGAAGGAGATGAGGAGAATTTTCTTTAGTCAGAGGGTGGTGAATCTGTGGAATTCTTTGCCACAGTTGACATCTTTAAGGCAGAGATAGATAGATTCTTGATTAGTACAGATGTCAGAGGTTATGGGGAGAAGGTAGGAGAATTAGGTTAAGAGGGAGAGATAGATCAGCCATGATTGTATGGCGGAGTAGACTTGATGGGCCAAATGGCCTGATTCTATCCTATCACATGATCACATGACCACCAATCTAAGACCTGCATGGAGAAATTGCTAAACTACAAACATTCAGGCAGATTACCAGACAGAGCAAATGAACATCGAAAGTTTAAAAAGCAATGAGAAGTTTAAAATGAAGCACGACTAAAAAATGTTCATTGAGAAGGGAACTGTAAGCAGCAGAAAAACACATGAATTGTAAAACATATAAAACTCCCTAAAGATTAGAATTTTTTCTGCTTTGTGAACAAAATTCTGATCTTCATTTAGATTTCCTAATGGAAAGAATTAGCAGAAAGTATTCTGATCTTTAGGGAGCGCTGTAACAGGCCTCATAAAGCTTATGAAGATCTCCCTTCGTATGTGTGATCTTTGGATACAATTGTCTCTCTGAGCTTCTGTGCAGACTGGCAGAGGATAAGGAAGGAAAATTGTGGATGTGTTGCCATGAGCAGCATGACCATAGTTTTCCTTTGCTATTTATTTTCCACTGAAATCGTGTAACATCGTACACAAATCCAACTTCAAGTCAAAAGTGCGCAAGAGTTTCACAACTTTTGCATCTTGCTGGCAGGAATGAATTAAAGGCAGACTGCATTTAAGGTTGTCATAAATGACAACAGAAATGACAACCTTAAAGAGCAAGGCAACGGCTTGTCAAGCAGTTTCTGTGGATAAATGTAAAGCTGTCAAATGGAAGTAGTTTTGCTTGTAACAATCAATGAGATCATTCGCTCTATATTAGCAAAATTAATCAACCAGTTATGGCGCTCATATGAATCATTTTATTGATGTATGAATGAACTGCCATCTTATTATTTAGTTAATAAACATTTATTCTGCAAATGGGAGAGCATTGAGGAGATAGGAAAGGGAATGAAAGGTGTTTTTTCATTCATTTTACTTGTCAAAGAGAAAACAGCCAAAAGAATCCAGACAATTACATGCAACAGTGAAGTCGGCAAAACATGCAATGATCTGGTGAGAACCCATAATGGGCATTGTACAAGTAACAGAGGTCCACATCAAATGTTGAGGAGACTGCACTTTTCAGCAATAAGATACTGCTATCATGGTCTCACCTTCCCATTCTCATAAATAAGTTGGTCCCCAAGTGAATAAATAACTTGAGTTACATCCGACCTTGGCCAGGATTTTTCGAATCAGCGGTGATTGAACTACGTGTAGGAAGGAATTGCAGATGCCGGTTTACATTGAAGATAGACACAAAATACTGGATTAACTCAGTGGGACAGGCAGCATCTCTGGATAGAAGGATTGTGAGATGCTTCGGGTCAAACCCTTCTTAAGACTGATAGTCTATGTTCCGTAACCTGCTTTGACTTTTCCAGAAACCCTGGTCTATGTTATTTGTTTGTGCTGCTGTCTGGTTAATATTTTTCTTTTTTGGGGACTGTGCTGTTCCCTATTGCAATTATTCAATTATTTAAAAAAAAGAATGTATTAGTTTTGAAGAATTAAAAAAGTAAATTAAAAATAATTGAAAAATGACCAAATCTACAGTAATATAGTTCTTTCGTTCTTGAATGTTTTGTTCTTTAGTTGCTTTGAGGACTAACGAGTACTTGCCAAAAAAATGTTTTGAAGGGCATCTTTGTAGTATAACAACTGTGATGTTGGTGAAGCTAAGAGAAGTTGATACACGGAGCGGAATATTTCTTATTTTCCACAGAACCTCCTGAAGTTACATCCACGAAACACTATTATACTGTTAACACTTATCAAAAGCTTTTTATGAAAAGTTCTTGTTCAAAAGTACAGCATTCCCTGGTGATTTGGCATCTGGGTTCAAACTTCAATAAAGTGCGCATAGTCTAATGCTATTGTTTACTTTTAATTTGCTCTCATTGCTAATTATTCTCCAGACTTCGTCGATCCCATCACCTTTTTCCCTAATTATTTTTCTCTTAATTACCTTTATCTTCAATCCTACTTTGTCAACTTGTTACCTTTCTGATGATTCTCACACAATCATGAAGGCACAGGGGCCTTAAATTCATTCAATTCATCAAGATTTTATCTTTTTAACTTTCAATCTTTGGTCCTCTTCGGAAAGGGAGTTTAACAGCTCTCTGACAACCCTAGAAAGGGTTGACAATGAAACTTCTTAGCTGTGAAGAAGATACTTATGTACTCGTAAGTTCATAAGTGATAAGAGCAAAATTGGGCCATTCGGCCTATCAAGTCTACTCATGGCTGATCTATCCTTCCTTTGAACCCCATTCTCCTGCCTTCTCCCATAACCCCTGACAACCGTAGTAATCAAGAATCTATCAATCTCTGCTGTAAAAATATTAATTAATTGGCCCCCACAGCCTTCTTTGACAATTAATTCCACAGCCTTTTGTGGCAATGAATTCCACATTTTCACCACCCTCTGACACCCTCTGAAATTCCTTATCATCTCCTTCCTAAAGATACATATTTTTATTATGAGGCTGTGGTCTCCTAGACTCTCCCACCAGTGGCAACATCCTCTCCACATTTACTCTATCCAGGCCTTTCAATATTCAGTAAGTTTCAATGAAGTCCCCCCTCATGCTTCTAAACTCCAGCGAGTACAGGACTGTGCCGTCAAATGCTCATCATATGTTAACCCAATCATTCCTCGGATCATTCTCCTAAACCTCCTTTGGACCCTCCATGACATCAGCACATCCTTCCGCAGATATGGGACGATAAACTGCTCACAATACTTAGTCAATACTTAAGTTTAATATATGGTTTAAAACAATGTTGTATGTACACAAAACATTATTTAATACAATACTTAGTTTAATCAAAAAAAAGAATATGCAAAGATTAGGAAGTTGAAATCAGACTAGGTCCTTGAATATAAATGAAACAGAAAATAACTTGAATAAATTATGAGGTTAGGGCAATGGATGTCGTCTAATCAAGTTTAGCAAAGCATATAAGGTCCTTCGTGGTATGTTGGTCCAAAGGGTTAAGTCATATGGGTCTATCCTAAATCAGTTGATTGTGTGTCAAAATGGCTTGACCATGGAAGAGACAAAAGAGGGTAGTAGTAGAAGTATGTTTTTCCCAATTGGATGTCCAGGACCATTGGTGTTCCACAGGCATTTGTACTGAGACCTCTGTTTGGCACATATATCAATCATTTGGATGAAAAAGTAGATGGGCTGGCTAGTAAGTCTATAGATGACACATTTGGTGGAGTTGCGGAAGATTTTCAAAGGATGCCGCAGGATATAGATCTACTGGAAATATGGACAGAGAAACGGCATCTAAAGTTTAATCCAGTTCAGTGCAAGGTGATATAATTCAGGAGTTCAAAATTAAGAGTAAGGTTTACAGTTAAGGGAACACCCTTAGGAGAATTAACAAACAGAGGGTTCTTGGGATGCAGGTCCATAGGTCCCTGGGTGGTCAGGTCTCACAAATTTGATTGAGTATTTAGGCTTTAGAGGTACAGCACGGAAACACTCCTCTGGCCCACCAAATCCGCTCTGACCAATGATCATTGGACAAAGTCGGCATGGATTTATTAAAGGTAAGTCATGTCTGACGAATCTTATAGAATTCTTTGAGGATGTAACTAGTAGAGTGGATAAGGGAGAGCCAGTGGATGTGTTATATCTTGACTTTCAGAAGGCTTTTGACAAGGTCCCACATAAGAGATTAGCATACAAACTTAAAGCACACGGTATTGGGGGTTCAGTATTGATGTGGATCGAGAACTGGCTGGCAGACAGGAAGCAAAGAGTAGGAATAAACGGGTCCTTTTCAGAATGGCAGGCAGTGACTAGTGGGGTACCGCAAGGCTCAGTGCTGGGACCACAGCTATTTACAATATATATTAATGATCTGGACGAGGGAATTGAATGCAACATCTCCAAGTTTGCAGATGACACGAAACTGGGGGGCAATGTTAGCTGTGAGGAGGATGCTAGGAGGCTGCAAGGTGACTTGGATAGGTTGGGTGAGTGTGCAAATGCATGGCAGATGCAGTATAATGTGGATACATGTGAGGTTATCCACTTTGGTGGCAAAAACAGGAAAGTAGACTATTATCTGAATGGTGGCTGAATAGGAAAAGGGGAGATGCAACGACACCTGGGTGTCATGGTACACCAGTCATTGAAAGTAGGCATGCAGGTGCAGAAGGCAGTGAAGAAAGTGAATGATATGTTAGCATTCATAGCAAAAGGATTTAAGTATAAGAGCAGGGAGGTTCTACTGCAGTTGTACAGGGTCTTGGTGAGGCCACACCTGGAGTATTGCGTACAGTTTTGGTCTCCTAATCTGAGGAAAGACGTTCTTGCCATAGAGGGAGTACAGAGAAGGTACACCAGACTGATTCCTGGGATGGCAGGACTTTCATATGAAGAAAGACTGGATAGACTCGGCTTGTACTCGCTAGAATTTAGAAGATTGAGGGGGGATCTTATTGAGACTTACAAAATTCTTAAGGGGATAGGCTAGATGCAGGAAGATTGTTCCCGATGTTGGGGAACTCCAGAACAAGTGGTCACAGTTTAAGGATAAGGGGGAAGTCTTTTAGGACCGAGGTGAGAAAATCACTTTTCACACAGAGAGTGGTGAATCTGTGGAATTCTCTGCCACAGAAGGTAGTTGAGGCCAGTTCATTGGCTATATTTAAGAGGGAGTTAGATGTGGCCCTTGTGGCTAAAGGGATCAGGGGATATGGAGAGAAGGCAGGTACGGGATACTGAGTTGGATGATCAGCCATGATCATAATGAATGGCTGTGCAGGCTCGAAGGGCCGAATGACCTACTCCTGCACCTATTTTCTATGTTTCTATCACTAACATTATCCTACAAACTAGAGGCAATTTACAATTATTTACCAAAGCCAATTAAGCTATAAATCTGTATGTCTTTGGAGTGTGGGAGGAAACCGGTGCACCTGGAGAAAACTACAGCGTTACAGGGAGAATGTACAAACTCAGTAGGATCCAACCAGGTTGCAGCTCCACCACTATGCTACTGTGCCGCCCTGGAAGATTTTTGAGGAAGTGATGAAGATGGTTGATGAGGGTAGGGCTGTGGAAGCTGTCTACAGTGCCCATTTTTCAGCTTTTACAAAAACCCTCTTTAGTGTAGTCCAAGGAATCTGCTGAAGGAAAAGTTCTATGGGAGTAAATAATATGGAACTACAGATTCTTATCCAGATGTTGACCAAGAAACATGACTCTTGTAAATTAGCTTCTGCCAGGATTGCGGAATAAGGTTGAATTCATGGACAAAGAAAGAGGGCAAGCACAAAGGCAAAGGCAATTTGCATCTGTACAAAGAGAGTGAGCACACATACAGGGGTGGGAGATTGCAACCTTCACATGGTCCACCCTGTTTCAAATAATGCAATCGACCGGACGTGCACAAACAAGATCAAATAGAACAAGTTGACATACAACTTTAGGCTGTGCATGCCATATGCAAGAAGAAGTACACACACAGAGCAACAAAGGCCCAATCCATTCTAGACACTGGACCTCTCCCTGTACATTGATCCAGGGTTGGCTTCTTTGAAAAAAAAAACCTCTGGGTAAACATTCAAAACAAAACCAGTGTCTTCATAAGCAGAAAAAAATACTTTATTTACCCTCAAGTCTATTGAACCCTGCTGAGAAAAAAAATTCTGAAAACTCTGTTAAATGGGTAAAATATAATTTACAGGCCTATAATCAGATAATTATGCTTTCCGTCTGACTACTTAATTGGAAAACTTTGGACTGAAGATAATAAAATCAAATGAGCATTCAGTTGTGAATGGTATTCAAAAAACACTGCAGATGCTGGAAATTCAAAATGAAACAAAAGATGTTGACAACACTCAGCGGGTCACGAAAAAGGCTCCATCAACAGCTTATTCTCACAGCAAGCCTGGACTCCATCCATCACTGCATTCTCCTTGTTCTATCCATTCTTCCCCTACCCTCTCTACAACTTAAAAACATGTATTTTTCCAGTTCAGACAAAGATCCCTAAATCTTAAAATGTCAACAGTTTCTCTTTCTGTCGACCCTGTACAGTCTGTTGACTATTTCTGTCTTTATTGGTGCCATTCAATTGCTAAACTTCCAATGCATGAAGGAACTTGTCCGTTGTGAAATATTGAATGAGCTGATGTTTGGACTCTGTATTGAATCTTCTGCACCTTCCACAGTTGTTTAGAACACGTTCATCACATCTCCAATATCTTTTATGTATAGAAAATTGAATGGACTCTGGAACAAGTTGAAACCAAAAGACTGGGCCACTAGTAAACAGTATAAATAACAACAATGATTACCTGTGAGACATTCTTCAAATTTGTGCATTGGCACTCTTTGTCATGTTGATGACTGAGTTCTGGGGAAATTTGATCCAATAATTGAGCAAATGTATCATGGATTTTGATCATTCTTTTATTCTATGTTTCATTTTTACTTGCTTTTTTTCTTTCCCAATGTACCTTTTAAATGGCACAGTGGCGTAGCAGTAGAAATGCTGCTTTATTGCGCCAGATACCCGGGTTCAATCCTGACTACAGTTGCTGGCTGAACAGGGTTTACATGTTCTCCCTGTGACCCCATGGGTTTTCTCGGGATGCTCCAGTTTTCTCCCACAGTTCAAAGACTTGCAGGTTTGTAAGTTAATTTGCTTCTGTAAATTGTCCCTAGTGTGTAGGGTAGAACTAATGTATGGGCAATCGCTTGTTGTTGCT
Organism: Raja brachyura; assembly: GCA_963514005.1. Next base: position 58,078,575 of record OY740789.1, read on the forward strand.
GACTCGGTGGACTGGAGGGCCTGTTTTCATGCTGTATCTCTAAACCAAACTAAAACTGACTAAACTACTTTAGCTAATTGGCTACATGACTATGCCAAGTAGTCTGCAAATGTCACTTTCATTTCTAAGTTGTTTATGTTCAGTTTCCATTTGTTCTTGTAATTTTATAATTGTTATTCATGGCGACATCAATTGAGAGTGGAATTCTCTTGCCATTCCAAAACAAAACTAAGCTCTGACAGCCGATCCTCGCATTGCACAGTTCCAATCACTGAAACATGAGCAAATGCTCAGAGTTTTGAAAGCTATTTAATCATCTTAACTTGAAAGCCAAGCATAAGCAATAATCAAGGTCTTTGAAGTGAGGTTTTATAAATTATTCAAATCTCAAAGTTGGAAAGAAATCCCAACAGAAGCATTTTAGACTTGGGTGCAATTTGCATTGCAAGTTCGTCTAACACATGCTCTCTCGGATTTCCAAAGTGGAGAAGGATTTCCTCCCCCCATGAATCATTCACTTATCCAAAGAGGTACCTTCTGATTGAATGCCTCCCAAATTTACGTCACTGCACAATTGAAAGATGCATTCATGGTGTATCTTCAACAATATTAGCGTCAGGAAGTCCAGTTTGAAACAGACTTCTGCATCCTCTGTGTAAGTTCAGAGTTGTGCCACATAGTATCATGCCCCTTGGCCGACCAAGTGTGCACTATTCATCACGGGTTAAACCAAATCCACTTTATTCCCCCCACATTCCCATAAGATCATGAGATCACAAGTGATAGGAGTAGAATTAGGCCATTCGGACCATCAAGTCTATTCCGCCATCCAATCATGACTGATCTATCTCTCCCTCCTAACCCCATTCTCCTGCCTTCTCCCCATAACCTCTGACAAGCTCCCTCAAGATTCCACTACGCATCTATACCAAATGGACACATAGTTCTATAGCAGCCAATTAACCTTCTCACTTGTATGTACTTGGGAAGTCCATAGAGTCAAGGGGATAATTGGAAAATTCCACACTAGAGTCAGAATTGAAACAAGGTCTATTGGAATTGTGAGGCAGCAGCTCTACCAGCTGCGTCAATGTGCATTTTTAATCTGGGTAATTCAGAAATGTAGTACTATCTCAGCAAAGGCTAATGAAGTTGTGGCTAACACAATTTTAACACTTAAACAGCTTGTTTATGTCCAACATCAGAACACCTAATTCTGGGTCACTTGGAAATAAAAGTAAGGAGATCAGTTGGTAAAGTCAGCAGAGAAACTAAAATCCAATGGTTAAGGTAGACAGGTCACTGGAGCACAGTACACAATAATACTGCAATTATAAAGGACATACACAGCATGTGGTTCATTTCCATTGCAGAATTCCAGAATTAAAAAGCAGATAAATTAAAATCTAATGTTAAGATAAAACTAACATTAGATAAGTTAGCAGATAAGTTGCCAGTACTCGAGAGCCTGAGCTTTAAGGGGAGATTGAGCAGGCTGGGACTTTATTCCTTGGAGTGCAGGAGGATGAGGGGTGATCTTATAAAGGTGCACTTAATCATGAGAGGAATAGATTGGGTAAATGCAGAGTATTTTGCCCAGAGTAGGGGAATGGAGAACCAGAAGACATAGGTTTAAGTTGAGAGAGTAACAATTTAATAGGAACTCAAGGAGTAACTTTTTTTATACAAAGTATGGGGTATGTAAGGAATGAGTTGCTGCAGGAGGTAGTTGAGTCAGGTATTATCGCAATGATTAAGAAGCATTTAGATGGGACAGGTTTAGAGGGATATGGACCAAACACTGGAAGATGGGTCTAATGTAGATGGGACATTTTGGTTTGGGTGGGCGAGTTGGGCCGAAGGGCCTGTTTTCACGCTGTACTTTACATTTGCATGGAGTACACTTCCATTTGGACAGCTTACAGTGTTACAACTTCCAGGGCAAGTGTATAAGAAAGACCTGCGACAATGAAACCAGACTGTAAAAGATTGAAAAGACTGAAAAGATTGAAATCATATCACGCAAAATGCTTCCTCTTGCTAGCATAGGTGTAACTAAGGTGAACAAGTGTAAGGCAATTAAAAACAAGACAAGCGGGGAATTCAGGAGACAAAACTTTTCCCAGACATTGTTTAGAGCATTGTACTTACAACATAGGTTATATCACACAGCAAAGGTGCTTTCAAAACATGTCAGCAAAAGCACATTATTGGCATGTTTGATGGCTATGGGTCAGTACTCGTTGAGGTATGGAAGGATGAGGGAGGATCTCACTGAAACCTACCAGATAATGAAAGGCCAGGATATAGTGGATGTGGGGAGGATGTTCCAGTAGCGGGAGAGTCCAGGACCAGAAGGCACAGCCTCAGAATAAAAGGATGCACCTTCAGAATTGGGATGAGAAGGAATTTCTTGAGCCAGAGAGTAGGGTAGTGAATCTGTGGAATTAATTTCCACAGGCAGCTATGGATGCTGGGTCATCAGGTATTTTTAAAGCAGAGATTGATGGATTCTTCATTAATTAGGGTGTCAAAGGTTGTGGGAAGGTAGGTCGGAAAATGGGGTTGAGAGGAAAAAATAGATTAGCCACGATCGAATGGCAGAGCAGACTCAATGGGCTGAATGTCTTAATTCTGCTTTTGACATATGTAGCAAAGGGGACACATTAGTGGTGTCAACAGAATAAGGATGGGAAGTGTCTCACCAAGGCCTGCACTTCATCCTCCAGCACCGAGACCGCCACTGGACTGCAAGGATTTTGGTTGTTGATTTTAGCTCTGTATTCAACACCATTGTGCCAGAGCTACCACACTCCAAACTCTCCTGGTTGACTGTGCCTGAACTTCTCTGTCAGTGGATCACCAACTTCCTGACAGACAGGAAGCAGCATGTGAGGCTGGGAAAGCACATCTTGGACCAGCTGACCCTCAGCATTGGAGCACCGCAATGCTGTGTACTCTCCCCTCTCCTTTACTCTTTCTAAACCAATGACTGCACCTCCACAGACTCCACTGCAAAGCTTCTCAAGTTTGTGGATAACATAACCCTGATTGGACTGATCCAGGATGGGGAGGAATCTGCCTACAGGCAGGAAGTGACAGAGCTGACGTCCTGGTGCCATCACAACAACCTGGAGCTCAATGGAGCTCAAAGACAGTGGAATTGATTTAGACTTTAGGAGAGCTTTTCCTCCCCTCATTCCCCTCACCATCAACAACACCACAGTCACATCTGTGGAGTAATTTATGTTCCTTGGAAACATCATCTCCAGGGACCTTAAATGGGGGGCCACCATCGACTCCTCAGTCAAAAAAGTCCCAAGACAGGATGTACTTCCTGCGGCAGCTGAGAAAACGCAATTTGCCACAGGCAATGATGGTCCAATTGTATACTGCCATTGTAGAGTCTGTCCTCACCTTCTCCATCATGGTCTGGCTCAGCCACCAAGCACGACATCCGGAGGCGGCAGCGAATCGTTCAATCAGCTGAGAGGTTGTTGGTTGCAACCTGTCCCCCATCGACAAAATGTACACTGCATGGGCCAGGAAGCAGCGGGTAAGATCATCTCTGACCCCTCTCACCCTGGCCACAAACTCTTTGAAGCACTTTTGTCTGCAATGCGACTCTGGACTGTCAAAGCTGTCACAGCCAGATATAAAAACAGTTTACTTTCCACGAGCTGTAGCTCTACTCAACAACCGAAAGTCTGTAGCCTCCTTGATTTGCTCTGCCATTTTATTTCATTCGTCAGATGTTTAAATTATAATGTTTTATTCTTAATTGTTTTCTGTATATCGTGTTGTTACTTGCGAGAAAAGCACCAAGGCAAATTCCTTGTATGTATACATACTTGGCTGATAAAATATATTCAATTCAATTCTGTTCATAAACGTCAATGGTGCATCTGTTAGGCTGTATTTCCAACTGAGTACTTAAAATAAGCCATATTTTAGAAGCAAAGCTGCTACTCTATTACCTATTTATTCTGTAACGGAGGTCATGCTTCCACCTCCAGGTGTTTGTGAAAAAAGGATTGATAATGCACTTCTCCTCTCCCTCAAAAATGCATTGTGTCTTTTCTGCCACACTAATGTCATCTCCAAACAATGAGATTATATATTTTTATAAGCAGCAGCTCAGGGCAGTCCTTGTGTTAAGAAATAATTAATGTAATGCTCTTCAAGCTGTTCTTTTTTTGTCCAAACAAATATCAGCAGCTTTAAATGATAGGCAGTGGCATTTCCCTTCAGCTAATATTTGATCATCTTGAAAGTCTGTCAGTTTCATCTAAATGCACACAATCGATGTTCTAAACAATTCATGCCACCAGCCACCAATCACTGACCTCCACATGTATTTGCAACTGTTTCCAACTGGAAAGTCATATCCCAAGGCACATAAAGCATGTGTCAAGCAATCCCTGGAATTACCAACTACTGATTACTCAAGCTTCACTCTTGTGTATCAAAGCAACTCAAGTTTTGGGTTGACAGAACTTAGATGACATCATGTAACGGCAGCACCATACAGATCTATTCCTCACTCAATCTAGAGGCAAACAAGGTCATTTATCCAAAAGAGACTCAAAGTTTGGAGTAACTCAGCAGGTTCGACACCATCTCTGGAGAGCAAGGATAGAGTAGAATCAGACGGTATGGAAACAGACCTAAACACTAAACATTTCATTTCGGAGTCACGTGAGTGACTTCGTGAAGAACCCGCCAGCACGCATGCGCGACATATCGTCGCAACGCATTGCTGCCAACGGCTGGCGGTGGAGCGCGGCTCACCACCAGCCCTTCATAAGGAGCCGCTCAGGTAAGTGAAACTAACCTTGAGTTGGTTGGTTCCTGTTGGGAGAGTGTTTTCTTTCAACAGGAACATGGACGGGAGAAACAAGGGCCGTAGGACGTCCGCTCGGAGTCGCCGGCCACCCATCCCGGAGCCCTTATCAACGGCTACACCTGCGAGTCAGGCTGGGAAAAAGGGGAGGACGTCGGGGAGCCCTGTCGCTACAGGGCCCGACCCGCCGATACAGCGGAGCTCCAGTGAAGATTCCGTGGAGCAGGATTTCGGTGTGCCACCGGAGCAGCTTGATCCTGACTCCGTATCGCTGTCGCCAACGGGCTCGTTGGTCGACCTGGGCAAGGGCTCGCGTGCTGCTGCACGGCCCTTCTCCCTGAGCCCTCGGAGGAGAGGGAGGGATGGAGCCCGTAAGCCTAGCCCTTTAGGGGCAAAGGCATCACCTGCCGCTAGAATGCGGACTGGTGAATTGGCGGGACTCAAGTCCACTGGGAGACCTGTAAGGACCAGTGTCGACTTCCCAACCACCAAGAGTTGGAAGAGTCATCCAGGTGGAGTCCCGCCACGGTCACCGAGTCCCCCATGGATGGGAGGACGGGACCGTACGTTGGCTAGGCCCAGGATTAGGGCAGTCGGCAAGCCCGCGCGGACATCGGGTCACCACGCTGAGGCGTCGGGTGCCGACCACTCACCGTGTTTGCCCTCCGAGGCAGCGGGATCGAGCTCCGCCAAAAGGAGGCGTTTGAGCGGGTCCGCGCGGGAATCGCTCAGCTTCGCTGCGGCGGCTGGTAGCGACAGCTTCCGGCACCGGGTTCACCTCGACGAGGTGCGGGCCGATGACCGGAGCCTCAGCAGTTCTGCAGAACACGAGGACTCCGACCGCCCGAGTTCTAAGGGCGAAGGGCGTATTGACAGGATGGAGCGGATGTTGCAACTCCTCCTGCAACAGAATCAGAGGCAGGAAGCATCCAGCTCCAGAGGGCACAGGGAGATATCACCATCATCAGCAGGCAGCCTGAGACAGCCAGAGGATGAGGACATCTTGGGCCAAGCACCAGCTACATCGGAGGCCCCTCAGGAAGAGCTCCTCGATGTAGCAACAAAATTTGCATTATCGGAGACAGCGGGACTACCCCTCAACCCCAAACTGGCTGCCACCGTGGACCTCCTGACCAACCATCAGCCCCAGGAGGAGGTCCTGTCGGAGGCCATAAACAGGCACAAAGCCCCAGCGAACTGCAACTCCCTCAACGTGCCCATTGTCAATACGCCAATCTGGGGCAACATCAGCACAGGAATCAGGACCCAGGAGATGAAGCTCCAGCGGATCCTGAAGCTGCTTACTGCTGGGATTACCGCGTTTGCGCGGTCGGTGGACGGGGAGGATCTGAGCATCGAGCAGGAGGATGCTCTGGCTCTACTGTGTACCACCCAGTATGAGATCAACGCCTTCAGGAAGAGCGTCATCAGACCCACGCTAATCCCAAAATTTGCGGGGTTGTGTAAAGCACCTCCTACGCCACCACCCAGACAGTTGTTCGGGGAAAACCTCCCGAAGAGGGTCAAGGAGCTGGATGACCACGCCAAGACGGTGGGACTAATGCGGTCACAAATCTCGTCCAGGCAGGCGGCCAAGAAAGCGCCATATTTCAGGCCACGAGGCCCTGCCGTTAGACCGGCAAGAACTTACGCTCCAGCTCCACCTCAATTTCAGCAGCCTCAACAACCGCGGCCTTTTTTAGGGCTAGGCCCCCAGCGGCCACCATGGAAGATGCGGATGCCGCATCATCAGCCCAAACCAGCACCTCCACGTCCCGCCAAACATGTCAAGGACCGCCGGTAACCATGGAGGTAAGGCGGTCTGGTTTTCATGCACCTGCGTGCTTAACTTCACATGTTGGTGGGCGACTACGGTTCTTCACGGTGGCATGGGGAACCATGACTTCTGATGAGTTTATCTTACAAAGTATTCAAGGCCATGAGATTGAATTCATCAATGGCAACATCCCTCCATCCCAGCATATGCCAGATCGGAAATTTACGCTGTCTAGCAACGAAATGGCAGCAGGCTATGCTGAAATCTTAAGGTAACAAGAAAAAGGCGTGATAGAAAGAACTATACACGAACCAATTGAATTTGTATCCAACATATTCACTAGGCCCAAGAAGGATGGAGGATGTCGGGTTATTATTGATCTGACCCATTTGAATACCTTTGTAAAATATATCCATTTCAAAATGGACACATTCGAAACAGCCAAGTCATTGATTTCTCATGGCTGCTTTATGGCATGCATTGATTTAAAAGATGCATACTATTCAGTATCCATTCGGAAACACCACAGGAAGTTCTTAAAATTTACCTGGATGGATCAGCTCTGGCAATACAGGGCTTTGCCAAATGGGCTTACCACAGCCCCTAGATTATTTACTAAATTACTCAAACCTATTCTGGCCACGCTAAGGAGACAAAATCACATAGTGATGGCCTATCTGAATGATATCCTGATCATTGGAAACACCCTGGAATCAGCTGAACTGGCAGTTTCAGCCACCGTGGCAATTTTTCAGAAAATGGGGTTTATTATCCATCCAGATAAATCAAAGTTCTGCCCTTCACAGGTCATGGATTATCTGGGGTTCACGGTGGATTCCAATCGCATGAGGGCTACCATACCAACTAACAAAGTTGGGGATGTCACCCAAGTATGTAAGGATTTAGTCTGGGCCAGTATACCATCAATTAGACAAACTGCTAAGGTGATTGGCAAGATCGTAGCACTTTTTCCAGCTGCCCAATACGGACCTTTGCATTATCAAAATTTGCAGAGAGCCAAGATCTCAGCGTTAAAACTGAACGCTGGACATTTCGATAGACCAATGCAGCTGCCTCTAAAGGCTAAGATTGAGTTACAATGGTGGGTTGACAATATTTGTGACTCATTTAAACCCATCATTTTGCCCAATCCGATGGTATACTTACAAACAGAAGCAAGCTCCCATGGCTGGGGAGCTACAGACAACTACTCTAGTTGTGGGGGCAGATGGGACACCCTTGAATCTACCCTGTTATTGTCATAAGGGATAAACTATTTGGAGATGCTTGGAGCATTTAACGGACTTTGAGCTTATTGTTCTAATCTTACTGACGCTCATGTCCGTCTCCAAATAGACAATACCACTGCGGTGGCATATTTAAACCATATGGGCGGTACCAGGTCAATTTCATGTGATGAATTGGCAAATACAATTTGGCTCTGGTGTATTCGACGGAATATTTGGATTTCAGCTACCTATTTACCAGGTGAGCTCAACACAGTGGCAGACACCAGGTCACGCAAATTTAATGACAACATCGAGTGGATGTTGAATCCTCAAATCTTCACTAAAGTTACAGCCAAATTTAGTAAACCGGATATCGACCTCTTTGCGTCGCGGTTGAACCATCAGGTACCAACATATGTTTCGTGGGAACCAGAACCTGGGGCAATGGCGATGGATGCGTTCTCGCTGGACTGGGGGAAATGGTTCTTCTATGCATTTCCTCCATTTTGCCTCATCAGTCGGGTATTGCGGAAAATCCAGATGGATGCTGCCAAGGGCATTCTTATCATACCCGACTGGCCTACGCAGCCATGGTATCCGGTGGTCCTTGATATGATCAGTCAACCTTGGGTGCTCTTCGAGGGTTGCCCACAATTGGTAACAAACCCTGTGTCAGGGGAACCACATCCCTGCCACAGTTATCTAAACTTGTTGGCTTGCAGGTTCTGAACAGGCCATTACTGCGGTATGGCCTATCATCTAGAACCATGGATACCACCAGAGCGTCATGCCGGGAGTCCACCAGGCGGCAATACCCCTCACACATCCGGAAATGGGAAACCTACTGCGGCCGCTCCCACATTGCATACGACGCTGTAACCATCACCGACGTATTGGAATTCCTGGCGGGGTTGCACCATGATGAACACCTGAGCTACAGTGCCATCAACAGCGCCAGGAGTGCGCTGTCATTCTACCTCAATATTGAGGTAAGATCCAACAAGCTGGTGTCCAGACTCATGCGGGGAATATTCAATTCCAATCCGTCCAGACCGCGTTATAACATCACCCTGGATATCGGGAAGGTATTAACCCTGCTCAGGACGTGGTCGCCCATGGAGGGGCTTGAGCTGGACAAACTCACCCTGAAGCTGGTGATGTTACTGGCACTGACTTCAGCGCAGAGGGTACAGACACTCCACAAAGTCCGGATCGACAGGATGACAGCAGAAGTAGTCTTCTTCATAGACGAACTACTCAAGCAGCATAGACCTGGGTTCACAGGGCTGCAGCTGAAGTTCCCGGCATACCCCGCAGATGCAAGGCTATGTTTGGCCGCCCATATCCGTCACTATGTGAAAGTGACGAGAAAGCTGAGGGGAATGGAGAAATACTTGCTTATCACCCACAAGAAACCTCACCATAGAGTGACGGTCCAGACGATATCCAGGTGGCTTAGGATCGTCTTGGGTAAGTCAGGTATTGACACTAATGTCTTCAAATCCTATTCCACCAGGGCTGCATCAACGTCGGCGGCAATTGTCATGGAGGTGCCCATGGACCATATTCTTGCCACAGCAGGATGGGCGAATGAAGCCATCTTCCAGCGGTTCTACAACAAACCTGTTGCCGCTCCTCTACAGTTCGCGAAGGCCGTGCTGAATGCAGGTCAAGAACGTGGAGATGTCCCCGAATGAGGGTTTTTTTCTTTGTTGTTAATAAATATTATTCTTATTTTTCAGTACAAGCAGTCTGGAAGTTGTTTACTTCCATCCATCCTTAAATAGTGGTGTGTGACAGCATGGACGTGGTCCAGGGCATGGAATCACAGAGCTTTGAAGTCTTCACGAAGTCACTCACGTGACTCCAAAATGAAATAGTAAGATTAAACGAAAACTTACCAGTTCGAAGGTTGATCTTTATTTTATGAGGAGTTGCGATGAGGGATTTCGTGCCCTCCGCTCCCAACCCTCGATCATAAATCAACTGGTAATTAGAGTCTCTTCAATCTTACTATACCAAGTCATTTCTCTGTTGTTGTTCTGTGATTCCACACCGCTACTTTGAAGAATGTCGCGCATGCGTGCTGGCGGGTTCTTCACGAAATCCCTCATCGCAACTCCTCATAAAATAAAGATCAACCTTCGAACTGGTAAGTTCTCGTTTAATCTTACTATTAATAATAATAAAACATTCATGATAAAACACCATTGATCGAGCATGTGAACCAACAAAATACCAGATCAAAGGAGGCTACAGATTTTTGGCAGCTTTGACAGTCCAGAGTCACCTTCCAGAGGGAAGTGATTCAAAAAGTTTGTGATCAGGGTGAGAGGGGTCAGAGATGATCTTACCCGCTCGCTTCCTGGCCCTTGCAGTGTACAGTTCATCAATGGAGGGAAGGTTGCACCCAATAACCTTCTCATCTGATCAGACGATTTGTTGCAGCCTCCAGGTGTCATGCTTGGTTGCTGAGCCAAACCAAACCATGATGGAGAAGGCGAGAACAGACTCTATGATGGCCCTGTAGAATTAGACCTTCATTGCCTGTGGCAGATTGTGCTTCCTCAGCTGCCATAGGAAGTGCATCCTCTGTTGTGCCTTTTTGACTGTGGAATCGATGGTAGCCCCCCACTTAAGGTCCTTGGAGATGATGGTTCCCAGGAACTTAAAAGGCTCCACAGATGTGACTGTGGTGTTGTTGATGGTGACTGGGGTGAGGGGAGGGGGAGCTCTCCAAAGTCTACAATCAATTCACTGTCTTAAGAGCATTGAGCTCCAAGTTGTTGTGATGGCACCAGGACGCCAGCTGTGACACTTCCTGTCTGTAGGCAGATTCTTCCCCATCCTGGATCAGTTTAATCAGGGTTGTGTCGTCCGCAAACTTGAGAAGCTTGACAGTGGTGTCTGTGGAGGTGCAGTCATTGGTGTAGAGAGAGTAGAGTAGAGGAGAGAGTACGCAGCCTTGCAGTGCTCCTATGCTGAGCCTTTGCGCGTCCGAGATGAGCTTTCACACCCTCACATGCTGCTTCCTGTCTGTCAGGAAGTTGGTGATCCACCAACAGAGGGGTTCAGGCACAGTCAACTCAGAAAGTTTGGAGCGTAGTAGCTCTGGCACAATGGTGTTGAATGCAGATTTAAAATCAACAAACAGGATCCTCGCATAGGTCCCCTGGTGGTCTAGGTGCTGTAGGATGAAGTGCAGGTCCAGGTTGGCTGCATCATCCACAGATCTATTGGCCTGATATGCAAACTGCCTAGGGTCCAGCAGGGGGATCGTGATATTTGTCAACTAGGCCAGCACAAGCCTTTAAAGTGTTTTCATGACTACAGAGGCCAGTGCGGCAGGCCTGTAGTCATTAAATGGACAATAGACGCAGGAGTAGGCTATTCAGCCCTTTGAGCCAGCACCGCCATTCAATGTGATCATGGCTGATCATCCCCAATCAGTACCCCATTCCTGCCTTCTCCTCATATCCCCTGACTCTGCTATCTTTAGGAGCCCTATCTAGCTCTCCCTTGAAAGTATCCAGAGAACCGGCCTCCACCGCCCTCTGAGGCAAAGAATTCCACAGACTCACAACTCTCTGTGAGAAAAAGGGTTTCCTCGTCTCCGTTCTAAATGGCTTACCCCTTATTCTTAAATTGTGGGCCCGGGTTCTGGACTCCCCCAACACCGGGAACATGTTTCCTGCCTCTAAGACAAGTAATCGTTGGCTTTTTGGGTGCAGGGACAATAGTGGAGACTTTGAAGCTGGCAGTGACAGTACATGTTTGCAGCGACATGTACTGTCTGTATAGACTGGTGCCAGTTGTTTGGCACAGAGCTTGAGAGTAGAGGGGCAAACATTGTCAGGTCCTGGAGATTTCTGGCTTTTCTGTCTTCTGAAAAGCCTCTCCACCTCCTCTATTTTTATTGTTGATGAAGTGATGTTGTTCAGCAAGGAGGGTGTGGGTAATTGGGTGTGAAGTGGTGATTGGTCAGGTTGTGAGTGGGTGTGAAGTGTTGGGTGGGAAACGGTCCAGTATTTCCTTACTGGAGTCTAGCCTTAATTAGGTGTGAAGTGGTGAATGGGAAGGTGAGGGTGCAGGGTCCATTCTTTGCAGACTGGGGTCTGGCTGTGTTGGTTGGGGAGGTGGGGGAGGGGGTACCAGGTTGATATCTATTAGAGCCAATAGATGCTGAATTTGAACACAAATAAATATTTATCCACTCTGCACATCCGCGCGCAATAATACAATTTCAACCCATTTAGATTAAAAACAGTTTCTACTCGAGGTAAAATAGCTATTAAATAACTCCTGCTCTTATTTATGTTCCGATATTCACTGACAAATGTTGCTACAGCTAAGTTGAAGACTATACATTATTAATGTTTTGAAAGCAAGCGTTTCTTTCTTGCAGTTCACTATTTGCCATATTTGTTTCTCTTGCCTCAACACACACAAGATGCACTTTGCACTGATGAAATTATCCTCCATATCTAAACCTTATGGGATTCAAAGATCTGCAGTCATTACTTCAGCCTTGGCTAAAGACTTAGCTGAAATACTCGGGAGAGGCCCATTCTCCCATAATATACTGAAAAATAATACTGGATGATGAACTAAAAACACTGCAAGTCTGAATTATTTAACGTTTTCACAGTGCTATTATATTCCATTTATTTTCCAACTGTTTAACCTGAAACATCTACATTATTTCAGATTATAATACTTAATTTTCTATCACCACACAGTGAAGTTATTTTTATTTTTTAACTTGACAGTAAAAATGAAAGGCATCTGCCAAAGGTAATTTTTCTTGGTTTGGGAGAGATATGGTTATTTGTGTCATTGCCATTTTCATGCCATTGACATAATAACAAAATGGTGTATATTTTGAAACTAACATAGGTCTGATCTGATTGAATGGTGCCAGCACACCAATCTTACTCTCAACATAATATTGGACTCCAAGAGGGGAAAGATGGGTTTCGACAAACCTGTCTTCATTAATGGGGCAGTGGTGAAGCGTGTAAACAGCTTCATGTTCCTGGGTGTGCATATTGCTGAGGATCTGCCTGTCCTGGGCACAGCACATCAATGCAATCACTAAGAAAGCTCATCAATGCCTCACAAGATTGAAGAGATTCGGTATGTCAACAACTACTCTATCAAACCTATACACATGTATGGTGGAGTACATACTGACTGGTTCAACAACTCCAATGCTCAGTGACGAAAGAGCCTTCAGAGCGAGACACTGACCAGTCTAATGCATGTTCTGAACTTGCCACCTTAGAAGAGATCATCAGGATGCGCTGCCTCAAAGAGGCAGCCAATGTCATCAAATATGCACACTATTCATGTATAGTCTTTTCTTTGACTGGTTAGCATGCAAAAAAAAGCTTTTCACCGGACTTTGATACATGTGATAATAATAAACTAAGCTCATCTAAACTGGCCTGGCCATACTCTCATTTCAGTCCTACAATCAGGAAGGTGGTACAGGAGCTTAAAATCTGTGACCACTAGGTTAAGGAATAGGTTCTTCTCAGCAATCATCAGGCCCTTGAAACTACATAACACCTACCTCAGCAACTATGATCTTTTACGAACTGTGTCTTTGGTTGCACAATGGACTTCAGTTGTCACATCAGACTGAACCAGGCCCTGATCCATTCAGTCAGCATTACTGTATTAATTTATTGCATTTTTTTGTTTTTTATATAATATCTGTGTGTTGTTCTGAAGTTTGTCGAACACTTCTTCAAACAGGCTTCATCATTAGATTCAGCTCATAATGATGCTTTATTCTATGTTTGCTTGAGTCTTGATTTGAAATTACTGAAATTATCTTTTGATATTGACAAAAATTCAGCAACCCACACAGTGTGTTCTATTTAGTGAAGTATTTGTCTATAGTGAATAATTACTATTTCCCCCGAAGCATTCCAGTTGTCTTGACAACAGCTTTATGTGCATGCAGTTATAATGTAAATGGAAACAAGCATGTTTATTCCAGGTTTTAATTCAAGATTATATATACAGCAGCTTGCAAAAGTTTTCATACCCCTTGAACTTTTCCACATTTTGTCACGTTACAACCACAAACGTAAAGGTATTTTATTGGGATTTTATGTGATAGACCAACACAAAGTGGCGCATAATTGTGAAGTGGAAGGAAAATAATATAGTTTTCAAATTTTTTTACAAATAAAAAACTGAAAAGTGTGGCGTGTAAATGTATTCAGCCCCCTTTACGCTGATACCCCTAAATAAAATCCAGTGCAACCAATTGCCTTCAGAAGTCACCTAATTAGTAAATAAGAGTTCACTTGTGTGTAATCTAATCTCAGTATAAATACAGCTGTTCTGTGAAGGCCTCAGAGGTTTGTTAGAGAACATTAGTGAACAAACAGTATCATGAAGCCCAAGGAACACACCAGACAGGTCAGGGATACGGTGGAGAGGTTTAAAGCAGGGTTAGGTTATAAAAAAATATCCCAAGCTTTGAATATCTCACGGAGCACTGTTCAATCCATCATCCGAAAATGGAAAGAGTGTGGCACAACTGCAAACATACCAAGACATGGCCGTCCACCTAAACTGACCGGCCGGGCAAGGAGAGCATTGATCAGAGAAGCAGCCAAGAGGCCCATGGTAACTCTTGAGGAGCTGCAGAGATCCACAGCTCAGGTGGGAGAATCAGCCCACAGGACACCTATTAGTCATGCACTCCACAAATCGGGCCTTTATGGTAGTGGCAAGAAGAAAGCCATTGTTGAAACAAAGCCATAAGAAGTTCCATTTGCAGTTTGCCACAAGCCATGTGGGGGACGCAGAAAACATGTGGAGGAAGGTGCTCTGGTCTGATGAGACCAAAATTGATGTTTTTGGCCTAAATGCAAAATGCTATGCAAAATGGAAAACTAACACTGCACATCACCCTGAACACACCATCCCGACTGTGAAACATGGTGGTGGCAGCATCATGCTGTGTGGATGCTTTTCTTCAGCAGGGACAGAGAAGCTGGTCAGAGTTGATGGGAAGATGGATGGAGCCAAATACAGGGCAATCTTGGAAGAAAACCTGTTAGAGTCTGCAAAAGACTTGAGACTGGGGCGGAGGTTCACCTTCCAGCAGGACAATGACTCTAAATATACAGCCAGAGCTACAATGGAATGGTTTAGATCAAAGCATATTCATGTGTTTGAATGGCCTAGTCAAAGTCCAGACCAAAATCCAATTGAGAATCTCTGGCAAGACTTGAAAATTGCTGTTCACAGACACTCTCTATCCAATCTGACTGAGCTTGAGCTATTTTGCAAAGAAGAATGGGCAATAATTTCAGTCTCTAGATGTGCAAAGCTGGTAGAAACATACCCCCAAAAGACTTGCAGCTGTAATTGCAGTGAAAGGGGGTTCTAAAAAGTATTGACTCAGGGTGGCTGAATACATTTGCACGCCACACTTTTCAGTTTTTTATTTGTAATAAAATTTGGAAACCATGTATCATTTTCACTTCACAATTATGCACCACTTTGTGTTGGTCTATCACATAAAATCCCAATAAAATACATTTACGTTTGTGGTTTTAACGTGACAAAATGTGGAAAAGTTCAAGCCACTGTATGTTTTCAATGTGGATACAATAACATGCCTACATTGAAGAGAACTGAAGGGGTAATGCAATCCTCCTATATATGACAAGTGCACATGTTAATACACAAACTAATCTTCCTGAAACACAGTACCCTTTCCCAGTGCACTCAAACCATATTGTTCAAATTCTTTAATAATGAATCATTATATAACTGAAGAATTACCATGCTAAGCTTGAAAAGGAAACACAACTTTGAAACTTTTTTTACACAAAGGGTGGTCGGCATCTGGAATGAGTTGCCAGAGGAGGGAGATGAGGCAGGTACTATCGCAACGTTTAAAAACCATTTGAATAGATACATGGATCGGATAGATTGAGAAGGATATGGGCAAAATGCAGGAAGGTAGGAGGAGTGTACAGTAGAGGGACATGTTGGTCAGCGTGGGTACCTAGTGACAAAAGGCCTGCTTCCACGCTGTACAAGTCCATGACTCTAAGTTGACTAACATGGACAGAGAAGGCATTATGAAGCAGTGGTAGTCATTTAAGGTGACATAACACTCAGCAAAAATGTATCCCAGTGAGAGAAAAAACGCTAGAGAAACAAAAACAATGATGACAAATGAAGGAAGTTGAATAGTGTATTAAATTGATAAAGAAAATGCATGGTACAAAAAACAAATAGCAGACATGAAGGTGGGAATAAACTCAGAATCAGAAAGAGAGGATTAAAGGAAGAAAGAGAAAAGAGAAAATACGAGGACAAACTAGTGAGAAATATGAATATAGTACTTTTAAATATGTTAAAAAAAAGAATTACAGTGGGATCTCGATCAGTTGGGCAAGTGGGCTGAGGAATGGCAAATGGAGTTTAATTCAGGGACATGTGAGGTGTTGCCTTTTAGGAAGTCAAATCCAGGCAGGACTTCAACTGTGAACCGTAGGACCCTGGGAATTTTTGTAGAACAGAGCGATTAAGAAGTACAATGCCTAGTTCCCTGATACAGGTAGAGAGGGTGGTCAAGATGGCATGTTGGCCTTTGTTAGTTAGAGAATTGGGTGGAGAAGTTAGGACATTATGTCATAGTTGCGCAAGACATTTGCGAGGCGACACGTATTATTATATTCAGTTTTAGTCATTCTGTTGCAGGAAAGATGCCATTGAACTGGAAAGAGTGCTGAAAAGATTGTCAAGGATTTTTTCAATATTCGAGGGCCTGAGGTATAGGGTGAGGATGGGCAGGCTGGGACTTTATTCCTTGGAGTCCAGGAGGCTGAGGGGCGATCATAGAGTGATGTAGAAAATCATGAGGGGAATAGATAAGGTGATGACACAGTTATTTTTTCCCAGGGCAGGAACTAGATCAAGAACTGGAACCAGAGAGCATAGATTTAAATATGAGAGGGGAAAGATTTAAAAGGTACAAGAGGGTCATATTTTTCACACAGATTGTGGGTATATAGGAGTTGCCAGAGGAGGTAATTGAGGCAGGTCAAAAATAATATTTAAAAGATATTTGGACCGGTATATGGATGGGGAAGATTTAGAGGTGAGTGGGGCAACTGTGGGTGGATAGGTCTGACTTAGATGGGCCATTTTGGTAGGCATGGATAGGTTGGGCCGAAGGGCCTGTTTCGTACTTAATGACCCGAGAACTTTCGCGGTCTCGATATCCAGGGTTCTGCTTAATCCATTATTGTCAAACTTTGACGTTTATCTTCCTTACAGTGAACTAGCCTGCAAAAATAATTCTGCAGATAGACTGTGGAGACAGGTCGGTGCAAATAGGAGAGGTGCAAAGTCAAACTGTTTTGAATTGTTTTGAACAGTTTTGAATTCAATGAAACAGTTTTCCCTGGTTGAAATAGTGTGCAAAGAGCAATCATTTGGCACAGTGGGGGAATGAACACAAAAGGGACGTGTATAAGTTTGTAGTCATTGGGCGCTGGTTGCTCAAATTCATGGGGTACACATCTTCGTCAACTATAGGCACGTCCCATTACAAGGATAGTATGGCGCGACACAACTTTGGATTTAAATCTTTCTATGGGTTGGGTGAGGTGGGTGGGGAGGGATGAGAGGCAGGTATACCACCACTTTTTTTTGTCCTTTTATATTTTTCTATTCCTCTCTTCTTTCTTTCTTTTATTCACTCTTTGGCTACACTACTTTGGTAGTCTAGGGGTCCTATCTTTGCACATCTCGCTCTTTCTCCTTCTCGCTTTTTCTCCTTTCTTTTCTTCTAATTCAAAGCTTGAAAGTTAAAATTAAAGCTGTCCAATAACTGTATAATTTTATATGCCGTTGATTCTACTCTTGTACATTTGCTTCTAATAAATTTTTTAAAAAGCAAAAAACTATAGGCACGTCCCTTCAATGTGGCCAATCTGTTAACGTTTGCTTGGACGTATTGAAAATGGAAGCTCGACAAGCAACTGAACCATCCTATCAACCACTGGAGAGCTGTCCTGAGCTACTATCTACGTTATTGGAGACCCTCGGACTATCTTTGATCAAACTTTACTGAACGTTATCTTGCACAAAGCAGTGTTCACATTATTCCCTTTATCATGCATCTTCACACATTGGATTGGTCAATTATAATGTATTGTATTTCTGCTGACTGGTTGGCACACAACAAAAGCTTTTCACTGTACCTCGGCACACGTGGCAATAAGCTAAGCTCAATTAAATTTCAGAGCACAAAAGGACTGGAAATCAATACAGAAGGAGGGAAAATACAAAGGTTTGGCATGCTAGAACTGCACTTGGATTGATTATCCATCGGTTTCATACATTGGACCTCAGTAAGCATCAGATTTTGATTTGTTGTTTCTTGTCTTCCAGCTAACTATCAAGATAATAAATAGGTCACATAAATAATATCTCACACATTCATTTTTACTGAACACATTTCCCTTATACACATTCAGATGTGAGCTAGTAGACACACCACTGGGACAATAGCACATGATTATTATATTGACATGTCCAACATAGCAAGAGAAAGTTAATGATATGGAGGTGCAAGGAACTGCTGATGCCACTTTACAAAAAAAAGCACAAAGTGCTGGAGTACCTCAGTGCCAGGCAGCGTCTCCAGAAGACACGAGGAACTGCACATGTTGGTTTTCAAAAGAGTGCCACCTATCCATGTCCTCCAGAGATGCTGCCTGACCCACTGAGTTAATCCAGCATATTTTTAAACTATTATTATGGTTGAATTGGTTATAATAGTTACTAATAATCAGGCACAGAAAATGATTAACTTCACTGGCAATACTGAATTGTTGAAGTAATGGACAATCAAGCATTCATATTAGTTAATGGGGTCATTAAAAAAGAGCCCCGCCTTTGGCAGTGCTTTCAACCGACAATTAAGTTGAAAAGCTTTTGGTTTAGATAAGACTGAGAAAACATTGCATGGTACTGGTTCAATGGAAGATAAGGGAGGGCAAAGTTTCTGATGATCTACAAGAGCAAATAAAAAAACAACCTTAATAATGCGTCAACTGGGTATATAAAAAGGTTAAAATAAACAATTCAGAGGTTAGATTTCATTTGGAGCCTACCAGCTGATGTTGACACCCACTGCTTGACAGAGGAAGGGTAAAGAAAGAAAACATTACCATGGACAAAGGAGCTCAGTTATGAAAATGCAATATGTTAGAAAAGGGAGGAATGGCCTCCTTGGAAAAAGGCTAGGTGGTGACCTGAAAGATGTTCAAGATGATAAGAGATGTAGAAGGAACAGACAATGCAAAGGGAATTAAAGGAGACTGGAGAAGGGGAATATGCAGACAAGGAATATGCAGACAATATGTACCTTTTTGGGTGGCACAGCGAATAGTTGCTGCCTGATAGCATCAAAGACCCTGGTTCTCTGGGTTGTAGGATAGAACAAGTATACAGATGATTGCTGGTTGGCACGGACTCGGTGGGCTGAAGGGCCCATTTCTTGCATCTCTAAACTAAATGACAAAACAAAACACCCTTTGGAATTTGGGTGGCACAGTGGGAGAGTTGCTGTGTTGCAGCGCCAGAGACCCAGGATCGATCCCGACTACAGGCGTTGTCTGTACAGAGTTTGCACGTTCTCTCTGTGACCTTGTGGGTTTTCTCCGGATGCTCCAGTTTCCTCCCACACTCCAAAGACATGTAGGTTTATATGTTAATTGGCTTCAGTCGGTTGTTAAATTGTCCCTCGTGTGTAGGAGTGATCGCTAGTTGGCGCTGATGCGGTGGACTGAAGGGCCTGTTTCCGCACTGCATCTCTAAAGTCCAACGGTGTGAAATCAAGTCTAAGTGATCATTGAAGACCTGGTACAGGCATGGTGGCCTGAATGGCCTCCTGTTCTGTACAGTTATGAACCCTTGGACTGCAGCACTCTCCTTTCGCAACCTCTACACAATCATCCGACCCTTCCCCAGCAAAGGCTTAACGTTGCTACCAGAACCAACGAGGCAGTTGTTGATGAAATCTAGCAATGACTTTTCAGCCAAGCAAAATTATTTCATGCTTAAACCATGTCTCTAAAGTCCAAAACATCACAGACAAAATAAATTGACAATTACATAAAATCAGGCGATACAATAAGAGTCCAAAATAAACACACAATTCCTACAGCATACTTCCTTATCCAAAACATTTAAACCCGAGTTCTTCTGAAGAGTAATCACTTTGCAGTAAACAGACTGTACACAGTAAATTCCTCCACACAACAATGTCATAATGAGTGGAAATAAGGAGCTGCAGTCTCAACCAAAGATAGACACAAAGTGCTAGAGTAAAGGCCCTGTCCCATAGCCCCGAGTACCTATGAACGGCTATTACCGCAATTCTCCGAGTTCGAATCAAGGGGAAAACTCGGGAGAGTTTGTGAGTAACTCGGGAAAGTGGGACAGGGCCTTTACACAGTGGGTCAGGCAGCATCTCTGGAGAAAAAAAGATGGGTGATGTTTCCGGTATAAGACCCAAAACATCATCCAGTCTATTGCTCCACAGATGTGACCTGACCTGCTGAGTTACTCCAGCACCTGTCTATCAATGTCATAATGAGCATTTTTCTTTAGAATGGTCAAAGGGGCTTATATCCATTTGTGCAAACATAGAGTTTTGATTTAGCCAGCGATCTGAGCAATGGCAATTCGAGCATGACCAAACAAGCATGTCAGCTTAAATGTTCGTGATAATGCCTGTAGAGTTTAGTTTTGAGATACAGTGCGGAAACAGACCTTTTGGCTCACCAAGTCCGCACCAACCAGTGATCCCTGCATATATAAACACTACCCAACACGCACAAGGGACGATTTACATTTACCAAGCCAATTTACCTACATACCTGTACTTCTTTGGAGTGTGGGAGGACACAAAAGATATCGGAGAAAACCCACGCAGGCCACAGGAAGAATGTACAAACTCCATACAGACAGCACCTGTGGTCGGGATCGAACCCGTGTCTCCAGCGCTGTAAGGCGGCAGCAACTCTACCGCTGCGCCACCGTGCCGCACTTTTGTTATGGCGTCACAAATTCAAACTTCGAGCGAGGACTACTGTTGACTAGGTCATGGCCAAAACCAGAAACTGAGCTAAAAAGGTACATTTTAAGAAACATATTATCGGAATAAAAATCCAAATTCGATCTTCAGCAGCTGAACGTACCCATGGAAGATCAGAGAACAAATGGAAAATTAAAAAAAATCCTGGGGATACTCAAAAGATCAGACAGCATCAGTGGAGCAAGAATAGTGAGATTGAACGAGAACTTACCAAGTTCGAAGGTTGATCTTTATTTCATGAGGAGTTGCGGTGAGGGATTTCGTGAAGAGCCCGCCGGCACGCATGCGCGACATTCTTCAAAGCAGCGGTGTGGAATCACAGAAACAACACAGAAATGATTTGGCATAGTAAGATTTAAAGAGACTCTAATTACCAGTTGAGGATGATCGAGGGTTGGGAGCGGAGGGCACGAAATCCCTCACCGCAACTCCTCATGAAATAAAGATCAACCTTCGAACTGGTAAGTTCTCGTTCAATCTTACTATTTCATTTCGGAGTCACGTGAGTGACTTCGTGAAGACTTCAAAGCTTCTGTGATTACACGCCCTGGACCACGTCCATGCTGACACACCACTAGCAAGGATGGATTGGAGTAAACAAGTTGATGAAACGAAGTTATACTGAAACAAAAGAAGATTTATTAATAACACAGCAAAAAATCCCCTTTGAACGGGGACATCCCCACGTTCTCGTCCGGCGTTCAGCACGGCCTCCGCGAACTGTAGGGGAGCAGCAACAGGCTTGTTATAGAACCGCTGGAACACAGCTTCGTTCGCCCATCCTGCTGTGGCGAGGATATGGTCCATGGGCACCTCCATGACCCTCGCCGCCGACGTAGATGCAGCCCTGGTGGAGTGAGATTTAAACACATTAGTGTCAATACCTGCCTTATCCAAGACGATCCGGAGCCACCTGGATATCGTCTGGACTGTCACTCGATGGTGAGGTCTTTTGTGAGTGACAAGCAGGTACAACTCCATTCCTCTGATGCTCCTCGTCACCTTGACGTAGTAACGGATATGAGTGGCTAAACATAGCCGAGCATCTGCGGGGTATGCCGGGAACTTCAGCTACAGCCCTGTGCACCTAGGTCTATGCTACTTAAGTAGCTCATCAATGAAAAAGACTACTTCTCCAGGGGTAGACGTCATCCTGTCAATACGGAGTTTGTGGAGCGTCTGAACCCGCTGTGCTGAAGTCAGCGCTAGTAACATCACCAATTTCATAGTGAGTTTGTCCAGCTGTAACCCTTCCATGGGTGACCACGACCTGAGCAGGGTTAGTACATCCCCGACATCCCAGGTGATGTTATAGCGTGGTGTAGGCGGATTCAGATTGAATATTCCCCGCATAAGCCTGGACACTAGCCTGTTTGATCCTACCTCGATGTTGAGGTAGAATGACAGCGCACTCCTGGCGCTGTTGATGGCACTGTAACTCAAGTGCTCATCGTGGTGCAACCCCGCGAGGAATTCCAGGACGTCGGCTATGGAGACATCATCATAGGTGATGCGAGAGCGGCTGCAGTAGGCTTCCCACTTGGTGATGTGGGAGAGATATCTTCGCCTGGTTGACTCTCGACATGATGCTCCAATGGTGTTCATGGTCCGGGTGGAAAGGCCATACTGCATCCATGGCCTGGTCAGAACCTGCAAGCCAGTAATTTTAAATAGGCATGGCAGGGGTGTAACTCCCCTGAAACAGGGTGAGAAACCAAATGCGGGCAACCCTCTAAAGGGACCCAAGGTTGACTAATCATGTCAAAGACCACCGGATACCAAGGCTGTGTGGGCCAGTCGGGTATGACAAGAATACCTCTGGCAGAATCCATCTTGATTTTTTGTAATACCCGACTGATGAGGCAAAACGGGGGGAATGCATAGAAAAAACAATTCCCCCAGTCTAGCGAGAATGTATCCATCGCTAATGCCCCAGGGTCTGGTTCCCATGAAACATATGCCGGTACCTGATGGTTCAACCGGGACGCAAAAAGGTCTATATCCGGTTGACCAAATTTGGCTGTAATTTGGGCAAATATTTGAGGATGCAACATCCACTCAATACTATCATTGAATTTGCGTGACCTGGTGTCTGCCACAGTATTAAGCCTACCTGGCACATAGGTGGCTGAAATCCAAATATGCCGATCAATACACCAGAGCCAAATAGTATTAGCCAATTTGTCACAAGAGACTGACCTGGTACCGCCCATATGGTTTAAATATGCCACCGCCGTAGTGTTGTCTATTTGGAGACGGACATGAGTTCCACTGAGATTGGAACAATAAGCCCGCAGTCCGTGACATGCTGCAAGCAGCTCCAAATAGTTAATCCCTTGCACTAGCAACATGCTAGCTTCAAGGGCATCCCACCTGCCCCCACAACTCGAAGAGCTGTCCGTAGCTCCCCAGCCTTGGGAGCTTGCGTCAGTTTGCAAATATACCACCGGATTGGGTACAACAATGGGTTTGAATGCCCTGCCAATATTGGACACCCACCATTGTAGCTCAACCTCAGCATCAGAAGGCAGTCGCATAGGTCTGTCGAAATGACCAGCGTTCTTTTCCAACGCGGCAATCTTGGCTCTTTGCAGATTTTGATAATGCAAAGGCCCAAACTGGGCTGCCGGAAACAAAGCTACGATTTTCCCAATCACCTTAGCTGTTTGCCGAATAGATGGTATACTGGCGAGTGCAAGATCCTGACATGCAAGGGTGACATCCTCAACCTTGTTAAATGGTATGGTGGCCCTCATTCGAATAGAATCCACCGTGAAACCCAGATAATCCATAACCTGGGATGGGCAGAACTTGGATTTGTCTGGATGGACTATAAACCCCAGCCGCTGAAATATAGTGACAGTGGCCAAAACTGCCCTTTCAGCTGCTTCCAGGGTGTTGCCAATAATCAGGATATCATCCAAATAGGCCATTACAACATGGTGTTGTATACGTAATTGGGCCATAATAGGTTTAAGCAACTTAGTAAAGAGCCTAGGGGCGGTAGTAAGCCCATTTGGCAAGGCCCTGTATTGCCAGAGCTGATCCATCCAGACAAATTTCAGAAACTTTCGGTGATGTTTCCGAATGGATACTGAATAGTATGCATCTTTCAAATCAATGCATGCCATAAAGCAACCTTGTGAAATCAGTGATTTGGCTGTCTCGAAAGTGTCCATTTTAAAATGGGTGTATGTTACAAAAGTATTCAGCTGGGTCAAGTCAATAATCACCCGACAACCTCCATCCTTTTTTGGTCTGGTAAAAATATTAGAGACAAATTCAATGGGTTCGTGCATAGTTTTCTCTATCACGCCTTTTTGTTCCAAACGAAAAATTTCAGCTGTGCCTGCTGCCTGCTCAACGGCAGAAAGCGTAAACTTCCGTTTAGGCATATGCTGGGATGGAGGGATGTCCCCGTGAATAAATTCAATAGAATGACCCCGAATATTTTGTAAAATAACTCATCTGAAGTAACAGTCTTCCATGCTTCAGAAAAGAACCGGAGTCGCCCTCCAACATGTGATGTTAAAGGGACAGGGGAAAGAAACCCAGACCGCCTTACCTCCATGGTCACCGGCGGTCCTTGACATACTTGGGTGGCCGTGGAGGTGCTGGGTTGGTTTGACGGTGAGGTGGCTTCATCTTCCACTGGGGTCGTTGTGGGCCTGACCCCAAAAAAGACCGCTGCTGCTGGCCCTGTTGATAATAGTGATGCATAGCAGCATATGGTCTGGTTGCTGAAGTGACCGAGCCTCGCGGTCGAGCAGGTGGAGCTTTTGGCACCGTCGGTCTGGGGGCGATCTGAGATCGCATAAGTCCCACCGTCTTGGCTACCTCATCAAGCTCTTTGACTCTCTTCGGAAGATCCTCTCCGAAGAGTTGTCGGGGCGGCGGTGGCGGTGGTGGTTTGCACAACCCAGCGAATTTTGGGTTGATAGAAGGACGGATGCTGTTTTTCCGAAAATCATTAATTTCGTGTTGGGTCGCACATAACAGTGCCAATGCATCCTCTTGGTCCAATGAAAGGTCACCACCATCGACCGACCGCGCAAAGGCGGTAATACCGGCCGTAAGGAGTTTTAGAATCCGCTGGAGCTTCACCTCCTGATGGCGGATAGCCACGCCGATGTTGCCCCATATGGGCGTATTGACCACTGGCACGTTGAGGGCATTGCAGTTGGAAGGAGGCTTGTGGCGATGAATGGCCTGCGAAAGGACTTCCTCCTGGAGCCGGTGGTTCGTAAGAAAATCTACCGTGGCTGCCAGTTTGGGTTGAAGCGGAAGTCCAGTTGTGACTGGAGCAGCGAATTTTGCCGCTACATCCAGTAGCTCTTCTGTCGGTGGCTCCGATAGAGCTGGTGTAGGGTCAAACCCTTCTTCCTCCTGTGTCTCGCTGATGATAGAGGCTGTCGAGGCGGCCCTGTGCCTGTCGATGTTCGTGGATGCGAGCTCCTGTTGATTATGGAGCAACAGCTCCAGCAGCCGCTCCATACGGTCAATACGCCCACCACCCTGAACACTCGGGTGGTCGAAGTCCTCCGGCTCAGAAAACATGCCGGGGCTCCTTTCATCGGCCCGCACCTCTGAGAAGTGATCTCGGCACCGGAAATTGTCGCTTTCGGCCGCCGCAGCGAAACCGTGCGATTCCCGCGCGGGCGAGGTGTTCAACCGCCTCCGTTTAGCGGGAGCGGAAGCCGTTGCCACAAAGGGCCCTGACGGCTTGGGGTCGACTCCAGCAGAAGCATGGAGCGACGCCCGCGCGGGCTTGCCGGCTGTCCACATATTGGACGGTGCCGACGCATGGTCTCGTCCACCCATCCATGGGGGACTCGGCGACCGAGGCGGGACCATACCCAAGCCCCCCGTCCCGGCGGCGGGGGTTGGGAGTTGGGTAGCAGACCTTACAGACCCAGGTCCCGCCGTTGCACCAGACCGCACCATGGCGGAGGGGGGTCGGGCCGCAGCAAGAGACCCCTTCCCCGTGGTCGCCACTGGCGAACTTGTGGCAGGGTCCACCCTTTCGGGAGGCACCCCGTTGTCGTCCTCTACGAACTCCTCCTCGGAGCTGTGGCGATTCAGCGGGTCCCGACCTGCAGAAGCAGACGCCAACGGTTTCCCCGCCTTTTTCCCGGCCCCAGGTGTAAACGATGATGAGGGCGCCGGGCCGGTCGAACGACGACTTCGACCAGACATTCTGAACTCCAATCCACACCCTTGCTGAAAGACAAAACAGACAGCAAGGGCCAACCAACTTAAGGTTAGTTTAACTTACCTAAGTGGTTCCTTATGAAGGGCTGGCGGGGAGCGCGCCCCACCGCCAGCTATTGGCAGCAATGCGTTGCAACGATATGTCGCGCATGCGTGCCGGCGGGCTCTTCATGAAGTCACTCACGTGACTCCGAAATGAAATTAGACTTTCTGCTTCAGGTCAGGTTCATCAAAACTAGGCAAAGTGAGAAAACAAACACAGTTCAGGTCAAGAGACAAAGAGTCAAACAGAAATCCAGGGAAGATAAAAGCTGACATTGTACAAGGCAGCAGAAATGGAGGAGCATGGAGCTCTTGAAAGTTTGTGGAGTATTTTGCATGAAAAATAGTCAATTAAAACATCGGCTAAAGTGGAAAGAAGTTAGGATATAAAAGTAGAGCGGTACAGTGGCACAGCTAGTAGAGCCACTGCCGTACAGCTGGTAGAGCCACTGGTACACAGCGCCAGAGACCCGGGTTCGATCCTGACCTCGGGTACTGTCTGTTGTAACGTTTGTACGTTCTCCCTGTGACCGTGTGGGTTTCCTCCAGGTGCTCCAGTTTCCTCCCACATCCCAAAGAAGAGTCGGATTGCAGGTTAATTTGCCTGTCGAATCTGCCCCTAGTGTGCAGAGAGTGGATGCAAAAGTGGGATAACATAAGTCTGAAACGGTGATCGATGGCCAGCACGGACTTGGTGGGCCAAAGGGCCCGTTCGTTTCCCATGGTAACTACAACAAAGTCTCAGCTATTAAAACATAATCTTAGGAGAACTAAATTATTTTTTCTAGCTGCTAAATTTCTGTTCTCTGCATGATGTAAGCTTCCTATGCTTATTATCTTACAAAAGTGTAAATGTGTTGTCAGCTGGGAGACTCTGCCAGCATTTAATTTACCCACTGCATCTCAGGCTATTTTTTCCAGTACTACAAAGGTGAAACTCACTTCAACTGTCCAGTGCCAACATGCAGCCAATTAATTTTAGGAACTCACAAAATTATGTAATCTGACAGCACGGTCGAGGTCTGTCCTATCGTGTTCTTGCCCCCTCTTTGAAAGAGCACAGCAAATTAGTCTTGCATGGCAATTATATTGGTTTAATCCTAGAATTTTGCAAATCATTCCCCAAGTACATATTCAAAATGAAGTATTATACATCAACAATTGTGCCTATTTCCATCTTTGTAACATCACTGTGCCCCACCAATCCTTCTGTAAAACACAGCTGAAACATATGTCTATGTAATTTCCAAAGCTTGTCCATTTTACCCAGGCTGGTCACATCATTTTACCTTCTGTGTGTCTGAAGATGACCCAAAGCTCTGTTGCCAAAGGGGAAACAGAGGGGTAGTCTTTCATCTATCATTCCTCTGGCTCTTTTAGACTTGAGATACAGCGGGAACAGACCCTTCAGCCCACCGAGTCCGCGCTGACCAGTGATCACCCCGTATACGAACACTACCCTACACACGAGGGACAATTTACAATTTTACCAAAGTCAATTAATCAACAAACCTGCAAGCCTTTGGAATGTGGGAGGAAACTGGAGCACCCGGAGAAAATCCACGTGATCACAGGGAGAACGTGCAAATTCCGTACAGACAGCAACCAAGGTCAGAATCGAACCTAGATCTCTGGTGCTATAAGGCAGCAGCTCTACCACTGTGCTGCTCCTGACCTGTATTGTGTTCTGAATGTTCTACTAATAGCTCATCCCCTGTTATTTACCTATGTAAACAGCAACACTTAAGAAACTCCTGGCACTTTAAAATTTGCACATTATCACTGATGTTGTAAGATATCCATTGCCTTTGGAAAATTCTTTGGAAACCGATTCCTCCGCCTTTTCAACCAGCTTCCGCTCAGCCTCCCCCTCCATTTAAAAAGTCTAATTTTCTCTTTTGTTCCTTTATCAATCATTAAAGTCCATGAGCTCTTATTATCAATCCACTTGTGAGATAAAAATGTTTCCTAAAACAAGCCACAAATTTAAATATCTATTAAGCCTCCTGAATTGTTTTAAAACCTAAATAGAATAATTTAATCTTCACAACAATTGGATGTATCCTGGAAAATTAGCTCCACATCCACTCCTTCCTAAGTCACAGTGTCCAGATTTTTTTTTTCAAAACAAACACAAACTTTACGCAGAATTAAAAATATGTACAAAACAAAAACTGCAAAATTCCTCTGACATTTTCAGTTTCTATATCTACATACATTCATTTGTATTGCATTAGTTAGTGTTCAGCAGACTATCATTATACAAGGCACCCTTTCCAGTTATGTGACCCCCTGGGATAATATCCCTTCCCATGTTTAAGGGGTGTCTCCACCACATCCTCATACCTACCCCCCCCCCCCCATTTGCAGCAGCGGAAGGACCCTAAACTGTCCTCCTTCCACATAGAGCCACACAGTTGGCTGCACCGAGCCTCAGCGAGTCCCTCAGCACATACTCCTGCCGTCTGGAGTGGGCCAGTTTGCAACATTCCCCGACGGACATCTCGCTTTGCTGGGAGGTGAACAAGTTTCGGGCCGACCAATGAGCACTTTTGTTAATCTTCCAGCTGCACATCTGTCCCTGGATGTGTCCCTGGAAACAGTCTGTAAATCAGAGAGTCCCCACCATACTCAAGCTGAAGTCCAATTAGTGATCTTTTAAGGGCCTGCTTGCTTTTATCGGCAATGCTTCCATTGAAAAGTCTTGTCCCAGTGAGATTCCTGTTCACAATATCAATTTGCACATTCAAAAGCATTGTGGATATCCAACCCCAAATGTTTCTCAGAATAACATCACTGAGACCATTGTTCCCTTGGTGTTGATTCTGCTAAATTGGATCACTTCACATTGAGTCACGTTCAGCTGCATCTGGCATTTCATCAGTCTATTTCGATCTTCCTTGTCTCCTATTCATTAGTTACCATGTTCTGCATCTTTTGCAATCAATAGGAAACAAACAGTTCAATAGTTTTCAGAGATGTCCACAAAACCTCTTCTAGACTCATGCCAGTAATTTAGGTTAGAACAGCATATGCTTCAAAGAGTCTGTGGCCTGAGTTAATGGGATTAGCAACAGCTTGTATACTCAGACAAAAGAATGAGTACTGCATCTATGTTAACTTTACAACCGGAAGTGCTAATTGATATATTGAAGTCAATGTAAACATGCACCCAAAGTGACTGAGAGAATGGAAGGAGGCATTGGGAGAAGTGGGACAAAATAAACATGTTTAATTTTAAAATGTTTTAAAAACTTCAACAACAATCAAATTGGAAAGAATGAAATTAAACCCAAGCCTCATTAGGTTCGATCCATCCAAATGAAATATGACCGTAAGTGGAGTTAACATCACAGGAAAATTAATGTAATGTGACAGCTCTTTTGGATTGTTCATGCATAACTTTGGGGGGGGGAGGAAGGAGAGAGGGAAGGAGAGAGAGAAGGAAGGAGAGAAGGAAAGAGAGAGAAGGAAAGAGAGAGAAGGAAAGAGAGAGAAGGAAAGAGAGAGAAGGAGAGAGAGACAGAGACAGAGAGAGAGACAGAGAGAGAGACAGAGAGAGAGACAGAGACAGAGACAGAGACAGAGACAGAGACAGAGACAGAGACAGAGACAGAGACAGAGACAGAGACAGAGACAGAGACAGAGACAGAGACAGAGACAGAGACAGAGACAGAGACAGAGACAGAGACAGAGACAGAGACAGAGACAGAGACAGAGACAGAGACAGAGACAGAGACAGAGAGAGAGAGAGAGAGAGAGAGAGAGAGAGAGAGAGAGAGAGAGAGAGACAGAGAGAGAGAGAGAGAGAGAGGCGCGAAGAGGGTGAGGGGGCTGAAGAGATGGGGGGGCGGAGAGGGAGGAGGCGAAGGTGGGAGGGGTCAAAGAAGGGCGGGCGAAGAGAGGGAGGACAGGCGAAGGGGGGGAGGGGGGGCGGGGGGGTGGAAGAAGCAAACGAGAAAGAGAAAGCGAGGAAGGAATGAAAAAAAGTTGGCGTTCAAGACTGCCTGTCGCAAGCATCAGGCCCATTCTCCAAATTACTCCAACATTGATTATCCCCATGTTAAAACTTAATCCTAGGTTTAAAGTCTCTATCCTGGCAAACCTAAGACTTGAAGGATAGAGGAGTGTGTGGAGGTTGGGGAATAGAGATGATTTCTGTTTAGAACTTCACTTGAAGTGAAGGGAAAGGAAAGATTTTGAATTCAAACCGAGCAGTTCATGGCTACAAAAGTATAAATCCCTTTGCTAGACATAATGCGCAGGACCAATCCCAGTTTCCAAACTCTATTTAAAGAAATAATCCATTTCCACTGAAATCTTTGAATAACGCTTGCAGTTATCAGCGGGCACGAAAGGAATGCTGACAGCAAGATTTACAACGAACGACTAACTATTTCAAATCATTTTGCCAACCACTACTTAGGAAACCACTTTAAAAATGGATTGATTCCGGTAACATGCCATTAAGCTGACTTTGATATGCATAGAACAAATCCGGAACGCATATGCGTATTTTTGCAAAACAGCACCTTGTTCAGAACATTATTTTGCAACCAATAGTAATGATGTCGCACAGCAGATGGTCTGCAGGAAATATTCCTGTGCGTGATGTTTTCTCTAAAGGCATAAACACACATCCTTCATTGTTATCTAATTTCTCTGCATTTATCCGCCTTACAGTTCGAAGACAAATGCTGGAGGAATGTAAATTAAATTTGAGACAACGCAAGTGACAATAAGCAAGATTCAGACAAGCGGAAACGATCAACTAATTACCAGCAGCAACTACGGCACCCAGATAAGAACCTGAGCTCTTCTAGATTAATCAGAGCAAATGCTACTCATATTCCACTCACTCAAAAATATTAACAGGAATTAGATACTTTTATGGCAGATTAGATCAACAACGACATAGAGTTTACCTTACTGTTGCAGCAACTTTGAATTCAACACGTTCAAATAATAACGTGCCTAGAGGAAATGAACTATCGATCCCACCAGTGAGCATTTCCGCCACATCCTCTGCTCTTCGTCGCACCATGTTGGTGACCACATCAACGCTATAATTATAACGTGTTGCATGTCCTCCCGACCGATTATCGTTCTTTTAAACGACTCAACATTTCAAAGTGACAGCTCTTCCAAGAACCTAGTGCAATTATTTGTTGATCTGTCATTTTGCTTTTTCGGGGCATAACAGTTCGTATGGATTGGCAAGATTATTTTTAAACAAAATGCCCAAAAGCGAACCTTTGTTTAGAATTTTTAAGAAGGAACTGCAGATACTGGAAAATCAAAAGGTAGACAAAAATGCTGGAGAAACTCAACGGGTGAGGCAGCATCTATGGAGCGAAGGAAATAGGCAATGCTTCGGGCTGAAACGTTGCCTATTTCCTTCGCTCCATAGATGCTGCCTCACCCGCTGAGTTTCTCCAGCATTTCTGTCTACCTTTGTTTAGAATTAGTCATTGTAGAATATTTGGGTTTAAGCCATAAAGAAAACTGTGGATCATATTTAACTTTTCCTAAAGTTTGACTTAAGATTGAACTGAACCAAATGCACTATACCCCTGAACAAAATACTCAGAAACAAACAAAAAAACCCTGAACAGATGTTAATTTTCCGTCTGCTTGTGTGCAATGAACAATTCGCACGACTTCAGTTTCACATAAATGAAAATACCTTTTATGTTCCTTTGCATGAAACTAATATGCTAGAAGAGCCACATTCATCTGCAGGCAACATTTGGTCAATGACTTTCATTGCAATCGGATTGGCAGAAGTTTTAATCACACCTGTTTTGGGGTTAATTTAAAATGGTGGTCAGGAGAAGCATCAAGACATGAGCCTTCAATAAACCACTGCATACATAGTTCATTGAACAATCATGTCTTGATACTTTGTTGCACTTTCTTCTCCTGAATATCATTTTAATTTAACCCCAAAATAGCAGTTGCTACAACCTCTGTCAGTCCTCCATTTGATTTTCTAAAACCATTTCCAAAATAGAGCAATAGGTGTTTTTGAGCAAACAATGGTCTTATCATATTTATCTGTTGAAATCCAAGTGCAAACAAGGGGCCTGGAAAGGGGTTAGTTTTAAAAAATAAATAGAACTAGAAAATACCCAGATTTCCGAGCTTTTCATTGCAATCATATGGAACGGATACCTTCCACAGAGCATCTGGAGAACGCCACATACAATGCCAACATAATCTTTAAATTCACAAATGATACCACCGCTGTTGGCCAGATCTCCAGCAATATTCCGATGAAGTATACAAAAGAGACCAAGGATCTTTTGTCATGGTATCAGGACAATATCCTGGCCCTTAACATCAGCAAGATGAAAGAGCTGACTGTTGACTAATGAGAGAATGAACAAAACCCTGATCTCATTAACGTAGCTTCTGTAGCATGGTTGACAGCTTCAGGTTCTTAGGCATCCATATCACCTGGCGCAGTGATCGAGATAGTGCATCAGCATAATTATTTTCTTTGGCATAATTACTTTCTTCCAAGATGATTTTGCATGTCTACGTGGTTTCTCTTGAACTTCTACAGATGCACTGTAGAAGGCTTTCTGACGAGCTGCATTTCAGCCTGGTATACCCCACCAGAATCTACAGAGAGTGGGGAATATCAGTCCAGTCATCATTCCCTTCCATCCAGTCAGTCTTCACGGGGTATTGCATCAAGAAGACTGGAAGTATTGTCAAGGATGCCCTCATTCGATTATTCCATTATACCACTTCAATATTCTTATGTACTGCTCAAACTTTGCACTATAATCTTGTGCTACTCTGCTATTTTGCACTTGTTGTATTTATTATATTTATCAATACTGTATACATACCGTTTGCTCTGTGAGCTTCATGTGACAAAGAAATTTGATTGCATCCTGGTGTATATGTCAATAAACTAATCTAATCTAAGGTATGTGTGGGTAGGAACTGCAGATACTGGCTTACACCAGAGATAGACACAAAATGCTGGAGTAACATAGTCTGAAGTAGGGTCATCACCCGCTGAGTTACTCCAGCATTTTGCATCGAATCTAAGGTGTATTGGACATGCTGGTGAGATAGCCTTGATGATCAGTCTGTACACAACACATTCTGCAGTCACTTTGTGCCATTGAAGAGGGGGGAAGAATAGTTTGGGTGATGGAGGGGTGCCAATCGGGGTGAGATTTTGTCATGAATGATGCAGAGGTTCAGGAGTGTTGTTGGAGCCGTTCTCATCGAGGTAATGGAAAATGTAGACTTGTTTCTTGTAGATCGGTAAAAGTTTTTGGGGTGTCAGGAGCAGTGTTACTTGGTGCAGGATACCCCACCCTGAACCTGCTCTTGTAGTGACAGAAGTTACACAGCACCTCACAGTTGAATAACCAATTAATGGAGACACAAAGAATCTTGATGTTGTTGGACACAGAGGAAGATAACTGGGCCCACAAAACTGCTCTGAGGAATTCCTCCACTGATGTCCTGGGATTGGCATAATTGATGCATGTCGAGAACATCCATCTTCCTTATGGTGAGGTTTAACTTCGCCGTGAGAGTGTTTCTCCTCAAAGCCCACAGATTTCAGATTTGCTCGTGTTCATTGAACCTATCCAACCCAATGCTGCTTTGATTGAAGCACTTGACTGATGCACATGAACAATGAATCAGGCTTAGTTTAGTTTAGATATACAGCATGGAAAGAAGCCCTTCAGCCCACCGAGTCCATGCCGACCAGCGATCCCCAAACACAAGTTCCATTCTACGCACCAGGGACAATAAAGTGCTGCCGTGATCGTTACATAAAATTATAGATTTCTAACTAAATTTAAAATGCTTGATTTAAAATCATACCTCTGGATTGTTTGTCCAGGCCACCAAGTTACTAATACAGTAATTTAACCACCTTCATACTTATGCAGCATACATTTAGCAGGTAGAGGCTCCATTCACAATGAACATGGTACAATCGTCATCCCAGTTCTCTCAAAGCTTCTTGCTAGAGCCCACTTCATATTTCCTTCAATGAAATGTTCAAGACAACAGGAAAGGAAATATCTGAAGAAGGATCTTGACACAAATGTTCTGCAGGGATGCTGCCTGACCCTCCAGGATTTTGTGTCTTAATAAAAAAAAAAAACCAGCATCAGCAGTTCCTTGTTTCTGGATGTGATTTTAGGCCTCCTTGAATGAGTTAAGTTACAACTAGGCAGGTTTTAAATCTTCCTTCAAATGCACTCAGGGCCAGGGTTTTGCTTTACCCCAAGATAAGAGACAACAGCAGCACTGTTTTGCTTTTCCCGTGGAGATCTGCCGCATGCGTTGATCAGATTACCTGTTTTTCTGCTCATCCATAGTGAACACATCCACACTACAGCCATCTCGACAAGGTCGAGTGGGCATTGCCCTTACTGAATGGTTATCAGACAAAGCATAAATGGAGCTCAGCTTTCGTTAATTTACTTTCATCTCAGATGACCAATGACCAAAAACAGCCCCAATGAGGCAAAGATAAGACATGGAGAGGGATTCAGTTTTGGATAGCGACATATGATTCTCAAAAGCTATCAATGCAGTTATTGATATCTGTGCAACACTTTCTCTTTTAAAATTAAAAGGAAGTCTTTTTTGGGAAACAATCATTGTTTATAAAGTATTTTACCCTTTGTCCATAACATGTTCAGAGATCTGTTCATTGCACCTGATATTTTGGCTATGCAAGAGACATAACTAGATGAATTAAAAGGCTATCAATTTTGCATAATTGGGCTAACCGGTTCCCGAAAAGAGACTGTACGGATGTAATTATATAACAGATTGTGAATATGAATAATCTATATTTTCATAGAGAATACCAGGCATGTTAATTAGGATGTGTACATATTTGGCTCACATTGATGATTTTTCATTATTAATAGTGATAATTCATGTGACTATTAGATTTCTCATTATAACAGCGTTCATGCATCAGTTACTTTGGTTTATTCCTCCAAGCTATACTGATTCCAAACCCATCATTCTATGAACTCCAATTTCTTCTGTTGTGGCCTACTCCAACATCCCACTTCACACGATCATGAAGAGCCAAGTCAACACTTTGTTTCCACTCACATTCTGGAATTAACTCCCTAAATCCAACTATCTCTCCTCCTTTTAAGTTGCCTTCTAAACCCACCACATCCATCTTGTGTGCTCAGCTTTTTGTTACCACCCAACCCCCTTACTCTTTCTTTAACATAAATGAATGAATGAGTTTATTGGCCAAGTATTCACATACAAGGAATTTGCCTTGATGCTCCCCCCGCAAGTGGCAACATGACATACAGTGACAGTTAAGAATGATACATATAACAGTAAAAATTAATAATAAAACATTATTGATTAAACATGTGAATTAAATAAAATACCAAAGCAAAAAGAGGCTACAGATTTGTGGTTATCGAGTAGAGCTACTACTTGTGGGAAAAAAGATGGTTTTATATCTGGCTGTGGCAGCTTTGACAGTCCACAGTCACATTCCAGAGGGAAGTGATGCAAAGAGTTTGTGGCCAGGGTGAGCGGGGTCAGAGATGATCTTGCCCGCTCGCTTCCTGGCCCTTGCAGTGTACAGTTCATCAATAGAGGGAAGGTTGCAGCCGATCTCAGCTGATCGGACGATTCGCTGCAGCCTCCGGATGTTGTGCTTGGTGGCTGAGCTAAACCAGACCATGATGGAGGGAGGACAGACTCCACGATGGCCGTATAGAATTGAACTATCATTCCCTGTGGTAGATAGTGCTTCCTCAGCTGCCACAGGAAGTACATCCTCTGTTACGCCTTTTTGAATGTGGAGTCGATGGTGGCCCCCCACTTAAGGTTCTTGGAGATGATGGTTCCCAGGAACTTAAAATACTCCACAGATGTGACTGTCATTTTGTTGATGGTTAGAGGGGTGAGGGGAGGGGGAGCTCTCCTAAAGTCTACAATCAATTCCACTGTCTTAAGAGCATTGAGCTCCAGGTTGTTGCAATGGCACCAGGACACCAGCTGTGACACTTCCTGTCTGTAGGCAGATTCCTCCCCATCCTGGATCAATCCAATCAGGGTTGTGTCATCCGCAAACTTGAGAAGTTTGACAGAGGAGTCAGTGGAGGTGCAGTCATTGATGTAGAGAGAGTATAGGAGAGGGGAGAGTACAATCTATTGGCCCAATATGCAAACTGCAGAGGGTCCAGCAGGGGAATTGTGATATTTTTCAACTTGGCCAGCCCAAGCATTTCAACGGTCTTCATGACTACAGAGGTCAGTGCTACAGGCCTGTAGTCATTAAGACAAGTAATCCTTGCCTTTTGGGGTATTGGGACAATAGTGTAGACTTTGAAGCAGGCAGGGACAGTACAGGTTTGCAGGGACTGGTTAAAAATGTCTGTGAAGACCGGTGCCATTTGTTCGGTACAGAGCTTGAGAATAGAGGGGGAAATCATTGTCTGGTCCTGGAGATTTCCGGCTTTTCTGTCTTCTGAAAAGCCTCTCCACTTCCTCTATTTTTATTGTTGATGATGGAGAAGTGATGTTGTGCAGCACGGAGGGTGTGGGTAATTGGGTGTGAAGTGGTGATTGAAGAAGGGTGGGTGGGAAAGGGTCCAGTCTTTTCAGACTGGAGTCTTGCTTTAAGTAGGTGTGAAGTGGTGAATGGGGAGGGGTGGGTGTAGAAGGGTCAGGCTGTGAGTGGGTGTGACGTGTTGGTTGTGGTGGGAAAGGGTCCAGTCTTTTCAAACTGGGGCCTGGCTATGTTTGTTGCGGGGGGAGGTATCAGGGTTACGTTTTTGCTTGTCAAACCTGCACTAGAACTCATTCAGGTCGTTGGTCAACTGAAGATTTTCCGAAGTGCGTGGGGCTTCCCTCTTGTAGCTGGTAATTTCTTGTAAGCCCTTCCACACTGAAGAAGAGTCATTTGCTGAGAACTTGCTCCTCAACTTCTCAGTGTACCTTTCCTTGGCAGCTCTGATTCCTCTTTTCAGCTTGTACATGGCCTGCCTGTAGTCTGCATCCCCGCTCCTGTAGGCCTCCTCTTTAGACTGGCGGAGCTGTCCGAGTTCTGCAGTAAACCAGTTCTTGTTGTTGTTGAACAAGGTCCGGGTCCTAGTTGGAATGCAACTGTCCTCACAAAAACTGACATATGATGATACTGTGTCTGTATACTCATCGAGGCTTGTGGTTGTTTCCCTGAACGATACCCGGACGTGGTGCCGGCAGACAAGAAGCGAAGCAAAGAAGTCGAAGCCAAAGGACCAAATGGAAATGAGGCCGAAACACCAATAAACTGAAAGAGTCCGAAGACGAAACGCCTACTAACCTGCAGGCCAGGTGTCGGAGGTGGGGCGGGGAGGCGGGGGAAATCACCCTGATGTGGAGGTTGGGGTCCGATGGCGGTGCATCGTGGTCAATGATTGTGGGACGCTCCCGCGGGTGGAGACGGAGGAGAGAGAGGGGAGGAGAGGGGGGGGAGGGAGAGAGGGGGGGGAGAGAGAGGGGGGGGGAGAGAGAGGGGGGGGGAGAGAGGGGGGGGGGGAGAGGGGGGGGGGAGAGAGGGGGGGGGAGAGAGGGGGGGGGAGAGAGGGGAGAGAGGGGGGGGAAGGAGAGGGGGGGGAGAGAGGGGGGGGGAGAGAGGGGGGGGGGAGAGAGGGGGGGGGAGAGAGGGGGGGGGAGAGAGGGGGGGGAGAGAGGGGGGGGAGAGAGGGGGGGGAGAGAGGGGGGGGAGAGAGGGGGGGGGGAGAGAGGGGGGGGGGAGAGAGGGGGGGGGAGAGAGGGGGGGGGAGAGAGGGGGGGGGAGAGAGGGGGGGTGGAGAGAGGGGGGGGATGAGAGGGGGGGGAGAGAGGGGGGGGAGAGAGGGGGGGGAGAGAGGGGGGGGAGAGAGGGGGGGGGGAGAGAGGGGGGGGGAGAGGGGGGGGAGAGAGGGGGGGGAGGGGGGGGGGTGAGAGGGGGGGGGGGAGAGAGGGGGGGGGGGAGAGGGGGGGGGAGAGAGGGGGGGGAAGAGGGGGGGGGAAGAGGGGGGGGGAAGAGGGGGGGGGGAAGAGGGGGGGGGAAGAGGGGGGGGAAGAGGGGGGGGAAGAGGGGGGGGAAGAGGGGGGGGGAAGAGGGGGGGGAAGAGGGGGGGGGAAGAGGGGGGGGGAAGAGGGGGGGGAAGAGGGGGGGGGAAGAGGGGGGGGAAGAGGGGGGGGGGAAGAGGGGGGGGGAAGAGGGGGGGGGAAGAGGGGGGGGGGAAGAGGGGGGGGGAAGAGGGGGGGGGGGAAGAGGGGGGGGGGGAAGAGGGGGGGGGGAAGAGGGGGGGGGGAAGAGGGGGGGGAAGAGGGGGGGGAAGAGGGGAGGAGAGAAGGGGGAGACGGGAGCGTGTGTGGTTCATTTTCCCACACAAGCCATAGGTGACTGGGCAATCTGAACCCAAGCACCAAGTTGAAAGCGGCCGAAGGTGTGCATCCCTCGGGACAGCTCCCATTCTCCCACGGCCACCCTCCGCGGGCTGTGGGTCGGGTGGAGCGGAGGTTTGGGACAATCTTCATGTCTTCACAGTGATGTGGTGGACGCGGTGGTCTGGACCAACCACTGACAAGTCCCGCCCCCGGCAACGTCATGTCCGTTATTGGACTTTTCTGTTGAGCGGCAGTCAGTTTTTTGGACTGTAGGCGACGCCGCCTTTCGGGTAGGTGGCATTTCGACAGAGCAGCCATTCGGTAAGTTTGTTGTTAGGCGACACAGCAAGATAACATGATAAATATCCATCTTTTTTCTCTAATTATACTGAAGCCGATATTCATTTCTTCAACATAAAACGACAAGAGCAGAATGAGGCCATTCAGCCCATTGAGTCTACTCTGCCATTCAATCATGGCTGATCTATTTTTCCCACACCCCCATTCTCCTGCCTTCTCATAACCTTTGATGCCCATCCTAATCAAGAACCTGTCAATCTTCATCTTAATGTCTTGCCTTCCACAGCCATCGGTGGACAATACAACAATTAATAAAATACAATTTACCAGACGTAGTTCCATGCTCACGCCAGTTTGGAGTAATCTTTGGAATGGTGGGGTATTTAAGGTAATTGAGAAATAAATTGTGCCCACATTTTTCATTAATGCATCACTGCAGGAGTGAAATCTTTGGAGTGGTATTCAACAGATTCATGGGCACCGTAGACCTCGAGAGTTTATGTGGCTGTCAACATATGCCTGAGCAGTTATTTATATTGGCATATTGGCACAATTAAAGTTTCATAAAAGCATTAGTGCTATTTGTTTGAAAGGTTTAATCAGAGCAATGGCTGCTCAGCAATTCATTTCAATCTCCATCCATAATGGTCATGGTTTCCCAGTAGTTAGGTGACCCTTCAGCAATCATTTCCTCTGAAGCACAAGAAAGGGACAGCTCATTAGATGGGGAAAACATGCAGCTCTCATCAGCCTTCGGAAAAAATAAATCAGCATGTTTTGTAGCTGATGCAACTGAACCTCTTGTAATGGAAGTTTATTGCACCCATTCAATGACATTTCAGCAAGGCTGGTGAAAGGGCATTAGCTTGCAGTTGTGTGCATAATAAGGCAGCCAATCCATTAGATCTAATAAGTTTCAAACAACTGTCAGTCAGGATCCTAATTATCCTAACGAAGAAGGTCATACAATTGCCCTACAAAAATATTTATCAAGCAGAAAATAGACAGTACAGACTCTGGAACTGTCATTCCTTTTTCGAAATAGTGGAATTAGGAGCACAGGTTCAATCCTCAGCACCAAGAATTCTCAAAAAATCCTTCTTGCACAGAACCCAAGGCCCAAAGAGTCTCAACATCGTCTCTACATTAACTAGGAAAGGCCTGCAACATCACAGCACCGCAGCAAGGGTCCTGGTGTGCTGTGGATCATTTTAAAAATATGTGCATATATCAAGCTGTTCTTATCAGCCTTAATAACATCCTTGTAGCTTTGGTGATAGTGAACTTGAACAATTCAAAGGCATCCGGCCACTATCATCTCTACCTGCTTAAGACCCAGTAGTAAATAAATTTGAAGCAGGCAGGCAGCAAGCTGTGCAAGAAAGGTAAACAATTTAAATACAGACGGGGCTGGTTCTCCATCACAATTTATTCTGACCTCCACAATTTACAGCATTGCATCAAGCTGTGCGCTGTTGAAATCGTTGCAAAGCTTTATAGTTTCAATGTCACAATATAGAAAGATGGTTGGGTACCCTGCTTTGAATTATTTATTGAGCCAGGTCACTGATGGCTGGTCAGCATCTCTGAAAGCAAGTTGGCCTCATTGAACGTGTCTCCAGAAGTCCAGACTATGCTGGAGACGGTGTGTTCTCATCCTCTTAGCTCTTAGGGCTAAAGGAATCTCAGGGATACGGGGGAAAAAGCAAGAACGGGGTACTGATTTTAGATGATCAGCCATGATCATGTTGAATGGCAGTGCTGGCTCGAAGGGCCGAATGGCCTACTCCTGCACCTATTTTTCTATGTTTCTATGCTTCCATTCATTATTGAGCCCGTGGTTATCGCAAAATGTATTGAGCTGCGGGGCTGGATACATTTCGTGCCTAGACCCCTCAATGTTATGCCAAATAAAGAGACACCAGGAATGCTGACCTTCATTTTGCTTTTTTGAGAGAGAAATATGAAAAATAAACAATTTGCAGGTAAGGCAGTGACTCACTCATGCTTAGTTAGAGTATCATATATCATACAGCGTGGAAACAGGCTCTTCATCCCAACTTGTTCACGCCGACCAAATGACCCGTCTACACGAATTCCACCTGCTCACGTTTGACCCACATCCCTCTAAACCTTTCCATCTAAATGCCTTGACCTGTCCAAATGCCTGTCAAAAACACCTTGCCTCAATTAGCTCCTCTGGCATCTCCTTCCATACACCCACCACCATCTTCCAATCGAGTTCACCAGATTCACTGTTCACAATGAGGCCTGCTTTGTACTCAAGAAACCAGGCTCAGATTGGGAAATTGGAAATAAATAAAACCACAGCTGAAGCAAAAACGGAAATGCTGGCAGAAGTCAACCAGTTAAGCAGAACTTGTGGAAAGAAAAGATGGTTAATGTTTCAGGTTGAAGACCCTTCATCGGAATCAGGAAATGGAAAGACAGTCTCTTTTTCTAGAGTACTGTGTGCTAAAGGGCAGCAAAGGATCAGCTGACTGAATCCTGGAATGGCATATCAGGCCTGAGCATCTGACCTTCCGGCATGGTGTCGCAGCGGTATAGTTACTGCGTTCCAGCACCAGAGACTTGGGTTCAATCCTGACTCACTATCACCAAAGCTACAAGGGTGCTATTTGTGCTGAGTTCCACCTGTGCCCTGCATGGGTTTTCTCCACGAGCTCAGGCTTCCTCCCACGCTACAAAGACGTACAGGTTTGTAGGGTGGTTGGCTTGGTAAAATTGTAAATTGTCCACAGTGTGTAGGATAGTGTTAGTGTGCGGGGATCACTGGTCAGCACGGATCAACTCCACTTGCTATGGATATCAATATTCAATTTGCCTTTTTATTTGTAACCAACAGGAGAAACTTTCCATCCTTGATTAGGCAAGTCTGTGCATTCAGATTCCCTGAAAGCCAAGCAAGCCATTACAAATTACTCCTATCCTTACATCTATGAGAGTACTTTGTGTGAACCGCCCAATATTGACCAAGGGAAGAGTTTCAGCAACAAAGCACTTACATTTATCTGCGAAAACTCATTATCTTCGACATCTGTGATTTGGTATCTACAGACTGGTTAAGCAACACCTCGACCTAATCATTATCACAAAATACTACCTTTCCACCAGTTTCCCTGCATTTCTATCCTTGGGACAGAACGGAGCTTACAGAGGTGGTGCTCCAGAGATAAACAGACAGGAACGATGGCCTGAGCAGCCTCAGCACTGACACCTCACTCAAGGACAGTGATGCTGTCGATCTACCATGCCTGCAATGCTGATGAATCAGTATTCTTCTCTGTTGCAGGCCATTTGGAACATGATTCTTAAAGAAGCAAAAGCACAGACATACACTGGCTGGGGAATTTCAATGTCCTCCACTAAGACAGGTTTATTTTGCTGTTGTCATGTAATTAGCACAATTTTAGCTGAAACTCTGTACTGATGCAGTGACTCGACCTGAAAGATTGATTCTCCCTTTGACTCCACAGATGCTATCTGACCCACTGAGTCCCTTCAGCACTTTGTATTTTTGCTCCAGATTACACCATTTGCAGTTTAGTTTAGCTTAGTGATACAGCGTGGAAACAGACCCTTCGGCCCATTGGGTCTATGCCGACTATCGACCATCCATACATTAGTTTTATCTTACACACGAGAAGCAATTTACTGAAGGCAACAAACCTGCACGTCTTTGGAATGTGGGAGGAAACCGGAGCACGCAGAGAAAACCCACGCGTTCACATGGAGAACGTACGAACTCTGTACAGACAGCACCCACAATCAGAATCGAACCCGGGTCTCTGGTGCTGTAAGGCAAATCTACCGCTGCACCACTGTGCTGCCCTGCAATCTCTTGCATCTACAACATCTGGACCTTCTGTTTAGATCTTTCTTTCTAGTTACTGTACTTTCCTGAACCAGTGATTATATTTCAAAGGTACGACATTGGCAGTGAAACCCATTAGAATGGCTTAGGGTGATGAACAGTAATACATAAATGCAAGTTCTTCCTTTTATTTCTATCTCTTCTTGGGCTTTGCAACATGTAATAAATCACAGAGGACTGAGCAAAATAAATCTGGAACAGCAAAAAACAGGACAGAATAGCAGATTTATGGGAAAAAAAAACCTGTCCCTTCCAAAAAGGTGCTTCTAGAATTCATCTCATAACACATGTTATTACAGACACAGAGACTGTGGATCTTGGAATCTTGACCAAAAAACAGACTGATTGAGGAACCCAGTGAATCAGGTAGCACCTGTGGAGGGAAATGGACCGACAAAGTTTCAGGTCAGGACTCTTCTTCAGACTCTACTCCATCAGTGGTGCAGAAGGTAGCACTGCTGTCCCAGGGGTGACAAAGTCCCAGGTTCGATCCTGACCTCGGGTGCTGTCTCCGAGGAATTTGAATATGCTCATTGTGACCATGTAGATTTCCTCCGGGTGCTTTGGTTTCCTCCCACATACTAATGATGTATAGGTTTGTGGGTTAATTGGCCTCTGTCAATTGCCCTAGTGTGTACGGAGTGTGCGGAACTAGCGTGTAAACAAGTGATAGATGGTCAGCATGGATTCGGTAGGCTAAAAGGCCTGTTTCCATGCTGTATCTCTCAACAAGAAGGTTCACAACATCATTAGTCCATTTCCATCCTTGACAGGGCACGTCTGTGCATCCAGATCCCCTGAAATATCTTCACAATAATAAGAATAAGTTGGGTGGACCACTAATATTGACCAACTGGATCACCTTAATTGTTATGATGCTGCAAGAAAATCTCGTAATTACTTTAAAAAACCTTTTTATGCATCAAGTATTTCTATTACTTTAATATTACCTTACAATGTTTGTTCACCATTATTTATGGATATTTTCCGCATTGTATTTTATTAGGGTTAATTGGTTGTTTTAATCTCTCCATCTGTTTGCTCCTGGTCATACCCAGGGCTCTGCAGCCGTTTCTTCTCTAGAATAGTGCCACTGGCAATAATATACTTGCTCAGCTTGCAAACACTTGCGACCAATTGGTTGCATCAAGGAAACCCTGCAGAAGAGCATAAATAGGGTCCCGACCTGCAACATCATCTGCCTATTTCCCCCAAAGATATTGCCCGAGTCTCTCTTGGTTTTTGGTTTTTGCAAAAAACATTTTGCTTTTTGTCGAAGAGTGCATTATCTGCAGTCTCTCATGTCTCCAACCCAATAGGAAACACAGAAACAGGAGCAGAACATGTGATCTTCCAGTTTTCTTTCCACCATTCACCATGTGAATATGTAGGCAACAAGCCATTACAATATTTCACAGTGTGAAGTGTCTGTGACTATGCAGTTGAGCAATGGGGGGGAAAAAATCCGCAAAAAAC
Source organism: Raja brachyura (assembly GCA_963514005.1). The sequence goes on from OY740789.1 coordinate 58,122,894, forward strand.
CACGCTGTTGTAATTGATAACACTGTGACACTAGAAACTCATCTTCCAAGGAAGTTGAAGGGGAAGGTGAGCAGCTGTGAATGGTCCACAAACTCATCATGTAGGTACCATCACTACATTTAAAAAAACATTTGGACAGGTAAATGGATATGATGGGTTTAGAGAGATATGTGCCAAATGCAGGCGGGTGGGACAAGTGATTATCTATGATCAGCTCAGGACGTGATACTTGGCGACATCAGTCCCCGGAAGCAGAAGGTCAGCTGTTGGAGGCGACGGACAGCACCATATCCAGTATCACGTGGATTGTGGTTCTGGTTGTTGTGGCAGCAGGAGGCGCCGCAGCAGCTAGGTGAGTGAGTGATTAGAGCGTAGCCTATGGCAGCTGCATGGAGTTGCGGAGGAAGGAGCCGACCCATCATCATTGATCCAGTGCTGCCGCGACTCTGGGCCTTAAAGTAAGAATATGCAAAGTTGCCAATGTCTTCAGGCCAAGATCAGTCTTTTGAAAGACTTGGAAGTTGCAAAATAGCATTGGAACATGGAGTCTCACTGTGTGCTATCACCACAGACGATCCACTATACTCATGTTCAGTAGGTTTGACTGGATAGCATGCGGAAAAAGTATTTTACTGTATCTCTTACACATGACAATAAATAAACTAACACAATGCAGTAATTGGTTAGACTTAACGTTTTCCCAGTTCCTGTCATGAAGCAGACACTTCATTTGTGTACTTACTCCTCTGAATAACAAGCCTCCAAATGATTTCTTATATTAAGTCATAAAATGCTACTTTTACATTAATAATTCCTCACAGGCTAGGAACATCTATCTTGCTTGAAATTAATCATTTATTATACTTGGTTATCTCAATCAATGCTCATGCAATTAATCCTCTTTCACCCCTATTCTCCATAAAACCTCTTTCAACCATCTTAGATTGGCATATTGATTGCTTTTTCATCCCAATCTAAATCTCTTCTGCATTTGGATGTTATTCAGGAAAATCAATTCACATTAAATGAAGGTAATATTCATCAAATAATAATTAAAGGATAGCAACTGGTTTGTAGTTGGACATGATTCCTCAAAAAATGGGGAATCCTTGGTCTTCCTTCTATTGCTATCGATCAATACAGAGGAGACACAATAAGCTATTAATCTATTATTAAGCTTGATAAACACTCAATGCTGGGCCTGCACTCGCTGGAGTTTAGAAGGATCAGGGGGAACTCATTGAAACTTATCGAATAGTGAAAGGCCTGGATAGAGTGGATGTGGAGAGAATGTTTCTACTCCTGGGAGAGTCTAGGACCAGAGGCCATAGCCTCAGAATAAAAGGACATACCTTTAAGAAGGAGATGAGAAGGAATTTCTTGAGCCAGAGGGTGGTGAATCTGTGGAACTCATTGTCACAGGCAGCTCTGGACGCCAAATCATTGGATATTTTTAAGGCAGAGATTGAGAGATTCTTACAGCTGTCAGGGGTTATGGGGAGAAGGCAGGAGAATGGGGTTGAGGAGGAGAGAGAGATCAGCCATGATTGAATGGCGGAGCAGACTTGATGGGCCGAATGGCCAAATGAACTTGTTAGGGATGCTGGTTTCTTAAGCATAAAATAAACTGCTGGAGGGACTGAGCAGGCCAGGTAGCATCTGTGCATGGAAATGCTAAAGTTTTCAGACCAAAGAAGGGTCTGGATAAAAAAAAACCCCATAAATTGTTAATTTCCCTCCACAGACGCTGCCTGGCCTGCTGAGCTCCTCCTGCAGTTTGGTTTTTTAGGTATTGATCAATACAGTTCTCCTCTCAGAAATGAATTCTAAAGATAGTGGTTGCAAACAATAAGCATGTATGCTGGCCAACCCACAAGTATTCTTCCTCCATTCTTGTGCCAGAGATCAATACTTATGCAGTTTCATCCAGAATTACATCAGCCATAACAGTGCTGTGAACTTTCTCTGTCTATGAAATGAACAATTTTGGCAACGCCACGAAAGACCAAAAAACATTTAGAAATAGCTGCATGATAACAAAGTATGTGCAATGATCAGTTTTCAAGCAAGTTTTCTTTTATCTTGGTATTTTATAAAATTCAATATCCTTACATTATACTGCAGCACTGGTTCGACACACGAGAAAAAAAATCTTCCAGATATTGTTTATTTTAAATTATAAATGTAATTGATCAAACTTTCATTCTGTCTCATCAGTAGTCGTAGAGTCATACATCACAGCAACAGGCCCTTTGGCCCAACTCATCCAAAGATGTCCCATGCATGATTCCCACCTGCCCTTATTTGGTCCATATCCTCCTAACCCTTTCCTACCCATGTACTTGTCCAAATGTATTTTAAATGTTGTTATAGTACCTGCCTCCACCACCTCCTCTGGAAAAGATGTCCCTCAAGTTCTTATTAAATATTCCCCCACTCGCCGTAATCCTATGTCCTCGGGTTATTGATTCACCGACTCTGGGTCAGAGACTCCGTGCATTCACCTCATGATTTCATACACCTCTCTAAGATCGCCTTCTCTGCTCCAAGAAATAAAGTCCTTCTCAACCTCTCCCTATAGGGCACTTTTAAGAAGTTAGGCAACTTTTAATAATGATTAGCGGGCATTTAACATTACCGGTCGGTTTACTTACCTTTTTTTTCCAATGAGCTTTACCTTCGACTACCTTCAACTACCTACGATAGCATTACGATCTACTACGAACTATCTCGACTAAACCCAGGAGTAAAAAAATATCGATTTTTTCCATGGCAAACGTTTTTTACTCGCGGGCATTTTTCAGCTTGTTGAAAAAAATGCCGCAACCTAGCTGAGGCCTCGAGTACACGGGGACTACTCTCAAGCATGAAGGAGAGTTGCAAAGACCTCCTTGGACCTCGTGTCGACTGTACTGCGAGTATGAGTCGAGGGCAAACCCTTATAGCTCAGGCCCTCTAGTCCTCTCGTGTTTAATGAGCCATTAGGAGGCAGTGACCATAACATGATCAGGTTAAATCTACAATTGGAGAGGGAGAAGGGTAGATCGGAAGTTTCAGTGTTGCAGTTGAATAACGGGGACTATGGGGCCATGAGGGAGGAGCTGGCCAAAGTTGACTGGAAAGATACACCAGCGGGGATGACAGTGGAACAAAAATGGCAGGTGTTTCTATGAATAATACAGAAGGTGCAGGATCAGTTCATTCCTAGGAGGAAGAAAGATTCCAAGGGGAGAAAGGGATGACCATGGCTGACAAGGGACATCAGGGACAGTATAAAAAGTAAAGTGAAGAAGTACAATGTAGCAAAGAAGAGCGGGAAGCAAGAGGATTGGGTAATGTTTAAACGACAACAGAAGATAACCAAAAAGACAATACGGGGAGAAAAGATGAGGTACGAAGGTACACTAGTCAAGAATATAAAGCAGGATAGTAAAAGCTTCTTCAGGTATGTGAAGAGGAAAACAATTAGTTAAGACCAACGTTGGACCCTTGAAGACCGAAAAAGGTGAATTTATTATGGGGAACAAGGAAATGGCAGACGAGTTGAACAGGTACTTTGGATCTGTCTTCACTAAGGAGGGCACAAACAATCTTCCTGATATAGTAGTGGCCAGAGTATCTGGGGTGATGGAGGAACTGAAGGAAATCCACATTAGGCAGGAAATGGTGTTGGATAAATTGATGGGGCTGAAGGCTGATAAATCCCCAGGGCCTGATAGTCTGCATCCCAGGGTACTTAAGGAAGTGGCTCTAGAAATCGTTGATGCATTGGTGATAATTTTTCAATGTTCTAGAGACTCAGGATCAGTTCCTGTGGATTGGAGGGTAGCTAATATTATCCCACTTTTTAAGAAAGGCGGGAGAGAGCAAACAGGGAATTATAGACCAGTTTGCCTGACATTGGTGGTGGGGAAGATGCTGGAGTCAATTATAAAAGATGAGATAGCCAAACATTTGGATAGCAGTAACAGGATCGGTCCGAGTCAGCATGGATTTATGAAGGGGAAATCATGCTTGACTAATCTTCTGAAATTTTTTGAAGATGTAACTGGGAAAATGGACAAGGGAGAGCCACTGGATGCAATGTACCTGGACTTTCCGAAATCATTTGATAAAGTCCCACATAGGTGATTAGTGGGCAAAATTAGGGCACACGGTATTGGGGGGGGGGGGGGGGGGGGGGGGTAGAGTGCTTACATGGATAGAGAATTGGTTGGCAGACTGGAAACAAAGAGTAAGGATTAACTGGTCCCTATCAGAATGGCAGGCAGTGACTGGTGGGGTTCCGCAAGGCTCGGTGCTGGGACCGCAGCTATTTACAATATACATCAATGATTTGGATGAAGGGATTCAAAGTAACATTAGCAAATTTGCAGATGACACAAAGCTGGGTGTCAGTGTGAACTGTGAGAAGGATGCTATGAGAATGCAGGATGACTTGGACAGGTTGGAGGAGTGGGCAGATGCATGGCAAATGATGTTTAATGCGGATAAAAATGAGGTTATCCACTTTGTTAGCAAAAACAGGAAGGCAGATTACTATCTAAATGGTGTCAAGTTGGGAAAAGGGGAAGTACAACGGGATCTGGGGGTCCTTGTCCATCAGTCTGTGAAAGTATGCATGCAGGTACAGCAGGTATTGAAGAAAGCAAGTGGCATGTTGGCCTTTATAACAAGAGGAATCGAATATAGGAGCAAAGAGGTCCTTCGGCAGTTGTACAGAGCCCTAGTGAGACCACACTTGGAGTATTGTGTACAGTTTTGGGCCCCTAATTTGAGGAAGGAAATTCTTACTATTGAGGGAGTGCAGCGTAGGTTTACAAGGTTAATTGCTGGGATGGCAGGACTGTCATATGCTGAGAGAATGGAGCAGCTGGGCTTGTACACTCTGGAGTTTTGAAGGATGAGAGGGAATTCTCTGCCTCAGAGGGCGGTGGAGGCGGGCTCTCTGGATGCTTTCAAGCGAGAGCTAGATAGGGCTCTTTAAAATAGCGGAGTCAGGGGATATGGGGAGAAGGCAGGAACGGGGTAGTAATTGTTGATGATCAGCCATGATCACATTGAATGGCGGTGCTGGCTTGAAGGGCCGAATGGCCTGCTCCTGCACCTATTGTCTATTGTCCTCACCACACCCACTAGATGGCACTGTACATGGCAGTCGCGCCAATAGCCTGTCTCGTCTTTTTCTTCTTTTGCTGTTTTGGTCTGTGTTTACTGTGTTACTTTTATGTTTTTAGTGTACCTTTAATTTTTGTATTATGTGAGTGTCGGGACAGGGGTGTTTGGGGGAAACATTTTTTATCTCCTTCTTCAACGGAGATGCAACATTTTCACTGCATCTCCGTCTGCACTGCGGCTTTAACATTGTGGATTCGGCGGTCCCTTTGTTAGAGATCGACTATGCAGGAGATTAGAATGTCCGACTCACGGGAGCTTCGATCGTGCCGACTGCAGGAGCTTTGATCGCCCCAACTGCGGAAGTTCCGATTGCCATGACCGCGGGAGAAAAGGAGGAAGGAAGGTAAAAGTTCCATCACAGTGGGGAATGTGAGATCGCCGAAAACAAGATGGACGTGCTGCCTGCACTGGTGAGGACTCAGAGGGAGTGCCGTGAGTGCAGATATCTCGGAATTTTATGGGGACATGACTAGTGCGAGGGTGGGCAGCTGTCTGACAGTTCGGGTGGAAAGGGACTGCAGAGAGAGTAACAGTCGTTGGTACAACTCTGGTCACATCACTGTGAAGGAGCGTGTGTGTGGCCTGGACATTGAACTGATGGCCGTGGGTCTCCACTTATGCTGTGTGCCCTGGGGATTCTCACACGCCGTTGTGGTGGCTGTTTAAGTCTATGTTTAATTTTTATGTGGTTACGTATCTTGTTGCTGACTGTTGGCAAAACAAATTCCTTGTATGCTTACATACTTGACTAATAAATTAATTACAAAATTAATTACAATTACAATCCTCATAAATCTTCTCTGCACCCTTTCCAACCCAATGACATGCTTCCATTAGATGGGTGACAAAACCGAACACAGCACTCCATATGTGGCCTTGCCAACGACTTGTACTACTATAAGAGAACATCCTAATTTCTATACTTGCACCACTCTTTGCGGCCTACCACTGGATCAGAGCGGCCTTTACTGCCGGAGACCGGGAATCGGACCAGAGCTTCGGCAGTGGCGGCGCGGTGCTGGATTCACCGCGGAGCGGGCGATACCTACCTGGATCGCCATTTGGAGCTCCGGAGTGTTGGGCCGCTGCTCCAACATTGCGGAGTCCTGGGGCCCTTTGCCGAGGGCGGCCAGCATGAATCTCCGCCCGGCGTGGCCTGGGGATGTCGGGAGCAGCCGTCTTGGAGGTCCAAGCCGCTGAGGTTGGCCTTCCGTTCCGACGTCGGAGTTCCATCATCCTGGCGCGCGGGCCTGAGCGGCGGGCTGCCCGTAGTGGCGACTGCGGAGGACTGTGGAGGCCCCGACCACGGGTGAACATCAGAGGAAGATGACTGACTTTGGTGCCTTCCCTCACAGTGGGAAACTTTTGATTCTGCTGTGTGGAGATGTTTTATGTTGAACTCTATCGTATGTTGTGTTCTTTATTTTATTGTATGGCTGTATGGTGATCACATTTTCACAAATAAATGTATCTTGTATCTTGTATCATTTGACTTAAACTCCATGAACTGTTTCTCAGCCCACGTCCAGCTGATCAAGATCCTGCTGTAATTTTTAATAACCATCTTCACTATCTATGATGCCACCTACATTAGTGTTATCTGCAAAGTTATAATTCAAGCCTTGTACATTCTCATCCTATGTTTCCTCCCGTGAAGTCAATTCTCTATCTATATTGGCTAGAAACAAAGAAAACATAGAAACATGGGAAAATAGTAGGCCAATCGGCCCTTTGAGCCAGAACCACCATTTAATATGATCATGACTGATTGTCTAAAATCAGTACCCCATTCCTGCTTTCCCCCCCCATATCCCTGGATTCCTTTAGCCCCAAGAGCTAAATCTAACTATCTCTTGAAAACATAGTGAATTGTCCTCCACTGCCTTCTGTGCCAGAGAATTCCACAGATTCACAACTCTCTAGAAAAAGTTTTTCCTCATCTCTGTCCTAAATGGCCTACCCCTTATTCTTAAACTGTGACCCCTGGTTCTGGACTTCCCCAACATCGGGAACATTTTTCTTCCATCTATCCTGTTCAATCCTTCAAGGATTTTATATGTTTCGATAAAATCCCCTTTCATTCTTCTAAATTCCAGTGAATACAAGTCCAGTTGACCCATTCTTTCATCATATGTCAATTCTGCCATCCCGGGAAATTATCCTGGTGAGCCTCTGCTGCACTCCCTCAATAGCAATAATGTCCTTCCGCAAGTTAGGAGACCAAAATTGAACACAATACGGTCTCACCAGGGCCTTGTACAACTGCAGTAGGACCTCCTTGCTCCTAAAATCACATCTAGCAATGAAGGCCACCATGCCATTATCATTCTTCACTACCTGCTGTATCTGCTAATTATCCCTGGATCCCACAGGCTTTTAAACGGCTTTAAATAAAAAGTCAAATATAGCTAGAACTGAAGACAATATTGGTATCTATATATCTATATAATACTAAAATTATCATCTTGCTTCTATCTATCTATGTTTATTTGTTGTCCCATGTGATCTGGGACCTACGCCAAAATGGTGCACAGTAGCGCAAAAAAAAAAAAATTGCACCACCTTACTCACCTTTGTCCCGTGGCCGTTCATATAAAGTTTTGCTCAGATTGATTTTATATTTCACGAGAAATGTTGCATTTTTAAACTTAAAAAGTCAAGATTTGAGAATAATTGTTTCACTCTGCAGCTATATCTTCACCTATGAATTCATAATGCTACATTGTTGCAATCTCAGCACCCTGCCTGCACTAAAAAGTGCAATTGCAAGCTAGAATGTTGCTATCCCTTTTTTTTTTAAATCCTGGCAGCGTGTAGGGAGGGTGCATTAAAAAAATATTTTAAAGTCATAGTACACTGAATTTGAATAAGGCAAACTGAGCAACCCCTGTGCAGTTGGGCGCTATGGGTGAGTGGTGGAATCTTGCGTTGGGGAAACGGGCGTGTGGTGTGCAATATTACCTTGGGGGACCAGGCCTCCCGTGGGGGCTATGGGTGAGTGGTGCAATATCGCGCCGGGGGACTAGCCTCCCCGTGTGACAGGGACCCAACAGGTCCCAGTTGGTCGTAAATACATTCTTTATATATACAAATATTGTAGCACTATCGTGTACCGTTTGGGCGGGGTGAGCGTGTGTGCATGTGCGTGTGTGTGCGCGCGCGTGCGCGTGCACAATTCCAAAACCCAGCCAAAACGGTACATGATAGCACTACCATTTTTGTCACACCTTACTCACCTTGTCCTGTGATGTAGATGAAACAAGTTTTGTTTAGATTTATGTTATATTTTACAAGTTATTGACATTTTAAACTTTACAAAAAACACTTTTCAAACCACTTTTCCACTTGACCTGCCCATCAGCCGCATTCAACGTCACAATGGGATCCTGTTCGACATCACAATGATGTCACAATGGGATCCCGAATCTTATTTATATTTAAAAAAAAAAATTGTGATTTAAAGTAAAACTCAGTTTTCATCAAATCTATTGCTCCTGTATCAGAATCATAAGTAACCACTAATCTGTGTTTTGCGAAAATATTTCCACTAAACATACCATAAATTGCTGACTACAGTGTAAAGGCCATAAAAACAGGACAGACTTTCTAGATATAATGGAGCAATGGCAAGTACAATTCTGCAATGAAATGTTTCCACTCATCTGTATCCTCTACTTTGCAGAACTGTTGTGGATGTGTAATCAGGTTTCGTAATCCTCGGAGAATAATTTAGTGAAGCAGTTGGTGCAGTAGTGGATGCACTTGCTAATGAACATTTTTACCAGATTGTAGAGCTGTAGATGCAGCTCACGCAATTAGTCAACTAACAGTGCAACTGGGACTTCCCCCAACTCCACTCAGCCACTTCAACGTGAGGCAAGCACGAGAAGCATACTCTGGCAGTAAAAAATAATAATAATTAACCTCTCCATTGCACGTACACACATACGCTGCAAAGAGTTCTTATCAAATTAGAATGGATCACTGGCACATATGCAGAAATAACAAATTATCACTCACTCTTTTCTGAGAGGGACAACCATGGCTTGACCCAGGTAGAAATTAAACCTGTTCAAAGGTGAGCAATCCACTGGTGACATTTATGTGATTGAAATGTTTTAATAAAAAACCTAAGCAAGTAGTTTTGTACACAAGTGAAATTTAGAGGGAGCCGCCACATTCTAAATGGAACATCCAATGAAACTGACACAGAGATCACCTGTCGAAGGAATCAGGTCATGGCTAACAGTTTAATTTAATCTCAATTTAAAGCAAAAAACAATGCAAGTCTCTCCCGCAAAAGGAAAATATTGCTGAAAATGTAAAACTCAGTTGCATGGAAAAATGTTAACCAATAGTTAATAAATAAATATTGATCAATCAGAACTGAAACTCCAACACTGACCTGTCTTTTTAATTCAGATGCATTTCCAACATTTTGACTTGCTTTAAATAGATAATTTTATCCAATGTTATGGACAGGTAACACAAATTAGCCATAGATTACAAACCAAGTCTGCAGATGGTGAAGAACCACTGCAGAATAGCCATTGATCAGCACCAATGATTATGACAGCAGGAGCTAGTTGGTTCAGTTTTGAAAGGAATTTCCTTAAACTGTATTCCTGTAACCTTGGTAACAGCATACAGACCACTCTATACTGACAAATGCCAACCGTCAAACTATTATTACAATAAATCATACTGCCTTAAATATAGTCCATTCTATACTGATCCGCAGTCTTTTTAAACAGGTCTTTGCGAGCCTGCAGCAAAGAGAAATGTGATTGATGAAAAATACCTATCATAATTGAATTTATTTCTCCAGTTTCATGTATGCTGTATCCTTGTTTTTGGTGAGCAAAAGTAATTGCCTCTCAAATAATGTTCATCATTGAGTCATCCTAATTCCTTATTTATTCTCCAATGTGTCATATTATATGATCCTTCAGACCAATGGGGCCTTTCTTATTATTGTGTTTCAGGAATAATTTTTTTGGCATTGGAGGACATGTAGCACAAAATCAACAAAATGGTACTAATAATTAAACCACAAGGGAAAATTGCATGAAATGGCTTGTATTGCGCAGAGGATGAGGTGATTGCGAATGATCAAGGGTAGGTTGAGAGATACATTTGTTCTGGAGGGGTATCCAGCTTAACATCACAGCCAGACTATCTGGGGAGACATCAGAAAGCTTCTCTTCACAGTGAAAAAAGGCTGGAACACTCTCTGCAAGGCCTTATTAAGGCAAAGCAAACCAAAATGTTTCAGCACAGGCAGGTTAGTCAAGTGCATTCGGGTTTGTGGAATTACAATGAGCAGAAGATACAGATCAGTCATGATCCAAATGAATAGCAGAAAAGGGTTGATGGATGCTCCCCTCCCATGCAAAAGAACATGTTCAGTGTGGATGATACAGAATGGTGAGGCTCTTTGGAACTCCAGAATAGTTCTGAAGCAAAAGGGCACCAGCGTGTATGGCTACTTAAGCAAGTAGCCAGGTGATTCTGTTTGGCAGCCAAGAACAGAGAAGGAATTGGAGGACAATGAAGGATTGTAACTAATGTCAAGAAAATCACTCAAATCCAGCAAAAGCTCCTCTCATCCTGCAAACAGTTGATGGTCAAGGATACATATGGATCGTGCAGATCTATTTATGCGTATAGTAATCTTGGACGTTGTGTAAGAGCCGTCAATGTGTATAGCAGTTCTGATAAACACATCCAAATCTCAAGCTGAGAAAGATCATTGCAACACATGTTTCAAGTGTTACGTGTGGCAGAATAATTTAAGTTGATTCGAGAGAATCAGATGGAACCATGGCATGTGCGTTCAGCTCTACATCACTGGGCTTCAAGTGGTTTGATGAAAGGAGAACCAGCAGCTCAGAATATGAAAAATGGTCTGAGAGAGATGAAAAATTACTTTTTATCACTGCCAGAATACAGAACAGAACAAAAGGACAGCATCTGCTGAATTATCAATACAGAGACATGTCAGAAAACATTTGGATCCAAAGCTTAATGCTACGATGTGCTCCATACATAAAACATAGAACAGTGCAGCTCAGGGTCGAGCCTTTCAGCCCAACACGTTCATACTGAACATGATGGCAAGACCAGCCTTTACCTGCCTGCACATAATCCAGATCCAACCATTCCTTGCATAGCCTAAATTCTCTAAAAATGCCACTATGGTATCTGCCTCCACCACCAAGTGTGTTCCAGGTACTCATGGCCCTCTGTATAATCCAACTGGCCCTGCACATCCCCTTTAAACTTTCTCCCTCTCGCCTTAAAGATACAGCCTCTAGTATTTCTAGAGTATTCTAGAAATTCTAGAAATTCTACTCTAGAAATTCTAGAGTACTTCATCGAAGCCTCTAGTCTTCCCGTGGATTTTGAAGCAACAGCAACAAAGAGAAGCAGGAGAAAGCACTGATTGGCTCTAGCCCAAGTGGGAGGAGAGTTCTCAGTGAGTCAGAGGGGGAAAGCAGTTGAAAAGGAGAGACAAAGCACAGGCAGACTTTACTCAGTCTTCCCGTGGATTTTGAAGCAACAGCAACAAAGAGAAGCAGGAGAAAGCACTGATTGGCTCTAGCCCAAGTGGGAGGAGAGTTCTCAGTGAGTCAGAGGGGGAAAACAGTTGAAAACTGAGGAATTTGGTTTGTAAATTAGGCAATTGAACAGTCAATATAAGCAAGGCAGCTCTTGGGGAGCGGCAGTGAGGGAAGTGCCCTGTGAGTAAAGTGTGAGTCTTTGGCTCGAGAGTCTTCGGAGAGGAGGCTGCGCAAAACACTGGATAGGGAGAGACCGAGGCAAAAGAAGGAGATGTCAAGCAAGCTGATGCAGTGTGATGCTTGCAGTATGTGGGAGGTCAAGGACACTGCTGGTGCCTCTGGATGCTACAAATGTGAGAGTGCATCCAGGTACAGCTCCTGAAGGACCGTGTTGGGGAACTGGAGAAACAAGTGGATGACCTCAGGTTCATCCGAGAAACTGAGTCGTTCCTCAACAAGTCCTTCAGTAAGATTGTTACACCCAAGGCACTAGAAGAGAGAAGGTGGGTGACGGTGAGAATGACGGAGGAAAACATAGAATGCAAAGGTCCCCGGGTGTTGTACCTCTTGTGAACAGGTTCACCCACGTGGAAGCTGCCGGGACAGAAGACGGTATCTCACTGAGCGGTGGACTGGCTTGCAAAACAAAAAGGGCTGATGAGCCAAAACCAAAGAGGCCAAAGTCGGGCAACGCCATTGTAGTTGGAGACTCCATTGTGAGAGGTACGGACAGGGGTTTTTGAGGCAACAGATGGGATTCCAGGATGGTGTGCTGCCTTCCTGGTGCCAGGATCCAGGATGTTACGGACAGAGTGCAGACAATCCTCAAGGGCGAAGGTGAACAGCCGGAAGTGGTCGTGCATGTTGGCACAAATGATGTTGGAAAGAAGGGGATGAATATTTTGCAGCGGGACTTCAGAGAGCTTGGAAAAATGCTGAAAAGCAGGACTTCCAGGGTTGTTATCTCCGGTTTGCTTCCAGTTCCTCGTGCTGGCGAGAGCAGGAACAGGGAGATACGGGACCTGAATGTGTGGCTGAGGAACTGGCGCAGGGGGCAGGGATTTAGATTCTTAGATCACTGGGATCTGTTTTGGAGTAAGGGGGAACTGTACAAAAGGGACGGATTGCATCTTAACAGGTGGGGGACCAGCATTCTGGCCGGCAGGTTTGCCACTGCTACACGGATGGTTTTAAACTGAATAAGGGGGGTGGGGTGTCAAATGGGATAATCGAAAACGGAGTTAAAGGGAAAGAGAGTAAAGGGATGGTTAATGACCCCAGAATTAACGAGAAAGAAAGCTCACAAAGGGATAGGAGAGTATGGCCAAGTGTAATAGGGATCGATGTGAAAGGGGCCACTTGTCAACATAATTGTATAAGGAGTAAGAGTGTTGTAAAAACAAGCCTGAAGGCTTTGTGTCTCAATGCGAGGAGCATTCGTAATAAGGTGGATGAGTTGAAGGTGCAGATAGCGATTAATGACTATGCTATAGTTGGGATCACGGAGACATGGCTCCAGGATGACCAAGGCTGGGAGCTGAACATCCAGGGATATTCAATATTCAGGAGGGATAGACGAAAAGGAAAAGGAGGTGGGGTAGCGTTGCTGGTGAGAGAGGAGATTAATGCAATAGAAAGGAAGGACATTAGCGTGGAGGATGTGGAATCGATATGGGTAGAGCTGCGAAACTCTAAGGGGCAGAAAACGCTAGTGGGAGCTGTGTACAGGCCACCTAACAGTAGTATTGGAGTTGGGGATGGCATCAAACAGGAAATTAGAAATGCGTGCAACAAGGGTAACACGGTTATAATGGGTGACTTCAATCTGCATGTAGATTGGGTGAATCAAATTGGCAGGGGTGCTGAGGAAGAGGATTTCCTGGAATGTATGCGGGATAGTTTTCTCAACCAACATGTGGAGGAACCAACGAGAGAGCAGGCTATTCTAGACTGGGTATTGAGAAATGAGGAAGGGTTAGTTAGCAGTGTTGTTGTGCGTGGCCCCTTGGGCAAGAGTGACCATAATATGGTTGAGTTCTTCATTAGGATGGAGAGTAACAAAATTAAGTCAGAAACAAGGGTTCTGAACTTGAACAAAGGTAACTTTGAAGGTATGAGATGTGAATTGGCCAAGATAGACTGGCAACTGATTCTTAAAGGGTTGACAGTGGATGTGCTATGGAAGGTATTTAAAGACTGCATGGATGAAGTACAAAAGTTGTTCATACCAGTTTGGCAAAAGAATAAATCGGGGAAGGTGGTGCATCCATGGATAACAAGGGAAATCAGGGATAGTATAAAAACAAAAGATGAGGCATACAAATTTGCCAGAAAAAGCAGCCTACCGGAGGACTGGGAGAAATTCAGAATCCAGCAGAGGAGGACAAAGGGCTTAATTAGGAAAGGGAAAATAGATTATGAAAGGAAACTGGCAGGGAACATAAAAACTGACTGCAAAAGTTTTTATAGATATGTGAAGAGAAAGAGACTAGTTAAAACAAATGTTGGTCCCTTGCAGTCAGAAACAGGTGAATTGATCATGGGGAACAAGGACATGGCAGACCAATTGAATAACTACTTTGGTTCTGTCTTCACTAAGGAAGACATAAATAATCTGCCGGAAATAGCAGTGGAACGGGGGTCAAATAAGATGGAGGAACTGAGTGAAATCCAGGTTAGCCGGGAGGTGGTGTTGGGTAAATTGAACGGATTGAAGGCCGATAAATCCCCAGGGCCAGATAGTCTGCATCCCAGAGTACTCAAGGAGGTAGCCACAGAAATAGTGGATGCATTAGTGATAATTTTTCAAAATTCCTTAGATTCTGGAGTAGTTCCTGAGGATTGGAGGTAGCTAATGTAACCCCACTTTTTAAAAAAGGAGGGAGAGAGAAAGCGGGGAATTACAGACCAGTTAGTCTAACATCGGTAGTGGGGAACCTGCTAGAGTCAGTTATTAAAGATGGGATAGCAGCGCATTTGGAAAGTGGTGAAATCATTGGACAAAGTCAGCATGGATTTACGAAAGGTAAATCATGTCTGACAAATCTGATAGAATTTTTCGAGGATGTAACTAGTAGAGTGGATAAGGGAGAACCAGTGGATGTGTTATATCTAGACTTTCAGAAGGCTTTCGACAAGGTCCCGCATAAGAGATTAGCATACAAACTTAAAGCACACGGTATTGGGGGTTAAGTATTGATGTGGATAGAGAACTGGCTAGCAGACAGGAGGCAAAGGGTAGGAGTAAATGGGTCCTTTTCAGAATGGCAGGCAGTGACTAGTGGGGTGCCGCAAGGCTCAGTGCTGGGACCCCAGCTATTTACAATATATATTAATGATTTGGACGAGGGAATTCAATGCAACATCTCCAAATTTGCAGATGATACCAAGCTGGGGGGCATAGTTAGGTGTGAGGAGGATGCTTGGAGGCTGCAGGGTGATTTGGATAGGCTGAGTGAATGGGCAGATGCATGGCAGATGCAGTATAATGTGGATAAATGTGAGGTTATCCACTTTGGTGGCAAAAACATGAGGGTAGACTATTATCTGAATGGTTGCAGATTAGGAAAGGGGGAGATGCAACGAGACCTGGGTGTCATGGTACACCAGTCATTGAAAGTAGGCATGCAGGTGCAGCAGGCAGTGAAGAAAGCAAATGGTATGTTAGCATTCATAGCGAAAGGATTTGAGTATAGGAGCAGGGAGGTTCTACTGCAGTTGTACAGGGTTTTGGTGAGGCCACACCTGGAGTATTGCGTACAGTTTTGGTCTCCAAATCTGAGGAAAGACATCCTTGCCATAGAGGGGGTACAGAGAAGATTCACCAGACTGATTCCTGGGATGTCAGGACTTTCATATGAGGAAAGATTGGATAGACTCGGCATGTACTCGCTGGAATTTAGAAGATTGAGGGGGGATCTTATAGAAACTTACAAAATTCTTAAGGGGTTGGACAAGCTAGATGCTGGAAGATTGTTCCCGATGTTGGGGGAGTCCAGAACAAGGGGTCACAGTCTAAGGATAAGGGGGAATTCCTTTAGGACCGAAATGAGGAAAACATTCTTTACACAGAGAGTGGTGAGTCTCTGGAATTCTCTGCCACAGAAGGTAGTTGAGGCCAGTTCATTGGTTATATTTAAGAGGGCGTTAGATGTGGCACTTGTGGCTAAAGGGATCAGGGGGTATGGAGAGAAGGCAGGTATGGGATACTGAGTTGGATGATCTGCCATGATCATATTGAATGGCGGTGCAGGCTCGAAGGGCCGAATGGCCTACTCCTGCACCTATTTTCTATGTTTCTATTTGATTTTTGTCATCCTCGGAACAGACTGTCTACTTTACTTACGCCTCTCATAATTATATATACTTCTATCAGGTCTCCCTGCAACTTTGGGCATCCAGGGAAACCAATCCATTTCAAGTGGTGAACGTTCCGCAGTCTGATCTATTATTCTGAATCGGAGAGATAATCCATGAGAAAAGCAGTTGGGATGAAATTTGAGAGAGAAGATTCAAAGCCCAGTGTTACCTGGTGAGAAAGGGAATGCACTAGGATCAGTGGGCAAAATGACTGTCCATAACAGCTAAAGTAATCCATTGGTTCCTCCTGCGCAGGGTGGGAAGAGAGAAGGGAAAAAGACTTCAAAGATTCCATTTGTGCTTGAAAAATGTAGAGATCAAAAAGGGGATTTTTTTTGGGGGTAACTTCAGGAGCGAACAAGGATTGCAGCTCCTGGCATGAAGTGGCCATGCTTGCGATAGGTTGCTGAGATTGTTGTGTACCCGACTTGCTAATTTCCCCCATGGACATCAGGCGGGAATTTTGACAATGGAAATAAACCTACTGCATGCATGTCAATGATAATTGAACTAAGAGGGGAGATGGAATTAAGACCACAGACCAGTCATGATCTAATCGCGCGGTGAAACAGCATCAAATGGTTTAATATTTGTAAATTCTAAAATGAGAAGCTGGTTGAACAAATTAGGAGGTTTAAAGTATCATGGAGCATGGAGAGCGAGATATTAAGCACAAGCAGCTGAAGAGGAGCTATTTAGAGCTTTCATTGGTCTTCTGTACGGGCTGGTAGAAGGGAAAGAGTTGGTGTTCACAAAGGATAGGCAGATGCATGTGGTAAGCAAAGTTAGGAAGTGGCTGGAGACAAAGTGATAAATTAATAATGGCGGGCAGAGCTTGAATGATTTACAAAGAACAGCTGGATGAAAATGTTTCTAAGGAATGAATAGTTTAGTTTCGTTTAGAGATATAGCATGGAAACAGGCCCTTATGCCCACAAAGTCCGTGCCTACCAATGATTACTTGTACATTCGTTCCATCCTTCACACTAAGGACAATTTAGATAAGCCAATTAGCTTACAAACCTGCACATCTTTGGGATGAGGGAGGATACCGGATCGCCCGGAGAAAACCCATGCGGGGGAATGTGCGTATCGACGGCAGACAGCACCCGCCTTCAGGATGAAATCCCGGGTCTATGGCGCAGCAAGGCAGCAACTAATAATGGAAATGGAGATTATAGGGAGGGAATGTGGAGTCAGAATGCCGAGGAAAGATATCTTGTAGTCGGAGTGTAAAAAAAGCCATATAAAAGGTGCAATGGTACAAAAAACTGGATGTGGTATTTGCTCGTGGAACATTAATATTGGGCAAGGTGCGACTGTTGATCCAAGCCATCTAAGAGCCTTGAGCCTTGGGTTGGTGCAAAGAAGTGAAATATTGACCAGAGATGAAATGCAATCAGTAAAGTTTCAGGTAAACCCTGACAAGTCAGAATGATGATACATTTTGGTTCACAAAATAAAATAGGTGTGTGAAAACTACAAAGAAAAGTTGTAAGGCAACCACGAACAAATCACGAAGGCTAAAATTACAACCAAACTAAGGGAAGGGGAATGAAAGCATTGAAAATGATGACATAGCTTCCAACCCCATCCTCCCTTAAATCTAGATTATGTGGGTGATGCTGCTTTACTTATCTGACCCAACCCCAATACACTTGCTTTTTGGGTGTAAAAACTCAACTCTTTACATTGGCAAGAAATAATGCTGCAGTCATTCATCATGTAAAACACCCTAAAGCAAACGGGACAACACTATGTATGGAATAGAAGGTAAAAAAAAATCAAATCCATCAGTTACAACAATATTCTTTTAACCACGTTATTATACCTATGACTAGTTGTAATAAAATAACCAAACTAAATTATTCCTTGCCTTCTCTCATCTCATCCACATGACAGGAATTCAATGTAAATGACTTTAGATAAAATAAGCTATCGATTCTCATTTGCAAAATGTCTTTCTGCTGTAAGCGAACATTTTCATTCTATGGACCGGCAATATTTAGTTACTGCTGCCAATAAGTCAGAGGCAATGCTTTTACAATCAATCTTCCCTTTGTTTTTTGCTTTTTTTGGAGTTTTTAAATGATCTTGCCCGGGAGTAATTTGACCGCAGTCGTTGATTTGGCTCTCGGAAACAAAAATTGATTATAATTTCATTCAATAAAACAGAACTAAAATCATTGAGATTTGGTGAATTTTGGAGCCTCATTTAAATTGCTCCATTAACTCTAGGTTTGTTCGGTTAACCAAGTTCACTTCGAAGAAGGTAGATTAAATCCCGGGTAGAATGAGAATGTTTAGAGGGAAAGGGGCTAAACACAGGCAGGTTGGACGAGTGTAGATGGGGCATCTCTGACGGCGTGGGCAAGTTGGGACGAAGGGGCCTATATCCATGCTGCATGACTCTATGACAGTGGATAAGCCTCTATTTTAATGGCAGGTGTGCTGGCTAAATACCTGGTGGGATTGCGCTGAGAACCAGAAAAGAAGCACCTGTGCAGTGGCTAACAGCCAGACTAGAGCCGACCAACATTCTCATAGATAGATTGGAGGTAGACTGCAAAAAAGTGGAAGAGATGGAGAAATGGAAGAAAGTTGGTTTGGTAGGAGTAGCATTACCTATGGAGCTTGAGGAAATGGATAGTTAAGCATGACAATCTGACTCACAAAACTTCCCTTTCTATGTACAAAAAATGTCCGTTTACATTTCAATAATATGGTTACAAAAAACTGTGGTCACTAAATGCTTTAGTTAACGTATAAACATTATTCAATAATTGTTTCTCTAGATCCAATTACTCCAACAGATTCCAATCATGTCCAATCGATCAGATGTTTGAATAACAGTTTTTTTTTTTTAAGCCTATTTTTGGGACTTCTGGTGGCGCTATGGAGGGATAGGACGCACGTGCAAGTAGCTTCGCACTGTGCCGAACAAACTACGTTAAAAAAGAACGAAACGATTCATTATTCAACGCATTTATGGGCAAAGGGCCAGCAGACCGATAATCGGACCGCAATGCCATCCTAACAAAGGCTGAAAAAAGACGAAGAAGAAGGCCGCGCAGAAGCCCCGAGCTCACCTGAAAAACAGCCCTGTGAAGAGACAGCAGTCCTGCAAGCCATCGAAATTCTTTGTCAAGAACTCTCAGTAGTAAAACAAGAAACCTGTGCCAAAATAGACTCTCGCAGTGAAGACATAAATGCAAACCTGAGTGGGGAAATTCTACATCTGGAAACCGGCATCAACTGTAAGCTGGAAACTACCCTGGCTACTTCACTCGCCCCCAGCAAGACTATCCACGAGCTGGCTAGCGGCTACAGCAAGCTCTGACACTATGGACGAGTTGAAAGCTGAAGTGGAGCGCATCTCCGGCTCGGTGTCAAAATTAACAGAAAAATGCCTAGATCTGGAGGGGCGTTCCAAATGTCAGAACTTGAGAACAGTCAGAGGGAAAGAAGGTAAAGAACACGGTCAAAATGTCCGCGACTTTAGAGCAAAATCACTTAAAGACACACTTGCTCTGGATGAAAAGCCCATGCTTGACCGAGCACACAGAACTCTGAGAACCCGGCCAGACAGCAACGCGCCACCGTTGAAAACAAATAAAATAGTAATGGCCCTGTTCCATGGTACGAGTTCATTCCAACAGCTCGCCTGAGTTTTAAAAAAATCAAACTCTTGGTAAGCACGGAGAATGAACGTAGCGGGTACGTTGGAGCTCGGGGACGTCTCTTAGTGGCTCGTTACGCTAACGGCAGGTACTCGGGAAGACTCGCTAACGGCAGGTAAGCAAGGGAAGACTCGTGAAGATTTTTCAACATGTTGAAAAAAGTCCACGAGAGACCCGAGTACCGACAAGTGGCCATTACCGTAAATCTCCGAGTTCGAATCAGGGCAAACTCGGGAGAGCTCTTGGAATGAACTCGTACCATGGGACAGGGCTTTTAGACTTAGAAAATGCGGCTGACCCGTCCACAAGAAAACATAACAAGATAGCTGCACTCAAATTCAAACTAAACCAGATACTCTCGGCAAGAATCAGTAAGGCATTTCAATACACCAAACAAAAACACTTTGAATTCGGCGATAAACCTCATAAACTTTTAGCAAGACAACTTTGTAAATTAGAAAATGACCGTACCATACATAAAATCAGATAGGAAAATGGTGAACTCTCACTGCCAAAGATATCAACAAAATTTTTCAACAATTTTATCAAACCCTCTACTCGTCTCAAACAACAGCCGATTCAGTGACAATGCAGACTTTTCTGGATAAGTGCGATCTTCCATCCCTCAGTGAGACTGAACGTGAGGAGTTGGGTAAAGGACATTTCAGAGACCATTAAATCACTGAAAAATGGAAAATCCCCTTGACCCAGACGGGCTCAATAATGAATTTTACAAACAATTTAACGACATAATTTCCCCACGTCTACAAAGCCTATACACCCAAGCGTTCAAGGAGCAGACTTTACTGCAGACTCTAGCAGAATCAATTATCACTTTAATTCCTAAAAAAGATAAGAACCTTGAAGAGGCAGGATCTTATAGAGCAATTGCCGAGTCATTGGCAAACTTGTACACTCAGATCAAACTGGGTTCAAACCTAAACGACACTCATTCTTTAATCTGAAACGCCTGTTTAATATAATTTATTCACATAGAATACTGAACGAAGACCTCACAATCATCTCATTAGAAGTGGAAAAAGCTTTCGACCAAGTTGAATGGTCTTATCTTTTCACAGGGTTGGAAAAATTCCAATTAGGCAAAAACTTCATCTCATGAGTGAAGCTTCTATATACTAACCAATTAAATAATTTCATCTATATTTTACCTATTCAGGTGAAAAGGTTAAATGCTTTTAAATATATAATAGATATATTATGGAATCCTGGACTAGGTTATAGCTTATATTTCATCTCAAGCAGGCCTTCTCCAGTAGATTGATAAGAGAAAAAGACAAGCCCAGGCTTGCCCCAGGTTGCTGTGTATTGAGACAATGAACAATGCCTTTGAAATGCGTCTACCAATTGATGAGAGAGAGAAGCCCAGGCTTGTCCCAGTGAGGTATATTGAGACAATGACCGATGCCCTTGAAATGTCTTGTCTTGAAAGTACCAACTGATAGGATGCCTTTGATATGCAACTGCTGATTGACAAGAGACAAACTCAGACGCATCCTGTGGTAATGTGTATTGACTGTATCTCTGACCATGACTAACATCTTTGGAATGTGATTAAGTGACATAAACACAGTATAAAATACCATGTAATTCTTTGTTCATTGAAGTGGTGCCGCTCAAACTCAAGTATCTGTGTTGCTTACTTGACTATGTATCCCCGTCACTTCCCGGCCGATGATCAGTAAAGTTTGAGTTGGTCTAACTAACTGTTTTGTGAGTTATCTGTTTATTAAGTAGTGAACCTATTCACAGGGGCAAAAGACGAGGATGCGCTCTCTCCCCCGATGCTATTTGCATTAGCCATAGAACCACTTGCTGAGAGTATTATGTCCCACCCAGGCATATATGGATACAATACTAAACACACTATGAACAGAATTTCCCTTTATGCAGCCGATGTACTGCTATACAGTACTAACCAGTATCCCAAATTTACAATCCATTATAGATCAATTCGGCACCTTCTCTGGCTACTGAATTAATTGGAATAAAAGCGAAATTATGCCAATAAACGAACAAGACGTTACCCAGCTCCAACAGTTCCCATTTAGAATTGTTACTGACAAATTCAGATACCTCTGAGTTTACGTTACCAGGAAATATTCCCTTCTGTTCAAAACAAATTTTCCTTCATTAACACAAAACATCATACATATTCAATTTTGGAAAACAGCCTATTTCCCTCCTTGGCAGACTAAATGCCACCGAATACATAAACGACACCTGTGCAAATCCAAAGAGAATGGAGGACTAGCCTTACCCAATTTCCTCTTTTACTATTGGACAATGAATATTAAAACCATAATTTACTGGTTGGATGATTCACACCAACAGGCCAACTGGCTGAAAATGGAAAGAGAAGATTGCTTGCCTTTCTCCATAGGCTCGATTGTCCTGTCTCCAATTGCCCTGAATAACTCAATGTATGATCATAACCCTATAATGCATGGTACTATTCGTATCTGAAAACAGTTGAAGCTCAGTCTCAAATTGAGAGACATGTCTCTCCATCTTCCTATTGCAAACAACCCCTCTTTTAAATCCTCTACTTTAGATGGTGTTTTCACCCAATGGAAGAGCAAAGGAATCAACACTGTGGGAGACCTATATTGGAAGGGGACTCTTTCCTCCTTCCAAGAGTTGCGGGAGAAATACGATCTGAACACTAATAATTTTTTCAGATACTTCCAGGTTAGGGACTATGTGAAAACATGCAGGCAAGACTTCACCACTGCAAGTCCAGACAAACTCGATGAGTGTTTGAATAGACATGCAGATACTGAGAAGTTGATATCCTACATTTACAATGTCCTTCAGAACATAAACACCCCATCATCTGAAGGTTTACAGGCGTGCATGGGAGGATGAGATGGGTCAACAAATCTCCAATGATATATGGGACGAAAGCTTACAATACATCCATTATTGCTCCTTAAATGCCAGACTGCCTGATACAGTTCAAAGTGCTGCACAGGCTATACTATTCAAAAACCAAACTGATTTTACCCAGTTTTCCTCTCTTTGCGAAAAATGTCAGTCTCAAGAAGCCACCTTAACCCACAGTTTTCTACTGTGTACAAAAATAGAAAGTTTTTGGACGGAAGTATTCAGCGTCATCTCCAGAACACTGAAAATCCCATTAGAGCCAAAATTGATAATACTGGGAATATCAGAGGCATGTAGCGACCTAACGGTCTTTCAACGACGCTTTGCCGACTATGGTCTAATATCAGCAAAAAAACTCATACTTAAATTCTGGAAAAAGACTGCAGTCTCTCCAGTGAAGATGTGGATTACAGAAATGATGGACACATTACATCTAGAGAGAATTAGGTTTGTCTTGAATGATAAACCGGAACAATTTTTTAAAATACGGTCTCCTTTTATTGAATTTCTTGACACAAATTTGAAATGAATCATAGGGCTGGGGGAGTGGGCGTATGGGTGGGTCGACGGGTATATCTCCTCTCTTTTCTTCTTTCTTTCTTTTTTTCTCTCTCTTCTCTTTTTAATTTAATGTTCTGTTTGGAAAATGTTAAAATCGAAGCTGTTCAAGTATTCACATGGTTGTCTTCAATTCTTCCCATTCTCATTTTTGCTAAAATTCCCTTTGCATGATCCTTATTAAATAAATTCTGGAAGTGTGTACAGATAACAAAAGGCTGTCTCCTATTCTTCATGACAACTATCTCACAATATTAAACTAAATTAGTAAAACCTGATTCCCCTTTCCATATTTCCCTCTGACATAGGAGGAGACTAATGGAGTCCATGTCAGCTCTCAAGGCAATCCCATCAGCACTATCCCCCATTTCTCTATAGTATTGGCTCACAAATGCCCATTGACAGCCCTAATTCCCCAATTCTCCCACCATCCACACATATTAGGGACAATTTGCAGTTGCCATTTCAACTACCAACCTGCAAGTCTTCAAGATGAGAGAGGAAACTTGAGGAAGGACACACGGTCACAAAGGGAACATGCAAACTCCACATTGACAGTGCTGGAGGTCAGAATAGAACCTGGGTCTCTGGAATTGTCAGGCAACTGTAGCACCTGCAGCACTGCCACTATTTTGACTGCATGTGTAGACTCATCATCAGAATATTATACCCATTCCAGTGAACACTATAGCCCTGATGGTTGGGACTTCAGCATAACCAATAATAAACAGACAAATGAAATACAAAAATATCAAGACTTGCATTTATAAAGGAATAGCATACATAACACATAACTTTATTAAACAAGAAGTTATTTAATACTGGAGATTTCGATTTTAGACTTTAGAGATACACACTGGAGCTCTGAACTAAAAAGCTTGATCTTGTCGTTCTGGATAATTATAACCAAAAGCTAGAGGATGTTATTTTATTTTCTAGACTGGTGTGCCGGCAAAGTTACTTTTGGTGTCCCACTGGACACTTTAATGGGCATGTCCAATTATCAACCAAGTTTCATCCCAATGACAGCAGTGTTTGTGGTTAGTAAGTTCTCGATCAGCCACATCTGAAGAGTACATGTCATTGATGACAACCGCTCAGTGATTAATTGGTACAGGTAGACCGCACAGGCATAATGCAACATCTAATTAACTACAAAAACTTGTAGATGCCAGAAATCTGAAATAAAAATCAGGAAAAGCTGGAAATATCGGCAGGTCAGACAACCTCCACGGAAAGAGAAACTGAGTTAATGTTTCTGGTTGAAGACTTTACATCAGAACTGAAAAGTAAGAAATCTTGATGAAGGCTAACTATCTTTTCCTTTCCAAAGATGCTGCCCGACATGATGTGTGTTTAAACCATAGATTTGGATGAAGGGCAAGTGATCAAGAGTTAAGAGTTATTATTGTCTTATGTCCCATAGCAGAACAATGAAATTCTTACTTGCAGCAATAAACGAACACTAATTGTGCAAAGTCACAAATAATGCCCCGATTCTATATAGTTCAGAGCTTATTTGGAGGTTGTAGTGCTTTATAGCACTGCTTTACCTGAAAGAACTGCTTGGGCCCCTGGATGGTGGGAAGAGAAGTCATAAGACAGGTATTACCTTGCCTGCAATTGCACCAGAAAGCATTGAAAACAGGGAGACAGGGAACAAAGTCCAGTCCCACCCCCCAGTTCACCCATAGTCGGGCCTATTGAGGCCTCTGCAGCTGCCGCTACGGCAGCCCGATGCTTCAGGCCCACTCGCCGGATGATGAAGTTCTGGCGACGGGTGAACACTCTCAGCGGCCCAGAGTGTCTGGAGGGCCGCTGAGAGAAGCGGCCGCTTCTTCCCGGAGTTTGCAGCTCCCGTAGTCCACGGGCCGCGCTGGTCGGACCTCCGACTCTGGTGATCTCAGTGTGAGATCCCAGGCTCCGCGGTTTTTAAAACTCAGTGCCGCCCGCACGCGGCTGGAAGCTCCGCAGACCGCAGCTCCACGATGTTGCAGTCAGCGGTCCCAGCCCTCCGGAGCTCCACCGCACGGTGACCCGGGCAAGGCATCACCCGCTGCGCGATGGCGCCCCAGCGCTGTGTACCGCCGCCGAAGCTGAAGTCCTGGCCAGACCCGGCAGGAAACGCCACTCCAGACTGCCGGTAGGCCGCGAGGAAGGGGCGAAGATACGGCCTGGAGAAAAGCCGCATCTCCGACCAGGTAGGGACTCAGAAAATAGTTCCCCCCCACCCCCCCCAACCTCTACATAAAAAGACTAAAATACCTCCAACACTTTAACTAACTAAAAATATTTTAAAAAAATGAAAAGACTAACTGCTGCTGGCAGGGCGGCCATACTCGACGGCGCCCCCGACTGAAAATTTTTTCCCCTTCACCTTGAACCCAAGTCCTCTGGTCCTCGATTCCCCTACTCTGGTTAAGAGATTCTGTGCATCTACCCAATCTAGTCCTCTCATGATTTTATACACTGTATAAGATTACCCATCATCTTCCTGTGCTCCAAAGAATAGAGACCCAACCTACTCAACCTCTCCCTATAGCTCAGATCCCCTAGTCCTGGCAACATCCTCGTAAATCCTCTCTGAACCCTTTCAAGCTTGGCAATATTTTTCCTAGAACACGGTGCCCAGAACTGAACACCATATTCTAAATGCAGTCTCACCAACGTCTTATACAACATGCAACATGACCTCCCAGCTTCTATACTCAATAGTCTGACTAATGAAGGCCAATGTGCCAAAAGTCTTTTTGACCACCTTATCTACCTGCAACTCGACCCTCAAGGAACCATGCACCTGCACTCCACGATCCTCTGCACACAACATTCCCCAAAGGCCTACCATTCACTGTGTTGGTCCTGCCCTTGTTAGATGTCCCAAATTGCAACACCTCACATTTCTCTATATTCAATTCCATCAACCATTCCTCAGCCTCCCTGGCCAATCGATCCAGATCGATCAAGCTCTTTCACAGCCATCTTCAATATGTGCAAAACCACCCACTTTTGTAATATCAGTAATCTTGCCTTGTATGTTCTCATCTAAATCATTGATGTAGATGACAAACAGTAAAGGGCCCAGCACGGAACTCTGAGGCACACCACAAGTCACAGGCCTCCAGTCCGAGAAGCAACCTTCCGCCATCACCCTCTGCTTCCTTCCATGAAGCCAATTTACTATCCATTCAGCTATCTCTCCTTGGATCCCATGCGACCTTACCTTCCAGAGCAGCCAACTATGTGGAACCTTGTCAAACGCCTTACTGAAGTCCATGTACACAACATCTACAGCTCTGCCGTCATCGACCTTTATGCTCATGTCTTCAAAAAAATCGATCGGATTTGTGAGACACAACCTCCCACGTACAAAACCATGCTGATTATCCCTAATCAGCCCTTGACCATCCAAACGCCTGTATAAACTATCCCTCGGAATACTCTCTGGTAACTTTCCAACTACAGATGTCAAGCTCACCGGCCTATAGTTCGCAGCATTTTCCCTGCAGCCCTTCTTGAAAAGAGGCACAACCTTTGCCACCCTCCAGTCTTCCGGCACCTCTCCTGTATTTAAGGATGACTCATAAATTTAAATCAGGGCTCCCGCAATTTCCTCTCGAGTTTCCCACAATCTTCTCAGATCTATCTGACCAGGCCCTGGAGATTTGTCAACATCATACAAGATAGTACCTTCAGTACTTCTTCGACTGACACTGTCTGCTCTCAAGACACTTCCATTGACGGTTCCAAGCTCCTCTGCCCTACTGTAAATACAGAGGAGAAATACTCATCTCCGTGGCTCAACACAGAGGTAACTGCTTTGATTCCTGAGAGGTCCCACTCTCTCTAGTTACCCTTTTTCCCCTTGTGTATTTATAAAATCTTTTGGAATTGTCCTTAATGTAGCAACATTACAAAATTTTGAGATTTTAAAAAAAGTCTGCAATATATCCCATCAGGTAAAGCATAAAAATAAGTTTAATTTGACACCTAATTCACTTTCATATCTGTAGAATTAAAAACGTTATGGCCATTTTCATACTCGGAAATTAGCATTTTGTTCCCTATTGCTTTTCCATTGACTTAACACAAAAGCTGTGATCGAGGACAGTCAAAAGCGCTGAATGAGAACTGAATGAAATCTTCAGTTATTATAGATTGAAGCATTCTGAAACAAATATAAAACATCCTACTTGGATGACCTGAAATTAAAGCATATAATTAGTTAATTACCTAATTGTAGCTAATTATAAAATTGACCGTTGTGACAGAAATAGTAATAAACACCCAGACCGCCTTGAAAATTCAAAAATGTGATATTCTCAAGATCAGAACTTTAATATTATTGTATAATATGCTCTAAGTCCGTAACAGATAGGTAAGTAAATTACAATTTCTGACAATAGACCAAGTCTTTATGGAGAAGATCAGTTGCTAGCTGGTACATTGGCATATCATAATCAGTAGCATCATCATACTCCTCAGATTTTAACCAATAAGCAACTCTGTACACCTTGTTTTTCGTCAACTTTTCAATTTTGGCATTGTAAACTATAAGTTTTTGTTCTTCAAACCACGCATGACATGCCTTTCTGCCCACTACTTTCCCATTAAGAATGTCCTGTAGATTCCATTTCTTAAGAAAATCATATATTTTTTTAACTAGCCTAAGTATCCAAATAACAAACGAATCCCATTCACACAGGAATTCACAATATAACATGATTTTTGAATCTCACTGTCATGAATTTACAGTGGTTTGCAAAAGTTTTCATACCCCTTGAACTTTTCCACATTTTGTCATGTTACAACCACAAACGTAAATGTAATTTATTGGGTATTTTATGTGGTAGACCAACACAAAGTGGCGCATAATTGTGAAGTGGAAGGAAAATGATACATGGTTTTCAATTTTTTTACAAATAAAAAACTGAAAAGTGTGATGTGCAAAAGTATTCAGCCCCCTTTACTCTGATACCCCTAAATAAAATCCAGTGCAACCAATTGCCTTCAGACGTCACCTAATTAGTAAATAGAGTCCACTTGTGTGTAATCTAGTCTCAGTATAAATACAGCTGTTCTGTGAAGGCCTCAGAGGTTAGAGAACATTAGTGAACAAACAGCATCATGAAGCCCAAGGAACACACCAGACAGGTCAGGGATAAAGTTGTGGAGAAGTGTAAAGCAGGGTTAGGTTATAAAAAAATATCCCAAGCTTTGAACATCTCATGGAGCACTGTTCAATCCATCATCCGAAAATGGAAAGAGTATGGCAAAACTGCAAACCTACCAAGACATGGCCGTCCACCTAAACTGACAGGCCGGGCAAGGAGAGCATTGATCAGAGAAGCAGCCAAGAGGCCCATGGTAACATTGAAGTTTTTGGCCTAAATGCAAAATGCTATGTGTGGCGGAAAACTAAATACTGCACATCACCCTGAACATCCCGACTGTGAAACATGGTGGTGGCAGCATCATGCTGCGGGGATGCTTTTCTTCAGCAGGGTCAGGGAAGCTGGTCAGAGTTGATTGGAAGATGGATGGAGCCAAATACAGGGCAATCTTGGAAGAAAACCTGTTAGAGTCTGCAAAAGACTTGAGACTGGGGCGGAGGTTCACCTTCCAGCAGGACAACGACCCTAAAAATACAGCCAGAGCTACAATGGAATGGTTTAGATCAAAGCATATTCATGTGTTAGAATGGCCCAGTCAAAGTCCAGACCAAAATCCAATTAAGAATCTCTGGCAAGACTTGAAAATTGCTGTTCACAGACGCTCTCCATCCAATCTGACAGTGCTTGAGCTATTTTGCAAAGAAGAATAGGCAATAATTTCAGTCTCTAGATGTGCAAAGCTAGTAGATACATACCCCAAAAGACTTGCAGCTGTAATTGCAGCGAAAGGTGGTTCTACAAAGTATTGACTCGGGGGCAGAATACTTTTGCACGCCACACTTTTCAGTTTTTTATTTGTAATAAAATTTGGACACCATGTATCATTTTCCTTCCACTTCACAATTATGCACCACTTTGCATTGGTCTATCACACAAAATCCCAATAAAATACATTTACGTTTGTGGTTGTAACGTGCCAAAATGTGGAAAAGTTCAAGGGGTATGAAAACTTTTGCAAGCCACTGTATATGCCAGATGGAAGGAATTTAATGGTTAATTCCCATAAATTAATCCAGAAATATCCTCTCAAAATATAATCAAAATCATTGTTTTTTGCACAATACATGTGACTCAAACTGTTGTGAATATTTAGTTTTAAAATAATGATCATGGAGAGAGAATAACACAAAATATCGACAATTTGGACGGCTTATGACATGATTGTCCAAAACAAATGGGCATTTTAATCATCTTGCTTCTGGAATGCGGTCGATTGGAACTTTGCGGTTGCGGTGCAGTTGAACCCCATATCAGCAGGAAAAACACTGCCGGTTCGTATGGGGCCCAAATATCATTTTCGCAATGTAAAATTAGATTAAAGCGATCCCAAGAAGCAAGACTAAATGTAAAATACACGTTTTGCCCCTTGTTTCGGCTTGTTCTTGTGATCCGTGACGTTGTTGGCGTTGAGGGCGTTCAAAGTCACTTTTTATGTTAATCCAAATATTAAATTATACATCAATTAAAAAAAAAATAGCGCGAACCGGAGTCGGGTCGATTATTCTTCAGCAGCTAGCAGCCCGTGGAAGTCCGCCTCCGATAGGCAGTACAAAACGGCATTTTAATCCCCCCCCCCCCCCCCCCAAAAGCGCCAAAGTCGTGCACACGGCCAGTGGCAGAACTGCAGCGCCACTGAAGAGAAGTTTTGTAACATCGCTACTTAATGCTACCTGCCAGAGCTATCTCCTGGCCCTTTTTTGTCCATCTGATTTCCTTTTTTCAGTTTACTCCTTAGTTCCCAAAACTTCTCCAGGGGTGCACTAGATCCCAGCTGCCTATTCCTGGCCCATGCATCCTTGTTTTTGACCAATGCCTCAATTTCCCTCATCAGCCAAGCATCCTTACATTTGCCTGCTTCGCCCTTCACTTTAATAGGGACGTACACATCCTGAGCTTTTGTCAGCACACTTTTAAAACATCCCACATGGCTGATGTTCCTTTCCCCTCAAATAACCAGTTCCAGTCAATTTGAGCGAGGCCTTCTCTCATACCCTCAAAGTTGGTCTTTCCCCAGTTGAGCATTTTAACACATGGACCCTTTCTGTCCCTATACATAGATATCGTAAACCTAATCAAACTGTGCTCGCTGGTCCCAAAAGGCTCCTCCACAAACACTTCATTAACTTGCCCTTCCCAATTTCCCAATGCTAGATCCAGCGTTGCCCTCTCACATGTGGGGGCCTCTACAAACTGCTTGAGAAAACGCTCCTGGACACTTTTGAGGAATTGCACCCCATTTAAACCATTCACACTATGATTTTCCCCAATCAATATTGGGAGATTAAAATCCCCTACTACAACAACCTTATTTGACCTGCAGCTGTCTTCGATCTCTTGGCAAATTTGTTCTTCCAATTCCCATTGACTATTCGGGGGTCTGCAGTACACCCCCAACAAGGTGATCATCCCTTTCTTGTTCCTCAGATCCACCATATAGCCTCACTAGACAAACCGTTCATAATGTCACCTCTGATCACTGCCGTGACATCGTCCTTAACCCCCTCCTCTTTTTCCCTCACCCTTGTCCCTCCTGAAGCTCCTGTACCCCGGAACATGGAGCTGCCAGTCCTGCACCTAGCCAGGTTTCAGTAATGGCTACAACATCCCAGTTGCTCGTACCTATGCATGCCCCAAGCTCATCTGTCTTACCCGTCAGCTCCCTTGCATTAAAATATGTGCAGTTAAAACCAACCCCCTTTCCTCGCTCTCTGCCTTTCACCTGCCTATTCTGTTCACTAACCTTTCCCACACCATCCTCCACACCACCCTCCATAACCTCTCACCTGCCTCTGTCCTGTACGAGATCCCACCCCCCTGCCAATCTAGTTTAAACCCACACATGTAGCATTCGCAAACCTGCCCACCAGGATGTTGGTACCCCTCCAGTACCAGGAGTGAGAAGATGCATTTGGGGTTATCATCGGTGACAGAAATTATAAAGGATGATCAATAGAATGTGGAGGCTGGTGGAGTTTCAGTGGGGTTCTAGAAATGAATGAGATACACTCATTGGCTTTCTGGTGGAAAGGAAGCCACTTATCAGGAAGGAAGACATTTCAGAGGCACCAGTGGGGGAAAGTCTCACCATCATTCTTTATAAGGTCATAAGGACGTGTGTGATAGGAGTAGAATTAGGACATCCGGCCCATCAAGTCTGCACTGCCATTCAATCATGGCTGATCTATCTCTCCCTCCTAACCTCATTCTCTTGCCCTCTCCTGATAACCTCTGCACCTGTACTAATCAAGAATCTATCTATCTATCTATGTCTTAAAAATATCATAAAGAATGATAGAAATGCAGAAAGCAGCACCGATACAGTCGTCAATGTACTGGAAAGCGAGTTGGGAGTGTGGACTTTAATCCATTTTAAATAAAAACTGTTCTACAGAAATACAGGCATACAGTGCATTCAGATCCCTTCACGTTTTCCACATTTTGTTACATTACAGCCTTATTTTAAAATGGATTAAATTATTTTTTTTAATTCATCATTCTACACACAATACCCTGGAATGAAGTGAAAACAGAGCTTTAGAAATTTTTGCAAAGTAATTAAATATAACTGAAATATTACATTTACATAAGTATTCAGACCCTTTGCTATGACACTCAAAATTGAGATTTGGTTCATCCTGTTTCCATTGATTATCCTTGAGATGTTTCTACAACCTGATTGGAGTCCACCAGTGGTAAATTAAACTGATTGGACATGATTTGGAAAGGCACACACCCGACTAGATAAGGTCCCACAGTTGACAGTGCATGTCAGAGCAAAAGCCAAGCCATGAAGACGAAGGAATTGTCCTTAGACCACCGAGACAGGATTGTGTTGAGACACAGATCTGGGGAAGGGTATCAAACAATTTCTGCAGCATTGCAGGTCCCTAAGAGCACAGTGTCCTCCATCATTCTTAAATGGAAGAACATTGGAACCACCAGGACTCTTCATAGAGTTGGCCGCCTGGCCAAACTGAGCAATCGAGGGAGAAGGGCCTTGGTCAGGGGGGGGACCAAGAACCCGATAGTCACTCTGACAGAGCTCCAGAGTTCCTCTGTGGAGATGGGAGAACCTTCCAGAAGGACAACTATATCTGCAGCACTCCACCAATCAGGCCTTTATGGTAGAACTAGACTAAGTGGGACCCGTTGGGTCCCATATTCACACGGGAAGGCTGGTCCCCCGATGCAATATTCCACCTCTCCACCAATTCCAATATTGGTGGCCAGTGGAGGGGCTTTCCGGAGCGTTGGTATGGGTTCGTTGGGTGGCAGCTCAGTTCTTCAAGCCTGATGTGCTGGCAGCTCACTCACGGCTGTTGGGCCGGCAGTTGACTCATGGCTATTCCTTGAAATTCCATTTCAAGCAGGGTGCAAGGCCACCAAATTCAAATCCATTTTCCTACCATTTCAAGCTGGGTGCAAGGCCACCAAATTCAAGTGCAGTTTCTTACCACTTCGAGCAGGGTGCAAGGCCACCAAATTCAAGTGCAGATTCCTACCACTTCAAGCAGGGTGCAAGGCCACCAAATTCAAGTGCAGTTTCCTACCACTTCAAGCAGGGTGCAAGGCCACCAAATTCAAGTGCAGTTTCATACCACTTCAAGCAGGATGCAAGGCCACCAAATTCAAGTGCAGTTTCATACCACTTCAAGCAGGGTGCATGGCCACCAAATTCAAGTGCAGTTTTATACCACTTCAAGCAGGGTGCAAGGCCACCAAATTCAAGTGCAGTTTCATACCATTTCAAGCCGGGTGAAACCACCATAAAACCATCATAAAACCACACAGAAAACCAAACTCACAGTTCAATAGA
This sequence comes from Raja brachyura, assembly GCA_963514005.1. Next base: position 58,156,123 of record OY740789.1, read on the forward strand.
CATTCAGTGTGTTCAGCTGATTCACACCTCAGACAGAGTCGTCACCTCTCCCTCCCACATCATGCAGAGACTAAGCCACACCCACACTTCCGGGTTTATAACCCCTCCCCCCGGAAAAGGTGTGGCCTTCATGGCGTGATTGACAGGAGAGAGATTCGCAACATTTTTTAAACCTTAATAACACTTTTATTTTTAATTGATGGGAAGAATCCTCTGTACCTGCTGAGCGGAGGGGGAGTGAGTAAGATGGTCAAAAATCACAGCCATAAGTGGTAGCGTTTTATCTAAAATCAATATACAGTGCAAACAGGAAGTTACCCAAAGCACCCAAACCACCATTTTCTGTAGTGCCTTTTAACTTCAACCCAAAGCATCCAAACCACCATTTGCAGTAGTGTCTTTTAACTTCAACCCTAAGCTCCCAAACCACCATTTGCAGTAGTGCCTTTTAACTTCAAACCAAAGCACCAAACCCCCATTTGCAGTAGTGCCTTTTACTTCAACTCAAAGTACCCAAACCACCATTTGCTGTGCTCTTTACTTCAAACCAACCATATTTTCATTTTCAAACCACATTAAGGGCACTGAAGGTCAGTAAAACCACACTCACAGTTTAGTAGACATGTGTTCACTGTTATTCACAGCTCAGACTGAGAGACATGACCCTCTCACTTTCCCCCATCTTGCAGAGACTGACTGAGGGACAACACTTCTGGGTTTTATAGGTCCTCCCCCCTCCCACCAGCAGGGGCAGCAGAGAGAATGTCAACATTTTTAAAAACATTAATATGTCTTTTATGTTTCATCGATGGGAAAAATCCTCTGGTCCGGGAAGGCGGAAGGGGGCTCTAAGCGAGGTGGTCAAAGATGACGGCCGTAGGTACGGCGTTCTCTCGGAAATCATAGCACAGCGAGCCAAAAGTGGTCAAGATCAGACTTTTAGTAATATAGATGGCCAGATGGAAGCCACTCCTCAGTAAAAGGCACATGACAGCCCGCTTGGAGTTTACCAAAAGGACTCAGACCATGAGAAACAAGATTCTCTGGTCTGATGAAACTAAGGTTAAACTCTTTGACTTGAATGCCAAGTGTCACATCTGGAGGAAACCTGGCACTGCTCATCACCTGGTCAATACCATACCTATGGCGAAGCATGATGGTGGCAGCATCACGCTGTGGGAATGTTGTTCAGCAACAAGAACTGGGAGATTAGTCAGGATCGAGGGAAAGATGAACGGAGCAAAGTACAGAGAGATCCTTGACGAAAACCTGCTCCAGAACATTCTGGACCTCAGACTGGGGTGGAGGTTCACCTTCCAACAGGACAATGACCCTAAGCTCACAGTTAAGACAATGCAGGAGTGGCTTCGTGACAAGTCTGTGAATGTCCTTGAGTGGCCCAGCCAAAGCACGGACTTGAACCTGATCGAATATGTCTGGAGGAACCTGAAAATAGCTGTGCATCAATGCCCAGCATCCAACCTGACAGAGCTTGAGAGGATCTGCAGAGAAGAATGGGAGAAATTACCCAAATATAGGTGTACCAAGCTTGTAGTGTCATACCCAAGAAGACTAGAGGCTGTAATTGCTGCCAAAGCTGTCTCAACAAAGTACAAAGTAAAGGGTCTGAATACTTATGTGAATGTGATATTTCAGTTATTTATTTTTAATTTATTTGCAAAAATTTCTAAACACCTGTTTCCATTTTTTTAATTATGGGGTATTGTGTGTAGATTGATGATTAAAAAAAGAAAGAATTTAATCCATTTTAGAATAAGGCTGTAACGTAACAAAATGTGGAAAAAGTGAAGGGGTCTGAATACTTTCTGAATGCACTGCAGCTTAGACCCAGATGAGTTTCTACAGCTATTTTTGATCTGGAGAATATGAGTTTTTTAAGATAAGTTTTTCAGTGAGAATGATATACCAACCCACACTTCATAGTCTGGTTTAGAGCGTGGCCAGCTGCAATAACTAATTCAAAACCCACTGGCATGTATCAGAGCCAGCAACGTGAAAGCAGTTGGTCTATTTAAATTACAAAGCATTCTCTCATTTGCTTAATGTGTCGGTGAATTGAGGAAATATTTCATAAACCAAACTGATAGCACTGCGTTCAGAAGTCAACAAGCACTTTGGTGCACTTCCACTTCAAATAAACAAGGTTATACAATATTATAATTTTAATAGGAGCAACACTTCCAACTCTATTCTCTTGAAAGACATTTGAGGCATCAATTAACATGCAAACAGGCAATATTCCGACTGTGCATGCCCATGTCAAAGGTCACTATGCATAAACATTGCTGGAAAGGAGTGGAGCTGTGTACATATACACCTTCATTTCTTTAATTTTTTTCAGCTTTGATTCTTCTCGGTAAGAAAATACTGTTTTCAAACTAGTTGTATTTATTTTTCCTTTGATAAAAGTTAAGATTATTTTGTCGTATTGATTGCTTTATGGTTTGGTGAGTGAGCGAGATCATGCTCGTCCGTGGTCAGGGTCGGGTCCAGGTCACCGGCACTGTGGGCGCTGTTGAGTTGCTGCTGGGCCATCCCCGTCCCATCCTGGGTGTCCCGTTCCTGTCCGGGGGCGGCTGGAGGTGTTGGGCCGGGCTTGCAGCCGGCGCGGGGAAGAAGCAACTAACTTTTTGCAGTGCTTTGTGTGTATCCCCATTGATGGCTGGTGCACGGCTTCCGCCAGCGCCGGGAGGGTTGGCCGGCGGCCACTGGCGGTCCCCGGCCCGGCAGGGAGCGGGTTCCTCGGGAATTGGAGTGGGGTTGGGCTGGAGTTGGCGCTTCTTCTCTGCGCTGGCTGTGGGCCTGGGGCCGCTAGTGTCATCAGTCCGGGGCTGTCGGTTGGCCGGCGGGACAGGCGGATTTGAGCTGGGGTTGGTGCTTCTTCTCTGCGCTGGCCGTGGGCCTGGGGCCACTGGTGTCGTCGGGGCGAGGGGGGGGGGGGGGGATGAGGAGTTGACCATTTACTCGCATCGGCCCCATCTCTCTCCCACTGTTACACCCCGCTCTCCCGCTACCTGTTCCTTTGGGGGTGGGGGGGAATGAGAAGTTGACCATTTATGGGAGTCTCTCTGGAATCGAAAATTTCATTTGTATTCATAGATGAGGCTGAAGAATTTCATTGCCTTGAAATTAGCAGAATAGTGAAATTCGACTCAGAAACTATCATCATTATGCTCCAGTCTGGAATACATTAATTTTCCTTTCCTTTATGGGGAATGACCTTTGACAAAACCCATGATTCCTTGCGTTTTGCGGAATACCGAACTCGCTTATTGTCATAGAATTTTACAGCACAGAAACAAGCAGACAAGAAGACAATAATCACATTTACCTGCATCGTATTTAAGTGTCTGTCTAAATGTCTCTTGGATGCAGTGGTTGTAGAACTTCATCACCTTCTTTGGCAACAAGTTCCAGATGTCAACCATACTGTGTATTTAAAAAAAAAACTTTCCCCTCAAATCCTCATTTAAATTGTTAGTGATACCCCAACCGTGGAAATTAGATCCCAACTATATGTGCTGTTTATGCCCCTTATACTTTTATATACTTCTGTCGGGTCATCTTAATCCTTAAGCTTATCTGCCAAATATATTTGCCCTCCTAATTCCTTAAGTTTTCCTACATGTTTTATATCCCTCAAGAAGCGACTGCAATCACAATAACTAGCACCTGCTACTAGCTTCATATTTGTTCCTGATCAATCCTTCAAGATCCCTTGTCATCCAAGGTTAATCTCACCATTTTCGTTTTTCACACTCACTGGACATGCTGGCCCTGAAATTATCCTAAATCGATTGTTAGCTGTTGTTTTACCCGCAAGCATCTGCTCTCAATCTGTTTCTCCCCGATGCTACTAAAATCAGCATTCCCCAAACCAAGACATTAACATAATGACCAACTTATCCTCTTCCATAACCAGCTTGACACTTGCAGAATTGTGGTCTCTATTCCAAAAAAAAATATTTACTCACCGACATTTCCAGCAGTTGCCAATGTCAGTTCCTAAATAGGATTGGGCACTACATCTCCAGTAGGACTTTCTGCATACTTTCTCATAAAATGTGCTTGGATGCACTTAACAAATTCCACCCCATCTAAGCCCCTTGCACTAAAACAATATCAATTAATATTGGCAAAGTTAAAATCCTCCATTACTATTATCCTATGGATGTGGTGGGCCAAATGATCTGCTTCCATGATGTATGGCTTGATGAAGGAACTGCAGACGTTAGTTTATACCAAAGCTATGTCACAAAATGCTGGAGTAACTCAGCAGGTCAGGCAACATCTATGGAGAAAAAGGAATAGGTGGAGTTTGGGGTTGGAACCCTTCTTCAGACTGCTGTTATCTTCTCTCTATTCAATAGTGCAACTTCCTTTTGAAATCCCCTCAATTACACCTGAAATGTCCAAACCCTGAAACATTAAACTGCCAGTCCAGCCCTTCCCTCAACCAGGTTTCTGTGATTGCAGTAACATAAAAATTCCGTCTGATCCATGCTCTGAGCACTGATTTACCTGTGAGACTCGTCGCATTAACATAGGCCTGCCAGCCCTCCCACACTCACTAACCTGCTTCTGTCTGTCTGCCCAATGAATTTGCTTGATTTATCCTCTATATCTTTCTCGTTATGTTCCACATCTACTCTGCTTTCCACCTCCCTGCAAATTTAGTTGAAACCCTCCAAAATTGCATGACAAACCTCTCTGCAGGAATATTGGAACACCTTCCTGTTTAGATGCAAGTAACCCAATTTCCTGAACATTTCTGACAAACTCCCTGAAAGCCCAATCACCGGTGTACAAAAAGACTTCCATTCTGCACCAGCTCTTAGCTGCACATTCATCTGTCCTCGTCTCCTATTTCTACTCTCACTGGCATGTGGCACAGCAAACAGACTACAAATGCGGCCTCTATTACCTTCCTGGTGCCTATCCATTGCTAATTTAACCGCATCGGTCCTGCTTCTTAACCTTCTGTCAAACTCCCTGAACTCACTTTACAAGACCTCATCTCTTTCCCTCCTTTGTAATTAGTACCAATGTGCGCTACAACTTCTGGCTGTTCTCTCTCCTGCTTTCAGAATGGTATGCACCTGAACAAGATATACCCGATATTGGCACAAGGGAGGTAACGCACCATTCTTGATCCATGCTCTCAACCACAGAAATGCCTGTCTGTGACCCCTCATTATAAAATTCTCCACTGCCAATACTCACATCCTCTGCTGTGCGGCACAGCCAATCGGGATCGAACCCACGTCTCTAGCGCTGTAAGGTACCAATCATCTTATGGTGAAACACAGCTTAACACATCTTTAAGGCCCATGAGCATCTGGAAAGTAAGCATGCAGGTACAGCAGGCAGTGAAGAAAGCTAATGGCATGATGGCCTTCATGACAAGAGGGGTTGAGTATCGGAGCAACGAGGTCCTTCTGCAGTTGTACAGGGCCCTGGTGAGACCACACCTGGCGTATTGTATGCAATTTTAGTCAAAACTTGAGGAAGGCCATTTTTGCTATTGAGGGAGTGCAGCGTAGGTTCACGAGGTTAATTCCTGGGATGGTGGGACTGTCACATGTTGAAAGAATGGAGTAACTGGGCTTGTATGCACTGGAATTTAGAAGGATGAGAGGGGATCTTATTGAAACATAAGATTATAAAGGGTTTGGACACGCTAGGAGCAGGAAACATTTTCCCGATGTAGGGGTAGCCATTTAGAATGGAGATGAGGAAAAACCTTTTCACCCAGAGATTTGTGAATCTGTGGAATTATCTGCTTCAGTAGGCAGTGGAGGCTGATTCTGGATGCTTTCAAGAGAGAGTTCTATGGACCTCTTAAAGATAGTGGAGTCAAGGGATATGGGGATAAGGCAGGAATGGGGTACTGATTGTGGATGATCAGCCATGATCACAGTGAATGGCGGTGCTGGCTCGAAGGGCTGAATGGCCTACACCTGCACCTATTCACAACATTCACTGTCATGAATAAAGTTTGGTGGCCATAAAGGGCTTGGCTTAGTTTTTCACAAACAAGCCTGGGTCAGAAAGTTAAAAGCTAATAACCTATTCTCAGGGGGTGGAGGTTTATTTTTTATATTTTTGGACGGAGCGTTGTGTGGTGGGGGGGTAGAGGGTGGTCAGGGGGTGGTGGGGTATGGGGGCTGTGGTGTTGGTATTCTCAGGATTAGTTCAGAGATCCATATTGAAACTCCTATGCAGCATTGAGGGAGTGTTGCACTGTCAGAAGTCTAGCCATTTGGATGACACCAAGCCCTACACAAATGAAAGTAAAATATCACAGGGCAATCTTCTTCTCAGTGTCCCAGCCAATATTTTTTTTCCCCAATCTACATCACTAAACAGATTGATTGCAATAACACTAATGCTCGTAGGGTTTTATTTTGAATAAATCACTTGCTGCAATTATAGCAAAACGGCACTTCAAATTTGTTGGAAGTCCCAACTCTGTAAAAGGTTTTATATCCATACACTTTATTTTAAATTTCCATTTACTTTGCTTTAATTCATTAGCTTTCCTATCGAGGAGGCTTAAAATGATTATGTGGATTTATTTATAACTGGATGGTGAGGGCTTATCCCTGTCTATTAATTACAAACTATCTGATTATAACATTGAGAAGAAACCCACTTTACACCTTGTGGTAGTGTCAAGTTGTTGTTGCTATAAACCATTCCAAAGAACAACTTGCATAAAAGGAAGACCAAACTTGCATTTCTTAAATATTATGGCTGATGATCTGGAAAATCCACTGTCTACACCAGGAGAATCCTTCAGGGGAGTGTGATGCCAGTGTGCTCATGACCAGTCACTTCAACAGGCAATATCATGGAAAGTGGAGTATAGCCATTGGTTAAGAAGTGAATCACCAGTATTCAGCTGCTGAGCAGTTTGTATGACCTGGACCAAAGTGCAAAAATCAACTACCAGTCATCCACCAATTTGCCTTCCATCACAACAAGTCCACAGCAGATGCCATCTCCCTGGCCCTCCACTCATTCCTGGAGCATTGAGATAACAATGGCACCTACAACAGGCTCCTGTTTACTGGAAAAAAGTAGAAACAAAGAACTGCAGATGCTGGTTTATACCAAAGATAGATGCAAAGTGCTGGAGCAACTCTGCGGGTGTTCGGGGTGATCACTGGTCGGCATGTACTCAGTTGACCAAAGGGCCTGTTTCCAATCTGTATTTCTAAAGTCTAAACATACTTGCTTCAAACAAAACAACCTTACACATGAAACTGTTTTAGGATTCAACAGAGGTTCGTATAACTGAGATGGAATCGCTGGCTGGAAACAACATAAAGTGAATGCAGTGGAGCTTTTCATGTCAGAGCTACTCGATCGACACTGACAGCTCCTTAAAGGTGACAGACACTTTGAAACAAAATCTTTGATATACTGAAAGTAAAAAACACATTCTATTTATTTACTTTGCTTTCAAAAACATCTATGTTCCATATCTGTATTTATTTAAATGTGCTACATTATTAGTAATGCCAATCACTGTTGTAAAACCTGACAACTCTGGAAATACGCACCGTGCTTTTCTTAAGGTTTGTTTTAAACACTGTGCTGCTCGATAAACATGACTTAAGAAAAGTGATGTTCTATCCTAGTGTGATAGCACTGCTAATGTCCACATGCTACAGATAAAATTCAGTTAATTTGTCATATCAACCTAACACGGCCAATTTCAATTATTACCCAATTTAACGGCAATTAAAATTGTTTTTCTAATGTACAAGCACAGAGCAGGGAAGAAGGAAGCATTGTTAAGGAACCCTTGATTCTACAAGAGTTGTCCCAGCGCCAGAGACACAAGCATATTATATTCACCAAGCCACAGTTATCTACTAATCAATAATATATTATACAGGTAAATGGGGCATTAACATTTCCTTTATAATAATTTACTTTGACTCCATTCACTTCAACTATGGCTTACTCAAGTAAACTGGTACACAGCCCCCAATTACATTCATCTCTGCCAACTAAGTGTGTGAGTGTGAAGTGGATTCTGCAGAATCTGGATGTTTCTGGAGCTAGGCCAAGAAACCAACCTAATCCATGCATTCTTCCAGCCTTCTTCAATGGCAGCTGTGGACATCTAATCCACAATGGACATTGATCCAGTCCCAATTGAATGTGGCGGCTGGTTGGCTGGAAAGTGAGGCCCTACAATATTTCCTGAGCCTGCTCTCATGGCTCTTCTTCCAGTGAAAACACTGGACGGCACGGAGACGCAGCGGTCGAGTTGCTGCCTTACAGCACCAGAGACCCAGGTTTGATCCTGACTATTGGTGCTAGAGTCTAGAGTTTGTATCTTCTTCCCATGACCACATGGGTCAGATATTGATCAGGTGGGTCAGATATTCGGTAAAATTATAAATTGTTACAAGTGTGTGCAGGATAGTGCTAATATATGGGAATCGTTGGTCAGTGCGGATTTGATGGGCTGAAGACCTGTTTCGGCACTGTATCTTTAAACTAAAGTCAAAGACGTACTTGACCGTATGGCTAGCCACAGCTCAATGAACATCTATAAATTCGCCGATGACACAACTGTGGTTGGCCAAAACACCACCCCACCCACTGATATCCCTTCCTCACACTTGACATTTCATGTCTCTTGTTTCCTTCACTCGCAGCCTTTAGTCTTTGTGGACCCTTCTGACAATCAACCCCCCTCACCTGTATACATCTATCACTTGCCACGCTTTATACCACTCCTATCTCTCTTCCAGCTTTGTCCCCCACTACAGTCAGTCTGCAGAAGGGTCCCAACATGAAACGTCCCTTATCCATGTTCTTCAGATACTGTACGTAGCTTGACCCGCCGAGTTACTCCAGCACTTTGTATCTTTGATTCAAGGGGCCGATTGCTGATTTCAGAAAGAGGAAGTCGGGAAGCCACACACCAAACCACAATCAGTGGGTCAATGGTGGAGAGAGTTAGCAATTTTAAATTACTGGGCATTAACGCCTCAGATTATCTATTCTGCGCCCAGCACATTGATACAATCATGGAGAAGGTCCACCAGCATCTCTACTTTCTTGGAAGAGATTCAGTATGTCACCCAATAGTCTTACACACATGCACTGTAGAAAGTGGCCCCAAAGCAGAAGCGTCCACATCGCGGGGCTGGAAACAGGAAGAATCCTGAGCGAATTCTGCTACTACCATCATCTACTGCAACAAGTGATGGATTCCACTGATTTTCGCCAGAAGCTTGCCGCCTTTTCAGGACGGACGATGACAGCAAGGCCAACATTTGTAACAAGATGGACACGAAAAGAAGAAGACAAGTAGTTGCTGCCTCAAAATGGCAGCCAAAATCATCAAAGACCCACACCATCCTGGCCACACACTCATCTCACCATTGCACCAGAAAGAAGGTATCTGAAAACTGTAACATCCAGGTTCAGGAACAGCTTCTTCCCTACAGCCACCAGGCTATTAAACACAACTACAAATAAGCAGTGAGCTCTAAACTACAAAAGACTATTATTATTGCACTATATTTGTTATTTATTGAACTTTTTTTTCTCTTCCCACATTATGTACTATGTTTACATATTCACATATTCTGTTGTGCTGCAGCAAGAGAGAGTTTCATTGTCCCATCCGGGACATACGACAATAAAACACTCTTGACTCTCAAGACCGTAGAAAGTATCAAGACTGGTTGCATAATGTCCTAGTATAGCAATTCCAATTAACAAGATTGCAAAAGGCAGCAGAGAAAGATGGGACCGGCTCGGGCATGCCTTACCCTCCATCGGAAGCATCTACATAAGACGGTCTCACGAAGGCAGCATCTGTCATCAATGATCTCCACGATCTAGGCCATGCATTCCTCTCGCTGCTACCATTGGGCAGAAGGTACAGGAGCCTAAAATCCCACAAGCCTTGATTCAGGAACAACTCTTCCTCCAACTAAAAATTAGCATGCCATAGAAAGCATACTGTCAGGATCCATCACAGGTTGGTTTGGGCACAGCTGTGCCCAAGACCACAAGAAATTGCAGGGACTTATACATGTAGCCCAGTTCATTGCACAGACTAGACTTCAAACCATTGACTCAATCTGCACTTCATGCTGCCTCATAATCTCATTATGTAGCCAACATAATCCCCAGTCATTCTTTCTTCTCCCTGCTCACATCCGGCGTAGTTAAGCTTGAAAGCATGCACGAGTATTATCTGCTGTGCTTTGATAGCTTGCAAAACAAAGCTTGTCACCGTACATCAGTACATGTGACAATAATAAACCTAAATCTACTAGGAGTTGAGGAATTCCAGTCAGAGGAAACTGCCTCCCTCAGCATCAACGGCATCAATTCCAATCTGAAACTAAGATGTCCGATTTTGCGGGATAAAAACACTCTGCTTCTGAAGCAGTAATTTAAGACTCCGGTGACGGCTGGTGTTCAAATGGAAATTCAGAACTTTCTGATAGTCGCTTGCTAGCAAATCTATGGCTAGGCTCTGCCATGTGGAGCCTCCAGACAGGATTCAAAGTCATAACAAATCCTCAGCGTTTATACTGAGGATAACCTTGGATAATCTGCACCAGATTGCATGCTGAAGATAGGCACAAAGTGCTGGAGTAACTCTGCAGGTCAGGCAGCATTTCCAGAGAGAAAGGGTGGATGATGTCACAGGTCGAGACCCTTCCCGACCCCAAACGTCACCCATCCTTTTTCTCCATAGATGCTGCCTGCTGAATTACTCCTGCACTTTGTGTCTATCCTTGGTATAAACCAGCATCTGCAGCTCCTTTCTACCCACATTACATGATGTATGGATCTCTCCTTTATAAATTCCAATGGAGAATTAATGCAAGGAATTAAGGTGTTTGCATTCTTCTGGTTGTTTACATGTGGTTTTTCAATTTTTAATTTTTTTTTTAATAGTTTTTTTTTTAAATGGTATATAGAAAGGTTATGCAGTTTGACAAAGCTAACAGTTGGGAAAACAAGGCTGTAGAGCACAGTCACCCATCAAAAGCATTTCAGTGGTTTTATGATTGTAGACCTTTGTTGACTGGGTAATTTTTGTTATGATTTTCAGTGACCTTAGAGTACATCCTTCATGTTATATTCCAATGTTTTCCTCACAACTGATATCAGGCTTGAATTTTAATTCTCCATCATCAATTCCATATTGTTGGTTTCTTTTTTTTTGTTAATATTTTTTATTAGAAGTTAATGCATATTGATACATATTAAGACAATTTAAAATGTAAGAAAAAAAAGAGAAACAAAAGAATTTACTATTCATCTCATACATTCTTAATATTTATAAAATTTACAGTCATTCTTGTTTATACTTCTACATATTTTTTTAATTATTTTTAATAAAGGAAATTAATAAAAAGAAATAATAAAAGAAATTAAAATAATAATAAAAATAGAAAATCAATAATATGAGTGGAGTTTTAAACATTCTATTCTACATTGGAGATATATCAGTGATCTATTCTATATAATTCTTCATCCATTCCCCGTCCAGGTTTCAGTCAGGCCCTCGAACCGAGCCCATTTGTCCCTTTAGATAATCAATAAATGGAGACCATGTTCCTCTAAACTGATCTAGCCTGTCCGAGAGTACAAGTCTCAATCTTTCCAAATATTGTTGGTTTCTATTCTGCTGTGCATTATTATGAACCTTACACATGATATTACTGACAATGCTACAATCTACCTGAAGTGCAACAGCGGATAACTGAACAAATACATTCTGGCAACTTTTCTCACAACCATGAAAGAAACAATTCCATTAAAAAAATGTACCTGAACTATGTTGAAACAGTTATTCAGTGAAGTATAACTTGCCATCTTTGAATAAATAGCTTGCAGGTTATCCACGAGATCAGACGCACAGAGGTTTATTTGAGGCACATTAAGATTCAATAAGTAGAGCAGCCGTGTGTCAAAGGAGGATTTAAGTGTGTATGAAAAGCAATAAATCAAATAATTTGCCTCAGAAAAACACGCTCTCATTTTCTCTCCAGACTATTGTGATTCACAGGACTCTGAATTTCTGCACACTGGCAGTGCTCCAAGTGAGAAATCATCCCAACAGTGATATGGTTTACCAGAAATTTTAAATTACGGTCTTTACTGGGGCACAGTATTCAGAGTAATTACTTGTAAATTGCTGTTGTACAATCTAGGACAATGGTTTGTAATTAAGATGAATAATGTGTTACATACCTGAAACCATTATCAACAGTGAACCTTTGGTACAATTAGCCAACAGATGTCTGGGAAGAAGAGATGTTCGACACCTACCTCTCTCTTTCTCTCTCTCTCTCTCTCTCTTTCTCTCTCTCTCTCTAAACCAAGCACGCCATTGCAGTAACTTCACAAATTGTGAGTTATATGCTGAGAAGAATCATTTAACATGAAAGTGAGGAGTGTGTGAAAGAGCAGGGCAGTGCTGTGACCAATATCAGAGCAGCCAATGTTGAAATGGTGTCCAAGTTAGCATTTTAAAAAAGTGATTAGTACAGGTGTCAGGGCTTATGGGGAGAAGGTAGGAGAATGGAGTTGAGAGGAAAAGATAGATCAGTCATGATTGAATGGCTGAGAAGACTTGATGGGCCGAATAGATTAATTTTGCTCCTATAGCTTATGAAAATCAGAAAATACTGTATTTGCAGGAAGTCTCAAATAAATGCAGAAAACGCTGGTGACTCAGCAGGCCAGGCAGCACCGAAAACCTTGAGTAGGAAGGAACTGAAGATGTTGGGTTAAACTGAAGAGACACAAAATACTGGAGTACCTCAGCGGGACAGGCAGCATTTCTGGAGAGAAGGAATAGGAGGCGTTTCGAATTGAGACCCTTCTTCTCAGGGATAACCCGCAAACATCTTTGGGGTCTCGACCCTAAACGTCACCCATTCCTTCTCTCCAGCGATGTTGCATGTCCCGCTGAGTTACTCCAGAACTTTGTGTCTATCTTTAGCATCCAGAACCTTGACTGTTTTTTTTTCCATCTGTGATATCTAAGCTGCTGGGTTTTTCAAACATTTTATGTTTTTATTTCTTATCGGCATTTTTTTAATTGATAGTTCACTTTCTTTCAATAATATCCAGAAATTCAATAACACAGTATTACCACAGCTACAAAGTTAGAAATAACCTGGCATTTTTCTGCAGGGTGTAATTAGTACAGAGTTGAGGACGAGTTAATGTAAACTTACCTCAACACACAGCCCAAAGAGCAAAACCCAGTTGGGGCATTTCATCCTTCAGTTATGGATTGTTAAATTCCTAGTGGAAGCAAAAATAAACATGAGGCTCTGTTTCATATGTACAATGCCAAATGTACTTACCATTATCATAAAAGTGGCTATGCCTGCTTGTAATTGTTCCTTTAAAAATGTGTTTACAACAGTCACTTGGATGTGACCTAACTTTGAGGAATATGCAACTTATTTTGAAGTCTGGAGCTCAACAAACTTAAACCTATTACTGTACTCAAGAATATCCAGATCACTATGTGGAATAATTAAAAACTTTGATCCATATTTGGTTAGCATTTTCCAAATTCCTATTCCTCAGCAAAATAGAATTAACAGACTATATTATCCATGAAAACTCTGAGCTGAGATGTACAAACGCTTAAGTTGGCAGCAAACGTATGCTGAATAATTAGAAACATTTTTTTTGTTTAATTAGGTAGAAACTTATCACCATTTGTCATTGGTGAACTTCCTGTTTATGGTCCAGTGAGAACCAACAGGCTAATTTGGTCATTGGTCACTGGCTCCTAAATCAATTAGCAATAAAGCATGAAAAATTCTGGTCTCCATTAATGTCCAATAGACTTGCTTGCATCAATAAGCCAAGCTGTTGGTCAACCTTCTGATTATTGAAAGCAAATATAATACACGTCCCCTGAACTGTTGAATTATCTCCAGTTCATACTGTGGCAACTATGTATCTTTTAAATCCTTTTGCTTGCTCCTCTGCTATGTGAGAGACAAATGTCAGAAGCATCTCAGAGTATGGGATACAAGGATTCAATATCAGATCGTTGTGATGAACACTATGAATGTATTTATTTAATTGAGTTATCATATGAGGAGAGTCTAATGGCTCTGGGCTTGTACTCACTAGAGTTCAGAAGGAAGTGAGGGGATCTCATTGAAACCTATCAGATAATGAAAGGCCTAGATGGAGTGGATGTGGAAAGGATGTTTACAGCATTGGGACAGTTTAGGACTGTGCACGACCTCAGAATAAAACGATGTATCTTTAGAATGGATACATTGAGGAATTTCCTTATTCAGAGGGTGACGAATCTGTGGAATTCTTTGCCACAGGATTATGGGTAGCCAAATCATTGGTATTTTTAAAGCGGAGATTGTTAGATTCTTGATTAATAAGGGTGAAGGCAGGAGTTGAGAGGGGAAAAAAAGATCAGCCATGATCGAATGACAGAGTAGATTCGATGAGCCGAATGGCATAATTCTGTTTGTATGTTTTACGGGGGGTATCACCAATTGATGTTGTTTAGCAAAATGGATGCATCAGGGTACTTTGCCAGTTACAACCCACGCCTTGCACACTTCTTCCTCCACTGACATCCCTGGCAGAGTCCATCTATATTTTGCCATAAGTCTATGTTGGAACCTGAGCTACCCGAGGCACAAGAAGCTTTCCCAATGAAGAAAATTATGAAGCTAAATTTATTGGACAGTTATTAAGTTATACAAGTCTAGCCTACACAGGGATGCATCTGTTAATTCAGAAAGGGTTTGATTAATGATGTTTGAGTTGGAGTCACGATCAATACCTAAATAGATTAGCAACTCGGCTAGATGCCTCTGATTCTTCAGTCAAAATGCTGCTGATTCTCTCTCATATAGTACACAGTCATAATGCTTGCATAGAAAAATAGAAACATAGAAAAAGGTGCAGGAGTAGGCCATTCGGCCCTTCGGGCCTGCACCGCCATTCAATATGATCATGGCTGATCATCCAACTCAGTATCCTGTACCTGCCTTCTCTCCATACCCCCTGATCCCTTTAGCCACAAGGGCCACATCTAACTCTCTCTTAAATATAATTGGCCTCAACTACCTTCTGTGGCAGAGAATTCCAGAGATTCACCGCTCTCTGTGTGAAAAATGTTTTCCTCATCTCGGTCCTAAAGGGATTCCCCCTTATCCTTAGACTGTGACTCCTTGTTCTAGACCTCCCCAACATCAGGAACAATCTTCCTGCATCTAGCCTGTCCAACCCCTTAAGAATTTTGTAAGTTTCTATAAGATCCCCCCTCAGTCTTCTAAATTCTAGCGAGTACAAGCCGAGTCTATCCAGTCTTTCCTTAAATGAAAGTCCTGACATCCCAGGAATCAGTCTGGTGAACCTTCTCTGTACCCCCTCTACGGCAAGAATGTCTTTCCTCAGATTTGGAGACCAAAACTGTACGCAATACTCCAGGTGTGGTCTCACCAAAACCCTGTACAACTGCAGTAGAACCTCCCTGCTCCTATACTCAAATCCTTTTGCTATGAATGCTAACATACCATTTGCTTTCTTCACTGCCTGCTGTACCTGCATGCCTACTTTCAATGATTGGTGAACCATGACTCCCCTTTTCCTAATCTGCCACCATTCAGATAATAGTCTACCCTCCTGTATTTGCCACCAAAGTGGATAACCTCACATTTATCCACATTATACTGCATCTGCCATGCATTTGCCCACTCACCCAGCCTATCCAAGCCACCTTGCAGCCTCCTAGCATCCTCCTCACACCTAACACTACCCCCCAGCTTAGTGTCATCCGCAAACTTGGAGATGTTGCATTCAATTCCATCGTCTAAATCATTAATATATATTGTAAATAGCTGGGGTCCCAGCACTGAGCCTTGCGGTACCCCACTAGCCACTGCCTGCCATTCTGAAAAGGACCCGTTTACTCCTACCCTTTGCTTCCTGTCTGCCAGCCAGTTCTCTATCCACATCAATACTGAACTCCCAATACCGTTTGTATACTGTTAAAGAAGGAACTGCAGATGCTGGAGAATCGAGGGTTACACAAAAAGCTGGAGAAACTCAGCTGGTGCAGCAGCATCTAAGGAGCGAAGGAGATAGGCGACGTTTCGGGTCGAGACCCTTCTTCAGAGTCTGAAGAAGGGTCTCGACCCGAAACGTCGCCTATCTCCTTCGCTCCTTAGATGCTGCTGCACCCGCTGAGTTTCTCCAGCTTTTTGTGTAACCACCGTTTGTATACTAATCGCTTATGTGGGACCTTGTCAAAAGCCTTCTGAAAGTCTAGATATAACACATCCACTGGTTCTCCCTTATCCACTCTACTAGTTACATCCTCAAAAAATTCTATAAGATTCGTCAGACATGATTTACCTTTCGTAAATCCATGCTGTCTTTGTCCAATGATTTCACCATTATCCAAATTGCACTTAAGAGCACCTTTATAGTATTAACTTACAGACTTTAGAATCAAATCAACAGGAGTATGCCATGCAATTGCTTACATTTGTTTATAAGCTCACAAGGTTATAAGTGATAGGAGCAGAATTAGGCCATTCGACCTATCAAGTCTACTCCGCCATTCAATCATGGCTGATATTTCTCTTCCCGTTATCCCCATTCTCCTGCCTTCTCCCCATTACGATAGACAATAGACAATAGGTGCAGGAGTAGGCCATTCGGCCCTTCGAGCCAGCACCGCCATTCAATGTGATCACGGTTGATAATCCCGAATCAGTACCCTGTTCCTGCATTCTCTCCATATCCCCTGACTCCGCTATCTGACTTCTGACACCTGTACTAATCAAGAATCTCTCCATCTCTGCCTTAAAAATATCCATTGATTTGACCTCCACAGCCTAATGTGGCAAAGAACCACAGATTTACCACTCTGAAATTTCTCCTCATCTCCTTCCTAAAGGAACGTCCTTTATTTCTCAGGCCATGATCTCTGGTCCTAGACTCACCCACGAGTGGAAACATCCTCGCCACATTCACTCTATCCAAGCATTTTCATTTAATTTTCAATGGCCTTAACGTTAATCTTCAAGTTCTATTGTTCAGAACAGTGCCATCAGAATAAATATTTTTGCTTTACCCTTACAAATCTTTTAAATGTCATATATACCTTAACTATAATCACCCCTTAAATTTCTATTTAATTAATTTATCAACTGGATTATACTGGTAATCCAAACCAGTCCATCAACAAGATCTACGTTGAAACTTAATTTGATAAGGTCCCACATAGGAGATTAGTGGGCAAAATTAGGGCACATGGTATTGGGGATGGAGTGCTGACATGGATAGAAAATTGGGTCCCTTTCAGAATGGCAGGAAGTGACTAGTGGGGTACCGCAAGGCTCGGTGCTGGGACCGCAGTTATTTACAATATACATCAATGATTTGGATGAATGGATTAAAAGTAACATTAGCAAATTTGCAGATGACACAAAACTGGGTGGCAATGTGAACTGTGAGGAGGATGCTATGAGAATGCAGGGTGACTTGGACAGGTTGGGGGAGTGGGCAGGTGCATGGCAGATGATGTTTAATGTGGAGAAATGTGAGGTTATCCACTTTGGTAGCAAAAACACGAAGGCAGATTACTATCTAAATGGCGTCAAGTTGGGAAAAGGGGACGTACAGCGTGATCCGGGGGTCGTTGTTCATCAGTCTACGAAAGTAAGCATGCAGGTACGGCAGGCAGTGAAGAAAGCGAACGGCAGGTTGGCCTTTATAACAAGAGGAGTCGAGTATAGGAGCAAAGAGGTCCTTCCGCAATTGTACAGAGCCATAGAAAGACCACACCTGGAGTATTGTGTGCAGTTCTGGTCTATCCCTTTCATCATTTTAAAGACCTCAATCAAGTCCCCCCTTAACCTTTTGCGCTCCAAAGAATAAAGACCTAACTTGTTCAACCTTTCTCTGTAACTTAGTTGCTAGAACCCAGGCAACATTCTAGTAAATCTCCTCTGTACTCTCTTTATTTTGTTGACATCCTTCATATAATTAGGTGACCAAAATTGTACACCATACTCCAGAATTGGTCTCACCAATGCCTTGTACAATTTTAACATTACTTCCCAACTCCTATATTCATTGCTCTGATTTATAAAGGCCAGCACACCAAAAGCTTTCTTTACCACCCTATCTACATGCGATTCCACCTTCAGCGAACTATGCAGTTAGTCCTAGATCCCTCTGTTCCACAGCATTCCTCAATTCCCTACCATTTACCATGTACGTCCTATTTTGATTTGTCCTGCCAAGATGTAGCACCTCACACTTATCAGCATTAAACTCCATCTGCCATCTTTCAGCCCACTCTTCCAAGTGGCCCAAATCTCTCTGTAGACTTTGAAAATCTACTTTACTGAAAATGACTATCCACAGCACCCCCTATCTTAGTATCATCTGCATACTTACTTATCCAATTTTCCACCCCATCATCTAGATCATTGATGTACATGACAAACAACAGTGGACCCAACACAGATCCCTGAGGCACCCCACTGGTCACCGGCTTCCAACCTGACAAACAGCCATCCACCATTACTCTCTGGCATCTCCCATTCAGCCACTGTTAAATCCATCTTGCTACTCCGCCATTAACACCCAAAGATTGAACCTTCTTAACCAACCTTCCATGGGGAACCTTGTCAAAGGCCTTACTGAAATCCATATAGACAACATCCACTGCTTTACCCTCATCAATTTCCCTAGTAACCTCTTCAAAAAATTCACAAAGGTTTGTCAAACATGACCTTCCAGGCTCAAATCCATGTTGACTGTTCTTGGGTACACAAAAGGCTGGAGAAACTCAGTGGGTGCAGCAGCATCTAAGGAGCGAAGGAGATGGGCGACGTTTTGGGTCGAGACCCTTCTTCAGACTGTTCTTGATCAGACCCTGTTTATCCAGATGCTTATATATATTATCTCTAAGTATCCTTTCCATTAATTTGCCCACCACTGATGTCAAACTAACAGGTCTATAATTGCTAGTTTTATTCTTTGAACCCTTTTTAAGCAATGGAACAACATGCGCAGTACGCCAATCCTCCGGCACTATTCCCGTTTGTAATGACATTGTAACTAATGACAGGTTTACAAGTTTAATTCCTGGGATGGCGTGACTGTCATATGCTGAGAGAATGAAGCAGCTGGGCATGTACACTCTAGAGATTAGAAGGATGAGAGGGGATCTTATTGAAACATATAAGATTGTAAAGGGTTTGGACACGCTGGAGGCAGGAAACATGTTCCCGACATTGGGGGAGTCCAGAACCAGGGGCCACAGTTTACGAATAAGGGGTAAGCCATTTAGAATGGAGATGAGGAAACACTTTTTCTCACTGAGAGTTGTGAGTCTGTGGAATTCTCTGCCTCAGAGAGCCGTGGAGGCAGGTTCTCTGGATGCTTTCAAGAGAGAGCTGGATAGGGCTCTTAAAGATAGCAGAGTCAGGGGATATGGAGATAAGGCAGGAACGGGGTACTGATTGAGGATGATCGGCCATGAACACATTGAATGGCAGTGCTGGCTCGAAGGGCCAAATGGCCTACTCCTGGACCTATTGTCTCTTAACCATTTGTTCATAAATATTTAAAACAGACTTCAAAGTTGTCCCTTACTGTGCCAAAGAGATGACAGTGGATGACATTGACTTGCTTTATTTTCAAGAATTGGTCTCAGTGACTCTTACATTAACTGAATTTTGAACCAAAATTGCATTACACACCCAACTTCCAGTTTGTTCCCAAAATGTACTTGATACAACAAGCCAAAGTCTCTATGAACGCAAAATAAAATAATTTTTCAGAGCTTCTTGTTCCATGTGCCTATCTAAAAGCCTCTTAAAAGTCACTATCGTAAGTGCTTCTATATGCAATAAAATAATATATTCCTGCTCTCCAGAGGTGCTGCTGAGTTACTCCAGCATTTTGTGTGTATATTCGGTGTACACCAGCATCTGCAGTTCCTTCCTACACAATGCATATTCAGAAGTACTTGGTGGTAATAACAACTTTTTTAATTAAATATACAGGAAATGTCTACAGCAAAATTCTGATAACTCTGCAGGCTCAGAACTTTGGTGGTGCTGGGCTGGTTGATTCTGTAGAATTCTGGATGTTATTCTTTTTTATAACCTTGCACATTTTAAATTTACTTGATTTGACAGGGTAGATGCAGGAAAAATGTTTCTGATCTTAGGGGAATCCAGAACCAGGGGTCACAGTTTAAGTGGTTGGCCAATTAGGACTGAGATGAGGAAAAATGTTTTCACCCAGAGATTTATGAATGATATGGGGGAAAAAAATGGAACGGGGAACTGATTTTGGATGATCAGCCATGATCATATTGAATGGTGGCGCTGGGTCGAAGGGCCGAATGGCCTACCCCCGCACCTATTTTCGATGTTTCTATAGTCACATAGCAGTATAATACATTTTCAGTGAACCCTGTAACTCTTAAGGGATCAAGGGAAATAAGGCCCATGTCAAATAAAAAGAAGCATTGGAAATGGGGTTTTGGCAAGTTTAAAGGGATTGTTGGAAACAGGGCCCTGGCCAGTTCGAAGGAAGCAAGACAAACATAACCCGGTAAAACAAATTTCTAAATCGCCACACGGCAGATTACTGGAGACTTTCTGCAATGGTCTCAGAAAATTAACCCCCAACATCACTCTGCACCTCGTCATGTTTTAGATAGCGCATAAGTAAAGCTTTTCACTGTACCTCGGTACATGTGACAATAAGCTAAACTAACTAACTACATAAAGCACACAATTTGCAAGCAGAGGCCAAATGTCGAGAGCTGCAAACTAGTACCAAAGTAGTGTATTCTGAAAGGAAAAGAGGAATGATAACACAAGCAAGACTGTTGCAAGGTAGAATTGTGACCTGCGTGAAGAGAATTTTGATTAACCGTTAAAAGCTTTGTATTCATGCTGCAATATTTAATTTCTAATTTTCTTGCACTATAAATCATCCTTTGAATTACAAAGGCGTGCAAAATTGAATCATTTAATTTTTTAACCAGTTATTTTGCACCTGTGGGACCCAGATGCCTTAATTCACCTTTCCCATCTATGTCTTGCTCAGAAAATTCCCAGCACCAATGAAGATTATGTTTTCTTACCTCAAATACAGACCATAGATCTTTTGACACAATTGTGATGTTAACTCCAGGACCACATACCACTGGGTTTTATCCTATTCGCAGTCTGTCTTTATTCTTCCCCTAGTTATCCATTAACTAATATGTTAATTGTTTTCATTTCTTTAACAACCTTTCTAATCTTGC
Source organism: Raja brachyura (assembly GCA_963514005.1). The sequence continues at coordinate 58,177,490 of OY740789.1, forward strand.
TATAGCTGATCAGCTTCATAAAGGTAAACATCTAACTATAAAGTGTAATATCCAATATTAAAGCTATCTGCAGCTCACAATGACAGATTCACGACCTCAGTTCTATTGCTGATAGACCTGGTCTTAAATCAATGAGGTCTGTTATCAAGAAGCAAAGCACTCTCGGTATGTCATAGGCATAGATGGAACAGAGAAATACACCTGGAGTTCAAATTCATCAACAAGTGCAGAAATATAAATAAATTCTATTGTGTATCACGTTGAGAACAATAAATATATTGCAGCAAGATTCTATTCAATTTTAACTCATGGTCACCTAATTTTCTGAAAGCATCGATTGCAATATCCAACTAAATGATGGCAGATTAATTCTTTGGTCAAGAGAGCCAGGGAATGAGATTTTTCCTATCACTTTTGTGGGTTAGATCCTCAACCATCAAAACCACCAGTTTAACAAGCAAGGATGCACGCCAAGGCAGAGTTGCATTCAGCGGGATGACAACACAGAAGAATGGTGACATTATGAGAACATAGTCAGTGGCAAACTTTGCTGCAACTTGCACACAGCCAAGGTGTTGGCATAGACTCTTCTCCTCTTTGCTGTCACTAGATTAAAGCATTGCAATGTCCAACCAAGCAGCGTAAAGGGTTTACTATCATCACAAGGGCAGCTGTTCCCAAAGCTAACACATCAATAACATGCAACTGTAATTAGAAATGGGCAATTCTTGTACTTTAGATCCCAAGAACTAAAAGAATTAAAATGACAGAAGCTCCAACCATTAATGGGAAGCAAGGAAAAAAGCTGTGGTGAATCATAAGAATCTGCAACATTTAAATTCAGATCTGGTGGAAGCAAGATTCAATGAGTCTGCATTTGAAAATTAAGTCCATTGTTGCTTGTTATTGGCTTTTACACATGACTGGTATCATTAGGCCTCTTCTCTTTTGCTCAATGAGATAAATTCTGTTGGTTGTACTTTTGCCAGAGACACTCAACTCTGTCTCATTGTGGCTTCACTGAAGTGTGTCCCGGTACTGTATGTTGCTGACTGATAAAATAGAATTGGACAGTGGTTGAGAGCTGTACACACAAGGACATACTCAAATTTGATTCTGGTTTGTTATGTATTGCTTGCTGTGCAGCCTCTTAATGTAATATTCAGCTTATTGAATCAAACACAAAAGGGTTGACTGCACAGCTGTTCTCTGACTTCAACTTGAGGGGCAGATTTCACAGCCATTGTGGCATGAGCAGTTGAATATGACAAGAGATTATACAGCCAGATATACAATAACAATTTGAAGAATATTATACTTCATTCAGTCATCTGAGTGCATGACACTTGCAATGTTCAAAACCTGAAATGTTTATCACCTCTATTGAGAGTGCTGGGGCTCAAATGACAATCACTTATCCGAGTTCAAACGGTCATGTTTTGAATAATTCTGATCTTTTAATAAATCCTTGAAGCATTGGGCCAACATGTCCACACCGACCAACATATCTCATCCACAATAGTTCCACCTGCCTGCATTTGGCTCATATCCCTCTAAAATTATCCTATCCATGTACCTGTCTAAATGTTTCTTAAAATTTGCGTTATTTCCTACCTCAACTACCTCCTCTGGCAGCTCGTTCCATACACCCACCACCCTTTGCGTAAAAAAAAAAGTCACCCCTCAGATTCCTATTAATGTTTCTTCCTTCACCTTAAACCTATGTTCTCTGGTTCTCGATTCCCCTCGATTGGGGAATCGAGACTGTGTGCTAACTAATCTGTTCCTCTCACTATTTTGTACACTTCTATCAGATTACCCCTCATCCTCCTGCGCTGCAAGGAATAGAGTCCTAGCCTGCTCAACCTCTCCCAAGAGCTCAGGCCCTCGAGTTGTGGCAACTTCAGGTGAATAATGACGTGATTCCAACAGGATGTACTTTGCCACGTCCCTTCATAAATCAGTATCACCAACTACAAAGCACTGGGTTATCTCAAATCACTGGATATCTCAAATTACTTCAGCAAAATATCTAGTTTGCATTTCCAATCGAAGGATCGAAGCAGATGTTAAACCAATGCTGTGCTAATAGGTCACGCCTATTTGAAATAAAAACAGAAAATGATGGAAAATCTCAAAGTCAGGCAACATCAGTGTGAAGTGATAGGGGCAGTACAGTGGCACAGTGGTAGAGCTGCTGCCTGACAGCGCCAAAGACATGGGTTCTATCCTGACCAAGGGTGATGTCTGTACGGTGTTCGTGCATTCTCCCTGCAACCATGTGAGGTTTCTGCCACACTCCAAAGATGTACAGGTATGTAGGTTAAATGGCTTCAGTAAAATTGTAAATTGTCCCAAGTATGAAGGAATGCGCGAGTGTACAGAGTGATAGCTGATCGGCGCAGACTCAGTGGGACGTAGGGCCTGTTTCTCGGAAGTCTAAAGTTCTCTAAAGTCTAAATATTTCAGGTCTGAGATCTGTTGTCAGAACCAGGAAAGAGAGAAAACAAATTTCGACAGTGGAGAAGACAAAGAAAGATGGATAGAATAAAAGGAGAGATAGACACAAAATACTGGAGTAATCAGTGGGTCAGGCAGCAGCTCTGGAGAAAAGGTAAAGGTGACGTTTCGGGTTGGGACCATTCTTCTTTGGGACCGAGAACCCTTTGAACAGGTCAGAAGAAGGGTTCCGACACAAAACAGCACCTATTCATTTTCTCCAGAGATGCTGGCTGACCCGCTGAGTTTCTCCAGCATTTTGTGTCTATCTTCAGGATAAAACAGCATCCGCAGTTCCTACCCACACTGAGGAGACTGGAAATCTCTGATAGAGTAGCTCTGATAAGCTGAGACAAAATGAGATAATATGGCAGTCAGAATCAGATTACAGGCACTCTCTGATTTATTTCTGAATCCTTTCGCGTCAGATTTTACACGTCGGAATCACTGACTGTGTCCGTTTCCATCTCCTGCCCAAAATAACTCATTAGTATTAATTGGAATCCAGCAGAAATCCCTCTCTGCACGTTCAACAGATTCTTGTTGCTCTCCTCATTCCAACCATGAGTCAATACTTCTGGGCCAAAGTTGCAGGCGTCTGGCTGTAACTCAGTCGCAGCTAACAACTCAGAACCTCACCACAGCATTTGTGCAGGAAATGTACAACTATGTCCTCCAGAGATGCTTCCTGACCCACTGAGTTACTCCAGCAATTTGCATTTTGCTCAAGTTACTTGTAAACTTGAATGCCACCTCACTGTTCGGGCACTTTCTATGGCGCACGGCCATCTGGGTAAGGACTGCAGCCATTCCGACTCGTTTCCGATGTAAACTTGAGTGATCGTACAGTGTTGTGGAAATTACAAACTGCCTTGATTGCACTAGGGGCTGAGTACAGAATTGTTTAATAAATGCGAGTTTACGTAAGTCGCCTTTTACATAAGTCAGGGAGGGTTTGTATACGTCTTTGGCTGTGTTATGTGTTGTTAACAGCAGCATCGTGGGACATGCTGAACATGCTATACCACTGGGAAGAAACAAAATGCGCCAAAGGGACAGATATCGCTGGGTCTGATACAGACAGAAAGAGAGAAAGAATGACATATTAACATTTGGAGATTTTGGTTTCGGTTCCAGACTGCAATGTGCCCAGATGAAAGATGTGGTGCTGTTTCTCAAACTTGCCTTGGAACTTATTCATCCTGGTAACCATTTTGCTACAGTCTTTCCAAAGCGTCCACATCTGGTAATGGGACAACCAGAACTACACACAATATGGTCTAACGAAAGTTCATAAAGCTGCAACATAACCTCCTGACTCATACGTTCAATGCCCCAACCAATGAAGGCATTTGCCTTCTTTACCGCTCTATCTGCGTGTGTTGCCACTTTCAGGGCGCTCTGGACGTGGACCCCAAAATCCTCCCGTACATCAATGCTGTAAAGGATCTTGCCGTTAACTATATACTTTCACTTTACATTTGACCTCACCAAGTGCAAAAACATCACACTTGCCCTAATCCTTTGACAGCGCCCTTCGCTGTCTGCAACCGCACCAGTGGGGAGGGGGGGAGAAAGGAGTCAATGGCACTCTTTTTTTTTCTTCCTTTGCAGCAAAGACCTGAACACATGCCATTTCTCCTGGGCATTTCCTGGTTAAAAACTCAGGACAAAGTGCTCCTGTGTTCTTGGTGACTTCCATAAAGCATCCAATTAGATGGACTAGCACAGTACTTGCACCTCTTTGAACTGAAAAGATTTATTGGATAAATGTTTTCAGTGTTGATACAGATTTGACAAAAGCATTCCTGAAAGTTTTCACATAACATTTCAAAAATCCGCTTCAAACCTTCATCGCCAAGTGAGCGGCAGCAGACAGTATTACCTGAAAGTGGCACCTAAAGTCCTCACAAATCAGCTGTTAGAACAAGGCATTAGTTCAAGCAGATGCTCACAGTACACATCCTCAGTTGAAGAAAACTTGCAGGTCCTTAAAGTGGCAATCAGCCCAGGAGGTCCATCTGAGACATTTTCAGCTCCTCTACAAAAACAGAATCTTCCCCAAAACCAAACCAAAACTGGTGGTGCAGCAGAACATCTATTTATTACAGTAAAATAATTGTATAAAATACCAGCCATATTATCGACAATCATATCCATGATTGATTAAAGATAAAAGTTCTTGTTGAATACTTTGCTGCTTGTAATTAAGGAAGTGTTGGCAGTGTTCTCCGATTCCCTCCCCCAACTGCTCCAGTGTGACAGGTTGAACCAAGAAATCTTTTGAAATTAAGTGCAGACAGAATCAAATCCCATGATTTATTAAATTTGTGTAGTTTTTCTACTCACTAACCCAGCAAGGTGTAATTAAGTGCTGCAATGAACCTGCGGCAACACTCGGCTCTTTTCCTTTTGCTACCTGATTTTGATGATTTAAAACCGAGTCCAACACTTCCAAGAATTTTTAACCCGATCGTAATGCAGATTTTCTGTGGACCATATTAATTATAGTTTTTAACCGCAGCCCCTTGCTAAAATGTTTTGAATTGATGGTTATAAATGGGGTGGCACAGTGGTGCAGCGATAGAGTTGTTGCCTTACCCGGGTTTGATCCTGACTATGGGTGCTGTCAGTATGCAGTTTGTATGCTTTCCCTGTGAGCGAGTGGGTTTTCTCTGGGTGCTCCCGTTTGAGGTTGAGGTACTGGAGGTGGTGTTGAAAAGAATGAAAAGACGAAAAAATTGATGCTACGCTGGCTAATGTTAATCTGGTGAGTAAGCAGAATCATCTGGTTTGTGCTGACAATGGGAATGTATGAACATACTGCATTATGTGGACTGCTTGGGTTAAGTGGCTCATCCCCTTTGCTCTCAATCCTTTACACATCACACCTGAGACAGTGTAATATGCGGGGATAGTCAAGTGATGGTGGATATGGAAAAAAACGTTCAGGCTCAGATCAGGTTTGGATTGGCTGCAGTAGCTGCCATCGGTCACCAAAGGCTTTATTTTTCCACTACCTGGTGGTGCAGTGAACAGGAATTACTCACATTTATCCTTTCCTGGTGGTGCACTTTCACCATCTTACACCTGCCCAATGACTTGAAGCAGCCACCTGGATCTCCTGTTGAAAGTTCCTGAAATATGGACTAGATGTGGAATAGTGTGACAGTGCTGTGGTAGTCAGTTATATCACAGAATAACCTTGGGGAAATGGAAAATAGAATACATTTCTTCTGTTAGCAGGCATTCAGATACTAGCTCTGAAATGGCGCAGTTCACACAACAGTGTCAAGATCACCAGGCCGATCGATCGAGAATGCAGCAGTTTTAATCCTTCATGAGAGCAGTTGCTGACCCTGGCTCTATTTCCACTTAATGAAAAGGACTTGAACATTTCAGAACTGTACCTTTCCGATAACTTCCATCAACCAAGAACGGTGTGACATTTGGACAGCACTAAGAGAATGTGGACATTGCATTTCAAAGCCAGAGGATGTGAGAAAGAGAGGAAAGTTAAAAATGTAGAGAACAAGGAAAACAAGACTGGCATTTGCAAAATAATTTTTCAGATAGCTTGCTTTATTTTGCACTATTGATCACCATCATTCCATGTTGAGCATTAAAAAACTTATTTTGCCTCCAGCACCTTATTACTAGATTTTTATTTAGCTTAGTTTAGAGATATAGCGCAGAAACAGATCCTTTGGCCAACTGAGTCTGCGCTGACCAGCGATTATTGCACATTAACACTATCCTACACACACTAGGGACAATTTGTAATTTTACCAAGCCAATTAACCTACAAACCTGTACATCTTTGAAGAGTAGGTGGAAACCAGAACACCCGGAGAAAACCCATGCAGGTCATAGGGAGAATGTACAAACTTTGTACAGACCGCACGCAGAGTCAGGATTGAACCCAGGTCTCTGTAAAGGGCCTGTCCTACCAGCATCTGACTCCATGCGGTGAGCGTGATCAAACTAGAAGCGGGGGCCGCACGGAGGTCGGGTGATCCCTGTACAGGGCCGTTCCCAACAGCATGCGCCTGCATGTGAAGAGCGCGACCAAACCGGCAGCGAGGGCCGCGCGGAGGTCGGGTGAGTGGCGCAATGCGGCGCAAAGTGAGGCAAACTTGGAGCGAAGTCTTAAAGGTCAGTTCGCCAGGAGAGGGGCACACAGAGAGGGGCACAGAGGCACACACACAGAGGGCCACGGAGCCACACATAGAGAGGGTCATGGAGGCACCTACAGAGAGGATCACAGAGGCACGACGTCGAGGCAGTGTGTAATGTGTCGAGGCGACTGCGAGCCAACAAGTCGTTGCCGCGTGGAATTTTTGAACATGGTCAGTTTTTCGGAGCCCCGCGCAATGTCGGGACGAACTCCGCGTGGCTCCAGCGATCAAAGTGGGACCGGCCCTGTGACGCTGGACGGCTCAAGTGACCACGTTAGGTGGCGCTCATCGCATGGAGTTGCATGCTGGTAGGACAGGCCCTTTAGGCAGCGACTCTACTGCGACACCACCATGCTGCTTCTAAATGTAATTATTGAAACAAAAACTCTAGATGTATCTTGGAAGAATCAAATAGGTGCCGTTTCACCTGCCAAAGCATTCCTTGACATGACTAATCACAAAGTGCATGTATGTTGTAGTGCCCGTTTTTATACTAAATTCTTTAATATCAATGGGCATCTAATTTTGATCACCAGCCATCTGTTATTCCAAAGAAACAAATTGTGACAAGGTTGTTCCCGGCCACATTACAAAACAGAAGCATATTAACATGCTAACCATAATGCATGCTAACATGCAGCTCTACCGCTGCATCACCATGCCACGAAGGGGTAGGCACTTATTCTATCCTCAAAGTATAGAAGTTAGCCAAATTCTCTCCTGGAGGCTTGAAAATTAGTTGCTGAATTTGGAGCAGAGATCAGTTAAAATGCCAAGGCAATATTATTGGCTTGATCACGTATCACAGTAATCTAGTAATTGACAAAATTCAGCCTCTGGGCTCAAGTTCACAGACTGGTCTTTTCAAGGAATAAGCAGTTTGTAACAAACTCACTGCAGCAATTCTCTGCAGACCCCGACAATGGGCAAAGAACCTCAGTGAGATACAGTCCTAAAAATAGTTATAAATTTGAATACTAAACATATCTTTCAAATCCTGTTACATTTGCACAACTTACATTCAGAAAGCTTATTGATACAAATTTAATCTAGTTTAGACGTACAGCATGGAACCAGGCCCTTCAGACCATTGTGTCCAGTGATCAATGATCCCTGTACACCAGGTCTATCCTACTCTCTTGGAATAATTTACTATTTTTACCAAAGACAATTAACTTTTAAACCTGTATGTCTTTGGAGTGTGGGAGGAAACTGGAACACCCAGAGAAAACCCACGCAGGTCACAGGGAGAATGTACTAACGGCGTACAGACAGCACCTGTAGTCAGGATCGAACCCGGGATTCTGGAAGGCAGCAACTGTACTGCTGCACCACCGTGCTGCATCTAATTATTGAAACAAAAATTCAAGATGTATCTTGGAAGAATCAAATAGGTGCTGTTTCACCTGCCAAAGCATTCCTTGCCATGACTAATCACAACGTGCATGTATGTTGCAGTGCCCATTTTTATACTAAATTATTTAATATCAGCAGGCATCTAAATTTGATCACCAGCCATCTGGTATTCCAAAGAAACAAATTGTGACAAGGTTGTTCCCGGCCACATTACAAGACAGAAGCATATTAACATGCTAACTATAATTTACTCATGGGATGTTAGAACAACCAAATCTCTTCAGCTGAAAACGACATCAGGAAATACAATTACTCTGCGACACATGCCTTTGTTGGAAAGACATGCAAGAATATTAACTTGAAAGATTCATCATCTTTACAATCTGATAATTAAATTAAATCAACAGATTAAATGTGTAAAAAAAAAATCAACTTCAGGAATCCAAACCCAAACTTAGATGAATGCTCTGACATAATTGGGTTTTCCTGGCTAGAAATGTAATATTTCTTATTTCCTTTTGCTGTCGTTATTTGCAGTGAAATACAGAAATGCCCTTTAGCTTTCTGTCTTTGCAAGATAAGGTCATGGCCATCTCCGAACCACAACCTATTGTTAATTCAAATGTCAAGCTATTCTTCTTGTTGTTTTTTTCACAGGAAGCGCAACATTGAGATTTTTTTCCTTTCAGAAAGTAATTTTTTTCACTCTGTGAAAGCCGGCATCTGTCACTTGCACAAAATCACACAAAAGACCACAGAATTACTCCACTATTTTGATGTCGTAGTTTCTTATTTACTTAGCATTATCATGCAAACCGATCCAGTTAGATGACCTGGGGCCTGCTATATTCACGAGCGCAACTTTTCAGTGCAATATTCAGTGCCAGATAAAAAAAGATCATGACAGATATCTGTTATTCTGTACGACATCTCTGTACCAAACCCTTGATTTGTATTCCAAGCCCACATCAATGTGAATAATTCCTAAATAGCTCTTAAATGGTTATTCAAATATACCATAACCGTTTCATTAGAGCAGGGGAAATCCAAGCACCAAATTATGACACAGCAAAGTCCCTTCGAGCCTAGACATCCTTGCAATGCATCACTGATATTTAAGTAGAGCTATTCCACGGAGTTATCACTCAACAAATAAAAGCAGAAAATGCTGATGAAATTCAGCAGGTCAGGAAGCATCTGTGGAAAGAGAAGTAGTTGAATTTGATTGAGCTGTGAATCCTATTGTTAAATGAGAGATCTGATGCAGGGTCTTCACCGTCCCATCGACACTAGTGTGTGTTAAGCATTTCTCTTTCCACAGACACTGCCTGAGTAGAGTCATAGAGTCATATAGAATGGAAACATGCCTTTCGGCCCAACTTGCGCACACTGACAAACATGTCCCATCTACACTAATCCCACCTACTTGCGTTTGGCTCATATCCCTCTAAACCTGTCCTTTACATATACCTATATATTTTTTTCTTAAATGTTGCAATGGTCTTTGCCTCAACTATTTCCTCTGGCAGCTCATTCCATACACTCAGATTCATATTAAATACTAGACTAAGTGGGACCCGACAGGAGGGCTTGTCCTCCAACGCAATATTTCACATCTCCACCAATTCCAATATTGGTGGCCAATGGGGGGGGGGGGGGCTGCTTTCTGGAGCGCTAGTATGGGTGTTTTGGGCAGAAGGGACTGGTTTCCAGAGGGCTAGTATGGACATTGTGGGCCGAATGGTTTATTGAGCTGGCGGCTCAGTCACTCAAGCCTGTTGTGCTGGCAGCTTACTCACTCACAGCTGGTGGGTTGGCAGTTTACTCATGGCTATTCCTTGAAATTCCATTTCAAGCAGGGTGCAAGGCCACCAAATTCAAGTGCAGTTTCTTACCACTTCAAACAGGGTGCAAGGCCACGAAAGACAGTGAGTCATGACCTCTCCATCTTGCAGAGACTGAGCCCCGCCCACACTTCTGGGTGTTATAGTTCCTCCCCCTCCCACCAGAAGGGGCATGACCTTCATGGCATGATTGACAGGCGAGAGCATTTTAACATTTTTTAAACACTAATAATTATTTTATTTTTCATCGATAGGTAAAATCTGATGAGCAAAGGGGGACTGAGTAAGAAGGCCAAAAATCACAGCCATACATGGTAGCGTTTTATTTTCTAAAATCAATATAAAGAGCAAACAGGAAGTGGTCAAGATTAGACTTTTAATTATATAGAAGGCAAGGCAACTTTAATTAGGCAAGGCAACATTAATTAGGCAAGGCAACATTAATTAGGCAAGGCAACATTAATTAGGCAAGGCAACATTAATTAGGCAAGGCAACATTAATTAGGCAAGGCAACATTAATTAGGCAAGGCGATTTTAATTAGGCAAGCGACTTTACTTAGGCAAGCGACTTTACTTAGGCAAGCGACTTTACTTAGGCAAGCGACTTTACTTAGGCAACACAGCTTTAGCATTTCCAAACCAAAGGCAACACAGCTTTAGCATTTCCAAACCAAAGGCAACACAGCTTTAGCATTTTGAAACCAAATGCATCACAGCTTTAACATTTCCCAATGAAAGCAACACAGCTTTAGCATTTCCAAACCAAAGGCAACACAGCTCTAGCATTTCCAAACTATATTTTCAAACCACATTAAGGGCACTGACAGGTCAGTAAAACCACTCTCAGTTTAGTAAACAGTTCAGTGTTATTCTCAGCTCAGACTGAGAGACGTGACCCTCTCGCTCCCTCATGTTGCAGAGACTGACTGAGGCACTCAACATTAATAAATCTTTTATTTTTCATCAATGGGAAAAATCCTCTGGTCCTGCGCAGCGGAGAGGAACTCTGAGTAAGATGGCCAAAAATCACAGGCATAAGTGGCAGCGTTTTTTCTAAAATCAATATGCAGAACAACAGGAAGTGGTAAAGGTCAGACTTTAGTATTATAGATTTTCCCCTCCACTTTAAATCTATGTCCTCTGGTTCTCGATTCGGCAAGAGACTCTGTGCGTCTATCCGATCTACTACTCTCATGATTTTATACACCTCTGTGAAAATCACCCCTCATGCTTCTGTACTCCAAGGAATAGAGTCCCAGCCTGCTCAACCTCTCCGAAGAGTTCAGAGCCTTGAGTCCTGGTAACATCCTCATAAGGTTCAGCTGTGGTTCAATAAACATCGGTGGCTGCACACAAGTGAGGACCTGTGCTCCAAAAGAGCCCTCCAGCCTATCCGATTCAGTCTGGCATCTACCTTAGACTTTAGACATACAGTGTGGAAACAGACCCTTCGGCCCACCGAGTCCGCGCCGACCAGTGATCCCCGCACTTACACTATCCTGCATACACTAGGGGCAATTTACAATTTTACCAATCCAATTCGCCTACAAACTTTTACGGCTTTGAAGTGTGGGAGGAAACCAGAGATCCCGGAGAAACCCCACCAAGGTCACAGTGATAACGTACAAGCTCCGTACAGACAGCAACCGTGGCCAGGGTCGATCCCGGGACTTTGGCGCTGTACGGCAGCAACTCTACCGCTGTGCCACTTTGCTGCCCCTGTGCCGTACCTGGCTCCGTAAAATTGTCCAGATATTTCCTATTCACAAAAATCAGGACCCAGTCAGACAAGTTAATTACTGCCAAACTGGTCTACTCTTGACAATTTGGGTTTTGCCAGGACCAGGAGTCTCCAATGCTCTCCTGGTCCAACAATGGACTAGAGGGTTGCGTTCCATAGTTGAGGTACGAATGACCACCCCGACAACAGGAGATGGTGCATGGTAACACCACCACCTACAGGTTCCCTTCAACGTTGCACACCAGCTTAACGGACATTCATTACTCTTTCTTTATTATCATCCAGTCTAAATAGTGAAATTCTACCCAACTACACTCTGGGTGAACCTTCACCAGAAGAAACGCAGTGGCTCAAGAAAGCAGCTCATCGCTATTTTCTCTAAAAAAGTAAGGGACTGAAAAAGGTAGAAATAAAAATGTCCTTCAAATATTTTTTATTTCTTTTAGAATAGAATTTGTTAAACACTTTCGACAAGATTCACAATTCTGTTGAGATAATTACTTGAATTAATATGATAAATGTTATTAATATGTATTATCATCTTCCTCAATATATAAACAATTGGGATCTTGTTTATTTTATCGTTATGCATGTATTTGAACAGCAGCTTAAACTTGGCGAAGCTTCTCCACAATCATGGCACCAACGTCAGACACAGAAAAAAACTTGTTTTGAGTAGAAAGCTGAAATTGACTCTGGTAAAACAGGCTTCCCACAGGAATATAACCCGAGCCACTTTGAGATATACTTTAAAGCAATCTATGGTTCACAGCATCTTTCATAACTTTGTCCTATCATGACCTAACAGAGAACTGCAGTTCTCTTCTGAAAACTGAATAGATTCCCAATTCTTTGACAAGGAAGCTCTGTAACTGAGGGTGATGGCTCCAGCCACTGAAACAGTCAGTGCTTAATTCTCTGATTTAAGGTGAGAGCAGATCTCGGTGAGAAAATGTCTGTGCTTTTTGTTCCAGCTGCATTTATTAGAACATCGTAGGAAGGAACTGCAGATGCTGGTTTGCATTGAAGATAGACACAAAGTGCTGGAGTAACTGGATTTTGGAAAAATTGGATTTTGATGAAATTCGGCGGGAACTTGCGGACCTCGATTGGGAGAGTCAGTTTGCAGACAAAGGGGCGGATGGCAAGTGGGAGGCTTTCAAAAGTCCAATTGCAAAAGTGCAGGGGCTAGATGTTCTTGTTAGGGCACAGAGTGAGGCTAGCTAGTTTAGTGAACTCTTGTTGGCGAGAAATGTTGAGGCCCTGGTCAGTAAAAGGAGGCGGCAAACATCAGATTTATGCGGTCGGGATCAAGAGAATCCCTCCGTGAATATTAAACGTGCAGGAGAAGGGGGTAATCAGGAGGACAAGAAAAGGACAAGGTAAAGGTAAGTTAAAGAAAAATGCTAGGTGGCAGTTCAAGTAGACAGAGTGGTGAGGATGTTTAGCACGCTTGCCTTCATTGGGAACAGCATTGAGTACAAAAGTTAGAACAACATGATTTAATGTTGAGATACAGCGTGGAAAGGGATCCTTCGGTCCACCATCTCAGCACCAACCAGCGATCCCCATACACTTGCACTTTCCTACATACTAGGGGCAATTTACCTATACATCTTTGGAGTGCGGAAGGAAGCCAGTGCACCCGGGGAAAAGCCATGCGATCATTGGGAGAATGCACAAACTCCAGACAGTACCCATGGTCAGGATCGAATCCAGGTCTCTGGCGCTGTAAGACAACAACTTTACCACTGTGCCACCATGCCGCCATGATGCAGTTGTACAGGTCGTTGGCGAGACCAGACTTGGAGTACTGTGTGCAGTTGTGGTGGCCCAGTTATAGGAAGGATGTCATTAAGTTGGAAAAGGTGCATAAAGGATTTGTTGAAACGTTATCTGGACATGGGCTCAAAATATAAGGAGAAGATGTTTAGGCTGGGACTTTTGTCTTTGTAGGTTGTGGGGTGACCTTAATGAAGTATGCAAAATCACGAGGGACATTGATAACGTGAATGCTCACACAGTTGTTTTCCCAGCATTGACAATTCTAAAACTAGTGGGCACTGGTTGAAGGTGACAGGAGAGATTTAACAGACCTCAGTGGCAACTTTTTCACTTACAGGGTAGACTCCACCTGGAATGAGCTGCCAGAGGAAGTTATAGAAGGGGATAAGATTTTCAAAGGACAATTGGCCAGATATGTGAAAAGGAACGGTCTGGAGGGAAGCGGGCCAAGTGCAGACAAATGGGATTAACACAGAATTCCACCTTGCTCGGCAATAACAAGTTGGGCCGAAGAGCCCGTTTCTAGGTCTAGGTCTAGGTCTACGACAACCACCTCATTCATAACTGATGAAGTCAATACTTAACGGCTGAAGCAACTGAACGGATGCCCTATGTTGTCATACCATTTGCACATTAACCACTCCACCTTTATAATGATCCAGAACAGGGTGCACATATTCACATCAAGTCGTCTAACTGCCACATGGAGAATAATTCACTTCCTCCCAGTGCTATCACAGCAGATACACATTAAAAAAGGACACAGGAAAATAGGAGTGGAGAAAAATGATGATGGCAGGTGAAAAGAAAATGAAGAGGGCACAAGGAAGAGAAAAAAAATTAAGAAAATTAGAATGAAAGAGTACACATACCCTGATTACCCACGGATGATAATATGTTCACATTTAATATTATCTTAGAACCGGTGTCACAACCCACAAGTTGGTTCACTCAAATCATGAGCCCAACTTCATGAACCAACACATAATTATATAAATGGTTGTACTAGACAATCATACCAATAAAAGTATTTTTTTAGGAATAACTATTCCAAAGATTGAGCTGAAAAGGTAATTGTTATTCCCATCACAGATGCCACAAAAATGGCTTCAACAGTTTCTGTTTTTATTTCAGCATCTGGAATTGTTTAGGCTTTGAATAAAGACCTATTTTATGTTCTACAAACTGAAAATGGACACATACAGAATAGTTCTGAACAGAGAACTGAAAACTGTTGAGACTTGGCAAGCAAAGCAAACCAGTGAAGTATGCAAGTCAGCTTTGAAAGAAATCTCATCTATTTCCCAAGATACCTTACCACAATAAAAGTTATAAATTAACAGATATAACCTTTGATCAGATACCAAAGGCTTTACAAGTCAGTATCTGCTCAACTATTAAGTTGTTAGTTGATAAAGAGTTCACTGCTTCCCTCGTGCTGACCAGAATGAGCAAATAGGAAGGAGGTTATTCAGCCACTCAAACCACTGCCCTGATCTTTATCTGTTGCCTTGCAAATGGTACAAAATATGAATCCATTTCTTCCTGCCTTCATTAGCCTTTTAGGTCACCAACACACTGTTTACTCCTGTGGGGATGATCTAAAATGTGAATCACCCCATTCACAAGAACAGAAGGCGAATGAGTGCTCCCTTAGTCATTACAAGATATCTTCCACCATCTGACTAATTATTACACCACTCATTTTTGCTTTGGTTTCTTGGCAAATTCACACCACCCTGCAATGGCTCTTTAATCCATTTGTTGTAATTTTATTAATGTCAATTTTAGTAATGAAGTCTGAGGTGTATTTTGTCAAATGTGCATAGAAAGTTGACATATTGTTGGATGGTGTATGGTGTGATTGTAAGATTCTATGGTAGTTTGAAAATATCTTGCAGCCAACAGCTTGGAGAAACAAGGAACTACAGATACTAGACTCTAGAACAAAGCACAAAGTGCTGGAGTAACTCAGTTAGTCAGGCAGCATCTCTGGAGAACATGGGAAGGCAACTTTATTTCTTCAGTTAAAGCAGCTTAAAGCTGACATACATTTCATGTCATACCCTGCAGTAAGTGAATCCCTCCTCACATCCAAAATAATTTCCACCATCCACGAGGTATGTCAAGTGCATAGTTATTCACTTGGTTGGATTCATCCAATTCTAACTTAAGAAAGTAGCCCGCTTGATTGTTAACCTATCCACGATTCATTCAAACCCATCACTAGTGTACAGTGGCTACAATGTGTACTGTCCACAAAATGCACTGCAATTACTTCACCAAGGCTACTCTGACAGATCCTCCCAAATTTGTGACCTTTAGCATCAAAGAAGATGATAGCAGCAGATGAATGGGATCTCCACCACCTGAAGGTTTCTCTTCCTGTTGCATGCTATACTATTTTGAAATTATATCAGAATTATTTCATTGAAATTAAGTTTAAATCATTGAACTCTCTGCCTAGTAGGACAGTCGAAGCACCTTCATTGGAAGGACTGTCATGGCTCAAGACAACCACCTTCTCAAGAACTATTTGGGATCAGCAATATATAGACTTACCAATAATTCTTGCAGTGGCAATTAAAAATATGAGCATTTCTTCTGGTGAAGATTCACTGGGGCATATATTCTTTTACCAGGAAAAAAAACAATCATTTAAATCAAAACCACCTTCATGATTTAGAAAATGAAAATAATTCCATAGTTTAAATGTAATAGTTATTTGGTAATGTTTTATAGCACAAACATCACCCGATCAACATTAATTTACAGATGAGAAGTTTTGGAACCGTCTCAAATTGGTAACATTTCATCTGATACATCTTTGAACGTATACAAAGCACATCAAAAAAACATGGCCAAGGGTCTGTCTCTTTGAATTAATACAAATGAATAAAGCCATTTTCAATGTGTGTTTCTCCATTGTAATTTGCTACCTCATTTTTCTCACATGAAATTGTTACTTCAATACATTAAAAGCTGTTTTTATTAGTTCCACTGAACAAAGACGCTGCTGCTATTTTGTGATTCATGCCATTGCTTCAGCATAAAACGATGGTTACATTAACCCCAAAGTATCTCTTGTGTTAATGCATCACCTGCTCTGCTTCAATTCAATGATTCAATTTAATTATATTTTATTGTCACATGTCCTAGGTACTGTGAAATGTTTTGTTTGCATACAACCTCGTAAAATTACACAGCAGATCTCACCAAGGCTGTACACAAGTGTCGCAACATTTTGGCGCCGACAAAGATGCAAAAGTTCACTGAACAGTCCTATCTACTGCCTGCTGCAGCCTCCTCCTCCCCCCCCCCCCCCCCCCCACCGCACTCCACCGATGACCCTCCTCATTCTCCGACGGCCCTTCTCTCATTTGCATCTTCTCATTTCACACCAATTTTTGCCACATCTGAAAATTCAGTATATTTCTCTAAATCCCAAATAACACAAATATGATCAGAATTCCAAAGCATATCCTCGCAATAACAATAATAGTACCTAGAAACAATATAAATTAAGAACAGATTACCAAACAAAATCAAGTGTCTTGAAGACAAAGCGGTCTGCAGTTAAGCAGACATTACACAGCTTAAGATGAAAGTACAGTGATGAGATATTGGAAAACTCCCGATAACTCAGGACCACTATCTCCGGACAACAAACATCAATGATAAACTTTACCTTTAATGCACTGACTCCTTTCCATTGAGGAAAATAATGTTTCAGGGCAACATCTCAAATCTGCTCCTAAGGCCCACTGAGCAGATTCCGACTTCCTGCACGTTTTTGGAGATCTGAACAATTCACCTCAAAGCACTGGAGAAACCCATCAAACCTGACTCAGCAAATCCCCCAAATAAACTGGCTTCAATTTGCTGGGTCTGTTATGACCTCTGATGAACTGACCTGTAATCATGAAGAAGGCCCCGTGGAGCCTATACTTTCTTCGAAGATTAAATAGGTTGGGCATGTCACCAAATACTCTGACAAACACCTGCACCTGCACTGTAGAAAGTATCCTGCATCATGACCTGGTCCAGCAATTCTAATGCATTGGAACACAAGAGGCTGCGGAGAGTAGTGGACTCAGCTTGGTCCATCACAGGTACCACCAAAAGCATCTACGGATGGCGATGCTTCATGAAGTCGCCATCTATCATTAAAGATCCGCACCGTTTGGGCCGTGTCCTCTTCGCGCTGCCACCGTCAGATACGAGTACAGAAGCCTTAAGCCCCACACCATTGGGTTCAGAAGCAGCTACTTTCCAACAACTATCAGGTTCTTGAACCGACCTGCACAACCCCAAATCCAACCTCAGCAAAGGAACACAACAGTTCACCTCTCATATTACTGTGGACCTTCTCTTCAATTTGAGTGTTTTTGCACTAATGTGTTTTTTTTGCAGTCTTTATCTTTTCACTGTCTTGTAGAATGTGTGTAACGTATGGGGGGGTTTCTGTTCTCTGAGCCTGCAATGCTATTGCAAGATTTTCTTTGTATATATCAATGAATTCAATTTGGCAGGTGAATATGGGTGGCTCTGACAGGTGGCTAACATTGTCATATGCCAGAAACAGACTTTCCTAACAGGCACTCTACACTGAGCTTGTTCACAGTTATTGCATTCCCCTTAAACGATTGATGGAACTCCATTATCCGTGTCAATGGCACAGTGGCGCAGCAGTAGATTTTGTCTTTCAGCGCCAGAGACCCGGCTCTGATCCTGACTATGGGTGCTGTCTGTACAGAATTTGTATGTTCTCCCCGTGGCTTACGTGGGTTTTCTCTAGTTTCCTCCCACATTCCAAAGACATACAGCTTAGTAGGTAAATTTGCACGTAAAATTGTAAATTGTCTCTAGTGTGTAGGATAGTGTTAGTGTGGGGTATCGCTGGTCGGCGTGGACTCAGTGGGCTGAATGGCCTGCTACTGTGCTGTATTTCTGAACTATGTCTCGAAGAGCAGCATCTGGGAAGCCAAGCTTGACACACAGAGAACAAACACAATATCCACTGCTAAAAAATTTAGGCAGGCGAATATATTTTCCTTCTACCTCACTGACAAAACAAATTCACCAAAATGTTAAGAGGAGTCACTGAACAGATATGTGAGAAAGCTGTTTTACTTGGGGCTGCGAGAATGAGTTGGAATATTTAATTAACAGCTCCTTTCAATACACATGATCTAAAAATCATTTCTCAGAGCTTCAAAAAAAAAAAAATCTGCTTATTACTACACCGTTTCATTTACAGGCACCTAACTAGGAAATTGACAATATTATTGAATTACAAAGCTGTGAACCCAGGACCATTTTCAATTATTATCTCAATCACAAGAGAACGACAGAGGTTCCCTTGCAAGAATCCACTTGTCAATATTTATGATTCAGAATTCATCAGTACGCAGAAAAATCAGTTCAGCAAATTAACATCTGTACCGTAGTTGATTAGAAAATAGCTTCAAATTTTTTTTTAAATAAGAGCGCAGTAGGATATCAAACTGGTCACAGTATGCTTACACATTTCCTTTTAATTGGAAACCGATAATGTGCCTTCTGCGAGACTCAGGAGAATTTATTTTCTAATTTCATTAAGTAACCAACCACCATGTCCACATCATTAAATGGGTTAACACAAAGCATCACAAAGCAATCCCACTCAGAGATGTCTAATGTAGACCATGCAACTGACCACCAACTGTGCTGTTGTCAATATGATGGAATTTCATACAAAGTTCCACAGACAAAGCATGTGAAAATTAAACACCACAGATTTCATGACAATAATGGTTGTGAAATTTTCAGTATCTATGAAACAAACAGTACTCCCAGGGTTTCTACACATGCACTTCTTTGCACTGAAATCTGAAAGTTGCTATGAGTAATCCAGCTGTTCAACGTGCGAACATCAAGGTGCGATGGACCCCCTTCTTTGATGTGGATAAGAGAAATTACTGGAACCAATTACAATTTAATTTATGAACCACTTAATGTAGACTAAATATAGAACCCAAACTGTGCCACAGACAAAGCAAGTAAAAATAAAACAGACTTCATGGTAGCAATGACAGTAATCTACTTTGAACTTCTCTGAAAACAGCTGTCCAAGGCAAAGATGAGTTTCCAATGACTTATAACCCTAGGGTCGCTTACAACCAGTTCCTTGAACTATTGTATTTCCGTGCATGAAATTGTGTCACAAAGATGACAAAACATAACATATTTTTTTTAAAAAGCTATTTAAAAAAATTGATGTGATTTCTACTTATATGTGCACATTCCAATTTTTATATAGTGCCATAGATGATAAAGAACAATTAATTTAAAATCCCTGCTTGTTACAGGCAGCAACAATAAAGCTGAAACAAAGAGTTTTTAATTCACTTTAATTTAACCATATAGAACACCATAATAACATTGGAACATGCACAGATCATGAAGGTTGAAATATCTCATCAATAAACTCTCACCAATGCTTCCACAAAAATGGTCTATTCTGGGCCCATTTTGTCTCCATAACAAACCAATTTTCTTTATCTCTGTCCATGCAGAAGTCTCAGGCTACATCCAGAATATAATAATTGGATCAAATTGGATCTGAAACACTTGGAAAGAAGGTTGAAAGGTTCATTTAGGAATGAAAAATAGATGGTGCAGGTAGAAGCAAGAGAGCAATGTGAGAACCAAAGATCCTTTAAATACAATGGTTTTCATTCACCTCACCATGTACCCAGAACAAAAGACACAGTGCTTGAGTAACTCAGCGGGTCACGCAACAAAGCTGGAAAACATGGATAAGTGATGTTTTGGGTCAGGACCCTTCTTCAGACCGATTGTCAGAGGAGGGGAAAGAAAGCTGGAAGAGAGGAGACAAAGCTTGGCAGGTGATAGTTTAATACATGTGAGCTGGGGTTTTGAAAGACAGGTGGTGGCCAGAGATGAAAAGACATAAGGTGTGAGACAAAATAATTAAAGTTACAAATTGTGAATCTAGAGGAATGAATGTAGATGGAAGGGGAGGGGGAGGGGAGATATTTATATATGTCTTGTCTAGGTTAGCGAGAGTCATAGAAAGGAAGTTATACCACCTTGCATTAGTTGTGTCACTTCCAGTTGCCAGTGCAACACAGACTCCTAGATATCAGCAAGACCAAGCTTAGGCTGGACTGGTAAGATCCCGACCCAAGACGACACCCATCCTTTTTCTCCAGAGACGCCTCCTGATTTGCTGAGTCACTCAAGCACTTTGTGTCTATCGACAGTAATTCAAATGTTGCACCCTTCTCGAGGAGGATAATAAATCTGTACAATTCTGTAACCTAGATAGTTGTGGTGGCCTGGTCATTAGAAGTATATAAAATGGAGGTAAATAACTTCCTGAAAGTTTACAGGACTCTGGTGATTGGTGATCTGAAGCTAAGGATAAGTTGAGACCCAAGGTAAATTAGCCATTATGGTACTGAATTGATCCAGAGTTGAAGGGTCAGGTGGTTTTCCCCACTCCTATTTCCTTGTGTTCTTCATGTATAAGATTGCATCAATCTGTAATTATACAGTGAGCAGGAAACATGGCACTGACATGGGGAGTGAATAAATATCAAGGAGGTTTAATTCCAACACAGAAGATTCCAAAACAGGTTCAACCGAAGCAGTGCTAGTTGAACAAGTGCTGAGAAATCCAGCTGAGCACAGTTTGCTATCCGATAACCATTAATTTCAAGACTGCATATTTACGAGGCATGGAAGCAATTGATTGGAGGGTAAAGGTCAAATGAGGTTCATATTTTACTCACAGTCAAAAATATTGTTACAAAAGCTGCGTATTACATTCCAAGCCTGAATAGATCACTTGACTCTTGACTCTAATTGCTAATCTCGTTAAACCGTGTAAATATTGATTCACTGTCCATGACCTTTAAGCAACTTTTAAGAATAACTTAAGACAATAAAAAACAGCATTTAGTATTTTAAGTTAAACATTTATGGAACCATAACTAGAACAGTTGAAAATTTTAAATTCACATAACTATTTTATGCATTGCCTCTCTATCACCTTCTCTAAACAATATTCTGCATTCTGGTTCTACTGTAACCCTTGGGTAAATGATATATGTACCCAAATGCAAGTCCCTGCCTGCAATTTGATCAAGGAGAGAAAAATCACAACCACACCTCATCTTCATCCACGCCACATCTGTTTCCTAGAGATTAAAACGTATTTGAATACGCTGATGCATAATGGGTGCAGCATTCGGTCATTGCAGGTCCATGGGTACTATTTCCAGTTATTGGATGGTCATTGCTGCAATCAGCCCATTGAGCATTAGACCAGCGACTGCTGTAGACCAAGTCTACTGAAAATAGCCACTTGAGTCACCTGTCCCACTGATGTGACTTTTCAGCAACTGTCTTCGACCTTCAAGCTCGAGGGCGCAAGCTCGAGGGCGCTCGCCTGAAAAACCTCGAGCTGGATCGACCATCAGCGATGAAACCGCGAGGGGGGGAGAAGGGGGGGGGGGGGAGAGGGGGGGGGGGGGAGAAGGGGGGGGGGGGAGAAGGGGGGGGGGGGAGAAGGGGGGGGGGGGAGAAGGGGGGGGGGGGAGAAGGGGGGGGGGGGAGAAGGGGGGGGGGGGAGAAGGGGGGGGGGGGAGAAGGGGGGGGGGGGAGAAGGGGGGGGGGGGAGAAGGGGGGGGGGAGAAGGGGGGGGGAGAAGGGGGGGGGAGAAGGGGGGGG
Organism: Raja brachyura; assembly: GCA_963514005.1. The sequence continues at coordinate 58,199,633 of OY740789.1, forward strand.
GAGAAGGGGGGGGGAGAAGGGGGGGGGAGAAGGGGGGGGGAGAAGGGGGGGGGAGAAGGGGGGGGGAGAAGGGGGGGGGAGAAGGGGGGGGAGAAGGGGGGGGGAGAAGGGGGGGGGAGAAGGGGGGGGGAGAAGGGGGGGGAGAAGGGGGGGGAGAAGGGGGGGGAGAAGGGGGGGGAGAAGGGGGGGAGAAGGGGGGGGAGAAGGGGGGGGAGAAGGGGGGGGAGAAGGGGGGGGAGAGGGGGGGGGAGAGGGGGGGGGAGAAGGGGGGGGGAGAAGGGGGGGGGAGAAGGGGGGGGGAGAAGGGGGGGGGAGAAGGGGGGGGGAGAAGGGGGGGGGGAGAAGGGGGGGGGGGAGAAGGGGGGGGGGAGAAGGGGGGGGGGAGAAGGGGGGGGGGAGAAGGGGGGGGGGAGAAGGGGGGGGGGAGAAGGGGGGGGGGAGAAGGGGGGGGGAGAAGGGGGGGGAGAAGGGGGGGGGAGAAGGGGGGGGAGAAGGGGGGGGAGAAGGGGGGGGGAGAAGGGGGGGGAGAAGGGGGGGGAGAAGGGGGGGGAGAAGGGGGGGGAGAAGGGGGGGGGGAGAAGGGGGGGGGAGAAGGGGGGGGGAGAAGGGGGGGGAGAAGGGGGGGGAGAAGGGAGGGGGGAGAAGGGAGGGGGGAGAAGGGGGGGGGGGGGAGAAGGGGAGACACTTTTATGAAGCCAGTCAACTTTTAATAAAGTTTAACGGGCATTTAACATTACCAGTCGTTTTTCCTTTGTTCCGAAAAATACAATGAGCCAATTAAAATGCCCGGTCAGCAAAGAAGATTGCCTACGGCTACCTCGACTGCCTATAACTACATAGCGACCCCTCTCCACTGCACTACGAGTTCAAAAGAACCATGCCAACCAATTTTTACTCGTGGAAATGTTTTCAGCATGCTGAAAGATTTTCCTCCACCAAACTGAAGTTGCGAGTATGCGGGAACTTCCTTTGAGCATGAGCGAGAGTTACAGTGACTTCCGAGGACCTCCTTGGTCCACGTGTTGACCATGCTGCAAGTTTGAATCGAGCGCAAACTCTTCTAAACTCGCAAATTAGGTCCCTGCAGTGGGACAGCCCCTTCACATTGACAGAAAGAAACATTAAAATTAAGCCACTCCATTACAGTTGTGCCATTCCTTAAGATGATTGCTTGTTATCTAGATCAGTACCCCCTTCCTGCTTTCTCATCACACTTCATGATCACTCGTTTAAGAGATATATTTACCTTCTTCGTGACTGCATTTAGTGACTGACCTCCACAATAGAGAATTCCACAGGTTCACCACTTTCTTGGATAAAGGATTCCTCCTGATATCAGCATACCTGGCATCTGAGGCAATGGGGTCTTATTTTGGTTTCCCCAACCATGGGGAACAACCTCCCTACATCTCGTCCAACTAGTCCTGTTAGAATGTTACAGGTTTCTACGAGACCCCCACCCTCTCATTCTTCTAATCCCCAATGAATATCGGCTTGCTCAACCCAATTTATTTTCCATTAGTCCTACCATCCACGTAATCAGCTAAGTAAATTTTTATCGCCATGCAAGAACATATTTACTAAGCTAAAACTGCATACCCCAGTTCGGGACACATTGTACAGATGGAGCAAGGCATCTCTATTATTGCATTCAAATCTTCTTATACTTAATGCAGACATATCATCTGCCTTCCTAACTGATTAATGTAGCAAAATGTTGTTTGCAGCAACAGATCTGGAGAAACACCACTGTGTTGTTTTTACACCAGGGGAAACCAGTGAGCTGAACAAACTCTCTCGAAGTGCTAATCTTACGATCTCAAGGTCCTCCCACAGCATCCCAGCAAAGTGAACGATAAAATGTTGATCCATTCTTGACAACTGCAATCCACAAAGCCATAAGGCTGTCAGACTCAGTGGCACAGCTTCATGTAATTCACTCAATCCATATTACAAAAAGGACTCTTCTCCCAAAATCTCTTATATTTTCAAAATAATTCATCTTCAAAAGGAAGCAAAATGTATAAAGTTTGCATGTAGAAACAAGGAACAGCAGATGCTGGTTTATACCAAACATAGACACAAAGTGCTGGAGTAACTCAACGGGTCGGGCAGCATCTTTAGAGGGAAAGAATAGGGAATGTTTCAGTTTGGGATCCTCGTTCAGACTTCAGATTCCCAGTCTAAAGTAGGATCCCAACCTGAAATGTTACCTGTCCTTTTCCTCCAGAGATGCTGCCTGACCTGCTGAGTTATTCTAGCACTTTGTGTCTATCTTTTACATAAAGCTTATAGTCCACTTCACTCACCTCTCTACAACAGGTTCAAAGATTTATTCTTCCACAAATTATTTTTTATTAAATCTTCACCTTTCAAGCAGCCGATCTTCACCTTTCAAGCAGCCGATCTTCACATATACAATTCAGACACTTCAACACAAGGGCTGTGATTTAAATGCTTCATCAATATTGCTTTATCAGTATTAGTTTGCAGCACATATTTTTCATTGTCAGAGCTGAAAAATTTAGTCATCCTGAAAGTACTTCAGACCCTCAGTTAAAAGCTTGCGACAATGACAATGCTGTAATTGACTTTAGTTTACAGTTTACAGCCTAAAATGGTCCATTGTTGGCTGTGAAAGAGGTGTTTCATTGTCCGCATCCATATATCCCTTCATTATCACCTCTTCCACAGCCCACAATGGACCATTGTGGGATCCATCTTTCCTTGGTCATCGGTGCCGGCTCTGACTTGTTCTGAATTGTTTCATACTCGAGTTGCCCTCCCCCCGAGTCTCAGTCTGAAGATGGATCTCAACCCGAAACGCCACCTAATCCTTTTCTCCAAAGATGCTGCCTGACCCACTGAGTTACTCCAGCATTTTGTGTCTATCTTAAAAGAGATGATCCCTGACGTATGCATGGACTTTGTTTTTCTATTACCCACTCAATTTCATGGCCTGGAGGAATGTAAGTTTTAGATCTTTTCCAAACTCACACAGTGCTAATTAACACATGAAGTACTACAGAAAAGTAACTGTGGCATATCATTGGCAAAAATTGAAGAGGTCACGCAATATCTTCCCCTTGTAATTGTTATAATACATTCAGGAAAAGCTTGTTCGTTTGATCTTCCTTTTCATGCAGTGAGTTCAGCAAAAGATGATGGCAGTGGCATTTTCTTCACAAAGGTAATTTATGTGAAGGGCCCTATTTTTGCCAGTATAAATCTCAGAAGGCCCATCACTTTTGTTAGGTGTCAGGATCTTCTAAAAACTGCAGTGCACGGCACATCAGTTCAGCCGGCTATCCTGCAAGGTACAACGATAATTTCATTTTTGCTGGGCGTGCAACTTTCAGATTGCACAGTCAAAGCATTTTCAGCCAATGAATCCAAAGCAACAGACCCAGGATGAGAACATTCAGCTAAAATAACCAGATTATGGATTGAAATTAGCAATCTTCTTTGCAAAGCATAAACTGCACATTTAAATCTGTTGCCGTACATGGATTCTAATTTGCCTTTGTGGACTGCATTAAACTTGTGCTCAAGGCACTCATGCCTGTGAACAGCAACTTAGAAGCCCTGTCCCATGGTACGAGTTCAATCCAAGAGCTATCCCGAGTTTTAAAAAAATCAAACTCGTGGTAAGCACAGAGAATGAATGTAGCGGGTATGTCGGAGCTCGGGGACGTCTCTTAGCGGCTCGTAACGTTAATGGCAGGTACTTGGGAAGACTCGCTAATGGCAGGTAAGCACGGGAAGACTCGTGAAGATTTTTCAACATGTTGAAAAATGTCCACAAGAGGCCCGAGTACCGACAAGTGGCCATTACCGTAAATCTCAGAGTTCGAATCAGGACAAACTCGGGAGAACTCTTGGAATGAACTCGTACCGTGGGACAGGGCTTTAAGGGAGTTGTTCTTCACATGGGCCTCTGAGCTTGAGAAATGCTATCTTGATAGTTATTGCCTTATCAAACCACAACAGATGCATTGTTGACCCCCGTGAATCTGGAGAGCATCCTTATTAAAACATTTCTTACTCTCACTACGTTGAGGAAATCAATGGTCATGTCACAGAAAAATAAAACAAGCATGTCATCCAAGCCGGGCCTAATGATTGGAATTTACAATATTCAAGAACAAGAGCTCAAAACAAAACTCAAGCATTCTCTCATGCATTGCACTCACCAGCTAATCCATCTCACAAGTCTTTGCTGTGCTCCATGTTCCACAACATAACAGCAAACAATGGATACCCTCGAAATACTGGCTGTTCTCCATAGCCTGGGGATGTCAGCTGCCACTCTACTTGTCCCCTTTGTGTCTGCAGGTTTCAGAGCAGTGACACAGCGGGCATTTGGCAGCAGAAGTCTCCGGTGCACTCAGAATTACAATGCCATCCTTTATCACAACACATTCCCCATAGAAGCGGCACTGTCAGGCAAAAACACTGCTGTCATTCACCGCCATTCCAATAAAACTCACCTTTGTTCCCCTCAAAGTTTGAATGCATACCAAAAGGAAGCAGTGAAATTGTGCAATAAGGATTTCTTCCACAGGCTACATCAATCCAGGTTAATCCATGTAACTGCCTGACCTGCTCGTTTCCCCAATTACAATACATTTTTATGATACAAAAACAAATGAGAGGTATAGCTTATCCTAAAATGCAAGTGTAACATGTAGAGACTAATGTGTAAAGTCGTGAAGTACAAAGAAAAATTTAAAAACCTCCTATGAAACAATTCATGTTTCTGGATCATGGGCAGTAAGGAGCAAATTGTTTTTTTCCAAGCAAAACGAAGGGAGTTCCAGGTGATCCAAGAAATATCTGCAGCAATTATCAAGTTGCACTTGACAAAATGTGGCCCCTCAGCCTCGGAATGGGAATTACCTATTTCCTAGTTTTCTGCCAGGAAGTTAACATTAAAACAATTTTCCTGGTATTTTTCCAAATTTCATAATTTACAATTGTTTTAATCCTAAAATACTGGATTGATGCAACTAAAAAAAAAACAGGCTTCTCTATTTTCAGCAGCTGAAAGCACTTGAGCTGGTACACGTTGCACATTTCATGGGCAGCATTATCCGTAATTACACGGCAAGGCATTGAATACTAGATAACATGGGATGAGAATAGATTATCCATCCCTTAATCCCGACCCGTGACAGCTTCTTCATTTGAATATCCAGTGACAAGGATGTTGCTGGCAAGGCTGTAATTTACTCTCCAATCCCCAAAATGTGAATCTTGCCAGGAGTCAGCCATATTTCAGTTTAGAGTTACAGCATGGAAACAGGGCCGTTCGGTCCGCCAGATCCACGCTGACCAACGATCATCTGTTCACACTAGTTCTACGTTATCTCACATTTGCATCCACTCCCCACACACTAGGTGCAATTTACAGAGGTCAATTAACCTACAAACCTCAGGCAGCACAGTGGCCGCGTTGCTGCCTTATAGTGCCATATCACCCCGGTTTTGCGTTGCTGTCTATATGGGTGCTGTCTATACAGAATTTGCACATTCTCCCTGTGACCGCATGGGTTTTCTCTGGGTGCTCCGGTTTCCTCCCACATTCCAAAGACGTACACGTCTGCAGGTTAGATGGTTTCTGTAAATTGTAAACTGTCCCCAAACATGACAGTGTTAGTGTACAGGTTACATAGAAACATTGAAAATAGGTGCAGTTGGAGGCCATTTGGCCCTTCGAGCCAGCACCACCATTCATTGTGATCATGGCTGATCGTCCGCTATCAATAACCCGTGCCTGCCTTCTCCCCATATCCGTTGACTCCACTAGCCCCTAGAGCTCTATCCAACTCTCTCTTAAATCCATCCAGTGATTTGGCCTCCACTGCCCTCTGTGGCAGGGAATTCCATAAATTCACAACTCTCCGGGTAAAAAAGTTTTTTCTCACCTCAGTCTTAAATGACCTCCCCTTTATTCTAAGACTGTGGCCCCTGGTTCTGGACTCACCCAACATTGGGAACATTTTTCCTGCATCTAGCTTGTCCAGTCCTTTTATAATTTTATATGTTTCTATGAGATTCCCCCTCATCCTTCTAGACTCCAGTGAATACAAGCCTAGTCTTTTCAATCTTTCCTCATATGACAGTCCCGCCATCCCAGGGATCAATCTCGTGAACCTACGCTGCACTGCCTCAATCACAATCACAATCCTCAAATTAGGAAACCAAAACTGTACACAATGCTCCAGATGTGGTCTCACCAGAGCCCTATACAACTGCAGAAGAACCTCTTTACTCCTGTACTGAAATCCTCTTGTTATGAAGGCCAACATTCCATTAGCTTTCTTCACTGCTTGCTGTACCTGCACACCAACTTTCAGTGACTGGTGTACAAGGACACCCAGGTCTCGCTGTACCTCCCCTTTCCCTAACCTAACCCCATTGAGATAATAATCTGCCCCCTTGTTTTTGCCGCCAAAGTGGATAACCTCACATTTATCTATATTATACTGCATCTGCCAGGCAACTGCCCACTCACGCAACCTGTCCAGGTCACCCTGCAACCTCCTAACATCCTCTTCACAGTTCACACTGCCACCCAGCTTTGTGTCATCCGCAAACTTGCTAGTGTTGCTCCTAATTCCCTCTTTCAAATCATTAATATATATGGTAAACAGTTGCGGCCCCAACACCGAGCCTTGCGCACTCCACTCGCCACTGCCTGCCATTCTGAAAAGGACCCGTTCACTCCTACTCTTTGCTACCGGTATGCCAACCAATTTTCTATCCATATCAACACACTACCCCCAATACCATGTGCTATAATTTTAGTCACCAGTCTCCCATGCGGCACCTCATCAAAGGCTTTCTGAAAGTCTAGATACACTACATCCACTGGCACCCCTTCATCCATTTTACTTGTCACATCCTCAAAAAATTCCAGAAGATTAGTCAAGCATGATTTCCCTTTCATAAATCCATGTTGACTTGGACTAATCCTTTTACTGCTATCCAAATGCTCCATTTTTACCTCTTTAATAATTGACTCCAGCATCTTTCCCACCACCGAAGTCAGGCTAACTGGTCTGTAATTCCCCATTTTCTCTCTCGGTCCTTTCTTGAAGAGTGGGATAACATTAGTTATCCTCCAACCCACAGGAACTGATCCTGAATCTATTGAACATTGGAAAATGATCACCAATGCGTCCACTATTTCTAGAGCCACCTCCCTGAGGACCCTGGGATGCAGACCATCAGGCCCAGGGGATGTATCATCCTTCAGTCCCATTAGCCTACCCAATACTATTTCTCGCCTAATGAAAATTTATTTCAGTTCCTCTACCCCCTTAGATCTTCTGTCCTCCAGTACATCTGGGAGATTGTTTGTGTCCTCCTTAGTGAAGACAGATCCAAAGTACCTATTCAACTCTTCTGCCATTTCCTTGTTGCCCATAATTATTTCACCCGTGTCTGCCTTCAAGGGACCCACATTTGACTGCTACTCTTTTTCCCTTAACATATCTAAAGAAGCTTTTACTGTCCTTCTTTATATTCCTGGCCAGCTTCCCCTCGTACTTCATCTTTTCAGCCCGTATTGCCCGTTTTTTCCTTCTGTTGTCATATGAAAGTTTCCCAATCCTCCGGCTTCCGGCTACTCTTTGCTGTGTTATACATCTTTTCTTTTAGTTTTATTCTATCCCTAACTTCTCTTGTCAGCCACGGTTGCCCCCTACTCCTCTTAGAATCTTTCTTCCTTTTTGGAATGTAATGATCCTGCGCATTCCGGATTATGCCCAGAAATTCCTGCCATTGCTGTTCCACCGTCATTCCTGCTAGGATCCCTTTCCAGTCTACTTTGGCCAGCTCCCCTCTCATGCCTTCATAGTCCCCTTTGTTCAACTGCATCACTGCCATTTACGATTTAACGTTCTCCTCTCAAATTGCAGATTAAAACTAATCATATTATGATCACTACCTCCAAACGGTTCCTTTACCTCGAGTTCTCTTATCATATCTGGTTCATTGGACAACACTAAATCCAGAATTGCCTTTTCTCTGGTTGGCTCCATTACAAGCTGCTCTAAGAATCCATCTCGGAAGCATTCTACAAACTCTCTTTCTTGGGGTCCTGAACCAACCTGATTTTCCCAGTCTACCTGCATATTGAAATCCCCCATCACCACAGTGGCATTACCTTTGTTACATGCCAGTTTTAACTCACACCCTACATCCGGGCTACTATTTGGGGGTCTATAAATAACACCAATTAGTGTCTTCTTGCCATTACAATTCCTCAACTCAATCCACCTTGATCGTTGGTCAGCGCGAACTTGGTGAGCTGAAGAGCCCTTTTCCATGCTGTGCCTCTAAAATCCTTGGGCTGTGGAGGGAAACCAGGGTACCTGGAGGAAACTCTCATGGTCACGGGGAAACATGTAAACTCCACACAGAACATCATCCAAGGTCAGGATCGAAGCCGAGTCTCTGGCGCTGTGAGTAGGTAGCTCTACAAGCTGCACCACTGTGCTGCCGTTGCCAGGGCAAGGATAGCAGATTCCACTTCCTGGAGGATGGTAATGAATTGAGAGGGTTTATTAAATAGTAAAATGCTGGTTGCACCCCGAGTGATTTTGTTTTAAATTCCAGATTGACTGAATAAATTTAGTTTAAATTCCCCCGAGACTGTCGTGGAATTCACTGACTCTCCAGTTTCAGAATCCACATCTCCTGACGCAACGGTAGCTCAGTGATTAAGTTACCAAGATATCCGAGGCCTGGACTACCAATCCAGGAATCTGAGTTGAAAACCTGCCACAAGAGCTGCGGACTTTAAATTCAGCTTATGGACTGGAATTATAAACAAAACACTCAGACTTCGTAACAATGACCTAACTACCAGATTGTCTGGAAAAAACATCTCTTTCACAAATCTACCATCGCTGCTTGATCTATCTCTATGTGACTCAACATCAACAGCAATGTGAGTCACTCAGCTAATAGCATAGCAGCTATGTTAAAGCAGTGAAAAAAGCAAATCTGGATGGTCGTCCTGGTATTGACCTTGGCACCAAATTCAGACAAGAGAAAGTTGCTCTTCAGGGATGACCCTGATCTTCCTGTTGCCGAACCCCTGCCCTTCCCATTGAATTATCCATCTCCTCTTCAGATTACCACCATCACAGAAGCCAACTCGATTCACACAATGTCAAGCAACACCTTGTGGTAACATAATGGTGCAGCTGGTAGAGCTGCAGCCTCACAGTGCTGGAGACCCGAGTTTCCTCCTGACCTCAGGTGATGTCTGTGTGGAATTTTGCGCATTGTCTCGGTGACCGCACAAGTTTCCTCCAGATGCATCAGTTTCCTTCCACATCCCAAGAACGTGCCAGTTTATAGGTTAATTGAGCTCAGCAAATTGCCTGAGTGGGATGATGGGCTTATGATGGGCCTGTGTATGAGTGGATGCAAAAGTGAGATAAGACAGAACTAGTGTGAGCCGATGATTGATGGTTGGTGTGGACTGAGTGGGATGATGGGCTTATTCCATCCTGTACCTCTAAACTAAACTCTGGATATAGAAAAGACAACAGGACAAGACAATATCTAATGTAGGAATGAACTGCAGATGCTGGTTTAAATCAAAGGTAGACACAAAATGCTAGAGTTCTTGACTCGAAACGTCACCCATTCCTTCTCTCTAGAGATGTTGACTGTCCCGCTGATTTACTCCAGTATTTTGTGTCTACCTGAGACAATATCTAGATTAGATTGTAGAATTGCAAACTAGTGCTCCAGAATTGACCATGCCTCTTGACAAACTTTCAATGCAGTTAGAACACTGATATCGAACCAACCTTGTGGAAAATTGACATCATGCCCTCGTCACAAATAAAAAAACAATCCAACCCAGCTAATTGCCAGCCAATCACTCTGTTCACAATAATCAATAAACCTATGGAAGCCCATCAACGGCCGTCCCAAGTGGCACTTACTTGACAATAACCTAGTCACCAATGCACTTTGGCTTTGGCAGATCTGCTCAGCTTCAGTCTGCTTCATAGACTTAGTTCAAACATTGATTCAAGTGCTGAATTCCAGAGGTAGGATAAGAGTGGCCTTGACATTGAACCAACATTTGAACTAATGCGGCATTAATGAAGACCATTAGCACGGAGAACGATCACTCTGTAGCTGGAATCAGGCCTCACACAAAGAAATATGGTTGTGGTGGATGGAAGTGAATCATCCCAGCCGTCAGCAGATTCCAGTTGATCCTCAAGCTAGCGATGTGTCCAATTGCTATTTTGTTAATATCTTTGTTCCATGATAAAATCACAATGGGAACGGGCTGCCAAGAAGGAAGGAGCCCTGGCTGAAGCGGCCTGTTGCCACAAGTGGCAGCTGGCAGTAGAGAGCACTGTTTGGGGAACTTGTACAACTGTGTCAGCACCAAACCAAACGCAGGAGGATATAAAATCATGAGAGGAATAGATCAGGTTTATGACACAAAATCCCTTGCCAACAATAGGGAAATCGATAACCAGAGGACATAGGTTCAAGGTGAAGGGGGAAAGATTAATAGGAATCTCAGGTGCAACTCTTTCACACAAAGGATGGTGTGTGAATGGAATGATCTGCCAGGGGAGGTAGTTGAGGCTGGGACTATTGCAATGTCCAAGAAACAATTAGATAGATCCATGGATAGCACAGGTTTGGAGGGACATGGGCTAAACGCAGACAGGTGGCACTAGTGTAGATGGGACATGTTGGACGGTGTGCGCAAGTTGGGCTGAAGGACCAGTTTCCATGCTGTATGACTATCACTTTAAAATGTGGCAACACTTGTGTATTGCCTAGATGAGGTGTGCTACATGATTTTACTGGGTTGGGTGCTAAACAAAGCATTTCACTGTACTTAGGTGCATGTGACAATAAAGTATCATTATATCATTGAACGTGGGGCTGTATGCTGATGAGTGTTCAATGTTCAGTTCCTTTCACTCCACCTGCCTGTATGCAGCAAAAAATTAGAAAACATTTAAACATGGGCTCTTAAAAGACAAGTAGCATTTGTGTAGCAGAAGTGCACGACAATTCCCATCTTCAACAAGAAAATTGTAACCACCCACCCTGCTCTTCAAGAGCATTACCATCACCAGGGTCCCCACCATAATTATTTCAACAGGCTTTCATCAAGTTACAACAGTCACCTGAAACCGCCGCATACATGGCATAGCTACAGAAGAAGCCTGACATCCGATAACAAGCCGTTCATCTCCTAACATACTCTATCTCTTGTTCTGTTTAGTTTAGAGAGAGATACAGTGTAGCAACAGGTCTTTTGGCCCACCAACAATCACCTATTCACATTAGCTTTATCCTAAACACTCGGAACAATCAGAAGCCAACTGACCTACAAACTTGCATGCCTTTGGAATGTTGGAGAAAACCGATGCACCCACGTGGTCACGGGGAGAACATACAAACTCCGTACAGACAACACACATAGTCAGGATCGAACCTGGCGCTCTGACGTTGTAAGGCAGCAATTCTACCACAGCGCCACTCTGCAGCCAGTCTTGCACCACCAAAAATGATGTGTGGATGTGTGCAGCTCCAACAATTCTCAAGAAGCTCAACATCAACCAAGAAAAAGCACCTGTTCGACAAAGCTGCGTACATTCTGGCTGGGAGAAGTTCGGTCAAAACATGTGTCAGTTCGTAGTAAATACAAAGTCTGTGGCTTTCGACCGCTAACTCAGAAACTACAAGAGCGAGCCTGGGTTGAGAAAAATAAGTACCTCAGATGTCCAATACATTAGATGCCATAACAATCTAAGTGACACATTCCTGTAACAGCGAATTTGATATTGGGTTGGGAAATCAGTATTGAGTGCAGAAAAATCAATGGCTTTCGTAAAATGATATGAAGTTATGATATACGAGATTTCAAATGATGGGAGAGTTAACTTTCCTCTTGGGAAATTGCAGACCGACTCATAGGCAGGGAAGACCTGTGGAATTTTCCAACAGTGGGGGAAAGGGAGACCACAATTTTCTTGTATCGATTTGCAGAATGACTCCATGACTCTGGATGAAAATGAATTCCAGTTCCTCAACATGTCATTGTGTGCGATAAACATCTGTCACTGATCTAGCAAGGAGCAGACGTGAGAGAACTTAATTCAAGTGAAACATTGAATTGAGGGAAAAGAAAAGAGAAAGAACAAGGAAATGAGTAGATTTGTACTCTGAACTCAGGACTCCAGTGAACACCATTGCTTGAATCCTACAAAATTGTATTTACAGTTACAGAAAAACATTAAACTTATATCAAGTTTTTGTTTGCCTGAAACACTTCAGTAATGTTAGAGAATAATGAATCAAAAGGAGAGAATCAATCGCAGAATATTATGCCTTGAAAGCTGGGTACAAATGATTGCTCCACCATGAATATTCCTCTTCATACAAAGTAAAATAAAATCAGAAAATATCGCAATCAGAAAAAACAGAACCAGAATTAACCAGAGTTAACATTACAGGTTAAAGAAACATTTCTCCCCTTTTAGATTCAGTCAGACCTGCTTATTGTTTGCAGCAGTTTATGTTTTTATTTCACATTTCCACCATCTGCAGTCTTTTTAAATTATTTTTGGAGAATAAATGCAATTTTAACCTAAAACCACGAGGGCACGTTATGTTCTCAATATGTCAAGTCATATTCTCACAGATTTGCTGGAAGGTGCAGGCCTACAGTTAATGGCCATGGGAGATGAGAAGATTGTTAAAAAACAACTGAAATCCTTGATCGCAAATGGAAAGAAAGAAATACTGGCAAAGATTCCTCTTGAGCACTGACCAGTTCTGGACACCAATCTTCCATATATTCATCCAGTCATTTGAGAGCAGATACTGTATGAGAGATTGAGTGGAATGGCATCGAGAAGCAGAGACTTAATTTCCTTACAACTGTAAAATGTAAACTGTTCTGCCAAGGGCAAAAAGCACTCAGGTGTAATGTTTGGTGAACTGTGTGGGGTGGGAGGACCGGTTGCTCCTCCTGTGCAGGAGGTGGTGCTGCACAGGACAAAGGGAGATGTTTTGTATATAGTTTATCCTGTTGGCAGACCGTATGCGGGCAGCCTGAAGAAGGGTCTCGACCCGAAACGTCGCCTATCTCCTTCGCTCCTTAGATGCTGCTGCACCCGCTGAGTTTCTCCAGCTTTTTGTGTAACCCCAGCCATTGTGACTAGTCTTGCTGCCAGCATTGAATGAAACATTAAAGACTTCTGTGGTAAACTAAAGACTCTCAAGTTTTGTGCAGACCTAGAAAACGAACAAGAAAGTGGTGTCAGAAGTGGGATTCTTCGAATTGCGTCCAAAGACCCAGATAAGAGCCTATTTTTATTTTTATTTTTTTAAACGGAACTCAAACTAACATCTTGGCAATTTGATCATTTCGATCCCGAGCGAGAAAGATGGTTGTCATATTTAATACGCGCTGAATTTTATTTTGAAAGTATGGCAATTACGACTGACCAGAGGAAGAAGGCTCTCTTGTGTTCGTCAATGTCTCCAGAAACTCTTGCACTGCTTCAAAATGTACTTACAGAAGAAGTACCTGAAGCCTCACAGGCTGAAATCAAAACGGCTTTGCAGCTGCATTTCGAAGAAAGTCAAAATTTCCTCGCAGCTTGCTTTGATTTCTACTGGACGGTGCAACAGGAAGTTCTTGCCGAACTTCACACCAAGGCAAAGACATGTGATTTTTAAACTCAATGCTGCGAAAAGTGCCAAGACAAAGCGTTGCGGGATAGACTGGTCATGCGCTGCAGGCACGCATTCATCCAGCAAGCGATGATAAGGAACTCTGCAGTCTTGAAGAAATGGGAATTATCACCCATGTGGGCCATTCAGACTGGGCCACACCCATAGTTGTCGTTCAGAAGCATTGCAGCAAGGTGCGTATCTGTGGCAACTCCAAAGTGACTGTAAACCCTCAATTGCACATTGATCAACACCTCATACGAAGAGTGGACGAGCTGTTCGTCAAGCTGCAAGGAGGACAGCATTTCTCGAAATTGGACATGTCCGACGCATATCTCCAAGTGGAACTGGATGACGAGTCAAAAAACCTGCCATGATCAAAACACACAAGGGACTGTTCAGATACAACCGATTGTCGTTTGGACCAGCACCGGCGCTGGCCATCTTCCAGAAACTAGTCGACAATTTGGTTGCTGGGATTCCGTATGTAGCCGCCTACGTGGGGATGACATAATTGCCACTGGCCGGAGAGAGGAAGAACGTCTGCAGAATCTAAAACAGATCTTAACGGCACTAAACAACTATGGCATGAAGTTGCGCAAGGACAAGTGCGAATTTTTCCGACAACAGGTCACATATCTCAGACATGTGATCTCGGCTAGTGGTCTGAAGCCATCTGAAGAAAGAGTGGACACCAGTGTGAAATTGCCGACGCCCGAAAATGTGAAGCAGCTTGAAAGCTTCATGGGCAAGGTTAACTACTATGGCCAGTTCATACCGGCACTTTCGACTTTGTGCGCACCATTGAACAACCTGCGAAAACAGGACGTCGAATGGCACTGGTCCAAAGAGTGTGGCCATGCATTCACCAGGTTGAGGGAGTTGCTCGCCCAGAAGACGCGTTTGGTCCACTATGACCCATCAAAGCCGATCTCGCTGGACGCCGATGCATCGCCGTATGGCCTTGGAACTGTGATCTCACAAATGGCACTGGACGGCAAGGAAGAACCAATCACGTTTGCATCCAAAACGCTGACGACCACCAAGAACAACTACAGCCAAGTGGAGAAAGAAACACTGGCGAACGTGTTTGGTGTCCGGAAGTTCAACCAATATTTGAGTGGGCGACATTTCCTGCTCATCACCGACTACAAGCCGCTGCTGACTATTTTCAATCCGGAGAAATGTTTGCCTGTCATGAAGTTGCAGCATCTACAACGTTGGGCCCTGATCACCACATAATTTACCGAGAGTCTACCGAGCATGCCAATGCCGATGCACTGTCTCGTCCACCGATTGGATCCAACCTGACATTCGATAAAGAGGAAGAATTTATGGAAATTGAGACGGATGTGAACATGTTAAACATGCGGGTCATCGCCGATTTCCCCATCTCCGCAAGGACGGTCGCCAACTATACGAGCACAGTCCCCATTTTGTCAAAGGTACTACATTTTGTCACTCAGGGGTGGTCGAACACTCCTAAGCTGGACAAGGAATCTCCTCAAAAGGATGGCATTCTGCTCCGCGATGGTCGAGTGATGATTCCGACGGAACTGCGATCGCTAATTCTGAAAATGTTGCACAAGACACACATTGGAATTGTTTGAATGAAGGCGCTTGCCCGCATGCATGTTTGGTGGCCGAATATCGAGACCGATATAGCCGACCACTGCAAGGACTGCATACCATATTCCGAAACAGCGCTGAATCCGCCAGTAGAGACCTCCGTCCCCGACCAACCATGGTAGCGAATCCACATAGATTTTGCTGGACTGTTCCTGGAGGACATGTGGCTGGTCGCCATGGACGCCCATTCGAAATGGCCACATCTTATCCAAATGAATAAGTATCCAACCACTGAAACAACCACTTCTGCGGTCGATGACTCAATCTTGCATCTAACATGAGCACCTTTTCATCCGCCCTCAAATGGTGAGGCAGAGCGGCTCGTTGACATTTTCAAGCATGCCATGAAACGTGCTGTAGGAATCGAAAGAAATCTAAACGATTGGCATTGCGCGATTTCTTACAGCAATATCGAACCGTTCCAAACTGCACTACCGGTCGAACCCCAGCGGAGATGATGCTCGGACGTCAAGTGCGCTCTCCGCTATCAGTTTTGAACCCGACCCGTTACTCTTATATGCCACGCACTCAGCCAACGAAGTCGAACAAGTCCAAATTCGACATTGGCGACTGCGTATATTACCGCAATTATATGGCGGAAAGTATAAGGAAAATAAATGGTGCGCTGGCAGGATCATGGCTCACATTGGAACCAAAATGTACACCGTCCACGGACAAGATGGACAACGCAAACGGCATGATGATCAATTAAGAAACCACATTCCTCCAGCGAAGACTGCACAGAACCTGACCAAAACCAAGCAGACGGACACCCCGGTGCCGAATCGTGTGGATACTGGAGTGCCTGACTTGCCCCTCCCCAGGCAGACGGTGTGCGGGCAGCCATTGTGACTAGTCTTGCTGCCAGCATTGAGTGAAACATTAAAGACTTCTGTTGTAAACTAAAGACTCCCAAGGTTTGTGCAGGCCTAGAAAACGAACACGAAATCAGGGGACAGCAAAATGCTTTCAAAATCAGTATCATTTTTGCTGCAGTATAAAAGGAAAAACAAATTAGTCAAGGTCGGCCACAGTGGCGCAGACGTACTGTTGCTGCCTTACAGTGCCAGAGACCCAGGTTCGATCCTGACTGTGGGTTCTGTCTGTACTGAGTTTGTATGTTTTCCCTGTGACAACAAGGCTTTTCTCCCTGTGCTCCGGTTTCCTCCCATAATCCAAAGACGTACAGGGTTGTAGGTTAATTGGCTTTAGTAAAATTGTTAATTGTCCCCAGTGTGTAGGATAGTGCTTCTTTTGACAGGTCAGTTACTAGAGGGCACAGGTCTAAAGTGATTGCAAATAAAAAGAAGTGAAATTCGGGAAAAATATATTCCCAGGAAGATATTACGACATGAAAAGATGGTGGAAGAAAATACGGTTGTAACTTTCCAAAAAGAGTTGAATAAACACTGGATTTTAAACATTTTTATCGTCTGCTGCTTACATCATATCCCATTTATGCACAAACATAGCAGATACTGCAGGCCAAAGTAGGTGGATTTGAACCACTGAACATTTGTACATAGGCGCAAAGTTAGATCCCTTGGTCTTTTGAATCGGTTTCATCCTTCAACATCATGGATGATATTCGACCATTGTTCTGTCCTGGTCACATTCCCCTCTATTTCTCTTTTGCTTCCAGAAACCGATCAATCTCAGTTTTAAATGCAAACAATAACTGAGCCTTCATATCCCCGGGATAGAAAATGCCAAATACTCAACACTGTGCATGTGAATAAATCTGACCAAATGATCTGACCAAATGACCTCCCCTTCATTTTGCAGCTGTGACCTCCATAGGTCTATAGTCATCAACTAGGGGAAATTCCCCCACCCACTCCCCTAGCGGTCCTGAATTTGTAAGAATGTACCACTCTGGACAATAAATTTAAAAATTAGTTTGTTATTGCATGCTTTTTTTTCTCTCTCTCTCTCTGTTTTTCTTCTTACCATTTTCTCCCCTGTAGCTGATTTGACATTGAATTCACCCACTCTAATCGAGACTTCCACCTTATTTCCTGCACCATTTCCCAGCCCATCATTCTGACTGATGGAGATACAGTTGAACTTAACCAGTCATGACCCCTTTTCATGCTGCAACATCAACAGCTCCCATTGTCCGTAAACGTTGTGAAAGTGGCTGAAATGCCTAACAGTGCAAGGACATTTCACTCATGATGGTTTCCGTTACACCAATTCATCCAGCAAATTATAACCCATTATTGTAAGCAATGGATATTTATCGCATCCAAGAGCTATTTATTCAAAATACATTGCTGGTTCAATGAACAATACTTGCTCTTAAGATTAAACTGAAATTATGATTGTCACACTAACTGCACTGATTTTGGCTGATGAATATATGATTGGTATAATATTTATATGAACCAAAACCCATATGGTGTGAAGGTGAGGAGAAGAATGAAGTTACATATATAAGAATCAATGTGAATAAAACTATTTCACAGTCATAAGAGCACTCGATATTGTAAAGTTCTCATAGCCTTCCAATTTGATTTTGGGGAAGGGCCACAAAATCTTATTGTATTAATACATGTATAAACTCCACAGTAGCTTTTATTGGCAGTACATAAGGAGGTGCACCTTAAAAAAATATGTCAAATAAGCTGGTTTGTTGTCAGATATAAATATTGTAGTTTGCAAGGTTTGTTTTTTAACATGCAGATGTATAGGGCTCTGGTAAGACCACATCTGAAGTACTGTGTACAGTTTTGGTCTCCTAATTTGAGGAAGGACATCTTTGTGATTAAGGCAGTGCAGCGTAGGTTCACGAGATTGATCCCTGGGATGGCGGGACTGTCATATGAGGAAAGATTGAAAAGACTAGGCTTGTATTCACTGGAGTTTAGACAGACGAGGGGGGATCTTATGGAAACATATAAAATTATAAAAAGACTGGACAAGCAAGATGCAGGAAAAATGTTCCCAATGTTAGACAAATCCAGAACCCGGGGCCACAGCCTTAGAATAAAGGGAAGGCCATTTAAGACTGAGGTGAGAAAACTTTTTCACCCAGAGAGTTGTGAATTTGTGGAATTCCCTGCCACAGAGGGCAGTTGAGGCCAAATCACTGAATGGATTTAAGAGAGAGTTAGGTAGAGCTCTAGGGGCTCTAGTGGAATCAAGGGATATGAGGAGAAGGCAGGCACGGGTTATTGATTGGGGACGATCAGCCATGACCACAATAAATGGCGGTGCTGGCTCGAAGGGCCGAATGGCCTCCTCCTGCACCTATTTTCTATGTTTCTATGCTTCTATAACTCTTCTTGCCCCAATGGTGCAACTGCCAACAGGAACACTGGAGTATTTCCCCCAAGTGGCCCGTACACGGAACATTGGCTAACTGTGGAAGGCCACTGGCGATATCAAACCCAGCCCAGTTCTGTCCTCATCCATATTGATTTGCGTAACGGTCTCGCAGGGGGCACTGGAGATTGTTTCATTGCAGGTTCTTGCCCATTTACAACACTTATCCCAAGACGCTAGCTTCATTTTTCAGCACCTTATCCAAACACAGCTGCCTTCCAGATGCCAGCGAGAAACCCTTACAGACGGACTATTTTACAGTCTGCTGAATTGAGAGATGGAGAATGGGCTTGTGCTATTGCTGCTCGTTAGGTTTAGGTTTATTATTGTCACATGTACTGAGGCAGTGAAAATCTCTTTGTTGCATGTTATCTGAGCAGATCAGATGTACCATCAATAGATACAATCGGTTCAAACTCAAGATACAAAATATAGAACAAAGGGAAAAATCCAGATTGTAGAATATAGTCACAGAATTGTAGCACTTCAGTTCTTCAAACAAAGTCGAATATCCTCAACGGAGTAGAGGTAAGTCGAATAGCACCCTAGCTTATGGAAGGATTGTGTAGGAAGGAACTGCAGATGTTGGTTTAAATCAAAGATAGACACAAAATACTGGAGTAATTCAGCGGGACAGGCAGCATCTCTGGAGAGAAGCAATGGGTAACATTTCAGGTTGAGACCCTTCTTCAGACTTTAAGCTGCCTTTCCCGCTGAGTTACTCCAGCATTTTGTGTCTATTTATGGAAGGATTTTTCAGAAGCCTGATAACAGAGGGGAAGAGGCAGTTCCTGAGTCTGACTGTACATGCTTTCAAGCTTCTGTACCTTCTGCTAGATGGGAGCAGGGGGAAGAATGAATGACTGATGCGGGACATGTTTTTGATTATGTCAGCTGTTTTCCGAGCAACGTGAAGTGTGGATGGAGACAATGGTAGGAAGTCTGGTCTGTCTGATAGACTTGGTTAAGCATATAACCATATAACAATTGCAGCACGGAAACAGGCCTTCTCGGCCCTTCCAATCCGTGCCGACCATTTATTTTCCCCTAGTCCCATCTACCTGCACTCAGACCATACCCCTCCATTCCCTTCTCGTCCATATACCTATCCACTTTACTTTTAAATGTTAAAATCGTTCCTGCCTCCACCACTTCTGCTGGAAGATCATTCAACACAGCCACCACTCTCTGAGTAAAGAAGTTTCCCCTTATGTTACCCCTAAACTTCTGTCCCTTAATTCTCATGTCATGCCCTCTTGTTTGAATCTTCCCTACCCTCAATGGGAAAAGCTTATCTACGTCAACTCGGTCTATCCCTTTCATCATTTATAGACCTCAATCAAGTCCCCCCTTAACCTTCTGCGCTCCAAAGAATAAAGACATAACTTGTTCAACCTTTCTCTGTGACTTAGTTGCTGGAACTCAGGCAACATTCTAGTAAATCTCCTCTGTATTCTCTCTATTTTGTTGACATCCTTCATATAATTAGGCGACCAAAATTGTACACCATACTCCAGAATTGGTCTCACTAATGCCTTGTACAATTTTAACATTACTTCCCTACTCCTATATTCAATGCTCTGATTTATAAAGGCCAGCACACCAAAAGCTTTCTTTACCACCCTATCTACATGCGATTCCACCTTCAGGGAACTATGCACAGTTATTCCTAGATCCCTCTGTTCCACAGCATTCCTCAATTCCCTACCATTTACCATGTACGCCCTATTTTGATTTGTCCTGCCAAGATGTAGCACTTCACACTTATCAGGATTAAACTCCATCTGCCATCTTTCAGCCCACTCTTCCAAATGGCCCAAATCTCTCTGTAGACTTTTAAAACCTACTTCATTATCCACAGCACCACCTATCTTAGTATCATCTGCATTCTTACTTATCCAATTTTCCACCCCATCATCTAGATCATTGATGTACATGACAAACAACAGTGGACCCAACACAGATCCCTGAGGCACCCCACTGGTCACCGGCTTCCAACCTGACAAACAGCCATCCACCATTACTCTCTGGCATCTCCCATTCAGCCACTGTTGAATCCATCTTGCTACTCCGCCATTAACACCCAAAGATTGAACCTTCTTAACCAACCTTCCATGGGGAACCTTGTCAAAGGCCTTACTGAAATCCATATAGACAACATCCACTGCTTTCCCCTCATCAATTTCCCTAGTAACCTCTTCAAAAAATTCAAGAAGGTTTGTCAAACATGACCTTCCAGGCACAAATCCATGTTGACTGTTCTTGATCAGACCCTGTTTATCCAGATGCTTATATATATATTATGTCTAAGTATCTTTTCCATTAATTTGCCCACCACTGACATCAAACTAACAGGTCTATAATTGCTAGGTTTATTCTTTGAACCCTTTTTAAACAATGGAACAACATGCGCAGTACACCAATCCTCCGGCACTATTCCCATTTCTAATGACATTTGAAATATTGCTGTCATAGTCCCTGCTATTTCTATACTAACTTCCCTCAATGTCCTAGGTATATCCTGTCAGGACCTGGAGACTTATCCACTTTTATATTTTTCAAAAGTGTCTGTACTTCGTCCTCTTTGAATCTCATAGTTTCCGCTACTCTACTATTTTTCCTTACCTCACAGAGTTCAATATCCTTCTCCTTGGTGAATACCGAAGAAAAAAAAATTGTTCAATATCTCCCCCATCTCTTTTGGCTCTGCAGATAGCTGTCCATTCGGGCTCTCTAATGGTCCAATTTTATCACTCGTTATCCTTTTGCTATTAATATAGCTGTAGAAACCCTTTGAATTTGGATCTACAACACTCTGCAATTTCTTGCAATCCTGTGCAGAGCTATTCCCCAACCAAGCTGTGATGAACCCTGACAGTAGGTTTTCTATGGTGTATCTGCAGAAATGTAAGAGTCGCTGAAGACATGCCGAGCTTCTTCAGTCTCCTCAGGAAGTATAGGTATTGGTGTGCCTCTTGGCTAAAAAGAACAGTAATTGATTTGAACTCTAATCCTGGCACAATTCTTCATATTGTGCAACCAACGTGATAATCAGATCACAGGAGTGACAATGTCACAGTGGAGTTAGCTTTTTTTGACAGATTTACAGTGTCTTGCAAAAGTATTCATACCCCTTGAACTTTTCCACATTTTGTCACGTTACAACCACAAATGTACATGTATTTCATTGGGATTTTATGTGTAAGCCAACACAAACTGGCGCATAATTGTGAAGTGGAAGGAAAATGATACATGGTTTTCACATTTTTTTACAAATAAAAAACTGAAAAGTGTGACATGCAAAAGTATTCAGCCCCCTTTACTCTGATACCCCTAAATAAAATCCAGTGCAACCAATTGCCTTCAGAAGTCACCTAATTAGTAAATAGAGTCCACTTGTGTGTAATCTAATCTCAGTATAAATACAGCTGTACTGTGAAGGCCTCAGAGGTTTGTTAGAGAACATTAGTGAATAAACAGCATCATTAAGACCAAGGAACACACCAGACAGGTCAGGAATAAAGTTGTGGAGAAGTTTAAAGCAGGGTTAGGTTATAAAATGAAAACCCAAGCTTTGAACATCTCACGGAGCACAGTTCAATCCATCATCTGAAAATGGAAAGGGTATGGTACAACTGCAAACCTACCAAGACATGGCTGTCCACCTAAACTGACATGCCGGGCAAGGAGAGCATTGATCAGAGAAGCAGCCAAGAAGGCCATGGTAACTCTGGAGGAGCTGCAGAGATCCACAGGCCAACTATTAATCGTGCACTCCACAAATCGGGCCTTTATGGAAGAGTGGCAAGAAGAAAGCCATTGTTGAAACAAAGCCATAAGAAGTCCCATTTGCAGTTTGGGGGACACAGCAAACATGTGGAGGAAGGTGCTTTGGTCTGATGAGACCAAAATTGTTTTTGGCCTAAATGCAAAACGCTATGTGTAGCGGAAAACTAACATTGCACATCACCCTGAACACATCATCACCACTGTGAAGCATGGTGGTGGCAGCATCATGCTGTGGGGATGCTTTTCTTCAGCAGGGACAGGGAAGCTGGTCAGAGTTGATGGGAAGATGGATGGAGCCAAATACAGGGCAATCTTGTAAGAAAACCTGTTAGAGTCTGCAAAAGACTTGAGACTGGGGCGAAGGTTCACCTTCCAGCAGGACAATGACCCTAAACATACAGCCCGAGCTACAATAAAATGGTTTAGATCAAAGCATATTCATGTGTTAGAATGGCCAAGTCAAAGTCCAGATCTAAATCTAATTGAGAATCTCTGGCAAGACTTGAAAATTGCTGTTCACAGACGCTCTCCATCCAATCTAACTGAGCTTGAGCTATTTTGCAAAGAAGAATGGGCAACAATTTCAGTCTCTAGATGTGCAAAGCTGGTAGAGACATACCCCAAAAGACTTGCAGCTGTAATTGCAGCGAAAGGTGGTTCTACAAAGTATTCTCAGGGGAGGCTGAATAATTTTGCACGCCACACTTTTCAGTTTTTTATTTGTAATAACATTTGGAAACCATGTATCATTTTCCTTCCACTTCACAATTATGCACCACTTTATGTTGGTCTATCACATAAAATCCCAATAAAATACATTTACGTTTGTGGTTGTAACGTGACAAAATGTGGAAAAATTCAAGGGGTATGAGTACTATTGCAAGCCACTGTACAACTGGCCACTGTGTTTTAATACTGGTCGTTGCATTGTCTTCATCTTTCAAAGTGAAATCTCTATTTTGTGGTAAATACGGTCACACATTTAGCTTTACATTGGCACAAGTGCCAAATTTAATTATGTGTGCACCTTAAGGATATTTTTTCCCGACCAACTTTTTCTCAATTTACCATCTTCTGGGCCAGGGGTTGGCAACCTAGGGACTCCGGGCCGAATGCAGCCCATAACCCGAAATCATCCGGCCCGCAGGCATATATTTTTTTCTGTAATCTTCCGGCCCGCAGACTTCCTTCATCTCCGGTATCTCCCAGGCAGGAGGCGCGGTGACGCCGAGCACCTGAGCAATGCCGAGCGCCCGAGCGCGGCCGTGAGCCCGCATCCGCATCTGAGAGCCTGAACCGCATCCTGCGCAAAGCCGCCGGCACGACCCCGCACCTTCTGTGGCTGGTCTTCAATGTCGGGATCGGGGTTGTCAATAGGTCAGGGACGAATGAGTATGAGTATTGGAGCCACCGTCTTCAGGACAGAGCCAAGGCAATGGTCGCCATGTTCGTGAGCGCCCGTAACTAGGGGCCAGTGCTCCAGGTGGCGTCCTCAAAGGGGCTGGATCTATGAGAACACGTGATTTGATGCCTGCCATCCAGGGCAGGATGGGGGTAGGATCTATGTGAAAACATGGTAGATGCGGCCGCCATCCGCTCACAGACATGCGTCTTGGCCCCTATGCAGAACAAGATTGCCAACTCCTGTTCTGGGCCTTCCTTCTACTCAAAGGATAACATTTTTTCAATGCTGATTTACTGCACCCACAAGGCAAACTCTCTTCAAATCTTACTGACAACCATACTAATTATATTGAAATATGCTCAGAGAAATTTGTGCCGTTTGCTTAATAACATCGATGACATATTGTTCTGCTTGAAGGGTCTCATTAATAATGCTGCAGAGGAATAGAATTGACTGGAAACTGAATACACATTAAGCTCCAACTGAAATGCCAGTTTTACTCAGAAGAAAGCAGTAAGGCGTGCAGAGGATTAATTCACGGCATTTTGTTTGCCTTCATGTCTATTTTACCATAACATTTTAAAATGTATTCAATTTGTTTTGAACACTTGCCTGCAAAATAGCTCATCACTTTATGAGGGTGATTAAACTTAAAAAGCATTCACTGGTTGAAGAAAAATGTAGCTTTTACCTGAATATTAAAAAAACCATGATATAAATGCAATTTATTCTTTCTTGTGAAGAAAGAATATGGAGAATAAGCTCACTACAGCACCAGGTGCAGACAGACAGTCAGTGAGCTGGGGAAAGAGTGATGGGAAAGAGAGGATGAAGATAAGGAGATGCCAAGTAGGCAGATGAGACGGGCACTATTTTTGGAATGGAAGATGGATACAAAAAGCTGGAGTAACTCAGCGGGACAGGCAGCATCTCTGGAGAGAAGGAATGGGTGACGTTTCGGGTTGAGACCCTTCTTCAGACTGGCAGAATAATTTTGGAATATTCTGCCTTTCTGTGCAAGCAATTGAATTATTCATATAGTGTGCAATTTTTTCAGTCACAGATTTGTTTCCCATCAATTATAAAGGTATTCCCTGGGACAATATACAGGGAATAAAAGGAGTTGCTGAAGAGTTTTAATTGTAGGGTGATTTTAATGCACTGCTATGCTTACTATGGCACAGGAGACCACACAGCTCAATTCTAGTTCAGTTCCAGCTGGATCTTCCCAATCGTCCCATTCACCACTTTATTATTCCATGGTATCATCAGACTTATTGATTCTTCAATATTCACCAATCTTTCCTTTTGGTTATTTTGCCACATAGTCGCACCACGTGCAATTCACTAGAGCTAATTAACCCACCAGCATGTCTTTGGGCTGTGAGAGAAAACCAGAGCCCCTGATGGAAACTCGCATGGTCAGAAGAAGAATGTGCAAACTCAGCGTGGAGAGCATCTGGCAGAATTGGTCCTGTGCCACTGAAGCTGATGGAAGCAGTGTCAATCGCTGTCAGGCAAATAGTTTGGAGACCCTGATGAATCCCCATGCTTACTTGGTTTATTAACAAGAACAACCTTGGACAATGTCATCCAGTATGGCCCATCGGATTAAAGGAAAGTTCATATAATCAGTGAATGATGATCTTTTCAATTTCCAATACACTTCACATAAGATAACTACAATATTAGCTTGAGCAAACTGCGGTTGTTAACTTGGGTTACATCCTGATCTCGGATGCTGTCTGTGTGGAGCTTGCACGTTTTCCCTGTGAACGCGTGAGTTTCCTCCGGTTGCTCTGGTTTCCACCCATATCCCAAAGACATGCAGGTTTGTAGGTTAATTGGTCGTCTGTAAAATTGCCCCAAGTGTGTAGGGAGTGGATGCGAAAGTGGGATAACCTAGAACTAGTGTGAACGGGTGATCAATGGTCAGCATGGACTCGGTGGCCCAAAGGGCCTGTTTCCATGCTGTATCTGTAAACTAAATTAAACTAACTAAATGGGCATATAATTGGTTTCATGGCAGGAAGCAGAGGTTAATGGGGGTAAAGATCATTTTCAGAGTGAAGACCTCAAGGATCGGTGCTGAGGTCATTGCCGTTTGTCATCGGCATCAAACATTTGGATTAGAATATACAAGGTATGACACTAAAATAGGTGATATCGTAGACAGTGAATAGTTATCAAGAAATACAACAAGGTATTGATCAGGTGGGAAGTGGGCCCTGTAATAACTAATCAAATTTAATTCAGATAAGAATGAGGTGTTGTATTTTGGAAAGTCAAACTAGGGCAGGACCTTCACAGAGAACAGTAGGGCCCCGGGCAGTGTTGTAGATCAGATGGATCTAGGAGTGCAGGTACATAATTCCCTGAAAGTGGCATCACAGGTAGATAGGATGGTGAAGAAGGCTTCTGGCCTGCTGGTGTTTATCGGGACATTAGGTTACAGTTATACAAGACATTGGTAAGGCCACACTTGGATTATTGTGTTTTGTTTTGGTCACCCTTTTATAGGAAAGATGCCATGAAGCTGGAAAGAGTGTGGAGATAATTTACAAAAATATTTCCAGGACTCAAAGACATGAGCTATAAGGTGCAGTTGGGCAGCCAGGACTTTATTCCTTGGAGTGCCCCAGGCTGAGTAGTGATCTTATAGAGGTGGATAAAATTATGAGGGGAATAAATGGGGTTGGGGAATCAAGAACGAGATAGCATTGGTTTAAGATGGGGGGTGGAGGGAGGGGATGTAAGATTTTATAGGAGCCTGAGGGACAACATTTTTACACAGCATGTGCTGGGTATATGGAATGATCTGCCAGACGAAGTAGTTGAGGCAGGTACATAGACAACACTTAAAAGACATTAGTACAGGTTGATGGATAGGGAAGGTTTGAGAATGAAATCGGCCAAATGTGGGCAAAAGGACTATCTTAGATTGGGCACCTTGGTCAGCATGATTGAATTATGCCAAAGGGCTTGTTCCCTGCTGAATGAATCCATGACTCCATAACTTTTAGACAGAGATGGTCTGATCAACCCTTTACCTATTTATTACCATTTACCCTATTCTGAAATCATTCAGTCCCCCACACACTGAACAATGCCAGCAACAGAAAGAGCCTCTCTACAGGAAGCAAAGAGAAACTCTTAAGCAATTTGGGAACTGTTTGGACTTGAGTGACTGACATGCATTGTCAGTCTTGTCTCAGAAAACAGCATTGGCAGATGCTTAAAAACCGTCAAGAATACATAACGCAGGAGACTAACAACAGGGGAGATGTGTCATTAATATTTCATCCTAGCTCTCCTCCCAATTTAGTTTTATCTCTTGTCAATTTTATTTAATGACCATAACCCAGAGCAAACTTCAAGAACATGATTTTTAACTTTAACTGTTTGAGGAAAAGAAAGACGTGACATCAATCCATGCAGTTGGGTGATAATAGCTCTGTGATTTTTGAAATTTCTAAAGCCTCCTCTATTTTCAGTTTCACACAATGAACAAACAGCAATTGCAATTTTTAACTTGGATTATCTTCTGTGATACCTGAAAATTCTGCCGTGTCTAAGTGTAACTGCCGGAAAATGCAAGCAACAATGGAAAAGTAAGCCAAGGAGACGATTGATCCCATTGACCAGTGATTCATTCAGACTTGCTCCATGAAGAGAAAGCATTCACGTGATTGGCGTGATCTTGTGACCTTTTAAGTTAAATACGTCATATTCTATATCGGCCAGAAACCCATGCAAGACTTGAGCTCCACCAGCATCAATACCTAAAATTTGGAACAACTTTGTGAAATTCAGATAGCTGCAAGTGTATTACTGAAAAGTAAATGTAACTGCGTAGTTTTCCAACAGGTTGAGGCTAGCAGTGCTCTCCCCACTGGCCATCAATATGTATAAACTATGTTTATAACTTGGAATATAGCTGTTACAAAGTTTGAGAAAAAGTGTATATCTACCAATAATATGAAATTCTTGCTTTTTTAGTTCTGATAACACAAAATTAGTCAGACATCTCAGTCAGAAACCTAAGACAATAATTAGAAGTGATTAGGTACTATCCTTCTGCCACTTTAATTCAGTTTAAAATATGATGCAAAGGAGAGTTGACACATATTTTATCGCTTACGGCTGGTAAATACAATATGTAGCAAGCAGCAACCGAAAGCAGTAGGATGAGTAGTTAATTCCAAGAAGCATCACACAATAGAGAAAGATCCCGCTTTACCCTAGCCGTAGTTATCATTGACCGTCTCCTCTGATGTTTATTATCATTCTGCATCTTCCAAGTAATCATTTCACATTGGAATAGTTAATTCCTTTTATGAAATACAGGATACAATCAGCTGAGCAAGGCCATGTGGTTAGTTTAGTAATAATGGCGGGTTTAAATATATATTTCTGAATTGGGTTTCTGGTCATACAGGGTGTCTGATGAAATACGTCAATGGTCCCATAGATCACAAGCCAGTTCTGTCTCCACTCGATCACACTGCCAAGTGAGGAGCAAAACCAGAGTCTGCCAATCATCTGCCAATATTAAATAAAATGGTTACCAAATCCTGGAAAATACTTCAACTCATCTATGGTGTTGGCAGGGAGTGGACATGGTGGACAGAGTTTAGTTTAGTTTAGAAGCAAAGAACTGCAGATGCTGGATTATACCAAAGATAGACACGATGTGCTGGAGTAACTCAGTAGGTCAGGCAGCATCTCTGGAGGAAAAGTATACGTGACGTTTCCGGATGCGGCCATTCTTAATTTAGTTTAGAGATACAACATGGAAACAAGCTCTTCGGTCCACCGAGTCCATGCCGCCCATCGATCACCCGTACATTAGTTCTATGTTATTCCAGATTTGCATCCTACACACTCAGGGCAATTTACAGAAGCCAATTAACTTACAAACGTGCATGTCTTTGGAATATGGGACAAAACCAGTGCACCTGGAGAAAACCCATGTGGTCACAGGGAGAATGTACAAACGTCAGGATTGAATCCGGGTCTCTGGCGCTGCAAGGCAACAAATCTACCGCTGTCCAACTGTGCTGCCCTCAAAGTTCGTTCAAGTGATTCTGAGAAAATTTAAACTGAAACTGAGGAAGTGACTAGGCTTCTCACTGTAAGTTGGAACTTCATGTTTGAAATAATTTTAGCACCAATGAGTGTTTTTACCCCAAAAGCTCTAAACATAACACTTTAAAGTTAGGTCAATATAAAGATACTAGATTAAGTGGGATCCGTTGGGTCCCATGTTCACACGGGAGGGCTGGTCCCCTGACGCAATATTCCACCTCTCCACCAATTCCAATATTGGTGGCCAGTGGGGGGGGCTTTCTGGAGCGCTGGTATGGTTCTTGGGGTGGCAGCTCAGTCCCTCAAGTCTGATGGTCTGGCAGCTCACTGACGGCTGGTGGGCTGGCAGTTGACTCATGGCTATTCCTTGAAATTCCATTTCAAGCAGGGTGCAATGCCACCAAATTCAAGTGCAGTTTCTTACCACTTCGAGCAGGGTGCAAGGCCACCAAATTCAAGTGCAGTTTCCAACCACTTCAAGCAGGGTGCAAGGCCATCAAATTCAAATGCAGTTTCATACCATTTCAAGCAGGGTGCAAGGCCACCAAATTCAAATGCAGTTTCATACCATTTCATGCAGCGTGCAAGGCTACCACATTCAAATGCAGTTTCATAACATTTCAAGCAGGGTGAATCCACCATAAAACCACACAAAACACCAAACTCACAGTTCAGTAGACATTCAGTGTGTTCAGTTGATTCACAGATCAGACAGAGTCTTGACTTCTCCCTCCCCCATCATGCAAAGACTGAGCCACACCCACACTTCCGGGTTTTATAACCCCTCCCCCTCCCACCGTAAAAGGTGTGGCCTTCATGGCGTGATTGACAGGAGAGAGATTCTCAACATTTTTTAAACACTAATAACACCGTTATTTTTCATTGATGAGAAGAATCCTCTGCACCTGCTGAGCGGAGGGGCACTGAGTAGATGGCCAAACATCACAGCCGTAAGTGGTAGCATTTTATCTAAAATCAATATACAGTGCAAACAGAAAGTTAGCCAAAGCACCCAAGCCACCATTTGCAGTAGTGCCTTTTAACTTCAAGCCAAAGCAACCAAGCCACCATTTACAGTGGTGCCTTTTAACTTCAAACCAAAGCACCCAAGCCACCATTTGCAGTGGTGCCTTTTAACTTCAAGCCAAAGCACCCAAGCCACCATTTGCAGTAGTGCCTTTTAACTTCAAGCCAAAGCACCCAAGCCACAATTTGCAGTAGTGCCTTTTAACTTCAAGCCAAAGCACCCGCCACCATTTGCAGTAGTGCCTTTTAACTTCAGCCCAAAGCACCAAAGCCACCATTTGCTGTAGTGCCTTTTAACTTCAGCCCAAAGCACCCAAGCCACCATTTGTAGTAGTACCTTTTAACTTCAGCCCAAAGCACCCAAGCTACCATTTGCAGTAGTGCCTTTTAACCTCAGCCCAAAGCACCCAAGCCACCATATGCAGTAGTGCCTTTTAACTTCAACCCAAAACCCCCAAATAAACATTTGCAGGCAGTGCCTTTTTACTTCAAACCAACCATATTTTCATTTTCAAACCAGATTAAAGGCACTCACAGTTGAGTAGACATGTGTTCAGTATTATTCAGAGCTCAGAGAGACATGATCCTCTGGCTTGTTCCATCTTGCAGGGACTGAGTGAGGCACACCACTTCCTGGTTTTATAGTCCCTCCCCCTCCCTCCAGCAGGGGCAGCAGAGAGAATGGGGATTTTTTTTAAAACATTAATATCTCTCATGGGAAAAATCCTCTGGTCCAGGAAGGTGGAAGGGGGCTCTGAGCGAGCTGGCCAAAAACGACGGCCGTAGGTGGCGGCATTCTCTCGGAAATCGCAGCACAGCGAGCCAAAAGCGGTCAAGATCCGACTTTTAGCAATATAGATAGAAGGGCGGGATGTCATAGAGATCTGGTACACAAGCTAAAACTGGAAGAGTGGAATGTGTGGTTGATAATTGTTATCTTTTCTGCCTCTTTGAATGTGAGCATTGGGAACAAGTGCATTTTGGATGCCCCATGCTCAAATCTGAATGGCCACCCTCCTAAAAGTCATTCAAGTTCCTGCAATTCCTGAACTCCCTTTCAATTCCATGCAACTCTTTTGCCATCTTGTTGTCAATTAGTAGTGGTTGAAATATTCCTCGTCTGAGTATTGCAAAACAGACATTAAGCCTGAAATCCATCCCAAATGCCCATAATTGATCATGCATCATACGGCAGTATATTATTGCAGTTATTAGTTGCCCGAGGCATTTTTAAGTGGCTAATGTGACAGAACCTCTCTCATTAGCCTGCAGTTTGAATGGATCCCCTGACTCAGCACAGACATGCATGACAATCTATTAAAATAATTGTAAGGGTTTCCGTCATGCTTGGCATGGGTCAGTAGTAGCTAAGCTTAGTAAACAAAGTTTGCAGGCCATCATTTTGCAGGCCAGCATGCGTCTCAGATCAATCTATCTTGGGTGGCCTCATTTGGCATCTTTAGAACCTGCCATCTGTCTATGAATTAGTTGCAAGGTCACTCAGATACAAATGCACATAGTTGACCCTGACATTATGTCCTGCTTGGCATGCCATGGTGTTCTAATGCTCGAGAGGATTATAAGCCAATAGATCTGTGCCATCAAATGTCAATGAATGCCTTAATACTTGAGCAGGCACTGCAACAGCACCTGTAGTCAAGATCGAATCCGGGTCCCTTGTGCTGCAAGACAGCAACTCTATTGCTGCGCGACTGTGCCGCCCTTGTAGCTGCGACTGCATGGGTGGCACAGTGGCGCAGTGGTCGAAGTGCTCCGGTTTCCTCTCACATTCCAAAGTCCTGCAGGTCTGTAGGTTAATATAGACTTCAGACTTCAGGGTTTCTGCCCGGAAACGGGCCCTTCGGCCCACAGTCTGTGCTGACCAGCAATCACCCGGTACACTAACGCTATCCTACACACAAGGGACAATTTATAATTTCACCAAAGCCAATCAAGACGTAATAAGTAAATCTTTGGAGTGTGGGAGGAAACCCGAGCACCCAGAGAAAACCCACATGTCACAGTGAGAATGTACAAATTCCATACCGACAGGGCCCCTATTCAGAATCCAACCAGGGTCTCTGGAGCTGTAAGGCAGCAACTCTACTGCTGCACCACTGTGCTGCCAAATTGGCTTGTGTAAATTCCTCCCCGTATGTAGGGAGTGAATGAGAAAGTGGGATAAAATAGAACTAGAGTATGGGTGATTAATAGTCAATGTGGGCTCAGTGGGCTGAAGGGCATGTTTCTGCACTGCATCTTTAAATTCTAAACAAAACTCTTGCATCGAGAAGCATCCTGCACCAAGGATACGGCCTCAAAATCAAGAAAACCCTATTTTCATAAGTTCATAAGTTTTAGGAACAGAATCAGGCTATCCAGTCTATTCAAGTCTATTCCACCATTCAATCATGATTGATCTATCCTTCCCTCTCAATCCCAATCTCCTGTCATCTTCCCATAACGCCTAGAACAGGTACTAATCTTTTGATGGTCAAATGTTATCAAGAATGACATTTAAGAATTAGCACTGTGCTCCTCCCGCTACTCCCCTTGTTTGGTGTGAGATAGTGGAGTTTGTGCTTAAACAGAGCCTTTTGACAATAAAAGACAGATAATTACAGGTAATAGAATAATGTATAATTACAATGAAAAGTATTCACTATCTTATTCTCCCAGATAACTTTCGCCATCTCACTAAGAAATCATGCAATGAATACATTTTGTTGGTGCAATTTCACCTGGAAAAGACATTTAATTTCTGGAAACAATAAATGCTAAAAGCCATATTCTGCATAATGGGACCATTAGGTTTGTTATTAAGATGATTGATTTACTACAAAGAACAGTGAAGCATTCTTTATGTTCAACAGAACTGAGGATCATTTTCATCACAGTGGGTTCAGCTGAAGTATATTGTGAGGATATTGTGACTGAATCAATTCCTCGTTATACAGCCAGAATTCCAGGTTCACTTTGTTCCTACTGTGAGAACATATAATGCTATTTTATGCACTATTTTCACCCAAAGAGAGACAAAGACCGGAACGTACCAATATTTGACTCAGCAAATCGATCTCATCTCAATGGGGAGGTTTCAATGACTGAAATTCTAAAATGTTCCAAAAAAAAGCTCTGAAAACTCTTTGCAAAAGAATGATTTAGCACATATTGCCAAGGCCACCAAAGGACTTGTACATACTCCACCATTTTCTATACAATATTCTTGGGAATAAATTTAATCCCAAGGCTCTAATAATGGTGTTGCTGGTGCTGACGCAGAGGCTGGTTTAAACCGAAGAGAAACATAAAATGTTGAAGTACCTCAGCTGGACAGGCAGCATCTCTGGGGAGAAGGAATGGGTGATGTTTCGGGTCGAGAACCTTTGGCTGAAGAAAAGTCTTGACCCGAAACGTCACCCATTCCTTCTCTCCAGAGATGATGCCTGTCCCGCTGAGTTACTCCAGCATTGTGTGCCTAATGCCAGTAATAATATTGGCTTGGAAAATATTTGGTGCTTCAGGCTATTACTTTTTAATGGATGGCATCATGTTACTAACTGCTCTCTGGACTGCAATAACAGTCATAGAAAGAGGCAATCAATATGAAGCCCCAGAATGAGGAGGTCACACATTGTATATTTGTCTCGACATTCTGCAAATGGAACACAAGCAGAACAAAGCAGCTCACCAATAATCACATTTTTCTTCCCTTGTTATGCAGAAATGCTCACTCAGAAATCAGAGGTGCAAAGGGACTTGGGAGTGTGGTACAGGATTCCCAAAAAGTTAATTTGCAAGTCGAATGAGTGGTAAGGAAGGCAAATGCAATGCAAGCATTTATTTAGACAGGACTAAAATATAAAAACAGGGATGTAATGCTGAGGATTTATAAGGCACTGGTCAGACTGCATTTGAAGTATTGTGAGCAGTTTTGGGCCCCATATCTGAGGAAAGATGTGCTGGTATTGAAGAGGGTCCAGAGGAGGATTATGAGAAAGATCCCAGGTATTATTGTGTTAACATATGATGAGCATTTGACGGTACTGGGCCTGTACTCGCTGGAGTTTAGAAAGATGAGAGGTGATTTCATTGAAACTTACCGAATAGTGAAAGGTATGGATAGAGTGTATGTGGAAAAGATGTTTCCACGAGTGAGAGTGTCTCGGACCAGAAGCCATAGGCCCAGTATAAAATGGCATACCCCATTAGAAAAGATATGAGGAGGAATTTCTTTAGTCAGAGGGTAGTGAATCTGTGAAATTCTTTGGGTATTTTAAGGTGCAAATTGATAGATTCTTGATTAGTAAGGGTGTCAGGGGTTATGGGGAGAAGGCAGGAGAATGAGGTTGAGCCATTTTCTTGACAAATGGCACTCAAGGAATTTCCAGCGCAAAATTGGGCAACGTGTTCCTTTGTCCTCGGGACTCAAGGTCATGGGCTGAGGAAGAACCATCGAGGAAGATTTGCCCAGTTGCTGTGGGGCATTTTACGGACAGTTCATTGTCCAGCCACAATGAGACTTACCAACTTACAATTGCAATTGTATGGAGTGAACTTTTACTGGATGAGGGAATGCACAAAGTGTAAAACTGATGAATAAATAGGATTTCTTGAAATACATAGAGCTCTATATGTTCATTTTAAAAGAGGGCCTATTTCAAAAAAGTGATTACATTGTTTCCATCATTAACTTATGGTACAATGGTGGTGAATTTCATAAAGAAATTAAAAAATGAACCATATATTGCCTTTGCAATACCATTCTTAAAATTAACTGGACAAGACTCTGTAGGTTTTGATTTGCTGACAGTGTGTGAGTTTGAGCTGAAACTCAGTGATGTTTCCGATTAACACTTACTGTCAACTATGTACATTGTTGATGCACAAGACAAGTGTAGAGCTGTTAGACAGGGCATCAATCACCACCTCAAAGAGAAAATGAGGGTAAGGAAAAATAAGCCTACTAAGGGACCTCCCGCACGTCTAAGAGAAGGTACTTCCTACGGATAATGGATAAGGAGTTGGGGCTGGATACTGCAGCATTCATCACATGCTGCCTCATCAGACATGAGATGACACATCATCCATTGCATTACACTGTTACATGAAGTACTTCTTATTTGAAGAATAGTCTCACTTCACAAGGTATGACCATTGATGGAACAAAAAAAGGGGGCAATTGGGAGCGGACATTTTCAACCATTACTCACTGGTTTTAAACATCAGAAATGTATGAGGATGGGAGATGTTATGTTAAATTTGTTTGACCTTGGTCCTGGTTTGCTCATTAATCATGCAGCGCATATAACAGAGCTGTATTCCAGACTCTTTTTTTGGATGAAATTACAGTGTTATTTGGCAGCAACCGATTTCAATTCTCACGAAATGAGGTGTTTTCTCTGCATTGCTGTCTTTTAACCATTTTTCATCACCCTGGTCCTGTTTTGTGACTATTTCTAATCAAACTTTACTGGACTTTATATGGCACTAAACGTTAATCCCTTTCTGATGTATCTGTACACTTGTGATGGCTCGACATTAGATTCCTAATGTATCTTCCAGTTTCCTACAGTGTCTTTTGATGCCTGAACAGGCCCTGGTGATTTATTGACCTTTATACGTTTTAGGATTTACAGCATCGCCTTGATTGTAACAGTGACTGTCCTCATGATATTGCCAAGTTCTCTATCTTCATGTCTTTGTTCACGGTGAACGTCTCTCTCTCTCTCTCTCTCTCTCTCTCTCTCTCTCTCTCTCTCTCTCTCTCTCTCTCTCTCTCTCTCTCTCTCTCTCTCTCTCTCTCTCTCTCTCTCTCTCTCTCTCTCTCTCTCTCTCTCTCTCTCTCCCTCCCTCTCTCTCTCTCTCTCTCTCCTTCTTCCTCGGCCTTCTCACTAACAGGAACATACATGCCTTCAATTCTCACCATCACACTTTCTGCGAAAAGCATCACACTTTCTGGACATCCCTTTATCTGCAAACAATCTATTGTAACCAACTGTGACAGGTGCCTCTGTAATACCAATTACCTTGCCCCAATTTAGAACTTTAACTTGTGGACCAGCCCCGTCTTTATCCATAACTATTTTCAAGATAATAGAACTGTAGTTGCTGGACCCATTGTCTTCAATCATTGACACTTCAGTCACTTGAAGGTCCCTCGACGTATTGCCTGAGGAAACTTTCCTGAACACAATTGGAAAAATTGCACCCCATGTAAGCCCTTGGCACGATGGCTTCCCAGGCCTTTATAGGGAAAGTTAAAATCCCCTTAAAAGATGCTTGATCCACATAACATCCCCTTTTATTGAACATGCTCTCGTAATTTTGTCCAGATTAAAGGAGGTGCCGGATCATCAGTTGCCTTAAGAACGGTCTTGATCTAAAATTTCACCTATGCATGTTTTCCAGAGATTCTGCCTGTCCTGTTGAGTGACTCCAGCACTTTGTGTCCTTCTGAGGACATCAAATTGGATGAAAGAGCCACTTTGGTGGCACATGATTGAGACACAATGGCGCCACAGTGTAGCTGTCTCAACCATTCCTGTGACACAGGTTCAATCCTGAATGCAGGTGCTCTCGGTGTGGAGTCTACATTCTCATGACCACCTATGATACCCCTGGGTGTTCTGTTTACCCCCACATCGAATAAACCAGCTGGGTTATTAGATTAATTGACCGATGTAAATTAATGTAGGAAGGTGGTCGGAGAAACAGGGGGTGGTTAACAAGTCTGTTTGAGGGGAAAGGTTGCAGGAAAATAAGTGGTGAATAGGATTGCTCTGTGAGTTGGCTTTGACCCATGGGGCACAAGAGTCTCCTTCTGCGTAGCAAGGGAATGTACAAATGCACAAAATCCATAGTCTGAAGAAGAGTCTCGACCTGAAACGTCATCCATTCCTTCTCTCCAGAGATGCTGCCTGTCCCACTGGGTCACAGGCTCGAAGGGCCGAATGCCGTACTCCTGCACCTATTTTCTATTTCAATGTCACTCTAGCATTTTGTGTCTATCTTCGATTTAAACCAGCATCTGCAGTTCTTTCCGTCACAAAATCCATTGGTTCCTTCTCAACTACTCTGCTAGTTTCAAACTCAAAGCACCAGCAGATTAATCAAACGTGATTTCCCCGTGATAAATCCACATTAATTCTGCTCAGTCCTGTCGCAGTTTTTTGAGAGCTCTCTCACTATATTCCATTAAAACATGTAGATAGTGTGCCGCTGCTCTGCTACTGATGAAACCAACCACAAATCTTAATAGCTCAATTTGTGAAATCTTTGAATAATTGCCTTTCAGAATATAAAGAACTATTACCATGGTACAGAAGTATAACCGGGGGGAGTCATTTACATGAGCCAAATGTGTGAACATTACTTAAGTGTATAAAGGTCAATGGGCCCAAACGCAAAAATCCGGTAACAATTTCTGATGAGTATGTTCATTCTCTGGGCAGCTTAATACATATCATTGGATTATTCTGTTTTAAGAATCACATATCCCTTTTTACGCTGCCATTTACATTGCTTAATTCAAATATGAATAATTAATATATGCCAACACTTGACCAAAAGATGAAGTTAATTGGGAATGGAACAGAAAGGGGCCTCTGGGATGATTTGAGGATCAGCAACGCAGGATCAGCTCTAGGTAAGAAGATTGCTGCTGAGAAAGGCTCATTGTTAAATGGCATGTAAGAGGCTTTTAGATAGGCACATGGAAGCGCAAGGAATAGAGGGATATGGATCATGTACAAGCAGATGAAATCAGTTTAATTTGGCATCATATTCGACATAAACATTGCGGGCCGAAGGGCCTGTTTTTGTGCAGTACAGTTCTATGTAGAAACTGCAGATGATGATTTATACCAAAGAAAGACACAAAGGGCTGGAGTAACTCATTGGGTCAGGCAGCATCTCAGGAGAGGTGACATTTTGGATCGGGTATGAAGAAAAGTCCTGACTCGAAACATCACCTGTCCTTTTTCTCCAGTGATGCAAACTGACTCGCTGAGTTACACCAGCATTTTGTGCCTGTACTGTTCTACGTTCTATCTGCTGAACGGCCTTAGAAAACAAAAACCTCACATCAAGAAATACTGCAAAAGAATTACGAGAGTTACATTCGGGCAGCACAGTGGCGCAGTGGTAGAGTCGCAGCCTTGCAGCGCTTACAGTGGCAGAGATCCGGGTTCGATCCCGACTACAGGTGCTGTCACGACGGAGTTTGTGAGTTCTCCCCGTGACCGTGTGGGCTTTCTCCAAGATCTTCAGGTTTCCTCCCACACTGCAAAGACGTACAGGTTTATAGGTTAATTAGCTTGGTATAAATGCAAATTATCCTAGTTAGTGTTGGATAGTGTTAATGTGCGGGGATCGCTGGTCAGTGTGGACTCGGTGAGCCGAAGGACCTGTATCTCTAAACTAGACTAAGTAGTCGAGGGATTGTGAAAAATATGCAATTCAATTCTGTAATGCCCTTAAAATACGGATCAATATAAATGACCAGATCCATTCCCCAGCCAATTGCTGGGTAAATGCAGAAATCACGCACTGCCTTCTGGTATCCATGTAGTGTGCACAGTGGAGACCTCCTTTCACAAACTGGTGATAACTTAAGTTAAAAAAAACTTTATCTAGACATAGCAAAGTTAATAAACCTGGTTAACAGTGAGTCATGAATTTCAATTATTTTTATCTGAGTTCAGGCAACTTGCTAAAGATTGGGATTTAATTCACCAAACATTAAATTGCATTTGAGTTACTGATATACAAAAGGCCGCTTGGGAATGTCAGTGCTGGCTGAAAAGAAAATGAAGAAATCATGAGGCAATGCAAATGTGTTTAAAAGTTTCCTTTTAAGGTTTATAAGATTTCAGACTTTAGACTTTGAAGATACAGCGCGGAAACAGGCCCGTCAGCCCATCGAGTTCGTGCCAACCGATGATCACCGCAGACACCAACCGACGCAATTTTACAATTTTACCAAAGCCAATTAACCTGCAAACCTGTATGTCTGTGGAATGTGGGACGAACCCGGAGCACCCGGGGAAAACCCACGTGGTCACAGGGAGAACGAACAAACTCTGTACAGACAGCATTCATAGTCAGGATCAAACCAGGATCTCTGGCGCTGTAAGGCAGCAAATCTACAGCTCAGCCATTTTGCCACCCAAAGATAGAGACAAAGATGATGCTCACATACACAAGAATACAGAACTAGAGAGCCAGAGATTCTAGATGAATGTTTGAATAAACACCCCAACACAGTCAAATTAATATCTTACATTTATAATACTCTTTTAGATAGTGAGATTCCATCGACGGAATTATATAGACAACCATGGGAAAACAAATTAGCTCAACCCATAATGAAAGATATTTGGGATGAAAGTCTACAACATATACATCAATGTTCGTTAAATGCCAGACATTCCTTAATACAATTTAAAGTACTACATAGATTGCATTATCTAAAGCAAAATTAAATGGAATCTTTCCTAATATCTCTCCCACCTGTGATAAATGCCAATACTCTATGGCTAATTTAACTCATACCTTTGTAAATTGCATAAAAATTAAACATTTCTGGATGGATATTTTTAAAATTCTTTCCGTAGTTGTTAATACTCAACTGGAGCCCAATCCTAAATTAATAATGTTGAAGAAGGAACTGCAGATGCTGGAGAATCGAGGGTTACAGAAAAAGCTGGAGAAACTCAGCGGGTGCAGCAGCATCTAAGGAGCGAAGGAGATAGGCGACGTTTCGGGTCGAGACCCTTCTTCAGGGTCTCGACCCGAAACGTCGCCTATCTCCTTCGCTCCTTAGATGCTGCTGCACCCGCTGAGTTTCTCCAGCTTTTTCTGTAACCCTAAATTAATAATATTGGGCATATCAGAACAATACCTAAAACTTACAATAAACCAAAGAAATTTCCTTGATTACAGTATAATAATGGGGGAAAAAAATTAATATTAAAATTTTGGAAAAGCCCAGCAACCCCCACAATCAAAATGTGGATTATGGAGATGTCGGAGACCTTAAATCTGAAAGAAAATAGATTTGTCTTAATTTACAAACCAGAATTATTCACTAGAATATGGTCTCCATTAATAGATTATTTGAAGGGGCAGAATGGGCCGGCGCAGAAGCCTGACTGAAACTTGAACCCAGGACTAGATGAATAGCTATGTTATTTGACCTACGGACCTATCTCCTAAGTTGTATTATTGATAGTTTATTCTATTTTTCTAATTTTCTTTTTTTTCTCTCTTTATTTTTTCTATCTATAAATATATTTTAAAAAAGAGTTAATGTTAATATGTAACCGATAAATGAGGACCCCAGGTACATTGGTAGCAGGGTCCCTGGAAACCTGGATATTTAATATGTAACCATTTATCTAAGTTCGTAGTGGTTTGGACTATGAAATGTACATGCCTCCAATAAAAATTTAATATTAAAAAAAAGGAAAATTGAAGATTGAGGGAGACCGATTAGAAGATTACAGAAGTGTTTGACAAAGGAAAGATGAAGATTCAGTAGTTTCCATTTATAGGCAAGACCAGAACTATTCAAGATCAATAGATTGTCACTGATAAACCCAACTGGGAATTCAAAATAAATTTGGGATTCAGTACATGGAACCTGCTATTACAGGGAACAGTTAAGGTGAAAAGCATTGTTGTATTTAAGTGGAGACCGGATGAATGCATCGGGGAGGAAGGAATAAAGGATAAGTTAATAACAATAGATGAAGCAAAGCACAAGGAGGTTCACATGGACCTGCCAGTGTGAATTATTCTTTGAGACAGTATTTTTGAAGAAACATTAACATTAGTTGGTTGCTCAAATAGCAGAAATAGTAGAAATATTTTATAACCACCAAGCAATCAATATTCCTTGTATTGATGGACTGCCGCTGTTACGACAAATTTGACAAACACCTTCAAATAAAGCATCCGGACCAAGCATTATTCCTGGTTGACATAGCTGCGATCAATCCCACAAGATCAAAAATAAATAGCTTGGCACATTACAAAGGCACTAATCTCAGAGAAATTGACCAATAGTTGAACAAAAGTAAACTACCACAACATTTGATGAGAAAAAAAGTGATTTCTCACCTCATTTTTGTTCATGACAGAGTGTGACAGGCATTGCACTAAATCCTGGTCAAAAAGTAAATGCTCAACAAGGACGGATAAATGCAACATCTCATAACTGACGCTGCACTTTAAAATGTACAATTTTAAAATTTGGATGGTTAAATATACACAACACTACAATACCCAGTAACTCTCCTCCTGGTGGAGTCATAGAGTCTTGCAGTGTGGAAACAGGCCGTTCAGCCCAGCTTGCCCACTTCAGCCAACATGTCCCATCTACACTAGTCCCACCTGCATGTGTTTAGCCCATATATTCCACTAAACCTGTCCTATCCATGTATCTTCTTAAACAATGCGATTGTACCTGCCTCAACTGCCTTTTCTGGCAACTTGTTCCATATACCCACCACTAGCCCTCAGGTTCCTATTAAATCTTTTTCCCCCTTCACCTTAAACCAATGTCCTCTGGTTCTCGATTTCCCTACTGTGGGCAAGAGGCTCTGTTCGTCTACCCCATCTATTCCTCTCATGATTTTGTACACCTCTATAAGATTACCCCTCATCCTTCTGTGCTAGAGTCCTAGCCTGCGCAACCTCTCCTTATAGCTCAGGCCGTCAAGTCCTGGCAACATCCTCATAAATCTTCTCTCCACCTTTTCCAGCTTAACAACATCTTCCCTACAACAGTTTGCCTACAAAACTGAACACAATACTCTGAATGCGGCCTCACCAACGTCTTATATAATTGCAACATGACCTCCCAAATTCAATACTCAATGCTCTGACTGATGAAGCCAATGTGCCAAAAGCCTTTTTGACCACTGTGATGCCACTTTCAACAAAATATGTACCTGTACCCCTAGATACCTCTGCTCTACAACACTCCCCAGAGTCCTACCGTCCACTGTGCAGGTTCTGCCCATCTTAGTGCTCCCAAAATGCAATACCTCACATTTATCTGTATTAAATTCCATCAGCCATTCTTCAGCCCACCTGCTGAACCATTCGTCAGCCCACCTGCCGAACAGGATGGATTAAGAACAACCGGAGGATGCTTCAATTTTTGACAACCAATGTCACTATCTACCATACCACCCACTTTTGTGTAATCAGCAAACTTGCTAATCTTGCCATGAACATTATCATCCAAATCATTGATATAGATGACAAACAGCAGTGAACTGAACTATGCCTGCATCCAGAGCAACAAATACAACTATACCCACAGCTAGGAAATGGACAACATCACCACATGAAGCTAACATCAACCCACAAATGCACACATGCAATAAAATGCATGCAGCTAGATTGATGAGTAAAACACAAAGCTTATACTGTCAACACAACATCTACTGCCAGGATGGAGAAGCGATAAAGCATTCATCCAATGTTTTGAACATAAATTAGTACCACGACAAAAAAAATGATTAGAGGGTAAAACAAATAAGATGGGGTACTGTTAAGCAACAGAACAAGGTTAGCCAACAGTTAACAGAACTATCACAGAGATACTTCTCCAAGGCCACAACTACTTTTTATTTAGAAGTAGAGAGGATAATTATAAGTACACAAGTCAACTTAAACTTTGTGGATGTCACTGTGATTTATAACGGTTTGCAGCAGGAACCTTAATTATCCTCACAGCACGAAGGCTTCAAAAAAGCCTTGATTTAAGTTTCTTATAAATTGAGGTTTCCTTGTGCCTTCTACTAATTCACTTAAATTCAGATAGAAAACTAATTACAAGTGCTGAA
The DNA here is from genome assembly GCA_963514005.1 of Raja brachyura. Next base: position 58,242,503 of record OY740789.1, read on the forward strand.
GTGGGGGTTTACGGTTCGAAAATGTTACAAATTCAAAGAGCAAAATCAAGGCCATAGGATGATATTTCAATTTGAAATCTTGATAAACTGAGCGGAGTAGGTAGGAAAAGTAGGCTTAAAAGTACTAATAACACATCAGTGAATGGAGATTTACCCAAATTGGTGAAGCACCCATAATATTAGAATTATTAACGCAAATACATAAATAATCTTTTCCCAATCACTATCATAGAATGATATAGCGTTGGAAACAAATAATTACAGGTAGTGGACCATTTATAAAAGGTAGACAAAATAGAAGCGGGGATAACAAGATTATTACAAGAGCAGTACTTATGAGTGATATTGGCACTGGAATAGAGTTGGAGATAACAAGTCAAACAGTTTGGTTGGTATGAAATGTAGGCTCCATTAAGACTGAATCTTAATCAGCAACACAACTTTGTTACAAAGATAAAGTAATATTTAACTCCTACTTGGAAGGAACAAATCAGATGTAGCAAAGTGCCATAGAAAGCATTCGGGAATATTTTCTGGTACTATTCAACATGCAACCAGCAGGAAAAATCCAATTTTAGTTCCTATTTCAGGCTACAAAACAGGACTAATTAATTGTGCCATCATAAAGAGATCATGCAGGGAAACTTTCAGACTGAGTTTAAGAGTGACACATTGGAATTTGCAAGCTAAGTTCTTAGACTGGGTTGTAGTAGACTGGGTCTCTTTTCCTTGGAGTGCAGGAGAATGACGGGTGATCTTATAGAGATGTACAAAATCATGAGAGGAATAGATCGGGTAGATGCACAGAGTCTCTTGTTCAGAGTAGGGGAATCTAGGACCAGAGGACATAGATTCAAGGTGAAGGGAAAAAGATTTAATGGGAATCTGAGGGGTAACATTTTCACACATGGGTGGTAGGTGCATAAAACAAGCTGCCAAATGAGGTAGTTGAGGCTGGGACTATCCCAACGTTTTTAGAAAAAGTTACACAGGTACATGGATAGGACAGGTTTGGAGGGATATGGACCAAGCACAGGCAGGTGGGACTAGTGTAGCTGGGACATGTTGGGCGGTGTGGGCAAGTTGTGTTGAAGGGCCTGTTTTCACACTGTATAACTATGACTATGACTGTACATCGCTGCTTACGGAGGGATTACTTGGCTCAATTATACTTGGAAGGCAGATTGACAGAAGATAGACACTGACAAGCATTTGAATAAATAAAGCATAATTCTCAAATGCATTAATTTTTGCAAAAAATAAAAACTCCATATATGGTTCCATCCATTACATAAAAAAGTATACAATAAAATAAATTTATCATGTTGCCATTGTTGTAAAACTGAGGGTCCAAAGAAAGCAGCACAAGATTAGCAAAATATTTAGGAAAGAGAACATTTACAACAATAAGAGCACATCAGCAACAAAAAAAAAGCTTTGGAGATTCTGTGGAACATTCCAAAATCCCACAGCTTTATGAATGGTGTTTGTAGGTTGGAAGTTAACTAATAGAAACATAGATAAATAGGTGCAGGAGTAGGCCATTCGGCCCTTCGAGTCAGCACCACCATTCAATATGATCATGGCTGATCATCTAAAACCAGTACCCCGTTCCTGCCTTTTCTGCAACTTACTGCGCATGTTGTTCCATTGTTTAAAAAGGGTTCAAAGAATAAACCTAGCAATTATAGACCTGTTAGTTTGACGTCAGTGGTGGGCAAATTAATGGAAAGGATACTTAGAGATAATATATATAAGCATCTGGATAAACATGGTCTGATCAGGAACAGTCAACATGGATTTGTGTCTGGGAGGTCATGTTTGACAAACCTTCTTGAATTTTTTGAAGAGGTTACTAGGGACATTGATGAGGGTAAAGCAGTGGATATTGTCTATATGGATTTCAGTAAGGCCTTTGACAAGGTTCCCCATGGAAGGTTGGTTAAGAAGGTTCAATCTTTGGGTGTTAATGGCGGAGTAGCAAGATGGATTCAACAGTGGCTGAATGGGAGATGTCAGAGAGTAATGGTGGATGGCAGTTTGTCAGGTTGGAAGCCGGTGACCAGTGGGTGCCTCAGGGATCTGTGTTGGGTCCACTGTTGTTTGCCATGTACATCAATGATCTGGATGATGGGGTGGAAAATTGGATAAGTAAGTATGCAGATGATACTAAGATAGGTGGTGCTGTGGATAATGAAGTAGATTTTCAAAGTCTACACAGAGATTTGGGACATTTGGAAAAGTGGGCTGAAAGATGGCAGATGGAGTTTAATGCTGATAAGTGTGAAGTGCTACATCTTGGCAGGACAAATCAAAATAGGACGTACATGGTAAATGGTAGGGAATTGAGGAATGCTGTGGAACAGAGGGATCTAGGAATAACTGCATAGTTCCCTGAAGGTGGAATCGCATGTAGATAGGGTGGTAAAGAAAGCTTTTGGTGTGCTGGCCTTTATAAATCAGAGCATTGAATATAGGAGTTGGGAAGTAATGTTAAAATTGTACAAGGCATTGGTAAGGCCAATTCTGGAGTATGGTGTACAGTTTTGGTCGCCTAATTATAGGAAGGATGTCAACAAAATAGAGAGAGTACACAGGAGATTTACAAGAATGTTGCCTGGGTTCCAGCAACTAAGTTACAGAGAAAGGTTGAACAAGTTAGGTCTTTATTCTTTGGAGTGCAGAAGGTTAAGGGGGGACTTGATTGAGGTCTTTAAAATGATGAAAGGGATAGACTTGGATAAGCTTCAAAAAATAAAGGAAATTATAAGTAGGTAAAGAAAGATCAATTACCTGATCCTCATATGTCAGCATAAAACTGAAATCCACTGTTTATTACGTAGCCATCGTGCATTTTCAATAATCACAAACGATGGGATAAAAGGGAAATTTTGCTTGGGTGTTTTATAGAGCCATATAGTATGGAAACAGTATGGAAACAAGCCCAATTTGTCCATGCCAACCAAGTTGCCTCATCTACACTCATCCCATCTGCCCACGTTTGCTCTATACCCCTCTAAACATTTCCTGTCCATGACCCTGACTAAATGTATTTTAAATGTTGTTATTGTACCTACCTCCACTGCCTCCATTGGCTTCTTGTTCCATATACCCACCGCATTCTGAGTGAAAAGATTGCCCCCTCAGGTTCCTATTAAATCTTTCTCTTCTCACCTTATACTTGTGTCCCCTAGTTTTTGATTCGCCTACTCAAGGGAAAAGACAATGCATTTAGCCTATTATTCCCCTCATGATCTTATACACAGTAGAATTTTTTTGGGTGAATGAAACTAAGAGGATGGATTAAGAACTACCAGAGGATGTAATATATTTTTGGATTAAAAAAAAAACTATCCAGGTGAAAATTTGATTCACACAACAAGGAGTTGAGGTAATAATCATAGGGACAGTAGATTTGTGAAGTTGTAAACAAACTGAAGAGGTAGGAATAAATGGAGACACGAGAGACTGCAGATGCTGGAATCTTGAGCAAAAAACAAAGTGCTGGAGATGTCATTGCTTCGGGCACCTTCTGTGGAGGGAACTGGGCGGACAAAATTCCAAGGCAGGAATAAGTAGTTAGTTTGAGGTTGTTATTCATTGGTTGTTGCAAGGATCAATATTGGGGCTACTGCTATTTCCAGTGTATGCAAATGATATCAGTAAAGGGGAATTTACAAACAAAGGCAAACAAAGCCAGGTGCAATGCAATATGGAGAAATGTCATGTTATTTGCTTTAGCTCTTTGAAAACAGTAAGACGTATTATTTTCAATATGGTGAGAACTTGCAGTTGGAGCGTCGGTGAAATAGGGTGTGAAATAGAAAGTTAACAAGCAGAATACATTTATAAAGCTAAAGGGTATATTGGCCTTCGTATTTTGGGTAACAAACCATTTTGATTTCATCACCTCAGAATGTATTTACCTTGCAGTCAGCGTTGCATAGATTCACGAGACCGATTACCGAAGAATGCAGAGAATAATAAGAATAATGTATACTCACAAGAGCTTAGAAGAATGAGAAATAATATTCTGAGAGGGATCGGGAGGGTGGATGTTTAGATGCCATTTCTTCTAGCTAAAGTTAGTCTGTATCTTGGGGAATAGTTAAAGGAGAAGGTCAAATTTTAAGGATTCGACCATGTCAGACAGAGATGAAGAGTCAAAACTTTGTAAGAGGGTTGGTAAATCTTTTAGGTTATCTGCAAGATAACTCAGTCATTGTGTATCTCCAAGGCCTAAGGCAATAGGCCATTAGACACAGAGAATCAGGGGATATGGGAGCTGGGCAGTAAATCAAGCTCGATGTAACCTTATTAAATGCTTCAGGGGCCTGATGACCTACTCCTGCTTCCACTCCTTGTGTTTTATAAAGTAGGAATTGGTATATACCAGCTCCTTTTGAGTAACACAATATTGTTATATTTAGCACCAACTGTATGCTGTTTACAAATTTTTCACTAATCTTCGGAACAATGAGGTAGAGAATAAAAATGTGTTGCTCAGTGAGAAAAACAGAATCTGCTGCAGTTAAAGATTCAGTGCGGAAACAGGCCCTTTGGTCCACCGAGTCTGCAGCGACCAGCGATAACCCCATACTCTCGCACAATCCTACACACTAGAGACAATTTTTACAATTTTATCAAAGCCAATTAACCTACAAACCTGTACATCTTTGGAATGTGGGAGGAAACTGGAGCACCCAGAGAAAACCCACGCGGTCACAGGGACAATGTACAAACTCCGTATGCTCAACAACCATTGTCAGGATCGAACGCTGTAAGGCAGCAACTCTATCGCTGTGCCACCATCAGGTGCTACAATTGCTTTGCCAGATACGTGCTACAATCAGACAATATTTGTGGAGAGAGGAAAAGTTCATCTTTCAGCTCAATAACATTCATCATATTTTGCCGATATCAAAAAGTTACTGTGCGTCGGAACTCTGGTTTTAAGATTTCCAGTAGCTGCAGTGCGTAGGAAGGAACTGCAGATGCTGGTTTAAACCGAAGATAGACACAAGATGCTGGAGTAACTCAGTGGGACAGGCAGCATCTCTGGAGAGAAGGAATGGGTGGTTTCCATTCCTTCTCTCCAGAGATGCTGTGTGTCCTGCTGAATTACTCCAGCATTTTCTGTCTATCCAGTATCTTTAGTGTTTTGCTTTTCAATTATTGGTGAATAGCATTTGTACTCCTCACAGACACTCTGAGGGTTAGAAGCAAATGTTAAACTATTGTAAATATAAGCACTTATTTGTTCAACATGCTTTTGTGCACAGTGATGAACAGCAAACTCGATCAGTGGCATGATCCACTTTTCTTCAATCGGGGAAATATATGGCAAAAATAAAACTATGCCAGCCAGCTCTTGCCCCACTCCATGCCCTCACCTCTTACTACCAGCTATCTCACCTCTTCTGCATCAATCTGAAATAGGTCCAGACCCAAAAGGGTGGCTGTCCATTTCCCATCGCAGATGCTGCCTGACCTACAGAGTTCCTCCAGCAATTGTTTTTTGCTACACACTGGGCACAATTGAATTTCAATGGTGTATTGGTGCAGAGTGGCCTCTTGCTACGCAGATATCAGTGGGTCTATCATGCATATAAATCAATGTTGCCAAAATTTACTGACTGAAATAGGACCAGCAATATACTAAGTGTCATATTAAATGCTCAGACCAGGCCTGTGACATTATGTGTAAATGATACGATACGATAGGGGGGGGGGAAGGAGAGAGGAGTCAGTCTTGGTCTACCTCACGACAGAAGGAGGAGGAGTTTGATGGCCACAGGGAAGTAGAATCTCCTGTGGCGCTCTGTCCTGCATCTTGGTGGAACCAGTCTGGTGCTGAAAGTAATCCTCAGGTTGACCAATGTGCCATCTTGGGAAACAGCAGATTTGCTCAATATTTTGGATAGACAGAAAATGCTGGACTAACTCAGCGGGGTCAGGCATCATCTCTGGAGAACACGGTTAGGCAACGTTTCAGGTCGGGACCCTTCTATATTTAATGGTTGTTAAATATAGATTTAGATAGATATTATAGATATATAATTGATCAATATTTAAATCATTGCTGCTCAAGAACATCTTAAGGACTCGAGATAATTATGGTCATTTATAAATTGTTAAAGTCGGAGGTCAGTACTTAAGCTTTACATTAGAACTTATACTGCCAACTTTCATTGACTCTATGTCATAGAGCACAGAAACAGCCCCTACCATCCAACTTGCCCATGTCACCAAAATGCCCCATCTGTGCTAGTCTCACCTGCGTGCCATTTGGCCCATATCCCTTTAAGCCATTCCGATCCCTATGCCTGTCCAAGTTCCTTTTAAATATTGTTATAGCACCTGCCTCAACTACCTCCTCTGCCAGCTCATTCCATAAAGCCCCCACCTTCTGTGTGAAGTCTTTCTCTTCTCACCTTAAACCCATGCCCTATGGGTCTTGATTCCCACGCTCTGGGTAAAAAAATCTGTGCATTCACTCTACTTGTTCCCCTCATTTATACACCTCTACAAGATCACCCCTCAGCCTCATGTGCTCCAAGAAATAAAATGTGAGCCAGTCCTGCCTTTCCCTACAGCTCAGGCCTTCAAGTCCTGGCAATATCCTTGCAAATCTTCGCTGCACTCTTTCCAACCTAAAAACATCCTTCCTATAGCAGTGTGACTAAAACTGAACACAATCCTCCAAATGCAGTCTCACACAATATTTTGTACAACTGTAACAAAACACTCCAACTTCTCAACTATTCAATACTCTAACTAATGAAGGCCAATGTACTGAAAGCTTTCTTGATTACCTTATTTACTTGTGATGCCACTGTTAGGGGCCTATGTACCTGCACCCCGAGATCCCTCTGCTCTACAACACTCCCCCAGGCCCTGCCATTCACTGTTAAGGTCCTGCCTGGTTTAATTGCCCAAAATGCAACACCTCATACTTATCTGCATTAAACTCCATTAACCATTCCTCACCTCACTTGCTCAACTGGTCAAAATTCTGCTGTAATTTTTGATTATCATCTTCTCTATTTATGATACTAGCCACTTTAGTGTCATCTGCAAACTTACCAATCAGGCCATGTGTATTCGCATCCAAATCGTTGATATTCAATTGTATTAAAATGGTCGTGCGTCACTCTTCGGCCATTTGTGAACATGGCATCAATATATCAAGAACGTCAGCTGCAAAATTCTTAGAACAGTGTCGTTCCATATTCAAACCCGCTGCCAACTTCAGAGCGCACTCACAATGATGAGTTGTAGACTTTTGCAACTTTTTGCATTTAGTTCAAATGCAATTTCTGAAAATTGTACTTAATAAGGCCTCCCACAACACAAAGGGTCAGACAGCATTTCTAGAGAAAAAGGGTAGGTGAAGTTTTGGGTCGGGACCCTTCTTCAGGCCCCAAACATCACCCACCTTTTTCTCCAGAGATGCTGCCTGACCTGTTGAGATACACCATATCCTTGCCATAAACCAGCATCAACAAAAACATTCCTCCAGATGCAGAAATATCTAGTGAAGAAAAATGCCTGCGGGAGGCATAAGGAGCACAATAAAATCTCTGTGGCCAAACATTATTTTCAAGTAGTTGTCCAGGAGAATCCCATTAAAGCAAGTGCATTCTATGAATACCAGCTATACAGATAAATGCCAAAGCCTGTATTTATGCCTTCAACAGAATGCATAATTCATGGTGAATGAGAATTGACCAAAGGTTTACTGAAATTCCTAACTCAAGAAAACTGTGGAGAGGCCAGTTTCAAAGCTGAACTTTCCAAATAGGCATAAAATGGATGGGAAGTCCTGAAGGGATTATTTATTCTAACCCAGAATTTAATTCTAATCTCCTGCTTTGGGACAAACCAAAGTTACAACAATCACATAGATGACCAGACGGGTTTGGTTGGCTGGGTCTGTCCTCAACACATTTGCAAATGTAAATATCAGGGGAAAAGCTCATAAAAAATGTCAGACAATTGCTAACTCAAAACCTTGTTGATCCATGTATCTTTGTTGTGCTCATGGTTGCACATCGAAATACAGATCTGCAGGATGGAGATGGTACTTTTCAATAAATGGTTGCGGCAAGCAAAATGTCACAATGTGTGATTTTGTATTGTTCGTAAAGAGAGCTTAGAAAGAGGGAAGCAACTTGCAAGGAGTCACCCTACTGACTTGCTAAATTAATACAGAATTCAAAACTATTAATATTTGGGGTCAAATGCGAGAGTACAAGGGAAGTGCCACAGAACCGACCATCAGCAGAGAAAGAGAAATGGCCTTTAGGGTTGAAGGTGCTGAAACCACCAAATAAAGAGGTCATTTTTGAGTATGGCAGCTTGCTCTATTTTATAAACTGTCCTTGAAACCATGATAATTTCACAAAATATCTTATCTCACGTTACTTATATTTGTATATAAAACGTTTTTGTTTGTGGTGTTTTGTCCATTTTTAATTAGTTCTAGTTATAGAGGTGCAATACGGCCCACCGAGTCCACGGCAACCATCAATCACCTATTCACATTAACTCCATGTTATCCCACTTCCGCATCGACTCCCTACACACCGGGGGAATTTACAGAGGCCAATTAACCATCAAACCCGCATGTCTTTGATATGTGGGAGGAAACTGGTGCATCCGGAGGAAACCCACACGGTCACAAAGAGAATGTGCGAACTCCACACAGACAGCACCCGAGGTTCAGGAACGAACCCGGGTCTTTGTCACTGTGGGGCAGCAGCTCTACCAGCTGTGCCACCGCCAGTTAAAGATGGTATATTTGCACTGAAGGTAATTCAGGGAAAATATGCCACCCCTTATTAACTGTTCCAATGAGTTCTGAATTGAAGTCAAAAGGATAGGTGTAAGACACCCCTGCTCTCCCTGTTCCTGATGAATGAAGGAAAAGTAGATGACATCTTCTCTCCATGAGTATGGATGACCATCTGAAGGTCACAATGAGCAGTAAACCAAGAAAGATAGACGTATCCGCAGCCTACTTCAGGTTGCGTGTTGCTCTGATGTATAAAGAATAGATTAGTCTTCCACTTGACAGATGGTGTATTACTCTGCTAACATGAAACCACATTTTTCAGATATAATTTAAGTTGCCTTCGATTGACCCACGAAAGGCTGTTTGCAATTGTCTAGCAAGAGTACCGAGTAAGCAAACATATAAAACATCTCAGTTAGTTACAACTGTTTAGTTATTCTTCCATTTAATAAATGGAACCTTCAAGGTCACAAAACTTAATTGTAGCTCGGTAAAGAGAGCACCAACTCAAGAGTTTAATTGTTATTTGATGAAGGAATGGTGCAGAATGGTGCACACTGGCATCAGTTTCAGACTCCAAATTAGAAACATTTTACATGAAATGACTGGCTTTCTTCCTCCCTGTTGACAATTGCTTCACTGCTGTAATAAGAGTGCAATGAATGTGATGTGTGCACACAGATCTTTTAATCCAAGTCGCTGACACATCCCTGTGGTGTTGTTCACATCAAGTCAAGATTTAAGGACAAAATGATTGCAGCATGTAAATGCAATGAGGCTGAATTTCCAGGAAACTTGAGTCATCTGTATGGTGTACCTACATCAGACATCAGCTGACTTATTTTCTGAGGAAATTGCAGTCAGCGAGCGGCAACAATTTGAACGCTAAACCATAATTTCCTGAGATTTCTCTAACCCAAATAAGACCCAAACCCAGAACAGACTCTAGTTACAGCAGCAAAAGACAATATTTGGAATCACTCAGCGGGTCAAGCAGCATCTCTGGAGAACACGGAGAGGTGACGTTTCGGGTCAGAACCTTTCTTCCCACTGCTTGTAGTCACAATGGGTTTATTTATTATACCATCTCAAATGCAGAGACAGCGCAATACAGGGAAAACTGCTCTGCCACTCCACCCACCCCTTTCTCAGTCCCCATCCTTCTACTTCCAAGTTTAAGTCTCATGGCTGTTTGCTTCAAATGGCAGGCAAGGAAAGAATAGTTAATTTTAAGATAGCCTCATGGATTGGGCTCCTAAAACACCGACAGGAGCAAGCAGGCCACTAAGAAAATTAGATCAAAGGAATGGACCAACAAATTTAATCCAAACTAAATTTTTACTCTCTAAGTGGACCACCATTCCAAGACAACATAAAACCACACTACCAACTGGGTCATATGTGTATTTGGTATTTTTAAACAGACCCTCCCCCCCCTCACCAAGTCCAACGAGTGAAAAAAATGGACAGGAAGGGTTCTAGTATGACAAAATAAATACTGACTGAGGTGTTAACATTATTTGAGATAACTGTTCAAAGATGGTAAAGGAAATTTTGTGGAAATGTTGAGAACAAACGAGTTTTATGGGTACTTTCAAGGACCATCATAGTCGACTAAATAATCCTAAAATGCAACTACCCTGATAAATTGGCTTAAAAATGAAGACAATTTTCAGACAGCATCTTTTCACTAATATGTTGTCACACTGTCCACGTTGGTTGCCTTCCTGATTGGATCTGTTATGCCATCAATGATGGTTGTCACTGAAAACACAAATAGCCAGTGACCTCTACTTCACTGACATGCACTTTAAAAGAGAAATGCTTGGCTCAATCACAACATGCTTGACATGGTATACCCTTTGCCAGAAAAGTATAGCCTGAATCGGATAAATACAAATCCGTTTCATTGGCACTGTTGCATGACAATGCCTCGTGATCAGCCCTTTTCCTTTCTCACAGTAAATTTTGCTTTCGTACTAAATAAAATTGCAATTTTTAAAGCTTCAGCACGTTGTGCAAGCAGGATGTCAGTTCAAGGTTGTTAAGAATACATCAGCAACAGAAAACATGATCAGAATAAAGACACTGGCTTGTAACTATCTTGGCATCAGATGCAAGGACATATCTGTGCCTACATTAAAATAAAAATCAGATGTAATCAAGTGGCACTTCAACTTTCCATTTTTTAACAGGATTTTAAAACAACTGTTGGACAGCTGCATTTTACAAACTCCACCTGCTTTTAACATGATGCTTTCTGATTGCACAGTTGCTTTTTCCCTGACAATCTGCAGCAATCTTAAATTAGTGTGCAGAACAAGCTTGTGAAGCCTTTCGATAGCAATCCAATTTAAACACTCAACCAAGCAGCACCATCCCCAAGACCCTAAAATAGGCACAAAAAACAGGAGAAACTCAGCGGGTCTGGTAGCATCTCTGGAGAAAAGGAAAGTAGGTGATGTTTCGGGTCGAGACCCTTCTTCAAACCCGAAACATCACCTACTTTTCTCCAGAGATGCTGCCTGACCCGCTGAGTTACTCCAGCATTTGTGTCTGTAATACATGTGCAATATTAAAATACACTACGATGAACAGAGATTTATTTTGTTCCATTTCTGTTCTAATCTTTAATATGAACTTAAATAAACTTGACTACGCTAGGCTGAGTGAAAACTGGTATGTTATTGGTGCAGAAGTTGTATTTTCATACCCTTCGTCTAGCTCTTTAATGAAATGTTTCTGACAACCCTGAAATGAACGTGTAAATATCCGAGCTACAATATTTCTCTTCTTCACCAGTTCCCTGGGATAAAGGATTACTTGATTTCACTGAAGATACAAACATGCCAGAACAGTTTGAGATAGAGAGTGGTGGTGTTGTAGCTCTTGAGGAGCATTAAGGGTCTGTCCCACTGTACGAGGTAAATCAAGAGTTCTCCCGAGTTTCCCCTGATTCGAACTCGGAGAATTACGGTAATAGCCGCTGGTAGGTACTCGGGGCTCTCGTGGACATTTTTGAACATGTTGAAAAATCTTCTCGAGCTTACCGCCTTTCCCGAGTATCTGACGATAGCGTTACAAGCTGCTAAGAGACGTCCCGAGCTCCGACGTACCCGCTACGTACATTCTACGTACTTACCACTAGTTTGATTTTTTTTTAAACTCGTGAGAGCTCTTGAATTACCTCGTACAGTGGGACATGCCCTTTAAGTTCAATAAATTTTCAGGGCCTGATATGATCTATCCCAGGTTATTAAGAGAGACAAGAAAGTATTCTGCAGGGGCCTTAACAAACCAACCTCTGAAAGCACTTCAGGGCCGCAGAGTGGCACAGCTACTGCCTCACAGTGCCAGAGACCCAGGTTCCAACAGGACCTCAGTCTGTGAGGAGTTTGCATGTTCTCCCTCTGACCACGTGGGCTTCCTCTGGGAGTTCAGGCGTCCTTCCACATCGCAAAGATGTGCGAGTTTGCAGATGAATTGGACTCTGTAAATTGCTCCTTATGAATAGGAACTGGATGCGTAGATAGGAAAACATAGAACTAGTGGGAATGGGTGATCGATGGTTGGCATGGACTTGGGCTGTTTCCATGCTGTATCTCTAAACTAAACTAATTGCACAAGATGCAAGTGGTATCAGAGTTAGACGTCAAGGCATATCATAGTGCTTGCACATTTCTCAGTGCCTCATTTAATCATAATGTTGAGCTGTAGTGTGCCAATTTGTTACAGACACAAGAAGCAGAGACGTAGAAGAGACCAATTACTGAAGAGAAGGGAAACAGCCACACGTTGGCACAAACATTTGCAAACAGATACCAAATATGAAGGAAAAAGGTTTCTATTTCAGTTTGAGCACTGGCATTAACGACACAAGGCATACTTTTCTCTGTCACATGGAGGGGAGGGGAGGGGGAAAGGCTGGAATTGGATCTCTGCATGCGACTCAAGCTGAACTAAAATTACACCGCATTAAATCAGAAACTCACCACAAGAAGTAAGATGGAACTTAGAACGACAGATGGTCAGATGTGGAGTTGGGATGGGAACCAGCTTCATCAAACGGATGGCATTCAGGGGGGTTTTTTGCAACTAATACGTTGCTCCCGCACAAATCAGTCTTTGTTTCATTCCCACAGGAAGCTTATCCTATTAAGCACAGCACAGTCCATTAAAAAATCCCCCGACAGCTGGTGACACCAGGTTTGTCTGCAGAGGGAAGCATTGATTTGATAGGTTAGGGTAGGGCCAAAATGGAATCATGATTTATACTGCATGTGCCTGCAGAGTAGGGAAGATTGATTTTTCATAGCTTACATTTTGCAACCCAATTAAAAATGAAATTCATTTTAGAATTTTGGTGGGACTTCCTTAAAGACATATTTTGCAACAGCACTGGCCAGAGAAGAACAGAGTCAGTCTGAAAGGCTGACCATGGATTGGTGAAATATTTTGTTCTAAGGTCACCTCCGTGACTGGGCCCAGATGATGAGGAGGCATGAAGAGGAAAAGAAGAACCTGTGGTGGTAAATCCATGGAATTCATTGCCACAGACGGCTGTGGAGGCCAGGTCAATGGATATTTTTAAAGCGAAGATTAACAGATTCTTTATTAGTATGGGTGTCGAATTATAGGGAGAATGCGGGAGAATGGATTGAGAGGGATCAGCTGTGATTGAATGGCGGAATAGACTTTATGGGCTGAATGGCCTAATTCTGCTCCTATAAACTGAACTTATGAAGAATAAGTCTTTAAGTTTTATCAACACGTCTCAGCAGGATTGTGCATGCATGTCTTCTGAGGACAACTTCAGGTTCAGTCATGCAACCAATTGAACATTCAAGACAAGATATTCTTCTTTTTGTTATTTTTGTCTTATGGCAAAGGAAGAGCCATTTAGCCTATCGAATCAATGCTGACCCAGAATATTCAGTATGTCCCTGTAATCTTTTGCACGTATTTAGTTTAGTTTAGTATTGTTTATATGGTTCGATAAGGCTAGACTAGGCCAAGTTGCTGGTGATATTTACTCTTCGGAACATGAACCCTTCAATCCTTCAGCACTGCCAATGTATACCGGGGAATCACTTCCTTAAGTCGATCATAATCTCCTTTGCCTTGCTGACATTGAGAGAAAGGTTGAACTCTTCATGACTCTCCTATCATCTCTATACTGAACAGTCACCATTTAACCACTGTTATTACAGTGACAATGTGCAAACTCCACACAGACAGCATCTAGCGTTGGAATTCACCCCGAATCTATGGGCAGTAACTGCTGTCCCACCAGTACTTCCACTGGTACTAAGTGGTTGAAGGTTATAGGAGACAATCAGCAATAACGGACACCATTCCCCTCAACTGTCCCCCCAATTACAACCTGTAATAATCATAGAAACATAGAAAATAGGTGCAGGAGTAGGCCATTCGGCCCTTTGAACGTGCACCGCCATTCAATATGATCATGGCTGATCATCCAACTCAGTATCCTGTACCTGCCTTCTCTCCATACCCCCTGATCCCTTTAGCCACAAGGGCCACATCTAACTCCCTCTTAAATATAGCCAATGAACTGGCCTCAACTAGCTTCTGTGGCAGAGAATTCCACAGACTCACCACTCTCTGTGTGAAAAATGATCTTCTCATCTCGGTCCTAAAAGACTTCCCCCTTATCCTTAAACTGCGACCCCTTGTTCTGGAGTTCCCCAACATTGGGAACAATCTTCCTGCGTCTAGCCTATCCAACCCCTTAAGAATTTTGTACGTCTCTATAAGATCCCCCCTCAATCTCCTAAATTCAAGCGAGTACAAGCCAAGTCTATCCAGTCTTTCTTCATATGGAAGTCCTGCCATCCCAGGAATCAGTCTGGTGAACCTTCTCTGTACTCCCTCTATGGCAAGAATGTCTTTCCAATGAGGGTTTACTGCATTACTACTATTTCACGTTCACAAGTTATAGGAGTAGGATTAGGCCATTTGGCCCATCAAGTCTACTCTGCCATTCAATCATATCTGATCTCTGCTTCCTAATCCCATTTTCCTGCCCTCTCCCCATAACCCTTGTCATCTGTTCTAATCAAGAATTTGTCTATCTCTGCCTTAAAAATATCCATTGACGGCCTCCACAGCCCTCTGTAGCAATGTTCCACAGATTAACTATCGTCTGACTAAAGAAGTTCCTCTTCACCTCCTTTCTAAAAGAGTGCCCTGTCATTCTGAGGCTATGATCTCTGGTCCTAGACTCTCCCACCAGTGGAAACATCCTTTCCACATCCACTCTATCTATGCCTTTCATTATTCTGTAAGGTTCAATGTTGTTCCCTCTCAACCTTCAAAACTCCAATGAGTAGAGGCCCAGTGTTGTCAAACGGTCATCATACGCTAGCCCACTCATTCCTGGAATAATTTGTGTAAATCGCCTCTGGGCCCTCTTCAGAGCCAGCACATCCTTCCTCAGATATGGGGCCCAAATTTGCTCACAGTAGTCCAAATGCAGCCTGACCAGCGACTTATGGAGCCTTGGCATTACACCTTTGCGTTGTGCTGAACAAGATTATACAGATTGTATTTGTACAGAACAAGATTTGACACAGAGAAATTCCCTCTGGCATTGATGAAAGTGGAAAGCTCACCAATGCACAAGATGAACCATTCTGTTCCGCAGGTGCATTATATCCAAATGCATAGATCTTCAACAATACAACCAGCAGAATGCTCCTGATATCAGTTGAACCAGCGTTAAATTTGAAGTATAATTTACATCAAGCATAAGCTGCCATAATCTTTAACACGGATTGAAGAATAGTTTCTGCCACAGAATCAGCCTCAACATCAGATCAAAATATTACTGACTGTTCCACCAAAGCTAGATCTATCCCAGTTTAATATTTTATTCAAAATGCATATATTAAAAATGCCATAATATATATTTTTTTGCACTGGTAAACATCAAAGAAATTAATAAGTGGCAGCTTTTCTTTTAAGTTATTTGCAGTATATGTATTCACAGGTGAAGAAATGGGCACTCATTTCTAATAAACCCATTACGTGTCAATAATAGAAGCGGTCAGAAACATTTCCAAGACCAGGCTTCAGTTGCCGAGAGAAACAGTAAAGGTTAATGTCACAGGTTCAGAGGAAAGACCATTCACACATTAATTCCACATATCCTTTGGCCAAATGATAAGTCAAGGAGGGAAAAAGAGATTTAGGAAGGAAATTTCAGTGTGGTGGTGATAACAATAATTGATACTGAAAGAGCAATTATATGTTGGATGCGTTCAAGAACAAGAGGTAGGAGGTAGATAAAAGTGAGGCTCAAAAAGTGATCCAGATGTAAAAGGAATTTTAAATTCTAGCCATGAAAGGACCTGCCCTCAAATCCAGCTAACATCATGTAGGATGAGTCTAAAAACAGAAGGGTGGCTGTGAAACCATTGGAATAGATGAGGATGAGGAGACAAACATACAACTGATTGTTGTAGTAGTAGGTGAGTTGACTTGCAAGCAATGAAAAGCAGCATTTCCACTATGGAAGGAGCTTTCTTTTGAGACAGAGGGCATATATGACCAAATGCTTTGGGAGGAAGCAGACGTCACAGTTACAGTCTGATTCATCCAGTGGCATTGGCTGTGTTAAGTCCATTAAAAAAAAATTACTATTTGATATCTACATACAAAAGTGAAAGATATATACGCTGCAAGGAGCAGGGCACACGAGATACCCATTTAGCGTAAGCCTGATTCAGCAAATATTTAGAAGCTTACATATGGTTTATATTATTTTAACTTGACTGAAACGAAAAAACCTTTTGCTCATTTGTTTGAAAACATTTTACCTTTCTTCAGAGGTTCCTGCCCTTCGAGCAATGTCCAATGGCTTGCCACAGCACTGGTTGCTCTACATAAAGCACTCCTGCGACATGGGTGAGCAATTTTCCCAGTTCTCAATGTTTAGTTTATTGTTGTGTGTACCAAGGTACAGTGGTAAGCTTTTTGCAGAAAACTAGTCAGCAGAAAGACTATAGAGTCATAGAGTGATAGAAAGTGGAAACAGGCACCTCGGTCCAACTTGCCCACACCAGCCAACATATCACAGTTACACGAGTCCCACCTGCCTGCATTTTGGTCCATATCCCTTCAAACCTGTCCTATCCATGTACCTATATAACTGCTTCTTAAATGTTGGGATAGTCCCAGCCTCAACTACCTCCTGTGGCAACTTGTTCCATATACCCACCACCCTTTGTGTGGAAAAAGTTACCCCTTAAAAAGTTACCTCTTAAAAATATTTCAAACAAAAAACATTAAAATTATACTTCTACAATGCACTAAAACATGATTTTAATACATCATATTTCAAAACAGTTACCGCTCAGATTCCTTTTATTTCCCCCTCACCTTAAGCCTATGTCCTCTCGTCCTTGATTCACCTACTCTGGGCAAGAGACTCTGTGTATCTATTCCTCTCATGATTTTATACATGATTACAATCGAGGGGTCCACAGTGTACAGATACATGAAAAAAGGAGACAAAAATGCTGGAGAAACGGCAGCATCTATGGAGCGAAGGAATAGGTGACGTTTTGGGTCGAGACCTTCTTCAGACTGATGATGAGGAGGGTGCGAGAAGAAGAAAGGAAGAGGCGGTGACAGTGGGCTGTGGGAGAGCTGGGCAGGGGAGGGGAAGAAGGAAGAAAGCAAAGATTACCTGAAATTGGAGAAGTCAATGTTCATATCGCTGGGGTGTAAACTGCCCAAGTAAAATATGAGGTGCTGCTCCACCAATTTGCAGTGGGATTCACTCTGCCCATGGAGGGACCCAGGACAGAAAGGTTGGATTCGGAATGGGAGGGGGAGTTGAAGTGCTGGGCCACAGGGAGATCAGGTTGGTCAGTGCGAACTGAGTGGAGGTGTTGGGCAAAATGATCGCCAAGCCTTTGCTTGGTCTCACCGATGTAGAGCAGCTGACTACTAGAGCAGCGGATGCAATAAATCAGGTTGGAGGAGGTGCAGGTGAACCTCTGCCTCACCTGGAAAGACTGCTTGGGCCCTTGAATGGAGTCAAGGGAGGAGGTAAAGCGACAAGTGTAGCATTTCCTGCGGTTGCAAGGAAAAGTACCAGGAGAGGGGGAGGTTTGGGTGGGAAGGGACGAATTGACCAGGGAGTTACGAAGGGAGCGGTCTCTGCGGAAAGCCGAAAGGGAAGAAGATGGGAAGATGTGGCCTGTGCTGGGATTCTGTTGGAAGTGGCGAAAATGTCAGAGGATTATCTGTTGTATGTGATGGCTTGTGGGGTGGAAGGTGAGGACAAGGGGGACTGTCCTTGTTATGAGTGGGGGGGATGGGGAGGGAGAGCGGAGCTACGGGATAAAGAGGAGAACCTGGTGAGAACCCCTGTTCCCTAAAGAATGAGGACATCTCCGATGCCCGGCTTTGGAACACTTCATCCTGGGTGCAGATGCGGCGTAGACGGAGGAATTTGGAGTAGGGGATAGAGTCCTTCAGGAAGCAGGGTGGGAAGAAGTGTAGTCCAGATAGCCATGGGAGTCAGTGGGTTTGTAGTGGATGTCGGTCAGTAGTCTGTTACCTGCGATGGAGATAGTGAGGTTTAGAAATGGTAGGGAGATGTCAGAAATGGTCCAGGTGAATTTGAGTGCCGGAGGGAAGTTAGTGGTGAAATGGATGAAGTCAGTGAGTTCTGCATGGGTGCAGGAGGTAGCACCAATGCAATCGTCAATGTAGAGGAGGTAGAGTTCGGGGATAGGGCCATGGTATGCCTCGAACAAGGATTCTACAAAGAGGCCGGCATAGCTAGGGCCCATGCGCGTGCCCTACATCAGTGAGACCAAGCGTAGGCTTCTCGATCGCTTCACCCAACACCTCCGTTCGGTTCGCACTAACCCACCTGATCTCCCAGTGGCCCAGCAATTCAACTCCCCCTTCCGTTCCAAATCTGACCTTTCTGTCCTGGGCCTCCTCCATGGCCAGAGTGAGTCCCACCGCAAATTGGAGGAGCAGCACCTTATATTTTGCTTGGGCAGTTTACACCCCAGCGGTATGAACATTGACTTCTCCAATTTCAGGTAGTCCTTGCTTTCTCCCTCCTCCCCCTCCCAGCTCTCCCACAGCCTACTCTCCGTTTCTTCCTTTCTTCTTCCCACCCCTCCCACCTCCACATCAGTCTGAAGAAGGGTCCCGACCCGAAACGTCACCTATTCCGCTCCATGGATGCTGCCTCACCTGCTGAGTTTCTCCTGCATTTTTGTCTACCTTCGATTTTTCCAGCATGGTAGATAGTAACTCAGGACTGCTCTCTTGCTTTCTTTTCTTATATTTGACAATGCAAGTTTCCATTACCGAAAACTGCCTAAAAAACGGAACCCATTTTTATTTCCTTTTGATTCCAAACTCAGGCACTGGTGACCAGAGCAAGATCAATTTGCACAACACAAGCAAGTGTACACATCTGTACGATTCACTGCCGAAATTCAGTCAGACTGAACCCTCATGACCAGTTAAGATTTCCTTCCTATTTCCCAAGCAACAGACAGAGAAAACATGAAGCTTTGGCTGTCTGAGTGGGTATCAACGTCTCTCATTTGCAGCTGATTCAATTTTCACTCTTTCTTTACTTTCCAGGAGCGGTTTTATCAAATCATGGCAACAGCTACACAGGCGATCAGTGGCCAACAGAGATAGCTTGAGCCATGTGCTTGTTTCTCATTGGCATTAAGCAGATGAACTGTGTTTATCTTCCAATACTTACCACCAAATATATTCTGAATAAATTTTAGCAACACTGACATGAAAACATTTCATTCAGTCCCTGCTGAATAATTCAGGAAGAGAATTGTGCATTCTGGTTGGATTTATCTGTGTCACAAACCTCCATCAGTGGTTGACGAATAAACATGCAAATACATATTGCCATTTATCGCTGACAAAGTGACAAAATAGTTAGTAATATCTAACATTATACAGCTGCTGTCACATCAAAATGTTATTCATACAACTGGTTAACAGCAGTAACTTGCCTGAGGTTTGATTAGATTTCCAGAAGGTTCTGTGAGAAATGCAATTCCTCCAAAATTATTCATCATGTGCAATTATCATGAATGTCTCATTACATTTGGACTATTTACCAAAGTCCTACAATAATCTTGAGTTTGTCCTGTCCAACTTCTCAGTATCTGTGATGCCTTCAGAGATCTATCAGCTGCAGTCAATTCTGAAGACTGGAAGAAAGGCACTCGGAACACTTCGTACACCCTGATTATTCTCTCCGAAAACAAATGATCACTCTCCTCTAATTCTAACATGAATTACTTTGAAAATGAACTTGATTCAATTACACCATCTTATTCAATATGTATTCAACATCAAGCTATATATTTACAAGTTTTCTTAATCTTAAATTATGTTTTTTTTCCTTGCCATCAGGTTTTCTATAGAATTTTGTCCAATGGCACCTTTTTCATGAACCCCAGGATTTGAGGATTTAAGGTTATCTTTTGCCCATATGATCAACTTTCCCACTTGGAAACCTGGCAGTATATCAGGGGATCTCAAGACGAACATTGTCAAGAGAGGAGAAAGGTTTTATTGTTGTAATTACAGAAGTGTTTGCCAGTTTTCCAGCAGGCATCGTCAATGTCCTCCTCAACCACCTCCTAGTGGTAGATGAACAGCTGCTCCCAGAATCACAATGTTGGTATCGTACATCTGCAGGCATAATGGATACTCATTCTTCGTTGACTTCAGGATCAACATGACCAGCTGCATGGTCATATGCCCCTGTCAAATCTCTAAAAGGCTTTAGACTACATCAGCCAAGGGATTACAAAGAAAAACACAAAGTGCCAGGCAGCATCTCTGGAGAACATGGATAGGTAGCGTTCCGGGTCAGGACCCTTCTTCAGATTCATGAATCCTTTCCTTTTCATAATCAACAAAGATTAAATGCACTGGTGGGGCAGATGGAACAGCATGGGCATCTTCTCCCAGGCCAATATCCCACCATGGACATTCTCCTCCAGGCCAACATCCCAGCATTGAGGCTCTGTCCACCACCCACTTTCCCTGCATCTCAATGAGCATTGGTTAGAACTTAAAAGCAGGAATAGGCCATACGGCCGCTCTTGACTGCTGCACCGCTTATGGCCGAATCACTGTGAATCGTATTTAGTTATCTTTTCCTTAAGAGCTCTGCCTTGACTTCCACTCAGTTACCTTTATTAATGACCAGCTACTCTCACCAGGCAACGTATTCCAGTCTGTGACAATGACATCCATTAACTACCATCAGATAACAGATTCAGCACAATAGATGCATTACTGAATATCTATCTCATTCTTATCTTTCAATGGAACATAAATCAACTCCAATTCTTAAAGACAAATTGGAACAGAATTGCAGAAGAGGAGATTAACGTGCATTATTTTATGAATCATGCATTTAGAACATGCAACAAAACCAATTTCCAGACTACGATTTTTTTTCCTCTCATGTGTAACCATTGGTTATCATACAACATAGAACAGAAGCAGTAAAGCGCAGGAACACAATCTCTCTGCCTGCACAATATCTATATTTCTCCATTCCCCGCATATCTATGTACACCATATCTATATCTATTTTGAACATCACCACGGTATCCACCTCCACCACCAATCTTGGCCACATATCCCAAACACCCGCCACCGTGTGTGTACAAAATGTGCCACACATCACTTTTAAACTTTGCCCCAATCACCTATGCCTTCCAATCTGACATTTCCACCCTGGGGAGAAAGGTTCTGACTCTCTACCCTATCTATGCCTCTCATAATGTTATATATTTCCATAAGGTCTCCTCCCCTCAACCTCTGGCATTCCAGAGAAAACAATCCATGTTTATCCAATTTCTCCTTGTAGCTAATACCCCCTATTCCAGGCAGCATTTTGGACTTCTTCAGTCTGAAGAAGGGTCCCGAACTGGAACATCACTTATCCATGTTCTCCAGAGATGTTCTCCAGAAATTGGTAACGATTCTAACCAACTTCTACAAATGTGGCATAGAAAGTGGACTATAGGGATGCATCACAACTTGGTTTGGCAAATGCTCTGCTCATGAACACGAGAAATTTGCAGAGTTGGGAACCCAGCTCAGCATATCACGCAAACAAAGCCTACTCTCAAAACCTCCAACAACATTTCACGCTGCCTCAGGCAAGCAACAAACGTTATCAAGTACCACTCGCACCTCAGTCATTCTCTCCTAACTTTCTCCATTCAGGCAGAAGGGTCAAGAAGGGAAGCAGATACCACCAAATTCATCAACAGCTGCTTCCCCGCTGTTATCACACTCTTGAACAGAGTTTCTGCATGAATTCCCAATCTTCAAAACTACCTTGCTGCAGCCCTTGCACTTTTTTAACTGTTAACTTTTTTAATTTTTCTGTAGCTGCAACACAATATTCCACACTGATTATTTTCTCTTTTGAACTTGATACACTCACGTATGTTATAACTTTCCTGGATATTAGGCAAACCAAAGTTGTTTTTGCCCACTGTATCCCGGTACATGTCTTCTTCTTGCGTATGGCATGCACAGCCTAAAGTTGCAGAACAACTTGTTCTATTTGATCTTATTTGATTGTGCGCGCCAGGTTGATTGCATTTGTTGAAACAGGGCAGACCACGTGAAGGTTGCAATCTCCTACCCCCACCCCCGTACATGTGACCATAATAAACCAATATCAATTCAGATTGTTGCAATGATACTAATATATCAAGGCATGCAGGGAATCGATGGGTTAAGCATAGGTGGAGAAAGAGAAGCAACATCAGCCACTAGTTATTCACAATTAAATAACATCTAGAATAAACTAATTGCTGAGATATGTATATCTAGGACATCAATCTGAAAGCTAGTTACTATTTGGAATGAACAAAAGTGATGTGGAAGTGAAGTCGGACAGAAAACAAACTCTCCAACTTTACAAATGACACCAAAGCAGCTGAAGCCAGAACTCTTTAAAAGAGAGAGAATGGAACAGTAAGAAGCATTTTGACAAGACAGTAACTGCTACTTCCCGTCAACAATTAAAATGTCTTGACAGTGGGCAAGGATACTGTGACTGTATACAGTAAGATGATGCACCAGCAAGTCCCTTGACAGCTTCTTTCATTCGATCTGCAGCTCAGGACCCGAGAATCTAATTACAGGATTGTCAAGAAACGTTGAAGTAGGGCAGTTAGTAGATTCCTCACCTCCGCTGCAACTTATGCTATGCTCTAACAGTGAACAAAGATGTTCATTTTTAAAGTATTCATTTGTAAGCCTACCTGAAATACTTACCATTAACAAGGTACTTTATAAATACAAGCTCCTATTTATATATAATTAAACAAAATTAAGCATGTAAATCAGGCAATGTCAACATAGAGAGAAAAATAGCAGCATTTCACAAATGCTTAGAGGTCTAGAAATTATAAAGTGCAGCAAGATTTTTGTACACACTGTTCAAGAGAATTTATTTCAAAAACTCTACAAAAAACAAGGACTTAAGAAAAACTTCTTCACAGAATGTGAATGTCACGAACAATAGGGATACTTGCTGTCTGTCCATAATTGCCACCGAGTTGAGGCAGTGAAGTTCAACAACACCGATATTTGGGGTTACAAAAAAGCAATATTGGGCACAGGAAAGTAGATTTCCGAGATTGATAGAGCGGCACAGTATATAAACAGGCCTTCGGCCCACCGTGTCCATGCTAATCAAGTTGGCATAATGGGCATTGCCATTTGGCCCATTGCTCTCCAAACCATTTCTATCCATATAATTGTCCAGATGTCCCTTAAATGGTGTAATCATATCCACTTCTTCAGCTTCCTCTGGCAGATCATTCCAGATATAGAAAATCCTTTGAACCCTTTGCCCCAAAACCCCTTAAATCCCATCAAGAGTCATTGATTGAGACAGCATGGTAAGAGGCCCTTCGGCCCAATTTGCCTGCATCAACCAACGTATTCCAGCAACAGTAGTTCCACCTGCCTGCATTTGGCCCATATCCCTCCAAACCTGTCGTATCCATGTACCTGTCTAACTATTTCTTAAGCATGGTGAAAGTCCCTACCCCAACTACCTACTCTGGCAGCTTGTTCCATACACCCACTCCCCTTTGTGCGAGAAAGTTACCCCTCAGATTCCTATTAAATCTTTTCCCATTCACTTTAAACCTAAGTCCTCTAGTCCTTGATTCCCCTACTCTGGTCAAGAGACTCTGTGCATCTACCTGGTCTATTCCTCTCATGATTTTATACACCTCTATAAGATCACCCCTCATCCTCCTGCGCTTCAAGGAATAGCGTCCCAGCCTACTCAACCTCTCCCTATAGCTCAGACCCTTGAGTCATTGTGAGCATCCTTGTAAATCTTCTCTGTACCCTATCTAGCTCTCTCATCTTAAGTCCGTGCCAGCTAATTTTAGAATCATCTAACCTTGGAAAAGGCTACGAGTGTTCACTTTATTAATTCCCTGCATGATCATATGCACCTCCACAATGTCGCATCTCATCTTCATACTCTTCAAAGAAAAAATGATCAGCCTATTCAATCTCTCACCAAATGCCATGCCCACAAACCCAGGTAACTTGGTGAAACTTTTGTGCACCCTTTCCGTAGTCACCCTCCAGTCTGCCAGTACTTCATCTATGGTTAAAGGTGATGCAAAAATCTCTGTGAGGCCATCTGTAATTTCCTCCCTCACTTACCACATACTCCGAAGGTATACTTGGTCAGGCCCTGTGGATTTATCCACCTTAATGTGCTCTCAAACCACCATTACTTCTTCTCTGGTCATCCATATACGATCTAAGACATCACAATTCCAATACCTCAGTGACAATGACATCAATCACTGAAAGTAAGCATGCAGGTACAGCTAGCAGTGAAGAAAGCAAATGGCATGTTGGCCTTCATAGTGAAAGGATTTGAGTCCAGGAGCAAGGAGGTCCTACTGCAGTTGTACAGGGCCCTGGTGAGAACACACCTGGAGTATTGTGTGCAGTTTTGGTCTCCTAATTTGAGGAAGGACATTCTTGCTATTGAGGGAGTGCGGCCTAGGTTGACCGGGTTAATTCCCGGGATGGCGGGACTAACATATGATGAAAGAATGGATTGACTGGGCTTATACTTACTAGAATTTAGAAGGATGATGTCCTAATGGACAAATATGAAATCTTTGAACAGATATGGTCTCCATATATACAATATTTGAGGGGGTAGCTGTTCTTGGCATCACAACTCAATGGGTACCCGACAGGATTTGATGAAAATAATTCATTTTCAAACTGGGATTTGTATACATGTCTCTATTGATATTATCATTTGTAATAGTTATTTTTACAATATATTTTGTTGTTTCCCTTTTATATATATATATAATACTTTTTACTCTTTTAAAAATATATATATATTAAATAGATATATATTAATTTTTTTTTTTCCTTTCTTTTTTTTATATAATCAAAATCATTATTTAATCACAACCTTTATTGATTTAAAACCTATTCTTTTTTCTTTTTCTCTATATTTCTAAAAAACAGAAGATAATAATAATCAATGTGATATTTGTATAAATACCGAATTAAGTTGGTATTTGTAAATTTGTTTTAGCATTGTGAAATGCTTACTTCTAATAAAAATATTATTAAAAAAAAAGAATTTAGAAGGATGAGAGGGGGTCTTATTGAAACATGTAGAATTCTTAAGGGATTGGACAGGCTAGATGCAGAAAAATGTTCCTGGTGTCGGGGTAATCCAGAACCAGGGATCACAGTTTTTGAATAAGGGTAGGCCATTTAGGACTGAGATGAGGCAAAACGTTTTCACCCAGAGAGTTGTGAATCTGTGGAATTCTCCGTCACGGAAGGCAGTAAAGGCCAATTCACTGGATGTTTTCAAGACAGAGTTCGATATAGCTCTATGGGCTAACGGAATCAAGGGATATGGGGAGAAAGTAGGAACAGCCATGATCATATTATGGCGGTGCAGGTTCAAAGGGCCGAATAGCCAACTCCTGCACCTATTTCTATGTTTCTATTTTACTCTGCCTCTGTTCCTTAACAATCATTGTCTTCTCCACAGTAAACACCTTTTGAATTTTTCTGGGAATTTCTTCCACCTTCTACATTTTCTAACCTTGCGGAAGGAAATTGCTTGATCCCGACTGCTTAAATCTCATATATAGCCTTCTTTAATGCCTCAATATCCCTTGTTAACCAGCATTCTCTATCCACAAACTTGCCCATCACCCTATTAATAACATGTTGTCCTTGTAGTTTTGCTGCCTCCAACTTAACAGCTGTCCACCTACCTGCAAAAGATGCCCCCAATTGCCCCCAAAAGTTCCCACTCAATGCCTCCAGAATTAGCTTTGCCCCCAATTTAGGATCTTAACTTGTGAGCACCATTCCTACTCTTCTCCATCATTACTTTAAAACTAATAGAATTATAGTCACTGGTCCAAAAGTGCTCCCCCACTGACACTTGCGTCACTTGCCC
Source organism: Raja brachyura (assembly GCA_963514005.1). Next base: position 58,268,854 of record OY740789.1, read on the forward strand.
TACCTCGTTCAGTTACATCTTCTTTACCCTGACCTGAGAACATTAGTTTACCCAATGGCTTTTTCTGACAATCCAGTAATTTCATTGTATAGCATTACTAAGACCAACCATTTTTAGTAATTGGACATTTTATTACTTGACTCTGAACTCAAGTAACGACGTGGGTTTGTCCTCATGCCTCCACATCATTGGTCCAGAACTTTTCTCTCTTTCTGAGATCTGATGAAGAATTCTGGACTGAAACAGTAAACTTTTCTCTTTTCACAGACGCTACCCGAACAGTTGAATGCCTTTGGCATTTTCTATTTTTATTTAACATTTAGTTTAGTCTAGTTTAGAGATACAGCGTGGAAACAGGCCCTTCGGCCCACTGGGTCTGCACCAATCTGCGATTCTCGCATATTAACACTATCCTACACACACAGGGACAATTTACATTTATACTAAGCCAATCAACCTACAGACCTGTACGTCTTTGAAGTGTGGAGGAAACTGAAGTTCTCAGAGAAAACCCACGCGGTCATTCTCTGACAATAGACAATAGGTGCAGGAGTAGGTCATTCGGCCCTTCGAGCCAGCACTGCCATTCAATGTGATCATGGCTGATTATCCTCATTCAGTACCCCATTCCTGCCTTCTCTCCACATCCCCTGACTCCGCTATCTTTAAGAGCCCTATCTAGCTCCTAGTCATGGGGAGAACGTACCAACTCCATACAGGCAACACTGTAGTCAGGATCTAACCCGGGTCTCAGGCACTGCAAGCGCTATGCCGCAGTTAGTTAACTAACTTGCATGTTTTCCCATTGGGCCACAGATATTAAATTTTCAACTTTTTTCTTACATCATCAATGAGGCATCGTGAATTATGCTCTCTCCAAATTTGGATTGCTATCATGCAAACACACATAATTGCATGCCCAATTTCCCCACATTATCAAATGTTTGGTTGAACTTTGTTCTATCTCCGGGAAGTCCTTCTTGTTATATTGGCCAGATGTTCACAGTACTCTCGTTCTTTATCTCACAAGCAGCAATACAGAAATGCAATTAAATACCAAAGTATTCTCAACAAATTCCTGTGCTAAACAGGTGGCTTATGCAAGTCATAAATTTGTTTGGGGTTTGGTTTAAACAACTATTAGAGCAGCTGCCTCATAGTGTCATAGACTCCGGGTTCAATCCTGACTTAGGGTGTTCTCTGTGTAGAGTTTGCACATTTTCCAGTGACTGCACAGGTTGCCGCTGGGCACTGTGATTTCTTCCCACATGACAAAGATCTATGGGTGTGCCGGTTAATTTGTTAACCTGGCCAAATTGGAGTGGCTAGGATTTTAAAATGGGGTAAAAGCTTCAGGGCTGCTGGGAGATTTGGTCAATTTGGAATTCTTCTCTGCAGAACTGGGACAAGCTGTGAAGTGGTGCCAGTTTGTCTAGATCCTAGATACAAGTTGCAAGAGACGAATAAGAACATCTGCAGACCCTGTCAATTAGGTGCAAAATGCATAGAATGGATTGGATGACTGCAAACCAGACTTACACCTTATAAATAATTGTAAATAATTGTAAATAATGTTGCAGAGTTCTACTTGCCGAGTGTTGATTGGATGAGGTATTGAGCCTTGTTTGGATTTCTTGTCGATTAGGGTAAATGTTTCTAACTTGGCTTCCTTGAGAAGCCCTGTTGAAAACAATGTATTAAACTGCTGTCTTATTGGGTCAGGGAAATGTCTGTTACAGTGGCTTGCAAAAGTTTTCATACCCCTTGAACTTTTCCACATTTTGTCATGTTACAACCACAAAGGCAAATGTATTTTATTGGGATTTTATGTGATAGACCAACACAAAGTGGCGCATAATTGTTAAGTGGAAGGAAAATGATACATGGTTTTCAAATGTTTTTACAAATAAAAAAACTGAAAAGTAAGGCGTGCAAAAGTATTCAGCCCCCTTTACTCTGATAACCCTAAATAAAATCCAGTGCAACCAATTGCCTTCAGAAGTCACCTAATTAGTAAATAGAGTCAACTTGTGTGTAATCTAATCTCAGTATAAATACAGCTGTTCTGTGAAGGCCTCAGAGGTTTGTTAGAGAACATTAGTGAACAAACAGCATCATTTAACCCAAAAACACACCAGACAGGTCAGGGATAAAGTTGTGGAGAAGGTTAAAGCAGGGTTAGGTTATAAAAATATATCCCAAGTTTTGAACATCTCATGGAGCACAGTTCAATCCATCATCCGAAAATGGAAAGAGTGTGGCACAACTGCAAACCTACCAAGACATGGCCGTCCACCAAAACTGACAGGCCAGGCAAGGAGAGCATTGATCAGAGAAGCAGCCAAGAGGCCCATGGTAACTCTGAGGAGCTGCAGAGATCCACAGCTCAGGTGGGAGAATCTGTCCACACGACAACTATTAGTCATGCAATCCACAAATGGGGCCTTTTTGGAAGAGTGGCAAGAATAAAGCCATTATTGAAACAAAGCCATAAGAAGTCCCGTTTGCAGTTTGCCGCAAGTCATGTGGGAGACACAGCAAACATGTGGAGGAAGGTGCTCTGGTCTGATGAGACCAAAATTGAAGTTTTTGGCCTAAATGCAAAACGCTATGTGTGGCGGAAAACTAACACTGCACATCACCCTGAACACACCATCCCCACTGTGAAACATGGTGGTGGCAGCATCATGCTGTGGGGATGCTTTTCTTCAGCAGGGACAGGGAAGCCGGTCAGAGTTGATGGGAAGATGGATGGAGCCAAATACAGGGCAATCTTGGAAGAAAACCTGTTAGAGTCTGCAAAAGACTTGAGACTGGGGCGGAGGTTCACCTTCCAGCAGGACAACGACCCTAAACATACAGCCAGAGCTACAATGGAATGGTTTAGATCAAAGCATATTCATATGTTAGAATGGCCCAGTCAAAGTCCAGACCTAAATCTAATTGAGAATCTCTGGCAAGACTTGAGAATTGCTGTTCACAGACGCTCTCCATCCAATCTGACTGAGCTTGAGCTATTTTGCAAAGAAGAATGGGCAAAAATTTCAGTCTCTAGATGTGAAAAGCTGGTAGAGACATACCCCAAAAGACTTGCAGCTGTAATTGCAGCGAAAGGTGGTTCTAGAAAGTATTGACTCAGGGGGGCTGAATACTTTTGCACGCCACACTTTTCAGTTTTTTATTTGTAATAAAATTTGGAAACCATGTATCATTTTCCTTCCACTTCACAATTATGCACCACTTTGTGTTGGTCTATCACATAAAATCCCAATAAAATACATTTGCGTTTGTGGTTGTAACGTGACAAAATGTGGAAAAGTTCAAGGGGTATGAAAACCTTTGCAAGCCACTGTATGTATGTATGTGTGGATTTAATCGATATCTGTAATTCGATTGTTCAGAGACCACCCCCATGTGGTTCGGCCCCTCGAGGTCCTGGGACCTATAAAAGTCTGCGGCCACGAGATCCAGCGTCAATCTTCTGGGAGAGCGCTTGGGACTGTGTGACCTTCTGGAGTGTCTCTGTTTGAGCAAGGCCTCGAGGGCTTGATCAGGCAGATATGAGGATCGAACCCGATAGGCATAGGTACAGTAGTTGAACTGTAATTGTGTTTTCTCAAAATAAAGATTAGTTGATCAAGTTTAGAAGCTTAGAACGAGCAATTTATAAATTGAGCTCTATAAATTGCCCCTAATGTGTGGGGAGTGGATGCAAAAGTTGGATAACGTAGAACCAGGCGTACATTTGGTGGGCCGAATGGCCTGTTTCCATGCTGTATCTCTTAACTAACTTAAGACACACAAACCAGGCACATAAAGATGGTAGTAAAGATGGTATTCATTATTCCACATATGAAGAGGGAAACACATTTCAGTAAGATCACTGACTGACATTGCAACCAGATTAACTTTTCAATTTCCTTGTGAAGGAGTGAATTAGATTTTCCTCTGAATAAAGTGCCCAACAAGGTTAATTCTCTCTTTATTCCATTTTCAGGCCTTGCCTTTGCTCTCTCTGTTTTCTATCAGGCTGTCTGATGGAGAATACTAAGCATTGGTTCCAATAATCTCAAATATTTGATCCTTGTGGCAGTGTTTGAAATGAGGTGACTCAAGTGGCATCGGAATTGTTTGTCTCTTGGTGATAAATGGCATTCTAACAGTGAGCAAATTCTACTTCTCTAATCTTTCTTGTTTCCACTTTATAAAAAAACTCTTTTCATTTTGTCAGTACAGTACCTAACAGTTACTTTATTCTGGCATTCGGAAATTGTGATGCATCGGGAATATTGTACATTGCGGTTATTTTAGGATGTTTGAAGTTTGTGATCACAACAATTGGTTCCATATTGTCATCAGGGGAACCTTTCAGCCTTAACACAGACAGCAAACACATTAGTATGGTCAGACCCAGACAAACCTAAGACTTTAGAGATACAGACCACTAAGTCCGCCCAACTAGCTATCACCCCATACACTAATGCAATCCTACACACTGTGGACAGTTTACAATTTTACAGAAGCCAATTAACCTAAAAACCTGTATGTCTTTAGAATGTGGGAGGAAACCCATGTAGTCACAGGGAGAACGTACAAACTCCGTACAGAAAGCACCCGTGGTCAGGATCAAAACAGGGTCTCTGGCGCTGTAAGACAGTAACTCTACCGCTGTGCCACCCTTACACCCAAAAATACATACAATCCATGTATACAGTGACCCATAATCAACAGCATTGCTATCATCAAGTTCCCAATGGTTAGCTTCCCTTAGGGGTCAACAGAAACATTGGTTGGCCAACCACATATATACGATAGCCACATAAAACGGGAAGGTATCCTGCAATGAGTTGCTAACCTCCCAACACCCATAGAATTTCCACCATGTACAAATCACATGTCATAACAGTGATAGAATTCTTACCACTTGACTTGATGAGTGCACCTCTGTGAAGTGTCAAGAAACACAATGAGCCACCCTGAGCAAAACTGATTGGTACCCCATCCACAATCTATACATTGATACGCTGCACAAATGGTGCACAGTGGCTGCACTGTATACCATCACTGACAAGAGTCTGTGCATCGGAAACTTAATACCTGGTGGTTCCTTTCTGCGTCACATGCCATCCTGCCTTGGAAATTCACCAACACTGGGTTTAAATGCTGCAACTAGCAACCCCAAATTAACCTTCAGAGCACCTGGGGAGAGGGTCTTGAAGGCTCAATCAATGAGTAAACAGAAGATGAAGGGGAATTGATTTCTTGATATTCTTGGAATCAAATATATGGGGTTAATGCAAGCGATGATGTGGGATATAAAATTAACTGTGACCTTAATACATGGTAGGGCAAAGCGAATGGGTCAAATGGCCTATTCCTATTTTTCAGTCTTATGTATCTAACCCCTTGCCATAGCACAAGATACAATCTTTGCAGGCAGTCCCCTGGTTCAAAGATGAATTGCTTTTCATCTGGTTTTGTAGGTTACAAGGTGGCTGAAGTGGAAAGCACAGATTCCACCAGCTAGTCCACTGGCCTTCTGCATATTCCCAACGCCTCACCTCATTCTCAGTACCGTCCAGAATACTACTACGCCTCTTTTGAATGATTAATAGTTACGGGGGCCCAGGAGTCAGTGAGGATCCTATATTTCTTCAAGCACACTGTTGATTATTTTTCTTTATCTCTCTAGTAATCTTAGCCCTTGGCAGAGCCCAATATATAATTTGCCAGTGAAGACACCTTGCTAGTTTTTAAATAAACATTTTATATTGCGTTTTAATGTGAGTATAATTTACGGCAGAGTAAATCAGAGTCTTTCATTTTGAAAGTACTTCACGCTGTTTAGTTGGTCATAAACACCATTAATCTACAGTGGTGACAATAATTGCTTATGTTGAATTATAGATTAATTCTGCATAATTCTATCAGCACTAAGGCAATGCTCAACTATCTTCCCTCCAACTTCTTTCCTGTCTCTGCACTGAAGCAGCAATCCAGCATAAACTCTCAGGTGTCCTGCCATTAGTTGGTGGGGCAACAAGCTGATTGTCAATGCAGTTCCACCCAATATGTTTGGCATCACATCATGCTGCCTCAGCAAGGCCACCAGCATAATCCCAGACACTCCCTCTTCTCCCCTCTCTCATCAGACAAAAATTATAGAAGTACGAAAACACATACATCCAGATTGAGGGACAGTTTCTTCCCAGCTGTTGTCAGGCAACTGAACTATCCGACCAACAACTAGAGAGCAGTCGTGAACTATTAGCTACCTCATTAGAGACCCTCAGACTCTCTTTAATTGGACTTTATCTTGAACTACACGTTATTCAAGTTATTCCCTTTATCAAGTAGCTGTACACTGTGCATGGCTCCATTGTAATCATGTATTGTCTTTCCACTAAATGGTTAGCACCCAACAAAAGCTTTTCACTGTTCTTCGGCACACATCACAATAAACTAAACTCGATAAACTGAACTCATGACGGCCGCGACAAGGTCAAGAATGGTTCAACGTTGCTTCAAGAAAGATTCAAAGCTTAACATTAGGAGATGTAGAATGTAACATTTCACAAAGGTTGGAAATTGGAAATAAAAGAAAATCTTCGTGGGAACACTCAGGGGGCTGCACCAGGCTCTGCCGCCAATTCAGAGCGGAGAGCTGGTTTCATTCAGCTGCTGGCGTGAGGAGGTTTGGCAGCATTGCTTGTGACTTGCTGCTGGCAGTTAGTTGAGGATGGGTCATGGTGAACGCTGAGGAGAGCTGCTGAGATCAGTTACTGGGTCAGTGGGTGAGTAACACTCACAAATCAAGCTGAGAAGAGGTCATGGCTGGGCAGGTAGTGTTCGGGGCCACGGGGAAAACTGTGGCTGAGAGTAATTTTTAAATTCGAAGAGAGCTGCTCGTGCTTGACAGCCTTTCACCAACAACAAAGCATATCTTGAACTGTTAAAGGTTGCATCCGCATCCCTGGGCCTTGTGTGCATAGACAAAGCGTGTCTAGGTATGCATTGTGCCTCATCAGACACCACAGTGAATGCCCAGATGCTATTGTACACGTTTGCCCCTCTAATACATGGGAGATGACCACAAAAATCATGGAATTCACAATCCACATGATACAGGAATCCAATAACAAAGAGAGGGGTGTGTAGGATGGAAGTTATCAGAACTTATCTCTTTGTTTTACCCATCCCTCCACAACCTTCTTCCTTCTGAAAATAAACTTGTTTTTTTTTTCATTTTCCTATTGCTGACAAAAGTTCCAGAACGGAAATATTAACATTTTCTTACTCCACAGATGTTGCCTGACCTTTGTGTGTATACTATTTTATGTTCCTATTTTTAATTTACAGTACCTGCAGTTTTTCGATTTTCTTTCAAGTAAATGTAAAACTTTGTTATTTTTTTAAAGTAAAAAAACATATTGCATTTTTGAAGATAGGCACAAAATGCTGGAGTAACTCAGCGGATCAAGCAGCATCTCTGGAGAAAAGGAATTGGTGACGTTTCATGTTGAGGCCCCTCTTCAGATTGAGAGTCAGAGGAGAGGGAAAATAGAGTTATTAAAAGGTACAAAGAACAAATGAATGAAAGGTAAGAAAAGCACAAATCAAAGCCAGCATTTTGGAATTTTGCTGTTCAATTTTAAGAGATGCCTTCCTTGGCAATTTCTGGGATTATTAAACAAACGGTATCAATTGAATTATTGATTCTTTCACATTAAGAAACATCAGTGAAATCAATAATGTCCAACTTTCTCAAACGCACATGCAGCCAAAGTCTTTGGAATCAACTGAAAGGGCGATTGAACTTTGCTCAAGCCTGAGGTGATTTGACAAAGTCATTGATGGGGAGGTAAAACATAGGTGGAAAGCAATGTCTGTGAAGCAAGATTTCCCCTAGGAATAGTGGCTGCACTGATCAACCTGGATGTGTAAATGGAACAAATCACACCATATTATGCTGATAATACACCCAGATGACAAACGACACATGCAATCAGAATGGATTGAGCCTCATTTCTGAACCGAAAATGGATTCCAGTTTTTGATTTGCAAAGCTTGTAGTTTTAGTTTTGAGGTACAGTGCGGAAACAGGCCCTTCGCCCCCCCGGAGTCCACACCAACCAGCGATCCCCGTACACTAGCACTATCCTGCACACTGGGGACAATTTACAATCTTTATCAAAGCCAATTAACCTACAAACCTGTATGCCTTTGTAATGTGTGAGGAAACCGGAGCACCCAGAGAATACAGACAACACTACAGACAACTGGAACACCTGGAGAACCTACAGACAGCATTAGTTGTCAGGATTGAACCTGGGTCTCTGGTGCTGTGAGGCAGAAACTCCACTGCTGCACCACTTTGCTGCCCTCAACCACAGGTTGAAGTAATTTATAATTTATTATTCTAATATGAAGTGCACAATTGAATTTGCGTACTTAAAGTAAAAGACAAACTGTGGCGATCAAAAAGATAGATGGAGAGAAGACTTAACAGTATTGCGAAACATCAAGTCTGAAAGTTATGGTGGTCCAATAACCACATTTCCAATCTGTGATGGAAGAATTCAGCAACTTCCTTTGGAAAGACCACAAAACCATAGAAGTTCATGGGAATCTGATCAAAGCTCGTTGTTAATGGGGTAATCCATCCCATACCTCATTTAATTTGAGAACATTTCACACAAATACCAGCATGCCAGAAATATTATATTTCCCAGCAGAAACCTCGCCCCAACACAAAAAATATAATTTCTATCTCTAAACTGCTTTGCAGAAGATTCAGAAAACCTAACAGTGTTCAGGAGATTTTGTTTAATCTTTTAAGCTAAAAATACGAACAGTAACTAGCAGAACTCTGTTAATTAATATAATAGGCTCAGCGATTAACAAAATAGACTTAAGTCAAGCCTTGTGTCTCACTTTACATAAATTACTTGTGTAAAGATTCATCGTGCTTCTCTGATATCTAAAGTCCTGCTTCCACAGAATTTTATGAAAGCAGAGCAGAACAAGTTTGTGTTTCCACTCATTCTGCAACCTCAGCACATTCTGTGGTTATTATGCTTGATAAAATATTAATATAACACTCCGATCTCGGTGTCAAATAGGAGTACGTGATCTGTTTTTAGCAAGATGATGCAAATAACCTTGAAAAGGATTCATTGCCCACATGATTAAATCCACAAACTTTGATGAAGGTTCAAGTCAATTTTATCATCAAAAACACTCAAATATTCAGTGACAAACCAATTCCCAAGGAAATAAAACTAAATTCCATCTGATAATATTTCTGTCAGAATACCTTGCACAGGTCTGCAACTAGATTTGTTGGCTATGTTTTAACACTTGCACAGTTCAGTATATTAATATTATTGACAAATATTAAGTGACTGCAGTCCAATGTCGAGACCTAAAGACATAAATACTGCAAATAATCATCTCAGAAGAACTGTCATTCTCACATTAGTTCAAATTTCGTTAAATATCTGCAATACCTGTATAAATCAATACCTGCATATATTTATTGAAATTAACTTCTCAAGAAGAACAAGCATTCTGAAATATTGTTTGATAGACGTGGTGCATTGTGAAACAAAACAGAAATGATGGGCTGAAATTTGACCAGTCAATATGGCAAGGCAATGTTTCTCACAGACATTGCAAAGTCTAGTCTACTAATGCAAAAACTGTCATCAAGCTTCTAGCTAAACGAAAGGGAAGTCCCCAAATCTGTCTCCGAGATCGTCCCGGTACGGCGTGATTCACCATCCTCTATCCATAGAAATTCCTCCTCATCTCCTTTCTAAAGGAACGTCCTTTTATTCTGAGGCTATGCCCTCTGGTCCTAGGCACTCCCACTAGAAACATTTACTCCGCATTCAGTGGTGAAGCTGTGGAATTCTTTGCCACAGACGGTTGTGGAGGCCAAGTCATAGAGTATTTTTGAAGCGGAGTATGATAGGTTCTTGATTAGTATGGGATCAAATGTTACGGGGTGAAGGCAGGAGAATGGAGTTGAGGGGGATAGATAAATCAGCCACGATTGAGTGGTGGAGTAGACTCGATGGTCCAAATGGCCTAATTCTGCTCCTATGGCTCCGGCCTCATAAGAACAATGAGCTGACCATTTGCTAAATAGAGACCAGTGCATGGTCTCTGCATGTGCCTCTGCATTTCAATCACACCAGAAACATATGACGAAGACATAAATAACTAACAATTCTCCGCTCTTGAGCACTGAACTCGACACAGTTCTGTAATCAAACAAGATTTTTGAAAGCATTTTATTCTGACTTATCTGCTAACTGCAAAGTCCTTTAATGCAAGCTTTGTACCTATCCATCCTCAACAGTATAATTTAGTGCACCGATGCCCAGTCTCTTCCTCCCTTGCTGCCTCTTGAACATGCAATCACTCATCACTACTAAGAGAGTGCTCACATTGAGAAGCTTTCAGCAGCCCCAGAGTATCAATTTTTCCAGGCATCAAACATCCTTTGTGATTAAAAAGCCTGGAGAGCTCCTGGTTTCTGCTGCCATTGCTGATTCAGTTGAGGCTTGCAGAGTGAATGTGAACTGTTTCTTAAAGACTCAATGCCAAAGTATCACTCTGGCCGTTCTGTCTTGTTACCATTATTTCACAAACCTTGGTCAAAATGAAACAAGACGACAGAAACATATTAAGTTTCTCTAAAATCTCCACACAGGCTTTCCCAAACAAATCATGATTTTAATTTTGTATTCCAGACAATCTACCTACCCACAGCCAAAATTATTCCTTAATCTTTTAACAATGAGTGCTGTGAATTAATGGCAATTTTAACAATAAATTACTTTTGTGACAGACCATGTTTGTCAATTTCATTAAACTTCCATTCAAATGTCTGGAAGTTGATTCTGTTCTGGACCTCAGCATAGACATTAATTAAAATAAATGGTGAGCATTGTTTGATCGCATACAGAATAGTGAAACATACAACAGTGAAAAGCTTGGATAGAGTGGATCGAGGAGACGAGGAGAATTTTCTTTAATCAGAGTGTGATGAATCTGTGGAATTCTTTGCCAGAAGGCTGTGGAGGCAAAGCCATGTGGATATTTTTAAGGCAGATATAGATAGATTCCTGATTAATCCAGAGGTGATGGGGAGAAGGCAGGAGAATGGGGTTAGGAGGGAGAGATAAATCAGCCATGATTGAATGGCGGAGTGAACTTGATGGGGCGAATGGGCAAATTCTACTCATATTCCTTATGACCCTTATGATCATGGGTCAATAGTGTTTTATTCTCTCATGTACAAATGCACAGTGAAATTATTTTTCTTACATACAGTTCAATAAAATATTGCCGTACCCAAGCACCCTCCCTGATCAGCAAAGTGTACATAAATAGTCTACTGAGACCGCATGCAAGAGTGCCAGGTTTGGATCCATTCCACCAGTCCAGTCCACACTCTTACATTTACAATTAAAAATGCAGGTTCTGAAGGTATTGGTCTTGGCAAAGATTTAACAATGTCAGTCCAATATGTAATGTTCCTAGCATTTACAGATGTTGTTTACCACAACTGTTTAACAACAATTACTTATATTTTTTTACTACATTTTATTGTTCTAGAATATCTCAAGGTACTTAACAGGAATATCAACCGTGTCACATTATGGACCAATGATAAAAATACTTGAATGTATTTTGAAGATGGAAGGGAAAGGAAGAAAGGGTTTAAGACATATTTCCAGGATGAAGACCTAAATAGCTGAGCAGTGTAGACTCAGCGAGCCGAAAGGTCTGTTTCCATGCTGTATCTCTAAAATCCAAAAGTAAACCATGAATGGTTGTAGGGGCATCCCAGTGATGCAACAGTAGAGTTGCTGCCTTATAGCACCAGAGACCCAGGTTTGATCCTAACATGGATGGTCTCTGTATGGTGTTTGTGCAGTATCTCTGTGTCTGTATGGGTTTTTTCCGGGTGCTCCGGTTTCCTCCCACACTCCAAGGATGTATGGGTCTGACTGTTAATTGGCATTGGTAATGTTATAAATTGTGTAGGATGGTGCTAGTGTACCAGGTGATCGCTAGTCGGCATGGACTCGATGAGTCACGGACCTGTTTGTGTCCTGTGTCTCTAAAGTCTAAAATCTACAGCCTAAAGTGAAGGACATGGCAGCGCCAATGGTGGAGCAATTACATAAGAGAAGTTCAAAGGGTCTTGTAAAGCCATGGACATCTTGTAAATTAAGTGGAGAATTTAAAAAATGATGCATTGCTCGATGTCCAATACTTTAAGTGAATGCATCGCTGATCGACGAAGGGGATTTGGTTTGAGGAAAAATACGACTGGCAGTATTGTGGCAAGTCTGAGTGTACAGAGTATGTGAGGGAGGAGACTTTGGGAAAGCAAAATATAGAAGTACAAAAGGCATGCATAAATTAAAAAAGAATAATTTGGATTTCTCAGGAAGCCAAGGCAACCTCAGCAATTTAAAATTCAGCTCTGTCTCAAGATCTTCCACTGTTAGCCAAGAGACGAGAGATAATTGCTTCCAGACTGATGGTCTCTTGAGCTGTCCATCAGGAGGATAGAGTCATACAGCATGGAAACAGGCCCTTCAGCCCAACTTACCCAGACTGACCAACATACCCCATCTACACTTGTCCCACCCACCTGCATTTGACCCATATCCCTCTAAACCTGTCCTATCCATGTACCCGTCCAATTGTTTTTTAAATGGTGTGATAGTACCCCTCAACTACCTCCTCTGGCAGCTTGTTCCCTATCCCTACCACTCTTTATGTAAAATATTGCTCCTCAGAATCGTATTTAATCTTTCCCCCCTTATCTTAAACCCAGGTCTTCTGGGTCTTGATTCCCCTACTGGGTAAAAGACTCGTGCATTTATCCTATCCATTCCTGTCATGATCTTACACACCTCTATAAGATCACCCTTTATCCTCCTGTGCTCCAAGTCCTGGCCTGTTCAACCTCTCCCTTTAGCTCGGGCCCCTGCTTCCTGGCAACATCCTCGTAAATCTTCTCTGCCCGCTTTCCAGCTGAACAACATCTTTCTTATGATAGACACCAGCTGGTGTAACTCAGCGGGTCAGGCGGCATCTCCGGAGAAAAGGAATAGGTGAAAAGCCCATCTTCCCAAACAATCAAGATCCCGTTGCAATTTTGACAACCACCTTCACTATCTACAATACCACCCACGTTAGTGTCATCTGCAAACTTGGTAATCATGTCTTATACATTCTCATTCAAATCATTGATATAGATGACAAACAGCAATGGGCCCAGCACTGGACCCTGAGCACACCAATAGTCACAGGCCTCCAAGCTGAAAAACAATTGTCCACCATCACTCTCTGCTTCCTTCCATAAAGCCAATTTTCTATCCAGTCTGCTATCTCTCCTTGGATTCCATACGATCTAACCATCGAGCACAGCCGATAATGCGGATTTTTGTCAAAGGGTCATGAAAGTAACAAAGAAACGCTGCCAATGATTAGCTCTCCCGGTTGGGATCAGTCAGGCTTCACAATCTGCTTCACACAGCCGAGAGTAGATATTTCTCAAATGGTAATCAAACGTGTCACTGACCTGCATTGGAACCACAGATGGTTGTGGAGGCCAAGTCATTGGCTATTTATAAGGAGCACATTGACAGATACTTGATTGGTAAGGGTGTCACGGGTTATGGGGAGAAGGCAGGAGAATGGAGTTGAGAGGGAAAGATAGATCAGCCATGATTGAATGTCAGGGTAGGCTCGATGGGCTGAATGGCGTAATTCTGCTCAAATAACTTTTAAACTTATGAACCTTCACTGTTCCAACTGTAAGGGAATGTCTTCAACTCCTGAGCCTCAAAAATAAGGCATATTTTCTATGCTGAATCAAAAATATTTTAAAGCAGTTTTAGCAAATTCAAGGCCTATTTAGGCTTTGAATGTGAGTGAGTTATCTGTTGGTCAACATAATAATTCCAACCAAGTTGCAAAGTCTTAAATCAGAAGTGCTTCACCCTCTGCCATCTGGAGATAATGCAATTACCTTATATTTCAGGATATCCTTCTGTCTTCAGATGCAGAAGCCACCGTGTAAGCACTTTGTTCTGCAACAAAAAGAGAAAAGCATTTCATATTCATGCTGACGCCAAGAGTTAAAACTGTTCAGGAAAGAAATGGGAAAATTATTTCAATGCATTCATATCCTTTGAAGACAAGATTGGAGATCAAAACCAATTCAAAATTATACTGTTCACAATTCTCAGGAAGAATATTCAGACTTCCTTTCACCTACATCTGTCCTTCCCATTTCTTGACTTTGAATGAGAATTTGCCAATTACGTGGTGCATACGTGTGAAATACAGGACCTAATTTCAACAGCAGATTATATCATAATTAAAGCTTTGAAAAAATGATAAATCAGCTTCAGAATAATTCCAAGTAGTTAATAAAAGAGTTCCCACTGGACTGTTAGAATATGGGAGGACTAAAAAAGAACCCACTAAAAAATGAATGAATAAACAGTTGCTCTCTTGGGCTTGGATCAAAGCTTTGTTCAATTAATGCATTGCCTTCCATTAATGTTGAACTGAATGGGAAGCATTGTGGAACAAAGTATCATGCAGGTAATGGTGCAGACACGGGAGAATTTTCAGCACTTTTGGATTCATTTATTTTCTTGTGCTGCAAAGGACAACAGAAAAAGACAAGGGATGCCTGTTTAATACAGATGATTTGGATGTTTTTCTTCCTCTCAGTTGGATCTTTGGAATTGTGTATTCCAGACCACAATGACTACTGAGTCGCTGAATATATATACCTACAGTCTGAAGGGAGGTTCTGACCCGAAACATCACCCATCCTTTTTCTCCAGAGATGCCGCCTGGCCCACTGAGTTACTCCAGCACTTTGTGGCTATCAACAACATTTTAACTGTTGTCCCAGGCCCTTTTCTGTTACTTCCTTTCCTAGTTAGGAGTTGTGCAGGGCAGCCATACATCTGTCCATATCATCTACATTTTGGGCCGGCTCGAAAGGCTGAAGAGTGTCAATCAGGAACTTCATTGGTCTGGTTTATTCCATGAAGAGGTTGAGCAACTTTACAGCAAGGAAATAGGCCCTTCAGCCCAACAAGTCCATGCTGACCATCATTCATCGCTTCGCATTAGTTCTATGTTATTCCATTTTCACATCCACTCCCAGCACACAAGGAGCAATTTGCAGAGGCCAATTAACCTACAAACCCACACGCCTTTGGGTGTGGGAGGAAACCAGAGCATACAGCGGAAACCCATGGGCTCACAGGGAGAATGTGCAAATTACACAAAGATAGTGCCCGAAGTTAGAATCTGCCTCAGGTTCACGTTCACAAGTTATAGGAGTAGAATTAAGCCATTCGGCCCATCGAGTCCACTCCGCCATTCAATCATTGCTGATCTCTGCCTCTTAATCCCATTTTCCTGCCTGCTTTCCATAACCCTTTCTGGTCTCTGGTAGTGTGAGATAGTGGCTCTACCTGCTGTGCCACAGTGCCACCCTTTTGATGTAGCTTGATGGAGCAGAGGTGGTGGCAATACTGCAGCTCAATGGAGAAGCTCAAATTAGGGAGCACAGTCTCAGGATAAAGGGATGCCTGCTTAAGACAGATGTGGAGGAGGTTTTTCTTCCTCTCAGAGTCCGAATCTTCAGAATTGTGTATTCCTTAGCACAATTTAGCACAATGACTACTGAGATGCTGACAGTAGTGATACGACATGCCTAAATTAAAAAAAAGACACTTTCTGGATAATAAAGGAATCACAGGTGAGTAACATCGGACAAGAATCGGATCAGTTACTATTTCATTCAACTGTGGGACAGACGTGAGGGCCTGCTTCTGCATCTAATTTTGATATTCTTATTACCGAGTTTAGAGGTGAAGAGAACTGCGTGGAAACAGACCCATTCAATCCACTGAGTCCACGCTGACCATCGATCACCCGAACAGTATTATCCCACTTTCACATCCTATACACTAGGGCCAATTAACCTACAAACCTGCACATCTTTGAAATGTGAAAGGAAACCGGAGCACCTGGAGAAAACCCACACGGTCACAGAGAGAGCCAAAGTAGATATTGAAGGCAGGAAGGACAGATGGCCTGCACCTGCCTAACATTGAACAGATTGGAGGCCTACAATTGCCCGCGTGTACCGATGTAGTGAAGATGTCTCTGTTCAGAGCATATTGTACACCACTCTATGCTGCACACCTGTGGACAAACTACAGAAAAACAAGCTTACAGAGATTGGAAGTAGCTTATAATGATGCCAAGTGAATATTACTAAAGAAACCTAGATGGTGTAGTGCAAGTGAAATGTTTGTGGCTGCAGTACTTTACAAGCTATCCTAAGAAATATTATGTATACATTTATTTGCCAGATTAATGACTGAAAATGAAATCATCTTGGTCTTATCAAACATAAGGTTTAGCACTACACGCTACCAATCCCAGCAGCGGAGACATTGGTATGGTTGTCATTGTAGGATGCTGATCTATTTTTATTCTGGATCTTAATCCATGCATTGTGTTTTTGTATATAATTTAAGGTGCTCTTATAAGTAATTTACTAAGCTTTTATATGTAATTTATTGTGATTTTATATGCAATGTATTCTATGTAATGCCGTCTTTTATCTGGACCTTGAGTTTGTAATAAGGTTTAATAAATAAAAATAAAATAAATAAATTCACATGTTCTTATTTCAGAGGTTTAGCAACACAGCCTATACAAAAAAGAAATCCTCACAACATTAACTCAACAATAAGGAAAGGACATTAAAACCCACCAATAAGCTGAGCATCAACTGAATTACAAAACTGTTGATTTGATCTTTGGTTTTCATAACGTCTGCCTGGCCTTGGGGAAACTGACTATTTCATCTCAAAACCCCTTTCAATGAGGTGATCACTGCCAGAACCTCTTTCCACCATGTATTTGTTCACAGATCATCTATGTCAAAAGCAGCTTCATTTTCACTAATGCCACCTGATATTCCATTCAAGAGATAGACCATTGGAACACAAATGACACAAAGTGTTTCAGTAACTCGACGGCTCAGGCAGCATCTCTGGAGAACATGGATAGGGGACATTTCAGGTCTGAAGAAGGGCCCCGACCCAAATAGTTTCCTACCATATCTCTAGATATGAGTTACTCTGACGCTTTGAGTCTTTCATTGTAACCAGCATCTGCAGTTCCTTGTGCTTCATTGCAACCCAATGCCCAAATTAGAGCACACCATCTCTTTCTGCAAGTTTCCAATCATTATGCTTGGGGTAACAGTGTGCATGTTGCATCGATCAGTCTGAAGAAGGGTCTCGACCCAAAATATTACCCACTCCTTCTCTCCAGCAATACTGCCTGTCACGCTGTTACTCCATCATTTTGTGTATACTTTTGATTTAAACCAGCATCTACAGTTCTTTCCTACACAGTGTGCATGTTGCATTGGCCTCTTTATGCTGCAGAGTAATCTGGTTTTGCAAATAGTCATAGTCATACAGCGTGTAAACAGGCCCTTTGGCCCAACTTTCCCATGCTGACCAACATGCCCCACATGGCCAACCTGCCTGCGTTTGGCCCATATCCCTCTAAACCTATCCTGTCCAAGTACCTGTCTAAATGTTTCTTTAATGTTGTGATAGTACCTGCCTCAACTACCTCCTCTGGCAGTTCATTCCACATGTCTACCACACTTTGTGTAAAAAAGTTTGCCCCTCAAGTTCCGATCAAGTCACCTCACCTTAAACCCACGTCCCCTGATTCTCAAAACTTTCCAATCAAAGGGGGTCCTGATCACAAAGACTGGAGATTTGTTTCAATTGTTGTAAGTAACAGGGCATAAAAAGAATATAACAGATGAGTTGTACTGATTTATAACAAATGAAGTGGAAGAGTGGTGCAAATGGGTGTTTGATGATCGATGTGGACTCAGGGGACCAAAGGGCCATTTTCTGTCAGGCATCTCTTCATGACACCCAGACCATTTACATGCTGAAGATAGACACAAAATGCTGGAGTAGCTGAGCGGGACAGGCAGCATCTCTGGATGGAATGAATGGGTGACATTTCGGGTCAAGACCCTTTTTCTGACCGAGAAGCAGGGGAGAGGGAGACACTCGGCTGCCAACCCTCACGCGAGAATCACGCTTTTGGCCAAATTCTCATGCTCTCACGCTGATAACAAATTTCTCACGCTCATATCAACTAGTTGGGCTGCGAGTGTTGGAAAGCCGGGGCTGAGGGAGGGATTGAAGCAGCAGCAGCGGGAACAGATGCGGGGGGGGGGGGGGGGGGGGGGGGGGGGGGGGGAGAGAGAGAGAGAGAGAGAGAGAGAGAGAGAGAGAGAGAGAGAGAGAGAGAGAGAGAGAGAGAGAGAGAGAGAGAGAGAGAGAGAGAGAGAGAGAGAGAGAGGTCGTGTATTCTTCTCAGCTCTGCAGTTGTGAAGGATTGAAGCTGCCTTTCAAGGACTTTGCTGTCGATGAGGGCACAGACACAGAGGGGCTTCATAGTTTAACTTATCGTTGGGCTGTTGAAGCTTTTCTCTGGTCTGGGGAGCCTCCATCTGTGTGAAGATTCCTGAGTTTCTCCACATTGTCGAGGGTGCGGTTGGCGTTGGCGGATTGCCAAGAGTGCCTGTGATCTCAGTGGGCTGAAGTTGTGCGGTGTCTTTGTCGTTTTTGGCTCCGCTTCTCTGCCCTAAAGTCATTTTGTCAGTGCGGCTGCCTGGCTTAATGTGAAGAAGGTACTTTTGCGTCCAGCGCGACTGGGATCGAGTTTCCCGTAAGCTGCTCTTGGCTGTGGACGAACCTGGGGACTTTCCTGCTTCAGCTGGAGGTTTCTGTTTTCTGCTGCCTGTCTTTGACTGTGACTGTCTCTGGGACTTAACTTGGAGCTGTGCTGCTGAGGTGCTTGGAGCTGGTTTGTGCCTCTGTGAGGATGGCGATGGAAGGGGCGCGGCCGAAGGTCCGGACCTACGCAGCGACGGCATCAGTGGCGGGTGCGAGGCCATCTGAGCTTGAGCCTCATGTTGACTTGGATGGGGACAGTTTTGGTATTTCTGTTCAAACTGGGCCTATGATGTCTAGGGGGGTAATTACGAAGGCCATGAATGAACTTCTTGGGAGGGGGGCTATTGTCTCTTCTGAGCTCGAAAGGGGAAAGGTGGAGATGATACTTAAGACCCGGGAGTGTGTGGCCCGAGCGTTGGAGGAGGGGATCTCAGTGGGGGGGGTCCACGTACAGGTGGATCCGTGGGTATCCAGGGTGAGACCGGTTCTCCTGCGGAGCTGCCCCACTTATTTTTCGGATGCAGTGCTTATTCCACACCTGTCCAAGTTCGGGGAGGTGCGGTCTAAATGTTTTCGTCTCTTGCATCCCGGGGGGGACCCGGAGGAAAAAGGGGTCTTCAGTTTCAAGAGGAGGGTGTTCATGAAGGTGGGTGAGGGGGATGGTGCCGAGGGGAGTTTTGAGGTGGTGCATAAGGGTGTACCCAGAACCGTGCGTTGGAGTTGGGGAAAGGCACGGTGTCATGCGTGCGGCGAATTTGGACATCTCCGTAGGGAGTGTCTTTTTCGCGGGGGCACGGCTAGAGGTTCTAGTGCAGTGGCCCAGGAAAGCGCTGCTGGCCCATCTGGGGTGGCTGGTCAAACCTCAGCGGCGCGGGGTGGTACTGCTGACCCGGCTGAGGTTGCCAGTTCTGCCTTGGTGACCCGGGGCGGCAGTGCTAAGCCTTCTGGGTCCAGAGGTTCCGCTTTGGGGACCCTGGGCAGTGAGAGCCCAAGCCCCCCACGTCCCCTACGTCTTGCGCCTGTGGCGGTGGATGGAGGTGGGGCACAGGAGGAGGGGAGTGTTGAGGGGGGGTTTTGGGAGAAGCAGGGGAAGCATAATAAGAAGAAGGAGAGGGATAGGGCTGCCCGAGCGAAGAAAGTGCAATCGGGTGAGTTTGGCTCCAGTGTGGTGCAGACTGCACCTGCTGGGGCCCAGGGGGGAGTTGTGGTGGCTCGGAAGGGGGGAAAGAAGTCTAAACGTGTGGGTGGCAAAGTGGTTGGGGGTAATGTGGAGGCGGATGACCCTTCCCTTATGGAGGTTACCGCACCTCCGCATGCGAGTGGGACTAAAAGGAGGCATTTGCCTGGTGAAGAGGAGGAAGGGCGTGGGTCCAGAGCGAAGGGGATGTCTTTCTCCGGGCTTTCCACCACTGAGGTGGCTGAAAGTGGTCTTGACCCGGTGTCTTCTGGGTCGGTGGTTGGGCCTTCTCTTCATGGATCTACAGCGGGTGTCACCGGACTGGGTGCTGAAGTTGATTCCGGTGGAGTTGTGTCCACTGGGCGGGAGTCTGTCCCTTCATCTCAGGGGCCCTCTGAGGGAGTTATCTCGGCGGATGCTGTGGTTAGCTCCCTTGGGTGTGTACCCTCTGGGTCGGATGAGGTCCCCTCGTTTCAGAGGCCTACTGAGGGTGCTAGCACGGTAGGTGACGTGGTTGGCTCCTCTGGTAGTGTGCCCTCTGTGACGGGGGATGTGCAGAGTCAGGCTGAGGGGGGAGTTTCGGGGGTGTTGTCGTTCAAGTCTGTGCTCCATATCAGTGCCAGTGGAGGTGCTGGGGGGCGGGATGCCTCACCGGATGAGTTGTCTGGGGTGTGGTTAATGGCAGGTGGTGATTCTCTGGGTGATGCCTGTGGAGAGGGCACTCTGGATGATGTGGAGGTCAGGGCTGTTATGGGACGTGATCCTCTTTCAGACTCCGAGGGTGCCAGTGTTCCACAGGCCCTGGGGATGCCTCTTGTTGTTGCTTCCCCAGGCCCAGAGGAGGAGGGTGATGGTAGCGTGCAGGTGCCCAGCCATTCAGAGGGCTGCGAGTCGCAGGTAGGGGTGTTGGGACCCACCCCCAGCATTGATCCGGGTGGTCGTGTCATGGCTGTGGAGGAGGATAGCGATGCGGCCAGTGGGGGGGGCTCAGAGAGTGTTGTGTCAGACAGTTCTGGTCTTTCTGAGGTTGTTGATTCAGGTGCGAGCGGGTTGGCTGAGAGCCCAGACTCCAAGGCCGTGTCTGAGGCGAAGCTTATTGTTGAGGTGCGAGAGTTCTTAAAAATAAGTCGTGCTCCCAAAACATTATGGTGGGCCGTTACAAGGAGATGGGAGGATTGGCTAGATGTGCGGGAGAGTCTCGAGGCTATCCTTAGTAACAAGGATAGTGGTCTTTCTGACTCGGATTTGGGGCAGTTTCGGGGTTTGTTGAAGGTCCTCAAAAAAGGACCTCCTGTGACTACAGGGAGTGTGAGGGTCACAATCTAATGTGTCTACACATTCACAGTAGCTACATTAAATTTAAATGGGAGTAGAGCGAGTTTTCGAAGATTTCAGCTCTTATCAGCCCTAAGGGAGGGGAGATTTGCAGTTTGTTATCTGCAAGAGACACATACCGTTGCTAGTGATGAACCTACCTGGCAACTGGAGTGGGAAGGGAGGGTTTATATGAGCCATCTCAGCTCAAATTCGAGTGGGGTGGCTTTTCTGTTGGCCCCAAATTTTCTGCCAAGCATTTTAAAAGTGCAGGAAGTGGTGCCAGGACGTTTGCTCCATCTGGCCGTGAGCCTGGATGGCATGCCGTTGCATTTCATTAACGTGTATGCCCCTAGCTCCGGCACGATGCAGGCCGGCCTGCTTCGGGAGGTGAATGCTCTGTTGGGCACTATTGATAGGGGAGAGTGTGTCTTCCTTGGTGGGGACTTTAATTGCACGCTTGAGGTGCGGGATCGTTCTGGTACTCAGTGTGCGCCTGCTGTAGCGAAGAAGCTGAGAGGCTTGATTGACTCCTTTGAGTTGGTTGATGTTTGGAGGGACCTTCACCCTGATTCCACTGCTTTTTCGCGGAGGTCTGAGGGCGGTGGTTCCCGCATTGATCGGTTTTATATTTCCCGAGCGTTTGTTTCCCGTGTCTCAGCGGCCTCAATGCGGCTGGTGCCGTGCTCGGACCATTGTCTGGTGCGTGTGGATTTCAATCCAGCGTGCGCTCGGGCTGGGTCCGCGTACTGGCACTTTAACAACAGGCTGCTGGAGGATCGGTGTTTCCGGGAGTCATTCACTCGGTTTTGGGTGAAGTGGAGAGAGAGGCAGAGGTGCTTCTCTTCCCTTAGGCAGTGGTGGGATGTGGGTAAAGCTCACATCCGTCTCTTTTGTAAGGAATATACATGGGGGTCGACTGGGAGGCGGGACTCAGCGGTCGAGAAGCTGGAGAGGGAGATACAGGACGCTGAGTCTCGCCTGGGTCAGTTTGGTGAAGACTCCAGCGAATGGGGAGAGTTTCAGAGGAAGAAGGAGGTTTTGAGGAGTCTGCTGCTTGAGCGATCTCGAGGCGCTTATGTGAGGTCTCGGGTCCAGATGCTGCACGAGCTGGACCGAGCGTCGCCTTTCTTTTTCTCTTTGGAGAAGGGGCGGGGAGCTCGAAAACAGCTCGTGGAGTTGCTTGCAGATGACGGCTCCTCTGTCACTGATCCAGAGAGGATTAATGCCTTGGTTAGGTCCTTTTATGGGACCCTGTTCTCTGCGGAAGGATTCAGTGTGGAGGCTCAGCAAGATCTGTGGGAGGGTCTACCGACCGTAGATAGGGGGGAGGCTGATCTTCTTGATGGCCCCTTATCTTTGGAGGAGTTGACTTGCGCCTTGCATCAGCTCAGGAGGGGTAAGTCCCCCAGGCTGGATGGGTTGACGGTGGAGTTTGTTAGAGCATTCTGGGACGTCCTAGGGGGTGACTATATGTTGGTTTTGGGGGAGAGCCTGGCGACTGGAGTGATGCCTCTCTCGTGGCGTAGGACGGTTGTTGTCTTGCTGCCTAAGAAGGGCGAACTCCGTTTGTTGAAGAACTGGCGTCCAGTCTCTCTCCTTTGCACAGAATATAAAATTTTTGCACGGGCAATGGCAAATCGCCTGGGCTCCGTGCTGCATCAAGTGATTCATCCTGATCAATCTTATACAGTCCCTGGCCGGTCCATCCAGGATAACATCCACCTGGTTAGGGACCTGATTCATTTAGTCCAGGGTACTGGTGAGTCAGCTGCTTTTCTGTCTCTTGATCAGGAGAAGGCTTTTGATAGGGTAGAGCATGAATACCTATTTGGGACGTTGCAAGCGTTTGGGTTTGGACCACACTTCGTGGCCCGGGTCCGGCTTTTGTACGCTGCTGCGGAGTGTCTTGTAAAGGTTAATGGCGCGGTGCTATCTCCTTTTCATTTTGGGAGGGGGGTTCGCCAGGGGTGCCCTATGTCGGGCCAGTTGTATTCGGTCTGTGTGGAGCCGTTCCTGTGTCTTCTTCGGAGGAGGTTGACAGGCCTGGCCCTACCTGGCCCGCGGGTTGAGGTGATTCTATCGGCGTATGCCGATGACGTACTTCTTATGTTCACTGATCCTAGTGACCTGCGGAGGATGCGTGACTGCCAGGAGATATTCTCGGCTGCATCTTCTGCTAGGATTAACTGGAGTAAGTGCTCTGGACTTTTGGTGGGTCAGTGGCGGGTAGACTCCCTGCCGGAGGAGATGGCATTGTATGCGTGGAGTACCACGCACCTCCTCTATCTGGGGGTGTACCTGAGTCCCACTGAGGATGTTTGGCCGGCAAACTGGCAAGAGTTGGAGACGAAGGTGGTTGCTCGGCTGGGGCGCTGGTCAGGCCTGCTTGGAGTTCTCTCCTTTCGGGGGAGGGTGCTGGTCATAAACCAGCTGGTGGCCTCTATGTTATGGTACCGGCTGGCTACTCTTGTCCCGCCCTCTATATTTGTAACTGCTATACAGAAGAAGCTGGTGGATTTCTTTTGGGGAAATAGGAAGCATTGGATTTCCGCGGCGGTCCTGAGTCTTCCGTTAGAGGAGGGCGGCCAGTCCTTGGTGTGCGTGCGCACCCAGGTGGCGGCTCTCCGTCTCAGGACTCTGCGGAGATACATGTATGTAGAGAACCCTCCCAGATGGCACGCTCTGGCCACGTATTTTTTTCGTCAGGGTCGTTGCCTAAGGGGGGTCTCGCGGCTCCCGGTGGCGGGTGTCAGTCGACCCGCTCTAAGGGGCTTGCCTGTTTTCTATAGGGATGTGTTAAGAGTGAGGAGTTTGGTGGTGTTCAGCCAGAGTGTTGTTCCACGAGGAGAGGGGGATGTTGTGGCTGCGGGTGTGGCTGGTCCTCATCCTGTCATGGTGGTTGTCGAGGAGAGGCGCGAGCCTAGAGTGGTTCAGATAGAGCTTACCCCTGCTCCGTCAGATCTGCTCATCGGGCCTAGGCTTCGGGATATTTCTCGGCCTCCGGCTCCGCATAATCTGAGCTGCCTTTCTGAGATGACCAGCATGCCATTTTGTGATGCAAGGAGACGCGCACTGTACAGGATGCTCCTGCACATTCTGAACCACCGTGCCTTCGTCTCCCGTCCTGACTCACCATGGAGGACGGTGTTACCATCCGAAGGCGGCGGGGGGCCCCAGTGGGGGTCCTTCTATAAGGGAGTTGTACCCCTTTATATTGGGGACCTGGGGTGGAGAGTGCTGCATGGAGCGGTGGTTTGTAATAAACTTTTGAGTCGGTTCACGGGCTCGTCTGCCGCATGTATTTTCTGCGGAGAGGAGGAGACCGTATTCCATGTGTATGTGGAGTGTGTGAGGTTACTGCCCCTGTACCAATATCTGAAGGGGTTGTTCCTCAAGTTCTGGCTGCATTTCAGCCCCACAATCCTGGTGTTTGGACACAAGGCGGGGAGTGGGGAGAGCCGAGTGTGGGGGGGGGACTTACCTGTCCGTTTGCTCCTTGGCCTGGCCAAGATGGCCATTCGTGGGTCCAGGCAGCGGGCGGTCGACGGTCTGGCGAGAGTCGGCTGCCTGCCCCTCTTTCGGGCCTACGTCCGTGCACGTGTGTCCCTGGAGAGGGAACACGCGGTGTTCACGGGGACTCTGGAGGCCTTCCGTCAGCGCTGGTCGCCGCGTGGGGTTGAGGCGATTATAAATGAATGTACTGCTGTACTACAATGATCTGTTCATTATAGTGTGATTTTTGATTGTGTTTTGATGTGTTGTATTTTATGATTTGTGTTGAATAAAGTTTTTGAAATGAAAAAAAAAAAAAAAAAAAAAAAAAAGAGAGAGAGAGAGAGAGAGAGAGAGATTGTTAGCAAAATGAAGGAAATGGTAACAGAATACTTTTATGGATAAGAAATTGTGTTCAACCAATTCATGGCTTTTTTGACAAAGTAACTAGCATGTTAGTTAACAAGGAAGCCAATGGATGCAGCAAATTTGTTATACAAAATTTGGTCTGTGAAGTGCCCCATAAAAGATTATCGCATTAGATAAGCACCTGTGGACTTGAACGTAATAGGTTAAGTCCAGGGAGTCAGATATGGGGCTTTATGTGTGGGCCAGATATATTGTTAGTACTGAGGGGCTAGGAGCAAGGCCAAGTTTGCATCCAGAGTCAAGGTCTGGAATAGTACTAGATGTGCAGTCAAAGCTGGGATAATGGGAGTGTTCAGCACTGGGAATCTAAGCAGGTAAGCAGCTATGTTCAGGGTAGAATAGGGGGGCAGGTGTAAGGCTGGACTCGGGGTCAGCAATGAGAGAAGGTATGCAACTGGAGTCAGGGTCATGAGTAGTGCCAGGTGTGCAGTGAGACCCAGGTTGGTCAATATAGGTATAGTGTTTCATTATAATCTGATGTCCATGCATGAATATATTAAGATCATCCATGTGCTGTACCTGTTGATCAGAGCCTGGCTCTATTGTGAATGTAATTAGGAATGTAATTTATTCTAACCTTATCCATAGCTAATCCAATTTAAAGCATATATATTGCATTCAAGTGTAAGTTAAAAGATTCGCTACAGTATGCACCAAATTGCACAATTTCAAGGTGAAAAAAGCACAAGCTCCATACCAATTGGAGGGGACACCCCCCCTCACCCTCCCCTCCCCCCCCCCCAAAGAATGAGGAAAGTGGAGGGATGGAGAGGGAGGGAAAGCAAGGGTTACTTGAAGTTAGAGGCCAATATTCATGCCGCTGGGGGATAAGCTGCCCAAGCGAAACATCAGGTGCTGTTCCTCCAATTTGCGCTGGGCCTCACTCTGACTATTGGCTGCTTGGTGAACTGGCTTAATATTCAACCACAGACTTGACACTAGTTCAATATAGATTTCCAATCTCTCATAAATGCCTTTCCTCCTGCAAAATAAAACATTTAGGATTTATTGTTTCTTTAATTAAAGGAATATGACCATTTCTTTAAAAGCCCCAAAAAATTTAATATAAGATCCATTGTTTAAGTCAGATGCTTGTCTCTTAAGCACCACAATTGCTTAACAGTGCCAATGTTGATACTACAATTTGTAAACCAAAATAAAATTACAAATAAAGTTGTTTTTGCACAAGAACTTTCACCGCCTCAGGTCATGCCAAATTGATTTATAACAAATGAAGTATTGTGAAGATTCTTCTCTGTTATAATGTACAAATGCAGCCACACCTTTGCAGACAGCAACTGCATTCAGACACAAGTGTGATAATGATCAGATGTGTTTTTAGGCTTTGATGGAGGGCGGGTGGGTAACTCCCTTGCTTTGAAACAGTGCATCCATGCGCATCTGCGAGAATGAAATGGATATCATTTTAATGTCTCACCAGAGACAAAAATGTATACCAGTATCAGACTTAATTTGTGTTTTAGTTTAGAGATACAGCGTGAAAACAGGCCCTTCAGCCCACCAAGTCCATGCCAACCAGCGATCCCACATACTAATGCTTTCCTACACACACTCGGGACTTTTTACAATTTTACCAAGCCAATTAACCTACAAAGCTGTACGTCTTTGGAGTATGGAAGGAAACCAATGTTCCCAGAGAAAACTCATGAACGTCATGTTGAGAAGTTACAAACTGCACAGATAACACCCGTAATCAGGATCAAACCTGGGTCTCAGGCACTGCAAGGCAGTAAAGCTACCGCTGGGCTACTGTGCCACCCTAAAACTCAAGCCTCAAGAAGATGGTTTAAAATGTTGCCTTCTAACTCAAAAACAATAGTGAGTCTGACTGAGCCATCAGCCATCACTGACAGACAGCTTACCAAGACTGTGATGCCTCCAGGATTACATAAAATTTATTTAAGATTTGGACTCGACATTTTGTACACAACTGATGTTTCTAAATTGAGCTTGCACATAACCCAACACCAACCATCATCATTGGTGGCGGGACAAAGCAATCTATTAAATGAAACTTGAAATACACATGTAAAGCAGTAGGAGCTCCAAGGCAGTGAGAAAGGATGAGTAAACTGTTTTAAAAAAAAACATGCCAGATTCCTTTGTTCATGCACTGGAGTATAATTATGTCAAGTAAGGAGGTTAAGATAATTTGACCACAAAATCTTGATGAGCACTCCAGCGCTTCACTCTGGAAGATGATGTATTTCGGGTCAGACATCAAACAAGGAGCCTGTCTATCTTCTCAGTTGAAGAAATATAAACTGGTACCATGCTTAGGATATGTTCACAGGAACGCAAGCACTAATTGAATTGGTTCCAAAAGGGGTCATTATAGTGACAGATATAGCGAGAGATGTGTTACTGACAGTGCTGCTGTAATGAGTACCTGCCAGCAGCTCCTGCCTTCATTGTTGCTGCATGCTGCTATGCCGAGATTGTGATGCAAAGAGGTGAAGAAGAGACCAGGATAGGGAGTGGAGAGGCTGCCCACGAGCAACTGCCACACGGTGCTGGTGTGCGGGGCTCGGGGATGGGCCGGGCTGAGTGCCGCACGGTGCAAGGGACTAGCTGCACCTTCTCCGTATGCTAACAGATCGGAACCTCATATCTCAGCATCTGCACTACTCGCTCCTTGCTATGGATGATTCAGCAGATGGCTGGGGCTTGTGCAAACTTCCCACGACCTGGATACCAGGCACAAATAAGCAGAATTCCTCTCTAAAAACATATGTACCTGAGAGTGTTTGCAATGGAGAACCAGGAGCCCAATAACAAATTAGTGCTCTATAGGAGCTAGTGCAATCAGCCCCATGGCAGTGTTAAGAAGGGCAGGGAAACTCCCTATTCCTTGGCAAGACTGCCTGCACAACCTTAAATGACTTAGGAAGTTCAGCATTCCCCCAACGATCCTCACCAACTTCTACAGATGCACCGTGGAAAACATCTTATCCAGATGCAACATAGCCTGCTTTGGGAACTGCTCCATCCAAGACAGTAACAAAATTGGACAGTTGCGGACGCAGCCCAAACCATCATGCAAACTAACCACTTTTCCATTGACTCCATCTTTACTGCATGCTGCCTTGGCAAGACCACCATCATAATCAAGGGCCAGTCTCACCCTGGTCACCCCTCTCGCATCAGGCAAGAGGTATAGAAGTTTGAAAATGCATATTTCCATCCTTTGGGTGAAGACATTTTTCCTCACCCCGGTCTTAAATTTCAGTCCCTGCAAGATGACCCCCTCTTGGACAGGGAAACATCCTTCCAGTATCTCAACATGTCAGAAGACCCTCGTAGCCCCTCTCCAATCAGGCAAGAGGTGCAGAAGTGTGAAAATGCATACCTCTGGATTCACGGACAGTTTCTTCCCAGTTGGTATTAGTCAACTGTCAAAGTCAAAGTCAAAAGAGTTTATTGTCATGTGTCCCTGACAGGACAATGAAAATCTTTCTTTGCATAGCACAACAGAACATAGTAGGCATTGACTACAATTATATACGTAAATACACACATTAATTGATAAATTAATAAAGTGCAGATAACAGATGGAGGGATATTAATGTTCAGAGTTCCGAGCCAAGTTTAATAGCCTGATGGCTGTGGGGAAGTAGCTATTCCTAAACCGGGTTGTTGCAGTCTTCAGGCTCCTGTACCTTCCACCCGAAGGTAGCAGGAAACTGAATGGTCCTCTCATCAGCGAGAGAGCAGTCCAAACTTCAACCACATCAACCACAGTGGACACCTTTTAATTATCTTTAATCAGACTTTATCTTGCACTGAATGTTGTACCCTTTATCCTTTTTCTGTTCACTGTAGATGGCTTGATAGTAGACATTATAGTCTTTTCTTTGACTGGATAGCTCGCTATTCACTGTACTTCAGTACACATGACAATAATAGACTAAAGTACCTATCACACACACACAAATCTATCTGGTAAACATCATATTGATCTTTGCGAGACCCCACTGTGCACAAATTAACCTTTGCATTTCAGCACTGCAATGGTGAGAATTTTAAAAGGAACCACTCTGGCTGTAAAATTTACAATAGAAATACTTCCGTGTTTCTTTTTATTAAATGTTATTAGGATCGTGTCAGAAAATATATTAAAAATATAGTTAAATCGCAAGTGATTATCCCAAGAGTAGGGAAAGCCAAGGAAAGATTCATCAGGGGTTTGAGAGAGTAGAAAAACAAACATCAGAGCACAGTTAGGAGCCTTGACAACGAAGTGCCACGTTATTTGTTGAAAGAATGTGTGGAGAAATTTCTTGGCGCACCAAGTGGTTGTAATTCAGGATATTAAACTAAGAACACTGGTGGATACTGAATCAACGGCAATGATTCAGATGTCAAATGTTTGAAGAAAGGGAATATTTGTTAGACAATAGGCATCGAGCAGTCGTATGCGCGATAGGTCCTCCCGAGTTCAAACAGCCACAGTAGGTCAAATATCCCCAGTGTGAGCTGCATGACTCCTGTAACTTGGCATTTTAGAAGCAACAGTCCCTTTTAATTACCCAAATCGTTACAGAACCTGGATTTATTCATTTTGTCCCTAGGGCATTACAAAACATTGTTTTTCTTCAAGTGATCCTGGACTTAAATTTAGGCTTGCTGTTTTAATAAGTATTTGAAAAAGTAACATTGAAATCAGAAACAGATGTTAGAATGTACTCTGCCCATCAGTTGTAACAAAGCTTGGAAATGCAATTGCAGATCCATAGCATGTGTATTTCCAATAGCTTTGAATAGTTATTAATGCAGTCGCATTGACACAAGCCTAGCATTAAGTAGAAACCAGGAATTGCAGATGTTGTTTTCCAAAAAAGACACAAGGTAATGGAATAACTCAGCGGGTCAGGCAGCATCTCTGGAGAACATGGATAGGGGATGTTTCAGATCGAGATCCATCTTCAGTGTGAAGAAGAGTCTCAACCCAAAGAATCACCTATCCATGTTCTCCAGAGATTTTGCTTGACCCACTGAGTTACTCCGGCATCTTGTGTCTCGCATTTAGTAGGTAGTTAAGGCTTTACGGGATACCCCTATTAATCACAACAATGGTGTTGACTGTGACTTGCCCCAAGGAATGAAAGCTGCATATAGAGATGACATAATGATGAGGTAATGTCACTATCTGTAGTAGGTGACAGAGATTGAATTAAAGCACAGATAGACACAATGTTCTGGAGTAACTTAGTGGGTCAGCCAGCATCCAGAGTCAACCAGAGCATGGTTAGGCGACGTTTTGGGTCAGAACCCCTGTTCAGACATACAGACAGTCTGAAGAAAGGTTCCAACCCGAAACAATGCCTATCCATATTCTCCAAGGATGCTGCCTGTACCGCTCAGGTACTCCAGCGCTTTGTGTCTGACCAGTTTCTTGTTGTCAATCTGAATTGAAGAACATTTTGTGAGTGAATCACCTCTTTGTTTCCTATACTTCTCATGTAAATAAACTGCTGAGAAAGGGACGTCATTGCTGTTTCTTCCTTTACGTTTTGACTCCTTCATTTTGTTAAACAATGTGTTTCCTGAATAAAGATATATTAATCAGCCATTCAACTTCAGACTTGAGATACAGCACGGAAACAGGCCCTTCAGCCAACCGAGTCCATGACGAGTCCAGCGAATACCCTATACACTAACATTACGCTATGTTAATTCCGGTTCTTCTACCCCGAGTCTGAGTCAGTAAAACATTGAGTCAAGCACTGGAATCCAAACCCTTTTATTCAACACCGGTGGGTCAACTTCTGCCCCACCCACTCAAGCCCTTGACAGTCTTGCGTACACCAAACAGTAAGAAAGACAACACCCCAACTGAAAGATCACCCTTTTATATAACAGCGCAAAATGCAGGGAGGAGAACCCCAACAAACCCAATCACCGATACTGGAGAGAAGATACATGGCATGACAACTCATTCGCCCAATCATATAACAGTACCTGTAAACATCTTCATACATTGCAACAAAGTAGAAACATCTTAGTTCATAGAAAAACATACCATTGAAGGCAACTAATCATGGGTGATGGTGGAGAGACACAGAAACAAAGGAGAAACATATTTAGGGCAATAAGAGACTTCCTGGTGCAGGCTACCCTTCTGGACCTATCACAAACATGCATTGAGCGTCAGTGTTGTGGAGCTCCTGCAAAAGCCCAGACTTTGTGGCAACCAGTGGGTCACAGGTGCAAAAGCTTCCTGAAACTTCTGCAAAGTTCCAGACTTAGTGGAGCCAGGTCCAGCAACTTGCAAAGTGATGTCATCAGCCTATTCTCACAAACACCCACTTACTATTTCCCAAGTACTCAAATCCCTACATATCTACAGCTACACTTGAAGGACAATTTACAATTTTACCAAAGTCAATTGACCTACAAACCTGTACATCTTTGGAGTGTGGGAGGAAACCGGAGCACCTGGCGAAAACTGTTCCGGTCACAGGAAGAACGTACAAACTCCGTACAGACAGGACACATAGTCAGGATCGAAACCGGGTCTCTGGTGCTGTAATAAAGCAGCTCTATGGCTATGCCACTGTGCCGATCCCAGACACACTCTCCACACTGCTCCACTGTCTAATGCATTTGACACAGCGTCATCAAAGAAGACAGAGTGATAGTCGATAACCGGAAACAAATTCATTGGCATGCGTTCCTTGTGATAACACGCAATAACAAGTGTGGGGGAGGATTTCAGACAGCACGCAACACATGGAAATTACTGTAACATTTGTTTTAGCAGCTATGTGATGGTGTTGGCCAACCACCGGAGTTCACACCAAGCATCACCATAGTTAAAGCTATCGAAACCAAACCACGAAGATCTGCACATGTATAATTTGCTTCTCACCAATATGCAACACATAGTCTTTCTCTGCAGGGACACAAAATAATTACACTTTGGGTACTGGTTGTGAAAGCAAAGGCTCAGGATGGACACATGTATATTGAGATACTGGCAAGATATTAATTAGCTCCACATCTTCCCTATGGGGTATTATCTTTGCATGCTCTGGCCATGCACATTTAAGGATTAACTTGGATTCATATTGGAGGGCAGTTTTAGCTGCTAATTACCCTCCTAGTTATCCAAGTCACAACAATGAGATTAATTTTCTGGCCTGATACAAATAGCACTCTCAATAACTGAAGATCTGCACAATACACGCATTGGATTACCAATTCTGACACAGAGGATTGATTTGGTTCCAATCTCCTATCCCTAGGCACACTGTCTTGAAAGATGAAATATCCACAAAGGCTTTGCTTCAAATCCAATGTTCACATGCATGCCAAGACTTTAACCACCAATTATATTTTTGACTGCAGAGCCAACATAGACTAGAAAAGAGCCTTTATCTTTTTTATTTCACATCTTCATCAGTTATGTTAACACACTTGGACTCATAGAGTCAGAATCAAGCAACATTGAAACAAGCTCTTCAGTCCAACTCGTCCATGCCGACCAAGATGGCACATCTAGTCTTAGATTTATGATTGTCACGTGTACAGAGGTACAGTGAAAAGATTTACTTACAACTGAAACTGTTCCGTCAGCATGTCCCATATACATACCACCCTCTGATTGAGAAGGTTGCCCTTCAGGTTTGTATTAAATCTTGCCCATTTAATTTTAAATATATGTTTTCGATTCCCCTATAGGCTGTGGGCCGAGGAGCTTTTTCGTTCAAGTTTGTGACCCAACTCATGGAACTACCTGAATTTTTAACATATTGTGTAAAAATATATTAAATATTATATAAATATTATGATAAAAGTAATGCTCACCTTACTGATAATTTTGTTTTTCAATTGATTTTTCTTTATAAAGTTATGATGTGAACTGTTAAATAAAAATGATAAATAACAAATGTAGAGTTAGGGTTAGGATTAGGGTTAGGGTCAGGGTCAGGGTAAGGATCAGGTTAGGGTCAGGGTCAGGGGAAGGATTAGGGTTAGGGTCAGGCAGTCGATCGGTGGGTCAGTCTGTTGGTCGGGCTTGTCGGTAGGCAGAAGGATGCTGTGGAGGATCGGTCGGGCTGTCGTGCCGTTGGTGGGTGGTGAGAGTGGTCGGGCCGCCAGTGGGTCGTGAGAGTGGCCAGGCAGCCGGTGAATGGTGTGAATGATCGGTCCGCCGGTGGGTGCTGCGAGTGGTCAGACGGCCGGTGGGTGCTGCGAGGGGACAGTCGGGCTGTCGGACGGCCTGTGCTGCAGCGAGCGAGTGGGCGGTCTGAAAGAGCCCGCATTATGGTGGTGCTGAAGGCGGCCCTGGCGGCGTGCAGGGCAGTGCTGCTCCCCACCATCATCACCACAATGATCGAAAAGGGCATGCTGGCCGAGGTGGACGCACTGAGCGGCCACACTTATGGAGCCCGCAACCGGTCCCACAACGCTCAAGCTCCAGCTGTGGGCAGCTCTGGAAGGGGGGAGAGTTTGGGTTAGGGTTAAGGTTAGGCATTTTCTTGTCAGTGGAAGATGCCTTAGCCTTCCCCCAGCCTGGCACTGCCCCAGTCCCATTATGGCCGTGACCCCCACTCTGCACACTGGCAGTCAGTGGGGTTCAGTAAACGGGGGAACCCACAGGAACTGCCCTCACCCATTAATTAGGTTGGTTCAGGAGCTCTGCGGCAGTCTCATTCAAAATACACACAATATATTAATTATATCATTTTTATATTTATATAATTAGACATCATTATATGATTACAGTCATATTCACGTCATATATATTTATATACGTATTATAATCATATATGGTTTAAATAGACTGCAACACGGAAATAGACTCCCCATGGTGTAATATGGGCATTGGACAATAGATGGCGCTTACTTTTTCGATCTCATTTTCTAATTAGTTCAATTAATTAATGTGCAACTTTTGGCACTGACGAGTTATGTCTTCCTTCACAATTATATTTTATCTGAATCTGCAAAATTTAATGTAGTTCTGAGACATGGGTCACGAAAGTTGATTTCTAGACACATTTTTGATGCTCGGCCCACAGCTTACTACCCTTTGTAGAAAACTGTGCATTTACCCTATCTATTCCCCTGGATTTTATATGCTTGAAATGTCCACAACGATGAATTCCATTATTTAGCCAAATTCACACAGCATGATATCAACAAACTGCCAAGAGCACTATATGCAGCAAAGGCTTTGAAACAACACACTCTTGCAGCAGTAATACATGTGCTCCAAAAATGGTTCATATCTCCAACCAAGCTGCTATCACAAATTGGTATCTCCCCAACAGTGAAAAATTGTTCCAGGCATGCCCTGTTCAGAAAAAGCAGGACAAATCCAAACCAGTTAATACCAAGTGTAATTTCAATCAAAGTTGTAAAGAATAGGCGCATACACAGATGAAACTTTACTACTACTTTATTAATTAAACACACACATCACTGCCCTAGCTGAACGTGGTCTATCATGGACACTAGAGAGAGAGCTATGGGTGGGAAGGACACAGTTATACTAGATGATAGGGGGATTGTGGCAGGTTTAAGGATGGAGGGAGCAAGTGACTGCTGTGTCACCGGGATCGGAGGCCTCGTAACACGGGACATGAGGCGCTGAGCTGGGGAACCCAGGGTATGGTCGCGGGAGATGTTGCAGAGGTTCAGGAGGGCAAGGTAAATGTCGGAGCGAGACAAGCGACAACGTTCCAGCAATCCTTTAGCACTGCGGACCGCGCGCTCAGCCAGGCCGTTGCTTTGCGGGTACTCTGGGCTGCTGGTGTAGTGACGGAAATTCCAGCGATCAGCAAAAGCACGGAACTCAGCATTGGTGAATTGACTGCCATTGTCCGACTGCAGGCTGGCCGGGGACCCAAAAGTAGCGACGTGGCAGCGCAGCTTTTCGATGACAGCAGATGAAGATAGAGAGCGAAGCTGGTCAACCTCAAATCAGCTGGAGTAAGAGTCGACAAGCACCAGAAAATGCTTGCCACGCCATTCGAAAATGTCAGTTGCCAGCGCAGACCAGGGGAGGTCGGGAGCAGGCTGCTGCAAGAGGGGCTGCCGCTGCTCTTGCGGGGCGAGGCTGTTGCAAGTAGGGCAGGAGGAGACCCTATCCCGGAAATAACGAGCCATATCAGGCCAGTAGAACTGGCTCTGAGCGATGGAAAGAGCGGCTTCGGCCCCGGGATGGCCACGATGAGCAGTTTCAAAGTATTGTTCTCGAAGTGCTGCGGGCACCACCACCTTGTGCCCCTTCACAATCACACCGTCACGCAGCACCAGCTCGTCACGAACCAGGAAATAAGGCACCGCTGCAGCCGGCAGGAAAGAACAGCAATCTGGCCAGCCCTGCTTGATAACCGCGGCCAGCTGTTGTAGCGAAGTGTCAGCCGCCGTGTGCTGAACCAAAGACTTCATCTGACTAGAGGGCACGAAATTAACGTTGAGAACTATCAAATCGGACGCCTCGTAGGGGTGACGTGTGGTGGATGCGAGAGGCGCCGTGACAGCGTGTCGGCAACAAACATGTCCTTGCCTTTGCGATAAACCACAGTAAAAGTGAACCGTTGTAGCTGAAGTATCATGCGCTGAAGCCGAGAAGAGGCCACGTGTATCGGCTTGTTGAGGATAGTAACCAGAGGTTGGTGGTCCGTCTCAATAGAAAAGCAGATGCCCAGAATATAGTCCTTGAACTTTGAGCAGGCAAAGACGACAGGCAGCAATTCTTTTTTGATTTGGGCATAGCGCTGTTCGGCGGGAGTCATCGTACGGGATGCGTAGGACACGGGCAGTTGTACTCCATTGTGGAGCTGCAAGCAGGCGGCCCCGAGGCCAAACGTGGATGCATCACATGTGAGAACGATGGGGCGCTGGAGGTCGAAATACTTCAACGTCGGGGTGCTGACCAACCTGGATTTGAGAATGTCAAAAGCCTTCTGGTGTTGCGGGAACCAAGCCCAAGCAGTGTCCTTTTTTACCAGGTCTCTCAGAGGTGCGCTCAGCTTGCTTAGGTCAGAGATGAACTTTCCCAGGTAGTTGACCATGCCCAGGAAACGCTGGAGGCCCGGCACGTCAGTAGGCGCAGGCATCTCGGATATAGCGGCCGTTATCTGCGGGTCGGGCTTCAGCCCCGATGCTGTGAAGACGTGTCCCACGTAGGTGACCTCCGGGACACGAAACCGGCATTTTTTCGGGTTCAGCTTCAGGTTGACTTCCCGAGCTCGTTCCAGGACCTGGCGGAGGTTATAGTCCTGCTCAGTGACATCCTTCCCGTAGACTAGGATGTCATCGACAATGATGGCACACGGGAGCCCGGCAAACAGTTGTTCCATTGTCCTTTTGAACACCTCACTGGCAGAGTTGATCCCGAACGGCATGCGGAGAAAACGAAACCTGCCAAAGGGTGTGCTGAACATTGTCAGGTATGAAGACTGTTCATCAAGTGGTATCTGCCAGAACGAGCTCTTGGCATCGAGAACCGAAAACACGGTGGCTGGACCGACTTTGCAGCAACATCTTCAACGGTTCGCATGGGGTAATGCGGGCGCTTGATGGCCAAGTTCAGATCCTTTGGGTTGATACAGATTCGTAGTTCACTCTTATCCTTCTTTGCAGCAACGACAATGGTAGAGACCCACCGGGTGGGCTCTCACCTCCTTCAGGATGCCCATGATCACCATTTCACGAAGTGTAGACTTGACTTTGTCTTTCATCGCGAACGACACCCGGTGCGGTGGGTGAGTTCGATATCCGGATTGAGAGCGATTTTGTAACTGCAGGAAAGCTTTCCCAGCTTGGAGTCAAAACAGTCCGGGTATTTGGCCAGCGGGTCCAGGGGTGACTGCACTAAGCGGATGTCACGGTGGAAGTTCACCAATCCGAGGTCTTGGCAGGCCTGAATGCCTAGCAGGGGGTCACATTTACTGTCCATCAGAAAGAAAGAGAGGGGCCAAGAGGCCTTCAGTACCTTGCAGTGGAGAGTAGCCTTCCCCACAGGAATGAGCACGCCTCCCCCATAGACGCGCAGAACAGAGCGTTCAGTGGTAACGAGTTCATTGTTTCTTATCTTCTTGAACAAGCTTGTTGACATAACGTTGGCAGCAGCCCCCGTGTCGACTCTAGCAGAGAAGGTGGTGCCATTCACAGTGACTCACACGGTCGGGTCCGTTATCAATGCAGATGCATTTCGCAGCAAAAACACACTCAGCTCGCACTGGGATGAGCTCGAATCAGACAGGGGGAGTTCTTCTTGCTGGTGATGGGAACCAAACGCCGTATCAGCACATGTCAGGTAGTTAGAGGGCTTCTGCTGTGGCTGTACATGCTTCCCACGGGAACGACATGCCGCCGAGAAATGGTTTTGCTTGTGGCAGAAATTACAAGTCTTGCCCAGCGCAGGACAAACATTAAAATGATGCGAAGCAAAGTTGCAATTCGGGCAGCGTTGACGGGGACTGGACCCAGGCGCAGGGCTTACCCTTTGTCGTTGTGCAGCAATACTGGCGGCCGGAGAAACTGGCCGTGTGGACCTCATGATCAGGCGGCGACACGGCGGTGGAGACAGCCTCTGCCAGGCGAGTGGCATGCAATGTCTCGTTAAAAGTCAGATCAGGCTTGCGAAGGAGCTCAGCTCGCAGCTTCTCATCCCGGAGGCCATAGACCAGAATGTCCCGGGTTAAAGTTTCAGGGGTTAAAGCATCCAGGCTGCAGCGGCGAACCAGGTGCCGCAATGCGGCGACAAAATTGTCGACCGATTCTCCAGGGATTTGGCGGCGGCCGAAAAGTTTGAAATGCTCCAGGAAACAGTTAGTAGGGATGTCACACAACAGTGTTCTCGTTGACCCCGTAGACGAACGACTCTGATCGTTCCAGAGCTTCGGGACCGGCCAAGTTGAGCAGGAGAGAGGCTTTGGCCGCAGGGGCAACCGCAGGGTGAGCGATGGTAACGCAGTGCTCAAAGTCACATCTGAAAACGCTCCAGCGGTGAGCGATGTCAGCTTCAAAGATCAGGATGTCAGGTTTACGACAAGCAGAAGCCATCGCGACACAGGGAGGGGGTACTGGGACTAAAGAAACAAAAACCGATAGACAGGAGACGCAGGATAAGAAACTTCTGACGCCATGTAAAGAATAGACGAATACACAGATGAATCTTTACTACTACTTTATTAATTAAACACACTCATCATTGCCCTAGCTGTACGTGGTCTGTCACGGACACTAGAGAGAGAGCTATGGGTGGGAAGGTCACAGTTATACTCGATGATAGGGGGAGTGGTTAGCAAGGGCTGCGTCACTACTGTTAAAGGTGTACACACATATCATCTACAAAGTGATGAAAGGGGTCATTGAGAGTGCAATTAAGTGGCACTAGCCACAAGGGCCTGTCCCACTGCAGCAACCTAATTGGCGAGTTTAGAAGAGTTTGCCTTCGACTCATACTTGCAGCATGGTTGACACGAGGAACTCTGAGGTCTTTGTAACTTTCCTTCATGCTTGAGAGTAGTCCCTGCATACTCGAGGCCTCAACTAGGTATTTTTCAACATGCTGAAAAATGCTCGCAAGTAAAAATGGATAAAATCGATATTTTCTTTACTCGTAGGTTTAGTCGAAGTAGGTCGTAGTAGGTCAGCATGTTATTCGTAGGTAATCAAGGGTAGTTGAAGGTAATTGAAGGTAGTCGAAGGTAGTCGTAGATACTCTCCAACATAGTCGAAGGGAGGTCAAAGGAGATCGAAGGAGATTATCTTCACCCACCACGATTCAGTGTCCAATTTTCCTGAAGCTAGTCGAAGCTAGTCTTCAGCATAGTCGAAGGAGGTCTTCTGCATAGTCGAAGGAGGTCTTCAACATGACACTTTTTCAAACTCTCCTAAACTCTTCTAAACTTGCCAATTGGGTCGCTGCACTGGGACAGCCCCTTTCCAAATAGCTCACTCACCCGTCCTGCTTAAAAACATAGAAAATAGGTGCAGGAGTAGGCCATTCGGCCGTTTTAAGCCAGCACCGCCATTCAATATGATCATGGCTGATCATCCAAAATCAGTACCCCATTCCTGCCTTCTCCGCATATCCCTTGATTCCGTTAGCCCTAAGAGCTATAGCTAACTTTCTCTTGAAAACATCAAGGTCTTAATGAAAACATTTAGGCTCCAGCATGACCAACCCGTCCCCAATGTCAGCTAACCCTTGGTCCATATGTGGAGCAAAAAACTGAATTGCAAAGATGAGGTTAGAGAGAAAATGTCCTGGGCATCAAAGCAGCATTTTACCATCATGGCATCAAAAAGCTGAGGGAAAGCACTTCAATAGTTGGAGTCATATCCTGCCCAGTGGAAAGTGTTTAGAGTTCAATCACCCCATGCACAAAGACGTCTACTTAAGTATCCTTCCGACCAGTGTGTAGAAAGGAATTGCAGATGCCGAAGATAGACACAGTGCTCGATTAAATCAGTGGATCAGGCAGCATCTCGAGAGAAGAGGGGAGGGTTTCGGGTCAGGACCCTTCTTCAGATATGCCTCAGACCAGTGTCTGAGCTATTTACCCACCATCATAATATTGGGAATGTGTATGTCTACTGATAACTACCCAGTTTACGTTCTATTCCCACTTCCACAACAATGACAACACATCTGGTTGCAGCAGAACGCGGAAACAACCAGACAAGTCACATTAATATTACAAAACTGACTGGCAAAGATCATCTTCAATAAAGATCATCTTCAATAAAGAATCATCTTCAATAAAGAATCCAGCATTATCTGCTTTTATTATAACCTTAGGGTCACAATCACAACAAATCACTGAATCAGATTCAGGGGCACATGGCAAGTAATTTTTCACTGATCCCATCTCATTGTGCAGCATGTGAAACAGAATCAAGTGGTGCAGGTTAACAGTGGAACAAAATTCCAGTGACCAGCAAACACCTTGCAGATTGCTGTTTGACCCTGGAGCAATCCTAGATTGCATGACCCATATACTCAATATCACTTCAGGAAGTCAGGAATTATGTTGCCTGACCTCATGGATATTTCCAGCAATTTTTAAATTTAAGAAACTAAATAAACATTCAACCCCCCTCCTTAAAATAAATCATTAGCCACTGATTGCAGAAAGTAACGAGTACATTGCATAATATTCTGGTACCAAAAAAATCATATTTGAAATTTTACTTCAAAGTCACGTGAGTGATTCCATGAAGAAGTCCAGCCAGTGCGCATGTGCGTCATTACGTCAGATGCATGGTGCACCGACGGGTTGGAGAGCGCAGCTCCACCAGCGATAAGTAAAACCCATAGGTAAATGTTTTAAAACTTTACTGCGGTTTACTTAGTTCCGTAAGGC
The DNA here is from genome assembly GCA_963514005.1 of Raja brachyura. The sequence continues at coordinate 58,309,473 of OY740789.1, forward strand.
TGGTTGCAGGAACCTGCAGGAACAAATTCAGATTGAAAAAAATTAACAAAAAGTAAGGCGAGGGATGCCACTTTTAAAAGTAAAAACCTTGCCCACCGGACCGCGGTCAGCGAGCGTACACCGGCTTCAGAGACGCCGGCTCCAGAGATGCCGACTTCAGAGCCGCCGGCAGTTCAGCCAGCGGCAGCAACTCCGGTGCCTCAGAGCACTGTGGCCACTCCTGTCGGGAGGAAGGCCAAGGTCCAGGGCTGTCAACTCTGAGGAGTCAGGCCAGCAAGACTTCCCTCCTTCCAATAAAAAGGTTGGGGACGTCTGGACAAGATGGAACACCTCATAGATAAAATGATCAACCAGGAGGTGTTCCAGCTGGGGTTTTATACCCCCAGGGTTCCCCAGCAGCTCTCAGCAGCAACCTCTGGCAGAGGTCCATATAGCAAAGAGCTGTACAGGCAGGAAGAACAATATGCCTATGAGTCTGCATGGGGACCCATAACAGCAGCGCCTTTTTAAGGGCTGCATGATACCTCCCTTGAGCATGAGCCTGAAGAGCCAGGGCAGTATGACTCTGACCCCGAAGTTGGTGCTACTGCAGAAGAGCATGCATCAAGGCACATGAGCGATGCTCCAGATGTGCCGGATGTGGCAAGCAAATTTGCCATACCGGCTGGAACTGGTGAACAGATGGATGAAAACCTGGCCAGCAATGTTAACTATATGGCCTCTCACCAGCTCCAGGACTCCATAATGGAGGAAATTTCGCAGAGATATCAGACACTGTGTATTGCTCAGAGTGCCCACAGTGAACCAGGCTATCTGTGGACAAATGGGTGCATCATGAGGGCACATGAGCTGAGGCTGCAGAAAGTCCTGAGACTGGTTGGAGCAGGAAAAACGGCGTTTGGGCAAATGGTACAAGGGGCACCACTATCAAAAAAACACAGCAGGATAAGCTGGCCCTGCTGTGTAATGCCCATTTTGAAAATTAATTATTCACGAAATAGCCATCAAGCCTACGCTCAACCAACGGTTCGCAGTCTTGTGCAGATCCTCTAATATCCAGGAAAAGATCTGGACGATGAGGCAAAAACAATCGGCCTCATCAAAACTCATCCCGGGAGCAGGATGCCGCCTCGAAATCCATACCCTTTCAGACGGGCTACAGATGATGGTGCAGGTTAAGGACCAAGCCGGCGACTCCAGCTACACGCCATTGGCACGCTCCAATGCACACCCCTAACTGGGCCAGGAGACCGAGGAATCTAGCAACCATGAAAGTACAAGTACTGAACTAGTCCAGGATATATCCTCTAGGGATCACCGGTTGGGGGTAGGTTGCAATTGTTCTATGATGAATGGTGCTGCATAACATCAGATCTATTCATACTGGACAGTATCCGGGGGTCTCGAATTGAGCTTATCTCGGAGGTACATCCACCCTTACAAAATACACCTAGTCGGGTATTGGGTTTTCAAGACCAGAAACTCTACAGGTGAATGATGAAATTGGAATATTATTCCAAAAAGGGGTAATTGAAAGGATGGCATATCAACGTCAACAATGTGTGTCCAATATATTTCCCAGGCAAAAGAAGGATGGTGGGTGTCGAGTCATTCTGGACCTAACTTAACTCTTATGTCCAGTATAAACATTTTAAAATGGAAACTTTCAGTACTACTATGCAACTGGTATCAAAAGGGTGTTATATGGCAACCATAGATCTGAAAGATGCATATTACTCAGTACCAATTCATCACCAATACCGTAGATACTTTAAATTTAATTGGATGAGATAACTGTGGCAATTTAAAGCTTTGCCCAATGGGTTAATCTCAGCCCTAGGTTATTTACAAAATTGTTGAAACCAGTATTAGGGCTACTCCGCGCTCAGAATCACATTGTAATAGCATACTTGGATGATGTTCTGATCATAGGCAAAACTCACGAAGCAGCTGAGGAATCAGTTTCAGTTACTAAACACCTGTTTGAGACGTTAGGTTTCCTCGTCCATTCAACTAAATCCAAATTAGTACCATCTGGAATGATTGACTATTTGGGGTTCATCATTGATTCAACTAACAAAGTCAGTGACTTTGCCTACAGTCAAAACTGTCGACATTATGGAGGCCTATAGCAATCTGGTAGATGAACAACAACCCTCCATCCGATGAGTAGCCAGTGTTATTGGTAAATTAATGGTGGTTTTCCCTGGAGTGCAGTTCGGACCTCTGCACTATCAGAATGTGCAACGAGCTAAAGAACAAGCACTGAAAGAACATGCAGGTAATTTCGATAGACCAATGCAGTTGCCAGCCGAAGCTATCGCCGAGTTGCAATGGTGGATAACTAATGTCTCACGATGTACTAGAGACATTCTGACTCAACAACCTTCAGTTTTTACAAACTGATGTGAGTGCTTCAGGATGGGGAGCCACTGATACCGAGTCTAGCTGTGGTGGCAGATGGAATGTGCAAGAGGCATTAATCCTGCAGAGGCACGAGATAAACTACGTAGAATTGCTGGGTGCATTCTATGGCCTAAAAGCATACTGTTCAACAATGCATGATTTACATGCTCAACTCCAGATTGACAATACCACAGCTTTTGCACATATCAATTACATGGGTGGAATTAGGTCATTATCATGTGATAATCTGGCTAACCTCATCTGGCACTGGTGCATTATGAGAAACATCTGGGTCTCAGATATCTACCTACCAGGTAGAGATAACGTGAAAGTGGCAGAAACCAGGTCACGTAAATTCAATGACAACGCAGAATGGAAGCTGAATCCAAAAGTTTACAAAATGATTGTCAGCCGGTATGGATTGCCAGACATAGATCTGTTGCATCCGGGTTAAATCACCAGTTACCTAAATACGTCTCCTGGGAACCGGATCCAGGGGCAGTAGCGGTGGATGCATTCTCGCTACATTGGGGACGTACATTCTTTTACGCTTTTCACCCATTCTGCCTCATCAGTTAATGTCTCATCAAAATAGAGCACAACTCCGCTTTAGGTGTTTTGGTAGTTCCTGACAAGCCCACACAGGCATGGTTCCCATTGGTCCTGAGACTGATGACACAGCCATTCATGAACATCCCCAAATGCAGCAACTTGTTAATAATAATAATAATAATATAATAATAATATATTTTATTGTCATTACACATAAGTGCAACGAGATTTGGTTTGCAACTTCAATCCAATGTCATAACTTAAACGACTAATAAAATTTAGGTTTAGATACCCCGAGAACAAGGATTTTGAAAAGAACATTAGAACAGTAAAACAGTCAAAACCACAACAAACTAAAGTGCAGATGTGTCTGTGCGACGTGACCATCCGAGGGAGACAGTCCATGGGGCTGGGGGGCACTCAGCAGGGCCGGTTCAGAGTCCCTATAGCTTTGGGAATTAAGCTGTTCCTGAGTCTGGAGGTGCGGGCGTAGAAGGCCTTGTAACGTCTGCCGGAAGGGAGTAGTTTGAACAGTCCATTACAAGGGTGAGAGGAGTCTTTATGGATGCTGACGGCCTTCCTAAGGCACCGTATGTGGTGGATGCCCTCCAAGGCTGGTAGCGGTGTCCCAATTATCTTTTACGCTCTGTGGACGACACGCTGAAGAGCTCTCCTCTCCGCCTCCGTGCAGCTGAGATACCACACAGAGATGCCATATGTTAGTATGCTCTCTGTCGTGCAGTGGTAGAAGGTCGTCAGCAGCTGTTGGGGCAGACCAGTCCGTTTCAATGTTCTTAGGAAGAACAGTCGTTGCTGTGCATTTTTAACCAGCGCAGCAGTGTAGGTGGACCATGTGAGGTCCTCTGAGATGTGAGTGACCAGAAACTTAAAGCTGGACACTCTCTGCACACTGTTCCCGTAGATGGAGATTGGGGCATATTCCCCATTTTGCGACCTCCTGAAATCAATAATCAGCTCCTTGGTCTTGGAGGTGTTTAGTGACAAGTTGTTCCATGAGCACCAGTCCACCAAGTTCTGCGCCTCCACTCTGTAGTTTGTTTCGTCACCGTTGGTGATCAGCCCGATCACCGTTGTGTCATCAGCAAACTTGACAATGGTGTTGGTGTCGAATGTGGGAACACAGTCGTGAGTGAAGAGGGAGTAGAGCATGGGGCTCAGTCCACAGCCCTGTGGTGTGCCGGTGCTCAGGGTGATAGTGGAGGACAGGTGCGGGCCCAGTCTCACTGCCTGCGGTCGCTCCATCAAAAAATTCAGGATCCAATCGCATATCAGTGAGCTGAGGCCTAGCTGGTGGAGTTTGGTGGTGAGCTTGGTGGGGATGATCGTATTGAAGGCAGAGCTATAGTCAATAGGTTGGTTCACCCTGTAACAGGAGAGAATCACCCTTTACACGATCGTATTAATCTGTTGATTTGCATATTCTGACCCGACCGTTCCAGGGACTTGGACTATCGAGTAGGACCGTGGGTGTGATTACGGCGGCTTGGAGAGATAGTACTAAAAAACAATATGTACCTCATATTAACAAATGGGAGATGTTCTATTTACAGTCAAATATATCTTATCATACTGCAGGCATACCGGATGTATTGGAGTTCCTTGTTACATTGCATTTTGACGAGCAGTTGAGCTGTAGTGCCATTGATAGTGCTCGAAGTGCTTTGTTCTCCTATTTAGAGCAACGGTCGGGACAACACTCTGTCAGATCTCATCCAATTCATGAGAGGTATTTTAACAAAAACCCTCCCAGACCTAGATATACAGAAATCTGGGATGTGAGCATAGTTCTCACACTGCTTCGGCAATGGCTTCAAATTACATCTCTGTCTTTCCAGAAGTTAACGCTCAAAAAGTGGTCATGCTCATGGTGTTAAGGTCAGCACAACAGGTCCAGACATTGTAAAAGCTACGACTGGACAGCATGCATTCTTCTGTAGATAATATTACGTTTTTTGTATATGATCTCATCAAACAAAGCAGGCCAGGGATGGCTGGAAGCAAAATAAGCTTTAAAGCATACCCCATTGACCTGAGACTATGTGTAGTTACGCACCTGAGTCAATATATCAATGTTACCAAGAGTCCCAGAGGCTCTGAAACAATGATGCTCATCAGCCACAAAAAACCTCATAGAAAGGTGTCAGTGTAAACTATTTCTAGATGGCTGAAACAGGTTTTGGATTATGCTGGAGTAGACACTGATGTGTTTAAATCTCACTCCACCAGGGCGGCGTCAATGTCTGCATCCTTGCCGCAGGGTGGTCCAGTGAAGGAACCTTTTCACGATTTTATGATAAACCTGTCCTCGCAATGGAAGGATTTGGGCATGCTGTTTTGGGTTCTGTTTGAGTTCTCCTTTGCACTTTCCCCTGGGAGAGAGCAGTTATTACTGTTCTTTTATTGTTAAAAAAGTTCATTGTATAATTTAAACAATGTCCAATACTTTATTTGTTTATCCTGTGTCGACGGAGGCAGTGTGTCGTATGGAACTGGATTTACGGCATGAAATCACAGAGCTTTGAAATCTTCATGGAATCACTCACGTGACTCCGAAGTAAAATAGTAAGATTAAATGAGAACTTACCAGTTTAAAGTTTGATCTTTATTTTATGAGGAGTTACGGTGAGCGATTACGTGCCCTCCGCTCCCGGCCCTCATAATCGCAAAGATCCTCTGGTATTTCTAGTCTTCTGTCTTACTATATCACTTTGACGGTAGTTACTGTGGTTTCATGCCGCTGCTTTGACGATTGACGAACATGTGCACTGGCGGGGCTTCTTCACATAATCGCTCAACGTAACTCCTCATAAAATAAAGAACAAACTTCAAACTGGTAAGTTCTCATTTAATCTTACTATTACATAGGACATAAAAAACTCCAGGTGCTGGTGTTCTGGGCAGACCATAAAATGCTGTTGGAACCTAGTGGGTCAGGCAGCTTCCGTGGAGAATCACCAGCATTCACCAATCACTAGCCAGGCTTTGTCCTGCCCCACCTCACTTTAAGCTTTCTTCTTACTACTGCAATCAGTCTGAAGAAGGTTCCCAACCCGAAATGTCACCTGCCCGTTCCCTGGACAAATAAATGCTGCCTGACTCACTGAGTTCCAGCACTTTGTGTTTTACTTTTAAATTACATTGTCTCTTTGAATCTCGACATTTGATCAACTTATTAAATTGACGCATCATAAAATAGCTTTCTCAATGCTGTTATTCAGAATGATTCACTACGATGGTCTTTTCAAAGATTATATCATCTCCCAGCTGCGCGTCCATTATCTCAGTATTTCCTGCACCAGTCCAGCATTATTTCTCACTTTTCCTTTGTGCACTTTCCTTTCATAATGTTCTTAGTTTCTGAGGACAGGAGTCCTCAAGCAATCGTTTCTCAACATTCCTCTACAATATTACCTCAAGGGTACTTTGTGACTCTATCCTTCAACTGGTGACATATTCCACAATTGCAGAGGCAGCTTTCATGCAAACACAAATAACACACAATCACAATCCATTTTCTTTCTTAATCACTTTTGAAATGCACATGTTAGGATGAATTGCATCTTTCTGCAGCTCAATGTCAGGAAGACTGAAATCAATATCTGTGTACATTATTTGGCCACTGTGAATTGGCCCCAGTGTGCGTGTAGGTGAGGAGTAAAATCGGGAGATAGTTAATGAGAATTTGAGAGAAAAAAATGTGGGGTATCGTTTGGTCAGTATCGTTGGGTCATTGCCCTGGACTTGCTGACCCAAAGGCCTTAATCATCATTGGCGGTCACTCGAAATGAGTATGACTGTCTTCTCCATAGGGTCGTCTACTTGTGGGTCGGCAGATGTCTGTAGATGCCGATCCACGATCCATACACCTTGGTGCAACGTGGGCAGTGGAGACTGGCGATGGTTGGTATTCGCCGAGCCCCCTTCACTCTCTCCTTACGGTGCTGACGCTTTGTCTCTGAGACAAGCGTAGTCCCATTTCGTGAAGTGCAGCTCCTTCCTGCACAGATTTCCTCCAGGAGCGCCTGCCCAGTGCAATGTGCTCCGAATTGCTCGATGTGATGTGGAATTTCTTCAGACTGGTCTTAATGTTGTACATCAAACGTTTCTTTGGCCTGCCGGAGGCTCGCCGGCCTTCCTTCAATTGAGAATGCAGAAATTGTTTAGGGAGATGTGTGTTGGACATACGGATGACATGGCCAGTCCATCGAAGTTGCTGCTTCATTATTGTGATGGTAATGCTGGTCATGTTGGCTTCCTCCAAAACGCTGATGTTGGTGCATTTGTCCTCCCAGCTGATCCTCAGAATCTTTTGTAAGGATCTTTGATGGTATTGTTCCAGAGCTGTCAGGTGCCTGCTGTCGGTGGTCCATGACTCTGCGCCATACAACAGGATGGAGAGGACTCTGTAAACCAGCAGTTTTGTTTGGGCCTTTAGGTCTTGGTCTTCAAAGACACTTTTCCTGAGTCTGCCGTAGGCTCCGCTGGCACAACTCAGGCGATGGTTGACCTCAGAGTTGATGTCAGCTTTTGAGGAAAGAATGCTGCCAAGATTGGGGAAGTGGTCAATGTTTTCAAGAGTATTTCTGTGTTTTATGATTATTTCTAATTTAAAATGCTGCAATTTGTATTTTGCTTGATTCTCAACAAAACCCAAATCGTTGAGCTGAAAGGTTTGGCAATGCAGCCCCATAGAACCACCGAATGTGAAAACCTTCAGCAACATCACCTGCAATTCTAAAAAGAGTAGTTGAAGATGGACCAAACCGGACCTGCAGCAGAAATATTCACAGGTATTATCGCACTATCAATAGCTATCACTCCACTCTGCACCTTCTGTGCAACATCTAATGGAAATATAGATCTGATCCAATTCTATAGGAACAAAACAGTCACAATCTTTCCAATGATCTTCTTTCTTGCATGTGACTGAAATCCCCCCAAATCTGTTCACAATCATACTTCCGGATCATCCGCAGGTCACCTTGCATCTCAACTCTGGCTTCCCTCCTTAGTCCCTCCTTGCTGACTCTTATTCAAAATGTCTTCAAAGTAACATTCCATATTCTTTATATTGATAAACGAATCTTGAGTCATCTTGGTCTTCCTCTCCCAGAATCCTCTTGAAACATGAACTTCCCTTATTACTTTAAAATTCCATTCAAACAGGGTTGGTGTTGGTATATTATTATCACCACATGTAGTTAGATACAGCAAAAAGCTTTGTCTGCATGCTATCTAGTCAAATCATACTCAAATACAATCAAGCCACATAAAAATGCAACAAGCGGAAGGCATTGAAAAAATACCAAAGTGAAGAATATAGTTTAGTTTAGAGATACAGCGCGGAAACATGCCCTTCGGCAAACCGAGTCCACGCCGACCAGCTATCCCAGCACACTAACACTATCCTACAACACACTAGGGACTATTTAAATTTATAGCAAGCCAATTAACCTACAAACCTGTACGTCTCTGGACTGTGGGAGCAAACCAAAGATCTCAGAGAAAACCCACGCGGACAAGGGGAGAATGTACACACTCTGTACAGACAGCACCTGAAGTCGTGATTGAACCCGTGTCTTCTTGCTGCACCGCTGTAAGGCAACAACACTACCGCTGCACCACAGCATTATAAAATACAGTGAAGGTGTCTACTAAATAAGTGCAAGATCTGTAATGAGGTTGATTAGAAGTTCAGCTCTAGTTTACGGAAGAGCGTTCAGTAGTGCGATAATGTGTTGGGTTGGAGTCATGGTTTTTTTCTTTCCATTTGTTTGAGAAGCCTCTTGAGAAGTTTAAGTGGAACTATAAAAAAAAAGTAGGTATGTTACAAAACTTACCTTTAGCGGTGCTGCAGTTCTATCACTGGCTGTGGGTGTGTCTTTGGCGCCTTTAAGGGGGGGGGGGCGGGTTAAATTGTGGTTTTCCCCTTGCAATCCGGAGCTTTCTGTTGTCGGAGTGCGATCTATTTCTGGAGATGCGTTCCGACTGCCGGTAAGTCCATTTAAAAAAAATAAATAGCCCAACTACATCATCGATGCAGTAAAATAAAAATTAGCTCCTAATGCCGTGAACGCCGACAACAGGGACCGATTTTACGTAGGGGACAGGTAAGTGAAAGCTGTTTGTTTTTACATATAAACTTGCTTTTTTAGGGAACTTTAATCAATATTTCATGTTGCAAAACGGTGATTTAGCCCCCATACAAAGAGGCAGAAAATTTCCTGCCGATATTGGGTTTAAATTCACCGCAACCGCAACGTTCCAATCCATCGCATTCCAGAAAATCCCACTCGCAAGCTGTTTAAAATGCCCATTAATTTACAGGCATTAAACGCTGAATACCTTCAATTTGTCCTATAAATTAATGACAATTAGATTTAAAAATCATGTTATATTGTGAATTATTGTGTGACTGTTAATTAGACTCCTAGGCTTTACATTTTTTTTTTCTTCTTAAGAAATAGATAGATGTTTAGATCTAGTAATTGAATTTTGTAATTGGCTACAATTGGGTAACTAACTAATTATATGCTTTAATTTCAGGTCATCCAAGTAAGATTGTTTCATATTTGTTTCAGAATACTTCAATCTATAATACTGAAAAATTCTTTCAGTTCTCTTAATTTTTAAGGAAGTTATGGGCTTTTGACTGTCCTCGATCACAACTTTTGTGTTAAGTCAATAGAAAAGCAATAGGAAGCAAGTTGCTAATTTCCGAGTATGAAAATGGCCCTAACTTTTTTAATACTGAAGATATGAAAGTGAATTAGGTATCAAATTAAACTTATTTTTATGCTTTATCTGATGGGATAAATTGCAGACTTGATTTTTTAAATCTCAACATTTTGTAACATTGCTAAAAAAAAGCTGTTATTATTGAATGCCTTAAATATTTGTATAATTTTATAGTCTAATCTGGAAATGATTTCTGACACCATAAGCCTATTTGCAAGATACGTTTTTATTATTCAGCACAGAAGATTAACTAGAATCAATAAAACTTCAGACAAGGGTTGAAAATAATAATATACCAGTAAATCATTCTTTCCAAACCTTTCATCTTCTACAATAGAGACATTCTAGTGAACATCCTGCCACATACTCCTGCAAAAAAGTGCTGGAGTAACTCAGCATGCCGGTAAACCAACGTCTGCAGTTCCTTGCATCTACATACTCCTGCAAATAGTTCAGTGTACATTATCTGAACTATGTGTTTATGTTAAGAAAATAAAAGTGCAATATTGGCATTGTAATGTAATAAAAGGAAATGGAGATGCTGGTTTATACCAAATATGGACACAAAAGGATTGGATAACACAGCGGGTCAGGCACTTTCGCTGGAGAACATTGCATAGGTGATGTTGCTTTCGAGACCCTTTGGTCTGAAGAAGGGTCTCGACCCTAACTGTCACCTATTCATGTTCTCCAGAGATGCTGTCTGACCCCCTGAGTTACTCCAGCACTCTGTGTCCATTTGTACATTAACCAGCATCTGCAGTTCCTTCCTACACGATTAAGTTTCTACTTTCATATTTGTTAATCAGGGAAATAACTCACAACCATTGCAGTGGGAAGCCAGGATTCCTTAAACACCCAATTTCCCAGAGATAGATTCAGCATATGATTCTCATCAACCAAAATGGTTACAAGAATTACTTTCTCTGCTGATCCTTGTGTCATGCTAGTTCACAAATTCACCACAATATTTTGAAAAATATATACTATTCTACCCCACAGTCCCCAATATTATCCTAATAGGTTTCATGGTTTTAATGGAAACAAAGTACAGTGGATTAAAATGTTCTACTTAAAGTTTAAGTTTATGAAGAAATAAATTCCCCTGGTGTCCCTCATTAATCCATAATCATCTATGACATTGCTAATTTGGTGATACCTGCTGACATCCCCTGTGAAGCAATGCTTGTTCCACTTCAGTCAGCTCCCCTCGTTCTACTTTAAAAATCCACAGCATGCTTGTTAATGAACTACAGAACAGAATACGGCAGGGAATAGCAAAACGATCTGAGAGTCAGAGCCTCAATAATATCCTGAACTAATTGCCTGCTTTTAAGTTCACATATCAGCTTTTTTTCCGATGCACTACTTGCGTCTTGAAATGCATGCATTGCCCGCTTTTAGAGCTGTAAATCATCATGTTCAGCACACTCCGACGAAAAATCCTTTGTATCAAATTATATTGCTCAAAAAGTTGTTGGAAACACCGCAGGCTTGCACTCTGATGAGACTTTGCAGCTATTTATGCATGCTCACAATCGCACATAGCTCTGCCAAATAGTTTTGCATCAATTGAAGGAGGACAACAGCCCCGAACGTCACAATCCCCGGCAATCAGACTGCAGTAACACTGGCTGCCAAGGAAGTAAGAAAGGCTGCAGAGGAGGATGATAGAACTCCAACATTTCCTGAGAGGGATTTAGGAGGAGGCAAAGCTTTTTGAGGAGGTGTAGGGTTGGTTGGAGATGGGAGTGGGAATGGCTGGAGTCTTGTTGGGGGTCACCATTATAAGAGCCAGACAGAAAGTATCGCTCAGTTTCTTCCAAGAGCAAGAATCCCAACACAACAGGGAAATATTGCAAAGTAGGTTATGGCCCCAGAAGATTCATCAAAGCAAGCATGGCCACAAATACCCCCTTCCCCAACACACACGCATGCACAAAGAAAGTCCCTCCACAAACCCGAAAGATTAGTTTAGAGATACAGCATGGAAACAGGCCCTTCAGCCCACGCCAACCAACTATCACCCATTCGCTCTTGTTCTGTCATCTCACTTTCTCATCCACTCCCTGCACACTAAGGGCAATTTTACAACATGTTTGGGATGTGGGTGTCAACTGGAGCACCCAGCGGAAACCCAGGCAGACACTCACAGGGAAAATGTGCAAACTCCACACAGGCAGCACCTAAGGCTGGGATCGAACCAAAGGTCTCTTGCACTCTGGGGCATTGGATCAACCAGCTGCGCCACTGAGCCCCCTTTATCATAATTAACATTCTCTCTACTTTAACACTCAACCCTCCAAATGTGGGATAAAGAAGGGCATGATGATCACCAATCCGATCACTAATAAGAATTGTTTCAAACTACTAGAATATTGTTACGACCGAGTTGCAATCCACGGGGAACAAGCTGATTGGAAGAACATTTGCACCAGTGCTGAGGTCAGAGTTCTTCAATCTAAACAGAGATATTGCAAAAAATCATTTAAACTAATCAATCAGAAAATAATTCACAAATATATTATAATCACTGCACGTGGTTCTGAAAGGATGCAAGGGATAATGCTGCATCATTTGAGCTGTCTCTGGTGATTATTGCTGCTCAAACTCTTAATGGAAAGAAGGTATCTGGATCTGCATTTGATGTCTCTCATTTTGCTAGATCCTTATGAAAGTTTCCATATGCAAGTTCCTTATATCTCATGCAAAGAAAGCCTCCCTCTGAAGAAGGGTCTTGACCTGAAACGTCACCCATTCCTTCTAGGAGTTAATCCAGCATTTTCTGTCTATCTTTGGTGTAAACCAGTATCCGCACTTCCTTCCCACACAAGGCTCACCCTCTCGTGTGCTGGGAGATAAGGCTATTGTTGTACAGCAGGGATATCCCCCTCAGGGTAGCATACAATAATAAAGTATCGGCCAAAGATACACACAAAATGCTGAAGTAACTCAGTGGGTCAGGCAGCATCTCTGGAGAAATGAATTGGTGACATTTTGGGTCGGAACCCTTCTTCAAACCGAACTGGCTGAAGAAGGGTTCCGACCCGAAATGTACCCAATATCTTTTCTTCAGAGATGCTGCCTGACCTGCTGAGTTACTCCAGCATTTTGCGTCTATCTTCAGTATAAACCAGCATCCTCAGTTCCTTCCTACACAATAAAGTCTCTGCACCTGGTTGGCATATATTTCAGAGAGCCTATGGGACTGGGAAGGGAAAATTAAGTCTTATTTTTACCAGTCCAACAGCATTTTCAACCATGATTCTGGTTCTTGAGTGGCAGCTGTGGTAAATCAACAAATTTGTGAGAACAGGTCTTGGCTCTTATCCACAAGATCTGTTACTCAATACAATGCCAGCTGCTAAAAGTGTCAGCAAGTCGTGGATAAAGACCTTGCATGTTCCCCAGAATTATGACGTTGACCATGAGGAAATCCTTGTGATCACTTGAACATGAAGGGAATATTCATGTACACTCTGTGTTATTATTAGGAGCCCTTTATTTGGGCTCAAGTGCATTTAATGGCTGCCTGCACTCATGAGAAACCAGTCATGCTGACAAACCAGTAATGCTACGAGAAGCTATGGATTGCAGAAAAATCCGACCAGTCTACTTTTGCAATGTGCACAGATCTACACGGAAATAATCATACGCACAATCTACTTTGGTTAAAACCCTTTTTTTTTGCATGATTAGCACCAAAAATAAAGATAATTCACCCAATTCTCGACTTTCATTTTCTAAGATATGATCTGCTGTGCTCTAATGCCTCACTATCCATCTGTGACTTCTATCATTTCCAGCATCCAAAAGCATTCCAAACTCAAAAAACAGACTCATAAACTGCTCAAATATGGCACTAACATTAACACATTATGTAAGGTGTGATCTCTTTTGCTATATTTCAGCTCAGAATCACAGTGAGTAAAAATTCATGGTTTAACTGGTTCCTATAGCAATATATACACACCTATTGTTAAATCAAATCTACTTATTTGATTAAATTGAACTGACTGCTCTTTAATAACCTGGTTGAAATAACTTGCTAGTGGAAAAGGGTAAGGATTCATGCACCTTAAACAATGATGGTAAATAAAACTGCACATCTACAGTAAAGTAACTGCATATGTTCAAATGCATGAAAAGCCCTATTACAAGAGAATAAAGGGTGCTTCCACTGAATGTATTTCAACATCCAAGCAAAGAGAGTGAATCAGTTTACAATGTTCACCTTCCCAAGCAGTTTTCACTCATGAGCAGATTTCTTCCCAGTCTCCATAACCCTGCAGACACCCTAGGCAGATATTTACCTGCACATCATTATCCTTCCTCAAATACAACAGCTATAGTAGTTATAGAAACACAACTATACTTACACGCTGTACGATTACATTGCTCAACAATAATGCTTTCAATGCTTACCTCACATGCTTAAGCCAGGGGCTGTAAGAAAGTAGATGCAATTTCGGAATGAGTAACCCAAGGTTCAAATTCCACCTATGCAGCTCGAAAATAATCAGGAAGCTGGTGGTCTGTTATCAGCAGACGAAAGTAATAAAGCATTGTTGCAAAGCTGACGCACTAATGTCTGGCATTCTTTCTTTTGATTTAAATTTGCCCGTGCAATTTGATCTATATGCAATTCCAGCCTGGCCCACATCTGACTCTTAACTCTTGGTAGATGATACCACAATTGGTGGTATAATGGGTTGCAGATGACCCCATAATTGGTGGTTACTGCAGAAAAAGACCTACAACCACATCCAACAGGAAATGGTCAGCATCAAACATCCTGCAGGCCCTGCAGGAGGAGAACACAATGGATGTCATGGGATGGTTCCTTGAAAAGACCACCAAGGTCATTTGGCAGGTTGCTTCATTGCCGGAACTCACAAGCAAGCACTGTTGGGCCTTCAATTCCACCTCGAGGTGGACGTGGTGCAAGTGAAATGAGGTATATCAATAGGATCTAGAGAGAAAATGTTTGACACTCAGTGCACAATGCAGTGTTGGTCATGTGCAATCCATATTAGAAGTGCATACATCTGGAACCATGTCCGGCAAGGCTCTGGAACCACCCCACAAATGAAAGTGAAAAATGAAGCAAAGGTTTGATCAATATGTTCAAAGACTCCTTAAATAGAGCAAGAGGAAAATATGTAAAAAACTCCAAGGATGGCATCATCTAAAGAGCACAGCAACGCCGAGGGTGTTGTAAGAACTTAGAAGAAAAGAAGTGTCTCATAATGAAACTTTATGGAGTTAACTAAATTGTTGGAATGGGGTGCGAGACTGCAACCTTCACATGGTCCGCCCTGTTTTGACCAATGCAATCAACCCGGCGTGCACAATCAAATAAGATCAAATAGAACCAGTTGTTCTACAAATTTAGACTGTGCACACCATACGCAAGAAGAAGAAAAATAATTGTTGGAATGTACAAGTATTGAGTATAATAAGATCTCTAAAAGCAGCTGATAAAGTTATATACTTAGCTTTTGCATGAGGATAAAGGCAATGCCTTAATGATAAAATGAAATAGGAGATTGGTTAATGTAGATATGCATGCAGGGGATTGATTACCTTCCACAATGGTTATACTATGCCTGTACTATCCCTTGACCCAATCCCTTTGCTGACTGCTCAATTAATACATAGAAGGGAAAGAATGAATCCAACATAATTACAATGAGACAGGTCGCATCAATAATGTGTACGAGTCAAGCAAGCAATATAAAAAGGGAGGGCATATTTCAATTTAAATATCTGTTAGGAGTATGCATTGCTACAGACTGTGCATGGATAGAATTAATGATAGAATAACTTACAAATTACATGAATAGGGAATAAATGAATCACCTTGTATGCTAAGGTATTCCTAACTAGTCAGAATTACAATAATCTGAATGCCCAATGCAAGGAAAATTTGTTTTGTCTTAACGTGAAGTTAATAAAAATGCCCTCAATTAAAGGCATCCATGGAATCATCAGAGAAACACCAATGATTATATTGAGAGCACAATACTATCACTGTGGCAGTGACATCCCTACTGTAATGCAATAACAATTTTACAAATCATTAGGTCAAAAGGCTAAGTATGTATTGAGCAATAGTGTGGAAAACAGTCTGATAATTCAACTTTCATGGTTCCACTTAAACGGTATGAGCCTTTTGCAATGATTCGCAGTTTAAATTATGGTTAGAAGATTCACAAAGCCTAATATTCTTCATCTGGGAGCATGCAAGCAGCATGTGTTAACTCCACTAATAAATCAGCCAAAGCTGAATTAAATGATTCACAAGAAATGCGAAGGAATGAGATAATACAAAATGTCTGTGGAAGGCTCAGAAAGCTAAATAATGAAACTGGGAGACAAATGGTGAATAGTGGAATAAATAAAATCATGATGGAAACTAGAAACAAATCAGAATTTTACCAAGCAGTTACGAAATCAGCACAAAATGCATTAGCACTGTAAATAAAGCTCATTCATGCTTAATCCCAATGCTGTTAACCACTGAATTTAAGGTAAATTAGCCTTTGAGCAAGGCTCAGTAGCAATTCAAGTTCTGAATATAGAGTGATCCGGTAATAGGGCAAAAACTATGCAGTGATGACTGTATTGAGAGAGGAAGCACAGTTGGAACAGATGGAACAGCCAGACCATGTGCACAGCAATACATTATTTTGCACCTTCTGACATAAATTGTGTAAGCATACCAGGAGGCAGCAGAGGGAGAGGTTTACCAAATAACTTGCGAAAGATCTAAATACAGTGCAAAGGTGTTGACTTTTAATGCTGGGTTTACAGAGCAAGTGTCAGCAAGTAATACAACAAATAATTGGGAAGGTTAGTAGATTGTTTGTTTTTATAAAAGCCAAGAACTTACAGAATCACACTTTCGTGGGCCTGTCCACCTTAGGCAACTTTTTAGGCAACTGCAGGAGACTAGGCAGTCGCCACATGGTCGCCACATGTTCGAGGGTGGTTGCCGGGGAGTCGTCTTCATGGTCTTGAGGAGTTCCCGCATTCTGGGAACTAGTCGCGGCCTCATTATGGTCACTGCGAACTTTTCAACATGTTGAAAAATTAGCAGCGACTAGAGTGAAGCCGCCATGGAGAGTAGCGAGAATTCCCGTGCCATAGTTGGGTCGCCAGGAGTCCTAGTGGGTTGCCAGGAGGTCGAAGGTTCTCATAGGTTGTAGCGGGAGCTGACCGGTGAATTTCGTTGGCTCATTGGGGAAATAAAACGTAAGCAGTAGTTTTCAGAACCAAGGCTAATCGACCGGTAATGTTAAATGTCCGCCGAGCTTCACAGCCGTGAATCTCTGGCTTCTTAAAAGTAGTCTCCCCTCCTTCTCCCTCCTTCTGCCCCCTCTTTTAAAGGACTTAACGTACACTTAATTTAGCCACCATAATTACAGCGCCAACCCTCCTGTTCATCGCGGTGTGTGTCTGTATCACCTTGGCTTTGCACCGTGTGAATTTCACTCAGACAGCGCTCTCCCCGCTTGCCCTGTCCCCTGCCTGCATAACGGGCTGGTGAAGGAAGCGATGTGTGCGCATGTATTACACTCTGACAGTCACCTGAAAAATTGCCTAAGTGGGACAGGCCCATTAGCCTCCTTCATTTTAATTTTGGAACTACAACATGCACCTCTAAAACAGTCCCGTTGGCCCGCTGAGTTCTCACCGAGGTCGATCACCCATCAAGAATTTTATGAGGGCCAATTAACCTACAAACCCACAGATTGCCCAAGCTGAACCAATGTCTGAGTCAGAGCTCGGGAAAAGAGAGATGATCTCATTGAAATATAGACCACTCTGAGGAGACTTTACACTGTCGATGCTGATACTGAACACAGAACCATGCTTTTAAAAAAAGAGGACGTACCACACCCTGTGTGTTGCGAATCATTGACATGCTCATCTCCAGAGAGCTCTGGAGCTTACTTCATTGAATGGATTTAAGACTGAGTTGGACACATTCTTGGTCTAAGGAAAAGATGAGTTACGACGAGCAGGCAGGAGAACAAAGGACAATGGGGACCCGGCATGGGGGAACCACTTAGGTGGGGGGTGGTGGGGGACAATAGGGGGAGCCGGCATGCTTTGTGACTGTCAGCGCCACAGGTGGCTGCTATTTGTATACATTGGGTATTCAAGCAAACAATTCCACTGTGCGTAGTCACATGTGACAATAAAGGATTCCATCACATATGCTCGAGTGGTCATATGGCTACATCCCTTCCTGCTCTAATTTCTTATGACAGCATCTTAAAGTAGATACATTTAAGCCTCAACCTTCCAAGGAGATTTATAACAAAAATAGTTGATAGCAGATTTACACTGTGCACACCAGCCATGGAATCAAACCATGATTTGGTCTAACATGATCTTAGAAAAATGTTCACAAGAATAGGAGATATTTATGTAATTGTTATGCTTATTTTATCAAGACAATTTTACCTCCAGCCACTCCTCCCCATACACACAGTCATCTATGTGAAGGTGGGCTGTTTTGATCGAGATACAAATCTCAGCAAGTGAGGGACAATAACTTAACCACAACTCTCTGCTTTGTTCCTTCTCCTTCATCAGCATTTTCAGTAAAGGCACCTTTTTGACCAGAAGCTCATTCTTTCATATGAAGTCATGATTCCATTGTTGCTATTGATACTCACTGAGTAACATCAAGACTTTTCCCCAGAAACAAATACGTTACCCTCACTTGGATTTCACTCGTAAGGTGCCCTATGCGATCCGCCTTATCAGTGTACCTGTGCCACACACAATCATTATGGATTTCAAGGTCCCTCGCAGTTATCCAACAAAAGGGTGCAAACTGTTCTATTTCTCGAAAAATCCTCCTTGAATATGCTCATGTTTAATGACTCAACAAGTCAGGGCAGCACAGTGGCGCAGCAGTAGAATAGCTGCCTTACAGTGCCAGTGTCCCGGGTTCGATCCTGACATTGAATGCTGAGTATGTACCTCGGACTCTGAGTCTGTATGGTGTATGCACACCCTACCTATGACTACATGCGTTTTCTCAGGGTGCTCCAGTGTCCTCCCACATTCCAGAGACATCCAGGTTTGTAGGTTCATTGGCTTCTTTAAATTGTTCCCATTGTGTCAGATAGAACTAGTGTACTGGTGATTGTTGGTCAGCATGGACTCAGTAGTCTGAAGGGCCTTTTTCCACACTGTATCTCTAAATTCAACTATAAACTAACAAAAAGTATGGCAATGCAGGCAAGTATCCAAATCCAGGTTGCAATTTATCATTTTAGGCATCTATTCTTGATGAAGTCACACATCTTCCTCTTCCCAGGGACGAGTTCTGATCAGCCTTTTTATGGTAAAGTATTGTGCTGAGCTCCATATTTGATATCTACAGTTCCCATCATTGCAGCATTGATCTGCCTGTTGAATGATTTCAGGGTTGTTTGCATGCAGAGCTCAGTGTGCAGTTACATCTTGATCAGCTCTCAAGGCAGGTTTAGTCACTTATTTCTGCATATTGTTACGTTTATTGATCACTGAACCTCAGTGATTGAATATGTTGCATGTCGAGTCCAATAGCATACACATTCTTCTTTGAGACTCTCTTGTGGCAGTTCAATGTGATCGACTGAGCTACTTAAGTTGATTAGGAAAAGGGGAGGCGCAACGAGACCTAGGTGTCATGGTACACCAGTCATTGGCATGCAGGTGCAGCAGGCAGTGAAGAAAGCGAATGGTATGTAAGCATTCATAGCAAAAGGATTTGAGTATAGGAGCAGGGAGGTTCTACTGCAGTTGTACAGGGCTTTGGTGAGATCACACCTGGAGTATTGCGTACAGTTTTGGGCTCCAAATCTGAGGAAAGACTTTCTTGCCATAAAGGGTAGTACAGAGAAGGTTCACCAGACTGATTCCTGGGATGACAGGACTTTCATATAAAGAAAGACTGGAAAGACTCGGCTTAAACTTGCTAGAATTTAGAAGATTGAGGGGGGATCTTATAGAAACTTACAAAATTCTTAAGGAGTTGGAGAGGCTAGATGCATGAAGATTGTTCCCGATGTTGGGGAAGTCCAGAACAAGGGGTCACAGTTTAAGGATAAGGGGGAAATCTTTTAGGACCGAGTTGAGAAAAACATTTTTCACAGAGAGAGTGGTGAGTCTCTGGAATTCCCTGGCACAGAAGGTAGTTGAGGCCAGTTCATTGGCTATATTTAAGACTGAGTTAGATGCACCCTTGTGGCTAGAGAGGTCAGGGGGTATGGAGAAAAGGCAGGTACGGGATACTGAGTTGGATGATCAGCCATGATCATATTGAATGGCGGTGCAGGCTCGAAGGGCCGAATGGCCTACTCCTGCACCTAATTTCTATGTTTCTATGTTTCATCCAAATGGCAGCCCTCGTTCATGAGTGAATTCAACTTGCTTTGGTTTGCCAGGGATATTATTTCAACCCTGTTGCCATATTCAAAAAGCAAAAAAACTATAGGTGCTGTAAATCTGGAAAGAAAATTAGAAAAACACGACATACTCACGAGGTCAGGCAATATCTGTGGAAAGAGAAAGGGTTAACATTTCATGTCTGATGACTAAAGTTTCATGATGGAAGTTTAAAGCCAAAAGGCAGGTCACAGGTTTGAAACATTAATTATTTTTCTCTCTCCACAGATGCTGCCTGATCAACTGAGCTTTTTCAACATGTTCTGCTTTCACTTTGTCCTTTTGCTGTTTTGTCAATCTCTACTGTATTAATGCATGATTTTCCATAAATCCAAATACATTTGATTCCGGAGTCTAGATAGATCAGGAACAGCAGGAGCTCAGAAGAATCCGACGACGAATAGTGAAAGGCTTGGATAGAGTAGATGTTGAGAGGATGTTTCCACTAGTAGGGCTGTCTAGGACTAGAGGTCCTTGCCTCAGAATTAAAGGATGTTCCTATCGGAAGCAGATGAGATGGAATGTCTTTAGTCAGAGGGTGGTGAATCTGTGGAATTATTTCCCACAGAAGGCTGTGGAGACTGTCAATAAATATTTTTAAAGCAAAGATAGATAGATTCTTAATTAGTACAGGTGTCTGGAGTTATGGGCAGAAGGCAGGAGAAACAGGTTTGCAAGTAGATCAGCCATGATTGAATGGCGGAGTAGACTTGATGGGCGAATGGCCTAATACTGCTCCTAACACTTATGATCCCCGGGACGGTCGTTCATTGGAAAAGCCTTACTGTAACTTTTCACAAGCTATTTCTTATTCATTTCAAGATTTTATCTTTGATCCCTAGTGTTTCACATTTGCGCATAGATATTTTCAACTGGATAAGTTTTCATTTTTCTGACAATTGGCAATTCTGGGATTACACTTGCATCACTATTATCAACTGACATCAGATTTGCAAGCAGTCAGCATATCACAGGAGTCAAATGTAACTTTCAAGAGTTGAAATCCCATCCTGGAAAGCAAGGTAAATGGAAGCCAAATCCAGAATTGAGATTTCATTGAAGCATTCATATCCAGTGGCTGTAAGCACACCATATCATTTGGGTCCATCAGACCCGCCGCTATGAATCTTACAACGCATGGGTATGAACTTTGGTGTCTCCAATTACAAGTAACTCCTGCATTCCATTCCTCCCACTCACCCTCCCCCACCCTAGTTATCCTACTAGTTCCACTGTTCACATCCTTATATCCCTTTTATCAGCACATCTACCCCAGCCAACAAAGGGCCATTATGGACAACACCATTCCCAAGATCATCTATTGCTGCCCTGTTTTCTTCAATACATTTCGTGGCAGTTCAATAGAAGACATGCATGGGTTATTGGTAGGGGACAATCAGCCATGGCCTCCTCCTGTACCTATTTTCTATGTTTCTATGTTTTTATATTTTGCTGTGGCCTTTTCTTGCCTCCGGTTGCACCACATACCACCCCCCCCATCCCCCCCCCTCCACAGCCACCACCACCTCAAGATTTCAGTCTGAATAAGGGTTCTGAATCGAAACATCACCTATTCATTTTCTCCAGAGATGCTGCCTCATCCACTGAGTTACTCCAGCATTTTGTTTCCTTTATTATGTAGACCCAACAGCCTACTACAAATTTAAAGACTGTCACTACTTTGGTCGAACTGTTCATGTCATGGTCTGTGTGCCCACTTAACAGGCTGCAAAACCTCTCACTACTTCAAAGGAATCTCCAAGGGATTCTGAACATATAAAAACAAATATGTGACAATTACAATCTGCATTTGTAAGTCAATTTGTACATTTCCCAATCCACTTAACAGAGGAGATAGACTGCCAAGCTGCTACAAGGCGGAACCTCGTTCATAATTGCCCAACTCATCATAAATCAGGGATCACAGCAGAATCTCCCCAGTTGCATAGTCTGGCTACTGTGTGGGTCATTTCACTTAAGGGCCTGTCGCACCAGCATGGGTTTGCATGCATCTAGAGCGACCAAACGTGGTCGCTTGAGGCGTACGGCCTCGCAGGGCTGGTCCCAATTCGAACCGCGGAGTCGTATGGTTGTGCGGGGCTGGTCCCGACATCATACTCACCAATCAGCTGGGCAGGGGGCGGGCCGACTGAATTTGGACGTCGCAGTTATACGTGGCACATTGCAACCGCTGCACCAGGCAAACACTTGTGGAAGTATCACAGCTTTTAAAATCAGGGACTTGCACCAGGAGACTGATTGCAGCTCACGCAAGATCTTTTGAAAAACCACAGCATATCACTGAATCCGTTTGCAAGTAAACAGACCCCCAAATTAAAAAAAGAAGTGACTGCAGCAATGTAGCCTGCCTTGATCTTTGTAACAGGATTTAATGCACAGCTGCAATTCAATAAATAAAATGACTTAGGAGTTGTGGTGCAGAGTACGAGCTGAGACGTATTACAAACTACTATCTGGGCTAATCCAATTTATCAGAGTCTTCAGCTGGATGAACCTACCAAGTCTTTAAGATTATTACAGTGCATAACTCAGTGTAGGTTGATATTAGAAAGTAAAAAAAAAACAAATGTAATTCCAATGTTTTACTTATGTTGACATTTTCCTGAAATTAATTAAAAATACAGAACTGGGAAACAGATGGGGGTGGACACTAGATTTTGCAGTCGATCCAACCCGAGCCGACGAGTCCAAATGTTCTTTGTGAATTAGGTTGAATCCGTTTTTAATGGGAAGGTATTTTGCCACGAAATAGTCTCTGATTCTGTAGAAAATTGCTTGTGCTAGAAGTAGGGAACAAAAATACAAACACAACTTTCCTACCTCATGTCAAAAGTTGAAATCCCACCCTGGTGAGCAAGGAAGCCTCTGACACCGAGATGGAGACATGTTGTTAAGACAGAGCGAGAAATAGACTGCACATATCCTTTGCCATACCTGATCTGAATTCTGGTACCGAGATCATGAAATACTAAAAGTTCTTATCCCTATCCCTCATAATGTTAGATGAGATGAGATTAGATAATGTTATGGTTTAATACACCAGGGTACAATGAAATTCCTCATTCACAAGGAGCTCAGGGTAAACAGTATAGATGCACTGGAATTCTCCATCTGAAACGTCAACTGTCCATTACTCTCCATGTTTACTGCCTGACCTGTTGATTTCCTTAAGCGGTTTGTTTTTGCCTTCAGATTCCAACATCTGCTGTCTTTTGTGACTCGATAATTCAGAAAATACTGAAAATCAATAACGGAATAACCATGTGGGACATAGTTGAGATTAAGTATATATGGTTGCATCTCTCAGAAGGCGGTGTGAAAGAGGTGATTGTTTCAGAATTCTGATAGCAATGGGGAAGAACCTGCTCTTAGGATTGTACACCTGGCTCTCAAGTTTCCGTACCTTCTCCCAGAAGGTAGAAAATGGAAAAGAGAATGGCCTGGGAGGTAGGCATGCTTGGCAATACTTTGACCTTTCTTGATGCACAGCAACGTGAAGATGGACTGAATGGAAGGAAGTGCTGTTCACCACTTGCAGGTTCAGGCAGTCAAGAGCAGCGCAGTTACCATACCAGGCAGACATGCATCCCATCACAAGGCTTTCTATAGAGTATTTGTAGAAGAACGAGAGGCTCTTCATCGACATGTTGTATCTTCTTAGACACCTAAAAAACTAAATATGTTGATGTTCTTTCTTGATCATAACATTAACTTGAAAGCATCCGTTAGGTTGTCGGCGATATGGATGCCTAATAACTTGAAACTGTCCACCATCTGAACAGCAGCTCCATTGATGAGGACAGGGTATTGTACGCCCCTTACTTCATTAGTTTACCAATCAAACTCTTTCATCTTGTTGGCATTAAGGGCCAGGTTGTGTTCTGACACCATGTCACAAGGTTCCTGATCTGTGTCCTGTACTCAACCTCATCATTGTTGTGGACCCTGCCAACCACAATAATATGTTCGGTGAATGCAAAGATTGAGTTGTTGATGCGCTTGGACACAGAGTCATGGGTGTACAGAGAGTAGAGCCGGGGAAGCGAACACACAACCCTGAGGAGCATTAGTGTCGAGAGCCAGAGTGGAGGAAATGTTATGACCTACTCTAACCAACTGAGATCTGTCGGTCAAGAAATCCAGAAGCTAGTTGCAGATGGAGGGCCTTATGGCCAAGGTACAGGAATTTAGAGATGAAATTTTAGTTACTATGAAATTGAAGGCTGAGCTGTAGTCAATGAATAAAACCTGACAGGTTTTATTGCTAAGGTGAATTAGAGCTGAATGTCCTGCAAGAGGAATGGCAGCATCTTGAGACTTTTTTTTTGTACACAAATTTCAAAGGGTCTTGATTATTCAGGAGATTGGCATAGATTTGGGTCGTTATCAGTCTTTCAAAACACTTCATGATGGTCAACGTTAAAGAAAAGTAGAAAGAATGATAAGCAGACAGAGGGGGCAAAAAAGAGATAAATAGGAGAGTACAATATTTACCTTCTGAAAACAAAGATGATTACTGAATTGTCCCATTGGATAAAGAGTAATTTTAACCTCTGCACATATCACTGTCAGTGCAGAAGATACAATCTATTCGTAGCAAACACAGAAAATGTTGAGGACAATTGAATTCCTTGGTTCAACATTGCCAGGGTGCCCCACAGGCAGTGAATAAGGCTGGGGCTGCTGACCCAGCTAGTTTCACAACTTGCTACTCATCCCTTAGGTCAGATGACTGACTCTGTCTTTGATAAGGGTTCTAGTTGAGAAAGAGAGTTTGGAAGAGTGCACACATATTAAAGAGATGAAGTGCAGTCTGAACCCGATAAGCCATGATGCAGTTTCTCTGCACATGCTCAGTGTATTATATTAATAAAAGGATGGCTCTTTAGGTGCTTTATTAAACTGGTACTGGCAGGCTTTTTTAGGTGACACTTTTATTTTTGCAATTTCCCGTTAACAAAGATTAAAACTATTTTTGAATAAAGATCTTTTGAAAGAGTCTACTGTGAGGTTAGAATTCCATCTATCAACATTTCTACATTCACAGCACTTACTTTAACACAATAAGAAAAAACATTGAGGTTTAGAAAGAATGCAGAACTATTACAGCCTTAACTAGATGTCAAGTTACTGCACCATGCAGCAATCCTTTCAGGCAGATATCAGGCCTTTAAATGGGCTATCGTTCTCTGTAATTAGATTCAGCCCATTAAACCACCAGCAATCATTGCAGTCCCAAACACAGGCGGCAACTTAAAGTACTGCCCAATACCTTAGTGAGAAGGTTATTGCAGAGGTGTCTGCCCATAAAGTCAGTCAATAGCTTTTTGCAGAAAATTCAGCTGTTAGACAGGAACATCAATATCATAAATGTCACTCAGGCACTTAAAAGAATCGTTGCTCCTTTTAGTTATAGAAGCAAGCTCTGGGAAATGCTTATCCAACCTAGAAAAATAAAATTTACCGTCAAATCATTGAGAACATTGAAGCGAATTTTGTTGCTAATCAGCAGTATCTGGAATCATTATCAATCTTTGGGCAGTGAAAGCTCAGGTAAACAAAAAAATGAAGTTTATACTGCAACGTGTTATCAGCCACCTTGATCCAGAACAAGCTGTAAGATGCAGGCAGCTCTATGCTCAATATCTCAAAATTACTAACTTTATGTTGTGGCTCCTCAGGAAAACGCCCCGAAGACCATAAAATCATAAGGCAGAGAAGCAGAATTGGACCATTTAGCCCATCGAGTTTCTCCATCATTCTATAGTCTCTGAATTTTTTTTCTCTCAATCCCAGTCTTCTGCCTTTTCTGCCCGTAGCCGTTGACGCCGTTCTTAATATTAATTAAGAACCGATCAATCTCTGCTTTAACAATACCAAGTACCTCGACAGCCTTCTGTGGCAATGAGTTCCACAGATTCACCACTCTCTGGCTCAAGAAATTCCTCCTCATCTCCATTCTAAAGGTACAAACCTTTATTCTGAGGCTGTGCCCTCTGATCCTCGACTCTCCTACTACTATAAACATTCACTCCACATCTATATCTAAACCTTTCATTATTTGATAAGTTTCAATGAGGTGCCCCCCATTATTCCATGGAAAAGCTGGCTGATTAATGAGGCTGGCACCGTCTCCACAATGCCCTAACTTTGCACATCATATATTGCACATTTTTAAAAATTATTTAAGATAAATTAATTGTTTTAATTGCTGAAACACACTCATTTTAACAATTATTTCTTCCATGTATTTAATTGTTTAAAATCTAGACTTTAGAAATATAATTCGGAAACAGGCCCTTCGGCCCACCGAGTCCGCACTGTCCAGCGATCACTCCATACACTGGCACTATCGTCTACACTGGGGAAAATTTACAATTTTACTGAAGCCAATGTGTTCAGGGAAGTAACCACAGGCCTCGATGAGTATACAGACACTGTGACATCATATGTCAGCTTTTGTGAGGACAGTTGCATTCCCACTAGGACCCGGATCTGGTTCAACAACGATATGCCCTAGTTTACAGCAGAACTCAGACAGTTCCGCCAGTCCAAAGATGAGGCCTACAATAGCGGGGATGCAGACCTCTACAGGCAGGCCAAGTACAAGCTGAGAAGAGGAATCAGAGCTGCCAAGGAAAGGTACTCTGAGAAGTTGAGGAGCAAGTTCTCAGCAAAGACTCTTCTTCAGTTTGGAAGGGCTTGCAAGAAATCACCAGCTACAAAAGGAAAACACCCCGCTCCGTGGACAATCGTCAGCTGACCAACGACCTGAACGAGTTCTACTGCAGGTTCGATAAACAGAAACTTAACCCTGGTACCCCCTCCCCCCATCCCCAATCACCACTTCACACCTACTTACAGCCTGACTCCAGTCTGAAAAAACTGGGGCCTTTTCCACCCACCCCTCTCCTTGCTTCCCAACATAAGTCTGGCCACTTCTCCATCACCAATAATAGAAATAGAGGTGGAAAGGCTTTTCAGAAGATAGAAAAGCCGGATATCTCCAGGAATGGATAATGTTTCCCCCTCTACCCTCAAGCTCTGTGCCGAACAACTGGCACCGGTCCACACAGACATTTTCAACCAGTCCCTGCAAACCTGTACTGTCCCTGCCTGCTTCAAAGTCTTCACTATTGTCCCTGTACCTAAATAAAACAAGGATTACTGGTCATAATGACTGCAGGCTTGTCGCACTGACGTAGTCATGAAGACCCTTGGAAGTCTCGTGCTGGTCCAGCTGAAAAATATCACAAACCCCCTGCTGGACCCTGTGCAGTTTGCATATCGGGGCAATAGATCAGTGGATGATGCAGTCGATGAAGGCCTGCACTTCATTCCCCAGCACCGAGACTGCCAGGATTTTGTTTGTGGATTTTAGCTCTGCATTCAACACCATTGTGCCAGAGCTACTACACTCCAAACTCTCCCAGTTGACTGTGCCCGAACCCCTTTGTCACTGGATCACCTACTTCCTGACAGACAGGAAGCAGCATGTGAGGCTGGGAAAGCACATCTTGGACCCGCAGACCCTCAGCATAGGAGCACCGCAAGGCTGTGTACTCTCCCCTCTCCTTAATTCTCTCTGCACCAATGACTGCACCTCCACAGACTCCTCTATCAAGCTTCTCAAGTTTACGGACAACACAATCTTGATTGGACTGATCCAAGATGGGAAGGAATCTGCCCAGGGATAGGAAGTGACACAGCTAGCATCCTGGTGCCTTCGTAACAGCCTGGATCTCAATTGATAGTAGATTTTAGGAGAGTGCTCCCCCCCCCCCCCCCCCCCAGTTATATCTGTGGAGTCTTTTAAGTTCCTTGGAGCCATCAACTCCAAGAACCTTAAATGGGGGGGGTCACCATTGACTCCACAGCCAAAAAGGCCCAACAGAGGATGTACTTCCTGCGGCAGCTGAGGTGACACAATCTGTCACAGGCAATGATGGTCCAATTATATACTGCCATTGTAGAGTCTGTCCTCACCTTCTCCATCATGGTCTGGTTTGGCTCAGCCACCAAGCATGACATCCGGAGGCTGCAGCGAATCGTTCAATCAGCTGAGAAGGTTGTTGGCTGCAACCTTCCCCCCATTGACGAACTGAACACTGCAAGGGGCAGGAAGCGAGCGGGTAAGATAATCTCTGACCACTCGCAAACTCTTTGAAGCGTCAGAGCCGCCACAGCCAGACATAAAAACATTTTTTTTTTCATGAGCAGTAGCTCTACTCAATAACCAAAAGTTTGTAGCCTCCTTGGTAGGTACTCTGGTATTTCATTTCATTCACATGTTTAAACTATAAGGTTTTATTTTAATGTTTGAATGTTTTATGTTTTATTCTTAATTGTTTACTGTATGTCGTGTTGTTACTTACGAGCGGAGCACCAAGGCAAATTCCTTGTATGTGTACATACTTGGTCAATAAACCTAAGCAATTAACCTGCAAACTTGTACGTTTTTGGAGTGTGGGAGGAAACCAGGGCACCTGGAGAAAACCCACGCAGTCACAGGGAGAATGTACAAACTCGGCACAGAGAGCACCGAGGTCAGGATCAAACCCGGATCTCTAGCGCTGTAAGGCAGCAACTCTACTGTTGACTCACTGTGCCACGTTGCTTAATTTGCTTTCAATAGTTCTTTAATGCTTTTGAATATCAGTGATTTGACAACTGGAAAAGCTTGGGGTTGCCATCTTTTGACCATTTTGTATGTGGGGCTTCTACTTAACCTCTCCTAATAGCTGAGGCACTCAAGTCCTGACAACATATTTTAAGACAGTGATCCTCTTATAGTAGTTCAAAACCTGGATGTCCACAATTAATACCCATGATAGATACAAAAAGCTACAGTAACTCAGCAGGTCATACAGCATCTCTGGAGAAAAGGATTAGGTGATGTTTCTCGTCGAGACCCTTCTTCGAACATACCCATTAATACGCATCAGCAGCTTTCTGCTGGCAGTAAGTTCTGACTGACATTTGTCTCATTACGATATGGGCCAAACAAGGCAGGTGGGACTAGTGCAGGTGGGCATATCGGTCGGTGTGGACAAGTTGGGCTGAAGGGCCTGTTTCCATGCTGTATGACTATGATAGTCACTACAAATTAATAACTGCAAGAACAACAATCCTCTTTTGCAGCTTGCAACTAACTGCATCGAACTGGGTGCTCTCAGGGATTCCTTTATCAATTAGTAACCTTGCTGCCGATTCAGTCGGTCATCACAATTCACTCCTGAATTAAATACACTCTTGCCCACAGTCCATGATCTAATGACTGCTCATTAGGTCATGGACTGTGGGCAAGTGATCATTTAATTCACTAGTAAACTATGATGACTGACTAAAACCGAACAAACTTATGTAATAACTAAGCCATAACAAACGTGGGTAATAAAGGACCTCAAGACTAATGAATTGAAGGACTCAATCTAAACACTGTAATGGAACTTAAGCAATGGCACTACAATTAAATGCAGCACAGAGAGCAAGTCAGAAGCACTCTCACAGACCATTACAGTCTGAGATCAACCTACTCATTTTACTGGTGACAGTATTGAGTCTCAACTATTTTAATGGAGAAATGCTGCTGAAAATTGGGGGATTTTCAGATTCATTGGTACATGGAAGGGTCCAAATTAAATCCATGTTCACTGTCTTAAAATATGTTGTCCGGATTTGAGGGCCTCAGCTATAAGGAGAGGTTAAGCGGGCTGGGAGTCTATTCCTTGGAGCGCAGGAGGATGAGGGGTGATCTTCAACAAGTGTGGAATAAATCGGGTAGATGCACAGAGTCTCTTGCCCAGAGTAGGGGAATCACGAACTAGAGGACATAGGTTTAAGATGAAGGGGGAAAGATTTAATAGGGACCCGAGGGTGTTTTTCACACAGAGGGTGGTGGGTGTACGGAATGATCTGCCGGAGGAGGTAAATGTTTACCTCGCAACTGTTAAACATCGCAACGAAGAAACATATGGACAGGTTCATGAATAGGACAGATTTAGAAAGATATGTGCAAAATGCAGGCAGGTGGGATTAGTGTGGATGGTCAGTGTGGGCAAGTTGAACCGTAGGGCTTGTTTCCATGCTGTATGACTCTCTATGACTCTAAGCTACTTTGGATCGAGATGAAAAGAAATTACTGCACTCAAAAAGCACTGGTCTTTGGAATTCTCCACTCTAGGGGGATGTAAAGGCTCAGTCTTCAGTTCTTTCAGAAAGATTGATCATTTTTTGGCAATTTGATAAATAGTGAGGGTGCAGGAAAAAAAAAGCCTCTGAAAGAGGGTTGATGAATGGTGGCATGGACTTCAAGTGTCACCTGGTCTACTCCTGCTCCTGGTTCTTGTTTTTTTTTATAGATCTCGAACTATGGTGTCAAGGAAAACTGCATAAAAATCAATTAATAACTCTGGCAAGGTGGAGATAAAAACTCAGGAAACTTTTCAACACTGGGATTGTTGAGGCATTGGGAGCTGATCTTCAAATCATAACTATTTGATCACGTATACCACCAACATTTCAATACAGTAATTTAAGGATCCTTGGTTTCAGCAACTGTTTGAGGGATAATTTCTCCATTCATTTCAGTCACATGCTACAAGGTACATGCTTGGATTATTTCCTTCCCTGATCAATAAGCAAAAAGATCTGTATAAAGATGGGATCAACTATATAATTGAATGTCTGAACTGAAACAAAAAATCCATGTTTGAAGAAAGTGGAAACTGAATTATAAACATATTAAACTTCAAAAACAAAAGGAAGTTCGACAATCTTCTCAACTTACCCCCCCCCCCCCCCCACTGTTAAACCAAACAGGTGACCTAATTGCACTGATTTGGCTCCGTGAAGCGCTGGTAGGGAGAGGGAGGGACTCTGCTAAAGGAGCACAAACCAACAATGGCAGTCAAAAACATTAATTCAGCACTAGGTTGTCAAGCTGGAAAGGATGCAAAGAAGATTTACGAAGATGTTGCCAGGAGTCAAGGGCCGGAGCTATAGGGAAAGCTTAAGCAGGCTAGGACTCTATTCCTTGGAGGATGAGGGGTAATCTTATAGAGGTGTACAAAATCATGAGAAGAATAGATCAGGTAGACGCACTGAGTCTCTTGCCCAGAGCAGAGGAGAAAGATATAATAGGAACCTGAGAGGTAACCTTTTCACACAGCAGGGGGTGAGTGTATGGAATGAGCTGCCGAATATTATCCAAGCACAGGCAGGTGGGACTAGTGGTGCTGCCACATGTTGGTCGGTATGACTATAATTAAGCCATGCAAAGACACAAGTTTCCTATGCCTTTCAATGAGACTTTTAACCCCTTAACCCAGCACTCTTATGATTCCAGATTCCAGATATCGTGTGTTTCTCTTCTAAGCAATCCTATCTCAGAATACCATGCAAACACAATTGCCAATGTGTTAATTATAGTAAAGATTTTAATTAATTCTGTGACAATTTGTCTATTTCATGCGTTATTCCTCAAATTTTCAACGTGACTAGTGGTACCCGTGGCTGCATTGCAAGCGAAAGATTATAAACCAGCTAATATCATCAATAGCTCATAATCATGAGATTCACAGCAAAGAAACATCAGCAGTTATTTATGATTATGTTTTTTGACTCCGTTGCTCTCAGTATATTATTAAATGCTGAATTGACGAACATTTTAAATTAACTTTTGAGAGGACAGTTAATGAGACTAAGTTGAAATTCTGAGATTCAGATCCCATAAATACTTCAGCAATTGCGAAGAGATCAAACGTGCCAGAATCTACATGGTGTGGGTTCCTGGTTTG
Organism: Raja brachyura; assembly: GCA_963514005.1. The sequence continues at coordinate 58,341,461 of OY740789.1, forward strand.
GTGCAGACTATCATTTCTTTTTGAGAAGTTCTTGAAACAGCATGAGATCGAAATCAAGTCAGTATACTTACCTTTTCCCAATATGTGCACTGATTGCACTTCACAGCAATGCTTCCAGGTTATTTGATGATAAGTGGAAGTTGGAGCACTGTTCCTTTTTTAAAGAAGAAAATCTTTTTATCTCAGCGAACGCTTCTCAAGAAGGATAAAAGCCCCAAACTCATCTCAAATTCGGTAGAGCCTCACTGTGCTGCTTTAATCAGGCTATGAAAGAGCTTAAGGTCTTAAGAAAGTAGTTCAAACATCATTAAGATATGCAGTGGTATTTCACCTGATCTGCCTATTTTCATGCAGCTTTAGTTATAATACAGAACTGGAACACACATATATGTCCGTCTTTGGTTCGCAAATCGCTTTCAGATGGGTAAGTCACCCTGCTATAGGAAAAATGTTGTTAAGCTGGAAAGAGTGTAGAGAAAAAATTATAAGGATGTTGCCAGAACTTGAGGGGCTGGGCTATAAGGGGAGGTTGGGCAGACTAGGACTTATTCCTTGGAGCACGGGAAGATGATAAGTGGAAATTAATTATATATAATTAATTAATGCAAATATATTAATGATTTGGACGAGGGAATTCAATGCAACATCTCCAAATTTGCAGATGATACCAAGCTGGGGGGGTATAGTTAGGTGTGAGGAGGATGCTTGGAGGCTGCAGGGTGATTTGGATAGGCTGAGTGAATGGGCAGATGCATGGCAGATGCAGTATAATGTGGATAAATATGAGGTTATCCACTTTGCTGGCAAAAACATGAGGGTACACTATTATCTGAATGGTGGCAGATTAGGAAAGGGGGAGATGCAACAAGACCTGGGTGTCATGGTACACCAGTCATTGAAAGTAGGCATGCAGGTGCAGCAGGCAGTGAAGAAAGCAAATGGTATGTTAGCATTCATAGCGAAAGGATTTGAGTATAGGAGCAGGGAGGTTCTACTGCAGTTGTACAGGGTTTTGGTGAGGCCACACCTGGAGTATTGCGTACAGTTTTGGTCTCCAAATCTGAGGAAAGACATCCTTGCCATAGAGAGGGTACAGAGAAGATTCACCAGACTGATTCCTGGGATGTCAGGACTTTCATATGAGGAAAGATTGGATAGACTCGGCTTGTACTCGCTGGAATTTAGAAGATTGAGGGGGGATCTTATAGAAACTTATAAAATTCTAAAGGGGTTGGACAAGCTAGATGCTGGAAGATTGTTCCTGATGTTGGGGGAGTCCAGAACAAGGGGTCACAGTCTAAGGATAAGGGGGAATTCCTTTAGGACTGAAATGAGGAAAACATTCTTTACACAGAGAGTCGTGAGTCTGGAATTCTCTGCCACAAAAGGTAGTTGAGGCCAGTTCATTGGCTATATTTAAGAGGGCGTTAGATGTGGCACTTGTGGCTAAAGGGATCAGGGGGTATGGAGAGAAGGCAGGTACGGGATACTGAGTTGGATGATCAGCCATGATCACATTGAATGGCGGTGCAGGCTCGAAGGGCCGAATGGCCTACTCCTGCACCTATTTTCTATGTTTCTATGTTTCTATGAGGGGTGAACTTAAAGAGGAGAAGACAATTTTGAGAGGAATAGATCAGGAATAGCACAGTCGCTTGCTATCTCGCACATCTAGAGCAGCGGATGCAATAGATGAGGTTGGGGGAGGTGCAGCTGAGCCTCTGTCGGACCTGGAACGACTGCTTGGGTCCTTGAATGGAGTGAAGGGGGGAGGTAAAGCGACTAAAGTGGAGGGGGGAGGTAAAAGGGGGCTTGCCTGCACCTCCTCCAACCTCATCTACTGCATCCGCTGCTCTAGATGTCAGCTGATCTATATCGGTGAGACCAAGCGGAGGCTGGGCGATCATTTCACCGAACACCTCTGCTCAGTCCGCATTAACCAACCTGACCTCCCGGTGGCTCAGCACTTCAACTCCCCCTCCAATTCTGTATCCGACCTCTCTGTCCTGGGCCTCCTCCATGGCCAGAGTGAGCAACACCGCAAATTGGAGGAACAGCATTTCATATTCCGCTTGGGGAGTCTGCATCCTCTTGGCATGAACATCGAATTCTCTCAATTCTGTTAACCCTTGTTCTCCTCCCCTTCCTACCTCTCCCTCAGCCCTCGGGCTCCTCCTCCTCCTTTTTCCTTCTTCCCCCCATCAGTATGAAGAAGGGTTTCGGCCCGAAACGTTGCCTATCTTCTTCGCTCCATAGATGCTGCTGCACCCGCTGAGTTTCTCCAGCATTTTGTGTACCCATGGTTGAATGGTACTTTACTTGTACTGAGGTTCAGTGAAATTCATCTTTGTATACTAGTACAAGTATCACAACACATAAGCACTCGTAACATAAGAGGTAATGACATAACATAATAACACAAGAGTAGTGTCAATTTATAGTCAATTTCAGAAAGATTTAATTATCTCTGAATAATATTTTCTCCGTTTTCTCACCCTCATTACATTGCAAGAGGCCCAGGTAATACTTTACAGGAAATAGTAAGATATACTAAATATTAGAATAAAGCTATAAAATAGCCTAGAAGAGCTTTCTTTATTCCTTCACACTCGATATTTCATATAGATTCAGCTGGAAGTTGAGGTAAGAACAGTAGAAGGGCATCAGGCCCTTTGACTCTGCCATTCAGTAGAAGTAAAGCTGATCTTCTATCTTCATGCCGCATTCCCATTCTCTCTCCCCATATTCCTTGATAATTTGTAGCATGAACTGGAAAATGACACTGATGCATGCATGCAATTCCTGCAACCCCCTTCTTGACTCACAACCCTCAGTTCTAGATAGACACAAAATGCTGGAGTAACGCAGCGGGACAGGCAGCATCACTGGAATGGGTGACATTTCTGGTCGACGGATGTCAGGACAAAGGGTTGGAGATCAAGGAAACTGTAGAATTGATCATTGTTAGCTGGCTGAAGGTAACAAGAAAGCAAACATAGATAAAATGTAGTCAGAGACAGTCAATTTCTAGATTGCCTGTGCTTCCATTTGTCAACAGTTCACCATTAAACCCCTGTCTCACAGTGCGAGTTGACCCACGAGGGACCCCGGGTTTTCACTCGCGGTAATCTCGTACAATCAACGTAGTGGGAACGTCGGAACTCGCGCGAGCAACTTAGCGACTCGTGGCGCTAACGGCGGGTACCCGTGAAACTTGTTAACTCGTGAAAATATTCAAACATGTTTGATGTTTTCCACGAGTCAAATTTACTGTTCAAGTTAAAAATTGAAACATTTAAACTCGTTGTAATAACATAGTGGCCCATGCGTTTACTTTAGTGATTCGTTGTTTCACTAAGTGCTTAAAAAAATCTTTAAGTTATAGATTATGGACAATTTTAAGTTGAGTATGGACAAATCCAACGCACCACACGACATTATTCTTGAATAGATAACTTTGAATTCGTGATTTTTTAAAAGGAACCAACATCTACAGTGCCTTGTGTCTTGGCAATTCATGATTCTCCACACTGGGCAGAGAATGGGATTTGTAAGCCGCTAATTTAATCCTAAAACATTGGCGGTGCAGCAGTAGAGTTGCTGCCTCACAGCGCCATAGACCCGAGTTCAATTCTGACGACTGGTGCTGTCCGTACGGAGTTTGCACGTTCTCCCAGTGACCACTTAGATTTTTTCCGGGTGCTCCAGTTTCCTCCTACATTCCAAAGACGTGCAGGTTTGTATGTTAATTGTCATCTGTAAATTGCCCCGCAGTGTGTAGGATGGAACTAGTGTCCGGGTGATTGTGGTCAGCATGGGCTCGGTGGGCCGAAGGGCCTGTTTCCACACTGTATCTAAACTAAACTAAAGGCCCCGAAGAAGAGTCCCGACCCGAAACGTCACTATCCATTTTCTCCAGAGATGCTGCCTGACCCGTTGAGTTATTCCAACACTTTGTGACCTTTTTCTTCAGAAGACGAGCCCTGATCTGAAACGTCACCTATCCACGTTCTCCAGAGATGTTACCTGGCCTGCGTTGTTACTCCAGCTTGTTGCGTCTGCCTTCCATCGAAAGCCTTGGGATCATCACCTACGTGAAGACGGTGTGAAGCCCCCGCTCCCGGTGCGATAGGCGGGGAGCTGGAGTGGGGAGGGAAGGGGTCACACACTTGGCCGGGAAGCAGAGGGGTGGGGGTGGGGGTGGCGATAGACAGGGCCAACAATGAGATGGAGAAAGACAGAAACACCGACGTGCAAAGGAGACCTACAATAACGCGTGATCTCTCTCGCGTTATGGCGGGTGATTGTCGCCTGCCCGCTGTTTCTGACCCTAAAGCCTTGGGATCGTTGCCCTTTGTGTTGTCGTGGAGGGGGAGGGGGGTATTGTGCTGTTTGATTGCCCCCTGCTATCCCAGGGACAGGGAGACACAGCGGCTTTTGAGACTGGTGGGTCTCCCACACAAGATCATCCCACAGAGAATGATCCCAGCCTAACCCAAGAGCCTTGTCACCCCAGACCGATTAATGATGCCCGCGCCCCACCCCCCCAACCTCCCTCCACCTCAACTTACGCCTGGGCACCAAAGCAGCTCAGGAGGCGAACCCTGAGCTCCGTCTCCCAACAATCTGATGTGCAACTGATATGAAAGAACAGCGGCTGCGGCCAGCTGGCTGGCACCCGGCATGGACTTCTCACACCCTCACACACTTACACCTTCATTCACGGTTGGCTCAAGAGTAACGGGAGAGGAACTTGGAACATCGCAGAAATGACAGCCCCATGGGAACTCGATTAAACACTTGAACATAAACTTGGAATCCCGTACATGACCACGAGTCTGTTTTTTTTCTTTCACTTGGGGTCACTCGTGGGTGGACTCGCACCGTGAGACAGGGCCATTATTTGCAACTTCAACTGTGAACAAGATCTGGAAATGCCTGTTTGAAATCCTTTGCCTCAGTACCCTTTTCCTCTCTTAAAAATACTATCAATCAAAAGTTTTCCATTGTTCTAGCTCATTAACACTAACATTCCCCTTGTCTACCTCAGTTCAAACTTTCATTAATGACACTATGGAAAAAGCAGCATATGCATCCTTCTGCTTTGGATATTGTCTTGTAAGTGCTGGATGGGGTGAGCGCTTGTCATTTACACTGCCCTCAGATATCCACAACCACTCTCACACAGAAGGTGACCAGGACACCAGATATGCAAACCATAGCAATGAAGTTACCGAGCAGCATCAACTTCACCATGCCACAGTGCAAAATACTATATACACACCAGCAGAATTAAAATGTGCCATTTTTTAGCATTTCCATTCTCACATTTCAAGAAATAAAATGTCATGCGAGCATTAATTTGGATGAGTGGGCATTCTCTATTCGACCTGAGAAGTTGGAATCTTCCAGATTGTTCCTCACCTGTGCTCAAGGGGCACTGTGATTCATGTAAAAGTCTGCATTAATTCAGCTGGGAACGCAAATACTTCAAGAACAGAATTAATATTCCCTTATTATGTTATTCTTTCATCAAATCTGTTTGCGCAACCATTTGACAAGAGTATAAATTATAAGGATGAAACCATTAACAAAGTTTGTGATTATCTTTTCTCATGAAATAAATCTACACATTAAGATCCAAGAATGTGGATTTTATTTTAGCAACTGAATGAATTATACAAGTTAAGCAACACATTTTATTTAGCTGCTTTAATCCCTGCTGTGCTACATTGTATTAATAACATCAATTAATAATTTTAACAGCAGGAAACAACAAGACAAATGTTTGAAGTCTTTCCCGCTTTTCAAGGAAAATGGCTAATTTGATCAATGCAGCTCACGAGAAGCATTTGGAGCCTTCTGAATTCATGTCAAAATCAAATAATTAATTTACAGCCAGTAGACAGTCTTGGCTAATGGGTGATTTTTATTTCCCCAAATGTGCCTGAGCTCACTCTCCTGAGACTGCTCATATCAGAGAACAGGAGTGCTGATATTCTCGAAGCAGGAGAAACGGGGCTTTCTTTACCCGAGTATAAAAAACAGAGATTTGCAGCTGAAAAGTGATAAGCTCCTTTGCAGAAAGTAATGAAACCAGACATGCTGCAGAAGAAGATAGAGCGAACATTCAGTGCCTTCCATAATGTTTGAGACAAAGACACATCATTTATTTATTTGTCTCTGTATTCCACAATTTGAGCTTTGTAATGGAAAAAAATTACATGTGGTTAAAGTGTACGTTGTTAGATTTTATTAAAGGGTATTTTTATACATTTTGGTTTTATCATGTAGAAATTACAGCAGTGTTTATACATCGTCCCTCCATTTCGGGGCACCATAATGTTTTGGACACAGCAATGTAATGTAAATTAAAGTAGTCATGTTTAGTATTTTGTTGCATATCCTTTGCATGCAATTACTGCTTGAAGTCTGTGATTCATGGACATCACCAGTTGCTGGGTGTCTTCTCTGATGATGTTCTGCCAGGCCTGTATTGCAGCCATCGTTAGCTTGTTTTTTATCACAAATAACTCAATTTATCAGCAACAGAAACAACTGTTGGAAAAACTCAGCAAGTTGGGCAGCATTTGTGGAAAGAGGAGCCATCAATGTTTCTGGTGCGTGACGATTTTTCAGGACAAAGGATCTCCCCCAGGTACCACTCGGCTGCCTGAGCACCTCTGGCACTGTTTTTGTTCCAGATTTCCTGTACCTGCAGAGGTTTTCGCTACTCTGGCATGTTTTTGTTTCATAATTCCTGCACCTGCAGAGGTTTTTTTCTACTCCAATTCTTCACTTGCCTGCAGGAACATTTTTTATTGGTCCTGTCAACTGATCTAATAATCCAAAATTATTTCTTTATCTCACAGCATTCTGCTTGAAGTCTGATTTTTCATAGCAAACCAACAGCGCGCTAAACATTTATCACATGCTGAAGGAACAGTGCATTGTTACTTTGGAAACTTGACTTCCAAGCGAAAATAGGGCACTGTTCTAAAATCATTTGAGTATTCTGGAAGACATTATACATGTGGGTGCAAATGAGAAAGAGTTATCAGTGCTAACAATGCAAATGAAAACAGTGCTGTTGTTCAAAAGCCCGAGAAGCAATTTGCTTAAAAATCTATTTCTGCACAATTTGCCCAGTAGGTTTTTAAGTGGAAGTTGTGAAGACAATAATTTACTATAACATATTCTTAGGACAAGCTTTGCACTGCTGGTAGATACACTCTGCCCTTTGAAATTTAACTAAAATATTCATCACACAGAGGACTATTTCAGTTTTCCATGCACGTTTGAGATTCCTGAATTGAGAAAGAAGTCCATTTATTTTCTCAGTGAAGCCTGGTACCTCCCCAAAGATTTGTCAGGTGGGAAAGCTAATAATTGCTGTCAACATAGCTTTGTGGAGGAAAATAATAGGTGACGTTTCGGGTCGAATGCCTTCTTCAGACTGAGAGTCAGGGGAGAGGGAATCGAGAAGTATGCAAAAGAACAAATGAATGAAAGGTATGAAAAGAACAAATCAAAGCCAGCAACGAAGATCAAGGAAAGGTGGTCCATTGTTGGCTGTGGAAAAGGTGATAACGCGTGGTTACTAATAGTGAAATAAATCAAGACGACAGTGAAACTAGTAGGACAACTAGGGTGGGGGTGGGACAGAGAGAGAAGGTTATTTCAAATTTGAGAAATCAATATTCATACTGCTGGGTTGTGAGCTGCTAAAACAAATATGAGGTGCTGTTCCTCCAAATTGCATTTGGCCTCACTCGGACAGTGGAGGAGGCCCAGGACAGAAAGGTCAGTATGGGAATGGGAAGGGAGGTTACTTGAACTTGGCAACGGGGAGATCACAAAGGCCAAGATATTGACTCTGTCCAAGGACCCCGACAGCCCATTCAGGTGAGGCAGACATTCACTTGCACTTCCTCCAACCTCATCTACTGTATCCGCTGTTCTAGTTGTGGACTCCTATATATTGGCGAGACCAAGCATAGACTGGGCGATCGTGTCGCTGAATACCTTTGCCCAGTGAGCCTTGGCGATCTCTTGGTTGCCAAACACGTTGCTTGCTTGCAGAGTAACAGCATGCTGGAAACAGTTTCAGCATCCAAGCTATGCACAGGGTTTACATGTTTTCTGGACACACAAAAGTGGTTTTTTAAATTGCTCAACTCTAATATATCTCGAGGCAAGTTGGTATTTGTTACTTTCGAAAAGAGCGTAATATCCTGCTGAAATTCACCTGATCTGTCAAAGGTCAACAGTTTTTCATAAATACGACGACGTCTCCCAAAAGTGAAGCAAACGTGCAGAAAATGGAGTCAGAAAACCATTGAGCTTCAATGGCACAGACATTACATTCAGTGCAGAGGCTGAAACCGAAGTATAAGTTGTACAAATACAAATTGAAAAGGTTCAAGAAGTGGGGCAGAAGCAGGGCAGTGAAGGACAGGGGAATGGGAAATACAAGTGACAATCTGGCATGCACTGAGACAAGAGAACATCTGTAACTGGGCATGCGAACAGGAGAGAGGTAGTATTTGTTAGCTCAGTTTTAATTATCCAGTTATGACCTCCAATTTACAACAAACGGTAGTTGGAGAAATACATGGAGAAATCAAACAGTGATTAAAATACATATTATTACTCAGGGACGGCAGATGGGAAGACTACACCCACTGCTCAGAAAACAAAACTTCTGCAGCAGGTAGCATCTATGGATGGAATGAATGACCAATGTTTTGGGTCAGGACCGTTCTTCAGACTTCTTGTTCAGATTATAGTCCCTTGTCCCTCCATTCTTCAGCACCAGATGTCACTTTAGGAGTCAGACTAAATCTGGACTCCGATCAGCAGAAAAATCATCATAGAAGAATAGATAGTAAAGGCCCTGTCCCACGATGCGAGTTTACCCAATAGCTCTCCCGAGTTTAAAAAAAAATCAAACACGCGGTAAGTACGAAGAATGTACGTAGCGGGTATGTCGGAGCTCGTGGATGTCTCGTAGCGGCTCGTAATGCTAACGACAGGTACTCGGGAAACGTGGAAACTTGTGATGTTTTTTCAACAGTGTGAAAAATTTCCACGCGCAACTGACGACACGAATTGCAGTCAACCAAGGCTGTCTGGGAGGCTGGAGTTCATGAGTGCTGTGACCAACCTCTCGAAACACAGCTTGATGGAGGATGAACAAGCAACTGGATGGTGGTCCTTAAGACAAGCTACCTGGCTTTTCTTTCGTGCCAGGATAATAGTGGTTGTCTGAAATCAGGTAGGGACATCAGAATAGAGTTGAGACAGGTTAAAGATTAGGTTATAAGAGGGTAATCTTATAGGGGTGTGCAAAATCATGCGAGGAATATATGGGGTAGACACACAGTCTCTTGCCCAGAGTGGGGGAATCAAGAAACAGAGGACATTGTTTTAATGTGAGGGGAAAAAGATTTAATCGGGACCCGACAGGTACCATTTTCGACAGGGCGGTGCTGTATAAAATGAGCTGCCGGATAAGGTAGTTAAGGCAGGTACTGTTTACCCAGATTCAATTGTTATTGACTAATTGTTAAAACTAATTGTTTCACCGGATTCAATCCTGACAACGGATGCTGTCTGTACGGAGTTGGCATGTTCTCCCCGTGACCTGTGTGGGTTTTCTCCTGGTGCTCCAGTTTCCTCCCATATTCCAAAGACGTACAGGCATGTAGGCAAATTGGCTTGGTAAAATTGTGAATTGTCCCTAGTGTATATGTAGGATAATGTTAGAATGCGGAGAATCGCTGGTTGACGTGGACTTGGTGGGCCCAAGTGCCGGTTTCCATGCTGTATCTCTAAACTAAACACTGAAGTATCATTCCCCTGTTCAAACTCCTGTATTCTATGTATAAATCATTTGCACATAATACCACCTTCCTTCAGTGGATATTTTATTTCATTGGATTATTATGTCGTTCTCAGCTTCTTTTAAACTGATTTATCTCCACGTTTACCAACCCTGAGATCCACTGAGAAGGTGGAAATGGAGGCTTTGTCTCAACTCTCTTATTAGTTTCATTCTACTTCACCAACTGAAACATTGATTTTGAGCCAGTAAGGTGTTGCAAAATGCATGCTGAATTTTGCACTATTAATAACGTCAAAAGAATTCAGCTTTGCCTGTAACAACTCCAAGGAACTGGTGACTTTGAGATTTACACCAGACACACGTTAACACTGATCTCCATCAGCTGCCGTCATTGATTCAGCATGTCTCCAAATCAATAGCATTGATGCATATTTACACTAATTTTGAACTTATCCTGCTGCAAAATACTGCGACCATCATTCACTATATATTGCTTCCAGTCTAAATACATTTCCGAAAATGCACTAATCCACTGGATGCACAGGATGCACTAATCCTGTCCTCAATGTGTACTGTAATGGCCTCGCATCAATATTTGAAACCAAAGATTTTTTTGGATGATATAAAAACAGAAAATTCTGGAAACACTCCTTAGATCATGCAGCTTCTGTGAATGAGAAGCAGGCGAACATTAGTTTGAAGACTCTTCCATCATAACCTCAGAATCTGACTAGAAATATTGGTTATGCTTCTTTTTCTATAAGTACTGCCCAACCTGCTGAGTGTTTTCAGCATTGTGGATACAAGGAACTGCAGATGCTGGTTCACAAAACAAGACACAAAGTGCTGGAGTAACTCAGCCTGTCAGGCAGCATCTCTGGAGAGCATGGATCGGTGATGTTTCGGGATCGTTCTTCAGACTGTTTTTTAGTTTAGTTTAGCTTATTGTCACATGTTCCAAGGCACACAGAAAAGCTTTTGTCATGTACTAACCAGTCAACGTAAAGACTATACATGATTACAATCGAGTCATCCACAGTGTACAGATACACAGTAAAGGGAATAATGGTTGTGCAAGATAAAGTCCAGCAAAGTCTGATTAAAAATAGTTTGATGGTCTAGTTGTTGATAGGATGGTTCAGTTGCCTGATAACAGTTGGGAAGAAAAAATGTTTTCAGCAATGGTTGTTTGTACTTCAGATTTCTAGTATCAGATGCATTTAAAAAAAAAATTCAACTTCACCTCGATCATTAGTATCTATTGCAATCTTTATTTTGGGCTCTGCACAAATGTTTAAAATGTTAAATAAAAAGGAATATGCATCTTGCTGCTCCGTATGTGTAAGAAGGAACTGCAGTTGCTGGTTTTAACCGAAGATAAACACAAAAAGCTTGAGTAACTCAGTGGGACAGGCAGCATCCCTGGAAAGAAGGAATGGGTGACGTTTTCGGTCAATACCCTTCTTCAGATTAGTTAGGGATAAGAGGTATACTGTCTGTGAAAAGTCATGAATATGATATTGATATCATCACAGATGCTGATGGTCTTCATGAAGGACCAGCCCTGTGGATCCCTACAAGTTTGAGGGAATGTGGAACAAACGTGGCAGCAGACCCCACTTGGGACAATCCAGGTCAAAACCCAGTACTAGTATTTCAAGCATTTTCCAGTGGAGGTGATGGGGGAAGGTTTAAACATTTTGCTGCACAATTTGCAATAGTTTAATTTTATCAGCTGTTTGAATAAAAGATAATTTTACTTTTCAGTTTTCTCCAACCTCACGTTCTTTCACATGATTCATATGTTTCGAACAGGAATTAGCCTTGTTACCTCCTGCACTTGCATGTTTCTAGTGTATAACAATCATAACTGCAGCCTAGCCAAAGCAAGGCAAAATACAGTTACTATCTCCCATATCATTTTGCACCCCTTCAGGTTCAGGGTAGTTCATTGAACCTGTGCCAATTTTATGTACTCTGCCAGGTTTCCAGGCTACTTATCAAAGCAGGATTCAATTTGCTACATCAGACAAAACTGAGATCCAAGTGCTCTTAAGGTTTAGCAAATTAACATGCTAGTGAGATACCTCAAAGCCTCTGAGCTACTGCCTCCCGTTCTTCCTGTAAACTCCCTCTTCCTGAGCAGTTTCTTCTAGTGATTATTAATATTCTAGATTGACTCACTGTTGGTGCTTTTCAGATTTAATATCTTCACTACTATTCTTTGTCCAATAAATGTCATAATGAATGACATTAATTTTCTCCACTGAGGAAGCAGCCAAGGAGTTACTCACAACAACAATATTGGAGTCACGGACCCCAAACAGGGCAAGGATGGGAAACCTCTTCTCTTTAAGGGCATTACCAAACCTGCTGAGTTTTTTATGAGAAGATAGTCATGTTAAATTAATTACTAACTCATTACTAAGTAATTACTAAAGATTATGAACTCGAATGCTTGATAACTTGATTTTAAATTCCGTACTTATTGTAGGTATGTTACAAAACTTACCTTTAGCGGCGCTGCACTTCTGCCGCTCCCCGTGTGCGCGACTTTAGCGCCTTTCAGAGGGGGGCGGGCTTAAAGTGCCGATTTTCACCAGACCTGGATAATCGATGAATGTCGGGCGATTTAATTGCGGAAGAAAAATCGCTCCGACATTTCATCCATTAAGGTATTTTTAAATTACTCTAAGTTATTTGTTAACTAGAGTAATTTAAAAATCACCTTCAAAAGCCGTGACCGCAGACCACCGGAAGCATTTTCCGTAGGGGAGAAAAAAAGGTAAATACTTTATTTTTTTATTAAAAGTTGGTTTTTTGGGAGGCATAAATACTATTTTAATGTTGCGAAATGGGGTCCCCAAAAAATGTATGAACCCCCAGTATTTTTCCCCCCGACTTCACCGCTAACCGCAACGTTCTAATCCACCGCATTCCACTAAAACCCACTCGCTAGTTGATTTAAATGGCCATTTATTTACAGGCATTAAACACTAAATTCCTTCCATTTGGCCCAGAAATTCATGAAAATGAGATTTAAAAATTATGTTATATTGTGGATTATTGTGTGAATGTTATTTGGACACTTAGGCAATTAAAAAAAAGTTTATCTTTTCTTAAGAAATTGATAGATGTTTAGATCTACTCATTGAATTTTGTAATTAGCTACAATTAGATAACTAACTAATTATATACTTTAATTTCAGGTCATCCAAGTAAGATTGTTTAATATTTGTTTCAGAATGCTTCAATCTATAATGACTGAAAATTTCATTGAGTTCTCTTAATTTTTAATAAAGTTATGGGCTTTTAATTTTTCCAGATCACAGCTTTTGAGTTAAGTCAATTGAAAGGCAATGGGGAACAAGATGCTAATTTCCGAGTATGAAAATGGCCATAACTTTCTTAATACTAAAGATAAAGACTTAAAGATATGAAAGTAAATTAGGTGTCAAATTAAACTTCTTGTTATGCTTTATCTGATGGGATAAATTGCAGACTTGATTTTTTAAATCTCAAAATTTTGTAACATTGCTACTTATTGTATTATGAAATTCAAGCTAAAGTAGAATTGAGCCTCTAGACATTTCTCTTGCAACTTATCACCAGTTTCCGTCCATATTTTCTGAAATAACTAGCCTCAGTTACCGATATATTAATGCATCTGATACACAACTTCTATAGGTGTGTTAAGTTCATAACTTAAAAGTGCAATAAGTACTTTGCATTTGAATGGCTTTCTTGAAAGTGCTGCAATTTTGAAAGGCCTGTGCTTTTGATGAGAACTGTCTTGTGTCCTACGACAATATTCAATTTAAGGTGAGTTCTCCCAGTTCCCTTGCTCTATTTATTGTTTTGGCATATGTCTGGTCATATAAAAAGAAAATGAATAAATTGAAAGTCTAAAAGTTCCATTTCGTTTATGGGCACTTTCTGTGGCCGAATAGGCTGCCAAGCAATAATTCCACATTGATTGAAAGGTTTCCAGAAAAACCAAGATCCAAAAAAGTGCTATTAAAAAACACAGCCTCCTTCCTTGTATTGACAGATGGAACACAGTTGACAGTGGAGTCTGTAATCTTCGGGGCAGGGTAGGAGCAATCTTGGAGAAATTTTAGAAGGATCCAAGCTTCAATTAAGGAGACAGCAACCCGCCCACCCTCCCCCATCCGCAATTGTTAAACACTTCCCATTAAGAAATGTGGCAACTTCAATTAGGGTCCAATCAATACTAAATCGACCTATTAATGAGGAGACAGGAGCAACGCACCAAGAAGGATCTTGAACAACCACTCATCAAAAAAGCTGTCACAATATTATGAATTAGATGCTGCAAATTGAATGAGACTGTAATATTTAATTGGAGTCATGTCCTTAACAAACTAATTAATTTTTGCCTATTACGGTTTCTGACTAAATGTCCAACGATATGACTGTTCTTTTTATAAAGACAGGTATTTCTTGCTGCTGAGAGTATTTCAAGTTGTATCAAATCGTAACACGATGACTTTAAACAGTTCAAAGCATGGTGGCGGTGGCGGTGGTGGGGGTGGAGGGGGGGGGGGGGGGTAGAGAAAGGAGGTGTGGGAGCAGGAGAAGGAAAAAAATCCTTAGGAGGGAACTGCTGATGCTGGTGTACACCGAAGATAGACACAAAATGCTGGAGTAACTCAGCGGGACAGGCAGCATCTCTGGAGAGAGGGAATGGGTGACATTTCGGGTCTCGACCCTTCTCCAAACCCTTGTTCTGTTGTGACTTGGCTCAGTCTGAAAAAGGGTCTTGACCCTAAACGTCACCCATTCCTTCTCTCCAGAGATGCTGCCTGTCCCGCTGAGTTACTCCAGCATTTTGTGTCTATATTCAGTGAAGGAAAAAAGTTGTGTTCAGCCTCCACATAATTGTGATAAGCAGCCTCCGTTCCCATCAGCAGAGCAGCAACTTTTTTGAATGATTTCAGAGTACCTCCTGTAACACTGAGCCTTGGGGACAGTAAGGGCAGAGAGCATTATAGATTTAATAAATGATTAATGACAGATTTGGTTAACAGTATTAACGGAGAAATGCGATGTTTGAGTTTAAATTATTTCCACACAATTCAGTAAATTGGACATACCTGTTAAAGAGTAAATTAATATTCATAGATATCAGCTCATATTTAGCAAATGCCATCGGATCATTGGTCTAAAATCAGCAATAGACAACAGAATTAAAGAACAATTAAAGTGAAAGCATACACAAAAACCACTGCACAGATGGTTCTTATAGACAACTGTACAGACATAGTCTGGTGTTCAAAGTCATCTTTAATCATCAGTCATAATGGTGCAGTAAAATACGTTGTTAGTTCATCTCCACCATTGGTGTAACCACGTAATATGGGAAGTGAGTGTTAATATAAAGTGTACAGTAAGGTGGAGTTAGTAGTATAATTACTCTGATTGGTTCACATGTAATAACCAATCTACATCCTTCCCTGTAGAGAAAAGAGTTGTTATGCAGTTGTTAGAGCACGTGCGGTTAAACATACTCGCCGTACCTGTCTGGCGGTCTGCTAACCCGACCCGAACGTGTACGGCCAAACCCTTCCCCCTCCATTCCCGAAAAAGTAGTCGGGCTGGGTGGTGGAGAATCAGAGAAGGAGAACGCAGCCGGGGAGCCTGGAGTGGAAAGGCGGGAAGAGCATGCAGGAATAGGGGTACTGGGGGATGAGGGAACCGAACAACGCGGAGAATGCATGCTGGTGTCAGGGGGTCTGGGACGAACAACAGCAGCAGATGTCTTGAAAACCAACGGTGGTGCATGAGGGCCGGGAGGAGATGGTCGCGGTTCGTTCATGGGCAGAAGATGTTGACGGCTGCACCGGCTACACGGCTACACCATCGACGTTGACAAGGTAGGGACGGGGATCCTTGGCTAGCCCCTCAACGAAACCCAGTCTGGTATGTCAAACTGCTGTCTGCAGGCGGACCACTTGACTTTGCAGTAACGGTTTAAGTTGTTTGCTCGACCTGTCATAGGAGCGCTTCTGAACATCATGTTCCTCCTGAAAGAGCTTCTGAACTGCAGCTGGTTTGAGCATCTGTGGCTTCAGCTGCTGCTGGGCGATGGGGAGCAGGGGCCGTGTCGTGCGAGGCATCAGCCGCTGGGCGGGAGAGCCTAGAACACCATCCCTGGAAATGTTTCTCAGGTTTAACAGATCCAGGTAGACGTCGGAATTGGCAAGATGCGAACGTTCCATTAGCTGTTTAACGCTCCTGACAACACGCTCAGCGAGGCAGTTGGATTGAGGGTATTCGGGGCTGCTGGTAACATGCTGAAAGTTCCAGTGTCTGGCAAAGTTTCTAAATGCCTGTCTTCCGTTGTTAGTTTGCAGTCGAACTGGTACGCCGAGTACAGAAAAATGTCTGTGCAGCTTCTGTATAACCATCTCAGACGTAATGGTCGGCAGTAGATCAAGTTCAAACCAATTGGAATAGGAATCGACTAGGACTAGATAGTGTTTACCATGCCATTCAATAATATCCACTGCGAGGGACGTCCAAGGCAGTGCTGGAGCGGGTTGTAGCAGGAGAGGCTGCTTCTGTTGGTGGGGTGCCAAACTGTTGCAAGTGGAGCAGGATGCCATTTTTTCATGTATGTATTTGGCATTTCCTGGCCAGTAAAACATGCTTTGGGCATGTGCAGAAATAGCCTCAGTACCTGGGTGGTCACGGTGGATATCTTTGTAGTATTCATCTTGCAGGGATGAGGGAATCACAACTTTATGACCCTTGACAACGATCCCGTCTTGTATCACGAGTTCATCGCGAACTTAGAAGAATGGCTGTATATCTAGTGGTGTGTTGGATTGTTTTGTGGGCCAACCACTCTTGATAATAGTAATAGTTTTCCCAAAGATAAAGTCACTAACTTGGAACATGCAAAGATGACATCTAGCAACTCCTTTTCAATTTGGGCATAGCGCTGCTCGGTGTCTGCATGGTGCAAGAGGCCTACGATATACAGGTAGCACGGTGTCATCAGCTGATGTTTGCAGGCAGGCTGCGCCTAAACTGTATTGCGAGGCATCACAGGTGATAGTGACTGGCAGCTTGAGCTTGAAATATGTCAAGGTAGGGGTGCTGGCTGGCTGAAGTTTTAAAGAATCAAACACTTGTTGATTTTGCTGGTACCAGGTCCAGGCAGTGTCCTTGTGAGTGAGCTGTCTCAGTAGCGAGACGAGTTCGCTGAGGTTGGGTATGAACTTCCCCAGATAGTTAACAATACCCAGGAAACGCTGAAGACTGTGTACGTCTGTGGGAGCAGGCAGTTCATTGTTGGCTGCAATCTTCTTAGGGTGCGACTTTAACCCTTCGTTTGTGAACACATGTCCGACGTAGGTAACCTCTGAGACACGAAACTTGCACTTCATGGGGTTGAACTTTAGGTTGATCTCACGTGCCCTGTCTAGAATCATTTTTAAATTTGAGTCGTGCTCCGCTAAGTCACGGCCATACACCAGAATGTCATCAACGGTGATAGCACATGGGTAACCTGCGAACAGCTGTTCCATAGCTCTCTGAAACACCTCGCTGGCCGAGTTAATTCCAAATGGCATTCTGAGGAACTTGAATCTGCCAAATGGTGTGGCAAATGTAGTGAGGCTTGAGGATGCGTTGCAGCTCAAATTGGCGTCTAGTACTGAGAACACTGTTACATGACCGATTTGAGCTGCAACGTCTTCAATGGTCCTCATCGGGTAGTGTGGGCGTTTGATAGCTGTGTTCAGGTCTCTTGGGTTAATGCACACACGGAGCTCGTCCTTGTCTTTCTTTTTTGTAACAGCTATGGTGGAGACCCAGTCTGTGGGTGCACTTATTTCAGCCAGTACCCCCATGGACACCATGTGTCTCAGTTCAGCTTGAATTCTGCCCCGCAGAGCATGGGGTACATGGTGAGGGGCACAGATTGCTGGGACAACAGTGTGGTCAATAGTGATCTTGTGAGTTATTGACAACTTGCCCAGTTTGTTGTCAAACAAATCATGATAGGTTTGTGTAGGTTCATCAGATAGGCATAGCTTGTGGACAGGGTGCCCAAAGGACACTAACCCCAGGTCTTGGCATGCATGGATTCCCAACAAAGTCTCAGAGTTCAATTTCACAATGTAGAAAATCATGTTTTTAGTGACATTGTCCACTACACACTTGAAATCAGCTTTTCTGAGCGAGTGCAGGACCTCCTCCCCCCCCCCCCCCCTCCCCGTAGGCATGCATGGTGAAGGCATCCTTTGTCAAGGTCTCATTATTTCTTATCTTGTTATAGACATTCAGGGACATTACGTTCACGCGCGCTCCTGTGTCCAATTTAGCAGTTACAAACTTGTCATTGATGTGCACGGTAACAGCAGGGTCCAAGAGCTTACCAGGTGTGCGGAGGAGAGTGTGAACGGTAGAATTATCATATGAGATAATTGGTTCATTCTCGTGGGCAGCATCGAACTGTTCATGGGAGTCAGAGAATGTTGGGTCTAGCTGCAGCAGGTGTAGATTAGACTCTGAATTCGCACTATGGTTCCCACGAGAACAACAGCAAGCGGCAATATGATTCATTTTCTTACAGTAATTGCATGATTTGCCGTTTGCTGGGCAAAACTGTCGACCTTTATTATGGAAATAATTGCAGTTAGCGCACCTCTGCGGTGGCTCATTCACAGATCTTTTAGTGGGAGATAACGTGGTGCGATTACTGAAACCGGTCAGATTTACATCATGTTTCTGAGTGCCAAGCTGATCATTCAGTGGGGCTACAACCTCCGACATACGGCAGGCATGCACAGACTGTTCGAGAGTCAGGTCAGCATTTCGGAGTAGCTCTTTTTGAACTTCTGATCACACATGCCACTAACGATTTTGTCGCATATTAGCTCATTAGTTATCTCACCAAAGCGACATCTCGGGGCCATGTACTTCAAATCACAAATGAAACGTTTCACAGGTTCATCAGGAAGTTGTTGCCATGCAAAGTAATTTGCTCTCTCCAGAATGCAGTTCGATGGCAGGTCACAAAGCTCATGGAATGTACGTAGCAGCACGTTAGGGTTGAGCATCGTCTCAGCTGGGACCACCACCTGGCCGTTCCCGTCGGTACAGGTGGCGCAAAGTCGAAGGCTTGAATCAAGGCCTCGGGTCCAGCCAGGTTGAGCAGGTGGATGATATTGATGTAGTGCTCATAGTCAATTTCAAAGAGCCTCCATCACTCGTCAATGTCTACATCAAAGATGAGCTGGGTTGGCTTGCCGCATGAGTGAGAAGAACAAGACTAATAAAATGCAAATAAAACCCGATAAGCAGACGCAATGGGTGGTTTCCAGCTATTCTGACACTAGGTAGACAACTGTACAGACACAGTCTGGCGTTCAAAGTCAGCTTTAATCATCTGTCATAATGGTGCAGTACAATACGTTGTTAGTTCATCTCTACCACTGGGAAGTGAGTGTTAATATAAAGTGTACAGTAAGGTGTGCAGTTAGTGGTAGTACATTATTCTGATTGGTTCACATGCAATAACCAAGCTACAGTTCTGCTGGGGTTAAGGAGATGGATAGGTCAACAACACAGATAAGAGATGATATGAAACCATTAAATGTTACGGAAATTCAATGTTGCAGAACTCAAAAAGACTGTCAGAACAAAGAAAAATACATAGTGGTCAGC
Source organism: Raja brachyura (assembly GCA_963514005.1). Next base: position 58,361,007 of record OY740789.1, read on the forward strand.
CACAATGTGATTCTCTTAAAAACTAGCAAAGATGATATGAGAGACACTAAGTGCTGGAGTAACTCTGTGGGTCATTCTGTATAACTGGAGTAAGATATCTCCGTTCTTAATGCCAAGACCCTCTTACAATGAGGGTCAAGATACTACTTGTCTTGTGTAGGAAAGAACTGCAGATGCTGGTTGATATCGAAGGTAGTCACAAAATGCTGGAGTAACTCAGCGGGTCAGGCAGCATCTTGGCTTTCCAACTGATTGCTGTAAATGCACGCCTACTTTCAGAAATTAGTTTTTCAGGGCATCTTAGTGGATCACTTGCATTTTTCCACATGATAGTCCCATTCACGTAAACTGTCTACATCAATCTGGAGGCTTTCTGCATTCTCCTCCTTGCCCTGAATGACGCTTCGCTTCATATCATCAGTATGTGTGTATTGCCGGATCGCAGCATAGAAGTCCGGGTCGGGGCCCGGCCAGGGCCTCGCGGGTCGGAGGATCGGCTGATGGAGCCCACGGCTGTGGCCCGGGTCGGCACCAAGGAGGCATGAAGTAGCGTTGTTACAAAATCTACCTTTAGCGGTGCTGCAGATCTGCCATGGGCTGTGTGCACGACTTTGGCGCCTTTGGGGGGGGGGGGGCACGGGCGGGATTAAAATGCAGGTCTGTATAGCTTGTCGGAGAGTGATTTCCTCGGGCTGCTATCAATGAAGAAGAATCGATCGGACTTCCGTTCCCGGTTTTTTTAATTAAAAAATCGCTGGACAATGTAATAGTTGGATTAAAGTAAAAGGCGACTTCGAACGCCCTCAACGTCTACAATGTGACGGATCGTAATATCAGGACAAAACAAGGGTAAGTCGCTATTTCACATATATCTTGCTTCTTGGGGTGGCTTTACTCTAATTTTACGTTGCGAAAATGTTATTTGGGCCCCATACGAACCGGCAGTGTCTTTGCCTGCCGATATGGGATTAAAATTCACGGCAACTTTCCAATCGATCGCATTCCAGAAACACCCACTCACAAGATGATTTAAATCCTCTTTTTTTTTGGACAAGCATGTCATAAGAGGATCTAAATCATCTATATTTTGTATTATTGTCTAACAATAATCAATATTTTTTACTAAATGTCCACAACAGTTTTAGCCACATGTATTGCGCAAAAAATAATATGTTTTATTATATGGAGAGTGGATGTTTCTAAATTAATTTATGGGAATTAAACATTAAATTCCTTCCATCTGGCATACAAGTTCATGATAGTGAGATTTAAAAATCATGGTATATTGTGAATTCTTGTGTGAATGGAATTAGTTTGTTATTTGGATACTTAGCCTATTTAAAAAAATATATCATCTTCTTAAGAAATGGATAGATGTTTAGATCTAGTAATTGAATTTAGATGAATTTAATTGATTAGATGAATTTAATTGATTTGATGAAACTGATGAATATGAATTTTTTGTTGGGTATTTACTATTTGTTTTAGCGTTTAACTTTATCATTTCTACCCTTTTTCTAAAACTGCAAATAATAACCTGTTTCTGTTAATGCTGTTCAGTGTTTTTTTTCCTTTACATTTTAAACAAATGTCTCCGAAGAGGAAATGCAAAATTGTCTGATTTACAAGAGACTGATTTAGAAACATAGAAACATAGAAAACAGGTGCAGCAGTAGGCCATTCGGCCCTTCGAGCATGCACCGCCATTCAATATGATCATGGCTGATCATCCAACTCAGTATCCCGTACCTGCCAAGGATCCCTGATTCCTCTAGCCACAAGGGCCACATCTAACTCCCTCTTAAATATAGCCAAGGAACTGGCCTCAACTGCCTTCTGTGGCAGAGAATTCCAGAGACTCACCACTCTGTGTGAAAAATGTTTTTCTCATCTCAGTCCTAAAAGATTTCCCCCTTATCGTTAAACTGTGACCCCTTGTTCTGGACTTTCCCAACATCAGGAACAATCTTCCTGCATCTAGCCTGTCCAACCCCTTAAGAATTTTGTAAGTTTCTATAAGATTCCCCCCTCAATCTTCTAAATTCTAGCGAGTCATATGAAAGTCCTGACATCCCAGGAATCAGTCTGGTGAACCTTCTCTGTACTCCCTCTATGGCAAGAATGTCTTTCCTCAGATTTGGAGACCAAAACTGTACGCAATACTCCAGGTGTGGTCTCACCAAGACCCTGTACAACAGCAGTAGAACCTCCCTGCTCCTATTTAGACAGCCTTCGCAGAGATTATCCAAACTTGGACTACTCCAAATGTGATGATGTACAGGACATTCTTAATGGGAAAGTAGTGGGCAGAAAGGCATGCCATGCGTGGTTTGAAGAGCAAAAACTTATAGTTTACAATGCCAAAATTGAAAAGTTGAGGAAAAACAAGGTGTACAGAGTTGCTTATTGGTTACAATCTGAGGAGTATGATGATGCTACTGATTATGACATGCCAATGTACCAGTTATCAACTGATCTTCTCCATAAAGACTTGGTCTATTTCTAAAAATTGTAATTTATTTACCTATCTGTTACGGACTTACAGCATATAATAGTAAGATTAAATGAGCTTACCAGTTTGAAGTTTGATCTTTATTTTATGAGGGGTTACGTTGAGGGATTACGTGAAGAGCCCGCCAGCGCTTCAATCCTCAAAGCAGCGGTGTGAAATCACAGATAACAGTTGTTGAACTGAATATAGTAAGATTTGAAAACTAGGACTACCTTTATGAGAGAGGGTTGGGAGTGGAGGGCACGTAATCCCTCAACGTAACTCCTCATAAAATAAAAATCAAACTTCAAACTGATAAGTTCTCGTTTAATCTTACTATTTTACTTCGGAGTCACGTGAGTGACTACATGAAGATTTCAAAGCTCTGTGATTTCATGCCGTGGAAGTGAGTCCATGCGTCACACACTGCGTTAGTTGACCAAGAAGGAGTGAAATTATAATGCATTCAGACATGACATGGATTTAAAGCATGCTGATGCTTTATTAAGAAAATTGTAAATATGAAACAAAAATGACCCCTAACACTCGGGGTAAATTATAAGACAGAATTCAAAATAGAATTAGCGTACACCCCTGGCCTGGCAATGGGTTTGTTATAGAATGTCTTAAAGGTTCTTTCATTTGCCCATCCTGTCACCGCAAGGATGTGGTCCATAGGAACTTCCAAACCTCCAACCTCTTGCTGCCGACGTTGTTGCAGCCCTGATGGAGTGAGATTTTAAAATAGCATTGTCCACACCTGCACAAGCCAACACCTGTCGATATATTGTAATAAATGTGTGACCACACTCAGCCGAAGGTCCACGGGGTATGCTATAAATTCCAATTTGAGGCCTGATGCCCCTGGTCTGCTCTGTGTGACTAGGCCATGTACATAGAAAGTTATTTTACTGGTAGCTATTATCATAGTGTCCAGTCACAGTGAATGTACCCGTGGCGCCGAAACCAGTGCCATGAGCATGACCACTTTCAAAGTTAATTTGGCCAGAGACAGAGATGCAGCTGAAACCCACCACCGAAGCAGTGTCAGAACAATGTTCACATCCCAAATCTCCGAGTATCTAGATCTGGGGGGATTGGTGTTAAAGATACCCTTCATGAGTCTCGATACCAGTGGGTGAGACCTGACCGCGTGGTGTTTCAATAAATATGGTGATAGTGCACTCCAGACACAATTGATGCCACTGTAACTCAGTCCTTCATCAAAGTATAGACTGGACAGGAATTCCAAAACATCCATCACACATGCCGTGTTATACGTGATGTTGGATCGTAAGCAGAATGTTTCCCATTTTCTAATATGGGTGATGTATTGCTTTTTGGTGGAATCTATCCATGCCGCAATGATCATGTCCAAAGTTTGATCCATCAGTCCGAGCCCCAGAAAAGGTCCCCTCAGAGCCTGCAAATCAATAAATGTATCCGGTCATGTAATGGGTGACTCTCCCCTGTTATAGGATGAACCAACAGATTACGCCGTTTGGGAATGGTCATGCAAGGCTCAGATACCATTCCAGAATCAATGGGAACCATGGCTGAGTAGGCCAGTCGGGTGCTACCAAAATACCCGATGCGGAGTCTAGCTGGATTTTTTGAAAGACCCGACTGATGAGGCAAAAGGGAGGAAATGCGTAGAAAAAACAATCCTCCCAAGTGTAGCGAGAATGCATCCATCGCTACTGCCCCAGGGTCTGGCTCCCATGCAACATACTTTGGCAATTGGTGATTAAGCCGGGATGCGAATAGATCGATATCCGGCATTCCATATCCAATAACAATGTTGGTGAACACTTTATGGTCCAACATCCATTCGGTGTTGTCATTACATTTTCGTGACCTGGTATCCGCCACTGTATTGAGCTTACCTGGTAGGTAGAGAGCTGAAATCCAAATGTTTCTTATAATACCAGTGCCAAATAAGGTTAGCCAAATTATCACAGGATATTGACTTAATTCCACCAATCTGATTAATATATGCCACCGCTGTGGTGTTGTCAATCTGAAACTGAACACGCAGATGATGCATATTAGTACAATAAGCCTTGAGCCCATAGAATGCTCCCAACAACTCCAGATAATTAATACCATGTGACTGAAGAAATGATGACTCATGCAAATCTCACCTGCCACCATAACTAGAGATGGTATTAGTAGCTCCCCATCCTTGAGTGCTAGCATCAGTTTGTAATATTACTGAAGGACTGCTAACCTGAAATGGTATTGGAGCAATGCCGAATGATGGTCATCCACCATTGTAATTCAGAAATAGCATCGGCTGGTAATCGCATAGGTCTGTTGAAATGACCTGCATGATTTTTGAGTGCTTGCTCCTTTGCACGTTGTAAATTTTGATAATGCAAAGGTCCAAACTGTGCGGCTGGAAATGAAGCCACTAATTTGCCAATTACTATGGCCACTTGCCGAATAGATGGTTGCTCAACAACAACAAGGTTGTTACAGGCTTCTATTAATTCTAATCTTGTGCCCCAGGGCAGAGTCACAGACATGTGAACAGAGTTAATAGTAAACCCCAAATAATCAATAACCGTGGACGGTATCAACTTAGATTTATCTGGATGGATGAGAAACCCCAATCTCTCAAACACGAGATTAGCAGGCCCGCGGTTCTCCGTAGCCATCTTCCCCGCAGCCCGTTTCTTAGTCCTGAACTTTTCCATTAAGTTTTCTTAAGGGGTTGGACAAGCTAGATGCTGGAAGATTGTTCCCGATGTTGGGGGAGTCCAGAACAAGGGGTCACAGTCTAAGGATAAGGGGGAATTCCTTTAGGACCGAAATGAGGAAAACATTCTTTACACAGAGAGTCGTAAGTCTCTGGAATTCTCTGCCACAGAAGGTAGTTGAGGCCAATTCATTGGCTATATTTAAGAGGGCGTTAGATGTGGCACTTGTGGCTAAAGGGATCAGGGGGTATGGAGAGAAGGCAGGTACGGGATACTGAGTTGGATGATCAGCCATGATCACATTGAATGGCGGTGCAGGCTCGAAGGGCCGAATGGCCTACTCCTGCACCTATTTTCTATGTTTCTATGTTTTTAGAAATTCAACGTTCTGTAAACGAATTTGTCAGAACAAAGACAACCTCGTAATAAGTGAAACTTACCTGTAGGGTCTTTTTAAACTTACCCGCTGGAGGAGCACCATGCGTTAGACGATAATGACGCGCATGCAGGCTGGCGGGCTCTTCACATAGTCACTCACATGACTCCGAAGTAAAATACAATTATATTAAAATTCAGATCTTGAGAATATCACATTTTTGAATTTTCAAGGCAGTCTGGGTGCTTATTACTATTTCCGTCACAATGGTCAATTTTGTAATTAGCTACAATTAGGTAACTAACTAATTATATGCTTTAATTTCAGGTCATCCAAGAAAGATGTTTTATATTTGTTTCAGAATGCTTCAATCTATAATAACAGAAAAATTCATTCAGTTCTTTTAATTTTTAAGAAAGTTATGTGCTTTTGACTGTCCTCGATCACAGCTTTTGTGTTGTCAATGGAAAAGCAATAGGGAACGAGATGCTAATTCCCAAGTATGAAAATGGCCATAACCTTTTTAATACTGAAGATATGAAAGTGAATTAGGTATCAAATTAAACTTCTTTTTATACTTTATCTGATGGGATAAATTGCAGACTTGATTTTTTTTAATCTAAAAATTTTGTAACATTGCTACATGAAGTGGGGTATCGACAGCGGTGAGGCCTCGGTGGCGGTCAAGCTTCACCACGATGGGGCCTCGGCGGTGGTGAATCCTCATGGCGGCGGCGATGCCTCAAGGGTCATCGAGAGCATGGAGGACCACCATGAGGGGGGATAGGAAGAACATGGGGGGGGGGACCACCGTGAAGGAGGTGTGGGGAGAACAAAGGAGGACCCAGCACGGGATGACTGCTGTGAGGGAGGTGGGGGGACAAAGGACAATGGGGACCCGGCGTGGGGGAACTGCTGGGGGGTGGGAGAACAATGGAGGAGCCGGAGTGCTTTGTAACATTGTCAACGCCGTAGGCTGCCGCTATTTGTACACATTGGGTATACAGGCAAAGAATTTCACTGTGCCTCGTCACATGTGACAATGAAGTATTCCTATTCCTGCCTGCATTTGTTCCATGTCTCACAAAGCCTCTTCTATCCATGTACGTGTCTTTTAAATGCTGTTCTGGCACTTGCCTCAGCTACCTCCTCTGCCAAAGATACTGGAGTAATGCTGGAATAACTCAGCGGGTTAGGCATCATTTCTGGAGAAAAATATATAAATTCTCCAGAGTGCTGCTGGACCTGTTCTTTTTGTCCAGAGATGCTGTCTGACATGTTAATTTTCTCCATAGTTGCCGCCTGACTTATTCTTTTGCTCTGGACTGCTTCCTGACCCGCTGAGTTACTCCACCATTCTATGCCTATTAATTTTGAGGTACAGCGCGGAAACAGGCCCTTCGGCCCTCCGAGATCGCACTGACCAGCGATCCCCACACACTAACACTACCCTACACTAGGGACAATTTTACATTTATACCAAGCCAATGAACCTACAAACCTGTACATCTTTGGAGTTGCCCAACATTGGGAGCATTTTTCCTGCACCTAGCTTGTCCAGTTCTTTTATAATTGTAAATGTTCATTGTTCATTGAAGATCTCAGAGAAAACCAATGCAGGTCAAGGGAGAGAGTACAAACTCCGCACAGACAAGCATCTGCAGTCCGGATTGAATCCGGGTCTCTGACGCTGTAAGGCATTAACCATCGCTACGCCACAGTGCCGCCCCCAATTGAAAAAGTTGCTTCCAACGTTCATATTAAATCTTGTCAATCTCACCTTAAATCTGTTTTTTGATTCCCCTACCCTGGTGAAAAGACACTGTGCATTCACCCTATCTATTCCCCCCTCATGATTTGAAACACCAGTGTTATGACTAAATCTCACACATGAATGTCTGATCACAAATCAGCATTCTAATGTGCATGATTTGCTAGTAAAATCCGTTATTCGGTACCACTAAGGATTGCAAAATGAAATTTATGATGCAGTATTTCAATATTTGTCTATCTTGCAATTTCACAGCCTCTCTGATGAATACAAAACATGTGAAGTCATCCGATTTGTTTCTTCCAAGAGAAGACGCGTATTGTGCGCCTTGACTTTTCCAACCATTAATCAATCCCCGGTACCTGTCCCCAGATGTGGCACGAGGTTGATCGATGGATGGCTGCAAACGGCAGGGCTCACATACTCAGTTAGGTCATAGACGTACACATTCACAGGTTTGTTAAGATGAGAAAAGTATTTAAGATGAGAAAGTTCAACTCATTGGTTTAGTGGTTAACACAGCAAAATGATGAACCCCGCATTTAATTCTGGAACAGCAAGCATCAGTGCTGGATAGGGGTTTGGTTCTGATGGTTTCCAGTCAAGCTGCAATCAGATGCGCAATCTGTGGATAATGCAGGACTTTTGCCAAGTCATTGACGGACATCAATGTGGAAATTCACTCATTGATCAAAGGAGGATTAAACAAAGAAAAGTAAAAGGATTTTCAAAATATTCTGGTTAGATAAATAATGATCAGGCTGACAATAGCTCAGTGGTATTGCTCTACACCTGGTATCTGATCAACCAAACCAAAAATCCTCAATAAGAGATATCAGTTTACATTAACATTCAGCTCCCCTTGTAATTAATTTTCACACTTATCTGAAATTGCATAAAACAGATAAAACTACTTTGTTCACCCTGGATTAAACATGATAGTAGAGGAATGTTCTTGTGATTTGTTCTTTCAAACAGTGGGTGCAGTGACTAATCTCCTTCTGATAATATCAGGATATTGATAAATGGGAGTTTGGGGGGGAGGGGAGGGGAGGGAGTTAGCAATGATTGAGTTACTGTTTGGACTGATTAAACAAAGTAAATCAATATGTTTTTTTAGCTGCAGATACTGGAAATTAAAAAAAATATGGAAAATGCTGGTGACACACAGCAGCCCAGGCAGCATCTGTGCCATGAGAAACAAAAGCTAACTTCGCAGGTTGAAATCCATGCGAAATTATTCACCACTTCAAATCAGAATTCTGAAAATATTTTTAATATATTCCTGTGGTGTTTAGTTGTAGATTCCTAGAGAAAATTGCACATCTCCACTCCTAACCCAGTGAAAAGAATCCAAAAATTGGATCCATATTCACGGCTTTACATTTAGTTTCCTATCACTTTTCATGCGACCATTACAGTGTACATGTGCACATTAAAACTTACTTTTCATTAATGTCTAATACTGCCTTGCAATATGAGTGGCTGTAAATGCATCTGTGCATGGATATCCATCAATCAATTTTATCTCAATGGATTAAAAAATCAATTTAAACCTTAAGTTCCATAATGTTAATTCAAGTGCCATAAGACAGATATCCTTAAACCACGTCTCATCAATTTAAGTACTGTTTCTGAAAAGCTCCCATGGAACGTGACCCTAAAAGCATTTCAGAAACACTGGATCCCACAAAAAGGACATTCATAAAACAGAGCTGCCTTTGATCTTTAAAAAAAAATTAATTATAACACAAAATTAATAGGTTTTCCAACATTTTGTCAATCTGGAGGACCTTGACTTTTCGAACTAGTATATTTCAAAGGGGGGGAGTTTCTGGATTTTGTCAAGTCTTGCAGCACCTTTGAACAAATATTTCACCTTTGAAGTGCTCTTACCTTTACCAGAATAAAAACTGATTTACACGAAGCAACCCTCCAAGAAAAATTGATCAACGGAGATAACCTGATGTTGAACAATAAATCTGGGCCAGGACAAATGCAAGACTCCTTGCTCTCCTTCACAAGATAAACAAAACTTGATTTAATACCTCAATCAACAGCACTCATTTACAATTTATGTGTGTACACATAAACTCCTGCACCCTTCTTTAAATTACGTATCATGATTGGATTATCCACTCCACCTTTAGCCCACTTTTATATCAGGCTTATACATTAGTCCCAATGCCATAGCATATCAATCTTCATATGAAACAAATCTCCACACACTCAGCGATGAAGGACTCAAAGTTGCATAGCTTTGTTTCCCCGAGAACATTTTAGACTAACATTAAAGCACTGTAGAAGATGTGCACATTGAAGCCCTGTGCTGCCATCTGCTCCTATCATTCCCTCCCATACTAAGCAGCCTGCAACCTACTTCCATCTATTCTACCCTCGTGGCTTTAGCTGTGATTATTCTCGACAAGGGCTGTACTGATAATGAAATACTGCCACAATTGTACAATGGACCTTGTTGTACCAATTGAATCAGCACTGATAGAAAAGCTTGTGTTAAAGTATACTGTATCAGCCTTTACTTGCTGGCTTGATATTTTTTTATTAGCTACTTGTTTATCTCCCTGACATAGACGGTGTGGGCGTACTTGAATGCATATAGCCACTCATCTGATGCAGTTTCGAGTCAATAAATTTGCTACTCTGGTTGACGCTGGTGCAGTACATAATGCATAACCCAAAGGAGCTGGTTGGACTTACACAAAATATAATGCTTTAGTTCCTGTCAGATAAATAAATAATCCATGTCAGGCACACTTCACAGATTGCTTTGTGAAGCCTTCAGAACATAATAAATAACAATTTTCATTCTAATCATCCCTGGAACATAGTCATAAATTCATTTTGGTTATTTTAAATTTGTATATTTTTGACAACATAAACAGCCCATCAATTTATCGTAACATTTCAATTAAATCACAATTTAATATCATTAGTTCTAAACCAAACTTCAAAAGTCTGCTTTTGCACCTGCAATATCTTATCTCAATTAACACTGCAGCAAATCATATCTATTTTTTTCCATTTACTGTTACTTCTTTCCGTGATAAGGCAATTGAAAACTGCAGACACCAAACTGGGGCCAAACTGAGCTATTAACAGGTTGTCTATTATTTAGCTTGGTGAGAGTTGTTGGGAACATGCCAACATCTCTAAGCTTTCTAAGTAAGGAGAGGCATTGGTGTGCTTTCTTAATCATTGCTTTGATATGGCTGGTCCAGGACAATTTGTTGGTGATATTTGTTGAAGCTTTCAATCATCTCTACTTCGGTGCCGTCAATGTACCACTTATGAACCACTTCGCTTCCTGAAGTTGTTCAATCTCCTTTATCTTGCTGATAATGAGGGAAAGGTTGTTGTCTTGTTACAAGGTTCTCAATCTCCTTCCTGTCTACGAATTTGAAAATTAAGTTGAATTTGTATTTGACTGCACATTCGTGGGTATATAGGAGTAAATAAGCATTTAAAGTCAGAGTCCAGTTTAGCTTCAATAAGTTTGTGACTATATGATTATTTTCTTTTTCTAAATAATATCAAAAGCACTGCAAGTTATATTGATCACTAAAAAACATTCAACATTATTTTCTTGTCTAAAATAGCAATCTCAGAGTGCCAGGTATAATAGTGGAAACAAGAAACTGTAGCTGTTGGTTTATACAAAAGAACATAAAGTGTTTCACTAACTCAGTTGGTCAGGCAGCAACTCTGGAGCACATGGACGGTTTCATGTTGGGACCCCTCATCAGACTGATATAATCACCAAGTGGAACATTTCAATCTGTATTGACTATTATCCACAAGGAACCACCATTCTTTTCATTTACTCCAGGATTACTAAAAAAAAATCACTTTTTTTTAGGGAATTGTCCATCTGTGATGTATCATTATTCCCTGCTAATGTTTATCATTCATGATCACACTGGGATTATGTGCAGCTAAACCATGAAAACATCCTTCAGGAACTATCTCAAGGCAATACATGGTTTGATGAACATCCAATAATGTTTGAAAATGCATGAAATTCACATTGAAATGAACAGAATTTCCTTAAGTAATTATGAAATTCTTAAATGATATCGGTCCACTACAGTCTTCACAACTGTCGAAATCAGATTCTGCTTTGTCAGTTTGAAAAAACAAAAAACAAAAGTAAAAGCAAAATATGGATCAAATTACTGTCATTATTCTTCTTCATAAAATAAAAGGGCAAACAGTCCAAAGCATCTTCATGGCTCTGATATTGAATAATGAACAACTAATGCTACCAATCCACAATAATGTTTATATATGATTGCAACTTCTTAATACTGTACATCCCCATCTTAAGGGCTTGTCCGACGATACGAGTTCACCCAAGAGCTCTCCCAAGTTTTAAAAAAATCAAACTCGTGGTAAGTACGTAGAATGTACGTAGTGGGTATGTCGGAGCTCGTGGATGTCTTGTAGCGCCTCGTAATGCTAACGGCAGGTACTGGGGAAACGCGGAAACTCGTGACGTTTTTCAACAGTGTGAAAAATTTCCAAGAGTAAAAAAAATACAAGTGTACCACAAGTTAGATTTTTTTTTTTAACTCGATCAAAACTTTAATCTTGAAGGTGTTCTATTGCCTAAACTTTGCTGTGTTGGTATCATATAAAGTGAAATTACCATTGAAATCCATGCAAGGGTGTGACATTGGTGTACTTTACCAATAAACATGATGAAATAACTAGTGCAGCTGACACAAACAAATCCAAACAAATCATAAGGCAAATGTATTGAACTATGTTCAAAAGAAACACTTTAGCTCTGAGCATGCTAATATTTCCAGTGGAATTTCTTCCAGAATTTAATTATCACTTATCAATGAAAATAATCTTTTTTCATTATTTAATCTGTTTAACCTCTCAATTTCCTCTTATTTTCATTTAAAAATAATTGTGTGCCTTCTAATTAGGCCTTCCATCTTTGAATTCAACCATATCCACAATACCAACCAATGAGCCAATGAAAATGCCCAGTCAGCAAAGGCGATTAACTAACACTACCTACGACTAGCTCGACTACCTATAATTACATGGCGACCCCACTACAACTGCACGTATGACTACAAAAGTATCGATTTTCTCCATGGCGACCAATTTTTGGCCGCAGAAAAATTTTCAACATGTTGAACAATTTGTGGTGACCATACTGACTAGTTCCCAGAATGCAGAAACTCCTCGCGACCATGGAGGAGACTCACCAGAGACTCACCAGCGAACCACCAGCAAACAAAACATTCAGATTCTTTACCACAAATATTTCTTCACAATTCACAAAGTGAAACGGTTAGCATGTACACAGCCTATTTTAAAACAGTAAGATATCCCACGATATTTGTGTTTGTGTGCGTTCCACTCTGACACTAGCCATTCCAGTTCCCGGTTTTTCAGAGAGTGTCGCGAGCTTGACAGTCGCCAGTAGTCAGCTGAAAAATGCATCTCTGATGGCACAGGAGTCCTTCATTACTGCAGTGAGATGTTAGATATCAGTGGAATTTGGGCACAGTGCCTTGGATACAAGGTATTACCACTGAGCTGCACCCAACACTTTATACAACAATTTCCTTTGATTAGACACAAAATGCAAGAGTAACTCAGCGAGTCAGGCAGCATCTCTGGAGAAAATGTATAGGTGATTTTTCGGGTCAGAAAACTTCCCCAGAATGATCTCCCTATTACAATCAGTCTGAAGAAGGGTCCCGACCTGAAACATCACCTATACATTTTCTCCAGAGACGTTGAGTTACTCCAGCATTTTGTGTATATCTTTGGTATGAACCAGTATCTGCAGTTCATTTTCAGTACATTCCTTTGATTATTATTAAATAATAGATGCAGGTGTAATGTCATGATATGCCTGAACCTCATTAGCTCACTTTTCTCCCTCTCCCCACATGGTGAAACTTTGGTCAATTTTAATGGAACTTTGACATCATACCATTTAGAATAAATGTCATGGAGGGCAGACAATTTCAATCAAAGCGGAATTAAGATTTGATCCCACAAAAATGACACTCCTGGCAAGGCAAACAGTTGTCTCCCAAGGCGTAGAAGCTGATTAACTTTTAAATTTCTCAAACGTCCTTGCTTTTCCGATTGCACATTAACTAGATGCAGAAAAGTAATTCAGGTCAGCTATAATTCAACCGTCGGGCAATGATTTCCCTTTTAGAAGATTATAACAACTTCATTATTTTTGTGCTATACGAGGCTCATTATGGCTGTCTTTTCTACTGCAGTGGGTTTCCAATTAGCATAGGGTGACAGCAAACCCCCCAAAGGATTGAATGCAGGTCAAAATATCAGGAAAGCTTGTTGCCATTTACATTCCTTAGGACACAAATTATTTGATGTGTAATAAATTGCCTGCTCTCAAAGTACGGGTCAAATTATTTTTTTTACTCATTTCCATATCATGGAAAGCACACTAAATTATTCTGCTCTAACATGCAGTAATTTTGGCATTGTTTTTTGAATTCAATTAAATGTTAAATAAATATATATATTTAATAGTGAATGACAAAGAACATTTCTGAGATTGCAGAGCAAACGTTCAGTGTGAAGGGAATATTCGGTGTACATCCCACAAACAAGACTTCACTGAGATACAGGAAGTTGTTGAGCAGGCGAGGACTTCATTTTTAGGAGCGTAGAGGACTGAGGGACGACTAATTGGAAGTTTATAAAATCATGAAGGGCATGGTTAAGGTGAATGCACACAGACTTTTTCCCCAGGGAAGGGGAATCAAAAAACTAGAACACATCGGTTTAGCGAGAGAGGGGAAAGATTTAATCGGGATTTATGGGACAACTTTTTCACAAGTTAGATGGAGCTTGTATGGAATGAGCTGCCACAGAAAGTGCTTGAAGCAAGAGCTACTAAAATTTAAATCTCATTTGTCCAGGTAAATGGATGGGAAAGGTCAAGAGGGAGATGGGTCAAACATGAGCAAATGGGACTAGTTTAGAAGGGGCATCTTGGTCAGCGTGGACGAGGTGGCCCAAAAGGCCCATTTCCATGTTGTATGATTCTATGACCTCCAAGCTGGACACTGCAGAAGGAAATATGAAGACAATTTTTTTAAGATGCTGAAATTAAAAATGAAAAATGTGGGAAATACAATGCAGATCAGGCCACAACTGTGGAAAGAGAAACAGAGTTATATTTCAGGCTGAAGATCCTGACCAGACCTGGGAAGTGGGGGGAAAAACTTGTTAAGCAGCAAAAAAGGGTTGTGAGATGTCAACAACGGGATAATCGCCCCAGTTTTATCACATCAGTGTCATCCCCCTTGACCAAAGCTTAGCAAGCTGATTGTCTCTCCTTCCCAAACCCAACAAGAGTCTTTTCATCTCAAACATTAGCTCTGATTCTCCTTCCACATATACCGATATTACCTGCTGAGTATTTCCAGTATTTTCTATTTCTATTTTAGAAGCAGGAAAGATTTGTGCTATACAGATAACCCTCAGATGATCAGATGATACAGATGATTATATTGAATGGCAGTGCTGGCTCAAAGGGCCGAATGGCCTACTCCTGCATCTATTTTCTATGTTTACTTTGTTTTGATGAATGGTGTCCATTATTGCCGATTGCCCGTTATAACCGAGAAAGGGATTCGCTTCAACAACCCAGCGATCACTCCGTGAAACAACAAGGTGTTTTTAAATACAAAGTTCTGTTTAACAGCTGAGAATGTATTTTTGTTACTGCAAGTTAATAATGCTAAAGGCGGTTTGTTACATTGTTTAACAGAGTAACATTGCACAAGTGTTGATCGAAGCAATTGCTTGTCAATTTCAATGACCTCCCACAGTGCAACTAGCGGCCTGTGTTCTTAAAGAGACAGTGGTGTCTGATTATTGTGAGGATACTACATCCACTACAACTGACATCCATTATAAAGAGCTCCATTATAACTAGGGTAGGCTCTCATTGCATTTGCATCTTCCATAATTTCCCCATCTAACAACTGCATGCAGTTACTGTTTTGGCCTGAAAACCTTTCACGAGCAGCAAAATAGTTGATAAAAAGGACAATAGGTTAAAGTTGTAATGGTTGAATAACACAAAATTATGAAAACCACAAATTTAATAATAAATACGCCTGAGGGAGACATGACACTTGGCATTGTCCTTGCTACAGGGATAGATGATCCAGAACCCTTAACTAAAGATCTTCAGACATGAACTGAAACCCAACCATGGCAGCTGGGGAATTTAAATAGAATTTAACTCAATACATCAAGCACAAAGTTATGCTGATCCTTCAATACCAGCAAAAAAAACACTGCCACTTGTATATCGAACAATCCATAATTTTTATTGAAAGAAATTTGCTTGTCTGAATTGTTCTGGCCTTTCTGTAATCACAGCAGTTTGTCCAACTCATTAATGCATTTTAAAAGAGCCTACCATGTCACCTAAATCACCAACAATAGATGCTGGCTTTGTCACTGACATCCAATATGTTACAAAAAAATTCATGAGGTTCAATAATTGTCGAGAAACATTTTGCTTGGAAACTACACTCGAGGAAGGAGCAAGAAAAACATTTTGCACAAATTCTTCAAAGATACGGGGAACATGCCTGAACATTTTTGACATAACGGCCATACTTGTGGTGAAAACAGTGGCTCTGGCCTTTAGAAAATAAAGTCAGGTTCCTCTACTCTTTACATAGAAACACTCCAGGGATCTCTCATGTACTGTATTTGTGTCCAGTTTTGGTTCCAAACGTACTGAAAGCATCCATCAACTTTCAGTTGTCACATACTGGCTTGAAGTTCAGAACAAATCTGATTTTTGTTTTGTGACATAACATGGGTCAGGATAATCAGTGGCAGTAGTGAAATACGTCGGTTTAAGGCAGTCCATGTCATCAAAACACATAGCAAACTCCAGAGAGTGGAACATTAAATATCTCTTAATTTTCAGGGTTACTTTAATTTAGCTTTGAGATACAAGAAAATCTCAAGCAAATGCTTAGATGCTCATGTATTCTGATTTTGTCAATCAAAGAATCAATCAAAGAGCTGATACATCATAATCTAGTTTGAAAGATAATCATTCAGGATAATGCTCAGCGGAATTCTTCAGAGCCAATACTCCACTAATTCCTATCAGTCAAGTACCTTTTGGAAAATAATTGGGATAAATGAAACAGAGTGTGTTTGATGGATGCCAAGAGAGCCATGAGCATTTTCGTTTTCTTCAGCATTTTGTTTTCTTCAAGGCTTTGAGTCAGGCCATTTGGCCAAGAGATTGCACAGCTTGAATCAGCTAACTCAAGCAATGAGGTGGAGGTAGACACAAAATGCTGGAGTAACTCAAAGGGTTAGGCAGCATCTCTGGAGAAAAAGGATGGGTGATGCTCCAGGTCGGGACCCACCTTCAGACTGAAGAAGGGTTCCATCCCGAAACGTCACCCATCCTTTTACTCCAGAGATGCTGCCTGACCAGCTGAGTTACTCCAGCACTTTGTGTCTATCTCTTGCATAAACCAGCATCTGCAGTTCCTTGTTTCTACAATGAGATGGAGGGTTCTGTTGCACATTGAGCAATCAGGGGAAACATTGTGGTTGTTTCTTTATCCTAACAAACATCGTATGCGCTTGGTTTTAGAATGATTTGCTTCTGTGTAAGATTTGCCATCATAAAATGTTTTGCTGGGGTACATTGAAAAAGAGTCTGCAGCATGAATACACATCAAGAAGAGCAAAATGCCAAGGATTAAAGTAGTCAAATTCCACTTGACCTAAACATTTCAGGATTTTCCATAGAAATGTTCCCACTCAACCACTGCTACTTTGATACAAGACTAGTTTTTGTGTAAAATGGGGCTTCTGTTCAACTTCAGAAAGGGGTAGCAGACCAGTGATGTCCCAGGAAAATTTCCATTAATTATATTTTCAATCAAGTTGCAGTACGTAAGCTACTTATGAATGAAAGCAGTGTGCTTATTTCAAAAAGTAGCCCCCTTGGAGAATTCTACACAGCACTGTGATTAACTATGAAAAGGCTACAGACATTTTTGGTATAGAAAATCTCAACATATTTATGCACTTCAGTGGTTTGTGGAAGCTCAAGGTAACATTGTATGAAAGGAGAATTTCTTTCATTCAGCCAGAAAGGTGACTTTTGAGCCTTGCTATGAATATGAAGTTGCGTGGCCCTATGTCAATGGTGGATAACATATACTTTCACAAAAGTAAGAGTCTAGTCCATCACCTCCATCAAGTGGTTATGGAAACCTATCTGACAAACCAATTAGCTTTTGACAGCCTTTCCAGTTGATTGATATTATCCTGCATTTAAAGACCTATTCACAATCTAGATTCAGTCAGCTGCAAATCATTGAGCTCAGAGACGTTTCCAGGGACGGAACCCTGGGATCGCGAGCACAGCGACTGATGTTGAGATTGACGAGGCCTCCGGTACCCATCGCACAACAGCAACTGGTTCCTCAGGTGCTGAAGCCCGCCACTATCCAGAAACGTCTACAAGAGAAGCACGATATCCAGAAACGGTCATACGACAGTTCCAGTAGACCACTCAAGCCTCTACTTCCGGGTCAGGTCGTCCGCCTACAAACTTCAACTGGACATTCCCATCTGGGCACTGTTGTCAACCCGACGGACGAGCCACGGTCTTACCTGGTTGACTGTGAGGGAGCGGTATACCGGAGAAGTCGACAACACCTGCTTGCTGTGAGGGAGCCGCGACCACCGCCTGCTGGTCCCTATGCTCCACCGCTCCAGTTCCAGCCGCCTTTTGCAATGTCTACCACCCATCGCCACATGCCTTGCACCCCTCCACGTCCCGCGGTCTCCACTAACCACGGGGCCTCACCCACTACATGTTTCCCCTTTCAGTCACCACAAGGCTCCACCGCTAAATTCTCGCCTCCAGGCTCTCCGTCTCATCTTTCAGGTGGGGGGGGGGGGGGGGGAGGGTTTGGTCCGTACACACTCGGGCCATGTTAGTAGCCCACCAGACAGATATGGCAAGTATGTTTAACCCCATGGCATGGGTGCCCTTTCACACTTAATCTTTAGGGGGAAGGATATAGATTGATGTTGCACGTTAACCAATCACACACCAGCCAGCATCTCTAACTCCACCCCACTGTAATACTTATACTAACACTGGTTTCCCAGCACCGACGGTTGGAACAGCCAGGATGTACTGACAACTAATCATCCTCCATGCTGTTAAGTTTCAGTGCTGATTAAGGATGTATTTGAATCAAAACTGAGTCAAGAAGTAATTTGCAGTATCTAACTACACAAACAGACCAATTCTATGATGGAAAAGATGAGTTCCAAAATTAATAAAAGATTGAAAGCTATATTTGACATACGCAGCTTGAAACCATGTAAATATATGATTCTGTATCTTGTACTGAATTACGATCAATAAGTGCACATCAACCAACATACTGGCTAGGACAAGCATACAAGCATCAAACCAATTTACTACAAACATGGACCAGTACCATAACCACCAATGATTCATGTAAAATAGTACAACAACCTGCTACAACAGTGCATTGGTCAAAATTGCAGAGATGGAGCAATGCATTTATTGTGTTTAGAGGCAGGGCTGTCCAATTGTCAGGACAGGAGGCCAAGTAACTGGATGGATTTCAGAGAGAGTTAGATAGAGCTCTAGGGGCTAGTGGAGTCAAGGGATATGGGGAGAAGGCAGGCACGGGTTATTGATAGGGGAAGATCAGCCATGATCACAATGAATGGCGGTGCTGGCTCGAAGGGCTGAATGGCCTCCTCCTGCACCTATTTTCTATGTTTCTATGTTTCTATTGTGAAGAGACAAACGTATTGTTCAGTTGCGCAGTGTACAATACCTCATGCCCACATTGCAGGATCTGCATGCTGAACTGGTAGAAGCCATTTCTATACCAAATTGCATGTACACAGTTGGTCAAAGAAAGTCATTACGCTAACAATCAACATCAATAATTGTTTTTCTCCATAAACTCAGTTGCACGGTGGCAAGAGGTCATCATAGATCATGTGTAAAGAGAGTCCAGTGCAACGAAGGTGATGTTTTAACCATGACTCCCACTGAGGAGAATGTCTCAGAATAGGTATTCAGGAAACTTCATGGGCATAAAGGGCCTGTCCCACTTAAGGACCTGTATGGGCAAGTATGATGTTGTGGGAATTACTGAGACATGGCTGTAAGAGGGCCAGGGCTGGGAACTGAATATCCAAGGGTATCCCTCCTATCAAAAAGACAGACAGGTGGGCAGAGGGGGTGGGGTAGCTCTGTTGGTGAGGAATGAAATTCAGTCCCTTGCAAGGGGTGACATTGAAACAGGAGATGTGGAGTCAGTATGGATAGCACTAAGGAATTGTAAGGGTAGAAAATACCTTGATGGGACTTATCTACAGGCCCCCAAACACTAACCTGGACATAGGGTGCAAGTTGAATCAGGAGTTAAAATTGGCATGTAGCAAAGGTAATGCTGTGGTTGTTATGTGAGATTTCAGCATGCAGGTGGACTGGGAAAATCAGGTTGGTACTGGACCCCAAGAAAGGGGCTTTGTTGAGTGCCTTTGTGATGGATTCTTAGAGAAACTTGTATTGCAGCCTACTAGGGAGAAGGCAATTCTGGATTTAGTGTTTTGTAATGAACCGGATTTGTTAAAGGAACTGAGGTTAATGAGTCATTAGGAAGTAGTGACCATAATATGGTCAGGTTTAATCTACAATTGGAGAGGGAGAAGGGTAGATCGGAGGTGTCAGTGTTGCAGTTGAATAAAGGGGACTATGGGGCCATTAGGGAGGAGCTGGCCAAAGTTGACTGGAAAGATGCCTTAGCAGGGATGACAGTGGAACAACAATGGCAGGTATTTCTAGGAATAATACAGAAGATGCAAGATCAGTTCATTCCTAGGAGGAAGAAAGATTCCAAGGAGAGTAAGGGGCGACTGTGGCTGGCAAGGGACGTCAGGGACAGTATAAAAATAAAAGAGAAGTACAACGTAGCAAAGATGAGCAGGAAGCAAGATGATTGGGTAATGTTTAAAGAGCAACAGAAGATAACTAAAAAGACAATACAGGGAGAAAAGATGAGGTACGAAGGTAAGCTAGCCAAGAATATAAAGGAGGATAGTAAAAGCTTCTTTAGGTATGTGAAGAGGAAAAAAATAGTTAAGACCAAAGTTCGACCCTTGAAGACCTAAAATGGTGAATTTATTATGTGAAACAAGGAAATGGCAGATGAGTTGAACAGGTACTTTGGATCCGTCTTCACTAAGGAGGACACAAACAATCTTCCTGATATAGTAGTGGCCAGAGGATCTGGGGTGATGGAGGAACTGAAAGAAATCCACATTAGGCAGGAAATGGTGTTGGGTAGACTGATGGGACTGAAGGCTGGTAAATCCCCAGTGCCTGATAGTCTGCATCCCAGGGTACTTAAGGGAGTGGCTCTGGAAATCGTGGATGTATTGGTGATAATTTTCCAATGTTCTATAGACTCAGGGTCAGTTCCTGGGGATTGGAGGGTAGCTAATGTTATCCTACTTTTTAAGAAAGGCGGGAGAGAGAAAACAGGGAATTATAGATCAGTTAGCCTGACATCAGTGATGGGGAAGATGCTGGAGTCAATTATAAAAGATGAAATAGCTGAACATTTGGATAGCAATAACAGGATCGGTCCGAGTCAGGAAGAAGGGTCTCGACCCAAAACATCGCCTATCTCCTTCGCTCCTTAGATGCTGCTGCACCCGCTGAGTTTCTCCAGCCTTTTGTGTACCCTCGGTCTGAGTCAGCATGGATTTACGAAGGGAAATCATGCCTGACTAATCTTCTGGAATTTTTTGAGGTGTAACTAGGAAAATGGACAAGGGATAGCCAAGGGATGGAGTGTACCTAGACTGTCAGAAAGCATTTGTTAAGGTCCCACATAGGAGATTAGTGGGCAAAATTAGGGCACATGGTATTGGGGGTAGAGTGCTGACATGGATAGAAGATTGGTTGGCAGACAGGAAACAAAGAGTAGGGATTAACGGGTCCCTTTCAGAATGGCAAGCAGTGACTAGTGGGGTACCGCAAGGCTAGGTGCTGGGACCGCAGCTTTTTACAATATACATCAATGATTTGGATGAAGGGATTCAAAGTAACATAAGCAAATTTGCAGATGACACAAAGCTGGGTGACAGTGTGAACTGTGAGGAGGATGCTATGAGAATGCAGGGTGACTTGGACAAGTTAGGGGAGTGGGCAGAATCATGGCATATAAAGTTTAATATGGATAAATGTGAGGTTATCCACTTTGGTATCAAAAACAGGAAGGCAGATTATTATCTAAATGGCATCAAGTTGGGAAAAGGGGAAGTACAATGGGATCTGGGGGTCCTTGTCCATCAGTCTATGAAAGTAAGCATGCAGGTACAGCAGGCAGTGAAGAAAGTGAATGGCATGTTGGCCTTTATAACAAGAGGAGTCGAGTATAGGAGCAAAGAGGTCCTTCTGCAGTTGTACAGGACCCTAGTGAAACCACACCTGAAGTATTGTGTGCAGTTTTGGTTCCCTAATTTGAGGAAGGATATTCTTGCTATTGAGGGAGTGCAGCGTGGGTTTACAATGTTAATTCCCGGGATGGCGGGACTGTCATATGCTGAGAGAATGGAGCGGCTGGGCTTGTACACTCTGGAGTTTAGAAGGCTGAGAGGGGATCTTATTGAAACATAAAAGATTATTAAGGATTTGGACATGCTAGAGGCAGGAAACATGTTCCCGATGTTGGGGGAGTACAGAACCATGGGCCACAGTTTAAGAATAAGGGGTAAGCCATTTAGAACGGAGACGAGGGAACACTTTTTCTCACAGAGAGTTGTGAGTCTGTGGAATTCTCTGCCTCAGAGGGCGCTGGAGGCCGGTTCACTGGATACTTTCAAGAAAAAGCTAGATAGGGCTCTTAAAGATAGCGGAGTCGGGGGATGTGGGGAGAAAGCAGGAACCAGGTACTGATTGGGGATGATCAGCCATGATCACATTGAATGGCGGTGCTGGCTCGAAGTGCCGAATGGCCTACTCCCACACCTACAGTCCATTGTTTGTCCAACTTATGCGATTTTTTTCGGCAACTTGCCAGCACCCGTCATAGTCGCAGCAGGTTGCCGAAAATTGTCAACATGCTGAAAATCCAACAGCGACCTGAAAAAGGTAAGACTCTTTGGGCGACTACTCACTATCAAACAGGCGTCACCCCGTGACATGTAAGTGGGACAGGCTCTTCACGTTAACTTCCAAAGGAACATGTGCCTTAGTGCAGAAGGACGTGTTTTCTTGAAGCCTGAATGTGAACACACTCTCCAAGTCGACATGAATCTTAAAGCCATTGTCAAGACTTGAAACCTGATCACATAACATAATGTTATTCCTTCCCAATCACAGTCCAGAACTGTGCCCAGATTCTCCTGGACATCACATCATCGCTGAAGGAGGATGCACCATGGAAATGGGTAAAGAACCTAAAGGTGTGTTATCTTTCTGCAAGAAGCCTTAGTAATATGTCTCTCATGATACTTTCCTTCTATGATACTACTCAGAGGCTTCACTTTAAATGCCTCTAAAACTGCCCTTGAGGTGTTCATATTTTACAGCAACCTGGAACAGCTCATTGCTTTTCTCTTTGTTGGTATGCATGATGCAAGAGGAATCATGCTCAAATAGAAAAGAAAACATTGGCACACCCATTTTGGACCAAAAGCTGCTAACAGATTGTTACATAGTTCTCGATGACCAACCCTAAACACAGTTGGCCATGGTGTAATTGACTAAATGGTGACATCAACCATGCAGCGTGGGCCAAACTCCAGCATGGACGTGCTCACAATATTTTAAATATTGAGGAATTGGACAGAATGCCAAGTACATCCATTATCAAGATGCTAAAACGAGCACAGGGTAAGCAACACTCCTCCTACTATATCAGAGGATAACTTTCCTGTTATAGTAATGGAGTCTGTGATATTGCCAAAGAAGGACCCCACATTAAAATAAAGTATATTGGTTTTCCTTCAGTAACTGAACTGATCTGGGCATGTTTGGATATAGCCTTTCTCTCATAGATGTTATAAGCTACTCACGTACCAGGGCAGCATCAATGAAGCCACAGAGTAGCTGTTACAAATAGAAGAAGAATGGAAAACAGTCACTTGGAATATGTGGGCATTGCTAATGTGTAAGCAGCAGCATGTGGCTGTTCAATGGGCCAGCTTAAATAAAGTTCAGCAATAACTTGCCAGCAAGTGAGATCACAGTCACTGCGAGTGCAACTCCAGCTGTGGATGTGGCAGATCATTCTAGTCTGCTCACTTGGGACTGCTATTTAAACTGGTCTGAAGTTGTGGGGCCATGTGCCAGCACTGAATGCGTTATATAAGAGCTCATATCTGTTTTTTCATTACAAGGCCTCTCTGAGAATATTGGTTCATTCAAAGTTCTTCTCACATTGCAAGTGTGTGCACAATGATACACTTATCACGAAATATGTTCAAATACCATCACAACTATCTACATAAACAATAAAAGGGAATGTTAATGTAAAGATTAACAATGACATGTGACATTGTAGCACCATTCCTTAGAGCACCCAAACTGCTACCTATTCTGTCCTCACTAACACTTGAAATTCAACAATCTAAAATGGGAAAGGGGTTCACTTTCTTGTGAATTGTGCACAAGAAATAAAGTTGTTAGGTTCCAATATCTCAAATCACAAGATCAAATAGATCAAGTGTCTCTGAAGGACAATAAATGATGACACGAAAATTGATAATATGTGGATAGTGAGGATAATCTAAGACTTCTGGGTGATTTAGGTCTGGAGGCAAGACATGCAGAGCAATGACAAACATACTTTATCCTGTAAAGTGTGAGGCGATGGAATTTGAGAGAACTACCAAGGTCATGCCATACACATTGGTTGGGCTCCAGAGTGTTGAGGAACAAAGGGATTTTGATCCCCAAGTCCAAATATCCATGAAGTTGCCAGTACATAAGGTACAACAGGGACTATACAGGATATAACTCATTTGCTGGGAACAAAATACAGTAGTAGGACATTTATGGTAGAACTTTATAAAATTAGTTAGGCCGCAGCTAGGATACCATGTGCATTTCTGGTCACTACATTCAAAGAAGGATATGGTTGCATTGGAGAGGGTGGATTCTCCAGAACGTTCCCTGGGATGGAATGTTATGAAGAAATAGTGGATAGACCGGATTTGGTTACCTTGGAAAGTAAAGAGCCTGAGGGAGGGCCTGATGGAAGTGCACCAAATTATGAAGGATCATGGAAAGAGTAGACAGTAACACTTCCTCATAGATGAGGTATCCTAAACTAGAGAATATCGGTATATCGGTAATTCCACCGGTTGGCGCTTCGATGGCAGTCTCGCCTACAGTCTGTCTGTCTTTTTCGTCTTTTGTTTGTGTTATTTTTAGTGTGTTTTAAACATTTGTGTTAATGTTCCCTGGTCTGTTTTATGTGGGGGGTGGGCGGTGGGGTCGGGGGAAACCTTTTTCTCAATCTTTTACCTTACCAGAGATGCAATTGTTTTCCGGATCGAATCTCCGGTCACTCTGCGGCTCAGGACTGATTTTGAGCCCCACCGCGGGGCGTAGATTTAACATTGGAGCCAATTCCATGCCTGGGATCGACGCTCCAACCGCGGCCTGCGGACTTTAACATCAAGGAGCTCAGGTTGAGACCGACGTTGGGAAGCTCCAAAAACCGCACGACATTCGACGAGCCCCGATCCGGGGTAGATCGCCCGGCGTGGTGGATCTGAAATTTCCCCCTGATGCAGGAGCTTGATCGCCCCGATGAGGAGCCCCGCCACCGGCTTCGGAAGTAAGATTGTCCTGTCAACGGAAGGTAAGAGGCTCCCGACCGCTGGAGGACAAAGAAGGGAAAGATTGAACTTTTATTTCGCCTTCCATAGTAGTGAGGAATGTGGAGGAGTCACTGTGTTGGATGTTCATGTTGAAATGTATTTTGTGTGTTCTGTTGCATTTTATTGGTATGACTGTATGGTAGATCAAATTCCTCGTATGTTGCAAAACATACTTGGCTAATAAAGTATGCTTATGACTATTATGATTATGATTATAATAAGGAAAGGCATAAGAGGTTTAGAATGAATATGAGTTTTTTTCACCCATTGTATGGTGTGTATCTGGAACACACTGCCTCAGCAAAGATGCAGGCAGGTACTCTTGCAACATTTAAATATCTAGCCATACACATGCATCACATACAGATGAAATGTTGGTAAATGGGATTTTTATATTTGGGTACTTGATGATCAACACACAGACATGGTGGAGCAAAGGCCCTGTTTCCATGCTGCATGACTCCATGAATATAATTAAGGTTACAACTGCTAGGCATCTTTTCTCGGCTTTGTTTAAGAAGGAACTGCAGATGCTGGATATTCGAAGGTAGACAAAAATGCCAGAGAAACTCAGCGGGTGAGGCTGCATCTATGGAGCGAAGGAAATAGGCAACGTTTCCGGTCGAAACCCTTCTTCAGACTGATGACCTGTGGCTTTATCGCTTGCAAAAGAAACTGGAAAAGTGGAAAACCAACCAACATATAAGATGACCCACAGAGAGATAAACGTCTCTGGCTCTGCTGCTCAAAAATTAAATAATATGCTCAATAATTTACAAGCTGTAAATATTCATGTCCAACAGAGGACACAAATGGAAAAGGCTGTTATAATACAGTGATACATACACCAAAACTCCTCCATTTTCCCTTTCAACATGTCTGTTATCAATAAAATATTGTAGTTTGGCTCCCACGTCATTTTAGCTGAAAAATTCGGAATGACGTGCAAAAAGCATCTCCTGAGTTTCAATAATACCAGCACAAGATCTTTCTCACCAAACGACTCGCTAATTGTCCAGCAGCACAATCAAAATCTAGTCAATTATCTGATTCATGAGAGCATTTCTTTTTTTAACCTGCTCGCTTTCAAAACTGTATTCCTGACCCACACAGCAGAAGACCCAGAAGATTGAATAGGATGGGATTGCCTGGGATTTCCAGGACACATAATTCAGGATAATGGTCATGAAGGTTAAAGTAAAAAAATAATGACCAACTTTTTTGTTTATAAATAAATTAAGTTTCTCAAATTCAATCAAATCAATCAATCATTCAATCAAATTCAATGGTTGAGGGAGCTGACATTGTTAAATTTAATATAGTACTTCTACAGAATAGTATTTCACCAGAAGCTGCTGAAGGATGGAAGAACTCATTCAAGCAGAATCATTCACAGCAATCAGAATGAGGTACCTGTCATTTCAAGGATCATTGCTGGATCAGAGGCCAGGGCACTCAGGTTAAGAAACAGTACATTCATTAAACATTCTACAGCAGCCTTTTCCAACAAAAATTATATACTTCATTCCAGTCAAAGTATTTCTAAATAGTCTTGTTTCACATTCTCTGCAGCACTTTTTTTTGTAGAATTAAACGAGAAAATTAATTTACCTTTCTCAAGTTATTTTCAATGGTTCTTTATATCAATGGTACTTCATTTCTCACATGTGCTAAGGTGCAGTGAAATTCATTTTTATATAGTTCAGTAAGTATCACTCTACATAATCACTTAGATACGTTTTAGATAAGCTTCTCAGATACAGTACATGTGTACAGCAGTAGTTCACTGATAGTATGCATAACACTGAGACAGTATAAAGAAAACTGAGACAGTATACAGAACACTGAAACAGTATGCAGAACACTGAGACAGCATACAGAACACTGAGACAGAATATAGAACACTGAGATAGTACACATAACACTGAGACAGTACAGAGAACACTGAGACAGTATGTAGAACACTGAGACAGTATACAGAACACTGGGACAGCACACAGAACACTGAGACAGCACACAGAACACTGATACTTTGCTGTTACTCAACAATGTTGGGTTACAACTGTATTATCTGCAACACTATGCACTCACACATCTGTGTATTCTTCCCAAATCAAACTTGACAATGAGAGTTGTTATTCTATCCTTTATGCATTCCCTAAATTGATGGAAGTGATGGGAAAAACAGCACCTGACAAAAGACTAGAAACTGCAATTTTCCAGCATGACCCCATTGATGTTAGCATTAGAATTACAGGAGTGAAATATGCCCTTTTCCCTCCTGCCAGTGATGGTCGACATATCCACCTTCAGTGAAAAACTAAGAAAGAGGCAAATCAACATACACATGCTCTCTGAATCACCCTGTGGATTCCATCCATCAAGGGATCAACAAGGCACTGGATAACAACTCTAAGAGCAGGAGGTGCTTTATTCTTATAAAATATTTTGATACCAGAGCAAATCAAGTTGCCATGAAATTCATCTTCCATCCTTCGTCTGCAACATAATGGCATGCAGCCTGCGATGTTAACCCATGGGTCCATGACTAACTCAAGCTCAGTGGGGAGTGGGATCGAGCAAAAATTGCATTATCTTTCTCATTCTCAATACTGCACCACCTCTAACAAGTTTCCTCCCACATTGGAGCTAATCAATAGAAGAAATGGGAAACTATTCAAACACATCATCTCCACCTCAGAACAGTGTCGTCCTCAACCCTGAGGGACTGTTTAGCAGGAGGAGATGAGCTTAAATATATGCATGCTTGTGTATAAATTTGTTTATCATGTGTGCAAGTCTATGCTTGTGTCTGCGTACACATCTGTATGCATGCGAGCTGCCATGGAAATTAAATGATAAAAATAACAATGCTGGAGTAACTTAGTGAGTCAGGCATATGGAGAACATCAATAGGTGATGACAGACACAATATGCTGCAATAACTCAGCGAATCAGACAGCATCTCTGGCAAAAACGGAATAAGTGATGTCACCCATCCATGTTCTCCAGAAATGCGGCCTGACTTGCTGAGTTACTCTAGCACTTTGTGTCCATTTTTGTAAACCAGGGTCTGCATTTCTTTGCTTGTACATGTAAATTAGTGACATCCTCCCTAAAAGATCAATTCTTGATTTAAACTGTCAGCATCAGATGGGGATTCGCCTGAATCTTTGACAAGGCTAAAATTCATCACAGGCACAATGTTCAATGTTCTTATATCAATGGCAGCTTCCATTGTACTATCAGGCATAGAAATTCAAGAGAGAAGTGAACTCCAAAAGGAGAAGACAGAAAATCGCAATACTTCAACAAGATTAGTTTTCAGCTAATATTGAATTAGATTCGGAAAAAATTGTCAACTTATAAAGCCACTGACAAACCTGCATCACAGCCAAAAGATCAATTGTGCCTTGTACTGGGTGATACTTCTCGACCAGTCAACCAGGCAGTCTGCGTGTAACCTTGCAACTCCTGGACCACAGATAGCAAGCTGGGTGTAATACCAACTGCAGCCGATTGAGTTGCGTATCAAGCTCTGATGCCAGTACTAGAGACTGGTGAGTTGTGTATAACCCCCTGACCCTAGAATTGGAGAGCACTCTGAAAAAATAATCAAACAGCACGATGAAAGCAGGTAGATGTCAGCCCAGACTTGTTGTAATTCCTTCACACCTCCTTTTAAATTAGTGTCATCTTAACATTGGCATCAGATCAAGAATAAACTAAGGTCCCAGAACACATTCCTGTGGAACACTCCTTGTCACATCTCTGCAGAATAAAGACATTTCATGCAAGGATTGCACCCACAATGCTAAAATAATTCTGTCACAATGGCATTATTGGAAATTGAACTAATTTATTGGTTTAAATTCTCACTTCAGGACAAAACGATCAGCGTTACTGTGAAGAGTAAAAAAAATGTTTAGTTTGGGCTGCAGGACCTTGTAAGTAACTCGCAGACACAAGGGACTGCAGATGCTAGTTTACAAAAAAAAACACAAAGTGCTGGAGTAACTCAGTGTATCAGTCAGCAGCTCTGAACGGCATGAATAGGCAATGTTTCGAGTTGGGGCCATTCTTCAGGTTCTTCTTAAGTGACTAATCTGAGACCATTGTGACCTCAACCAGGGCCACCACCCCACCTCAGAGACTGCAGGGATATGGCTAAGAACTCTGTTGCCAAGAACCGGGGCAATCAATGCATCCTCACTCCAATTATCATCCAATCGAGAAATAAAACTTAAATTCCACCGCAAGACCACTTCAATCCTCATCCCACACTTTCCCTCCAACCCTCCACCAACAAACCCGAGAATCCTCCATGTGATACCTATCTTTACTATTAAACTTTAGAGACACAGCGTGAAAACAGGACCTTCGGCCCACCGAGTTCGCGCCGACCAGCAATCACACCGTACACTATCACCGTCCTACACACTAGGAGCAATTTACAATCTACAGAAGGACAGAAGTCAATTAACAAACTTGTACATCATTGGAGTATGGGAGGAAAACAGAGCACCCAGAGAATACCCATGCAGTCACAGGGAGAACATACAGGCCACACCCGGGTCTCTGGCGCTGTGAGGTAGCAAATCTACTGCTGCACCACTGTGCCACCCCAAATCCTGAATCTAATCCTGAATCAAAACTATTATTCAAGTGTTTGTTGTCATAAGCACTCCCAGCCTACCTTATTAATTATGCAGTTTTTAAAAGAAGTAAAAATATAGACCATGTACCAAGGTCCACATTTCGCATTTTTCTCCCCCCCCCCCCCCCCAGTTTATTTGCTTGGCGGGCTTGTTTATACGGATGCTCTTGATTAAATTCTCTCATCCTCTTGAATGGCAATATTTATTTCCCAACATGACTAACGAGAGATGCTACTTTCAAAAGAGTCCTTACATAATCAATATTATAATGGATTTCCATCTTCCTTCAGTAATAAAAACAAAAATACATTTTTCATAAGCTACTTGGAAGATGATGTACAATTTATTTTAATTCCCAGTTAAAAAATTATTGCTGCATCCCATTGTTTCATGAAGTTTTTTTTAACCCAACAAACATTAAAAATGGATTCATGCAATAAAACATTCTGAAAAGCACCTCAAGGGGTAAATATTTTACCTGTGTTGTCAGCGGATTGAGAACAATGCAGAAAATAGATCCAGATCCTCACATCTGCTTCAGTCTTTTATTTTTACACATTCTTCATCTTCTGCAAAATTGAAAGCATGACATAAACAACCTTGTCAGCAAAAGTCCAAACAATTTCTATCGATGTGAAATATGGTTGTCAGAGCAGCCTGAACACATCTGTGTACAATCCTGCGCACAGAATCCTTATGCTGAGCAAATTGTTTTACATGCACAATCCAGGTTCCTGAAGGTTGTACATCTCACTTGCAAATACAGGGCAGCACAGTGGCGCAGCGATAGAGTTGCTGCCTTACAGCGCCAAACACCTGGTTCGATCCTGACTACAGGTGCTGTCTGTACGGAGTTTGTACGTTCTTCTTGTGACCCCGTGGGTTTTCTCCAAGTGCTCTGGTTTCCTCTCACATTCCGAAGATGTGCAGGTTTATAGGAGTACTGTGTTCAGTTTTGGTCACCCTACTATTGGAAGGATGTCATTAAGTTGAAAAGAATGCAGAGAAGATTTAGGAGGATATTCCCAGAACTAGAGGGCCTGGGGTAGGACTTTACCCCAACTTCCATTCTCTATTCCATGACTGAAGGTCAATGTACCAAAAGCCTTCTTGACCACCATATCTACACTTTCAGGGAACTATGCACCAGTACTTCTCGATCCCTCTGCCATCATTGTGAAGGCACTGATCTGGTTTGACATCCTAAAATTCAACACCTCGCACTTATCTGCATTAAACTCCATTTGTCGTTCCTCGGCCCACTTGCACAGCTGACCAAGATCCTGTTGTAATTTGTGGTAACCATCTTCACTATCTACGATACTATCAACTTTATTATCATCTGCAAACTTACTAATTGTATTTTGTACATTCTCTCTCAACAGAGCTTTTTTTTATGTTGCAACTGTCATGCAAACTAATGCCAGGGAAGAAAACGATAAACCATTTGAACCAAGCAGATCAAAAGAGAATACGGATTAACTATTTTCATACTGTTCATTTGCTCTTTAACATCGCATGATTATGGCCAAGGTTTCAGTAACTGATAGTCCAATGTAGGCCTACATTTTCAAATATATCACCAGAGCGCATACATTCTGTATCAGGTCAGTTCATGCCTTCCCGCTCAGAGCTCGTTTCAAACAACCATTTAAAGTTCTGTTTTTGTTACCCATTTCTTTATAATTTTTCTTTTACCAGCCTCTTCGTCGATTTCTTCCATATAGCATTGGAATTTTCTTTCTAAAACGTTCTAAAACTACGTAATTGTAAAGTGCTGTTGTAAAACAGGGGATGGTGGGCAAAGCAGCTTGCATTGTATTCACGGCTGCTCTGTTCTGTTGAAAGAGCAACAATGGTGGAAAAGTACAAGCAAGATTCATCACATGTTCAACACTATCATGTTGTCACTTTATTGGAAACAAACATTTGGCGCAGTGATGAGGGATTTCACGGGACCAAACCCCATTCTGAATGGTGAATCCCGTGGATTGTATACCAGTTGTGAGGGGGGACAGGTTTAATATGAACCTGAGAGGCAACCTTTCCATAGAGGGTAGTGGGTAGGTGGAATGAGCTGCTGGAGGAGGTAGTTGAGGAAGGTACTGTTGCAACATTTAAAATACAGTTGGACAGGGAAATGAATAGGAATGTTTTAGAGGGATATGGGCCAAATGCCGGTAGGTGGGACGAGTGTAGATGGGGCACCTTGGTCAGCATGGGCAAGTTGGGCCATACCGTATGACTCTGACTCTATGATTGTGCAGCCACCTCTGGTAAAGAGGTTCTGTCAGCTGGAGAGGACTAACTTGGGGAGAGCAAAGGGATACTGACTCAAGTTAAGAAACTCTGTATAGAAACAATGTCAGGCTATTCCTGGTGCAGTTTTGCCATCTTGGCGACTATTCATGGGCAGGGATTTACAGGACTAACTGAGCAAAGAATTTGCAGATGTTTAGATCAAGGTATAGATGCAGATCAGGGTTTATTGTTTCGAGAGTTGACAAATGTGTATAGTTTATCTAGTGCCACCTTGGTGTTGGCTTGAGGTAGTATGTAGACTGTCATCAAATGGTACAAGTGAATTCCCTTTACTATTCCCTATATTCTTGCCATCCATCACTCTGTCTGCAACATAAAACACATTTGTTTTCTCCCTTTTGTTCTCTGATGAAGGATTCTTCAACTAAAATGTTAACTCGTTCTCTCCACAGAGATTCTATTGAGGTCTTCCAGCATTTATTTTTACTTTGTAGTATTGTTTGTGTGCTCGTTTTGTCTGACATCAAGAATGATGCTAAGTCCTGGGTCTGATTTTCTCCTCCGTGAATTTGATGGGTATTTTTCAATAATCTGGTAGTTCTATTTATGGTATTAGTTACATTAGCTTTCTATTGCAGTTTTAACTGAGTTGCTTGAATGTTAATCCCTGAGCTGCACTGTATCATTGTTTTGGTGTCTGGATTACAGGTGCAGTGTAATACAACCACTGTGCTGCTGCATCCATTAAGCAACCATTCAACCACAAATGCACAGTAGTAGTAATTAATCTAAAGACTTTCTGGTGGATAATGATCTCTAAGTTGCTATTGTCACTTGGGGATAAAACGGTTCTAAAAATCTGATGTAATGTAATTGATAACATCGTTTTAGTTTTTAGTTTTAGAGATACAGCGAGGAAACGTGCACTTCGGCCCATGGAGTCGGCACCGACCAGCAATTCCCGCACACTAACACTATCCTACACACTAGGGACAATTTACATTTATACCAATCCAATAAACCTACAAACCTGTATGCCTTTGGAATGTGGGAGGAAACCGATCTCAGAGAAAACCCACATGCTCACAGGGGGAATGTACAAACTCTGTTCAGACAGCACCCGTAGTCGAGATCAAACCCGAGTCTTTGGTGGTGTAAGAGCTGTAAGGCAGTAACTCCACCATTGTGCCATGGTGCTGCCCTAATACCATAATTTATAATAAATGAGAGGTCCTTCAGACTGAAGATTGGTCAAAGTCTGAACCTGATAGCAATGTCCATATAATTAGTTTATCTGCAAAATACCTGTTCATTGTTGATTGCAGATCAGCCTGTACAAGGTACTCGCAGAATAAAACTAATCCACTCACACAGTATCACAAAACTATTTCAACTCTTGGTATAATAAATACTTGAGAAGATCATTGTTGTTAATTATCCACATCGGCAACCTTTCCAACACTGGTCAATGTGAGGACATAGCTAACGATACAAAAGCACAGCATGTGGGAACTTCATCCTAAATAATACCAAACTGTTTCCTATCTTAGAAAATGAAAATACTGCAGACAATGGGAAACTAAAGTAACCACAGAAAATGCTGTTGATCTGAAACGTTAACTTGATTTCTCTTTCCACAGATGCTGCTCATTCTGCTGTGTGTTTCCAGCATTCCACAGGGGTGAGCTGAGGCCAGGGGATTTTCAGCTGCTCTCTCCCTCCTCAGCTCAATTGCACCAGTCTCAGTGCTTCCACCATTAATCAATGAACTCAATGCAGACAGGACAAGAAACACAAGAGCTTAATTTCCCCAACAAAAGCTCAACTTGAACAGGTCGAAACCAAGCAGTAAGCCACATAGAAGTAAAATAGGAGCTTAAATTTAATAAATACTGTTAAAATAAGATTAATATCTTCGCAAGTGAATAATAAAATCAATAATTCTCGATTAGTTTTAGAGGTACGGTGGGGACACAGGCTCTTTGGCCCACTGAGTCCGTGTCAATTATCGATCACCCATTTACAATAGTTCTGTCCTACACACTAGGGGCAATTTACAAAAGCCAAATAACCTACAAACCTGCACGTCGTTGGAATGTGGGCAGAAACTGGAGCACCCAGAAACCCACACGGGAGAACGTGCAAACTCCATACAGACAGCACCCATCTCCAGGATTGAACCTAGGTTTCTGGCACTGGAGAGAAAGGATGGGTGACATTATGGGTCGGGACCCTTCTTCAGAGATGCAGCCTTACCCACTATCCCTTTACTATCCCTTTATTACCACTGATGCTGTGTGACCTGCTGAGTTCCTCCAGCTGTTTTGTTTTTCACTCCAGGTTCCAGTATCTACAGTCTCTCGTGTCTCCCGAGTCCAATTTTCATCACCTTCATTATAAACCAGCATCAGCAATTCCTTTCAACATTTTTTTCTGCTCCACTGCAAAATCTGCTCAAGGTATGCCAACTTTGAAGTTCTCCTCCACTCTCCAAAGGGAAAGCATTCTGAAGAGTCCTGAACCAAAACGTAAACCATCTTTTTTCTCCACGGATGCTGCCTGACCCACTGAGTTACTCCAGCATTGTGTTTCTGGCAAAGGGGTAGTTGACGTTTTGGGTCAAGCTCCCGCATTAGGATTAGCACGGTGGACAGGTATTGTCATGACCTGTTCAGAAAATGATACATGCCCATCATTAATGATATACATCTGATTATGCCACATCGTTCAAGATTTTACTCCAAATTTAAAGCAAAAAGGAAATCTGCAATTATTTCATTCCAAGATTCAAAGCCTTTTTTCTGCCAAACAGGTTTTCTGCAGTGCGACTGTAAAATGTCACATCACGAGATGGAAATCAAGCCCAGGATCCCGGGTGATTGGTGACACAATTTTATTCATCCTATTTTCTCCCCTCCTCTCATGAAGGGATTGATTAACACTTTGGACTTTCTATACCAGCTAGTTTCCTTGAGTGATGTGGTTTAAGTAGTCCTCATATTCTCAGCGAGCCAGAGCGCATCTTTAGCTGCCTAATATCTTGTAAAACACAGCGAAGCATCAGAATTTCATTAAGAATCCCTGCCACCATGCACTGTTGCACTAGAACATAATTCACACTGACACTGATCACTTCATTTTCAAATTGAATTGAGCTGTAAACCAAGAGAGAAAAAGCCTTGTAAAATTGAAGATTTCGGCACTAATCTGGCATTTTTCAATAACTGCAGATTTTAAGATTTAAAACCAAAAGATCATGACCTCATGTCAACATTGAGATTGAAGATTAATATATTGATCAGCCAGCCCTGCCGTGTCCTTATTTTACCAACAGAAGCTGTAAGATAAGATTGTTAGACCATTGCCATTTCATCTATTGATATCTACTGACTCAATATAAACCAAGGGAATTTCTGAAAATTTCCATTTTTAGGATTGAGGCTTTAATGTGGATAGAACATGTGGGTTCAAATACGAAATAGTGGGCCGAGTGCTGCTGTTCATTGCTGTTGCCACTCCAACTTTGCACTACCTAACTGACCAAGATTTCCTCTGGACACAAAGTGCTGGAGTAATTCAGTGGGTCAGGCAGCATCTCTGGAGAACATGGATAGGTGATGTTTCGGGTCGAGCCCCTTCTTCAGACTGGAAGAATGTCTCTACCCGACCAACCCAACACGTCACCTATCCACGTTCTCCAAAGATGCTGCCGGACCTGCAGAGTGACTCCAGCACTTTGTGTCTTTTTTGGTAACTTCTGCAGTTTCTTATTTTAGAGCAGAACTACTCTTTAGACCTGCTCTTCTTTAATCGGTTCGCAGAGATGTTTTAATGAGGATACTGTTTAGTTGGCTTTCCATTGAGCACGTTCTTGGTAGGGAACATTAAAACAAATTGTTTAAACTGTATTTACATTTTTGAAACAAAAGTATCAAGATCTTCTTTGAATGAAACAAAGACAATACAGATGACATTCTACACAATGAAGTGGCATCTGTATCGATGGTCGTGAGGACACTGTGCAGAATAGCAGCAAAATTAACAGTGGTTTCACAAAACGTACACTCATTGTATTTACCGGGACACAAATCAACACTGGGAGCTTGAGGGTATCTGAGAATTTTGTTTCAAATTAATATTTGTATTTGAAAGACAACTGTAAGTACAAGTTAGCAGAGTGAGCACAATTGTTGGAACAGTCTGAGATTCAGGATATCCTGTCAAACTCACACTTGTTTATTGACCGTCATGAGCAGAGAATAATGCAGTGACATATAACTTTATCAGAAAACGAACAAACAATGTAAATAAAATCTATTGCTTAACATACCTGCGCTCAACCCACGGTCAATATGATTAATACAGAGACAACAACATGGGTGGAGACAGGTCAGAGAGAAGCAGAAAGGCCGGCATTGGATGCAAAGCAACTGTGTATGCTGGAGGCGGTGAGAGGTATGCAGGGCGGATTCAGAGAGCTATGGTGTACAATGGAGTACAATGAACCAGAAGGGCTGCAAACATGGAGAGGGCTTGTCATGGGTAAATAAACTGGCAAATATAAACTATAGTATCTGCTTTTACAAACATGTAAAGAGAATTATCAGTAAAAGTAAACTCTGATGTATTGGAAACTAAAGACAAGAGAGATAACAGAATAAGAAAATGTCAGAGACATAAAACACATACCTTGTGTCTAGCTGCACAAGACACAAACAATATCACAGAAATAGTTTAACATGAAATGTCCTATCACACTTGAAGTACTTACAGTTATAATATTAATTTTTAAATAATTGAGAAATTAATAGCTTTTATAGACTGACCTCCCTAATCCTCCTGATATAGTACTGGCCAGAGGATCTGGGGTGACGGAGGAACCGAAGGAAATCCACATTAGGCAGGAAATGGTGTTGGATAGACTGATGGGACTGAAGGCTGATGAATCCCCAGGGCCTGATGGTCTGCATCCCAGGGTACTTAAGGAAGTTGCTCTAGACATTGTAGATGCATTGGTGATAATTTTCCAATGTTCTATAGACCCGGGATCAGTTCATGCGGATTGGAGGGTAACTAGTGTTATCCCACTTTTTAAGAAAGGCGGGAGAGAGAAAACAGGCAATTATAGACCAGTTAGCCTGACATCGGCGGTGGGGGAGATGCTGGAGTCAATTATAAAAGACGAGACAGCCGAACATTTGGATAGCAGTAACAGGATCGGTCTGTAGATATAGCATGGAAACAGGCCCTTTGGCCCACTCAGTCCACGCCAACCAGCGATCCCCAGACACTAGCACTATCCTGCACACTAGGGATGATTTACAATTTATACCAAAGCCAAATTAACCTACAAACATATAGGTTTGTGGGAGAAGTGTGGGAGAAAACTGGAGCACCCGGGGAAAACCCATATGGTCACGGGGAGAACATCCAAACTCTGTACTGAGAGCACCGTAGTCAGGATCGAACCCGGGACTCTGGTGCTGCCAGGCAGCAACTCTATCGCCACACCACTGTGCTGCCCCTGTAAAAGGGGGATGCAGAGTTTGTAAAGCACTTTATTCTTCCAATATCCCCTAACCTTCATTGATTAGATGGCAGAAAATGAAATATTGGTATTCACAAAAAATAAACAAAAAATGGGGAAGTGCAACCCTTGGTTAATTTGGCTAACAGTAATAGTAGTATGAAAATCCAGCAATCGGAATGTACTTGTGCATGAATGGAAAACAATGTTTTGTCATTTTACCATCACATTGCCTCAACATTAGAAACACCAGGATAAATAAATGGTAGCAGAAATGCAATATATTTACATTTTCAGAAATAATTTCTATCGCTGCCACAGAGTAGGTTGCTCCGTGATTAAGACTCAGGGGACGGAAGTAACATATGAGCAGCGATTGAAGACAGGTGAGGGGGAAAAAAAAATTTGGATCATTCAGAGCCTTTTCAGGATGATTGAGAGGATCAATGCTGGCAATAAATTACTTAAAATCTTTAGCACAGGTTTAAATTATAGGAAAAGGTTTATTTCCGAGATTATGACGGAGACCAGCTATTTTATTGGCTGTAATACAGTTGGGTGTCTGAGCTTGTGAAAAAGAAAATATAAAATGCAAGTTTTCTTTTTCTTAAATAATAGAAATTCTTCTCTTTTGTCGACTCTCAATAAAATAATTGACTCTTTTTGCCGTAATCCAAGCACAATAGAATTGGGTTTTTCACCAAGTCTACAATTGTAGGTCATAGAATGTCTGAATGTGTGACGCAAGTCAGCTACGGCTACTTTATATAGAACCCTACAAAGATATATTGAAACAAAGGACACCCGATAAAGCAGCCTAATGTTCAGCAACACATTAGATTAACAGCCATTCACTGTCGACAATGATAAAGGATGACTGGCCTCTCAAGGGCAATTTACCATTTGAAGGAAAGTGAAAATAAACTTTTCCTTTTGCCCATCTTCCACTGTCAAGCTGAACAAAGGTAACAGAATGACACTCATGCCAAGAGGTACTCGGTTATCCTCATCTCTTTGCAGCCTCTTGACATCCCACTCACTCTTCACTGTGATATATTGTACTTGCTTCCTTTTGGAAGTCACAAATCAATATTCCTGTAGATTGTACCAACTTGCACAAGTAATGTTAATTGTTCTCTGGCAAGAACAGGACCAAGCTATTCAACCTAACAGGCCTGCGTCTGATTTTTTTTTAATCGCCTTGCCCATCACATAAATATTTCTATAATTTTTCAATTAGATATAAGTCCCTGAATTAGCTATTACATCAAATCCATCTATCTTTGTGATTTGCCATCAATTTCTTCATTGGGAAGGCATTGGGTAATTGTATAAAGTCCCATTATTTTTGTTTTAACCGTATTCCCTCACTTTCTTTCACCAATGTAATAGTCCCGTGAGAGTGCATCCTTGTTACATTCCTGCTTGGTGATCCTTCTAAACCCATTCCCCCACCCAACCAATTTGAAGCCCCATCCACAGGCCAGGTTATCTGATTTACCGAGAAGGAACCTCTCACAATTTTCATGAAACCCCAAGGGCTGAGGTTGATCCATTCATCCTGAAGATCCTACCATCAGATGCTGGGAATTTGTCAATTCAATTCACTCCAAGAATTTATTTTTCATTTGATTTTCAAGATCTGGACATTATTAGCAAGGTCAACATTTGGCCCCCATTGACGACTTCCCCTCGATATGCCAAGGACAAGTCAATTCAGATGCCATTTCTAAAGACTAAGCCAACTGAGATGATACTAAAATATTGGTTCACTTTAGATCAAGCGCAAGCATTAGACCCCTGCAATAATCCATTTGTTTGGCTATAGTACTGGCAAGTTATGTAGCAGGACTACCAAGTACCTGGTCAATTATTTCCAGGATACCCACAACACTAGCAAACTAGCAAAAGGAGATAATTGTTTAGGGCAATCTCCCACCTCACAAATAAAAATCCAATTGATATTAGTAAGTAATTAGTATTAATAAACCAATGCCATTTCATTCACTTTCTTTTCTGTCTCATTCAAAGTGATGGAAGGAGTTGCGATTTTGCTGCCAAGCAGCATGAACAACTCACACTCAGCTTAAGTTCAGCCATAACCACCGAGTTCTAAACTTCATTATTGGCTTGGTCTAATGATGGAGAAAACTAGCATATCCCTGAAATGAGGAGTGACTTACTTTTGACGTCTTGGCCGCACCAGGTTAAAAGTGACATCAGAAGCATTTGAAATAATTGGAAATTAGGTTGAAACTTCTCCTCTGAATGTCATCATATAAAGATGGTTGCACTTTATAGAAATCAATTATCTCAGTCCCATATCAATGGTTTCCATACATCATGGGGCAACATTTTTGGCTCATCCTTCTTCACCTGCTTCATAAAGGTTGGAAATTAGGATTTTTTATAAGTTTATACGGTGATAAATTCCATTTCTAACTCAGATAATGAAACTTTCCTATAGTCTTGGACTATATTTTGATCTTTTAGACTTTAAAGATACAGCAGAGAAAGAGACCTATTTGGTCCACCGAGTCCGCGCTGACCAAAGATCACCCGCACACTAGCACTATCCTACATATTAGGGACAATTTACATTTTTTACCGAAGCCAATTAACCTACAAACCTGCACATCTTTGGGAGCCAGAGGAAAGCCACACGGTCACGGGGAGAACATACAAACTCCATACAGAAAGCACCCATAATCGGGATTGAACCCGGGTCCCAGGTGCTGTGAGGCAGCAACACTACGTCTATGCAACTGTCGCCCACACTCTGCCACACAATGAACACGTTCAGTAAAGGCATCTTACCCCACTGGCCTCTGCATCATTTGACAGGCACATCCAAGAAGCATGATGGGACATTCTCCACTTGTCTGGATGAACAAAGTTTGACACAACCCAAGAAAATGCAGCACAGTTAATTTGGCATTTTCTCCTTCCACCCTGAATGGTTTGCAGCTCCAGCATACACCAACTACAAACTGCCACGCAGTAACTTACTGAGGCTTCTTCATAAGTACTTCCCAAAATGCAATCCTCATCCCCAAAAGAACAAGGACGATAGGTGCCTGATAACCATCACGAAGATTCCCTCTAATACACAGATCTTCCCATCTTAGACTAAACTGACTAATTTCAGTGAATAACTGCTCGCTGCAAGTATCTTCACTCTTCAGATTGGTGCTGCAAAGAGGCTCAGGCTCATATGGACGTCGCTGCCCTCGTCAGCGACGTCCATATCCATTGAACAAAAACAATGAATAAAATTGCACAAGGAGATGCAGATAGGATTAGATGAACTGAGAGGAGGCCCCACCTGAAGTATTTTCATGTATGGAGCTATTCGCTCAAATCTTATACAATAGGAATTATCAAATGATCTCCTGGATCTTAAGAGTTCCCTAGCAAATCTGTAGAGCTACAGCCTCACAGTGCCAGAAACCCATGTTCCATCCTGACCCTGTCTGCTGTCAGTGTCGAGTTTACACCTACTCCCTGTGACAACATGGGTTTCATCCAGATGCTCCGGTTTCCTCCCACATCTCAAAGACATGAAGGGTTTTTGTAGGTTCATTGTTCTTTGTCACTCATATAGGGAGTGGAAGTGAAAGTGAGATAACATAGGTGAATGGGTGTTCAATCATTGGCATGGACTTAGTGGTCTGGAGGGCTTATTTCCTTGCAGTATCCTTCAGTATAATTTAAAAAGTCCAGTCAAAGCCTGGGAGGCGAATACAAATCAGGTTCCACCGCAGCCATGATGCTGCAACACTATGGAACTGCTGTTATGTGGATAAATGATTAATTTCACATTCAAAAGAATGTAGATAAATATGAACTTCTAAAAAAGCACCTTGCATAAAAATGTTTTGAGTTTAAATGACATTACCTCCAGACAGTGCCTTATGAATCCAAGGGCAAATTGAAGAGCTTGGGATCGCAAGGTAGGATTCTTAAAGGCCGAATTGAAACCACTGAATTTTCAAAAACATTTTGCCTGAATGCGAACACATCACTTCAGGAAAAAAACAGATCAAATGTTCCATTTATAAGACGTTTTTTAAATAATAGAACAAGCGAATGACATCCTGGGGATATTGGTCTGGGATTGGCAAACCTGGGAAGGGTATGAAGAAAACACTCCTCATGCCAGTTTGCAAAAGTGAGGCTTCTGCACTACCACTTCACCCAAGAGATTAGTACGGGTGTCAGGGGTTATGGGGAGAAGACAGGAGAATGGGGTTGAGCAGGAAAGATAGATAAGCCATGATTGAATAGCAGAGACTTGATGGGCCGAATGACCTAATTCTGTTCCTAGAACTGATGAACTTACAACATGGTCCTTGTCATCTTTTCAATGACCAACATTCGCTGCCTGCATAACCTGCTGTTACCTTGAGCAACTTCTGCAGCCCAAATTATCTTTAGAAACCGAAGCTGTTCCCAAACCATGCTGTGATGCATTCCCAATAAAATGTTTTCATGGGTCATATGAATTAAAGGACATGTGAGTTATTTTTAAAGCAATCTGGTAGTTTTGTGACTATTTCTCACTATTTAACATTCAAATTCCCCAGATGCTTGAGTTTATGTCTCCAAATCATTACATCAGGCATGAGATGTCTGACGTTATTGTTATGCTACTCTTCTTTATGTGAGAATTATAAATTCAGAATTATGAATGCATCCTTTAAACAAGTACTTAGAACTTTCAATTGTGAGTAGTCACAATTGTTGATTGTATTACAAGTCTTGGCTTCCAATTTTGATGGTTTGTCTCGATCTCAAACACCATGATCCCTCGCTTCTCATGATGCCAGATTGAATTTCTAGTTCAAAACTCGCAGCCTGCTAGGTTTGTTCCCCATTTTTAAGCATCATTAGTTTGCAGTAATCAACATAATCTTCCTATCGAGTCCATATCACAAGATTAGAAATTGTTCAGCCAGAGCTGAACACACTTCTCGACATCTGCATACAATGGCGTCTTGCACTTCTTGTGCTTCTTGTGCGTAGTGGTG
This sequence comes from Raja brachyura, assembly GCA_963514005.1. The sequence goes on from OY740789.1 coordinate 58,403,806, forward strand.
GAAAGATTGGTGATAATAGGGCCGCGATGTGAACGCTCTTTCCTTAATCCCATCAACAACATAAATTTTAACTTCACACAAAGGTTACTTTCAAAGTAGATTTCAAATGTTGCTATCACATGCATATTCCTGGATTGCAAGAAAGTAAATTAATCCTCATATTCCTCTCTCCATCAGGTACTACCATATTGTTCAGCATTTACAGCATTTTTCTGCAATCACTTCAGAATTCCAGCATAAATCTTTCTCCGTTGACTCAGAATGATGAGTCAAGTCCATCTGGCAAGAAGCTGGATAAAGTTGCTTCGCCATCGAGCACAATAATGTATACATACTTTAGGGCTTTTGGTTGCATGTGAAGTTTGAAGATAAATGAGCTGTGCTTATGTTGCAATCTTTCATGCAACTGATGATCTTTGCCACTGGAGGAATGAAGTCATCATCATCGGCGGTCACTCGAAACGAGTATGATTGTCCTCTCCTCTCCATAGGGTCGTCTACTTGTGGGTCTGCAGATGTCTGTAGAGGCCGATCCGCGATCTACACACCATGGTGCAACGTGGGCAGTGGAGACTGGCGGTGGTTGGTAGTCATTGAGCCCCCTTCTCTCTCTCCTTACGGTGCTGTCGCTTTGTCTCTGCGACACGGCGTAGTTCCATTTCGTGAAATGCAGCTCCTTCCTGCACGTATTTCCTCCAGGACCGCCTGTCCAGTGCAATGTGCTCCCAGTTGCTTGATGTGATGTTGAATTTCTTCAAGGAATGATGTACTCCAAAACAAATGTATATGTAAGCAATGAACAAGCAGCATGACACTTGGAAAATGTTTAGAAGTTACAGAAAACTTATTTGTATTGATTTAAAGTACAGGGGACTGTGATTTCCAAAAATTCATACCCACACCTTCATTCCAGCAAGCAGGCTGGAACTAGTTTAGATGCTTAATCAATAGTAAAACTACAAATAACATTATATTTTTTCTGAGGTTGTGTCATGGGCAAAGAACCAAAACCTCACTTCACCTTACTTCAGATTCCTGGCTTTCACCTTGTTCGATACAGCTGGGGTTCACCTGCGAATAATTGATGCCATATTTCTATTTTTCAAGTTGCTTGTAGCTGTCAAACAATGCAGTAACAATGATTTAATTGATGATTCAGCTTCCATTCACAGATGCACGGTTTGCTTCTCCCAAACAGCAGAGAGTGGAGTAGGGGGATTGGGAAGCATGTTAAGAAGCTATCAATTATCCCTCCCACCAAAATAACCTCTCACGTCCATGATGGATTTTAGCAAGTCACTCTGGATATCCACATTTTCCAATCCACAATGGCCCAACTTGGAGGCCCAGTTGTGAAAGTGAAGGAGCAAAATCAGCTCAGGGCAAAACTCCAGCAGCCATAATAGCCAAACAAGGATCAACCCCTCCAGGAAACTGTACCAATAGGCCAGTCCCAACCTGTGCCAGGGAGATACAGGTTAGCTCAGACTGAATCCCTTCTCTAGAAAGATGCATTCAATTTACATTCCATCACCTTATTCAATGGAAGCTAATATTGAATCTTATTGGGTTCTGCTGCAAAAAATGTACATGAAGAATGAAGGCTATTCAATCTGTCACCACCTTAATGAACTAATTGACTTTCGTAAGCATTATTGAGCTTTAAAATGCATACAAATTCTATATAATGGCTCCACGTTAACTCAAATGAAGATTAATGGCATCCCTCAAAGTAGCTCTGGTAGGTGTTATTCTTTCTTATCAATAAAGTCAGACTAATTGGTTTCTAATTTCCCCATTCATTTATGAACACTGGGGCTCCAAAAGACTTTCGCCTGCGATCAAACACATTTCCCATATTTATAGAGGTCCTGAAATTCTCCAGCAGTGTCTCATCCGTTTGCTTATCTGTGCACACCAGATGCTCCGTGCAACCAGGAACTTCTAATGTTTTGCCAAGGCTCAGTCAGGAATCCGCTCTGAAATCGAGGCCTGCCAACTTCTGGGTCCTACGCTCTCCTATTTTTCTTGGTGTGAGCACTGCCAGCAGAATTTGCTAAAAGGCAGAGATTCTCAAGCCCAATTCAAATAGACAATAGACATGGAGAATCCAGAAATAGGCAAGTCGCTCACCAACAAGTCAATTGATGAGTGGACGCTGAACGTGATGTCCATGGTACCATCTCAAAGGTAATCTGCACCTCATTAAGGGGAGGTACACTTGAGCTGTTGAATGAAAAATATTGCCCAATGCTTGTGATGCGATGAACTCCAGATGTGGGGGCATGTGGGCTCTTGGCTGCTGAACCAGTTGATGGGACTCTGGTATGCTTCAACAATGCTGTGCTCAAGGGTACGGGGGCACAAGTTCCCAGCATGGTTGCCAGCTTTTCTCAATCTGAAAATAATCAGACGTGACGAGGGAAGTTCAAAATTTTAAAAGGGGTGGGATTAAACTAAGTGCAGAAAGGAACTGCTGATTCTGGTATATACCGATAGACACAAAAATAGACACAAAGTGGTGGAGTAACTCAGCAGGTGAGGCAGCATCGTTGGAGAAAAAGGATGGGGATGAAAAGGATTCTTAGGACTCTGAAGAAGGGCCCTGACCCGAAATGTCACCCACCCCTTTTCTCTAGAGATGCTACCTGACTCACGGAGTTCATCCAGCACTTAATTCCAAAGAAAGACATAAAACTAACATTGGAAGAAAAATATTTGAGCCAAAAATTCTCCATCTGTTCAATTTACTTTTGGAATTGGCAGCTTGCTGATACTGTAAGTCAGAGACAAAACAAATCTAAGTTTTTCCCCTGCATTCCCTTGAAACTGCATCAAATCAGAACAGAGCATCGTCAACAATGTCAGATCTAGCCTCTGCCCACAAACCCACTCTGTCAGGCAACAATGAGACTAATCTGTCCACTGGTTTTCGATTGTGAAAGTGTTCCATGGTAAAGGACGCTATCGTGATGGTCTTCTGTTGAGATGGTTATGATATAAATATGCCATGTTGTTTTATGAAATAATGTGATGAATTGGCTTACAGCCTTTAGACATCTGGAACATATTTGGTTTCAGAATGGAAAAACTTTGAAAAGTTTGGCAATCTGCTCCAACTAAAGGATACTATTTATTGAGCTTAATTCATGCTGAAAACACTTTCCAAGACAGAAAAAAATTAAAGCTGCAGCTCTGTACATCTTGGAAATTGTTTCTGCCTTGTTAAAGAGTGGGTCTGCAAGATATCACCCTATGTACCTTAGTAAAGCAAGTGAAAACAGAGTTACACCTGTCAGGGGTCATAGCTGACTTCCACAGCAAAGCAAGAGTTGCAGCAGAACGATGCTCTAAACTTCATAGAAGGTGGTGCTATGGAGTCAGTAAGGCTGCACCAATTACAGACAATGCTGTTCCAAACATGTCTGGTGAAACCAATGTGGCCAGGAATATGTATTTAATGTTAGTTTTAGTTTGGAGATACAAAACATGGAAACAGGCCATTCGGTCCACCGAGTCCAAGCCAACGATCGATCACCCATTCACAGTAGATCTATGTTATCCCACTTTCTCATTCACTTTCATCACACTAAGGGTCAATTTACAGATGCAGCTGAGGTACAAGTCAGCCCTTCATCTAATTAATTGGTGGAACTGGTTTGAGGGACTGAATGGCCTACTCCTTTGCTCCTTGAGCCATGTGCATTGAATCCTGCATTCTTCCTTTCTCTTGGCATAAGAATTCCATCATTATTGGTTAAGAAGGAAGCTGACAAAAGATAGTGCATCTATTTTCAACACTTTATTGTTGACTGAGGCACAGCTCCATCAACATTTATGTGGCTGTTTTATTAAAATGGAAGCAGTGGCTTTTTCTCAGAAAATCATGTATTCTTTATAATTCATGCTGTTTACATCTCAAAACTTAAAGTGAAGGTGACTTCATTTATTGTAAATATTGGTAGTTCCTGTACAACACAAAGTTGTTTATTGCCCAGTCAGAATCTTTTGTGGCAACTTGAAAATCTTCCACGGGTTTTTTTTGTAAACACAGTTATCACGTTTGCATCCATTTTTTTGGTTTGCTTTGTTTTTAAAATATATATTTTTTCTAACCCAATTTTTTCAATTGCAAAAAGAAAATGTGAACTTGTGAAAAACATTTCACCTGTTCTTGTGAATCAGATATGGGAGATGGGTTGCCAAAATAATGGTTTCTGTGGCTCTGCGATATCATTCAGATATCTGTATTAATGTCATCATTAATGTGGCATGGTGGCACAGCAGTAGAGCTGCTGCCTTATAGCACCAGAGTCCCAGGTTCAATCCTGACTATAGCGCTACCGATACTGAGTTTGTACGTTGTCCCTGTAACCAAGTGGATTTTCTCTGGGTGCTCCGGCTTTCTCCCACATTCCAGACATGCAGGTTTATTGATTAATTGTCCCTGGTGTGTAGGATAGAACTAATGTATCGTGGTTGACGTGGACTCGGTGGGCCAAAGTGCCTCCTTCCACTCAATGCTGAATCTCAAACTAAAATCTAAAACTAAAATATTTTTTTATTGAATCCAACTCCATAATGAGAAAAAAATGGGTATTCAGAATAGACAGATAAGATCACCTCATTCCAGAGAATTAATCAATGGTTCTATTTGTACTTCACATAAATCTTATCTTATTATGTCACTGTATGTCATGTTGTTACTTGCGGGCAGAGCACCAAGGCAAATTCCTTGTATGTGAATACTTGGCCAATAAACTTATTAATTAAGCTTCCTCGGTTTCCTTTTCATTCAGGTGCTGACCTCGTTTCCTTTGCCTAAACTATTTGCCTAAACTGCTTCCATTGGATATATGTTGATTTCCCCAGTGTTTTTAGTATTAACTATAATATAATGCCCACCAGTCCTGAATTCATCAATATGGAAATGTTAACTCCACATCTACCCATATCCAACCCATTCATAATTTTACAGCCATGAAATATATTTTTGAAGCATTAATTTATTTCCTAAGAGCAACACATCTGGCTCAGTTTTACTCTTTTACTTGTGGTTGGTACACTGTGAAATCGACAGAAGGATGTAGGGTGGGTGTTTATGCGTGCTATTTTCATATTTCATATTTATTTTAGTTGTTTATCTTTTTTAATATTTTACCTTGTATGTATTGTTAGCTTTTATGGTTTGAATGTTGCACTGACTGGTTGACATTTTTAAATTTCGTTGTACATGGTCCATGTTACAATGACAATAAAGAAACTATTACTATTATTACTCATGTCTACTCCACCATTCAATCATGACTGATCTAACTTTCCCTCAACCCCATTCTCCTGCCTTCTCCACATAACTCCTGACACCCTTATTAATCTAGAATCTGACAATCCCCACCTTAGAAATATCATTTGACGGCCTCCACAGCCATCTGTGGCAATGAATTCTGGATTCATCACCCTCTGACTAAATAAATTCCTCCTTGTCTCCGTTCTAAAGGTAAGTCCTTTATTCTGAGGTCAGTGCCGCTGGTCTTAGATTCTCCCACTAGTGTCAACATCCAATCCACATTCACTCTTTCCGGGCCTTTGACTAAGTTACAGCTCACTGCACATCTATATGATGACAAATGGAAAATGTAAACCAAAACCGATTAATTTGACATATAATTAAGATTTTTGCTTTATAGAATGGAAGTGACTACTTATTTCTTTAAAATGTGTTACCTAGCAATAAACTACATTTGGTACATATGAAAAATATTTTACCATTGACCAATTGTAAAATTAAATGTTGTCAGTTATCGTAATGAAGAGAACATTTGATCTTCTTATGGGATTATCAAGATGGCGGCGCCCTGTGCGGCTGCGGCTGCATTGGCTCCCGACAGGAACAGAAATTTTAAGGTAAAACCGCACATACTTACGTGTTCAGTTAAGAATCTGACGGTCGCTTTTCAGTGCGACTGTCAGTCCGGGTTGAAACTGCATGCGTCCAGCAGTTCCCCGGCCGTCGATCGAATTACTCTGGAGACTCTACGGAGTCTCGGACTGCTGCGTCGGCTGGAGCCAGCGGCCTACGAAGCCGCGGAGTCCCCTACCAGCACTGGCCGCACTCGGAGGAGGAGGAGACGGTGCGACAGGAAGCAGAAGCGCGGCACTCGCGGGGGGCTAACGGCGAAACTGAAGGCTAACCCCTGCAGGACACCACTTCCATCTATCCTGCTCGCCAACGTCCGCTCCCTGGAGAATAAGCTGGACTACCTGAGGCTGGACCTGGTAACCAAACGGGAGGTGAGGGAGTGCTGCGCCCTGATTCTAACAGAGACGTGGTTAAACTCCTCTGTTCCCGATGGCGCCATTAGCGTGGAGGGGTTAACAGCATTCAGGTTGGACAGAAGCTACGCTCTTAGTGGGAAATCCCGGGGTGGTGGTGTGTGCATTTACACTAATAACAGCTGGTGTAAAAATGCCACAGTGGTGTCAAACTATTGCTCCCCAGACATTGAGTTTTTGACAATAAAATGCAGACCCTTCTATATGCCCAGGGAATTCACCATTATAACAATCACAGCTGTGTACATCCCACCCAGTGCTAACACTAAGGAGGCCCTGAATGCTCTTTATTGTTCCATTAGAGACCTACAATCTACACATCCAGATGGTGTCTTCATTGTTGCTGGGGATTTTAACCAGGCCAACATGAAGTCTGTTCTCCCACATTACTACCAGCATGTAGACTTTGCAACCAGGGGAATCAATACACTGGACCTAGCCTACACCAACATCAAGAAGGCATTCAAGGCAGTCCCCCGCCCCCACCTTGGCTCCTCAGACCATATCTCTGTGATGCTAATTCCTGCATACAGGCCCCTGCTGACCCGAGAAAAACCTACTACTACTGTGAAGCAGGTTAGGGTCTGGCCAGAGGGATCTATGACAACACTACAGGACTGTTTTGAATGCACGGACTGGGACATGTTCAAGAAGGCTGCAACTGTCAGCCAACACATCAACCTAGAGGAGTATGCTGCGTCCGTGTCTGCTTACATGGAGAAGTGCATTGAGGATGTCTGTGTCACCAAGACCATCACTGTACGGGCCAACCAGAAACCCTGGATGACCACAGAGGTACGTGGAATGCTGAGAGCACGTAATGCCGCGTTTAAATCCGGCGACGTGGTGGCACTCAGATCCGCAAGAGCCAACCTGAACCGAGTCGTCAGGCTGGCCAAGCGTGCCCATGGTCAGAAAATCCAGAGCTTCTTCCATGACCCCAAGAACACCAAGCGCATGTGGCAGGGAATCAAATCAATCACGGACTATAAGACTGCTTCACCACCCTGTGATGACAACATTGAGTTCCTCAATAAACTCAACAACTATTTTGGTCGGTTCGAGGCACTAAATAACACACCTGCAAGCAAAGGTATTCCTCATTGTGAGGAAAAGGCACTCAGTCTTGACATAGTGGATGTTCGGAGGTCCCTAAAAGGAGTGAACGCGCGAAAGGCGGCAGGCCCTGATAACATACCAGGGCGGGTGCTCAGGGAATGTGCTGATCAGCTGGCACATGTCCTTACGGACATATTTAACACCTCGCTGAACCAGGCGGTCATCCCATTATGTTTCAAGACTTCCACCATCATACCTGTGCCAAAAAAATCCAACATACAATGTCTCAATGACTACCGCCCTGTAGCACTCACCCCCATAATGATGAAGTGCTTAGAGAGGCTGGTCAGAGACCACATCACCTCCAGACTCCCCTCCACACTCGACCCATACCAGTTTGCTTACAGGCCAAACCGCTCCACAGAGGACGCTATATCCTCCGTGCTCCATCTGAGCCTGGAACATTTAGAGGAGAAAAACACCTATGTGCGAATGCTGTTCGTGGATTTCAGTTCAGCATTCAACACCATTATCCCCCAGCACCTGATAAGCAAACTGGTTCCATTGGGCCTCGGCACCCCCATGTGTAACTGGCTACTGGACTTCCTCACTGACAGACCTCAGTCTGTGAGGGTTGGAAATAACACCTCCAATACCATCTCTCTAAGCACCGGCTCCCCTCAGGGCTGCGTCCTGAGTCCACTGCTGTTCACCCTGATGACTCACGACTGTTGTGCCAGGTTTAGTACAAACCACATCATGAAGTACGCAGATGACACAACAGTGGTGGGCCTCATCAGGGACGACAATGAGCTGGCTTACAGGGAGGAGGTGAAACAACTGGTGGACTGGTGCAATACGAACAACCTGATCCTGAATGTCGAGAAAACAAAGGAGATTATCGTCGACTTCAGGAAAACCGGGCACAGTCCCACACCACTTCACATCAATGACAGCGATGTGGAGGTGGTCAGTAGCACAAAGTTCCTGGGGGTGCAGGTCACTAACAGTCTGACCTGGTCGACTAACATCTCATCAACTGTTAAGAGAGCGCAGCAGCGGTTGCACTTTCTGCGCAGGATGAGAAGAACTCATCTCCCCCATCCCATCCTCACTACTTTCTACAGGGGCACCATAGAGAGTATTCTGACCAGCTGTATCTCTGTCTGGTTTGGGGACTGTAGAGCCTCCGACTGGAAGTCTGTGCAGAGAGTGGTGAGGACAGCGGAAAAAATCATCGGGACCTCTCTCCCCTCAATCGGGGATATTGCGACCAAACGCTGTGTGTCTAAGGCCAGCAGTATCATAAAGGACCCCACACATCTCCATCACGGACTGTTCACTCTGCTGCCCTCGGGAAAAAGATACCGCAGCATGAGGAGCAGAACATCAAGGTTCCGCAACAGCTTCTTCCCACGAGCCATCAGACTCCTGAATGCCATGTAAATGGGCTGCCACTATTGTCTATTTACCCTTTTCATACATACCTATCCTTCGGTTAATTTATTGTGTTGCACAGGGAGCCAAATGCAACGTAATTTCGTTTGGAACTGCATATATCAATGTATTTCTAAATGACAATAAAGTTTGTTTGACTTTGACTGTTTGACTTGATATTCAGCAGAGTCAGCGGGCGGGAGATTGCAACCTTCAGGAAGCTTTAACTTATGTAATAGATGAAAATCCCCCTGAAACATGATTTTAAAATGTTGGAGGTTGGAATTTTGATGAGGCACCCTGCTGTTTTCGACTCAAAAGTATTTTCTATTGTACCAATGCTTTAGATACATTGTTAACCTCAGACATTCCCAGATCAAGAGAAGCAGAGATTTGATGAAGTACTTCCCTCACATCATTCATTGACCCAAGTTCCAGAATTACAAAAATCACCAGATGATATGAATTTTCTATTGCTCATGACCAGCTTTGTTTTCTCATCTAGTTGAGTATAGTTTTTTTTGCTGTTATTAAACCATAATTAAGAAGAGCTTCTTGGAACTTAGTTAATTTACTTCCCTCTTCCATTGATCCAAAGATAATCAGTTCTGTATTGGGGTTCAATTTTGTGTTAAATAGTTTTGTAAAAGTTCCAAAGATTTCATTCCAAAATTTATGCAGTTTTGTACAAGAGACAAAGGAATGTGCTATAGTGGAATTTTGAGTTAGACATTTATCACAAATTGGGGGAGACATTTGGAAATATTTTATTCAATCTGGTTTTCGAGTAATATAATCTGTGTAAAATTTTTAATTGAATTAGGTTATGTCTTACATTAATCGAACATTTATGTACATATAATAGATTTTTTCCCCATCTGTCATTCGAGATTTTTATCAATAATTCTTGTTCCCAGTCCCTTCTAATTGCCTCTGTCGTTGGTGTTTCTATATTTAAAATTATATTATATAAATATGATATTAAATTGCTTGATTCTGCCTTTCTATTCATTCCTTCTTCTAATAAATCTGAGGTTAGAGTTTGATATCCTTGTATATATTTTTTCAAATAATCTTGAATTGGAAGATATTTAATATATTGGTTGCTTTTCTAGTTATATTTTAGTTGTAATTGTTGGAATGATAAAAGTTTTCCCATTTCATACATAGCTCCAATCATTTTAATTCCTATTCTTTCCCAATGGATAAACGTTTTATCAATAATAAATGGTTTGAATGAGGGATTCTTGGGGAAAGAAGCGATACATTTCTTAATTTTAAAGTTCATTTTATTTGTTTCAAGATTCGTATTATGCTGTGAATAATTGGAATCTTCTTATATATTATGTTGTTCAGTTTCATCGGAGAAAGAAGAATCGCTCCTATATTATAAGGGGAACAATCCTCTTTCTCCATTCTTATACAATCTACTTGTTGGGCAGAACTGTCCAACCAATAGATTATATTTTTAATATTCACTGCCCAATAGTAGTACAACAAGTTCGGGAGTGTCAGTCCCCTGGATTCTTTAGACTTACAGTACAGTTCAATATAACAGTTCTGTTTTGACTGAGTTTAGACTTGCAAATTGTACCGATCAAGAGGGGAGTGTGGTAAACATTGCCTTCATTGACTCCACACAGGCTGTTAGCCGTATAGCTCTATGATTTAGTCTGGAACTCTGGGCATTTACATCTATCCTAAGAAGCAACTGCCCAATATTACATGTGACTTCACAATGTATGAGGCTCTCCGGATAAAGGAACACAGGGGGATTGGGTAATGTAAAATTGAAAAATTTCAAATTCATATAACTGAGTGGTCGGTTACCCAAGTGGAATATGAGGTGTTGTTCTTCAAGTTAGCATTTGTCCTAAAATGGTGGAGGGCGAGGACAGACAGGTCAGCGTGGGAATGGGAATGAGAGTTGAAGATTAAGTAGTCGGTTTGGGCGGCATGGTGGCGCAGAAGTAGAGTTGCTGCCTTACAGCGCTTGTAGACCCCGTAGGCCGAAGGGCCTGTTTCCATGCAGTATCTCTAAACTAAATTCATCTAAACCTACTATGCACTCTAATCTCAAGATGGTCATCTTTGCCAGAGTGCAGATGTTCCACAACATTGGCACCTAGTCTATGCCTTGACTCACCAATGCAGAGGAAGCCACATTAAGAGCACCAAATGCAACAGATGAGGTTAGAGATGGTGCACAGGAACGTCTTTCCATTCCCACTCTTACGGGTTCACCAAGGTTCTCGCTCCCTACGTTCACCTTTCCCATTTCCATCACCAACAATGCTATCTTTCTCCACTAGCATACCCTCCTTATCCCCTTCCTCACCTGCTTCCAGTCAGCTCATTACTCCTCTTATATCTGGATCACCTTATAGCTTGTCTCAACTTCATCCCTCCCTTTCTTCCACTCAGCTCCTTGTGCCCATTTTCCCCCTCATCTCTTTCAATGCATCACACTCCAGCCTAGACCTCAACTTCCCCATCTGCATCCCCCACTTGGCTTCATTCGTCCATCATCTCCCATCTCACCTGGTCACACCTATTATCTCCAGCCCCCATCTCACACCCGGCTGTCACCTCTTTAAACTGGTCTCATCCTGATGCAGGATCATGACTGGAAATGTTGTCTGTCCATTTGCCTCCACAGATGCTGTTTGATCCACCGTGTAAATCAGGAGTTTGCTTTGGGTTTCTCCTTTGGGAGTTAACCACATCAAAAAGGAGCAAGCACATACAGAATAATGTCGACTTCCATAACATCTCCAAACATTTGTAAAGGAAAAACATGAGAAATAAAATGGAAGTCAGAAAGGCCGAGCCATCGTTTTGGAGAAATCTCTGGAGCACCGAGGACTCTAAATGAGACTACTTGTCATAGTTAAATGCATATTGAGCTCCATTATAAAAGTGTATGATAAAGTATGTCTGAATGGAGAGATAAGGATGCACTGAGCATGCATACAGCTCCACTACACTCTCAGTAAAGAGTTCACGCACAGTAAACATTTTCTTGACGTTTATATGAAGTGTGGACTTGAAGGCATATAAACCTTTGCTTTCCCTTAAACTGAATCTGATAGATGAAGTTATAGGAAGAAAACAAATCAGGGCTCAAAATTAACGGTTGCCCAGGTGCCAATGGCAACTACAGTCCCGCCGGGCAATCTGAAAGCCATTTTGCCCGGCTTGGCAAGCACCCGGGACACCTCTCGTTTAATCCTGAGCGGGCCCCCACTCTATCTCTATCGCTCTGTCACTCTCTATCTCCGCCTGCCATTCGTGTCTGGGTCTCGGCTCTGCTCTCGGCTCTCCACTCGGCATGGCAGGCTGCCTTATACATGCGCACTGCCACGGACTGCACATCCTCCCCCTGCACATGCGCACAACCACGGCCAGCACATCATCGGCCGTGGTTTTGCGCTTCTGCCACCCTGCACATGCGCATTGCGACGGCAACTGGTCGGCGTCGGCCACTTTCACCCTCCCTTTGCATTGTGGGAGATCTTGCCGCCGTTGCTGTCCGGTCGCCGCCTCACCGCGACCGCTGAAAACCAATGCAGAATTACTCCCTGGAGCAACTCCCCGGAGTTACTCTTGCTTCTTGGTTTCTTGGTCCTCCAAAAAAATTCCAAATGGAATTTAAACTGGAGTGGACCCATCACCACCATACTCCAAACTCTGAACAATAACAGCCTATTGCATTTTATCTGTTTATTTATTGTGTATATATATGGTCTATGGTATATAGACACACTGGACTTTTATCTCCTGTTCTGTATTATGTTTACATATTATGTTGTGCTGCAGCAGGCAAAAATTTCATTGTCCTATCTGGGACACATGACAATAAAATTCACTTGACTCTTGACTTGGACTTAAGCAAAAAGTCCATGCGGAGGAACTCCATGAAGCAGCCAGAATCTCCGCGTGGAAGAAATTGGGTGACGTTTCCGGTAGAGTCCCTTCTTTAGATTTCCTCTGGTTTTAGTGTTTTTAGTTTAATTTAAAGATACAGCATGGAAACAGGCCCTTCGGGCCACCGAGTCCACTCTGACCACCGATCACCGGTACACTAGTTCTATCCCACACATTAGCGACATGTATCTGAACACTGTTTTATTCTCTCATGTCCCAGTTAGAACAATTAAATCCTTACTTGCAGCTGCACAACAGAATATGTAAACATAGTACTCTGTAAACAATGTTATAAATGAGAAAACAAAACTACATATAGACAGCACCCATATTCAGGATCTATTCCGGGTCTCTGGCAATTTTAGGCAGCAACTTTATGGCCAATGTACTGCCCCATAGTCTTGAACTGAATTAAAACATACAGTAGCTGTAAAGGGGGACATAGCGTCACTTAGAGATTTAAGAATGAAAATGGATAGCTTCTTTTTTTTAGTAACCAAAGTTATCAACGTATAATTTTTTGTGTGTCGGAAAATAAAATATAGTGGCACAGCTGGTGGACTTGCTGCCTCACACGCCAGAGATCTGTGTTCGATCCTGTTCTCGGGCACTGTCAGTGTTGAATTTGTACATTCTCCCTGCAAGCGTGTGGGTTTCTTCCCACATCCCAAAGACGCATTGGCTTTGTAGGTTAACTTGTCTCTATAAAATTGCCCCTAATGTGTAGGGAGTCGGTGAGGAAAGGGGGATAACAGAACTGGTGTGAATGGGTAGACAAAAATGCTGGAGAAACTCAGCGGGTGAGGCAGCATCTATGGAGCGAAGGAAATAGGCGACGTTTTGGGTCGAGACCCTTCTTCAGACTGATGTGAGGGTGCGGGGTGGGGGTGGGGGGGGGGAGCGGGAAATAGAAAGGGAGAGGCGGTGACAGTGGCCTGGGAAGCGGAGGAGAAAGCAGGGACTATCTCAAATTGGAGGTCAATGTTCATACCGCTGGGGTGTAAACTGCCCAAGCGAAATATGAGCTGCTGCTCCTCCAATTTACGGTAGTCTCACTCTGGCCATGGAGGAGGCCCAGGACAGAAAGGTTGGATTTGGAATGGGAGGGGGAGTTGAAGTGCTGAGCCACCGGGAAATCAGGTTGGTTATTGCGAACCGAGCGGAGGTGTTGGGCGAAGCGATCGCCAAGCCTACGCTTGGTCTCACCGATGTAGGACAGCTGACAGCTAGAGCAGCGGATGCAATAGATGAGGTTGGAGGAGGTGCAGGTGAACCTCTGCCGCACCTGGAAAGACTGCTTGGGTCCTTGAATGGAGTCAATGGGGGAGGTCAAGCGACAAGTGTAGCATTTCCTGCAGTTGCAAGGGAAAGTGCCAGGAGAGGGGGTGGTTTGGGTGGGAATGGACGAATTGACCAGGGAGTGATGGAGGAAGCGGTCTTTGCAGAAAGCCGACAGGTGAGGAGATGGGAAGGTGTGGCCAGTAGTGGGATCCCGTTGGTAGACAAAGCTGGAGAAATTCAGCGGGTGAAGCAGCATCTATGGAGCGAAGGAATAGGTGACGTTTCAGGTTGAGATCCTTCTTCAGACTGATGTCAGGAGGGGTGGGGGGCAGGAAAAAGAAAGGAAGAGGCAGAGACAGTAGCCTGTGGGAGAGCTGGGAATGGGAGGGGAAAGAGGGAGAAAGCAAGGACTACCTGAAATTGGAGAAGCCAATGTTCATACCGCTGGGGTGTAAACTACCCAAGCGAAATATGAGGTGCTGTTCCTCCAATTTGTGGTGGGCCGCACTCTGGCCATGGAGTATGCCCAGGACAGAAAGGTCGGATTCGGAATGGGAGGGGGAGTTGAAGTGTTGTGCCACCGGGAGATCAGGTTGGTTATTGCGAACTGAGTGGAGGTTTTGTGCGAAGCGATTGCCAAGCCTGAGCTTGGTCTCACCCAAGGTTGATCATGCGCTGAATAATCCAACCAGATTTTTGTTGGAAGTGGAAAGTGATAATAGAAATTGCATTCATTGCAACGTGTAAAAAGAGATGAGATGCTGTATTTTAATTTTGCTGCATGTCATTGTGGTATATATCATGTCTTGATTGGTGAATATGTTTAGTTTGCGACTTTATTTGAAGCAGAAATAATATGTGAATGCATCATTGACCACAGTTCCGACTGGTATCTACGCACTTCGTCCGAGCACATTATCACACGCATCATGCAAGTCAACTTAAATGACCACCTAAACTGTCATTTGGCAACTTAAAAAGCTGCCGAGGTTGCCCGGCTGGCACCAGGGAAAAAAAGTGAGAGCCCTGCAGATGCTATGTTTTTTGGCTATTTGTAAACCCTGCAAATGTCTGATTATAATTGACTCAAGCCATTTCATTGCTTCACTGAGAACAAATATGACTAGAGGCACAAATGAACCAAAAGGATGAAACATAACTAGAAAGCAACTACTTGAATGAATGCAGGCATCAGCAGGTCCTGTGATAGACATTGAGCCACATGCTGATTAAAATGAATCAGTGTACTTTCTTTATTCCTGAGGCTTATCAAACAGGAAGATGCATATTTCACAGAAGATATCTGATGGTTGAGGTTTCTCAAGGATAATGTGAGAATGTGTGCCATGCAATTGAGGTGAACTGACTAACTGGGGGAAAAACTATCACATTCCAATTTTTAAGTTTGTAATTCAGGACCAATTCTAGCAACCGCCTCAATTTCCACTCATTATGCTTGAGTGTTGCTGTTCAGTAATTTCATACAAATGGGAAAAAAAGCCTTGTCTGGACACTTCTGCAGAAATTGATTCAGTTGCCAAAGCTGTTATCAGACAACTGAACCATCCTACCGCAATTAGAGAGCAGTCCTGAACTACTATCTACCTTATTGGTGACCCTCAGTCTAGTTTGATCAGACTTTACTGGCATAATATTGCACTAAATATTATTCCCGTATCATGTATCTGAACACTGTGAATTGCACAATTGTAATTATGTATTGTCTTTCCGCTGACTGGTCAGCACACAACAAAAGATTCTGACTGTACATGCGACAATAAACTAAACTGAACTGAACTGAAATTCAAAGCCACAGACATAATGTAAGGGCAGAGAGAACACATTGCTACCAATGAATAATCAGTATTCTGCAAGGAAAGCAGATGTTAAGGGCAAAGAAAGAGTGACAAAGAATTACGCAAAATGCTGGAATAATTCGCGGGTCAGGTGGCATCCCTGGTGAAAATGGAAGATGATGCTTTGGGTCAGGACGATTCTTCAGGGAAAGAAATAACCTTTCCATGGCCACTCCATGGTGTTGGAGTATGTGCTGAGGGTTACAGCAAAGCCCAGAGCAGTTATTTTAATGGCCCCATGGATAAGGAACAATCGATGATACGGCACAGTAATTGAGTTGCCACCATAGAGCACCAGAGAAGCAGGTTCGATCCTGACCATGGGTGCTGTCTGTGGAGAGTTTGCATGTTCTGCATGACCACGTGGGTTTTCTCCGGGTGCTCTGCTTTCCTGTCACACTCCAAAGACATACAGGTTTGTAGGTTAATTGACTTCAGTAAAATTGTAAATTGTCCCGAGTGTGTATGATAGTGTTAATGTACACGGTGATCTCTGGTTGGTGCGGACCCGATGGGCCAAAGGGCCTATTTTCATGCTGTATCTCTGAAGTCAAAAATCTATGGTCCTACCTATGGACATTGAGCGACTGAGCCCTCTGTAATAGGCTCTCAATTATTCCACCGGTGCATAGCTTGACAAGACATGAGTGGTGTTGATGCATTACAAGAGATAATTGTGGAGAAAGATGAGCTGAAAATCAATTTACAGATTATATTACAGGTCCACCGCTGATTTTCGGAACCCTTGTTTTCAGAGCTTTGCTGTGTTATCCGTTTTGTCGGAACAACAGAAGTCACCATCTCCAAGAGTGGTCGAATGGTGCCAGAACGGTCCAACTACGCCAGGAAACTGGGATACTGGCCCGCAAATCGGCATCAGAACTCAGCTATGGGAACGTATTTGTCAGCTCCGACTGGGTCAGAGTTCCTGAGGCCCGGTCACAGGGAGTACAGTTGACCCACTACCGATCGGCCACAGAAGTCAGCTGTGAGAACAGATCTACCGGCTCCAGCCAGGGGCAAGAGTTCCAGAGCCCCAGGTGCAGGAGACAAATTCAACCAGCCATTCGGCCACGTCACCCGGCCAATACACCACATTCCCAGGGGGAATTCCGGAGGGGGTGGGTTTTCAAGTGTAGGCTCATAATTTTCTTCGGATTTATGGAGGTGCAAGACCACCAGTTGCTGGCAAATCAGTTGTGGACCTATATAAAGCAAATATATAATGAAGTCTGAAGAAGGGACTCGACCCGAAATATTTCATTCCTTCTCTCCAGAGATGCTGCCTGTCCCACTGAGTTACTGCAGTATTTTGTGTCTACCTTCGAATTAAACCAGCATCTGCAGTTCTTTCCTACATATATAAAATAAAGTACATTTAGGTAAATAATAATTAAATTCATCTCTGAACTAAACCAAGTAATTCAAATGATGCCCTACATTTAATGAGGTTACAAAGAAAATCAAAAGATTTAAAAAATACAACCCATTAACTACCAGTGCCCATGTAGCTTCTCAAAAAAAAAAAATCATAAACTAGCTTTTCGTTTTGTTCTGTCTTGAGGCAACAGGGTGGAGTTGTTTTGTGAAATTTAGTGTAAGCACTGTGATTTAGCCAATAAATTAATGCATTACCACATGCATGCAACTGCCATTACAAAACAAAAATGATCTTTCTTTTAATATGAAAATCAAAATAATGGCTCGTTGTCTTTAAGATATCATAGTGCTTATACGAAGCAATATTTTCAGTTTTGCTGATCTTGATCAAATGTTAATGACCTGAAATATCATCGCTGCTTGTATCTTCATGACTTGAATGCTGCCTAACCTACTGAATACAGAGCATCTGTTATATTTCCGAATGCTATTTTGAATTTTGTGCCGACAGAACAAAGCTGACTTCAAGGCACAGATTTTTTTTAAAAATGTGGTCCTCGTTTGATTGCAGCAAAGCAAGTAGCCTCGCAGAACGGTTCTATGAAAACTAATAGGATGTGCAGTGGCTTGGAAATACAGAGGCAAAATAATAGATTCCGATGAAGTTCTTCAAACGGAAATGTTAATCATTTTTCCATCCACAGATCCTGCCTGGCCTGCTGAATGTGTCCAACATTTTGCTTCTCAGATTTTCAGCATCTGCAGTGTTAAGATGTCATTACCCAATCTTTCTTTGCACATGATGCTACTTTATGCTAAATCTCTGTAACATTTAGTTGCATAAAACCAGTCATTGCTATTAGAAAACTCACAGCTTATCGAGCAATTTGAAAATTGATGGGCCAATGACACAAATAGCCTCTCTCACAAGAAATTTAAATCAAGAGATGTTTAATGGGAATTTTCAGAGTAGGGTAGCCATTTTTCTAATTTGATGGCTAAAGGGATCAGGGGGTATAGAGAGAAGGCAGTTACAGGATATTGAGTTGGATGATCAGCCATGATCATATTGAATGGTGGTGCAGGCTCGAAGGGCCGAATGGCCTACTCCTGCACCTATTTTCTATGATTCTATGACTCTATGATAAGAAATGAGACAAAACATAAGAAACTTTGCATTTATGGAAAAACATGTTCTAAAAAGGTGAAAATACCAGCTGTTTCCTTGAGACAATGGTATCCGATTACGGCTGCAAGGTTACATTGAAACATTTTCTCAATATACTGTCTTTTCTCCTTGAAAACAAAGGGCTTTTATTTTTGGTTGTCTATTTCCAAAGTAACTTTGAAGTGTCCTTTGGATCTCAATCAAAATCGCAATTCAGCCCACATAATGCATGTAGTGTGCTATAATTTACCATTCGCTTGTTATCCAATTAACATGATGGAAGCAGACTTTATAACATAACTGACTGTACGTTGGTCATGGGAAATGGCAGAAGCCTCAATTTGCAGCACCTAAAGGCATAATAAAGGGTAAATACCAGAACCAAGCTTAAATATTCTGTGGAGACACATGGAATTGTGGATGCTGGATTACAAAATAATACACAAAGTGCTGGAGTAACACAGCAGATCAGGCAGCATCTCTGAAGAATTTGGATCGGTGACGTGATGGTTTTAGACCCATTTTCAGAAGAACTTTGGAGTATTTCAGCAAAGTACTCATTTAGTATCTCAACTATATCCTGACTCCAAGTATCAATTCTCTCCTTTATCCTTCTACCCTTATCCCTGTTACCCTCTTGTCGAAGATATGCACACAAAGCCTTGGGATTCTCTTTAGATTAGAAACATAGAAAAATAGGTGCAGGAGTAGCCCATTCGGCCCTTTGAGCCAGCACAGCCATTCAACATGGTCATAGCTGATCATCTAAAATGAGTACCCCATTCCTGCTTTTTCCCCATATCCCTTGATTCCTTTAGCCCTAAGACCTAAATCTAACTCTCTCTTGAAAACATCCAGTAAATTGGCCTCCACTGTCTTCAGTGGCAGAGAATTCCACAGATTCACAACTCTCTGGGTGAAAAAGTTTTTCTCATCTCAGTTCTAAATGTTCTACCCATTATTCTTAAACTGGATCCTTACTTTTAGTGACTAATGAACAAGCGCGCCCACATCTCGTTGCACCTCCCCTTTTCCTAATCTGACACCATTCAGGTAATAATCTGCCTTCCTGTTCTTGCCACCAAAGTTGATAACCTCACATTTATCCACATTATACTGCATCTGCCATGCATCTGCCCACTCAGCCAACCTATCCAAGTCACCCTGCAGCCTCATAACATCCTCATCGCAGCTCACACTGCCACCCAGTTTTGTGCCATCCACAAACTTGGAGATATCACATTTAATTCCCTCAACTAAATTGTTAATATGTACTAGACCAAGTGCAGACTCATTGGGTCTGCTCCCCCAACGCAAGATTCCACCACTCACACATTCCCCAACGCAAACCGTTCTCCCATGGCAATATTGTACCTCTCACGCATAGCCCCCAACTGCGCAGGCGCAGCTCATTTCTCCTCATCCCCCAGCATTCCCTCCTCCTCTTCACCCTCCATCTTCAATCTCTAGAAAGGGAGGGGGGGTAGGAGGGAGGGGAGGGGGGTTGAGCGGGGAGTAGAGTAGGAGGGGAGAGGGATGGGGAGGGGGGAGTTAGAGAGAGTGGCATTGAGGGTAGATAGGGAGTGGACATCTCCCTCCTCCACCCCTCCCCCTGTCCCTCCTCCACATCCCCCTCTACCACCCCACTTCCCACCCCATCTCCCTCCTCATAATTTCCCTCATCCTCCTCCCCTCACTCCCATTCCCTACCCCAGGACCTACCCAGGCCGTAGAGCACGCCAGGGCCTGGCTGTAGACTGCAGCCGTCAGCTAGGTCGCCGCCTGGGCTCCAGTGCAGGCCCCGACATCATCTCCGGGCTCCTCCCTGAATCCAGACCCAGGCTCGTCCTTGGTTCCAGCGGCAGCTTCTTTTGGGCGTTGGGCGCCGACAGCCGCCACCACCCGTCATTCACATTGAGCGCTGGAATGCCCCTCCCTCCCTGATTGGGCCGTCTTGCCTTGTGAGTGCATTGTGACATTACCGTTGGTGCACTGGAGTGCCCCTCCCTGCTGGAGTGGGGCATTGTGACGTCATTTTTTTTCCAAATGGGTGAGTTTTCAGGCTGTTTTTAAAACTGTAAACACTTTATAACTTCGGAAATATTGGTGTGAATAGGATGGGATGATGTTTATCACCTCGACGGGAAAAATGTGAGTAGGATGTGTGAAAATAGGAAGGTTGTGGCCTAGCATTTGGAAGAAGATATGAAAACCAGGTTGACACATGGTCGACACAATGTGGGCACAAACAAGATGAAGACTTTTAGTTATACAGAGATTATAAATAACTGGAGTTCCAGCATCGAACCTTGTGGCACCCCTGAAGGCAGAACCAAAGCACTCGTTTAATTGTTCTTCCATTTCCTTGTTTCCCCAATACAAATTCACCTGTCTCTGATTGTAAGGGACCTACATTTGATGGAATTACCAATGACATTTCATTGCCCCTCCTTGTCCTCCTAACAGGCTCTTTGAGTTATTTGATGCTAGCTTTGTATTTCTAAAAGGCCCTGTCTAATTTTATCTTCCACAACCTTTCCTTTTTGACCAAATTGACACCTTCTCTCATTGTCCAAGGTTCACTTACCTTGTCATTATTGTCCCTCCTCCTTACTGGAACCTGCTGGTCATAAACAACGATCAGCTAGTCTTGTACTGCTCCCATGTGCCAACTTACCAACAATCAACAACTGCTCACAACCGCTATGCTCAGAGAGGACATACTGGTGGGTTCATCCTCTGAAACAATATCGTTAGCGTTCAAAAATCAGAAAGGAGTGGAGATCACTGTTCCCAAAAGAGTCTTCCACTGAATCACCAGTCACTTGACCAGGCTTATTTCCCAATACAAGATCCAGTGAGGTCCCTTCTCGAGTTAGATTATCCACGCACTGTTTCAAAAATCCCTCTTGGATACTCCTAACAAATCTGCCCCATCAAAGTCTCTTGTGGGACATCCTGTTCTTGAGTCATAACTTCTGTTGCCAACAATAGACCTACCAGAAATAATTTGTGGTAGGCCCTGATCTTTTCCCACCTCCAGCCCTTCACACTTCCCCTCCACATCCTCCCGCCCCCTTATTTGCAGTCTGAAATAGGGTCCCGACCGGAAACATCACTAATCCTACAGAGATGCTGCCTGCTCCACTGAGTTATTCCAGCACTTTGTATCTATCTTTGTCAGTTTAACTACGTTTGCAAGATTCATTGTCCAGAATCATTTGGAACACACTGAGAATCCTCAGTTTATGTTATGGCCCAATCTTTTTCAATTGCACCTAAACTCTTCTGCGCAGTATAGGGTTAAAAAATGTCACCGTCAATTAATTTCAACGCACATCACTAATGACCAATTCTCCAGTGGAAAAATCCATTTATTGGTTTGGTCAGAAATTTTAATAAGTGACTTGGTGATAAAAAAGTATTTAATGCCTCGAAATCTTGACAATAAATCATGTGTTTATAAGCAATTTCTTATTGATCTCAAATAAATTATCAGCCAATTAATACACAATAATCAATAAAAATAATTCACAGCTTTTGACACTTGCAACCATTTTTGTGGATTTCTTCTTATTTGTTTCATCTCTTATTGAGTCAGAGTCATACAGCATGGAAACAAGCTCTTTGGCCTCGCGCCCATAACGACCAAGGTGCCACAGCTGCCTTTGTTGGCCCATATCCCTTTGGACATTTCCCATCCATGCACCTTTCCTCCGCAACATTTTACAACTCGAGCTGATAAATCAGTCATTTATAGTTTTGCACCTACCAAATAAATCATCACAACCAACCCCTTTTGATTTTGCTAAACAATATTAAGCTAAGCAACACTAAACAACATTAATGCCCCCATTAATCACCTTCTGGACATCTCTTTGGGCAATATCTACTGTTTTCGCTTCATTTTACTTTCATCACTGGTGAGCATGCAACAAAAGCTTTTCACTGTACCTTGGTACACATGACAATAAACTAAACATCACTCTTCTCAATTACCTCATCAAAAATTCAATTAGGTTAGTCAAATATGATTCGCCTTTAACAAATCCTTGCTGGCTCTCTTCACTGACAAACATTTTCCAGTGCTTATGATTTTTTCCTTCCAGTGTATTGTTTCTCGAAGCTGCCTGACAACGGGGGTTAAACTTGAAGTTTATGTCCTTTCATTTTTTTGAATAAAGTACATTTGGCATTTCTCAGTCCTTGGGCACCTTCCCTGCAACAAGTGGGAACGGGAAGTGTAGGGCAGGCCCCTCTGCAACCTCCGCTCCACTTCACACAGTAAAACAAATCCATCCCATTCAAATTGGATTAAATTATTTACTTTAAGCTTTGTCGACCTTTTGCATAACTTCTCCCCATCAATTTTCACCTATTGCTCATCTCTGCTACTTTTTATTATGAGCTTTGCAGCACCCTGCTTCTTGGCAAAGCCTGATACAATGTATTTAATTAATATACTGCAGTTCTGCCTCTTTGCACAGGCTGCTGTATTTCCATAAATCTCTCATCTCTACTTTTACTGCATGCTTTCTATTTAGCTGCCTGTAGAAGTGTTTTAAATTCTCTTGGATGCTCAAGCTATATGATCAGAATTTTTTCCATTTGTTATTTCAGGTGAAGCGTTAATTCATGCATTCTAACACAATTATCCTTCAGAACCACTGCAAGTTTAAAACTGCAACATGCACACATACACAGACAGGTTGTGAGAATCACGGGGCAGTTGAGAGCCTGACCATTGAGGGTCGGGTAAGGAGGACAGATATGAAGAAATCCAGAGAAACAAGCACAGTTTTAAAGTGGCTGAGGAAGACTGGCTTCAAATGGAGAGACATTGGGAAAGATGTGCACAGATGCAGGGGAGCTGATAAAAGTCAACAATTGCTACGAATTTCTCAGAAACATACAGGTCTCTCTCATGCATATTGTTCATTTTGTGTTACTTTTTATGTCAGTTTGTTCATCTCTTCCCTTGAGTTTAACTCTTTATGACTGGAATATATTCTGTATTTTTTGTTGTTTCACATATCGATGTTTTCTCTTCCGTGCATTAAAATCAATAAATTCTGTAATGCTCATTCTGGCTCAACATGCCCACTTATGTAATGAGGTTAAGATGGAAACGCAAGGACAGTAGGATACATAAATAAACACACAATTAATGGAGGGAGATGGAGAGAAATTTGAACAATTGTGGGCATGTTGAACCAGAATGAGCATTAGAGAACTTATTGATTTTAATGCATGGAGGAGAAGGCATTGGTGTGTGAATGAAAGAAAAATACAGAATATATTTCAGTCATGTAGAGGAAAACTACGGGGAAGGGACTGACAAACTGAGATTTTAGTTTCCTTTAGTTTAGAGATACAACGCGGAAACAGGCACTTCAGCCCACTGAGTCCGCGCCGACCAGCAATCCCCGTACACTAGGGACAATTTACAATTTTACCGAGGTCAATTAACATCGTTGGAGTGTACATCGTTGGTGTGCGAGAGAAGACCGGGACAACCGGAGATAACCCACGCAATCACGGGGACATC
Organism: Raja brachyura; assembly: GCA_963514005.1. The sequence continues at coordinate 58,427,795 of OY740789.1, forward strand.
GAACAAACTCCGTACAGACAGCACCCGTATGCAGGATCAAACCCAGGTTTCTGGTGCTGCAAGGCAGCAACATTACCACTATGTCACCGTGCCGCCTGAGATAAAAAGTAAGACACAGAGAAAAATATGCAAGAGACCAGCAAACTCTTCTATCGATGCAAAGCCAGAGCGAGTAATTTAATGTGTTCACGAATACAGGGCACAGCATGAAAGGAAATACAAAGCAGGACATGGGTGCGAGAAGTATTGGAATGTAATGAAAAATGTAAATGACTTTCAATGTCATTGCAGAACAGTTCCACTGGAGTGAACACCATGATGAGTTTCATTATCTTTCAACCTCATATCTATTTGCACTTTTTTTTAATGTTTCTGAAACAAAAGAATTAATCTGTCTGAATAGTTTAATATTCCGTTCCAAAAGGAGATTTGAAAACTCGTCAGAACTGATTGCCTGAGTGAAGGAGACTTCAACCCAAGTCATCTCGGTTGACTGCTCAAACATAGAGCTTCATACTATTTATTCTGGTGCTCAAAGAGAAGTTTCCAAAGGACCAGTTTAGTTTAGTTTTGAGATACAACATGGGTTCAAGCCCTTCAGCCCACTGAGTCCATGCTGACCATCGACCACCCGTTTACATTAGTTCTGCGTTATCCCACTTTCGCATCCACTTTCGCACCTGGAGGAAACCTGTGCAGTCACAAGGTGAACAGTGCAAAATCCATGCAGACAGCGGCCGAGGTTAGCATCGAATCCGAGTCTCTGGAACCAGGTGTACCACTGTGCAGCCACTGTGTACACAGAGCATATACTGGTTTCAGGTGGCATGTTTTCTGACATGTTTCACTGTTGTCGCTTGGATGGGTTACAGATGACTGTAGAGCTGGCAGACGGAGTTGCAAGTTCACCCACCAATTCAGGGAGCACTTTACATCCCCGACTCATTACATTGTCCCTTGACAAAATGCCACCTCAGTGTGATGGGTACGAGGGAGTGAAACATCACGCAGCTCTCGCCAGTACATTATCCAAATAAATCATTCCTTTTACTGAGGGAAGCAGATGGTGGAACAGAGGGAGTTACAATGAGCTTTGCCAGCGGCAGCAGGCAGAGAAATCATGGGACATGCATGAGTGTTTCCTTCAGAACAGAGGAACTCCCCATGATCTGCAGATGACACAAAGCTGGGTGGCAGTGTGAACTATGAAGAGGATGCTATGAGGTTACAGGGTGACTTGGATAGGTTGGGTGAGTGGGCAGATGCAGTATAATAATGTGGATAAATGTGAGGTTGTCCACTTTGGCGGCAAGAACAAGAAGGCAGGTTATTATCTGATTGGTGTCAAATTAGGAAAAGGGGAAGTGCAATGAGACCTGGGTGTCCTTGTACATCAGTCACTGAAAGTAAGCAAGAAAGCTAATGGCATGTTGGCCTTCATAATGAGAGGATTTGACTATAGGAGCAAAGAGGTCCTTTTGCAGTTGTACAGGCCCTGGCGAGACCACACATGGAGTATTGTGTGCAGTTTCGGTCTCCTAATTTGAGAAAGGACATTCTTGCTATTGAGGGAGTGCAACGTAGGTTTACAAGGTTAATTCCCGGGTAGGCGGGACTGTCATATGATGAAAGAATGGAACGACTGGACGTGTATGCACTTGAATTTAGAAGGATGAGACGGGATCTTATTGAAACATATAAAATTATTAAAGGATTGGACATGCTAGATGCAGGAAACATGTTCCCGATGTTGGGGGAGTCCAGAACCAGGGGCCACAGTTTAAGAATAAGGGTAGGCCATTTAGAACTGAGATGAGGAAAAACATTTTCACCCAGACAGTTGCGAATTTGTGGAATTCTCTGCCTCAAAGGGCAGTGGAGGCCGACTCACTGAATGCATTCAAGAGAGTTAGATGGGATAGCTGAATAAAGGGATATGGGGAGATGGCAGGAACAGGGTACTGATTGTGGATGATCAGCCATGATGACATTGAATGGCGGTGCTGGCTCGAAGGGCCGAATGGCCTACTCCAGCACATTTGACTGAATCAAAGCTACGCAAACTCTCACAACCACCGTGGTTTTGAAACATATAGATTTTCTAAAAGGGGCTGTCCCACTTAGGTGACCTAATCTGCTAGTTCTGGTAAGTTTGTCCTCGAATCACACTCGCAGCATGGTCGACAGGAGGTAATAGGAGATCTTTGTAACTCTCCTTCATGCTCGAGAGTAGTCCCTGTGTACTCGAGGCCTCAGCTATGTGCGGCATATTTTTCAACATGTTGTAAAAAAAGGTAGCAATGGAAAAAATCGATACTTTTTTTACTCGTAGGTTTAGTTGTAGTAGGTCGTAGTAGGTCGGCATGTTAGTCGTAGGCAATCGAGGGTAGTCGTAGATAGTCTTCATCATAGTTGAAGGGAGGTCGAAGGGAGGTCGAAGGAGATCGAAGGTCGTCTTCACTCTCCACTATTCGGTGTCCAATTTTCCCGAAGTTAGTCGTAGGTAGTCGTAGCTAGTCTTCAACATAGTCGAAGGAGGTCGAAGGAGGTCTTCTACATAGTCCAAGGACGTCTTCAACATTTTTTCAAACTCTCCTAAGTTCTTCTGAACTCGCCAATCAGGTCGCCCAAGTGGGACAGCTTACTCTTTCAGCAACACCTTGCTCTCACAAGAAATGTAGATGCAACCATTAAATAATTAATTAACTCGTCACAAAATCCATTTCAAGCTATTAGTGGAAGGTAATTATTTCCAAGTGATAATAGTAATCTAGGTTTCAGACCTATTTTCTGAATCAATTGAATCTCAGAGAAGTTCCATATCATGATGAGTGACGTGCGAATCTGCCATTAATCCAGAGTTTATCTATTTAGAAGTCATGCTCAAAGAGTAATGATATACTTAATGAGTGACAAATTTCATGAACTTTGTAGAGATCATAAACATCATGTTATCGGGGTACATCAGAGCATGGTTTGGGAACAGCTTCATTCAAGACAAGAAATTGCAGAGAATTGTGGACACAGACCATCACACAAACCAACCTCCCTTCCATTAACTTTACTTACACTTCACGCTGCTCAGTTTCACATACTGCACATGAGGGGCAATTTGCACTAGCCGGAAACCAGAGTTCTATATTATCACACTTGCTCATCCGCTGCCTACGCACTAAGGGCAATTTGAGAGAGGACGATTAACCTCCAAACCCGTACACATTTGAATGTGGGAGGGAACCGGAGCACTGGGAGGAAACCCACACATTCACAGGGAGAACGTGCAAGCACCACACAGACAGCACAGGAGGTCAGGATTGAACCCGTGTGTCTGGTGTTGTGAGACAGCAGCTCTACCAGTTGCACCACTGAGCCGCCCACAGTCAGGCAGTCCTTCCAGATTAATTCTGTCAAGTTTACTCAGTTTAACCATATTCTTTCTAATGTAGAAACAAAGAACTGCAGATGCTGCTTTATACCAAAGATAGATGCAAAGTGCTGGCAGAATGTAGCGGGTCAGGCAGCATCTCAGGAGAAAAAGGATGGAAGATATTTTGGGTCGGGACATTACTTCAGAATGATCCATGGTCTGAAGAAGAGACCTAACCCGAAATGTCACCCATCATTTTTCTCCAGGGAAACTCTGAGTTAACTCTGGTCCACTGAGTTATAGTGCTCTGGCATTTGTTTTTCGAGCACATTTACCCTGCAACTTGCAACTTCCTGATTTCACTACAATTGTCATACTGTTGAGTGTAAATTTCCTCTGCAATACCAGAAATAAATTCATTCTCATACATTATATACATTTCGAAACCTCTTTCTATCCAACATAATTTCTGATATGAACAAATTACCTGTTTAAGAAAGAACTGCAAATGCTGGAAAAATCAAAGGTAGACAAAACCGATGAAGGAACTCAGCAGGTGAGGTAACATCTATGGAGAGAAGGAATAGGCGATGTTTCCAGTCGAGACCCTTCTTCAGACTGATGTCGGTGGGGGGGGGGGGACGAAAGGAAGAGGTGGAGACAGTAGGCTTGTAGGAGAGCTGGGAAGGGGAGGGGAAGGAGGAGAAAGCAAGGACTATCTGAAATTAGAGCTCAATGTTCATACCCCGGGGATGTAAACTACCTAAGCCAAATATGAGGTGCTGTTCCTCCAATTTGCGCTGGGCCACACTCTGGCAATGGAGGAGGCCCAGGACAAAAAGGCCAGATTCGGAATGGGAGGGGTAGTTGAAGTGCTGAGCCACCGGGAGATCAGGTTGTTTAATGCGAACTGAGCGGTGGTGTTAGGCGAAGCGATCGCCGAGCCTGCGCTTGGTCTCACCAATGTAAAGAAGTTGAACAAAGTACCAGTTCAGAATACAGATTTGAGCCCGCACGGGAGACCGGTGACTAAAATTAGAGCACATGTTGGGGGTAGGGTGTTGACATGGATAGAAAATTGGTTGGCAGACCGAAAGCAAAGAGTAGGAGTGAACTGGTCCTTTTCAGAATGGCAGGCAGTGGCGAGTGGAGTGCCACAATGCTCGGTGTTGGGGCCACAACTGTTTACCATATATATTAATGATTTGGAAGAGGGAATTAGGAGCAACACTAGCAAGTTTGCGGATGACACAAAGCTGGGTGGCATTGTGAACTGTGAAGAGGATGTTAGGAACTTGCAGGGTGACCTGAACAGGATGAGTGAGTGGGCAGATGCGTGGCAGATGCAGTATAATATAGATAAATGTGAGGTTATCCACTTTGGTGGCAAAAATGAGGGGGCAGATTATTATCTCAACGGGGTTAGGTTAGGTAAGGGGGAGGTGCAGCGAGACCTGGGCGTCCTTGTACACTGGTCACTGAAAGTTGGCGTGCAGGTACAGCAGGCAGTGAAGAAAGCTAATGGAATGTTGGCCTTCATAACAATAGGATTTCAGAATAGGAGTAAAGAGGTTCTTCTGCAATTGTATAGGGCTCTGGTGAGACCACATCTGGAGTATTGTGTACAGTTATCTCCTAAGTTGAGGAAGGACATCCTTGTGATTGAGGCAGTGCAGCGTAGGTTTATGAGATTGATCCCTGGGAAAGATATCAGGAAAGATTGAAAATACTAGACTTGTATTCACTGGAGTTTAGAAGGATGAGAGGGATCTTATAGAAACATATAAAATTATAAAAGGACTGGACAAGCTAGATGCAGGAAAAATGTTCCCAATGTTGGGCGAGTCCAGAACCAGGGGCCACAGTCTTAGAATAAAGGGGAGGTCATTTAAGACTGAGCTGAGAAAAAACTTTTTTACCCAGAGAGTTGTGAATTTATGGAATTCCCTGCCACAGAGGGCAGTGGAGGCCAAGTCACTGGATGGATTTGAGAGTTAGATAGAGCTCTAGGGGCTAGTGGAGTCATGGGATACGGGGAGAAGGCAGGCACGGGTTATTGATTGAGGACGATCATCCATGATCACAATGAATGGCGGTGTTGGCTTGAAGGGCCAAATGGCCTCCTCCTGCACCGATTTTCTATGTTTCTGTGTTTCTATGAGCAACTTCACTGAAGGCCTTGTGCATATTCTTCCATTTGCTCACTTGTTTGCCAAAGAACTTTCCCTCAATTAAAATAACTCTTCCTCACAGTAATAGCCGATGCTACTTTTCCAGCCCCTTATTTCTCTCTTCCCAGCATGGTCACCTCTGAACACGTTCACACCTCTGCCTGTGTGAAACCAGTGGCAGAGCTTGGAATCATGTCTTATTTATACAAATTATCCAATCAATGAATCGCCTTGTTGCTCGAGAAATTTTGGAACACTTGGTTCTTTCTTTCTTTCTTTTAACACTGCTGCAGATCACATGGCTATCCCATTAGAACATACCACGTACCCTGTTGCCGAGGCACAGTGGCATAGTGGTTGTTTTGCTGCATTAAAGGCCTGTCCCACTTTCACGACTTAATTCAAAACCTCTGCCGAGTTTGAAAGACCTAAAAAAAATCATGATCGTGGTAATCTACGAACTCCTACGACCTTCCACGACTATGTTCACAAACTCCTACGAACTCCTACGAGTATGTCTACAAATTTCCACGACTATTTCGATGCCCTCCTTACGAGTAAATAGTTGCAATATCTTTCATCCCGGCCATTTTTTTTACTCGTGGACATTTTTTATCGGGCTGGAAAAAAAGTCCCGAGTTACCTGATGCCACGAGTACCTACGGCTGGCATAGCGAGCCGCTACGCTATATCTACGAACTCCTACGGACTCGTCACGAACATTCTGTGAGTTTGAATCAAGGCGAAATCTCGGGAGAATTTGTGACCAACTTGTGAATGTGGGACAGGCCCTTCACAGCGCCAGAGACCCGGACTTGATCCCGACTATGGTTGTCAGTGCAGAGTTTTATTTATTTTTTAACTATTTTTTAAAAAAATTTATTTATTAGAAGTACATTACATTTTAATGGTACCTTTTTACAGGTTCCCAGAATTATTAAAACATTCTTTGTACAACTTTTTTTTTAGAAAGAAATGAGAAAGAAAGTATCGAAGAGTAAAGAATAGTCTAGTGAGTGTAGTGTAAAGAAAGAAATGTGAGAAAGTGAAGCAGAAAGGAGATTCTCACATGCCACAAGTCGATATATATATATTTTTTTGTTCTTAATCATTTTTCACTCAAACCCAGAATTTTTAATTTTACGATGTTATTACACCCCATGAATCCACAAGATCAATAAATGGAGACCAACTCATTAAGAATTGGTCTTTTTTTCTATTAGGAGGAGTCTCATTTCTTCCGAATGGGCCGTTTCCAACATATTACCAATCCACATTTTGAGTGTTGGTATAGTAGCCTTTTTCCAGAATTTGAGTATGAGTTTTTTCGCTGTTATTAAACCATAATTAATAAATGAGATTTGGGATATATTTAATTTGTTTCCATCTCCTAATACTCCAAATATAATCATTTCCATGCTAGGTTCCATTTTTATCTTAAACTAGTAAAAATATCAATTATGTCACACCAAAATCTTTGAAATTTTGTGCAAGAAACGAAAGAATGTGTGAAGTTGGCATTTTGAGGAAGGCATTTATCACAGATGGGAGAAATATTTGAATAACATTTATTCAACCTAACTTTTGAATAATATAATCTCTGTAATATTTTAAATTGAATTAAATTAGGTCTAGTGTTAATCGAACATTTATGTATATATATATCAAATACCTCTCCCATGTTTCTTTAGAAATTTTTAACATTAAATCTTTTTCCCAGTCTTCTCTAATTGCCTCTGTTGATGGCAATTCTCTATTAAGAATACTGTTATATAGATATGATATTAATTTTTGTGAGTCCGCCTTAATATTCATTGCTTCTTCCAGTGGATCTATCGTTATATTCTTAAATCTTGGTATATATTTTTTAATAAAGTCACATATCTGTAAATATTTAAAGTATTGGTTATTATTCAGATTAAATTTTGATTTTAATTGTTGAAATGATAATAAATTTCCCATTTCATACATGTCACCCAACTTTTTAATTCCCAATCTTTCCCATTGTCTATATGTTTTATCCATAAAAGATGGTTTAAATACAGGATTATTCACTATTGGTGTTAATGATGATAAGTTTCTTAATTTAAAAAAATATATATATTTTTTTATTATAGTAGGTAAGCAGTACATTAGCAAACACATATTATGATAGTAATATTTTGTGTGCAACAATCGTACATTATTAATATTATCAAATTAATCATTTTGTCTCTAATAAAACATTTTTTTTTTAAAGAGAGAGAAACAGAGAGAAAAATAAAATATAAATCAAAAAAAAAGAAATCATAAAGAAAGGAAAAATTTACCATTAATACGTCATTGGAGATAAAATCAAGAAATATAAAATATAACTTTTCATCTAATCCTGAGTCCAAGTTTCAGTTAGGGTTCCTTGCTGAACCGATCTACCCTCAATGAAAGAAGACCATATTCTAACGAAAGCTTCTTGTTTGTCCATTAGGGCAAATCTGATTCTTTCCAAGTGTAGGGTCTCCGACATTTCCGTAATCCACATTTTAATTGTGGGGGATATAGGGCCTTTCCAAAATTTTAATATTAATTTCTTCCGAATTATTATACTATAATCTACGAAATTTCTTTGACTTGTTGTAAGTATTAGACTTTGTTCTGATATTCCAAGTATTATTAATTTTGAGTCCGGATCCAATTTAATATTAATAACTTCAGAAGTTATTCTAAAAATCTCAGTCCAGAAATTCTTAATTTTTATACAATTTGCAAAAGAATGTGTTAAATTAGCCTCTGGATGCTGACATTTATCACAGAGGAGATTTGTGGGTAGATTCTATTCAATTTAACTTTTGAGTAATGTAATCTGTGTAGTACTTTAAATTGTATTAAAGCATGTCTGGTATTTAACGAGCATTGATGTATATATTGTAAACTTTTGTCCCATATATCCTTCGTTATGGGTTGGTTTATTTCATTTTCCCATGTATGTCTATATGCTTCCGTTGTTGGTATCTCGCTATCTAAAAGGATATTATATATATAAGTTGTTAGTTTTTCTGTATTAGGATGCTTATTCAAACATTCATCAAGGATTTCTGGTTCCTTATTCCTATAATCTTGTGTGTTTGATTTAACATAATCTCTGAGTTGTAGATATCGGAAAAAATTATTTGAATGTAATCCGTAAATCTGTTGTAATTCCTGAAATAAAAGAAAAGTGCCTTTCTTATAAAGGTGTTCCATCTTTTTGATTCCATGGTTTTTCCATTGTGTAAAACCTTGATCCAGCATGGAAGGTTTAAATAAGGGATTGTTTACAATAGGGAGACAGAGTGGTATATTATCCAATTTTAAGGCCCTTTTTAGTTGTTTCCAGATTCGTGTTCCACTGTATATTATAGGGTTTTCCCTATAGGTTTTTTTGTGCAATTTTGTCGGTGCAAATATAATCAAACCGATTTCAAATGGTAAACTGTCCTCCTTTTCCATCCTTAACCAGTCTGGTTGTTGATCCATTTCTTCCAGCCAAAAATTCATGTTTTTAATATGGACTGCCCAAAAATAAAACAGAAAATTTGGTAGAGCTAAGCCTCCATTAATCTTTGATTTACATAAATGTTTTTTTATTTATTCTATGATTCTTGTAGTCCCAGATGAAACTTGTAACAGTAGAGTCTACTTTTAAAAAAAAAGATTTTGGAATATATATCGGGATTGACTGAAATAAGTACAATAATTGCGGAAGAAAGATCATTTTTATAGCATTAATTCTACCGAACATTGAAATGGGAAGTGTTTTCCAGTATTGAATATTCTTATTTAGTTTATTCAGTAAAGGTGGGAAATTTGATTTAAATAAAGAACTATACGCCTTAGTTACATAAATACCTAGATATTTAAATTTTTTCTCAACTATTTTAAAAGGTGATTGTTGTAGTACATGTAAATTGAGTTCAGTTATTGGCATGATTTCGCTTTTATTCCAATTAATTCTATATCCTGAGAACTGACCGAATTGAGTTATTAGATTTAATAAATTTGGAATACTAATTCCTGGCATTGTAATATATATTAATACAACATCTGCATATAGAGAAATTTTATTAATTGTATCTTTAGTATTATACCCATGTATTTCTGGATTAGATCTAACATTTTCTGCGAGTGGTTCAATTGCTAAAGCGAATAATAATGGAGACAGCGAGCATCCTTGTCTACAACCTCTAGAGAGATTAAATTTAGTTGATAACATTTGGTTAGTTAATATTCTAGCTGTTGGATTAGAGTATAAAAGTTTAACCCATGTGCAGTATTTCTCTTCCAGTTTAAATGTTTCCATCACTGAAAATAAATATGACCATTCTACTTGATCAAAGGCTTTTTCAGCATCTAGCGAAATAATTGCTAGATCTGCGTTAGCAATTCTATTTGAGTATATAATATTAAATAATCGTCTCAGATTGTAAAATGAGTGACGTTTTGGGATAAAGCCTGTTTGGTCAGGGTGTATTAATTTGTTAATCACTAAACTCAATCTATAAGATAGGATTTTTGTTAGTATTTTCTGATCAGTATTTAATAGAGCTATTGCTCTATATGAGGCTGGGTCTTCCAGATCCTTATCAGTTTTAGGTATAAGTATTATTGTATACAGTGTTTGTAAGCGTGAAGAGATCAGATCATAATTTTTTAAATAAAATTCAGAGCTTAGGCCATCAGGGCCTGTGGCCTTTTGTTGTTATTTCAGCTCCTAATAATTCTTGCTCTTGCAAATCTAAGCCTTCAAGGTTACATTTCTGTAAAAATGCTTCCATTCCTGTTGATTGTTCTGCCAATTTAGTTGAATAAAGATTTTGATAGTATTGTAAAAATCTGTCATTAATATCTTTGGGGAGTGTTAGTAATTCTCCCTTATTTGATCTAATCTTATGAATCGTTTTTTCCCCGTCCAATTTACGAAGCTGGCATGCTAATAATTTTTGTGGTTTATCACCAAATTCAAAATGTAATTGTTTTGTGTGTTGATAAAGTTTTATTACTTGGTCAGAGTATAATTTATTTAACTTATATTTCACTGCTGCTATTTTGTTATGTTTTGCCAATGAAGGTGCTCCTGCATTTTCTATGTCTAATTGCCTTATTTCCATTTACAATCTCTGTTGTTTAGCTCTATTCTCTTTATTAAGAAATGCCTGAGAAGAAATTAATGCCCCTCGGATAAATGCTTTAAATGTTTCCCAGAGAAGGGAAGCAGAGATTTCAGGCTGGTCATTGACCTCAAAAAACATATTAATCTGTTTTACAAGATATTCACAACATACCTGTTCCTTTAAGATTTGAGGATTAAGTCTCCATTGTGTCTGTTTCTTGTCCATTCCGTTTAATTTAATCATAAACGTTAATAGTGCATGATCCGAAATTATAATGTTATGATATTGTGACTTATAAGTAAATGGAATTAGTTTAGAGTCTACTAAAAAATAGTCTATCCTTGAGTATGTTTTATGCACAGGTGAGTAAAATGAATATTCTCGTCCGGAAGGGTTTTCAATTCTCGAAATATTCTTAATATTGGTATTATTTATATATGAGTTTAAGAATTCACTTGACATAGATTTTGATTTTCTTTGAGTTGATGATCTATCTAAATATGGATCGAGTGTACAATCTTAACAAGAGTGTTCCTCTTGGAGGAAAATTATGTCTGTTTTAAGCAATTTTAAGTGAGCTAATACTTTGCCTCTTAACGGGTTCATTAATTCCCTTAACATTTCTTAATTTTAAAGTTAATTTTATTTGTTTCCAAATTCAAATTATATTGTGTATGATTGGATTCTACTTCTAAATCGTAAGGAAAACAATACTCTTTCTCCATTCTTATCCATTCCATCTGTTGAGAAGGACAATCCAACCAATAAATAATATTCTTAATATGCACTGCCGAGTTTGTATGTTCTCCCTGTGCAGAGCTCTCCCTGTGCAGAGTTTGTATGTTCTCCCTGTGATTGTGTGAGTTCTCGTCGGGTGCTCTGGTTTGCTTCCATATTCCAAAGACATGCAGGTTTGTAGGTTAATTGGCTTCAGTAAAATACCCCAAGTGTGTAGGATGCTAAAGTGTGATAACAGAGAACCAGTGGGCCAAAGGGCTTGTTTGCACGTTGTATTTCTAAAACTAAAAGTAGAAGCATGGTAATGTGACAGCAGTGATTCCTCCACATAACACAAGACCCAAATGCAAAATAAACAATAGTTCATCATTAGACCCAGAGAGTTATGAATCTGAGGAATTCTCTGCCACTGAAGGCAATGGCCAATTCACTGGATGTTTTCAAGAGAGAGCTAGATTTAGCTCTGAGGGCCAAAGGAATCTAGGGATATGGGGGGAAAAGCAGGAACGGGGTACTGATTTTAGATGATCAGCCATGACCATATTGAATGGCTGTGCTGGCTCGAAGGGCCATAAGACCAACTGTTGCACTTATATCTTCATGTTTTCTATGTTTCTATGACCCTAATTCTGTTCTTCAAGTTCAAACAAATATCAGCAGCATGACAGGTGCTCCAGACTAACTACTGACAAATCTTCTCTCATTTCCATTTCCCTAGCCCCAAAGCAAAGTCACCCAACCAATACCAGTGTCCCATCCCACAACATTGAAGCATGATTACAAGAACATAAGGAAGTAAAAGATGCAAGGAACTGCATAAGCTGGAATCGTGATTGAAACGGAAAGTGGTGGAGTAACTCAGCGAGCCAAGCAGCATCTCTGGAAGGAATGGACAGGTTCACTTCAATTCAGGAACTTTCTTCACAATTCAGATCTCTTCTTCTGAAGGGTCCTGGCCTGAAATATCACCATAAACCCCTCAAATCGGCCTTGCCATTCAACGTGGAAAATGTATGCTGTCCTCAACTCTTCTAATGTGCCAGTTCCACATAATTATCAATTTCCTGAGCTTTCAAATATTTAGCCATCTCCACCTTCGACAGTAGAGGATGTCACCGAGATTCACTACACACATAGACATTTTTTTTGTGCAATTCAGTTTTATATTTGCGGAAACATCTCAACTTCTACCTTGTTGATCCCTCTTAGGATCTAAGAAGTTTGAATCAGGCCACTCTTAATTTTCTAAACTCCAAGGAATGTGCTACCCACATTAAAATCCATTTCCCAAGTTTTCACTTAATCACTCAGTCGATCAACATCTCACTGAGGAAGCACTTGATATCCTCAACACATCATGCCCTTACACCTATTTTTGTATCATCAGCAGACTTGGAAACCTTATATTTTATTCCCTCCTCCAAAACGGCAAAGTAAATAGTAAACAATTGAGGCCAAGAACAGATCCCTGGGTACTCCTACAGTGACTTTCCCTCCAGCCTCGAAACAATTTATTTCAACTGTTTTCTAGACGATAAGCAGTTCTCAATCCATGCTACTGTACTACCTCCAAATACATTGTGCTGTTAATTTATGCTTCAACTTGCCAAGTGCCTGTTGAAAATCCAAAGACATTATATCAACAGGTTTTTCCTTCATCAATTCTTCCTGTCACATCTGCAAATAATTCACGCAAATTAATCAAATGTTATTTAACTTTCTCACGCCACATTGACTAAGTTTGCTTACATTCAGCATTCCCAAATGATTAATCATATAATATTTTATTATTGGCTTATCAACAATAAATGTTAAACAAACTGGTCAGAAGTCCCACATGATCACCCCCAAACCCCAAACTTCTTTATCAAACAGAGGAAATAATTTTTCTTCCAATCTTCTGCTACCCTCCTAGAATTTAGTGTGTTCTGACAATGTTCAACCAGGAAGGGTGTCAAAATATTTTTGGCTTCGCTGCAAATATCAAAGACTAGAGGGCACAGCTAAAGAGGAGTAAAGTTTAAGGAGATGTGTGGGGTTGTTTTTTTTTAAATTACTGCACAGAGTTAAGGATGGGAGCCTGGAATATGATGCCAGTGGTGGGGGTGGAGGCAGATACAATAATGGCATTGAAGAGGGTTTTATATCGGCACACGGATATGCAACCTTTTGTGGATCTCAAATGCAATGTAAATGGTAGCATTGTTACAAAACCATCAGCGGTGCTCCAGCTCTGCCACTGCCTGTGCATGCGATTCCGGAGGCTTTGGGGGGGGGGGCGGGTGGGGGGAGGGGGGTGGGATTAAAATGCAGGTTTGTATTGGTTGTCGGAGAGGGATTTCCTCGGGCTGCTAGCTGATGAATAGAAATTGTACGCGCTTCCCTTCCCGGTTAAAAAAAATAATTTGCTGGACCATTGTGTCACTGGATTGAACTTAAACATGACTGAAAATGCCTTCAACATCACGGATCGCAATATCAGGCAAAAATGAAAGGTGTGTCGTTTATTTAACATATTATTTTGCTGTTTGGTGTGGCTTCGTTTTAATCTTATGATGTGAAAAATGTTATTTATGCCCACATACGAATCGGCTATGTCTTGCCTGCCAATATGGGTTTAAATTTATGGCAACGGCAACATTCCAATCGATCACAATCCAGAAACATCCACTCTCAAGATAATCAAATTCATTATTTGTTTGCACAATCATGTCATGAGAACATCCAAATCATCTATATTTTGTGTTATTGTACATCCATGATCAATATTTTCATACTAAATATCCACAGTACAGTTTTAGTCAGATGTATTGTGCTTTGATTTTGATTATCTTGAGAGTGGATGTTTCTACAATTAAACATGAAATTCCTTCCATTTGGCATATAAATTCATGACAAAGTGAGATTTAAAAATCATGTTATATTGTGAATTATTTTGTGAATGGGATCAGTTTGTTGTTTGTTATTTAGATACTTAGGCTATTAAAAAAAATAGCCTTTTCTTAAGAAATGGATAGATGTTTAGATCTAGTAATTAGATGTAGATGAATTTAATTGATTAGGTGAATTTAATTGGTTTGATGAATATGATTTTCTTGTTGGGTATTTACTATTTGGTTTTTAGCGTTTAACTTTATCATTTCTACCTTTTTTTCTAAAACTGCAAATAATAACTTGTTTCTGTTAATGCTGTTCAGTGGTTTTTTTCTTTACATTTTAAACAGGTGTCTCCAAAGAAGAAATGCAAAATTGTCAAGCCAAATGCCCAACAAAAGTGACTGATTTAGCATTCGCAGAGATTATCCAAATTTGGACTACTCCAAATGTGATGATCTATAGGACATTCTTAATGGGAAAGTAGTGGGCAGAAAGGCATGTCATGCGTGGTTTGTAGACCAAAAACTTGTAGTTTACAATGCCAAAATTGAAAAGTTGAGGAAAAACAAGGTGTACAGAGTTGCTTATTGGTTACAATCTGAGGAGTATGATGATGCTGCTGATTATGATATGCCAATGTACCAGCTAGCAACTGATCTTCTCCATAAAGACTTGGTCTTTTGCTAGAAATTGTAATTTCTTTACCTATCTGTACGGACTTACAGCATATAATACAATAATATTAAAGTTCTGACCTTGAGAATATCACATATTTGAATTTTCAAGGCAGTCTGGGTGTTTATTACTATTTCCGTCACAATGGTCAATTTTGTAAATAGCTACAATTAGGTAACTAACTAATTATATGCTTTAATTTCTGGTCATCCAAGTAAGATGTTTCATATTTGTTTCAGAATACTTCTATCTGTAATAACTGAGAATTTAATTCAGATCTCTTAATTTTTAAGAAAGTTATGTTGACTGTTCTCGATCACAGCTTTTGTGTTGAGTCAATGGAAAAGCAATAGGGAACAAAAGGCTAATTTCCGAGTATGAAAATGACCACAACTTATTTAATACTGAAGATATGAAAGTGAATTAGGTATCAAACTAAGTTCTTTTTATGCTTTATCTGATGGGATAAATTATAGGCTTGATGCTTACAATCTCAAAAATGTGTAACATTCCTATAAATTGCATCTGTCCTTGATGTTCTTTAGCTCTTCAGTTAGGAAGCTGCACAAAAAAAGTTATTTGAACAAAATGCTCAAGCTTTATTCCAATCAACAAAATACAATGTGGCTGCAACCAGAACTTCAGCACAAAGGAATGATTCAATGCTTCCTATCAAGCTTCACTGCAAAGGAAGTGATCAAGATGCATCATCAAGCATCTTTACCTGTGTATTTCATTTCAATTCCTCCAAGGTGATGTGTGGTAGAGTGACCAAAGTTGGTACAATTTCTCTCTATTTATTTGTCAAGCTTATATTATTTTAAAAAGGTGATTAATATTCTCGACAACTGCAGCCATTCCCTTCATTTAACTATTTATTACTTAGTCTGCGGATGTTTTTATTCAAGATAATACAGACATTGCACCATAATTATTGGATTTGCTAACGTGCAATTTCACATAAATCTGTGGAGATATTGGGAAGTTAACAAAAACAGCAGCAAGTTCTCCTTTTAATCAGTTAAATACACAATGGAAAACTAAAGCATGGGGGGAGCTACATCTGCAGAAAAATACAGAACTTGTGTTGTCAGACTATTATGAGATACTTTTTCAGAAGATCAAAAGAATGTGTGACAAACAGTAGTCATGTCTGCGACATTGTTTGATAAATATTCACCCTCTCTCAGGACAAGTTCAGAGGGCCAATAAACCTTTTCCCTTCTTACATGCTTACTGCGCCAGCAAGGCTGCCTTCACGACACCCAAAGCCCTCCATGCTACAGGATTTTCCAATTGACCATGATCTATCTGATGCCCCACTTTGTTATCCAATCAAAGTGAATAACTTTGTATTTATCCACATTATAATGCATCCATGATGTGTCTGGCACTCATTCAACTTGGCACCATGAATAGCTTATGCTTCCCTCTCCCAACTAACAATCAGCCAAATGTTTGCATCATTTGCAAACCTGATATCCCAGTTGCCAAACACTTTAATTCCCTCCCATACTGTTCATTCTATCCTGGGCCTCCTCCATTGTCAGAGTGAGGCCAAACACCAATTGGTGGAACAGCACCTTGTATTTCACTTGGGCAACTTACAACCCACTTAATCTCTTAGTGGGTCAACATTTCATTGTGGAAGCACTATATCCTCAACACATCATGCCCTTCCACCTAGTTTTGTATCATCAGCAAATTTAGAAACCTTCCATTTTATTCCCTCCTCCAAGATGTCAAAGTAAATAGTGAACAATTGAGGCCAAGAACAGATCCCTCGGTACTCCTACAGTGACTTTACCTCCAGCCTCGAAACAATTTATTTCAACTGTTTTCTGCACGACAACCAGTTCTCAATCCATGCTAATATACTACCTCCAAATACATTGTGCTGTTAATTTATGCTTCAACTTGCTAAATGCCTGTTGAAAATCGAAAGACATTATAGCAACAGGTTCTTCTTTCATCAACTCTTCCTATCACATCTGCAAATAATTCATGTACATTTATCAAACGTTATTTAACTTTCTCAAGCCACATTGATTATGTTTGCTTATGTAATGACATGACAGGAACACACATTAAGATACAACACATGTTTATTAAATCACTTACAGCATAGGATCTGCATACGTTACAGCTCCGAGCTGCTACTGCTACTAGCTAGCGTTAGCGCGCTCTTGATACTATAAAGCACATACTAGGCGGAGCTACTTCTAACAAGCACTATAATTGGCTAGTATGAAATAGCCAGTCTACAGCTTACATTCAGCTTTCCCAAATGATTAGTCCTATAATATTTTATTATTGACTCTTATCAACAATAAATGTTAAACAAACTGGCCTAAATTCTCGTTAGTCTACTGGTTTAAACTCAAATTCCTTTAGTCAAACAGGTCTAAAGTCTCTCTCTCATACTTCAAGTTTAGTTTAGTTTAGAGATACAGTGCCCAAACAGGCAATGTGGTCCACCGAGTCCACATCGACCAGCGATTCCCACACATTAACACTACCCTACACACACTAGGGGACCATTTACACTTATATTAAGCCAAATAACCTAGAAAGCTGAAGTGTGGAGTGTGGGAGGAACCCGAAGATCTTGTAGAAAACCCACGTGGTCACTGGGAGAACATATAAACTCCATACAGACAGCACCCGTAGTCGGGATTGAACACGGGTCTCCGGCACTAAGGCAGCAACTCTACTGCTGTGCCACCATGCCGCCATAGAACAGGGTCCTACATTTTATTTGACAGGACTCAATGCTTCCTTTTCCAAATCTTCTTGCAAATGTACATTTCAGAAAATAAAGGACAATGTACCCCAGAGCAATGGGCAGCGGTAAAAACAACGGTGGGAGAATCTTATGCGAGAGACCTCTCACCTCCACCTATTTTTATATTAATTCTCCTTAACCCATTTTAAACTTCTTACATTCCTACCAATTCTCTCTTCCCACATCAAGCAGCTCAATGGATTTGAGTATAGGAGCAGGGAGGTTCTATTTCAGTTGTACAGGATCTTGGTGAGACCACACCTGGAGTATTGCGTACAGTTTTGGTCTCCAAATCTGAGGAAGGACATTATTGCCATAGAGGGAGTGCAGAGAAGGTTCACCAGACTGATTCCTGGGATGTCAGGACTGTTTTATGAAGAAAGACTGGATAGACTCGGTTTATATTCTCTAGAATTTAGGAGATTGAGAGGGGATCTTATAGAAACTTACAAAATACTTAAGGGGTTGGACTGGCTAGATGCAGGAAGATTGTTCCTGATGTTGGGGAGGTCCAGGACAAGGGGTCACAGCTTAAGGATAAGGGGGAAATCCTTTAAGACCAAGATGAGAAATACTTTTTTCACACAGAGTGGTGAGTCTCTGGAACTCTCTGCCACAGAGGGTAGTTGAGGCCAGTTCATTGGCTATATTTAAGAGGGAGTTAGATGTGGCGCTTGTGGCTAAGAGGAGCAGGGGGTATCGAGAGAAGGCAGGTACAGGAAACTGAGTTGGATGATCAGCCATGATCACATTGAATGGCGGTGCAGGCTCGAAGGGCTGAATGGCCTACTCCTGCACCTAATTTCTATGTTTCTATGTTTCTAATGAGGTCGCCAATTTCACATCGTCAACTTCTCTTACTTTGCATGTAGTCAAGGGCAAAGATACTTTTTCTCATTTACCATCTGTAAAAAGCATAGCACATGCAACAAGTCCAGCCCAAACGTGTAAAGTCATTTTGAGGAGGTTTTTTTGTCTCAAAGAAAGATCATAAGTTAATGGGTGATTCCACACACTCATGTTTGCTGCCAGCTAAAACCTCAGAGCACAAGAACACAAAGTTCTGAGATTATATGCAATGCTGACCTTCAAATTATAAAACCTGGCATAGGAGGACTTGCAAATCCTAAATAAATCTGACTGCCAGGATGTTCTTGAGTCACCCCCTCCCTTAAGAGCTACTGACCAGAGCTGTGTGCAAACCTTTGTGGAGAAGCAACTGAAGCACATCTCATCCTACTACTTGGAGTAAACTCTGGATTAGGAAATAATCCTCATTGTTTTCCTCAACGCCAAGCCCCACAATCAGCAATTAGCGCAAGGGATCTCAACCAGGTATATTGATGCGGTGCTCAATTTGCTGGATTGATGAAGATGGCATATTTTACTATTTTTGTGAAGTCTTGATGTGGAGTTCACTTTGCCATTGATTGTGGACTTATCCAGCTGCCTTTCTAACAGCTGAAATTGCTAACTGGGACATGGACAGCAACAATGGATGCTGCTGGAGCAGAGCACTTATTTCCGCTTCAGCGCTGGGGCATAACAGCAACCTTGCATCCCCTCTCGCACTCTCTCCGTCCCTCACCCTGCTAGTCGTTGTACTAGCTTCAAAGTCGTCTTGTTGAGTTTCATTGTAACTCGTTTTCACCGAGCCCACAAGTAACTATGGCCTGTTTCCTTTACCATTGTTATATTTGTGCAGATCTTGCATTCATTTGTTCTATATCTCTCTATATTGCCATCTATATCTCTTGTTTCCATTTTCCCTGACTCTCAGTCTGAAGAAGGGTCTCGACCGAAATGTCACCTATTCCTTCTTTCCAGAGATGCTGTCTGACCCGCTGAGTTGCTCCACCTTTTTGCGTTTATCTTTGGATATTGGACTTTCGATTTGCTCTTCCAAACCATTGATAGCTTGGAGGCAAGCACTGACTTCTTCAATACCCCACTAATCAATGCCTGTTAGCACAAAAAAACCTCTAATTTATTCCAGGTACTTTCCCTTGCAACCACGGGAAATGCTACACTTGTCACTTTACCTCCCCCCTCGACCATCCAAGGACTCAAGCAGTCTTTCCAGGTGAGGCAGAGGTTCACCTGCACCTCCTCCAACCTCATCTATTGCATCCGCTGTTCTAGGTGCAACTGCTCTACATCGGTGAGATCAAGTTTCGCCCAACACTTCCGCTCAGTTCGCATTAACCAACCTGATCTCCCGGTGGCTCAGCACTTCAACTCCCCATCCCATTCCGAATCTGACCTTTCTGTCCTGGGCCTCCTCCATGGCCAGAGTGAGTCCCACTGCAAATTGGAGGAGCAGCACCTCATATTTCCCACCCCAGCGGAATAAACATTGACTTCTCCAATTTCAGGTAGTCCATGCTTTCTCCCTCCTTCCCAGCTTTCCCACAGCCCACTGTCTCCACCTCTTTCTTTCTTCTTCCCGACCCCCCACCCACCCCCACATATCAGTCTCAAGAAGGGTCTCAACTCGAAACGTCACCTATTCCTTCGCTCCATAGATGCATCCCCACCTACTGAGCTTCTCCAGCATTTTTGTCTGCCCTCATTTATTCCTTGTGTTCCATTTCATGCTAGTCTATAACCGCTAATCCAACTTGCTTTTATTTAGCTTACTAATCTCAATAGTGGGACTTTATCATGCAATCTGTTCATCAAGTGATCTTTACTTCTACTATTTGTGCCAAATCACTGCATTTAATAATTGTCATAATTTCAGGATGGAGTAGAAGGAAGTTAATAGTTTTACTATGTGCACTTCAGTGAATAGAAAGCGTAAACCTGAGTGGATTTATTTGTATTCAAGTATAATTTTATTGACCTTGGCCAAGACGAGTTGAGACTTTTGCAATTAATCAAAGACAAACAGATTCACATAAACGTGCGGATGGTAATTATTCAATGATTCTTGGAGAGCATGTGAACGCCCCATACCTCCACAAGCTCTGGTTTGAGTTCAGCTAAAAGGATACTTACAGACGGGGTGGAAGATTGCAACTTTCACGTGGTCCGCCCTGTTTCGACTAATGCAATCAACTCGACGTGCACAAACGGAAGATCAAATAGAACAAGTTGTCCAACAACTTTAGGCTGTGCACGCCACATGAAAGAACAAGAAGATACTTACAGACTACTGACATGTGTCCAACCTCATCAGGGCGCTGGTGAACTGCTGTCATCTGTGACTTCAGGGTGAACATTACTGTGAATTTGTATAATGATTTCTTGCTTCTGGGATAAGAAAAAAATCATGACACATCTCACAGTGCCAGAGGCCCAGGTTCGATCCAGAGTATGGGTGCTGTTTGTGTGGAGTTTGCACATTCTCCCTGTGACTGCATGGGTTTCCTCCAGATGCTCTGTTTTCCTCCCAGATTCCAAAGACATGCAGGTTTGGATGTTAATTGGCTTCTGTAAATTGCCCCGAGTGTGTTGGATGCAAAAGTAGGATAACATAGAACTAGTGTACAAGTGAGCGGCTGGCCTGTAATCAGTGGGCCTAAGTTCCTGTTTCAACATTGTATCTCAAAAACTAAAAATCACAAAGTGATCGAAATACTCAGAGTGGGTAGACAAGTTAAGCTAACAGTTTAACTGTAAATCTGTTCTGACAAAGGGCCGTTTTCTGTTTTTATTTTAGATTTCCACCAACTGTAATGTTTTTGATTTTTACCTCTTGCCATTGGGCCTTTGATTAACAACTCAGGCCAGTGCAATGTAACAATGTCTTCTGCAAGTTGAGTCCAACATAACTTTCATTGTATATCCCTTTCACAGGTGCAGCCCTTTGGAGGCTACAAGTTTAAAGGAACCAAACAGGTCATACATGTAAAAAAAAAGCCAAAGTGCTGGAGTATTTCCTCGAGAGGCAGCACATCCAGAGAACATGGACAAGTGACATTTTGTGTCAGGACCATTCTTCTGGCATGTATCTGACTTGTTTAACTGCACTG
The DNA here is from genome assembly GCA_963514005.1 of Raja brachyura. The sequence goes on from OY740789.1 coordinate 58,449,511, forward strand.
GGCCTCTACTCGCTGGAGTTTAGAAGGATGAGGGGAGAACCTCATTAAAACCTAACGTATAGTGAAAGACCTGGCTAGAGTGGATGTGGAGAGGATGTTTCCACTAGTGAGAGAGTCTAGGACCACAGGCCATAGACTCAGAATAAAAGGATGGACCTTTAGAAAGCAGATGGGGAGGAATTTCTTTAGTAGGAGGGTTGTGAATCTATGGAATTCATTGCCACAGAAGGCCATGGAGGCCAAATTAATGGATACTTTTAAGGTGGAGATTGATAAATTCTAGATTTGGATAGGCATCAGGGGTTACGGGGAGAAGGTAGGAGAATGGGGCTGAGAGGAAAAGACAGATCAGCCATGATGGAATGGTAGAGTAGACTTGATGGGCAGAATGGCCTAATTCTGCTCCTATAACTTATAAACTTATTCTCAAAGTATGGTTTGAATACTCGCTGTTAATAGAAAGTTTAAGGAGTAATTCAACATTCAGACTGTGTTGGAGCTGACCCACAAACCTGAAACAACTGGAAGCCCAAGCTTTAAATGCTCACATCTCATTTTACAAGATACAACAATTTTGATTGTGGAAGAAAGTTCCATAAAATATAACTGGTTTTGAACAAGACCAAGCAAAGGATCATACAGCCTTGTCCAGCCTGCATGCATCCAAGAGTTAAAACATGTCAAGATACATGAATTGGTTGGACAAATTAAAAGGCCATTTGGGTTTTACTCTATTTTAAACAGGCAGATGCTTTTGAAAGGCATCAGGCTATTTAGAATCTGAATAAGAACCACCGACCACATTAGATCAAGTTCCAAGTAGACACTGGAGGATCCTGTAATATGAGAAATGGATTAAAAACAACAGAATCCCCAACATCTCCAAAGAACAACAGTCTACACTATGCCCAAGGTTGTGCAACCATATGCTGCAACGGTACAGAACTAGTATCAGAGCTGCTCCATGCTTCAGCATGATGACTAATAATTTACAGCCTGCAAGGAACTTAGCAGGAAAAACACTGATACCCAGAGAAAGTTTGTAAAACATTAACATTTTAATGCAATCAAATCATTTGGAAAGCAGATTAAAACAAATGTCTCCTTGCCCCTGTGCAGTGATGAGCACAGATGCTAAACTGTTCTTCCCAGACTTCATTATAGCACAGACATAACACTGTCATTTCAATAGTAGGGAGACTCCAGGGGCGATTTCCTATAAAAGAGATAGAATCCTCTGATATGGGCCACAGTCAAATACCAATGGATCTTTAGTGAATATATTTTGTCACAACATTAAAATTCTGGACAGAAGGTTGTTTAAAAAAAAATAATAATCTGTGAAAATTTGGCAGCCAAATGTCAATACCAATTTAAAAGATCCATTTGCATTATTGCAATGAAAATGCTGAATTAGGAGTCAAACATTCAATTTCTCAACCGAGCATTTTCACTCGTTCTATTTGCACATCCTGTTACAATTACTCCACATCTATAATCATAACATTGCCATAGAACAAAAAAAAGGTAAGTAAATAGTGAATGCCATCCCATTCTAAAACTTCATATGACAATGGAGACAGTGTAATAATGAGATTGACATTTCTTAATCATAACTGTTTACAGACTGCTTGGACTGGAGAAATAACAACAGTGAGGATCTAATGTTTGTCATTATTTCACCCCTCAGAGTTGTTATGTCCCATGCTAGGGACACATCCCAATGTGCTATTCCATGCACCCGGACACTGTTCTCATACCTTGTATAGGAAGTAGTTTACATGAGAAAGAATCATCAGATCAGTTTGCAAATTCAGGAACAAAAACACAGGAACATAGCAGGAACAAATAGAATCATAATTTCTCTTCCCTGCCTCAAGGGGAATGGCACATTGAATTTTAGAATAACCATAACCACTGAATATTTGAATATTTCACTTTCAATCTTTAAACAATGCAGCATCACAACCTTGGACCCTGAGCAACATTAAACCACTTTCACTAAACATGTGTTTAAGAAAGAACTGCGGATGCTGGAAAAATCGAAGTTAGACAAAAAAGCTGGAAAAACTCAGCGGGTGAGTCAGCATCTATGGAGTGAAGGAATAGGCGACGTTTCGGGTCAAGACCCTTCTTCAGACTGAAGATTTTTTGTCTACCTTCCACGAAACCTGTGGAAGGTTTCCCCACAGGGCGCCACTCCTTATGGAGCAGCCGGCGCAGAGCGAGGTCAGATTCCTCGGGATCAGAGGCCTTCAAAGCCAGGTCAGGTTGGAGCCTCGAGGCAGAGGGTGGGCCGAGGATGGAGTCTCGAGGTCGGGAAGAAGTGGCCTTGCCGCGTCACCGTGATCTAAGGAGGACCCAGCCTAGGGGGCCACGGAAAATTAAGGGGGACACAGGGGGGTGCGCGGAAGGGAAGAGTGCTTTTTGTAAATTTGTCGGAGCCTTTGTGGCGACTCTTTTCTGTACTTTGTATGCAACAACAACGATTTTCACTATACCTAGCTCAGTACAAGTGACAATAGTATCATCACCATCTTAGAACTATAAAATGATAATGATGAGATTGACGAACACACTTCTGATTGCAATCAGACTTGGAATCCAGGTACTTAAATTTCCATCAACATCAGTGGCAAAAATCAGAGTCACACGAAGGATAGTAGACCGGATTCTCACTTAAATATGGATTTTAACTAAGGTGATCAGTAGACCGGATTCTCACTTAAATATCGATTTTAACTAAGGTGAACAGCTTAATTCAAAGTAATATCAACACACTTTATCTTTAGTTTAGTTTACTTTAGAGATGGAGCTAAGAAAAAGGCCCTTTGGCCCACCAGGTCCGTGCCGACCAACGATCACCCTTACACTAGTTTTCTGTTCAATCAATTTCACATCGTGCATACTAGGGGCAATTTACAGAAGCCAATTACGCTGCAAACTTGCATGTCTTTGGAATTTGTGAGGAAACTGGAGCACCTGAAGAAAACCCATGCATGGGGAGAATGTACAAACTCAGTACCGACAGCACCCATAGTCAGGATCAAACCAGAGCTTCTGCCGCTTCAAGGCAGCAACTCTAACGCTGCAACATTTTGCCGCCCTTTATCACTGTCACATCAGATTGATTCACTAAAATCTCCCCACGGAAAGGGAAGCGTGGCTGCTGAGGCAGACACGGGAGGCCCGACAGCAGCTGGGTGAGCAAATGGAGTAGTGGAGGGATTACACCATGCCAGGCTGACCACATACTACATCGATCTTGTGCCGCCAGGGACAAAGATTAAATGGGAATATTAAACAATTGCATCTCACCTCAAGCCAAACTCAGACGTTTCAGAAACATGGAAGTTGCAACGTGGCACTGGAATGTGATGACTCTGTGTGGCATTCCATTGAGGATCTATTGTACTCATATGGAGTATGATTTACCTGGATAACAAGCTTTTCACTGTATGTCTGTACACATGGCCATAATAAACTAAACTGTAAACCATTGTTGGATCAGTAAACATTCAAGGATGAATGAAGCTCTTGGACACTCTACGTCCAGATCATGAGTCAGAGAGCTGTAGATAAAGTCATAGCACATGAAAACAGACCCTTGGGCCTGACTTCCCCAGGTTGACCAAGATGCCCCATCTACTCTACCCTCGCCTGCCTGTATTTGGCCCATATCCTTCTAAAATAATCCATGTACCGGTCCAAATGTCTTTTAAATGTTATAGTACCTGCCTTAATTACCTCTTCTCACCATTCGTTCCTTGCATTCACCACCTTCTGTGTGCATAAGTTGCCCTTCAGGTTCCTATTAAATCTTCTTCTCACCTTAAATCTATGTCCTCTGGATTTTGATTTCCTTAGTCAGGGTAAAAGACTGTGCATCCACCCTAACTATTCCCCTCATGATCTTATCAATCTCTATAAATTCACCCCTCATCCTCCCGCACTCCAAAGAATAAAGTCCTAGCCTGCCCAATCTCTGCCTATAGCTCAAGTCCTGGCAACAGCGTGATAAATCTTCTCTGTACTCTTTCCAGCTTAGCAACATCTTTCCAAGAGCATGGCAAATGCAGTTTAAAGTGTATAAATGTGAGGTTATCCACTTTGGTGGCAAAAACAGGAAGGCAGATTATTATCTGAATGGTGCCAATTTGGGAAAAGGGGAAGTACAGCGAGATCTGGGGGGTCCTTGTTCATCAGTCACTGAAAGTAAGCATGCAGTTTCAGCAGGCAGTGAAGAAAGCAAATGGCATGTTGACCTTCATAATAAGAGGAGTTGAGTATAGGAGCAAAGAGGTCCTTCTGCAGTTGTACAGGGCCCTAGTGAGATCACACCTGGAGTATTGTGTGCAGTTTTGGTCTCCAAATTTGAGGAAGGACATTCTTGCTATTGAGGGAGTGCAGCGTAGGTTCACAAGGTTAATTTCCGGGATGTCGGGACTGTCATATGTTGATAGAATGGAGAGGCTGGGCTTGTACACTCTGGAATTTAGAAGGATGAGAGGGAATCTTATTGAAACATATAAGATTATTAAGGGTTTGGACACGCTAGAGGCAGGAAACCTGTCCCTGATGTTGGGAGAGTCCAGAACCTGGGGCCACAGCTTAAGCAAACCAAAATCTGAGGAAAGACATCCTTGCCATAGAGGGGGTACAGAGAAGATTCACCAGACTGATTCCTGGGATGTCAGGACTTTCATATGAGGAAAGATTGGATAGACTCGGTTTGTACTCGATGGAATTTAGAAGATTGAGGGGGGATCTTATAGAAACCTACAAAATTCTTAAGGGGTTGGACAAGCTAGATGCTGGAAGATTGTTCCCGATGTTGGGGGAGTCCAGAACAAGGGGTCACAGTCTAAGGATAAGGGGGAATTCCTTTAGGATCGAAATGAGGAAAACATTCTTTACACAGAGAGTGGTGAGTCTCTGGAATTCTCTGCCACAGAAGGTAGTTGAGGCCAGTTCATTGGCTATATTTAAGAGGGCGTTAGATGTGGCACTTGTGGCTAAAGGGATCAGGGGGTATGGAGAGAAGGCAGGTACGGGATACTGAGTTGGATGATCAGCCATGATCACATTGAATGGCGGTGCAGGCTCGAAGGGCCGAATGGCCTACTCCTGCACCTATTTTCTATGTTTCTATCTATGTAAGAATAAGGGGCAAGCCATTTAGAACAGAGATGAGGAAAAACATTTTCACACAGAGAGTTATGAATCTGCGGAATTGTCTGCCTCATAGGGCAGTGGAGGCCAATTCATTGGAGGCTTTCATGAGAGAGTTAGATAGAGCTCTTAAAGATAGTGGAGTCAAGGGATAAGGGGAGAAGGCAGGAATGGGGTACTGATTGTGAATGATCAGCCATGATCACAGTGAATGGCGGTGATGGCTCGAAGGGCCATATGGCCTACTGCTGCACCTATTGTCAATTGTCTATTGACCAAAACTGAACACAGTACACCAAATGTACACTAGCATCTTGTACAACTGTAACACAACATCCCAAATACTATACTCAATAGAAGATACACATAAAATGCTGGAGTCACTCAGCAGGACAGGCAGCATCTCTGGATAGATGTAAAAGGTGACGTTTTGGGTCGAGACTCTTCTTCAGACTTCAGAATCTTCGGTGTAAACCAGCATCTGCAGTTCCTTCCTACACATTTTTATACTCAACTAACAAATAAATATGGAGAAGAAATAAATATTTTAAAGTTGCATTTTTGTACCCATATCACATGCAGGTAATAATAAACATTGCATTACCTGTTTAAAAATATTATCTCATCAAAATATCATAATTCACTGAAAGCAATGTCTGCAGAGATACCAGTGAGATTAAATATCAACCCTCTCTCCACAGATATTGAGGGATCTGCTCAGTAAATCTAGCATTTAATGGTATAAATCAGAACGGCACAGTCAGTTTAAAAAAAAAATCACGAATCATACATCAGTCAGTGAAAACAGTGGCAAAATATTCTGTGCAATCCCATTGCCAATATCACTCCTGGAGGTCTGTGCTTGCGAACAGTTACAGATCAATTTGCTTAATCCTCATTTGGAGAAAGCAAGCCTCTGCTCTGACGTGGCCTGAGTATGCCAGCTTTTTCTGTTTTTATTTTGCTACTCAAACTTCAACTTTAAAAACACAAGCTCTCTTTACACTGTTCAATATCAATGAAAACAGGAGCCATGAATTGCACCAGCTAATATCAATTTCAGACTATGGCCCTCTTAATTCAGAGTGTTGGGTTTCTATCTGGAATAGATACCTTTTCTGCTCCTGGTGGTGAGCCAATTACACGATTTGATGGAAGACCATGAATTATGACAAATGGATGAACAAAATGAGCCAGATCACCTCCTTCAATTCCACTCCAGTTTGTGATCTGTTTGGGAGAAACTGCGGCAAAAGTCCCTATGCAATTCATGAATTGGTCACCGAAAATCTGACCTTACAAGAACTGAAGTTAATTTGTTATTTGCTGCACCCAAGGAGAAGGCAACCGACCAGCTGAGACTAAATCAGCCGTGTAACTCTGTTTCAGAAATGACTATCAAATTGCTGCTTCACAAAACTTTCAGGTTCTAAAGAATACTGAAATGCACTCAAGTCATTACAGTTCCCTGCTAGCTGATGATAAATGCATGCTCGTTGCTAAACTGATTACACTTTGAATGTAAAATATCATATTGACCACAACGATCTCCCTTTTCCATCATAGATAAAGTATGTCAAAGGTTTACCCATGAGGAAGTTAATGCTGCACTATTTTTAAATTCCTATTAAAGTGCCGGCACTCTTGGGAATTTTCTACATCCTCGTTTGCCTCCAGGTTGATTGGAAGTCATAGAATAGTGAATGAACTTTTCTTAAAATAAGTCACAAAATATACCATTACGAATTCCTCCCTAGATATGATTTACCCTTGTAAAATTCAGGTTTCTATTCAAACTAGGTTAAAAGTCAAATTTCTGCAGCTTCATCAATGCCACCACAGAATGAGTGAAGGACTTTTGCAGAACAATGCAAATGCTCGAGTTATTGCACTTTCTGCACCTTTGAAAAATTGCAGCCTTCTGTGGGACGCAACAGAATTGATCAAATAACAGTGGGTGCTGAGTTGGCCATGCCCAGGAAAAAGAATGTCATTGAGAATGTCATTGAGAATGCAATTTTGTTTGTTTAGGTGGAGGTCTAACATCTAGCAAGGATCACTCCAACAGAAATTGCATTGCAATGCAACTTGCATTGTCAGATGAATTAAGTTAAACTCTTAGGAATACAAATTGCAGCAAAATCTCAGTCAGGAAGTGGTGTGAGCAAGAACAGCAAGACTGACTGCTGCAGAGGTAGATGCCCAGTTGTTGTGGCCAAGGAGCTCTGTGCCAACACCCGAAACCTTGGAATAACGTTGCAGGAAATCAACTTTTAATAAAATTTAGATTTGTTATTGTAACATGCAGGTGAAAAACTTTCTTTTGCTTTTCTCAATAACTTTGCTTTTTGTTGACTTTTTAAGAAAAAAGAGGCTAAATTTTCAAACGTTAACAAGCTGTTTGTTAACTCAATATATACATAATAGATTTTTTTCTAATTTTAAATACACCACTCTTATGCAAGAGAGTAACATATCAGAATTTGAAAAATAATCTGTTCATTTTCTCTTGTCAGCAAAGGTTGAGATATCCTTTATTGGCTCTATTTTCTGTCACTGGTTTCTACATTTCTTGACATCCTGTCCATGCCAGTAGCAGTGTGTCTGTAAAGGAATGAATTGGTTCCAAGCCATCACAGATTCATTGACAGAATGCACACAGCGGTGGACAGACATCCTAGTTCCATTCCTGCGACTTGGTCTCTCAGTCCATGCCTGCCTCCGATTGTACTGGTTGCACGGAGCTTAATGAGCATTCCATCAGCACCCTGCAGGATATGTTGAGGCAAAGGGACTCTATAATGCAAGCTGGCCTCCGGCAATGTTTCCTCAAGGCCCGACCCCAAGGATGTGCAGAAAGCCAAGGGTTCCCTTTGGAACCATCAGTTATCAGTCATCAACAATCCAGATGCTCCACACCAGCCGGAGAGAAAGCAGACAACTTTGACTGTGCTCTCCATCCGCCACGGCGCACCATCTAAAAAATGCAGTTACGAGCCAGTTTTAGGATGTGCTCTGACAGCACATCCTAAAACTGACAGCTCGACCAGCAAGGAAGTCAGGGAAATAAAGCACATGAGCATACTCCCATCTTGAGATTCCTAATGAAGTTATGCACCATCCTGACTGGGAAAACATATTTCCATTCCTACATCACAGGGTCTAACTCCTGTGACTCTCTTTCTCCCAGCACCGTGAGAGCATCTTCGCTAAAAGGACAGTTTTATTTCACCAAAACATTTAAGAGAAATAAGGAAAAACCCACATCCCTCATTTCTGACCACCTCATTCCTACCTCCCTTCCAACGCACATAGTTTTAATTTGGAGATGCAGCATGGAAACTAGCCCATCCGTCCATCAAGTCCTCACGATCATCGATCGCTCGTTCACAGAAGTTCTATGTTATTCCACTTTCTCATCCACTCCCAATTTACAAAGGAATCAACCGAGAGACCGTCATATCTTTGGGATGTGGATGGAAACCAGAGCACTTGAAAAAAAATCCAGTGCGGTCACAGGGGGAACTCCTCACATAGTGCACCCAAAGTTAGAACCAACCCCAAGGTTCTGGTGTTGTGAGGCAACAGCTCTACCTGCTACACCACAGTACTGCCCTTCCCACAGTTTGCGAGGTGACCAAGCATTTTCAAGCTGGCCACTCTTACTAAGGTTCCAACCCCCAATTAATTGTCTTTTACTATTGGACATGTCAGGGCAAATTGCACTTTGGCAGATTGTCTGGAAATTCAAATTAAATGAAACTGATGCTAATGTTTTTTATGTTACGTTTTAAATAGCAAAGTTATTTCTCATTGTCCAGCAAGTTCAAATGTTAGGCACATAAAATGTCTACGTTTAGGAAAAATGGTAAGTTTACTCATTTATAAAACTTGCACCCAAAACACAAAGCTTAATGTTAACAAAAGAAGCAGTGTTTTTACATTGACTCAGTAATTCTCCAATGACATTTCTTAAACCTTAATGCAACACAAATTCTGCCATTATCCCAGATGATCTTGCTAATTTAATAGATGTCCAACTGCAAATTAGATTCAAAAGCTTATTGGTTTTATCTTTTAACCTTCAGTAGCCAATCAGGTGATTTAATTTTGTGAAAACTCAAGTAACTCTTCCAATTAATAATATTCCTGAAAAAAACCCCGGAAGATTCAATGTCACTTTTCTGATGTGTATCCAGTCATCTGATGCTAGCCCATGTGCAGCCAGGGATAATACAATTAGAGTCATAGAGTGATACAGTGTGGAAACAGGCCTTTCGGCCCAACTTGCCCATACCGGCCAACATGTCCCAGCTACACTAGTCCCACCTGCCTGCGCTTGGACCATATTCCTCCAAACCCGTCATATCCATGTACCGGTCTAACTGTTTCTTAAACGTTGGGATAGTCCCAGCCTCAACTACCTCATCTGGCAGCTTGTTCCATACACCCACCACCCTTTGTGTGAAAACGCTGCCCCTCGGATTCCTTTAAATCTTTTCCCTTTCACCTTGAACCTATGTCCTCTGGTCCTCGATTCCCCTACTCTGGGCAAGTGACTGTGCATCTACCCAATCTATTCCTCTCATGATTTTATACACCTCCATAAGATCACCCCTTACCCTTCTGCGCTCCAAGGAATAGAGATCCAGCCTACTCTAACTCTCCCTATAACTCATACCCTCTTGACAAAGAAATCAAGACATAGAAACATAGAAACTAGGTGCAGGAGTAGGCCATTCGGCCCTTCGAGCCTGCAACGCCATTCAATATGATCATGGCTGATCATCCAACTCAGTATCCCGTACCTGCCTTCTCTCCATACCCTCGGATCCCCTTAGCCACAAGGGCCACATCTAACACCCTCTTAAATATAGCCAATGAACTGGCCTCAACTACCCTCTGTGGCAGAGAGTTCCAGAGACCCACCACTCTGAGTGAAAAAAGTCCTTATCATCTCGGTCCTAAAGGATTTCTCCCTAATCCTTAAGCTGTGACCCCTTGTCCTGGACCTCCCCAACATCGGGAACAATCTTCCTGCATCTAGCCTGTCCAACCCCTTAAGAATTTTGTAAGTTTCTATAAGATCCCCTCTCAATCTCCTAAATTCTAGAGAGTATAAACCGAGTCTATCCCGTCTTTCTTCATAAGACAGTCCTGACATCCCAGGAATCAATCTGGTGAACTTCTCTGCACTCCCTCTATGGCAATAATGTCCTTCTTCAGATTTGGAGACCAGAATTGTACGCAATACTCCAGGCGTGGTCTCACCAAGACCCTATACAACTGAAGTAGAACCTCCCTGCTCCTATACTCAAATCCTTTTGCTATGAAAGCTAACATACCATTCGCTTTCTTCACTACCTGCTGCACCTGCATGCCTACTTTCAATGTCTGGTGTACCATGACACCCGGGTTGCGCTGCATCTCCCCTTTTCCTAATTGGCCACCATTTAGATAATAGTCTGCTTTCCTGTTTTTGCCACCAAAGTGGATAACCTCACATTTATCCACATTATACTGCATCTGCCAAACATTTGCCCACTTACCCAGCCTATCCAAGTCACCTTGCAGTCTCCTAGCATCCTCCTCACAGCTAACACTGCCCCCCACAGTTAAAGGCAATAAATTCTCTGACGTGTGAAAACATTGAGCTTGGATGTGGGTGGTTGAGCAGATGGGTTCAGCATTGTTGTTACTCATTGTCAAATGCAAGGTTTGCTGTTTTAGCTTGACCATATACAATCACCTGAATGCAGCAATACTGCAAGCCTTCACACCATTCCACAATTCTCCAAGGCCTCTGCTCCAATGATAATCTTTTATATTTGATCGTTTTAAATTGTTGCACAAATGCGGCCACACCTTCAGCTGTTTAATCCACAAGACTGCAAATTTCCTCCAATGATACTCTCTCTCTCTCCTAATTTCTCCACATGTAAGTTTAAATGGATGGCACGACAGCGCAGCAGTAGAGTTGCTGCCTTACAACGCCAGAGGCCCGGGTTCGATCCTGACTGTGGGTGCTGTCTGCATGGAGTTTGTATGTTCTCCCAGTGATCTGCATGGATTTTCACCGGGTGCTTCGGTTTCATCCCACACTCCAAAGATGTACAGGTTTGTCGTCTAATTGGCTTAGTATATTGTCCCTAGTGCATGTTGGACAGTGTTAGTGTGCGGGGTTTGCTCATTGGAGCAGACTCGGTGGCCAGAGGACCTGGTTCTGCGTGGTATTTCTAAACTAAATTTAAGATGTTAAATAGAAGTTTTCTCCCTGTCCAAGATGTTGATCAGATATCAAATATTGTTTGATAATGCTGCTGCGAAACCTTAGGACAATTCGCAATGTTGTAAGATACTATACAACAAAAGTTGATCCCGAGTTAAAACAGGGCAGAGAAGGACAGATAGTACATCCCACATCTTAGGCCATCTGGTTCAATTCTGACCTCTGGTTCTATCTGTGTGAAATGTACATGATCTTCCTGTGACTGTATGGGTTTCCTGTGAATGCCCTGGTTTCCTCCCATATGCATAGATTATGTGAGCCAAAGGATCGGTTTCCTTGCTGTATCTATAGAGCCATGAGAGGGTGAACAAGATCCACTGTTTCCTGTGAGCATTATTTAAGGAAAGAGGAACGGCATCATTACAGCTGTTTGAAGAGCTTCCCTTCAGTAAAGTTGATGAATCACTGTGGCAAACTCACTGTTAGATTCAGCTTGTATTAAATTCAATTTGGATTTGTGACAGCTCAATTTGCATTACAATATCATAACTGGTTGGTTAGAAGGTTAAATGGTGGCAATTCTTTTCACTGTTATATATACGAAAGCGGGTTAAGTCAGAAACGCACTTTGGTTTAATGGAAGCTTTTATCCATACTTCAACATCACAATGATGCGAGTGTACTTCGGTCAAATTACAACCATTATGCCACTTAATTTCCTTGTTGACCTAAATCATAGTGGCATATGATGGTTTGATTGACTGTGCGAGTGCAATGTCAAACATGCCAGACAATGCAATGTAACAGGTCAGGACCACAACAGCTCTGCGATGCTCCCAAACAAGCTAATTTGGTGTCTAGTTGCAGGTTTGATTGTGACAGCTTGAAGGCTTTAGCTATTAACCTTCTGGAACCAGATATATATTATATATTGCAAAGACCTGTGAATTGATCCACTGACATTTCTTTTTGCATTGGAAAGTGTTGGCGTGTGCTCCAAATATGAACACTTCCATGGATGTACCAGTTTCATCAAAAAGAGCAGGGTATCATGCTGCAAATGGCACGCCTCCATGGACGATCCCCTTTCCACGTCAGAAGTGAGACATTCTCCGTTTACATGAAATTCTCATCTCATCCACCACCAACACAAGGGTGGCTCTGTTTATATCAACATAGAAACATAGAAAATAGGTGCAGGAGGAGGCCATTCGGCCCATTGAGCCAGCACCACCATTCATTGTGACATGTCTGATCGCCCCCAATCAATAACCCGTGCCTGCCTTCTCCCCATTCCAATAGCCCCTAGAGCTCTATCGAACTCTCTCTTAAATCCATCCAATAATTTGGCCTCCACTGCCCTCTGTGGCAGGGAATTCCACAAATTCACAACTCTCTGGGTGAAAAAGTATTTTCTCACCTCAGTCTTAAATGGCCTTCCCTTTATTCTAAGACTGTGGCCCCTGGTTCTGGACTCACCCAACATTGGGAACATTTTTCCTGCATCTAGATTGTACAGCCCCCACCCCCCCCCCCCCCCCCCCAACCTAACCCCATTGAGATAATAATCTGCCCCCTTGTTTTTGCCACCAAAGTGGATAACCTCACATTTATCTATATTATACTGCATCTGCCACGCATCGGCCCACACACTCAACCTGTCCAGGTTAGCCTGCAACTTCCTAACATCCTCTTCACAGTTCACACTGTCACCCAGCTTTGTGTCATCTTGGGGAAACTTGCTAGTGTTGCTCCTAATTCCTTCTTCCAAATAATTAATATATATGGTAAACAGTTGCGGCCCCAACACCAAGCCTTGCGGCACGCCACTCGCCACTGCCTGCCATTCTGAAAAGGACCCGTTCACTCCTACTCTTTGCTTCCTGTCTGCCAACCAATTTTCTATCCACGTCAACACCCTACCCCCAATACCATGTGCTCTAATTGTAGTCACCAGTCTCCCGTGCGGGACCTTATCAAAGGCTTTCTGAAAGTCTAGATACACTATTTCCACTGGCTCCCTTTCATCCATTTTACTTGTCACATCCTCATAAAATTCCAGAAGATGAGACAAGCATGATTTTCCTTTCATAAATCCATGCTGACTTGGACTAATCATTTTACTGCTATCCAAATGCTCCATTATTACCTCTTTAATAATTGACACCAGCATCTTTCCCACCACCGTATTCAGGCTAACTGGTCTGTAATTCCCCATTTTCTCTCTCGTTCCTTACTTGAAAAGTGGGATAACATTAGCTATCCTCCAACCCACAGGAACTGATCCTGAATCTATTGAGCATTGGAAAATGATCACCAATGCGTCCACTATTTCTAGAGCCACCGCGCTGAGGACCCAGGGATGCAGACCATCAGGCCCAGGGGATTTATCATCCTTCAGTCCCATTAGCCTACCCAATACTATTTCTCGCCTAATGACAAGTTCTTTCAGTTCCTCTACCCCCTTAGATCCTCTGTCCTCCAGTACTTCTGGGAGATTGTTTGTGTCTTCCTTAGTGAAGACAGATCCGAAGTAAGTGTTCAACTCTTCTGCCATTTCCTTGTTCCCCATAATAATTTCACCCATGTCTGCCTTCAAGGGACCCACATTTGACTTTGCTATTCTTTTTCCTTTAAATAAACTTTTACTGTCCTTCTATGTATTCTTGGCCAGCTTCCCTTCGTACTTCATCTTTTCAGCCCGTATTGCCCGTTTTGTTCCCTTCTGTCGTCCTATGAAAGTTTCCCAATCCTCTGGCTTCCAGCCACTCTTTGCTGTGTTATACATCTTTTCTTTTAGTTTTATTCTATCCCTAACTTCTCTTGTCAGCCACAGTTGCCTCCTACGCCCCTTAGAATCTTTCTTCTCCTTTTTGGAATGAAATGATCCTGCGCTTTCCGGATTATGCCCAGAAATTCCTGCCATTGCTCTTCCACCATCATTCTTGCTAGGATCCCTTTCCAGTCCACCTTGGCCAACTCCTCTCTCATGCCTTCATAGTCCCCTTTGTTCAACTGCATCACTGCCACTTAACGTTCTCCTTCTCAAATTGCAGATCAAAACTAATGATATTATGATCACTACCTCCAAGCGGTTCCTTTACCTCTGGTTCTCTTATCAAATCTGGTTCATTGGACAGCACTAAATCCAGAATTGCCTTTTCTCTGGTCGGCTCCATTACAAGCTGCTCTAAGAATCCATCTCGGAAGCATTCTACAAACTCTCTTTCTTGTGGTCCTGAACCAACTTGATTTTCCCAGTCTACCTGCATATTGAATTCCCCATCACCACAGTGGCATTACCTTTGTTACATGCCAGTTTTAACTCCTGCTGCAACTTATACCCTACATCCGGGCTACTCTTTGGAGGGCTGTAGATAACACCAATTAGTGTCTTCTTGCCTTTGCAATTCCTCAACTCAATCCACAGTGACTCTACCTCGTCAGTCCCTATGTCTTCCCTCGCAAGGGACTGAATTCCATTCCTCACCAGCAGAGCTACCCCCACTCCTCTGCCCACCTGCCTGTCCTTTCTATCGGATGTATAACCCTGAATATTAAGTTCCCAAATCCGATCCTCCTGCAGCCACGTCTTAGTAATCCCCACAATGTCATATCTACCAACCTCTAACTGAGCCTCAAGCTCATCTACTTTACTTTTTATACTTCGCGCATTCATATACAATATTTTTAATTCCTTACGCATCTCACCTTTCACATCGATCCCTGTGTAGATCACCTGTGTAGCAGTGACAAACCTGCCTGCCAGAATGCCGGTCCCCCACCCTTTAAGGCGCAATCTGTTCCTTTTGTACAGTTCCCCCTTACTCCAAAACAGATCCCAGTGGTCTAAGAATCAAAATCCCTGCCCCCTGCACCAGTTCCTCAGCCACACATTCAGGTCCGGTATCTCCCTGTTCCTACTCTCACCAGCACGAGGAACTGGAAGCAAACCGGAGATAACCACCCTGGACATCCTGCTTCTCAGCTCTTTTCCGAGCTCTCTAAAGTCACGCTTCAGAATATTCATCCCCTTCTTTCCGACATCGTTTGTGCCAACATGCACTACCACTTCTGGGTGTTCACCTTCGCCATTGAGGATTTTCTGCACTCTGTCCGTGATATCCTGGATCCTGGCACCAGGGAGGCAGCACACCATCCTCGTATCCCGTCTGTTGCTGCAGAAACCCCTGTCCGTACCTCTCACAACTACCATGGCGTTGCCTGACGTTGGCCTCTTTGGTTTTGGCTCAACAGCCCTTTTTGCTTCGCAAGCCAGTCCGCCGCTCAGTGTGTTAACGTCTTCTGTCCCGACAGCTTCTAAGTGGATGAACCTGTTCTCAAGAGGTACAACACCCGGGGACCTTGGCATTCCATGTTTCCTTCCCTTTCTCTCCATCACCCACCTCTCTCTTCCAGTACCTTAGGTGTAACAATCTTACTGTGGGACTTGACGAGGAACGACTCAGTTTCTCGGACGAACCCAAGGTCATCCACTTGCTTCTCCAGTTCCCCAACAAGGTCCTTCTGGAGCTGTACCTGGATGTGCTTCCCATATTTGTAGCAGCCAGAGGCACCAGCGGTGTCCTTGACCTCCCACATACTGCAAGCAAATCAAAAAGATGCACAGCAGCATTTCAGTGGGGTTTCCGTTACAGCAGCTTCCAAGGCCACAACATTGACCATCTCGAAGGATAAGGGCAGCAGACTTGGAAAACCACCAGCAGCAAGTTTCTGTCCTTGTTGTACCTATGCTGACTTGGAAACATATTGCCATTCCTTTATTCACATTGAGTCAACATATTTGAACTCCCGACTAGTACGTTTTCACGATACTGTTTGTAGCTGTTGGTTTCAATCTTGAGCACCAGTTAAAACAGGCTATTAATGCTGAACTTGCCAGCGGTTCTGTAATCCCTAAATTTGTAAATTTAAAGAAAGCCACCACTGTATGCTCAGACAGCATCAGAAACTGTAGTGCAGACATCAACATGACCCTCCACCTATGACACCGCACTTGCATCTTTGCATATCTTCAGTACACTCTTCCATTCAACCTTGGCCATGGAGTATCATAAAGTATCATTGAGTCACACTGCAGGGAAACAGGCCCTTTGGCCCAACACGTCCATGCTGTCCAAGATGCCCCATCTAAGCGAGTCCCATTTGCCTGTATTTGACCCATATCCCTCAAAACCTTTCCCTTCCACATACCTGTCGAAGTGCTTTGAAATTGCAGTTCTTGGATCAACCTCAACTACCTCCTCTGGCAGATTATTCCCTATACCCACTACTCCCTGTGAAAAGGTTGCCCTTCAGGCTTGTATTAAATCTTGCCCCTCTCACCTCAAACATATGTCCTCTGGTTTTGATTCCCCTATTCTAGATAAAAGAGAGCTTGCATTCACCCTGTCTATTCCACTTATGATTTTCCCTAAGTTTACCAGTCATCCTCCTGCACTCCAAGGAATAAAGTCCTAGCCTGCCCAGCCTCTTCCTACAGCGTAGGCCCTCAAGTCCTGGCAACAACCTTGTAAATCTTTTCTTCACTCTTTAAATCCTCTGGAATTCAAGTTGTTTAACCAATCAAATCTTATATTAACAGCAATGCTGTCCAATTAGTGCAAAATGCAATAGGGCATTCAATGCTCTGATGTTCACAGCAACATCTGGTGAATAAATCAGCACTCTTGTTGATGCAGAAGTAAATTAAGAGGCTATGGTGTACATGCTAGACTCAGCCGTGTTTAATTCCATTCTCCTTGGTTACCAAGACCACAAAGGACTGCCAGGATCTTGCCACTACTTCAGAGGTCAAAAGGATTATTGCCTTCATGTCCTGGCTCTACAGAACAATGTACCTGCTAATTAAGATTTAAACAAATTCTGGATCACTATCATCTTCACATTTAGAACCAAGGCCATGCATGATACAATTTTGTATCTTTGTAGTACTCGTTCCCTGTATGTACATCAAATATTGTTGCTCTGAAATGATCAAGGATCAGTAAGAGCAAAACTGAGACATGAGACTGCAGATGTTCGATTGTGGAGAAAACAACAAAATGTTGGAGGAACTTAATCATCTGTGGGAGGAAATGGTCAACCATCATCTGTGGCGGTAAATGGACAGCTGACATTGCAGGTAGAGACTCTTCATCTGGACTGCAGGAAGAGAGGGAAGATAACAATTATAAAAAGAGTTGAGTGGGAGGGTTTAGGTTTAGAGATACAGCATGGAAATAGGCCCTTAGGCCCACAGAGTCCACGCTTACTGGCGATCCCCATACGCTAGCACTTTCCTAAACACACGGGACAATTTACAATCTTTGTTGAGGCTGATACTACAACAGCAATTTCAAGGCAATTAACCTCCAGACCAGTGCGTCTTTGGAGTGTGGGAGGAAACCAGAGCCCCCAGGGAAAACCCACACGGTCACGGGTGGAACGTACAAACTCCGTACAGAAAGCACCCATAGTCAGGATCGAACCTGGGTGCCCGGGGCTGTAAGGGCACCAGCTCCACCACTGCGCCACTCTGCTGCTCCTTCAGGGGTGAAGCAAGACCTGGCATGCACTAGGTGGCTTCACGTATGGAGGGGTTGACTGGGAGACGGAGTCTGGTGGGAAAGTGGAAGGGTGGAAAGAGTGACAGAGGCAGGGAGGTGACAGATGGAGGCAACAAAAGGCAGCAAATTATGGAATCCAATAAAAGGAGAAACATGGAAGCAAACTCGGTAGGGAGAGTGGGCAGATGCCAACAATGGGGAGAGGGGACCATGTGGGAGGATTGTAGGGGTGATAGACAGGGAGGGGCAAAAAAACTTGACAATCGGGAGCTTGGTCGTGGGGGAGAAAGCGACAACTGAAAAGGAGGGTACGGGTGAGAGGACCCAAGTAGATAAGGAGAGAGAAAGGGACAGAGGGGGAACAGGTTAGCTGAAATGGGAGGATTTAATGTTCATGCCATAAGGTTGCAGACTAACCAGGCAGAATGAGGTGCTGTTCCTCTAGTTCGCATTTAACATCAACTTGGCAGAGGCGGCTGAGGACCTCCTTTCAAAATGGCCAGCAACCAGGAGGTCCAGGTGACCATATCGGACAGAGTGCAGGTGCTCGGCAAAGTGGTCACCATGTCTGTGTTCAATATCGAGGAAGCCACAACAAGAGCACCAAATGTAATCTATGTTGGACTATGTTTGAGCAGATGCAAGTGAATCCCTGCCTCACCGGGACTGTTAAAGTTGAAAACAACTAGTTTTAACTTTGGAGTATATCAAATTACACCATTTTTTTTCTTCAATGGAATAAAACATTAAAGGACCAGAACTGTAAACAACCGGAGCAAGAAACAAATTAACATTCCTAGGTACACAAAAATGCTGGAGAAACTCAGCGGGTACAGCAGCATCAATGGAGCCAAGGAAATAGGCAACGTTTCGGGCCGAAACCCTTGAAGAAGGGTTTCGGCCTGAAACGTTGCCTATTTCCTCTGCTCCAAAGATGCTGCTGCACACGCTGAGTTTCTCCAGCATTTTTATGTACCTTCGATTTTCCAGCATCTGCAGTTTCTTCTTAAACAAACATTCCCGCTTGATGATCCATGGACTCGTTTTTTTTCAGACATTCTGTAACTATGGTATTTTGTAGCATTTTTGTGTTTCACAAGGCAGTTCTGCTTTTCACTGCCTCAATCTGTTATTTGGAACCTTTTTGACCTAATTTTCTGGCAGGTATTCAAGCAGCCATGGTGCCAAATCTATTTTGATAATGTTCATGAAAGGCACTTCAGGAAGTTGCACTGCGATAAAGACATCAAACCTTCTGCTGCCCACATCTCTGTCTTTAAAGTGATAGAATCATATTCCTTGCACCCAAGCACAAACCTGTTCAGTTGCATATCAGCAAAATGCATAACATTACATCGGAGGAGATGAGGAATGTATGCCATATCAATATTTATTATCTCCAGAGATGCTGCCTGACCTGCTGTGTAATTCCACCACTTTGTGTCAATCTGCGGTATATGGCCTTATGTACCTGCTCTATCATTCAACAGATCATGGGTGATCCGTTTCCTCAGCACCATCCCATATCTCTTCATTCGCTTGATATCCATTAAACTTGGGCATTACCTTGTATATTGGAGATCATGGTGTAAGGTCTCAATTAGTACTTCAATGGTACTGATTTTCACGTACTGAGGTACAGTGAAATTCTTTTTTGTATAAAGTACAGTACAAATATCACTATACAAAAGCAATTGGAGACCTCTTAGATAAGCATCTCAGATACAGTTCAAGTGTACAGCCGTACTACGCTGATGCAGTACACAGAGTTGCCAGTTTTTGGAAACATTCGAGTCCTAGTTTGTAAGTGGCGAGTTCTTGGATTGACCAAGAAGGGCCATAGTCCTGTTGGCATTGCAGGGCCAGCCTGGCCAAATGTAGCCATGGTCACGTCCGGTCCACAAGCTCGGCCTCTTGCAGCCGCACCCAGTTCTGCCGAGCCTCGGGCTATTGCAGGAGCTCTACCGTCAAGGAACTGCACTGCTGACCGCAGCTAGAGTGCTTACCAGCCCTCCGTCCAACGCCCACCTCTCTGGGCGGGCGAACCAGGCCGGTTGCTGGTTATGGATGCAGCATGCTTGGGCGACCTTGTGCCACAAAGAGATGATCGGCCTTGGTCCTCTCGACCGTCATCACCTACTCCCTCCTCTTCAGCGTTCTGGGCAGGCCTCTGGTCCTTGGTGGGTGTGCTAGCACCTGCTGGTGGGTCTGGCCACCAGCATGCAATGTGGTCTATCTCATTGCCTCCACAGATACTTCAAGTTGACATTTATTGTCACATGCACCAATTAAGGTACAGTGATCTTTGAGTTACCTTACAGCCATACAATTAAAAGAACACAATACACGATATAACTTAACATAAACATCCACCACAGTGATCACTGTGATGGAAGGCAATAAAGTTCAGTCAGTCCCCGGCAAGGGATCCCTGGCCCCGGGATGGTAAAGTCTACTCCACGCCTGCTGCTAGAAGCTCCACAGACCACGGCTTCATAATGTTAACGTCAGCGGGCCGGCGGTCGGAGCCTTTGTACTGGCTTCGGGATGGAAATCCGCGCTGCGCCTGCTGCTGATGTTCTGAGCAGTCTGCGGGAAAGGCCGCACCAATCCAAGTTGTTAGGCAGCGAGGGGAGGCGAAAATGCAACCCCACCGAGGTATGTGACTGGAAACGGTTTTCCCCTATTCCCCCCCCACATAAAAACATACCGAGAAACATTACCACATACAGTTATGCATACTAAAAAAACCCCAAAAAAGTCAAAATGGCTGACACTGTTTGCGAGGCTGCCGCTCGCGACGTCTCCAGATGACGATAATGCCTGATCCAGTGATTTCCACCAGTAGCTTTTTATATCGCTGTAGATTCCAGCATCTGTAATTTCTCGTGCCTCCAATGTAAACTGGTTGGGCTGAGTGGTCTGTTTTGTGTGTTGTAATTACAGTACTATTTAATCTTTGGCTTTGAAAATCAAAGTAACCCATTACAATATTTTAACAGTTCATGTGTAGGAAGGGACTGCAGATGCTGGTTTAAAACAAAGATAGACCCAAACAGCTGGTGTAACTCAATTGGACAGGCAGCATCTCTGGATTAGATTAGATTAGATTTTATTACTTGTCATTCCAACCTCAGAGAGGCTCAAACGAAACTCTGTTTCTACAAGCCGTACAAACAGAACAATTCCTACAAAACACACAAACAATTCAATTCACACAAACATCCATCACAGTGACTCTCCTCCTCACTGTGATGGAAGGCAAAGTTCTTTGCTCTGCCCCGTACCATTTCTCTCCCAATGTTGAAGCCCCAGGCGGGCGAATGTTAAGTCCTACGGCCATTGAGGCCGCGCCTGCCGATGTACGGCCCCGCTCTAGGCCCAAACGTCACAAAGTTGGAACCCCCGGCGGGCACTGGAATGTCCCGCAGCCATTTAAAGCCGCTCCGGGCGATGTACGGCCCAACTCTGGGTCGTTCCAATCCCGCGACACGGGTGGGAGAAGTTGTGTTGCGGAGCTCCGGGAAGCGGTCTCTCACTCGGACACGCGAGCTCCCGATATCACAGTCCACCGGCAGTAATCTACAGCTGGAGCTGGAGCTCCGGAGTCGGGCCGCAGCAGCAAGCCACCACCGCTCCAAACACTCCGAGGCCGGCCAGCCCCACGATGGTACCTCCGTAGCTCCGCAGGCTCCGTGACTGGAGCCCCCAGGTCGTCCCGGTCGGAGGCCGCTCCACGGTGCTAGGCCCCAACGACAACGGAGACCCGACAGGGAAAAAGTTAGGTCTCCCGAGCAGAGAAGGGATTTTAAAAGTTTCCCCTTCCCCCCCCACATATACACAGTTAGAAACAGTACCCAAAAAAACACAAACAACTACATTTAACAAGACAAAAAATAAAAGACAGACAGACATGCTGTAGGGGCCGCTGCAACGTGAGTGGCGCCACCAGAGAGAAGGAATGAGTGACGCTTCGGGTCTGAAGAAGGGTCTCGTCCCGAAACGTCACCCTTTTAACAATACATGGTCGGAGCAAACAATAATAATTTGACACTTTTGAAGTGCTGTCTGAATTTTGGTGCTTTTTGTTTTACAGGGGCGGCTCATTGCGCAGCAGTAGAGTTGCTGCCTTTCAACGCCAGAGACCCAAGTTACATCCTGACTAAAGGTACTGTATGCACAGAGTTTGTACATTCTCCCCGTGGCCTGCATGGGTTTTCATCGGGTGATCCGGTGTCCTCCCACACGCCAAAGACGTACAGATTTGCAGGTTAATTGGCTTTGGTAAAAAATGGTAAATTGTCCCTAGTGTGTAGGATAGCATTAGTGGGTGGGGATCGCTGGTCGACTGGGACTCGGTGGGCCGAAGGGCCTGTTTCCGCAATGTATCACTAAAGTAATATAATTTTTCCTCATGAAACAATGCATTGAATCTCTCATATAAATCACACCCTAAGAATGCAATTTTCATTCAAACCAATTATAAAAAAGTCACCAAATTCTGTGCACAATTTCACTCCTCAGTGGAAATGGTGCATTCGTAATGAAGAAGACATGTTGATTTATGCTTTTAAATGTTTGTTTTTGAGAAAATGTAAACGGTTGAGTGGTGCTGAAAATCAGTTAACCTTAGTCCCAGTTTAGATATTTGCATCAAATTCTTATTATGATGTTGCGTTGAAAGGAGCGGAAATGTCTAAACTGGGACCAAGGTTAACTGATTTTCAGCACCACTCAACCATTTGCATTTTCTCAAAAACAAACGTTTAAAAGCAGACACTGGTGCCTGCTGTGCAATATCCTTCAGAGCAAATGTTAATCAAATCTAAACTTTGCTTCAGACTTTAGAGATGCAGCACGGAAACGGGCCCTTCGGCGCACTGAGTCAGCGCCGACCAGTGAGCACTCCATACACTAGCACTATCCCACACACTAGGAACAATTTCCAATTTTGCCTGTATGTCTTTGGAATGTGGGTGGAAACCGGATAACCCGGCGAAAATCCACGCAGGTCACGGGAAGAATGTACAAACTCCGTACAGACAGTACCAGATGTCTGGGTCAAACCCGGGTCTCTGGCACTGCAGGGCAAGCAACTCTGCTGCTACAGCACCGTGCCACATTAAGACACTTTTTCCGGATGGAGGATGCAAGGAAGGCAATGCACTTTTGCTTCTCCCTGCTGTTTCTCAAAGCCAGCATTTTAAGAACATTAAGCAGTTCAGTGAACAGTGATCATCCTCAACACTTGACACTTTTGCTGCTTTTATTGATGCAGAGACCTTTGATGCAATGACCATCACATGGATCAACTCCTGTTAATCAACTGCTGCACAAAGTCAAAGCCATAAGGGACCTACACCTCTGCTTAGCTTAGTCTCATTTCTGATTCCGTTTGCATGCCTTCTTTCAAGATGAAATATGATTACGAAGTGGGTTTTATCCTCCAGAGATTCATGAACACCAAAGCTTTACTTTCAGAATAGGGAATCAAGATTTAGACACTTACAATATGGCAACCAGCACAACAAGGCAACCTACTGACCACCCAGCTTTGCTAAATCAGAGCTACCAACTTGGTCAGGAGCATCACCTTAGAGCAATAATCAAGCCCAAACAGTTTATAAGCTTTGCGTCAAATCACAAAATAGTAATTTTGTATAGTACTATGGAAAGGACTAGACAAGCTAGATGCAGGAAAAATGTTCCCAATGTTGGGTGAGTCCAGAACCAGGGGCCACAGTCTTAGAATAAAGGGGAGGTCATTTAAGACTGAGGTGAGAAAAAACTTTTTTATCCAGAGTTGTGAATTTATGGAATTCCCTGCCACAGAGGGCAGTGGAGGCCAAATCACTGGATGGATTTAAGAGAGAGTTGGATAGAGCTGCAGGGACTTGTGGAGTCAAGGGATATGGGGAGAAGGCAGGCACGGGTTATTGATAGCAGATGATCAGCCATGATCACAATGAATGGCGGTGCTGGCTCGAAGGGCCGAATGGCCTCCTCCTGCACCTATTTTCTACGTTTCTATGAAATACAAAATAGTAATAAAAACACGATAACTTTTCCCCATAGATCAGGTGGATGCAAGGACTAAGCTGGGCTATGAAGTCCATTCCCCATTTACTATGTAAAACACGCAGGAATGAGATCTCACTGCCAGACAACTTTGTAAAATCATACAATCACCACATACACCACCAAATTACTTGTACAGATATCACATCTTGAAAAACATATTTTTAACATATTTCCTCACAAATAATGGGTAAACTATAAGATTCGACAGAACTTTATTCATCCCAGAAGGGCAATTGATCTGCCAACAATCATAAAACAAAAAATACATAAAACATGAAATTAAAGTGATGAGTGGAAAGGATTTGGGATGTGCAAAGATTAAGTGGGGAGGGGGAGGGGGGGAGTCAGTCCACCCCACGACTGAAGGGGCAGAATTTGTAAAATTGATAGCCACAGGGAAGAAGGATCTCCTGTGCTGTTCTGTACTGCATCTGGGTGGAACCAGTCTGTTGCTGAAGGAACTCCTCACGTTGACTAGCGTGTCATGGAGGGGGTGAGCTGTATTATCCAAGATGCTTGGCAGTTTGAGGAGCATCCTCCCCGACAAGCCCACCTCCCATTAATCCAACTCCGCCCGCAGGATGGAGCCAGCCTTCCTGATGAGCTTGTTAATCCTATAGGCGTACGAGGCCTTTGCCCTGCTACCCCACCACATGGCAGCAAAGAAGATGGCACTGGCCACCACCGATTGGTAGAACATCTGCAGCATCTTACTGTAGACATTCAAGGAGCGGAGCCTTCTCAAAAGTACAGCTAGCTCTGTCTCTTCTTGTACAGGGCCTCAGGGTTCCTGGTCCAGTTTACTGTCCATGTACACTCCAAGGTATTTGAACTGTGAAAAGTGAAGACTAAACAAGAAATCAGTTCACCAAGGACAGAAATGATGTTCTGAAATCAATGGCATGGACCATGTCTTGATGACCATCACATGGATCACACTTTGTTCATAAGAGTAAAAATAGGATCCCTATTTTTACTCTTGTGAATTATATGCAAATAATATCCGCTGTTTACATCCGGTAATTGAGTATTGTATTGGCAATTTGGTGTTTTAATACATCAGACATACGGCTGTTCACAGCCAAAATATAAAGCATGAGTATGCAAAATCAGGAGGATTGTTTTTATATTGATAGGTTAATGAGTCCCATTAAATTAGCGCTGAGTACAGTGTGCATACACAGAATAATTAGCCTCTTTATATAAAGGAAGGAAGGTTATGCATGCCCCGAGGGTTCTGATGTTCCTCTGTGTATAGAGCTGGAAACGGCAAGGTCGAATTTGACAGGTATACATTTGGGCCTATTCTCAGCAAAAAAGACACACTGTTGCATGAATTCAGCCTCTCGAGGAGCATCTACAGTGTCAAAGGGATCATCAACGGTTCAGGTGAAGACCTTCCAACCTGATGCAAGGTCATAACCTGTAACATTGATCTGCCCACAGTTTCTGCCTAGTTCTTCAAGCAGTTTGTTTTTTGCTCCAGATTCCGACTCCCGCAGTCTCTTGTGTCTCGATTCTCAGCATTTGGCCAGCGATAAGTAGAAATAAGTATGTCTGGCAGCTACTGGCAATTTCCATATTGAGAAATGGAAGGGATAGGAAATATGATGTCAACATTCCCTTACCAAAATTTCTTTTGCTTTCTGAAATAGTAAGGAATGAGCTTCAGTAAGTTCCCCTGGCTTCCTCTTTCTCACCCCATTTTCTGCAAATATTATTGTTCAACCAGCAATTCCAACGGATGAAGAATTATTTCTGATAGTTTTACTCATTTCTTCCTACTTACCGGAAATATCGTACACTATACAGTGCCCTCTTGTGAGACCAAGCAGGTTGAGCAAAATGGTTTTTAGTAACAAAACACAAACAAAAGCTCGTAATACCGCGTACCTAGTCTAGCTTATGGACACGGCTCCTGTCGTTGCGAGGAATGCTATTTACTAACTAAAAGCCCACGAACGAGGGCTTTTAGTTAGGGACCGCGCCCGTGGTCACGTGACAATGCCGAACAATGATGAGGGTTCTGCCTTGCCAGCCCCGCCACTAGGTGCCGCTACAGGACCCACCCACCCCTCCCCCCAAAACCGGAGGAAAGAAAACAAGGAGTCTGAATCAGGTGGCCAGACCATGTGGAGACAGGAGGAACAGGCACAACAGGTGCAACCAGTGAAAGCGGGATAGCCAGTGGACGACCTCTACGACAGGGCTGTCGACATCCAGGTGGGCAGGCATGAGCGGGCCACCGAAATAACCTCCTGCTGGCCCCCGACATCCAAAACAAAAGTCGCGACGCCGGGTTGCAACACATGGAAGGGACCCTCATAAGGGTGCTGCAGCGGTCCAGTGCAAGTCTCTGTGGAGGATAACAAAGTGGCAGTCCTCGAGTGCAGGCGGAACATAAGATGGAGCGACACCATGGCGAGAGATCGGGACGGGGGCCAACCCACCCACTTTCTCACGGAGTTGCGCCAGTACAGGTGAAGGGGGTTCCTGCTGCCCCCTGTGCCGCTGGAAGAAAATCGCTGGGTACCTTCAGTGGGGACCCGTAAACCAATTCAGCAGATGACATGGCCAAATCCTCTTTAGGGGCCGTATGGATCCCACCAACACCCATGGCAATGCATCGCAGCAGGTGAGCCATGCCTTCAACGAGGACTTCAGGTGCCGGTGAAAACGCTCGACCAGGCTGTTGGCTTGAGGATGGTGCGCTGTAGTGTGATGCAGCTGAGCGCCGTACAGCTGGGCCATGGCAGACCACAGGGCAGAGGTGAACTGAGCACCACGGTCAGAAGAGATGTCATCGGGAACTCCAAAACGTGCCACCCAGTGGGCCGCGAGAGCCTGGCACAAGTCGCGGCGGAGGTGTCAGGGAGCAGGACGGCCTCGGGCCACCGCGTGAAATGGTCCACAATGGTGAGCAGGTGGGTGACACCTTGAGGCGGCGGCAGGGGACCCACCAGGTCGACATGAATGTGATCGAACTGGTGTTGAGGGACCACAAAATCCTGGTGAGGCACATGCACCTGACGCTGGACCTTGGAAGTTTGGCAGGGAATGCAGGCCCTGGCCCCAACGTGCCTGTGGAGGCGATGGACTAGACCGTGGATGGAGTAGAAAATACGCTGTCGCCAAACCGTAGGGACGATGGGTCGTGGCTGCCCAGTGGAGACATCGCAAAGGACCGTAACGCCCGGGGGCCCGAGTGTGACGTCCTTCAACACAAAACCCAAAACCGCAGTGCGATAGGGGAGTCTCTCGTTCCCATCCCATTGCGCAGCGGCCAGTCCAGAATAGTCTATACCCGGGGCTACGGACAGCACAGCATGAATAGCAGAGCAATATAAGGCATCGGCGACCTGGTTGAGCTTACCCGCTACGTGCTGGACACTGGTGGTAAACTCTAAAATAAACGGCAGGCGCTGTTGTTGGTGAGCAGACCAGGGGTCGGACACCTTTGCAAATGCGAAAGTGAGGGGCTTGTGGTCGGTGAAGGTCGTAAAGGGTCTGCCCTCCAGGAAATATCGGAAGTGCCGAATCGCCAAATAGAGGGCCAGGAGCTCGCGGTCAAAAGCACTGTAATTCCGCTCGGGGGGGGGGGGGGGGGGGGGGGGGGCGCAGGTGCCGGCTGAAAAATGCGAGTGGCTGCCAGCGACTGTCACTAAACTGTTCGAGGCCCCCCCCCCCCCCCCCCCCCGACGATGGTATCCGAAGCGTCCGCGGTGATGGCGGTCAGGGCAGAAGCCGCGGGTGCACGGCCATAGTTGCGTTAGCTAGCGCCGTCCTTGCCCATGTTCCAGGTGGATGAACACGAAGTCCAACCCCCGGCCAACCATGTCCATGAGCCGCTGAAAAACTTGAGGCCGAACGTCATCTGCAACCACTCAAACAGGCCAAACGGGGTAATAGTGGTGGTCTTAGGCTGGGCGGAGATCTGGTGATACCAGAGCACCAGATCAACTTTGGAAATTTGTTTTACCCCGTCTAAATCCTAGATGTGCGGGACTGGGTAGCGGTCGGCAGTCGTGGCGTTATTAAGGCGGCGGTAGTCCCCGCAGGGTCTCCACCCACCGGACGAATTGGGGACCATATGGAATGGGGAAGCCCATGGGCTGTCGGAGTGCCGCACAATCTCCATATCCTCAACACGCTGGAACTCCTCTTTAGCCAACCGCAGCTTGTCGGGCGAGAGCCTGCGCACCCGTGTGTGGAGTGGAGCGCCGGTGGTGAGGATGTAATGGACGACACTGTGCTTAGGGGTGGCAGATTTAAACTGGGGGGGGGGGGGGGTGGCGGTCAGGATTTCCGGGAACTCGGCCAGAATATGAGCATACGCACCGTCCGCGTCAGACACTGATCCGAGATGCGGGCTGGAGGACACCGCGGGCCACGGTGAAGCGTGCTAGAGGGTCTCGGGATGAACAAGGCACTGGACCTGGGCATCAACCAGTAGGGAATAGCACCGTAAGAAATCAGCGCCAATGGGCCTGGAAACGTCCATGATGGTAAACGGCCACGTGTAATGGCAGGAGCCAAACACGGGGGGAACTGTGCGAGTGCCATATGTTCGGATGGGGCTGCTGTTGACCATGGTCAGGGCCAGGCCTTGCATACCGAAATGTGTATTGAGCCCGGACGGAGGCAGTATGCTGATCTCGGCCCCGGTGTCCATGAGGAATCTGAGGAATCTGTGCCCAGAATGGAGATCCCTGACGAAGAGGCGATGTGTCTGGCCAACCGCGATAGCCTCTTGTTGTGATCGGCCAAAGCATTTCCCGGATGCGAGCAGGGAGCACGGCATCTGCGGGCCTCTGCACCCCAGCACCCCAGCGTTGGTGGTAGTAACACCACTGGCGTTTAATGAGCTCCGCGGCGGACGGCTGTGGCATGGGATTGTCGGTCGATGGTGGAACAGACCGTCAAGTCCGTGCATAGCCATGGACACCCGGCTGATGGAAGCGCCATCCTGCTGCTTGGCGAGCCACAACTCATCCGCCCGCTCAGCGAGTTGCAGAATGTCGGTGAAGTCGCACACGGCAAGGAGCAGGCGGATGTCATCAGGCATCTGCTCCAGGAAAGCCTACTCGAATAGGAGACAAGGCTGGTGACCATCCATCAGCTAAGGCATTTCGCTCATCAGCACCGATGGCTTGCGATCACCGAGGCCGTCCATGTGCAGGAGCCTGGCTGCGCGATCGTGGCGGCTGAGCCCAAAAGGATGCAGCAACGCCTTGAGGCCCTCGTATTTGTTGTTGGCGGGTGGATTTTGGAGGTAAGGAAGCAATTGGGTGGCTGTTTCCTGATTGAGCGCGCCGACCATGTAATAGTATTTAGTGGAATCCGTGATGATTTGACGGATTTGGAACTGGGCCTCGATGTGCTGAAACCAGACATGAGGTTGGATTGCCCAGAAAACAGGCCGTTTAAGCAAAACCACATTCTGTTGCGTGGGGTTGGCAGCGAGGTTTTTGGCGGCGTTCATTTTTGGATCTGAAAAACGTTCGGATCGTCGGGGTCACCAATGTAGTGAGACCAGGCAGGTTGAGTGAAATGGTTTTTATTAACAAAACACAACCAAAAACTCGTAATACTGCGTACCTAGTCTAGCAAATGGATACAGCGGCTGTCGATGCGAGATGAGCGCTAATTACTAACTAAAAGCCCACAAACGATCCCCAGTGGTCACATGACAGTGCCGATCAATGACAAGGGTTCTGACTTCCCAACCCCACCACTAGGTGCCGCTACAACCCTCCATAATGTTTGGGACAAAGACCCATCATTTATTTTTTTGCCTCGGTTCGCCACAATTTGTAATAGAAAAAAAATCACATGTGGTTAAAGTGCACATTGTCATATTTTAATAAAGGCCATTTTTATACATTTTGGTTTCACCATGTTTATACATAATCCCCCCCATTTCAGGGCGAGATAATGTTTGGGACACAGCAATGTCATGTAGCACCTGTGAAACCATGTGTCCCAAACATGTGGGACACAGCAATGTCATGTAGCACCTGTGAAACCATGTGTCCCAAACATTATGGTGCCCTGAACTGCGGGGACCATGTATAAACACACCTGTAATTTCTACATGGTGAAACCAAAATGTATAAAAATATCCTTAATAAAATCTCACAATGTGCACTTTAACCATATGTGATTTTTTTCTATTACAAATTTCAAATTGTGGAGTACAGGGGCAAATAAATAAATGATGGGTCTTTGTCACAAACATTATGGAGGGCACTGTGTATCTAGCCAATAAAAGCCTTATTATTCAAGAAATAAGACAAGCTACGACTGTTTCTATTTCTGCTCTGTGAATGCAATGATAACAGAGTTGCACATTGTTAGAAACTTGGAATAAATTGGGCCAGTTGAATGGATGGAAATTTGTTGTAAAATTAATAAGATCAAACAAATAGATTAATCGCACAGAAGTCGAACTGAAAGTGGAACATGGCTGTAGAATTTTATTCCTCTCAAGTTGACCTATTTTGCAATTGAAACATTCTTTAATGATGAGTTGCAATCAATTCAAAAATCTGCTTCAGGCAAAGTTCTGTGATTTGATGATCATCAATATCTCCTGCTGTGGGGAATTTGGATTAAACACCATATCACCAAACATACATTAAATGTGCAACATTGCTTCAGCTTACACAGAAATAAATCAGCAAAAAGAATCGAGCAACATTTTTGTTTAAAGTTGCTGATGGTTCACCAAATTAGGTTTTGTTATCTGAAGTCTTTCAAAATAACATTGCAATGCTGGTTTATCTCCTCTGGTACTCAGTTAATATTGCCAACAGTGCTTACCACAGCACCAAGTTTGAACAAAGATGATGTCATGTCCCTACAAAAAAAGTATTACATTTGATAAAGAAGATATGAAAACTATGATGGACACAAAAAGCGTAACTCAACAGGTCAGGCAGCATCTCTGGAGAAGCGGAATAGGTGACGTTTTGGGTCGAGACCTTTCTTCAGAATTAGAGGCTGGGGAGAGGGAATAAGAGATATGAAGGGGTATGAAGAGTACAAGCAGAAAAGGCTGGAGTAGCTCAGCGGATCAAACAGCATCGAATAGGTGACACAAACGAATAGGTGATGTTTTGACTCAAGACCCTTCCTCTCATAATTACTAGAATCATAAATTATACAATGCACAAATTGTGGACAATAAACCAAATTCACATTTGATTTGATTTGATTTGATTTTATTATTTGTCATTCGAACCTCAGAGAGGCTCGAACGAAACTCCGTTTCTACATGCCATACATAAATCATTAAAAAAAAAATTAAAAAAAATACACAGACAATTCAATTCACACAAACATTTCACATGCTGGGTCAGACCTGTATAAAATATCTTCAAAAATATTCTTGTCGAACAAGTGCTTTATAGTGTTATGACAATTGCTTCCGAGCAATATATCTGTTTCTGCTCTCAGTTTTGTTTCAATAATACACCCAACATTACTTAAAACTCGAGCACTACATACTGCAATAAACAAGAAAATTAACCTTCTGAGCAGAATGACAAAAACTTGGGAAAAATTACCAATCTGATAAACCACGCAATTGCAGCGCAATCTTAAAATATTCTTCCGCCTTTCCAAAAAAAAGCCCAACTTATTCTTTTGACGAGAAACATTAAAATGCAGCCGGACTTGTACAATCGATGGACGAGTTTCCCATGCTTTTGTCATCCAGCTGAAGAAATACATCGAGTGAACAAAATAAATGAATGGAGGTACCTGTTGTTAGAAAGTGGGTCTGACAGAGAAATCTTCATTGAAAATAACCCTGCAAAAAGAAATAAAAGACCTTGTTAATAAATGCATCATATGCAGTTCTATAGACATAGAAACATAGAAAATAGGTGCAGGAGCAGGCCATTTGGCCCTCGAGCCTGCACCGCCATTCAATATAATCATGGCTGATCATCCAACTAAGTATCCCGTACCTGCCTTCTCTCCATATCCCCTGATCCCCTTAGTCACAAGGGCCACATCTAACTCCCTCTTAAATATAGCCAATGAACTGGCCTCAACTACCTTCTGTGGCAGAGAATTCCAGAGATTCACCACACTCCGTGTAAAAAATGTTTTTCTTATCTCAGTCCTACAAGACTTCAATCTTATCCTTAAACTGTAATCCCTTGTTCTGGACTTCCACAACATCGGGAAGAATCTTCTTGCACGTCTTCTAGCCTGTCCAACCCCTTAAGAATTTTGTAAGTTTCTATAAGATCTCCCCTCAATCTTCTAAATTCTAGCGAGTACATGCCGAGTCTATCCAGTCTTTCTTCATATGAAAGTCCTGACATCCCAGGAATCAGTCCAATTGAACCTTCTCTGTACTCCCTCTATGGCAAGAATGTCTTTCCTCAGATTAGGAGACCAAAACTGTACGCAATACTCCAGGTGTGATCTCACCAAAATCCCGTACAACTGCAGTAGAATCTCTCTGCTCCTATGCTCAAATTCTTTTGCTATGAATGCTAACATGCCATTCGCTTTCTTCACTGCCTGCTGCACCTGCATGCCTACTTTCAATAACTGGTGTACCATGACACCCAGGTCTCATTGCATCTCCTCTTTTCCTAATCGGCCACCATTCAAATAATGGTCTTCTTTCCTCTTTTTGCCACCAAAGTGGATAACCTCACATTTATCCACATTATACTGCATCTGCCATGCATTTGCCCACTCACGCAACCTATCCAAGTCACCTTGCATCCTCCTAGCATCCTCCTCACAGCTAACACTGCCCCCCAACTTTGTGTCATCCGCAAACTTGGAGATGTTGCATTCAATTCCCTCGTCCAAACCATTAATATATATTGTAAATAGCTGGGGGTCCCAGCACTGAGCCTTGCAGTACCCCACTAATCACTGCCTGCCATTCTGAAAAGGACCCGTTTACTCCTACTCTTTGCTTCTTGTCTGCCAGCCAGTTCTCTATCCACATCAATACTGAACCCCCAATACCATGTGCTTTAAGTTTGCATACTAATCTCTTATGTGGGACCTTGTTGAAAGCCTTTTGAAAGTCCAGATATAACACATCCACTGGTTCTCCCTTATCCACTCTACTAGTTATATCCTCGAAAAATTCTATAAGATTCGTCAGACATGATTTACCTTTCGTAAATCCATGCTGACTTTGTCCAATGATTTCACCACTTCACAAATGTGCTGCTATCCCTACTTAAATTACTGACTCTAGCAGTTTCCCCACTACAAATGTTAGACTAACTGTAATTCCTGGTCTGTAATTCCCCGTTTTCTCTCTCCATCCCTTTTTAAAAAGTGGGGTTACATTAGTTACCCTCCAATCCTCAGGAACTACTCCAGAATCTAAAGAGTTTTGAAAAAATATCACTAATGCATCCACTATTTCTGGTGCTACTTCCTTAAGTACTCTGGGATGCAGCCTATCTGGCCCTGTGGATTTATCGGCCTTTAATCCATTCAATTTACCTAACTTCACTTCCCAACTAACCTGGATTTCACTCAGTTCCTCCATCTTATTTGACCTCCGGTCCCCTGCTATTTTCAGCAGATTATTTATGTCTTCCTTAGTGAAGACAGAACCAAAGTAGTTATTCAATTGGTCTGCCATGTCCTTGTTCCGCATGATCAAGTCACCTGTTTCTGACTGCAAGGGACCTACATTTGTTTTAACTAATCTTTTTCTCTTCACATATCTATAAAAACTTTTGCAGTCAGTGTTTATGTTCCCTGCCAGTTTTCTTTCCTAATCTATTTTCCCTTTCATAATTAATCCCTTTGTCCTCCTCTGCTGGACTTTGAATTTCTCCCAGTCCTCTGGTAGTCTGCTTTTTCTGGCTAATTTATATGCTATACAATCCTCTATTTAAAAAAAAATTCCTATATATGATCTATGTAGGAATCTTTTCTTTTTAATAGAGGATTGTAATGGAATTTACTGCAGTTTTTACTGACTCAAAGTATTGTGCCGATGAACAAGTATCTTTATATGTAGCATATTTCCAAAGTATTCCCACAGGAAGCTAGGATGAATCCATTCTTATCCTAAAGCAACTGGTTTGAATAATTGATGTGTACATACTCCCCAACTCTGAAAGCCTGCATTTTTGTTCCCATTTCAGAAGGGATACTGCTTCATTCTATAGTAGTCTTAACAAATGATAGGCCAATCAAAAGGCACACAACATAAAGGGATAATGTCTATAAAGAGCAGGTATGTTAATGAATAACAAATGCTACTTTTTATATCAATGGAATACAAACAGTAAATTCCTGAGGCCGCACAAACGACGTGTATAATTGTTATTCAGGGTTGAGGCATGCCTCCTAAGAGATCTGCTTTGGCAAACTTCTTGTACTAGCTCTCACAAACTACCCTGACAGACTATTACAAAGGTGCCAGATTCCCAACATCATTTAAGTAAAGCTTCCTGGTGCAATATTTATAACCCAGAGTGGCAAACCAAAGTTTCCCAGGTTTTACTTCAGAAAAAGTGCTCCAAGTTGTAAATGAAGAGATTCTTTCCAACAACACACAATTGCTTACTGTGCCTGTGAGTTGCCCTTCAAAATAGTTGGCAGGAGAAGCATGTGAGTGGCATTTTGTGTTGGACTTATGCTGCTGTCACATCA
This sequence comes from Raja brachyura, assembly GCA_963514005.1. Next base: position 58,484,218 of record OY740789.1, read on the forward strand.
TTATGTTCTGCACCAGTGGCCACTAAAACTGGGAATATGGCGCATTGCCAAACATCTGAAATGGTACGACAACAGCAGGAATCATCACCAGACAAGCCATCCAGCCCAACCTACTTCAAAACAACAAATAAGAAGAAAGAACATAAATCACAACTCAGGAGTATTGGGGAGAAGGCAGAAGAATGGGGCTGAGAGCAGGCACTGATATCGCTGCCAAAACATGGGGGGAACACAATTTCTTGCCGGCCATGCGCACCCAAGCGAGGTTTCGGCCGTGGGCCCTGTGGCCGGTAACATCGGCAACTGACCTGGTTGGTGACCGACTCCGAACACCAGCAACAGCAGCTTCGTCCACCCCGAATCGTGGGGCTTCAAACGGCCCATTCACGGGGCCTTTCATTGCTGGGCGGGGCCTTCAACATCGATCGCCTCAACGCAGCAATTTGACCGCAAGGCGGTGGAAGATCTCGCGGTCGATTTTAACTGCGACGGGCGGGGCGATGAAAAGCCCCTCGAACAGGCCGATTCAAGCTCTGCTCTGATTTTGCTCCACCAGGACATCTCCCTCCACCAATCATCACACTCTATCCTCAGTCCCACCCCCCTACTTCTGCCTCTGACCGACACCTCCCTCGTCCAGTCCACGCCCTCGATTGTCGGTCCCACCACCACTGTCTCGCGGAAAGCGGAGATTTTTAACAGCTTTTTATTTCATTGAGTTTTTAAATCCGGATTACAAAAAATGGGGTGGGGGGGGACATGTCCCTCCTGTACCCCCCTCCCCCTCTTCTCTGGGATTTCCGCCTCCGGTTGAGAGGATAAGACAAATCAGTCATGATTGAATGGCAGAGTAGACTTCTTGCTCCTTGAAGTTATGAACAACTATACCTGTAACTATTTTTGTTCAAAGCTATCACTAACTGGAGAATGATCCTGGCCTACCGTCTAGCTAATTGGAGACCTTTGGACTATTTTTAATTGGATTTTAGTGGACTTTAATGTGCACTAAACATTATTCCCTTTTTCCTGTATCTGTACCCTGTGGGCAGCTTGATTGTAAACATGGATAGTGTTTCTGCTCACTAGATAGCACACAATAAAAAAGCTCTTCACTGTACCTTGGTAAGCATGACAGGACACTAAATTAAACAATATTGATGGCGGCTTTGAATTCTCTAATTTCACTTATCTCTCAAAATGATTGGAAACAGCAGAACAGGCCCAAGAGCTGTGAAAATAGACTTAAAATAGACCACCATTCTAACTCAAGGGAAGGCAAACTGACGTTAGGAGATGTGTTTGGGCTATCCTTTAAAAGCAATTATGAAATGAGTCCCAACATGCAGCTTTGTAAGACCCATGTTATAAGTAAAACATTTTCAGCACATGAATCCTTCAGAACAAAGCAGCGCTGGAAAATCAACCAGAATATTACCCAGATAGTCAATAAAATAAGATCAGTATAATAAATGCTGACAATTCAAAAGGCAATGCCTCTGAATATAAATAAAAATTGGTTGGGTTGGTGTATAACTTGCAGGAATACAAATGAAAAATAATTTTGTGCCATGAATTCAGAATCCTCCCACCAGATGATGCAAAATTAGGTAATTAAAGGCGGCACAGTGGTGTAGCTGAGAGAGCTGCTGCTCCACGGCACCAGAAACTGAACATGGGTGCTGTTAGTGTGTAGTCTGTCGCACATTCTTCAATTGACAACATGGGTATCCCCTGGGTGCACCCGTTTCCTCCCACATCCCTAAGATGTGTGCGTTTGTAGGTTACTTTGCCTATAAATTATCACCAAAGTGTAGGAAATGAATCCGTACGTGGGTAACATAGAACTCGAGACAATGGGTGATAAATGGATTAATCATAGATTCAATGCACTGAAGGGCTTGTTTCCATGCTGTATCTTTTCAATTTAAGGCAAAAAAAGCCTTCAGTTGAGAAATAAACTGCCCATTATGGAATTGATTTATACAATCCAGGAAGGGCTCAATACCAACTTCACACTACAAGAGTTAACTTGACTAGGTGGGAAATTAATACTCCCAATACTCCAACTTGGTTGGAGAAGGAATGGTTAGTGATGAAACTTGTGATACAAGTTCACATACTTGGATTTGTGTAGTAATGTCCCTTGCACTATAACACATTTTTACTTGCGAATAATAGATATTTGTATGAAGTACGAGGTGGCATAAATTTCATTGAGTTCAGCTGATGCACTACAATGCTGAGAACTACTACATTCTGGACTACGTATCTTCCCCTTTGTTCTATCCATTCTATCTATCGAGTTTGACTTGATTGTAAATATTTGTATCTGATCTGTTTGCATAGAATGCAAACAAACCTAAACCATGGTAATTGGTCATTGTGTCATCGGGTGGCGCCGTGCGCAGCTTCCTCGCCAGCAGTTTGTCCGTCCTTTCACACTTTTTGTTATTTTTTGTCTGTCTTAAAAGTATGTTTTTAGAGGTATCTTAATCTTTTTTATGTCGGAGCGGGGGGAGTTGTGGGGGGGGGGGGGGGGAGCGTGTTCTCTGATGCTGGAGTTTCGATCATCCCAGTGAGAGGGCCTGAACATCGGGCCGCCGTAGTGGCGACTGCGGAGGGCTCAAAGGCCCCGACCACGGGTGAACAAAGAGGAAGATGACTGAACTTTATTGCCTTCACTCACAGTGGGAACATTGATTCTGCTGTGTGGGGATGTTCATGTTAAACTCTATTGTGTATTGTGTTCTTTTTTATTCATATGACTGTATGGCAACTCAAAGCTCACTGTAGCAATTGGTGTATGTGACAATAAATGTAACTTGAACTTGCTGACACCAAAATATTTAATTTTTGTTTAGCGATACAACGTGGAAATTGGCCCTTCGGCCCACCGAGTCAGTGCCGCCAAAGATCACCCCGCACGTTAACGCTATCCTAAACACACTAGGGGCAATTTACACATATGCCAAGCCAATTAAGCAACATACCTGTACGTCTTTGGAGTGTGGGAGCAAACCGATTATCTTGTAGAAAACCCACGTGGTCACGGGGAGATCGTACAAACTCCATACAGACAGCACCTGTAGTGGGGATCAAACCCGGGACTACAAGCGCTGTAAGGCAGCAACTCTACCGCAACTTTCACCATTTTTACTAGTTTCTAAAAAACTCACTTATCTTGCCCAATGTTGCAACATTTCCAATCTGAATATAATTAAATGCGTCATGTCTGCAAAATTAGAGAGGTAAAAAAAAAAAAAATATTGTTAAGGTGGAATTGTGCAGAATGGTATCACTGGATTGGGTATATAGTTACATCTCCCAGAACATTCAACAGGAATTGTTTTCCCTTTTGTACAATGTATAATGTTGATGGCTGCCACAAAAGGGACCGACTGGATTGCATTATCAGAAGCTGGCATGGACTAGATGGACTAAATGGCCTTTAGACTTTAAAGATACATCGCGTAAACAGGCCCTTCGACCCACCAAGTTTGCGCCAACCAGCGATCATACACTAGTACACTAGCATGGTCCTTCAAACATTAGGGATAATTTACCAAAGCCCTTTATCCTAAACATGAACATCTTTGGAGTGTGGGATGAAACCAGAGGACCGTAGAAAACGTACTAATTCCATTTAGACAGCATCCATAGTCAAGTTCGAACCCAGGACTCTGGCACTGTAAATGGCCTGTCACACCGCAACTTTTGGTGACCTGATACGTCAGTCAATTATGCCAGCAGTCGCCAAAAAAATTACCAAGTGGGACAGGCCTTTAAGGAAGCAACTCTACCACTGTGCCATTTGTTTTGGCCTTGTAAACAAAAACTCTTTTCCCCCTTCCAGGCTGGCAATCGTTATAAACAGCTTTAAGAAAAAATGCAGCAGAAACAGGTAGGATTGGCCAACTTCAAAAACCTAGTTTGTACAATGCCAGAAAAAAACGTGGACATGTGCATGGATAGGAAAGCTTTGTGTCCAAAATAGGACTTGCTTAGGTGGGACACCTTGGACAGCATTGGGACAGAGGGCCCGTTTCCATGCTGTGTAACTCTATGACTATGAAATAGACCAATTAAATATAAAAAATTGATGATGGGCATGGAACTAGCACTGATCACCCCTACAGGGAGCACTCTCTCCTTGGTGGAGAATCTGTCAGTTATGGTAGACTTTACTGAGTCATCCTATGCAAGTACCAGATCTATCATTAATTGGTGACAGCAAAAACAGAAATGGCTAACGCAGCAGGAGCGAAGTTAAGCATTCTTTGGGGAATGATGCTGTGGACCAGGGCCAGTTTTAGAAATACGAAGAGGGGAACATACTGTGGTTTGATAAGAGGAAGAATGCCATAATAGCCCTTTCAAAACATGAGGTACAAGTAGTTTCACATCAGAAGACACCAACATTCCTTTTCTACTTAATGTAATTCCAAACGACAATCTTGAACTTCCTGTTGTGTTTAATTATCCACCCTGATATATCAGTCTATGGACTCCCACAATGAAGAGCAACATAAGAACAGCACCTCCTCTTCCATCTGGGCACATTGCCATCTTCTCTATATATATAACTCTCCAACTTCAGAGAACTTGTGTTCTAAGTCTATATCAGAACTGACCAGTCCATCTCTGTGGGATGTCCTGCAGCTTGACATTTGGCAACCTTTAGATTCATCTGCATTCTCATTCTCAACAGTTCTCATTCACAACTCGTATTCCTTTCAGATTTCTATTCTCCATCAATCCATGATTTGTATCGCTGTTACAGTTGTTCTCCACAACAGTGGCCTTCTTAAAGATCTTGCCCCTATTTTAGCCATCCCTTCCTCCTGTTCTCTGCTCGTGTTCTCTCTTTCCCAGTTCCAATTAAATCTTCAGCCTGATGAGTCAACTTTATTTCCACAAATGCCATCTGACTTGCCGAGCATTTTCAATTGTTATTTCAGATGTCTCACCTCTGCAAGATTTTGATTTTTAGCTAGGTGTTATATGCAGGCATGGGCTGCTTCATTTTCTATGGAATTGATCAAAGTATAATCAAGGTCTGAAGCAGGGTCTCAACCTGAAACTGCACCTATTCCTTCTCTCCAGAGACGCTGCCTGTCCCGCTGAGTTACTCCAGCATTTTGTGTCTATAATCAAGGTACCATCTAGGCGATCACATAAAATAGGTTGTGAATAAAGATGGAAACATCTTTAGAGGAAAGCAACTATATGTACGTGCACATGTATATATACACTCACAAATATACCAAGGAACACACAAACATGAAGAGAGAGAAACATGTTAATTTGCAACGTATTTAACAAAGTTTAAACGAGGTATATAGAAGTGCCATTTATAGAAGATTAAAATAATTACTAAATGAAACACAAATTCAAAATTCTTGATTTTTCAATTAAAGTCATTTTCGTGCCTAACTTTATCCGTGTCAATTATAAATCTCACCCCCCCCCTCGCTTTGGTTAAAATCACTGCCTACAAAACATTTGAAAGCCTCCGCTGAAAAATCATATAGCATTTGTGAAGTCAAATTTCAAGAAGTTCAACTCATTGGCATCATTAAAGGGCCTGTCCTACAAGCATGCAACTCCATGCGATGAGCGCGACCTAACGTGGTCGCTTGAGCCGTCCGGTGTCGCGGGGCCGGTCCCACTTCGATCACCGGAGCCGTGTGGAATTGTACGGAGTTCGTCCTGACATCGCGCGGGGCTCCGAAAAACTGACTATGTTCAAAAATTCCGCGCGGCAACGGCTTGTCGGCTCGCAGTCGCCTCGACGCATTACACACAGTCTCAACATCGTGCCTCCGTGAACCTATCTGTAGGTGCCTCCATGACCCTCTATGTGTGTGGCTCCATGGCCCTCTGTGTGTGTGCCCCTCTCTGTCCTGGCGAACTTACCTTAAGACTTCGCTCCAAGTTCGCCTCACTTTGCGCCGCGTTGCGCCACTCACCCGACCTCCGCGCGGCCCTCGCTGCCGGTTTGGTCGCGCTTGCCGCATGCAGGCGCATGCTGGTGGGAACGGCCCTGTACAGGGATCACCCGACCTCCGCGCGGCCCCCGCTTCTAGTTTGATAGCGCTCATCGCATGGAGTCGGATGCTGGTCGGACAGGCCCTTAAAGCTTGGTTACTCAGAGACATGCATCTCAGATTGCATGGGTCCTGTGGTAGAGTTGCTGCCTTGTAGCACCGGAGACCTGGGTTTGATCCTGCCTACATTCTCCCTGTGACCGTGTGGGCTTTCCCTGGATGCTCTCACACGTCTCCAAAGACATGCAGGTTTGTAGGTTAATTGGCTTTGGTAAAGATTGTAAATTGTCCCTAGTGTGCAGGATAGTGCTAGTGTACGAGGTGATCACTGGTCGGAGCGGATTCGTTACCCCGCTGTATCTCTAATCTAAACATTACTAAGGCATAATCATGCTACATCACTTTGGTCAAAAAAGACCATTACAAAGCAGCGAAGCCAACAAAACCATATTTGAAGTCAAAACTGTTCTTATTAATCATGAAATAAGAAACAATTTCTTGTTGGCAACATCAACAAGAATGCCAAGCAGAACTCTTATTGTGGTCAATCCCTCCCACAACACTGCTGAACAAAAATGACTAAAACCATAAATGTGGCCCCAGCACAGTGTAAAATGACTGCACTGTGTTGCAAGAGAATAAAGTTGTACATGCCAAGATTCCATCCCACGTTTAGAATAAGTCAAGTCCTGGCATCTGCCAGGAGACTAGATAAAAGGGTGTGCCCCACAGTATAGTTTGAGCATGGGCCTCAATGAGACTAAGATATTGTGGGAGCCTGTGATTGGCATCCAGCTATAAATTTGAGAAAATAAATACAGAAACTATTTTTTGAAAGGTTGGAATTGGAAGTGAAAGAGGAAGAGGTTGGAAATAATTAAGTTGCAAATTGTTACCATTTAGTTTAACAATTCTTATTTTCAAGAGCAGCAATCACAAACAATACAATAAACTCCAAGATACAATACTTGTTTAATATTCAATGTTGCTGGTGCCTGATCCGTTAAAACTCACAAATATATTCTTAGAGAAACATTCTGAAGCAGCTTGATCAACATTTTGATCATTTTAATCAATATGGCCAAGGACACGGTGGACTTTTCTTTGGGGTGTGCAGATATGCGCAGAAGAAATGGATATAACACTTATCGGACTGCAGGGACCCAAACAAAAATAAATTCCCTGGAAATTAGTAACAACGATCTGATCTTTTAACTCTCCAATGCACCATTGATTTTAAAATAGCTTACACCAAGGACATGATTTTCTCCTTTCGCACTCCTCGAAAACATACCAAATGCTTAGTTGATGGCACAATGGACTGACTTTGCAAGTGACTGAAGTGCAAACTGACTTTGTACCCTTCATCCTCTTACTAGTGGATTTGGAGCATCTTTGTCATTATGCAAATGTCACCCTCTCTTTACACCCTCGAGTGTATCTGTAGCATCATCTTGCTAGAGGCACTTCTCACCTACGTTTGCACATTAGCCCAGTGCCAGATAATATTGTTCAGATGATTTAATGGATGGGCCACCACATTGATTTAAAAGCTTATGCTAAAAGACAAATAACTAAAAGAGGGCTTCAGTTATTAAATGCAGCAAGTAAAATATCAGCCTGTCAGCCACAAGACAGACAAAATGGGTTTTTACAAGAATAGGTAATTAGATCAGGGGGGAAATCAGCATGGACAAGAACCCATCATAGAAGAACTCATCATGAAATACCAGGTGTCAAAAGGTAAGGTCAACATAGCAACCATTAACGCTTGATTGACAAATTCAAGAGTGTTTTATTGTCATGTGTCCTAGATAGAACGATGAAATTCTTATTTCCCGCAGCACATAAGAATATGTAAACATAGCACACTAAATGATAAATGAGAAAGCAAAAATATATGTGTGTGTGTGTGTGTGTGTGTGTGTGTGTGTATGGTACACACATACAAAAAACACACACACATATATATACACACACACACACACATATTGATACATACACATATTTATATATACACATACTCAAAAAGCTTACAATAGCAGTGCAATAATAATAATAATAATAATAATAATCGTTTTTTGAAGTTCAGAGCTTATTTGAGGTTGAAGTGTTTAATAGCCTGATGGCTGTAGGGAAGAGGCTATTCCTGAACATGGATGTTACAGTTTTCAGGCCCCTGTACCTTCTTCCCGATGGCAGGGGTGAAATGAGTGTGTGCCTAGGATGGTGTGGGTGTCTGATGATGCTGGCTGCCTTATTGAGGCAGCGACTCCGAAAAATCCCTTTAATAGTGGGGAGGTCAGAGCCGATGATGAATTGGGTAGTGTTTACAACTTTTTCCAGTATTTTCCACTCCCAGGTATTCAAGTTGCCAAATCAGGCCATGCTGCAACCAGTCAATGTGCTCTCTACTTTTCACCTGTTGAAGTTCAAGAGAATCCTCTCCTATATACCGAATCTCCATAATCTTCTCAGAGAGTAGAGGCGTTGATGTGCTTTGTTTATAACTGCATCAGTGTGCTAGGCCCAGAAAAGCTTTTCATTCTCTCCACCATAATTTCAACAGGATTGTGAGTCTTCGCCCTTCCTCTTCCAAAGTCCACAATTAGTTCAATGGTTTTATCGATATCGAGAGCCAGGTTGTTGTGCTGGCACCATTTGGTGAATCGTCAATCTCACTTCTATACTCCAGGGCTGCCAACATTGGGTAGGAGTTGAGAGTGAGAAATTGCGAGGGGGGCGTAGCTACTATGGGGGGGGGGGAGGGTGCGGTAGGGAGCTTTTGCATTTTCTGCTTGAAATTGTGCAATCTGGTGCATACTGTTGCGAATCTTTTAACTTACACTTGAATGCAACATTTATGCTTCAAATTGGATTAGGTATGAATAAGGTTAGGCTAAATTACATTCCTAATTACATTCCACAGTAGAGCCAGGCTCTGACCAACGTGCAACACATGAATTTCCTTAGTATATTCATGTATGGAAATCGGATTATAATTCATGCTGTTATGCATATATATAGAGAAACAAAAACCTAGAAACAAGGCAAGACTTCCATCACTGTTCTGCACAAAAAAAATCAATCAACCTTACCCTTTACCCTTAGAAACAAGACGAAAATAATGTCACATATTCAACCATATATGGTTCAATGAAAGTAAGATATATGTAAAACATATATATGGAAAAAGGCCTTTCTGCCCACCAAGTCCACACCGACCAGCCATCTACCATACACCAGTTGTAGGTATATTACAAAAATTACCTTCAGCGGCGCTGCAGTTCTGTCACTGGCCGTGTGCACGACTTTGGGCGCTTTAGGAGGGGGGGGGGGGAGAGGGCGGGATTAAAATGCCATTTTATCCAGCCTGTCCGAGATATATTTTCTCGGGCTACTATCTGATGCTGAAAAATCGTTCTGACTGCCGTCGTCGGAAGTTAAAAAAAAACAAACCGCGGGACAATTAAATCGCTGGAGTAAAATAAACATTCTACTTCTAAAGCCGTCAACGCCGACGACGGGACGGATCTCACGTAGGGGACAAAACATAAGGCAAGTCGTGTATTTTACTTGCTTCTTAGGATTACTTTAATCAAAATTTCATCAGCGAAAATGTGATTAAGGCCCCATACGAAGCGGCAGTGTTTTTCCTGCCGATACGGGGTTTATATTCACCTCAACTGCAACATTACAAACGATCGCGTTCCACAAAATCTCACTCGCAAGATGATTTAAATGGACATTAATTTATGGGAATTAAACACTAAATTCTTTCCATTTGGCCTATAAATTCATGACAATGAGATTTTAAAATCATGTTATATTGTGAATTATTGTGCGAATGTTATTTGGACACTTAGGCTATTTAAAAATGTTAACCTTTCTTAAGAAATGGATAGATATTTTGATCTAGTAATTGAATGTTCTAATGAGCTATAATTAGGTAACTAACTAATTATATGATTTAATTTCAGGTCAACCATGTAAAATTGTTTTCATGCTGTTATGCATATATATATATATATATATATATATATATATATATAGAGAGAGAGAGAGAGAGAGAGAGAGAGAGAGAGAGAGAAACAAAAACCTAGAAACAAGGCAAGAGGAGTCAGACTTCCATCACTGTTCTGCACAAATAAATCAATCAACCTTACCCTTTGACTATCGAAACAAGACTTCTCTTTTGACTCCTCCCATTTCCTCCAAACACAAGGCGTAGCTATGGGCACACGCATGGGCCCCAGCTACGCTTGCCTCTTTGTCGGGCACGTCGAACAATCTTTGTTCTCGGCGTACCAGGGCCCCACCCCCGACCTCTACCCCCATTACATCGACGACTGTTTTGGTGTCACCTCCTGCACCCACACATAACTGACTGACTTCATCCATTTCACCACCAACTTCCATCCGGCACTCAAATACACTTGGACCATTTCCGACATTTCCCTACCATTCCTTGACCTCACCATCTCTATTACAGGTGATACACTCCTGACCGACGTCCACTACAAACCAACTGACTCCCACAGCTACCTGGACTACTCTTCCTCCCACCCTGCTTCCTGTAAGGACTCCATCCCCGATTCCCAATTCCTCCGTCTACGCCGCATCTGTTCCCAGGATGAGGTGTTCCACACCAGGTCATCACAAATGTCCTCATTCTTCAGAGAACGGGGATTCCCCTCCCCCACTATAGATGAGGCTCGCACCAGGGTCTCCTCCATACCCCGCAACACTGCCCCCTCTCCCCATTCCCCCACTCACAACAAGTCCCCCTGGTCCTCACCTTTCACCCCACCAGCCGGCACATACAACAGATAGTCCTCCGCCAGTTTCGCCACCTCCAACGTGACCCCTCCACTCGCCACATCTTCCCATCTCCCCCTCTGTCTGCCTTCCGCAAAGACCGCTCCCTCCGCAACTCCCTTGTCAATTCTTCCCTTCCGCTCCACCCCTTCTCCGGGCACTTTCCCTTACAACCGCAAGAGATGCTACACTTGGCCCTTCACCTCCCCCATCCACTCCTTTCAGGGACCCAAGCAGTCCTTCCAGGTCCAACAGAGGTTCACCTGCACCTCCTCCAACCTCATCTACTGCATCCGTTGCTCCAGATGCCAGCTGATCTATATCGGTGAGACCAAGCGGAGGCTTGGCGAACGTTTCGCCAAACACCTCCGCTCAGTCCGCAATAACCAACCCGACCTCCCGGTGGCTCAGCACTTCAACTCCCCCTCCCATTCCGTATCTGACCTCTCAGTCCTGGGCCTCCTCCACGGCCAGAGTGAGCAACACCGCAAGTTGGAGGAACAGCACCTCATATTCCGCTTGGGGAGTCTGCATCCTCTGGGTTTAAACATTGAATTTTCTCAATTCTGTTAACCCTGGCTGTCTCCTCCCCTTCCCACCTCTCCCTCAGCCCTCGGGCCCTGGCATTCCTTCTCTCCCTATCTCTCCCCCACCTCAGTCGCACTAGCTTCTCATTTTCACACTACAAACAGCTTACAATGGCCTGTTTCCTTTACCATCGATACTTCTTTGCATATCTTTCATTCATTGTTCTTTATCTCTCCACATCACCGTCTATATCTCTCATTTCCCTGATCCCTAACCAGTCTGAAGGGTCTCGACCCGAAACGTCACCTATCCCCTTCGCTCCTTAGATGCTGCTGCACCCGCTGAGTTTCTCCAGCTTTTTGTGTACCCTTGGTTCTCCAGCATCTGCAGTTCCTTCTTTAACAAGATTGTTTTCATATCTGTTTCAGAATGCTTCACTCTATAATAACTGAAAATGTCATTCAGTTCTCTCAATTTTTAAGAAAGTTATGGGCTTTTGACTGTCCTCGATCACAGCTTGAGTTAAGTCAATGGAAAAGCAATAGGGAACAAGATGCTAATTTCATAGTATGAAAATGGCCATAACTTTTTTAATACAGAGATATGAAAGTGAATTAGGTGTCAAATTAAACTTCTGTTTATGCTTTATCTGATGGGATAAATTGCAGACTTGATTTTTTAAATCTCAAACTTTTCTAACATTGCTACCAGCTGTATAACACACGCCAGGGACAATTTTCAGAAGCCAATTAACCTACAAACCCACATTTCTTTCGAATGTGGGAGAAACCGGAATATCCAGAGAAAATCATGTGGTCATAAGGAAAATGTACAAATACTGTACAGACAGCACCCATGGTCAGGATCAAATCTGGGTCTGTGGTGCTGCAAGACAGCAACTCTATGCCTGCGCCACCGTGCCACCCCATTAAATTATTTTTTCTGTAATATATTTATTATGGGGTCACGTCAATAAATATGAACACATGATTCTGGCCTTTTTTCTGCCCTTAGTTGGATAACACACATCTCCAGTCATTGTGTTTTATGGCTGGTTTCCAACCTCTTCAGTCTGAAGGTCTCGACCCGAAACATCACCTATTCTTTCTCTCCAGAGATGCCGCCTGTCCTGCTGAGTTATTCCAGCTTTTAGTGTCTATCTTAAGTTTAAACCACCATCTGCAGTTCCTTCTTACACTCTTTGTTAAGCGAAACAGGTCCTATTCTCATAATATTATTCACCTCAACTAAGTCTTTTCTTCACCTCCGTTGCTGCAGAGAATACAATCCCAGTTATTAAATCTTTCTTCAAAGTGAAAAAAAATTCCAACCCCGCCAATATGTTCATAAATCGCCCCTGGATCCTCGGCAGTGCAATTGCACCATTTCTACAGTGTGTCATAGTCTTACAGCAGGGAAACAGGCCCTTCATCCCAACTTGTTCATGCAGATCAAGATGCTCCATTTAAACTAGTCCCATTTATCCGCATTTGGCCCATATCCCTTTAAACCTTGTGTATGTGTGTTAGGTTGTGTGTGAGAGTGCGTGTCAGTGAAGCGGCGACAACACCCGCCGCTGCGGCAAACTGCGGCAAGCCTCAACGACTTCCGCCCAGTTGCACTTACCCCCATCATCATCAAGTGCTTCGAGAGGCTGGTCCTGGCACACCTCAAAAGCTGCCTACCCCCCACACTGGATCCCTATCAGTTTGCCTACCGCAAGAACAGGAGTACGGAGGATGCCATCTCAACGGCACTTCACTCCGCCCTCTCCCACCTCGACAACAGAGACACTTACGTAAGAATGCTGTTCATCGATTACAGCTCAGCATTCAACACCATTATACCATCAAAATTGATCGCCAAACTCGGTAATCTGTGCATCGCTCCCTCCCTCTGCAACTGGATACTGGACTTTCTAACCAACAGACCCCAGTCTGTTAGGTTAGACAAGCACACCTCTTCAACCCTCACCCTGAACACCGGCGTTCCACAGGGCTGTGTGCTGAGCACCCTCCTCTACACCCTCTTCACCTATGACTGCACACCTGTACATGGTACTAACACCATCATCATGTATGCAGATGATGCAACGGTGATTGGCCTCATCAGCAACAATGATGAGTCGGCCTACAGGGAGGAGGTCCAGCACTTAGCAGCATGGTGCGCTGACAACAACCTGGCCCTTAACTCCAAGAAGACCAAGGAGCTCATTGTAGACTTCAGGAAGTCCAGGGGCGGCACGCACACCCCCATCCACATTAACGGTACGGAGGTGGAACGTGTTTCTAGCTTCAGGTTCCTGGGAGTCAACCTCTCCGACGACCTCTCTTGGACCCACAATACCTCAACTCTGATCAAGAAGGCTCACCAGCGTCTCTTCTTCCTGAGGAGACTGAAGAAGGTCCATCTGTCTCCTCAGATCCTGGTGAACTTCTACCGCTGCACCATCGAGAGCATCCTTACCAACTGCATCACAGTTTGGTATGGCAACTGCTCTGTCTCCGACCGGAAGGCATTGCAGAGGGTGGTGAAAATTGCCTAACGCATCACCGGTTCCTCGCTCCCCTCCATTGAGTCTGTCCAAAGCAAGCGTTGTCTGCGGAGGGCGCTCAGCATCGCCAAGGACCTCTCTCACCCCAACCATGGACTGTTTACCCTCCTACCATCCGGGAGGCGCTACAGGTCTCTCCGTTGCCGAACCAGCAGGTCCAGGAACAGCTTCTTTCCGGCGGCTGTCACGCTACTCAACAACGTACCTCGGTGACTGCCAATCACCCCCCCCCCCCCCTCCCCGGACACTTATTGTTATTTATCCAAATCATTTGCTATGTCGCTCTTCCAGGGAGATGCTAAATGCATTTCGTTGTCTCTGTACTGTACACTGACAATGACAATTAAAATTGAATCTGAATCTGAATCTGAACACCCGGAGTGAGCAGAGACTCGGCGATGTCCGGGGAGCATTTCTCTCTCTTCCCCCCCCGCCCGGAATACGGGCTGGCCTAGATGCTCTGTGTCCATCTGGGGTCCGGGGGAGGTGAGGGTCAGTGACCCGGGGGTCAGGCATCGGAGCGGAGATATAGCACGAGATTCATCCCAGCGCCTCCGGAGGCGGCACCGACGCCCCCACTCACCCGGTCCGCTCCTGGCTCAGGGCTCGGGTTAAAACTCCATGCGATGTGGACAGAGCGGCCGCTGGACACAGAGCTGCTGGAGGTGAAGGTGGGAGGTGTGAGCAGTGTCTCGGGGAGGGGGGGGGGGGGGGGGATGCTGGGACCACCGCCTTGTCACATCTATCACACCATCTGCACAGGAATGTGAATGCGGGTGAGGCAGCATCTATAGAGCAGTCGACAAAAATGCTGGAGATGTGATTGAGTCTGAAGAGGGTCAAATGCAGATTAGGAAATTGGGACTGCAACAAGCAATGGGGGAGGAATAATTGATGAGAAATCATCAGTGAGAAAGTTGGGGATTTTAAAACTTCACATTCAAAAGTCTGGGGTATTATTTTAAGCTTTGACTAAAACCTGCAGCAATTGAGTAGAGCGCGAAGAGAACTACTTTTTTCTCACTATGCATTATCAGGACTGGTTGAGATATTGCATTTAATATATATAAAAACGGCACAATGCAGGATTCCTCGGGTACATGTAGAAACACCATCAATGTTGAATGACACTGCTGCTTATTTTGACTAAATAGTTTCACTTGAATGTCCAACACCTATATTAAGCACCTAGTTCAAATATAAAGAAATCTCACAAGTGAGATGATTGTGTTTTCTACTTACATGACAGAAAATACCTGTAACAATCGCTGAGAAAACCAATGTATAACACCACTTTGAAGATCGATGGTGATAGAGAATGCAAAATAATTATCCACCAAAATTAGCTTCTGCTTTGTGAGCTACCATTCTGGTTTCAAAGGAAATTGACCCATGGATAAACCGGTTCAATAACTTTACTGCAGTCACCAAACTAAAGGCACAAGGTGCAATCTAATTACCTTCATTGTCATATGCTTCATTAATGCTTCTTTCATTTTGAGAACACTATACAACCCTTTTTATTGCAATGCTGGCAATAGGAACTGCTCACAGAATAACTTGGAGCAGGGTACACACAAGGCCAGGGCACTTTGATAGTCAAGCACTCTACCACAGCTAATATTGGCCTTCTACCTTCCCAACGTGGATGTTTCTTTCCACCCACGCGCAAACAATTATGTTCTCTTATTCCCCTTTAATCAGCAATTCACCCAACTTCCAAAAATCAGTGATTGCATTATTGATTTTGGCCAATTTCCCTTCATCAATCACTCCCACAATTATTTAAAGTTCTTCGCCTTCACCTTCACCAATTCATCAGCTTCAGCCAAGTGAAAGCATCACATGAAGGGGATCGCCAATACTTCATTAAATACAAGCAGCCATTCTTTCTTCTTTTTTCGAAGAAGCCCCCACAGTCTCAAGATGATTTGCCACCACGCCAGTTCTGTGGGTCCACAACTAGCTGATGTGTTCTGTGCAGGCCCTGTAAGATCAGCACAGATTAGGCAGGTGGTTCTCGGGGGACTGGATGTCATGGGATTCCCTGGGATGTCATGCATTCCTTCCATTATTTGCACTTGGCTTCCATGTACACCTTTCAAGTTTGCCTAATGTTTTCCCTCCAATTTGAGCAGAGATGGGCCAGGGATTTCCACGAGTCAGTGTGGATGTTTCATATCCTCAAGATTTCCTTTTTGAAAGTCGCAAGAGCCTTCAACTCCACTAACCATGAAGGTCTTGGGAGGAACTTCCTCACTTTTGCATTATGTCAAATGTGTTACCATTCTTTATTTGCTACATGGCCACATGCCCTCTGCAATCCCACTAATGGGCCTAACCTAGACCCAATGCTGGGGCAGATGAGGATCAAGCAAGTCAATGTCATTGTGCCAACTTTCTACTCAATCCTCATGACAATACTGTCCTTCACCATTAAAAAGGTCCTCACTTGAGTAAAGTTATTTTATAGGACAATCTGAAAAAAAGATGTATGCAATTGCCGACAGAGTGCTGTCATTGATTATAGTTCATAGCCAAATTGTTTGCTATTCTGATTAATCATCTATCGATATACATCCATAAGATGCACTGCAGTAATTCATTAAGACTTCTTAAACAACATCCCTTCAACCGGTGATCTTTTCTACGATAAAAAGGATAAAAGCAAAGGCATGGAAAACTAGCACCACCGATCGCACACCAACCTGGGTTGAAATTATATTGCCATTCCTTTGTTGTCATTACATCTGAGGCAAGGAACTATGGATAAGTAACTTGACTTGGAGAACACATAATAGTTCAAGGAAGCAGCTCAATTTCTCCTAGGCCAAGGAAGAATGATCAATAAAATTTGGCTTGCCAAATCCACTGATGTTAATCTGTATCAGAAACCATACACTTCAAATGAGAATTTGTGCAGAGTTATCAGGAGTGGGAATGTGAGAGTCAAAGAACTCATATTTTTTTGGATGTTTCACGACACCAAAAGCAACTGCTAATTACTGCTGCCAATTACATTCAAGGTCATCTGATTTAGGTCAAGTCATAGACCAATTCCAGCAAGCATCTTTACCTCATGTTACGAAGTTGCATTCAACGAGATAAGAAAACTCCAAAGATTTATATAGACTAAACGACTAACTATTATTCATGGACCAAATGACAGAAACATGTCCTATGGTTGCAGCGTTCAATTACTGCTTAGTTGAATCTGATGACCTTTGCTGGATCTTTGTTCTCCTTCATTCTGAAAACAAGCATCTTATCTTTGTCCTAGCCACAAAATGCAGAAGAGGTAATTTTGGTTGCATGGCTTCTGCTCATTAATATACTTATCATATCAAAAATAATTAAAAGGACCAGGTATAATTTTCTGGAGTCAATTAGATTCCCACTGACCATGTTATCTACGGTACAAATAAGCTGATTATATTCTTCCAGCTGGGATGATAATTTATTTCCCGTAAAATCTGATTGGAGAGCAATCTGCTTGCAAGAGATGGGTCTGATTTCATTCATCTTACTGGAAAGAATCAACAAATCATCCTCCCCATCTTCTTTCTGCAATGCTTGTTATTTATACCTCCCAATTTATAACGATTGCAATCAAACAAAGAAAAGATGTGGAAACAGTAATTTACTTTAATATCTCCCCTCTGTTATTTGCCGGTTGGGCCGTGCTTTCAGCACATTGGCTTTAGTCAGAAATAAGTTCCCCAATTATGGAGCTATCTTCTGGTGCTCATCAATGGAACGGCAGGGAGGGTGTGGACATGGCCTGGAGGGGAATACTGATGCTTCAGTTATCAGGTGGATTTTCTGAGTGTGATGCACTGATCAGGGGATTGTGAATGCTGGTGCCATTTGTCTTTCACACTGGGGTTTTATTCAGGCCAAGATGGAAACAGGAGGGATGATAGTGTCATTAAGATTGGCACAGAGTTTCTGTCAGGGTTTTAATTCAAAAGGCTTTGTCTTCCCAAGGTTTAAATGGTAAAGATTTTTTTTTTCTTAGGATTGAATTCCGACACCAGAGCGGCCAAAGAAAGTCACGAGAGCTAATACTAAAGATAGGTGGTGAATGCTAACGATAGACACTAAGTGCTGGAGTAAGAGGCAAGAATGTTTTATTGTCATATGTCCCAGACAGGACAATGAAATTCTTGCTTGCTGCAGCACAACAGAACTCAGAAGACCAGGCACCTTTCACCTTAAATCTATATCTTCATATTCTTGATTGCCCTATCTTGGGCCCCTACCAGGCCATTGAAAATTGGCGAGATCTTTGTAAATCTTCACTGCACCTTTTCCAGCTTAACGGCATCTTTCCTATAGCAGGGTGACCAAAGCTAAACACAATGCCCAAAGAGCAGATTCACTAACATCCTGTACAACTGTAAGATAACATCCCAATTTCTATACTCCACTTCTATGCCCAATTTCCTAAGTGATAAAAGCCAGCATGCCAAAAGCCTTCTTCACCACCCTATCTATCGACTAGTTACTAAAGACTACTTGCAGGCAACTATGACTTCAATGGAGCGTATGAGCTCAGAATGGAGATCAAAGGAAATGTAGGAACAGAAGTCCAGGATTATTTGGAAAAATACAGATTGTAACAATCTTGATTAAAATTCAACATTCTTGGAGATGAGGCTGGGTCAGAATGTGTTATGGAAGCTTGCGTCTGTTGCTCTCAGAAGAAACATTTTAAGTTGGATTAAGCTATTCAGCCCTTCGCTACTCTTCCATTCTATAAGATGAATGCTGCTCATTTATCTCAATTTGGTTTCCTGCAGTAACACTATTCCTGCAGCATCCTCTACTATCCAAAAATCTATTGATTCATCAGACGCAACAATTCAACTTCCACAGCATTCTTCGACAGAGAATCTCAATTAGGTGGATCATCCCAAAGATTCACCACCTTTCACCTTTGATGAAATGTCTTCTCACCCCCGTACTGAATGCTGACCCGGGCAGTAATCTATGCTTAGGAGCAATATGAAATCTTCCTTGCAGAAGTCAACAATGTCTGAACACACTTGAGACAATTTAACCACAGTTGCTGATGGATGATTAAACCAATTGTCTTCAGGCAGTGACAGGAAACATTTGTATGCATAAATGCTGTCAGGAAGAATGTATTTCCTCGCAAAGGATTGTGGTATGAACCTCTGATATGACGGAGGGTTAAACAGAAATGGTCCAAGGAAATAAATGACCAAAATCCAGATCGTTGTAACAATGAATATGCAATCCATGACACCCTAAGATATAGGAGCAGAAATAAGCCATTCAACCCATTGAGCTTCATCCGCCATCAAATTATGATTGAGCTATTTCTCTCTCATACATCCATTCTCCTGCCTTCTCCGCCCTTGCTAATCAGGAATCTACCAATCTCCACTTTGAAAATACTCAATTGCTTGGCCTGAATAGCCACCTGTGGCAATGAATTCAAATAAGTCTCAGACTTATTGGATGAGTCGATATGGAAGTGGCATATTGGGGAACATGGAAAGTGATCTTGGCTGTGCTCAAGACCAAAGATTTAAAGGGCACACGTGACACAGCAGGCAAGGATGGGAGGTGAATGTGGGGCAACAACTCTTATACAAGAGAAATGTTGATGGAAATCAAGGAGATGAGTGGAATTAGTGGAGAGAATGTGAACAAATTAGAGAACAGTGCCTGAGAGAGGTGGATAGAATCGTTGTGGAAGCAAGTGCGTTCTTTTCCACATCACAAAATAAATGTGACAATCACTTCATTCTGGGTGATAAAGGAAGGGCAGTTTCACAGCAGGTATAAACTGTGCATCATTTACATGTGCAGGAAAGAGCTGCAGATGCTGGTTTAAATCGAAGGTAGACACAAAATGCTGGAGTAACTCAGTGGGACACGCAGCATCTCTGGAGAGAAGGAATGAGTGACGTTTCAGGTCGAGACCCTTCTTCAGACTGATGTCAGGGGAATGGGCGGTACAGAGATAAAATGTAGTCGGAGACAGTAAGACTGGTGGGAGAACTGGGAAGGGAGAGGGGATGGAGAGAGAGGGAAAGCAAGGGCTATTTGAAGTTAGAGAAGTCAATGTTCATACCGCTGGGGTGTAAGCTACCCAAACGAAATATGAGGTGCTGTTCCTGGGGAAGGGGTGGTTTGGGTGGGAATGACGAGTTGACCAGGGAGTTGCGGAGGGAATGTTCTCTGCGGAAAGCAGAAAGGGTAGAGATGGGAAGATGTGGCTAGTGCTGGGACCCCATTGGAGGTGGTGAAAATGTCGGAGGATTATGTGTTGTATACGACGGCTGATGGGTTGGAAGGTGAGGACAAGGGGGACTCTGTCCTTGTTACGAATGGTGGGAGGGGGAGCAAGAGCGGAGCTGCGGGATATCGAGGAGACCCTAGTGAGAGCCTCATCTATAATGGAAGAGGGGAACCCCCGTTTCCCTAAAGCATGAAGACATCTCCGATGACATGGTATAGAAAACCTCATCCTGGGCGCTGGTGCGGCGTAGACAGAGGAATTGGGTGTAGGGGATAGAGTCTTTACAGGAAACAGGGTGGGAAGAAGTGTACTCTAGATAGCTATGGGAGGCAATGGGTTTGTAATGGATGTCATTTGATAGTCTGTGACCTGTGTTGGAGACAGTGAGATGTCAGAGATGATCCAAGTGAATTTGAGTGCAGGATGGAAATTAGTCATGAAGTTCGTAAAGTCAGTGAGTTCTACATGGTTGCAAGAGGTAGCACCGATGCAATCATCATTGTAGCAGAGGTAGAGTTCAGGGATAGGATAGGGCCAGTGTATGCCTGGAACAGTAATTGTTTGACGTAACAAGTATAGTCCTCCCCACCATCCAGTGCTTCCACATGAAGAGCTGCCTCAAGAAGGTGGCATCCACCAAGGTCCCCACCTTCCAGCCCTTGCCCTCTTCGCACTGCTACCATCAGCTGGATGATAAAAAACCGGAAGTCTCACACCATCGGATTCAGGAACAGTTACTTTCCAACAACTATCAGGTTCTTGAACCAAGCAGTGCTACCATAATCCTACATTGACAATGGAACATTATGGAGCACTTCCATTTGCAATAGTACAAACTTATTTTTTTCTAATTGTGTTTCGTACTGACGTCTTGGAGGTATTTTTGAACAGTATTTTTTACGGTCTTGTAAAATTCTGTGCCTAATTCACGTACAATTTATATTTTACAATGTTTGAGTCACAGTGCCTGTGATACTGCTGCAAGCAAGATTTCCACTTTTCCAGCATGTGCATGCACACAGCACAAATGCAACTATACTTGACCCAGTCTGCAACTTCAAGCATGTTTTTTTTAATTTTTATTGTTCCGATGAAAGATCATCAACCTAAAATGTTAACTCTGTTCCTCGTGTTAGGAGATTGCAGGGTGAGGTTGAGTGGATAGGTTGAGTGAGTGGGCAGATGCATGGCAGATGCAGTATAATATAGATAAATGTCAGGTTATCCACTTTGGCGGCAAAAACAAGGGGGCAGATTATTATCTCAATGGGGTTAGGTTAGGTAAGGTGGAGGTACAGCGAGACCTGGGTGTCCTTGTACACCAGTCACTGAAAGTTGGCGTGCTGGTATAGCAGGCAGTGAAGAAAGCTCATGGAATGTTGGCCTTCATAACAAGAGGATTTCCGTATAGGGGCAAAGAGGTTCTTCTGCAGTTGTATAGGGCTCTGGTAAGACCACATCTGGAGTATTGTGTACAGCTTGGTCTCCTAATTTGAGGAAAGACATCCTTGTGATAGAGGCAGTGCAGCGTAGGTTCACGAGATTGATCCCTGTGATGGTGGCACTGTCACGTAAGCAAAAAATTGAAAAGACTATGCTTGTATTCACTGGAGTTTAGAAGGATGAGGGGGAATCTTATAGAAACATATAAAATTATAAAAGGACTGGACAAGCTAGATGCCGGAAAAATGTTCCCAATGTTGGGCAAGTCCAGAACCAGGGGCCACAATCTTAGAATAAAGGGGAGGCCATTTAAGACTGAGGTGAGAAAAAACTTTTTCACCCAGAGAGTTGTGAATTTATGGAATTCCCTGCCATAGAGGGCAGTGAAGGCCAAATCACTGGATGGATTTAAGAGTTAGAGAGCTCTAGGGACCAATGGAATCAAGGGATATGGGGAGAAGGCAGGCACCGGTTATTGATTGGGGATGATCAGCCATGATCACAATGAATGGCGGTGCTGGCTCGAAGGGCCAAATGGCCTCCTCCTGCATCTATTTCCTATGTTTCTATGTTTCCACAGACATTGCCTGGCATGCCAAGTAATTTCAGCATTTGCTTTTGTTAATACAGTTTGATCTTTCCTTTCTAAGAATCATAATACAGTATAACAATTCTGAAAGATAATATTCTCAGCTATGTTATCATTACCACAGATTCTGCTCAGCACTTTCTTCATACTTTTATCATCTTTTTTGTTCCAGGAAATCGAGAACTGTAATAGTTGATCCAATCAAAGTTCTGTAAAGTCTGACACATCTGCTGTTTTTCAGACACATCTCTCTACATTGATCTCCAACCAATCCAATTAAAATATCCCTCAACCTCTTCCACCCTCAATATCTACCTATACTATACTTAAACTCTCATCTTGTCTTCCGGTTTGCGTTGTTTTTAAATCTGCGCAAAAATGGTACCCTATATCGCTTGGATTTTTTCACCACCTTACTCACCGTTCCCCTCTGCTCCAAGTTATGTTCTGATCGGTGGAATATTACAAAAGTTATGAAGGTTTAAATATCGTAAGGTTAGCAGATTGGTCTTCTCTCCTGTCTGTCACCGGGACGGCGACTCCCCTTCCAGCACCCGCTGTCATTCGCCGGGTCAAGGAGAATAAAGCCCCGAGGCCGGGCTGAGTCTGTGAGCCATTCAGAAGCAGTCTGGAAGCCCCAAAGCCGGGAGTGAACTGTGAGTCCAGAGGCAGTGAGTGAATGAACTGTGAGTCCAGAAGCCATGAGTGAGTGATCTGTGAGTCCAGAAGCCATCTGGAAGCCGTCCTCCCCAAAGCCAGAAGCGTGAGAAGCCGTGACTGAGTGAACTGGGAGTCCAGAAGTCGTGGTGAGTGAGTGAGCTGTGAATCCAGAAGCCGCGACTGAATGAACTGTGAGTCCAGAAGCCGTGAATGGGTGAACTGTGAGTCCAGAAGCCGTGAATGGGTGAACTGTGAGTCCAGACGTCGTGAGTCAGTGAACTGTGAGTCCAGACGTCGTGAGTCAGTGAACTGTGAGTCCAGACGTCGTGAGTCAGTGAACTGTAAGTCCAGAAGCCGCCCGGTGCGTGGAGGCAGCCCGGAGCTTGGAACCTGCCCGACTGATGCAAACTCGAGATCCTGGGGAAGTGAGGAGTGAGAGTGGGGGGATTGAGGGAGCCGGGCGCTGGGCGCTGGCGGGTCGGACGCTGGTGGGGCTCACCACCCCCGTCCACACACACGCCACCCCCCCCCAGCAGCAGGCCACGGCAGCGCTTCCCCCCACCGGCCGCTGCCTGAAGCCATCCCCCTCCCCCAGCTACAGAATGCTCCTGCCGGCCCCCACCTGAACCCTCCCCGTCCACAGCTGCAGGACTAGCCCAATAAACCATTTGACCCACAATGTCCGTACTAGCCCTCTGGAAAACAGTCCCTTTGGCCCACAATACCCATACTAGCCCTCCAGATAGCTCCACCCACTGGCCACCGCCTGAAGCTGTCCCCCTCCCCCAGCTGCAGGATGCTCCCGCCTCCCCAACCGGCTCCAGACAGCCCTGCCTGAAGCCATGCCCCTTCCCAGGCTGCAGGACGCTCCCCCCGACAGCCCCCGCCTGAAGCTAACCCCCTCTCCCGGCTGCAGAATGCAACAAGAGATGCAACAAGAAATAACGGACTGAATAAATCTCCTCTTTAACATTTAAATTGTTGTCATATTTTAAGAGTTATTCACATTTTAAGCTTTAATAAATCCCTTTTCCACTTGCCGTGCCCGTCAGCTGCACCTGCACAGTAATACCTGCGTGTTCTACGTCACAATAGGAATCCAATGGGAGGGAATGGCTGCGCTACCGGAGAGCCGCTAAGAGTGAATGGGGGGGGGGGGGGGAGGAGCGGTGGAATATTGCATTGGAGGACCAGGCCTCCCATGTGAGAAAGGGACCCAACAGGTCCAACTTAGTCTCGTTCTACTTAAAATTCTGGTATTCTGGTTTTCTTCACATCTTACATCTCTGGCAATTAAATCAGGGCCGAGTTAGTTTCAAAATATCTGTAAAATATATCTCCAGACAAAAGGTTAGTGGCAAACAAATGTTTATTGCTCATAACCAAATAATCTTGCAATTCACTTCCACGTCAAGGTAAATATTTGCCACCTTTGCAGAGTGACTCACCACTTTTCAGTCCACTAACTTGACTTGGAAAGGTATCACTGTCTCTTCATTATTTCGATATCCAAATCACACATATTCACTGCAGTGTGCAGCAGTTCAGGAAGGTAGTTCACAAGCACCGATTTTCCAGCACCCTTGTGGTCCATTATAATGAGGGTTTACTGTAAACAGGCAATAGCAGAGGAAGTGGTGTCCATTATTGCTGATGATTGCAGATGATGGTTATAGACAAAAGGACGCAAAGTGCTGGAGTAATTCCGCAGGTCAGGATCCGTGCAGAACATGGATAGGTGACATTGGGGCCTATCTATTATTTTGTATTATGTGGGAGGTTGGGGGGGAGAGGATGGGGGAAACTTATTTTATCTATTTCCTCGACGGAGTTGTGACATTTTCCGGATCGTATCTCCGTCGGCACTGCGGCCTAACATCGTGGACATGGCTGTCCCTTTGCTGGGGATCGACTTTGGGCACCCAGATCACGGGAGTTTCGATCACCCCAACTGTGGATGGTTTGACTGCACTGACCGTCACAGTGCACTGTGGTGGATGTGCATGTTGATTTTTATGTAGATGTGTGTCTTGCTGCTTTTTTGGTATGACTATATGGCAAATCAAATTCCTTGCATGTTCTTACATACTTGGTTAATACATTTTTTGTATCTTGCATCTTTCTTCAGAGTGATTCAGTCGGCCGAATTACTCCAGAACTTTCTACCGATTCACTTTAAAACTAAGCGCTGAAAAACTAGTGGCCCAAATAAAGTGCTGTCTGCAGGGGCAACAACAGCCATGTCAATGAACCATGCCTTGGGTGAAGAAGGGCTCGCTGGTGCACCTTGCGAGTCGGGAGTGGGATTCAGAAGCTGGAGCAATGGTGGGAGCCGGGGAGCGGTTGACAGGTCATTCCATTCACATTCTGTTTGCAATGCCATCTGTGACCATTCAAGGAATTTCAACTGAGCTCTTAATTTTGTAGGGATTGTAGAGGAAGGAACCATCAGTTACCAGATGAATCGGTGTTCAACCTGTAATCAAGGTTTGATACCCATGCTCAAAATCCTTAATGATAATTTATTTGGAGCATCCATCAATGCTCATAGATTTATAGCTACAACAAAGTGGCAGATTTAATCAACAGATTTGAGAGATAATTTTTATAGTTCAAAGAATTTCTGAAAGTGCCTCATTTTACTCAACTGCATTGAAACACGAGAACAGAAGTAGGACATTCTGCCAGCTAACCTTTTTGACGATAATGAATAACCATTAAACCTGCCTTTAATCAGCAATCTTTAACAAAAATAAGCAAAAAGAAAGTTTGCACTCACTGTTCACCCCACACATTGCATATTGGCCAAAAAGATGACAGAACTCCTCTGCAACAAGACACAAATCTAAGGTTAGATCTTCTTTATTCCCAATTATCCAAAGCTACTGGCATCTATTAGCTTGACCAGGGAACTCAAAATAAAAAGGCCTAGAATGAGAGTGGGATTCAAGGACCGAATACAACCATATAATAGACACAAAATGCTGGAGTAACTCAGGCAGCATCCCTGGAGAGAAGGAATAGTGACATTTAGGATCGAGACCCTTCTTCAGACTAGTCAGGGTACATTGGTGATGATTTTCCTGCAATAAAGTTAAAGCCCAAAAGAATCACTTCAGAGCTAAACAGCTACTGATAGAACAAATCTATCGCCGATTGGTATTCCGTTGAGAGCCGCACACAAACTACAGCAAGCTAGTTTCTTCATAAAAAGATTTATCTATAGTTTCATTTGTGAAATGACGAAGAGCTTGCAGAACAGAATCAGACATCATTGTATCAAAAGAAACCCAATAGCTCTAAAACAAGCATCTGAACTCAATTCAGCAAGAAATAGAAGGCAATGTGCTTAATACCCAGTGCATTTTTCTCTTGTGGAACAAAATATGCATTTCATCCTATGCAGGCCTGTCACATCTTC
Source organism: Raja brachyura (assembly GCA_963514005.1). Next base: position 58,510,552 of record OY740789.1, read on the forward strand.
TGAAAATTCAAACATTGCCTTGCTGGTGAAACTCTCTGTTAACACGCAGCAATCTTTTCAATATTCAGCAGAAATGACAATGAGAGCTTTTCAGAGGAAATGCAATTTATATAGGAAGACAATATCATTCACAGGCTAATGTAAACATAATCATATTACAAAGGTTATTTGAATTTCTATTTTTCTCACATTTAATCCATGTAAAATTTAAATTGCACAATCCAACCAAATACAATTTATAATTACATGCAAATGAAAGTTCTGCTTATTCTGTAGTTGCCCAAGTAAAATTGCAGCTTATTTGCTTATTCTTTAGATATTTATCAATGTTCAAATCAAGCGGCAAACCCATTTCACTGGAATGAAACTTCGTTTAAGACAAGTACAATTGCACGGGACAAAGTTTAAATGACTTACAATTCAACCAATTCATGAGTAAGAGACAAGTATTTGTTGAGGAGTGTTCCATCAAAAATAAATAATTGTGTTCTTGGGCCTACTTTAATTGGGAAAACAAGGGGAGTGATTGAGTTGTCAGTGCCATGCATGAATGGTCCATGCCCTAATAGTATCTTGAAGAAAAGCACTAATAAAGTGAGCTACTGGGCCTAATCTAAATGATGCTTAATGAAAAGCAATTGAGCTCCAGGATCAGAAGACCCTAAACAACCAAAGCATAATGTTGTAGTTCAATCTTTGGTCTGTTTAAAAATTGTTGGTCTCTCAGCAGAGCAAGATATCTATCAGGGAATGTTGCTGACTGGCCCTTTTCAGATTGCAGGAGTGTGTGCTGAGGGACTCATTGAAGCTTAATGCAGCCAACACCAAGGATCTGTGGGGGAGGTCCACAGTCCTTCCGCTGCTGGACATTGAGGGGTAGAGGTCGGCGGAGATACCCCTCAAATAAAGGAAAATATATTACCCCTGGGGGCCATTTGGGTGCAAGCACAACTGACACTAATGAAGGTATAGATGCTGAGAATATCTTTAGAACTCAGTACTGTTTTTGTTTTGAATACATTTTTATTCTCAATTAAGTTTATTTTTTGGAAACTTTTACAACAGCCACTAGTCACAGAAGGCAAATACTATGTAGCATGTGTCATGAACAGTTACTCTTTAAACAAGGACAAGATAATGAAAAGAAGGCACTCAGAATTCCAAGATGTGCTGAACATGCTTACTTTTGCATACTTCAGATGCATCTGAAATCAAAACGCAGTTTTGTCTGACATTGAACACATCAATCAGAACTATACAATTCCCTTCTAAGGAAACCCACCGTACTACAGGCAAAAGGGGTAAATTTGTGGCACTTTAATGTATTAGGAAAGAACTGCAGATGCTAGTTTAAATCGAAGATGAACACAGAATGCTGGAGTAAACCCAGCGGGCCAGGCAGCATCTCTGGAGAGAAGGAATGGGTGACGTCATTGCACACACAAAGTTAAATTTTGACTTGCAGGGGTTATCACAAGACAAATTTGCCAGGCTATCCGTTAAAATGGAGTGAGGTTATCACAATTATCAAAATAACTTTTCAGCCTCTGAAAATCAACATGAAAATCATCAATCTCCTGGCTCTACACGGACTTTGTTCAGGTGTCCCACCCCTCTAAATATTACCACAAGGTTGCTCTATCTATCCCTTGGGTAACCAGGCAACTTGAGGAAAAGAAGTCTGGCTGTAAGGTAATTTTTTAGATCCATGTGTTAGTTTTAATTACAGCAACAACATTTCGGGAGCTGGTGGGATGGGGCAGAAAGGTTGTTAGAAATAACTGCTCATTTCTACTCACTCCACCTGGGGGTACTTTGCTGAAAGCTAAGACAGATTATTTCCATCAGTCAGAAACAAATGCTTGACCAATGACAAATCTATATTTTGATTATTTAGCAACAAATCAAAATGATTATTCAATTTCCAAATCACGTGACAATTTTTAAATCGCCACATGGCATACAAGGACAAGACAAAATGCAAGCGTGAAAACACTCATCAACCTTGGAGTTATTTTTTAAAACACCCATTCCAAATGCAATTTTATACCAAGGCTCTATTCTCAGACCTCTATATAATTAAAACTCTGATGTTGACCACTTCCTGTTTGCACTGCATATTGATTTTAGAAACACGCTACCACTTAAGGCTGTCATTTTTGGCCATCCTACTCAGAGTCCCCCTCCGCTGTGCAGGACAAGAGGATTTTTCCCCATCGATGAAAAATAAAAGACTTATTCATGTTTAAAAAATGTTGAGATTCTCTCTCCTGTCAATCACGCCATGAAGGCCACGCCCCTTCTGGTGTGAGGGGGGAAGGACTATAAAACCCGGAAGTGTGGACCGCCTCAGTGCTTTGCAAGGAGAAGGAGGGAGAGGGAGAGGGAGAGGGAGAGGGAGAGGGAGAGGGAGAGGGAGAGGGAGAGGGAGAGGGAGAGGGAGAGGGAGAGGGAGAGGGAGAGGGAGAGGGAGAGGGAGAGGGAGAGGGAGAGGGAGAGGGAGAGGGAGAGGGAGAGGGAGAGGTCACGGCTCTCTGTCTGAGCATAACACTAAACACATGTCTACTAAACTGTGAGTGGTTTACTGACCTGTCAGTGCCCTTCATGTGTTTTGGGTTTGAAAAAGCAAAAGCTGTTTTTGGTTTGAAAATGCAAAAGCGGCTTTTGCGTTATTGAAAAGCGGTCTTGAATTTGGTGGCTTTGCACCCTGCCTGAAGTGGCAGAAAACTGCACTTGAGTTTGGTGGCCTTGCACCCTGCCTGAAGTGGCATGAAACTGCACTTGAGTTTAGTGGCCTTTCACACTGTCTGAAGTGGCATTTCAAGGAATAGACGTGTCAACTGCCAGCCAACCAGCTGTAATTGAGTGAGCTGCCAGCACACTAGGCTTCAGTGACTGAGCCGCCAGCCCAAGAATCCATTTGGCCCACAATGTCCATACTAGCCCTCTGGAAACCAGTCCCGTCAGCCCATAACACCCATACTAGTGCTCCAGAACCCCCCCCCCCCCCCCCCCCCCTCCCTCCCACTGACCACCAATATTGGAATTGGTGGAGAGGTGGAATATGGCGTTCGGGGAAGTTGGGTCCCAGTGTGGAAGCTGGGACCCAACGGGTCCCACAGTCTAGTACATGATATTTTCCACTAAACCATTCAAAGAGAAAGGCTTGATAATTGCTCCCTTGCCTGTCTGAAGACAATTCAGCCAATAGCTGTCCCCGATACAATTTTATAAACATTTACGTGGGGTACAATTAAGTCATATAGTCACAGCGTGATACAGTGTGGAAACAGGCCCTTCAGCCAAACTTGCAAACATGTCCCAGCTACACTCATCCCACCTGACCAAGTTTAGTCCATATTCCTCCAAACCTGTCATATCCATGTACCTGTCTAACAGTTTCTTAAATGTTGGAATCATCCCCGCCTCAACTACCTCCTCTGGCAGCTTTTATCCACCACCCTTTATGTGGAAAAAGTTGCCCCTCAGATTCCTTTAAATCTTTTCCCTTTCACCTTAAACCTATGTCCTCTGTTCCTTGATTCACCTAATCTGGGCAAGAGACCCTGTGCATCTACCTGATCTATTCCTCTCAAGATTTTATACACCCAGAAATTGAATAAGGACCATGTCATCTCATTTTCATTGATACTGACTGAGGTACAATATATATAAGGCCGATAATACCAGGCGCATTTGCCCAGGAAAAATGTCCTGGTCAGCATTTTTGGTTCGGCCAACTAACTGAATGCACCAAAATACAAAGGACCTCAGCAGCCCAGGCCGCATCAGGTGCCAAACCCATTGATTCCTCCACTTAGCTTTTGCTCAAGATTCCAGCATCTGCAGTCTTTTGTCACTCCAAAATTAAACAACGTCATTTTTTTTTGTTTGTGGAAACTTACTGTACACAAATCATCCAACGTTTTGCCGATGTAACTGTAGCTACATGTCAAAACGACATCATTGCTTTGAAACATTTTGGAAGGTCTTGACAATGTGACAGATATAATACAAACACTTTCCTGACCTGCATCTATCCTCAAATGCCACAAAACTACAATATTTCTGACGCGTGTTTCCTGTTATTATGTGGGCATACAAGGAGACTTTTGTACACCACAAGATGCCGCAAATACAAGGACTTGAACACGCAACCATCTGATTTAGAGTACCACCAAGTCACACTCATATAACCATATAACAATTACAGCACGGAAACAGGCCTTCTCGGCCCTTCCAGTCCGTGCCGACCATTTATTTTCCCCTAGTCCCACCTACCTGCACTCAGACCATACCCCTCCATTCCCTTCCCGTCCATATACCAGGCACGTGCCGTGAGTAATTACTCAGGGTAGGCACTCAGTCCGCTTTTAAAAATTAAACCGCGCATGCGCAGATTGGTCTCTCCGTTAAATAAATAAATAAATAAATAAATAAATAAAAAGCAGTGACATTTCGATTTGCCCTTCCTAGGCTTCCTAGTCCTAGACCAATTGGGGGAACAGTTCCTTTTCACAGTGTGTGGAGAGTCTGGGGTAAAGTTGTGGGGAGGGCACGAGTGTTGAGAAGGAGGGTGTCGGGGATACTGCCAGTAACTCACTCACTCACAACTAGCGCAGCTCTCTGGGCACGAAGCCACGCACTGTAGCTGGGGATTGAAGCAGCTCGGGGAGCGGCCACCGGGACCCAACAGCAGAACTGGCCGCCACTTCAGCGCCTTCTGCCGGCCCGCTCACCTTTGGCAGTGCTCTCCATCGGAACACCTGTCACCTGCCGTTCGCCGACTTCGCTCATGTCATCGGCTTCCTGCAAATCCTTAAATTCCCACAGGTGCTAAGATGGCGGCTGGTTCCGCTGTCCAGCCCAGCGGCCGTTCAGCCACACGAGTTACTTCTCTCACTCTCCCCCCCCCCCCCCCCCCCCCCCGGCCTCAATGCCTTGTCATTGCACGCCTCCGTGCAAGGAGCGTCGCAAGTGGCATTATTCCAATCCCCCTCATTCTTAACATTACTGCCCCGCAACTTTACCCCGGGCCAGACTCGCCAACTGCTTGGAAAGGAGCTCTCCCCCCCCACCCCCACACCCCGGGAAATACAGTATTTAAAAACATAAACACAAAATGTACTTACCACATTATTGCTACACAAACTCCATTCTTCTCTCTTTGTTACCGAAGATACACTTAAAATATTGACAAATCATATTTGAAAACCCCGCCAAGAAACTGAAAACCATATTTGAAAACCCCGCAGGCAGAATTTCAGCTGCCTTCAGCCCCGCTTGAAACTGACGGCTTCAGGCAGCGCTGACGGCACGTGGGCTGCACAGACCTTCCCGTGTTACAAGCGCTGCGGATGAAAGGCACGGAGAATGATGCCGACCTAAGAGATTGATTTACTATTTTACTATTTATATTTAGTTATTACTATGTTATAATTTTAGTCAGGGTAGGCAGTGCCTACCTTGCCAACCCTGACGGCACGTGCCTGCCATATACCTATCCACTTTACTTTTAAATGCTAAAATCGATCCTACCTCCACCACTTCTGCAGGAAGATCATTCCACACAGCCACCACTCTGTGAGTAAAGAAGTTCCCCCTCATGTTACCCCCTAAACTTCTGTTCCTTAATTCTCATGTCATGCCCTCTTGTTTGAATCTTCCCTACCCTCAATGGGAAAAGCTTATCCACGTCAACTCTGTCTATCCCTTTCATCATTTTAAAGACCTCAATCAAGTCCCCCCTTAACCTTCTGCGCTCCAAAGAATAAAGACCTAACTTGTTCATCCTTTCTCTGTAACTTAGTTGCTGGAACCCAGGCAACATTCTAGTAAATCTCCTCTGTACCCTCTCTATTTTGTTGACATCCTTCCTATAATTAGGCAACCAAATTGTACACCATACTCCAGAATTGGTCTCACCAATGCCTTGTACAATTTTAACATTACTTCCCTACTCCTATATTCAATGCTCTGATTTATAAAGACCAGCACACCAAAAGCTTTCTTTACCACCCTATCTACATGCGATTCCACCTTCAGGGAACTATGCACAGTTATTCCTAGATCCCTCTGTTCCACAACATTCCTCAATTCCCTACCATTTACCATGTACGCCCTATTTTGATTTGTCCTGCCACGATGTAGCACCTCACACTTATCAGCATTAAACTCAATCTGCCATCTTTCAGCCCACTCTTCCAAATGGCCCAAATCTCTCTGTAGACTTTGAAAATCTACTTCATTATCCACAGCACCCCCTATCTTAGTATCATCTGCATACTTACTTATCCAATTTTCCACCCAATCATCTAGATCATTGATGTACATGACAAACAACAGTGAACCCAACACAGATCCCTGAGGCACCCCACTGGTCACCGGCTTCCAACCTGACAAACAGCCATCCACCATTACTCTCTGGCATCTCCCATTCAGCCACTGTTGAATCCATCTTGCTACTCCGCCATTAACACCCAAAGATTGAACCTTCTTAACCAACCTTCCATGGGGAACCTTGTCAAAGGCCTTACTGAAATCCATATAGACAACATCCACTGCTTTACCCTCATCAATTTCCCTAGTAACCTCTTCAAAAAATTCAAGAAGGTTTGTCAAACATGACCTTCCAGGCACAAATCCATGTTGACTGTTCTTGATCAGACCCTGTTTATCCAAATGCTTATATATAATCTCTAAGTATCCTTTCCATTAATTTGCCCACCACTGACATCAAACTAACAGGACTATAATTGCTAGGTTTATTCTTTGAACCCTTTTTAAACAATGGAACATGCGCAGTACGCCAATCCTCCGGCACTATTCCCGTTTCTAATGACATTTGAAATATTTATGTCATAGCCCCTGCTATTTCTACACTAACTTCCCTCAATGTCCTAGGGAATATCCTGTCAGGACCTGGAGACTTATCCACTTTTATATTTTTCAAAAGTGTCTGTACTTCCTCCTCTTTGAATCTCATAGTTTCTATAGCTACTCTACTTTTTTCCCTTACCTCACAGAGTTCAATATCCTTCTCCTTGGTGAATACCGAAAAAAATAAATTGTTCAATATCTCCCCCATCTCTTTTGGCTCTGCAGATACCTGTCCATTCTGGCTCTCTAATGGTCCAATTTTATCCCTCGTTATCCTTTTGCTATTAATATAGCTGTCGAAACCCTTTGGATTTACTTTCACCTTTCTTGCCAAAGCAACCTCATATCTTCTTTTAGCTTTTCTTATTTCTTTCTTAAGATTCTTTTTACATTCTTTATACTCATCTAGCACCTCATTTACTCCATGCCTCCTATAAATATTGTAGATATCTCTCTTTTTTCGAACCAAGTGTCCAATTTCCCTTGAAAACCATGGCTCTTTCCAATTTTTACTATTTCCTTTCAACCGAACAGGGACATAAAGATTCTGTACTCTTACAATTTCCCCTTTAAATGTCCTCCATTTCTCTTCTACATCCTTCCCATAAAATAAAATGTCTCAATTCACTCCTTTTAAATCATTACGCATTCCCTCAAAGTTGGCCTTTTTCCAATCAAAAATCTCAACCCCAGGCCCAGTTCTGACTCTCTCCATAATTATATTGAAACTAATGGTATTGTGATCACTGGTCCCGAAGTGCTCACCAACGCATACCTCCGTCACCTGACCTGCCTCATTTCCTAACAGGAGGTCCAGCACTGCCCCTTCTCTGGTTGATACCTCTATGTATTGCTGCAAAAAAAACTATCCTGCACACATTTAACAAACTCCACACCATCCAGCCCATTTACGGAATGTGTTTCCCAGTCTATTTTTGGAAAATTGAAATCTCCCACAATCACTACCTTGTGCTTACTACTAATATCTGCTATCTCCTTACATATTAGCTCTTCCAATTCTCGCTCCCCATTTGGCGGTCTATAATACACCCCTAAAAGTGTTGCTACACCGTTCCCACTTCTCAGTTCCACACAAATAGCCTCCCTAGACGAGCCCTCTAATCTATTCTGCCAAAGCACTGCTGTAATATCTTCTCTGACAAACAATGCAACCCCTCCACCTCTGGTCCCTCCAATTCTATCACACCTGAAGCAATGAATATTTAGTTTCCAATCACAACCCTCCCGCAACCATGTTTCACTGATTGCCACAACATCATATATCCAGGTGTCAATCGAGGCTCTAAGTTCATCCACCTTTCTTACAATGCTCCTAGCATTAAAATATATACATGTTTGAAACCCACCATCCCTTATTCGCTGTTTATTATCTTTATCCTCTTTCTTGCCTACATTTTGGGTCCAAGTGCTTCCCTTCTTTGCCTCTTGCCCCTCACCCCGATATCTATCTTAGGATAGTTCGCTCAATAAATATAATTCACTTTAGCATAATTATAAAGTTGTTTCCTAATTAGATATGATTATCCTTCAGCAGTAAAATAATAAATTTAATCCAACACAAACAATGGGGAATGATAGGACACAACAATCCAATAATGGAATTCAAGTATGTGGCTCCATGATTTATAACATGTTTTCAAGAGGGAATTAGATTTAGCTATTGGGGCTAATGGAATCAAGGGATATCAGGGAAAAAACAGGGACGGGGTACTGATTTTAGATGATCAGCCATGATCATATTGAATGGCAGTGTTGGCTCGAAGGGCCGAATAGCCTACTCCTGCACTTATTTTTCGATGTTTCTATATGTTGGAATAGGAATACTCTATTGCCATGTGTGACTAGGCACAGTGATATTCTTTGCTGCATACAAAATGTATACAAATAGCCGCCACCTATGGTGCTGACAGTCACAAAACATGCCAGCTCCCCCTTTTGTTCCCCCCCCCCCAACAGTTCCCCCACGCTGGGTCCATTTGTCATTTGTTCTCCCCCCCCACCTCCCTCATATCGGCTCCCCCTGCGCCAGGTCCTCCATTGTTCTTCCCCTCCCCCTCACAGTGGTCCTCCATGCTCTCATTGGCCGTCGGCCATGGGTCGACCCGCAAGGCATCGACGCTACCGCGTAGCTTCACCACTGCCAAGGCCCCATTGTCGCAAGGCAGCACCACTGCCGCCGCTGAGGCTCATCGCTGTCCATGCCCCACTTCCTGCCTCCGTGGGGCCGATGCGTGTGCCTGTGCTATCCCATTGGTGTTGACAGGCGTCCAAAAGCTAGTCATTTTGATGCAGACTGCTTTGGGTTTGTGCTCGAGAGTCCAAGCTTCCAAATAAAAGCTGTTTGTGTAATTGTCAAGAGTCAAGAGAGCAACGAGTGTTTTATTATCATGCGTCCTGAAATGGAAACTATTCAATTATTAAATTAGATGTACATCCTTCAATATCTATGTCTGATTGTCAATGATTTCAACTGACTGGGTAGTTTGAATTGCAACAGCACTAAATGGGCTCCAATGCTCTTTTGCAATTATTCACATCAGCACAAACTCATCTTGCAATTGATGAGAAATAGACTTGAAATGAGTGTTAAACATATAGTCCTTTCACCTCAGCATATCCTGGACAGCCTGGGTCAAATTTTAATCTGCTACCATCACCAACACCATTATATTTAAGTTTGCAAATCAAGTTTTACATAAAACTGAGAGCTATGAATATCTAACAACATCTCAATTGCAGGACATTTTTAAAGTATGTGTTTTTTGTGGTGGGTTTTGAGTAGTTAAAATCTTTAGACATGGCGGATTCAAGAATTTATCAATAGAGCCAATTTTGTAAATTATTCAATAATCGCACAATGCATGAAAGCAAAGTTGTCCAGGTTTCCAGTCCCAGCCCATTGCTCGCTGCACAGATTCACTTTATCCTTCACCTCCCAAAAGAATAATCTCATCTAATTAAAAAACAAATTTGCACCACATAATTATACCAAAATTACAGTCATTTCCAGCACTCTATTGTGAAATACTGACATGTTATAAATCAGGGAGCCACATATTTGAATTTCAATATTCATCAAAAGCTTTGGATTAACAGTAATTACCAGTGACTAAAACTGCACAGGAAATGTAATTTAAACAAAACGGCGTGAGCCCAATGCTGCAATTGGGAACAGAAATTAACCAAGTGCCTTCAACAGAACGAGTTGATCTTTGATAAAGGATACAACTAAAATAGTTCCAAACAGGCAAAAATTAAGAGCTCTTTGCAACAAGCTTGATGCATGCAATACTTTAATTGATCCATCAACATGTCGTACTGTGGTGATTGTTCCAGCTCAAATATAAAATTTTACAGGAATTTACAGGGCAATCAAAATCAAGGATGGAAGGGTGGAAAGTAGGGAAATGGCAAACAAAACAGATATATAAAGGTCAAGAATTAAATGTCAAGAATCAAGAGTATTTAATTGTCATATGTACTGATAAAGAAACAATGAAATTGCTTCAGTTTAACAATCCTGTTATTACTATAAACACAACTAATTATATAATAATACAACAAAGTAACAGTCACAGCAACATCAAAGTAATAGCCAAACATGCATATCAACGCCTCTACTTCCTTTGAAAGCATTGGAAGTTTGGCATGTCCACCAACAACTCTCACCAACGTCTACAGATGTGCCTTAGGAAGCATTTTATCTGAATGTATCACAGCATGGTTTGGGAACAGATTCAGGAACAGTTTCTTGCCAGCTGCTATCAAGCAACTGAACCATCCTATCAACAACCAGAGCACGGTCCTGACATACCATCTACCTCATTGGAGACCCTGGGACTATCTTTAATTAAACTTTACTGGAATTTATCTTGCAGTAAACATCATTCTCTTTATCCTGTATCTGTACACTGTGGACAGCTCAATTATAATCATGCATAGTCTCTCTGCGGACTGGAAAGCACGCAATAACAACGTTTTTCATTGTGTCTGTAACTGGCGTCCAGTTTTTCATTATTATTGTTCTTTCATATTACTGTCAAGAGATTATAGTTGTGACGGTACAGATTGTTGTTGTGCAGTGTTTGAACAAGCCGTTTTTGAATCTGGTGGTCATGGTTAATGTGTACCCATGCCTCCTTCCCGATGGCAACAGCTAAATTAACGTGTGTCCAGGGTAGTGTGGGACTTTGATTATATTGGGTGCCATTTTCTGGCAATGCCCCCTGTAGATTCCTCCAATGGTGGAGAGATCAGGGCCGGTAATGGACTGGACAGCATCTGCCACTCTCTGCAGCCACCTTCATTTCTGGGCATTTGAATTTCCGGAGCAGGCCGTGATGCAACAAATCTGTATGCTCTTTACCGTATATCTGTGCAAGTTTAATAGCTTATTCAGCAATGTACTGAATCTTCACAATCTTGAAAGAAATTAGAGGCATTGATGAACTTCCTTTTTGATTGTATCAATGATCTGGGCCCATGACAGATCTTCAGAATTGTGCACACCCAGGAAATTAAAGCTGTTGACTATCTCCACTATTCATGAAGACCGATTCTATCTACGCTCCCTTTCCCTCCCCCCCTCTGTCCTTTACCAGTTCCCCACATTGTATCCTTCTTAAATTCACACCTTCCCTAGCCAGAGTCAAGGAAAGAGCGTGCACGTTGTAGGTATGTTGCAAAACTACCTTGAGCAGCGCTGCACTTCTGCCGTTCCCCGTGTGCGTGACTTTGGCGCCTTTCAGAGGGGGGGCGGGCTTAAAGTGCCGTTTTTCAACAGGCAGGACAAATCGATGAATGTCGGGCGATTTGGTTGCGGAAGAAAAATCGCTCCAACATTTCATGAATGAAGGTATTTTTAAATTACTCTAAATTATTTATTAACTAGAGTAATTTAAAAATCACCTTCAAAAGCCGTGAGCACTGACAACCGGAAGGATTTTGCGTTGGGGAGAAGAAAAGGTAAATAGTTTATTTTTATATTAAAAGTTGTGTTTTCGGGAGGCTTTAATAATATTTTCATGTTGCGAAATGGGGTCTCAAAAAATCTATGAACAAACAGTATTTTTCCTCCCGACTTCACCGCTAACCACAACGTTCCAATCCACCGCATTCCATTAAAACCCACTCGCTAGTTGATTTAAATGGCCATTAATTTACAGGAATCAAACACTAAATTCCTTCCATTTGGCCCAGAAATTCATGAAAATGAGATTTAAAAATTATGTTATATTGTGGATTATTGTGTGAATGTTATTTGGACACTTAGGCAATTTAAAAAAAGTTTATATTTTCTTAAGAAATGGATAGATGTTTAGATCTACTCATTGAATTTTGTAATTAGCTACAATTAGATAACTAATTATATGCTTTAATTTCAGGTCATCCAAGTAAGATTGTTTCATATTTGTTTCAGAATGCCTCAATCTATAATAACTGAAAGTTTCAATGAGTTCTCTTAATTTTTAAGAAAGTTATGGGCTTTTAACTTTTCCAGATCACAGCCTTTGAGTTAAGTCAATTGAAAGGCAATGGGGAGCAAGATGCTAATTTCTGAGTATGAAAATGGCCATAACTTTCTTAATACTGAAGATATGAAAGTAAATTAGGTGTCAAATTAAACTTCTTTTTATGTTTATCTGATGGGATAAATTGCAGACTTGATTTTTTAAATCTCAAAATTTTGTAACATTGCTACACGTTGCTGTCTTATTTCCACCAATCTCAACACCACCGCACACATGAAGCGACAAGAAGGACACCATTGTATGCCGATGCCAAGAAGTGTGTTTAGCTCTGGCTGAACAACTTCTAATCTTGTGTGTGGACTCAATACGAAGAAGACCTTCCCTAGCCAACAATGGACCCACCAGGAGACCACTCTGCCCGAGGTCATTTGTGGTTGGCAATTATCTTTTCTTGCCTCCAGCTTTCAACCAAACCACTCCCCCCACCACTCCCACCCCTTGCTTTCAGTCTGAAGGATCCCAACTCAAAACATCACCTTTTATCCAGAGTTTCGCCTGTACCGCTGAGTTACTCCAGCTCTTTGCGTCTCCCTTGGAATAAACCAGAAAATGAGAAGAGAATGATCACTTATGGGACTGCATTGCAAGCCACCCAATGGTCAGTAGGAATTAGAGCAGCTGCTGTGTAAGGAGATTGCAGATTGCTATAAAAATAGGGTGCTGTTAGCAGAAGATTTCATCTTCCCAAGTGCAAAAGGCTTGTATGAGATTGACTTTGTTAAATGCACCAAGAAAGTTTCTTTTGTCAAGTCAAGTCAAGTTTATTTGTCACATACGCATACGAGATGTGCAGTGAAATGTAAAGTGGCTGAACAACTTCTAATCACAGCAGGAAGGAGGAAAAAAACAGCAATTTAAAAACGACGCCACACAACAGTAAAATGGTACAGTAAAGGGCCTGTCCTACAAGCATGCAACTCTATGCGATGAACGCGATCAAACTAGAAGCGGGGGCCGCGCGGAGGTCAGGTGATCCCCTGTACAGGGCCGTTCCCACCAGCATGCGGCAAGCGCAACCAAACCGGCAGTAGGGGCCGCGCGGAGGTTGGGTGAGTGGCGCAACGCAGCGCAAAGTGAGGCGAACTTGGAGCGAAGTCTAAGGTAAGTTCGCCAGGACAGAGAGGGGCACACAGAGAGGGGCACAGAGGCACACACACACACACACACACAGAGGGCCACAGAGCCACACACATAGAGGGTCACGGAGGCACCTACAGATAGGTTCACTGCGAGCCGACAAGTCGTTGCCGCGCGGAATTTTTGGACATAGTCAGTTTTTCGGAGCCCCGCGCGGTGTCGGGATGAACTCGGGACGAACTCCGCACAATTCCGCACGGCTGCTGCGATCAAAGTGGGACCGGCCCCGCGACGCCGGACGGCTCAAGCGACCACGTTAGGTCGCGCTAATCGCATAGAGTTGCATGCTTGTAGGACAGGCCCTTACGTTAGTCCCTGGTGAGATAGGGGTTTACAGTCCTAATGGCCTCTGGGAAGAAACTCCTTCTCGTCCTCTCAGTTTTCACAGCATGGAAACGGAGGCGTTTGCCTGACCGTAGCAGCTGGAACAGTCTGTTGCTGGGTTGTAAGGGGTCCCCCATGATCTTGTTGGCTCTGGAGTTGCAACTTCTGATGTATAGGTCCTGCAGGGGGGCGAGTGTAGTTCCCATAGTTACGTTCGGCCGAACGCACTACTCTCTGCAGAGCCTTCTTGTCCTGGGCAGAGCAATTCCCAAACCAAATTGTGATGTTTCCGGACAAGGTGCTTTCCACAGCCGCTGAGTAGAAGCACTGGTGGAGCCTCAGAGACACTCTGAATTTCCTCAATTGCCAGAGGTGGTAAAGGCGCTGCCTTGCCTTACTCACCAGTGCCGCAGCGTGTGATGTCCATGTCAGATCCTCTGAGATGTGGACTACCAGGTATTTAAAGCAGCTCACCCTATCCACAGTATCCCCATTTATCTTCAATGGTGTGTACGTCCTCGGATGTTGTGCCCTCCTAAAGTCCACGATCAGCTCCTTAGTCTTTTTGACATTCAAGAGGCTGTTGTCCTGACACCAGAGTGCCAGATCAGCCACCTCCTCCCGGTAGGCCTTCTCATCATTATCGAAGATCAGGCCCACCACCACAGTGTGATCAGCAAACTTGATTATCGAGTTGGAGCTCATGTGTGTACAGGGAGTACAATTGGGGGCTGAGGACGCAACCCTGGGGGGGGAATCCTGTGTTCAGGGTGTGGGACTTCGATGTATTTCCTCCCATCTTGACTATCTTGGGCCTGGCGGTGAGAAAGTCCAGGACCCACAGGGCACATAGGGAGGTGTTAAGCCCCAATTCCAGCAGCTTCTCAGCAAGTCTGGTGGGGACTATTGTGTTGAAGGCTGAACTGAAGTCTATGACAGCATCCTCACATAGCCCCCCCTTCTGGCTGTCAAGGTGAGAGAGAGCCGTGTGCAGAACCTGGGAGACTGCATCGTCCGTGGATCTGTTCGGACGGTATGCGAATTGTAGCGGGTCCATGTTGTGAGGGAGGAAGGCGCAGATGTGTTTCTTGAACAGCCTCTCAAAGCATTTCATGACGACCGAGGTGAGGGGCACCGATGGTAGTCATTCAGACCAGCTGGGGAGGCATTTTTAGGTACAGGTACAATGATGGATCTTTTGAAGCAGACAGGGCCACGGACTTGGCCAGGAAGAGGTTGAATATTGTAGTGAGCACCGGAGTTAGCTGCACAAGACTTAAGTACTCGCCCCAAGATGCCATCTGGGCCTACAGCTTTCCTCGTGTTCACCCGTGTCAGAGCCCACCTCACGTCGTGCTCGGACAACGAGAATGTGTGCACATCCCCAGCGATGGACCTCCGTTCAGCTTCATTAGCCAGCACGCTGACAGTGTTGTCGTTAGCCAGCAGACCTGGGGTGATGTTGCCCGTCTTGAAACGAGCGCAAGAGTTCAGGTCATCAGCTAGGGAGGTGCCGGCACTTCCGGTTGAGGGGGGGCTTCTCCGGTAGTTGGTTACAGTCCGTAGCCCCTGCCACAGGCGTCTGGTGTCTTGCTGCTCCATCTGTGACTCGATCTTGTCCCTCTACCTCCTTTTAGCATCCTTCACCACCCTTCGCAGTCGGCAGGAGTCTACCTTGTAGACGTCCATATTTCCGGATGCCAGGCCAGAGTTGTAGGCTGCGGTGCGAGCATTCAAGGCAACACAAACTGACCTGTCCACCCAGGGTTTTTGATTCAGTGAACTCACTGATGTCACTGGAACTTGCTTGGCACATATTCCAGTCGACATTATGTCAGTGCATCTAGCAGCATGGCCTCTGACTGGTCGGACCACCGCTTTACATCCCATGTCACTGCTGCTTCCCGAACTATCCTCTGTTTATACTCCGGCAGCAGGAAAATGGCAGCATGGCCTGATTTACCTAAGGGAGGGAGTGAAACAGCCTTGTAGCCCTTCCAGAAAGGCGTGTAGCAGTGGTCCGATGTTCTCTCCCCCCTGGTAGCACACGTGATGTGTTGGTAGAAGTTCGGCTTGACCTTCTTGAGATTTGATTTATTAAATCTATTAAATTTAGTAAATCTCCAGCCACCACCTTAGCCGCATCCGGGTTCTTGTTTTGATGTCTACATAGCACATCGTGTAGGGCCGAAAGTGCCACGTTGGTGTCCGCATGCGATGGAATGTAGACGGCTGTGACGATCACTGGGCCGAACTCCCGGGGAAGGTAGAATGGGCGGCATGAGATCGTCAGATGCTCCAGGTCCGGCGAGCAGGAACGGGAAAGCACCTTGATATTTCCCGTTGTTATTGGTTATGAAGCAGACTCCTCCACCCTTGGATTTCCCAGATTATTCTGTTCTGTCAGCACGATGGACAGTGAAGGACTCGGTTGGGCAGATTACCTGATCCGGAATCAGCGAGGTCAGCCATGTTTCGGTCAGGCAGAGGATGTTGCAGTCAGTCCCTTATGTCCCGCTGGAATCTGACCCTCGCCCTGAGGTCATCCAGCTTGTTTTCCAGGGAGTGGACGTTCACCAGAAGAATGCTGGGCAAAGGAGGACGAAAGGCTTGGGCTCTCAGCCTATTCCGAATCACCACCCCCCGATGTTTTCTCCGGGTTTTCCTTGGAGCCGCGTTCCCATTGTTGTTGCCGCAGTGCACTCTGTTGATCTCTGCCGGCCATGCTGGATCAGTGAATACAACGTTTAAAAAGTCTCCATTTACGCTAGAGTTTAGATTTAAGAGAGTTTCGCTGTTATACGTTGTAGTGCTAGGGAGTTGGAACTTAGAAATAAATTTAAAAAGAACATGCAAGTTAAAAATATGCAGTTTCCGCGGAGCTGCCACAACGGCGACTGGACTCGGCCGTGCCATCTTGGAACATTTTCTTGATATTTCTAGGGTTGCACCAGTTGTTATTGGTTATGAAGCAGACTCCTCCACTCTTGGATTTCCCAGATTCTTCTGTTCTGCCAGCACTTGACTTGACAGTACTGGTTTTACGGGAAGATTTAAATATCATGTTCGACTCAACTGCCTCTATTCATTTCATGCAAACAATAAACAATAATTTATGAAGAAATGTAACTTACTATCAAATTTATGAAAATATGCTGGTGGCAATTACTTTCACTAACATAATCAAAGGGACCCAATAGTATTGGAATATATGATAAATAATTATGACAATGACATAAAGTATGAAATATTCCCAGACAATGCTTACCAATTTACTACAATACTAAACTGAAAAATAATGTTTACTATATTGATCAAAAGAAGTGTTCTCCTGCATCCTCCAGTCTTCATGACCAGCCATCTCAGTTACTGCACCAGCAATATTACCAATTTCATTCAATGCACTGAACATCACATAATTACCTACCTGGAACCACTTCTGAACTGATGATGCAAACTAGAATTACTTTGGATTTATCACCAACTGAGAGAGATTTTGGCCCCATTCTTCATTGCTGCATTTGAAACCAGAGTAAAGGAAGAACATACAAGCATCACTCTCTTAAACAGTGCCTTTGAAAATTAAGGGTAATTGTTGACAGCACCATGACAGCCAGAGTTGGAGTAGAGTGGGTACACGACTCAAAGCAAATCAACTCAGGTTACACAGGATGAGTCTCCATGAAATAGAACATATGACTAAACCAACACAAATTTCTCCAGGAAAATGCAATAATGGAGCATAGTTACAACATGAACTAGGTGCAGAAGATTAATGTCAGCCACTGCATGCAATGTGATCACCAAGTTTGGCGACAAGGCAATTCCTCAATTATCTACATTCTGCCAGGCTATAATCAACACTAAATACAGCCTTTAAATTTATTAGTTTATACATTGTTACAAATAAAGTAGGAGACTGAGAAAAAAGATTGTTCTGGGGAATTTATAACCGTTATGAAATAACAGTGGAGCAATCAGTTGTTCAGCGTGCTCTACCATTCAATAAGATCACACCAATTTGGTCTGGGCCTCAACACCACTTTCATGCTCTTCCCCAAACCCTGAAGGGCCTGTCCCACTTGGCTGTCATTTGCGCCTCATTTACGCGTCACATGTAAAATAGGTCGACGTGCCGTGATGCTTCACGTCGCGCGCAAATCACAAGTCAGCACAGCCGTCTGGTGCGCATGACGTCAGTAGAATACCCTGCGGCGCGCAGCACCGCATGGTTACGGACGTCGACGCATGGTGATGTAACCATGCGTCACCACGTGATACACGTGAGACGTCAGGACACCAGCGTGTGACGCCAATGCGTCAGCTTGCGGACACGATAAGTCACGCAGGTGGCACGCGAGGATTTTGTTACACTATGAAATCCTGGAGCAAGGCGCGATACCGCGTGCCACCGCATACGATTCCACGCCTCAACAAGCACAATGCGTGCGTCACCCATGTGCACCCCACGCATCATGACGAGTTGACCTATTTTACATATGACGCGTAAATGAGGAGCAAATGACGGCCAAGTGGGACTGGCCCTTTAGGCTCATTCATCACATTGTACATATTCACTAACTCCAGCTCAACAGTCCTCTGAGGTAGTGTATTACAAATAATCACCTTCAATCTAATATTGGGAAAGGACATTTGGCGGTCTCTTGGCTATAAATCTAGTGTCTGTGCTATGATAAGCAACACTATGAATGAACTGAATACCCGCCATAAGCCTTCAATTATCCTGCGGATGGTTCAGTGATTCTTGAATATTTAATTTTGCATCTCTTTATCTGTAATATCAAATATACATATATTTCCCTTGTGAAAGGGAAAGAAACTACAAATATTTTAGCTTTATAGCAGCAATTTGAAATATACACCAAGCACTCTGATTTCTTCACTCACATCCAGATTCCCTAGCACTAAAAGCAAGCTCCAAACATAGTTTGTGACACTGCTCTAAAATTTATTTCAAAAGGAGAAAAAAGTTTCTTAATTTCAGATGTTAAAAACATCAAACAAAATGATGAGAATACTCGTCAACCAGCAACTTTGAAAAGGGAAACAAAGCTAACATTTCTCAGTTTCTATTTCCACAGATACCGTCTCACCCCTTTCATGTCTGCAATCAATATTCATTTGCAGACAAGGGAAAAAAAAAGAGCCTTTCTAAAGTTGGCACTCGATTACATGTCAATATGTCACCTAATTGTATCTTTTAAGCCTATGCTGCCTCTGCCAAGGTACATTTAAGAGAAGGAGAATAGTAAGATTAAACTAGAACTTACCAGTTTGGAGTTTGATCTTTATTTTATGAGGAGTTACGTTGAGGAATTACGTGAAGACCCTGCCAGCACGCATGCGTGACATTCTTCAAAGCAGGGGTGTGAAATCACAGATAACAGAAGTTGACTAAATATATAGTAAGATAAGAGAACTAAAATACCAGTTGACCTTTATATAGAGGGTTGGGAGCGGAGGGCACGTAATCCCTCAACGTAACTCCTCATAAAATAAAGATAACTTCAAACTGGTAAGTTCTCGTTTAATCTTACTATTTTACTTCGGAGTCACGTGAGTGACGTGAAGATTTCAAAGGTTTGTGATATCATGCCGTGGAGACGAATCCATGCATCACACACTGCATCAGTGAAGAGTGAATTTTAATAATGCATTCAGACATGACATAGGTATAGATATGTTGATGCTATTAAGGGACAAATAATGATAATAATAACCTCCCTCAACCGGGAGGAAATATAACACAGACCTAAATTGGCAAATACCCCTGGTCTGGCAAAGGGTATTTCTAAAATGTTTGGAAGATCGTTCATTAGACCATCCTGCAGCCATTAGGATGTGGTCCCGCGAATGTCCATCCCCTGCTGCTGATATAGTTGCGCCTGGGTGGAGTGAGACTTGTATGTCAGTGTTCACTCCTGTATCCCAGAACCCATATTAACCACCTGGAGATGGTCTGTAGTGATATTTTCTTATGAGGCTTCATGTGACTAACAATCATAGCTAGTTCAGAGTCTCTAATGCTCTAGTGACCTTAACATACTGGTGTAGATGTGCGGCCACAAACAACCGAAGGTCCATGGGATATGCCAACAATTCCAGTTTGAGACCTAATGTCCCTGGTGTATTCTGCTGGTTAAGTCATAACATAAATGTAATTTCCATGCAGAATAATCAACTTGTCCAGTCACAGCTATGCAAAAACTGGACCTGTTTTGCTGACTCAGTGCCATGAGCATAACTACTTGGTTAGTGAGCCAAGGACAGGGATGTTCCAATGTTAACATCCCATATCTCTGCGTACCTGGCCTGGGGGGTGTCGAGTTGAAGATACCCTTCATAATCTAGATATCAGAAGGTGAGACCCGACAGAGTGGATTCTGCTCCTCGCAGCCAATATGCTGAGAAGGCACGTGCGGCACAGTAAATGGCACTCTATTAATGATTGTCAAACCCCATATAGAACTGAACTTCAAGACATCAGTCATCCAAGTCAACTTATATGTAATAACAAAATACTTCCCATCTCTTATGAGGGAAGTACTGCTTATTTGGTGCTATCCCTGCAATTTGCAATGAGCGCATCCATAGTTTGCTTTAACAATACTAGCCGCAGGAACGGTCTTCCCAGTCTGCAAGTCAATGAATTGATTTATGTATGCAGAGGATGGTTCCCCGACTCCCGGCTAACCAGCAATATTGTGCCTGGAAATAACCATATAAGGTTCTATCATCATTCCCAACATCAGCGGGAATCATGGCTGTGTAGGCCAGTCAGGCACTACGAAAATGGCTGAAGCGGGAAACTAAGAGCATTCTTCCCTAGTGTAGAGAGAATGCATCCATTGCCACTGATATGCCACGTATTTTGCAACCTGTGATTGAGCCTGGATGCAACATTTCGATCTTTAGGTGTTCCATCGTGCCCACAATGTCCTTAAATACTTGCGATCCAACATCCATTCTGTGTTGTCATTACATTTACATGATGATACACCAATGCCAAATGAAGTTAGGTAAACTATTACCGGATACTTTAACTTGATTGCACCCATGTGATTAACATGTAACAGCACCAGAGTGTATCAAGTTAGACTTGAGCATGCAGATTATGCATATTCGCACAAACTTTTAATCCACAGAATGCACCTAGTGTGAATAGGTAGTTGATACCATATAACTGAACAATTGGTAACTCATGCAACCCCATCCGCCTCCGTAACTAAAGATGGTATTTAGTAATTATCCATCTTTGAGCAATAGCATCAGTTAGTAATTAACTGAGGAGTACTGATGAAGGTTAGTGGGGCAATGTTGAATACTGTTAAAGAAGGAACTGCAGATGCTGGAGAATCGAGGGTTACACAAAAAGCTGGAGAAACTCAGCGGGTGCAGCAGCATCTAAGGAGTGAAGGAGATAGGCGACGTTTCGGGTAGAGACCCTTCTTCAAAAAGGGTCTTGACCCGAAACGTCGCCTATCTCCTTCGCTCCTTAGATGCTGCTGCAATGCTGAATACTGTTTGTCCACCATGGCGACTTTGATAGTTTCAGCTGGGAATAGCATAGGTTTGATATTAATGACCTACATGGTACTTGCGAGCTTGCTCTTTTGCACGCTGTATAGCTATGATGATGCAAAGGTGCAAATAGCACAGCTGAAAGCCAATATATTGCCAATCCCAGACAATTTAATAGAGGTAAAGGTAATCATAATACTCAATAATACTCAAAGGTAATCTTAATACTCAGTTGGTATCAACTTAAATTTAACTGGATGGATGAGAACCCAATTTTTGCAGTATAGTTTGTGGCTGATACTGCTGATTTGGCAAATTACAGCATTTTTAGAACATCACCCAGATAGGCCATAACAATAGCTTTTAGCCCTGAGCAGCCGAGCACTGGTTTTAGTAATTTGGTAAATAGCCTGGGGCTGAAGTTTGCCCATTTTGCAATGCTTTTGACTGTAACATTGTTCCACCCAGTTAAATTTCAAATATCTCCGGTGAGCCCTGTGAGTGGAAACTGTTCCTCTGTTGTTAGACAGTAATGAAGTTTTCTGTTCAGAAAAGTCTATACTGCACATGTGAGTTGTATCTTTCATTGTGACAATGAGCGGCCCGCAACTGCGGCCCGTCTTGAAAGGTAACTCTGTCTTGCATAAAACAAGTATAAATTTACCAACTTGTAAATGGTCCACATACCTCATATTTCGGAAAGAACCAGACCCACCAACCTTCATGGTTATTGGTGGTCTTGTGGTAAGCCCAAAGGCCCCCAGTGCGGGTTCTAATTCCATCCCAGATTTGGAGAGTAGGATTGCTGGGGTGCGTGGACCCAATTCCCTGAGGACCGGTTTGGGCCTTGGCCTGAAAGGCCTGCGCCCAGTTTTGAAGCTGCCACCAGCTTCAGTGAAACGCTTGCTGTCGATAGAGGCATGGGGTGTGTTGTTGCCGTGGTACCGTGATATGCCTGACAGCTTTGATTCTTCATCCGGGTCTTACCTGTTTGGGCAGGTTTCCTGAAGAGAGGATTCGGCGGCTGGACATTGCTGGCCTCACTTGAACCTGCAGATTTGGAATTTAAGGCAGGTCCGATGGCAGTTGGAGGCAGTTCATTTTGAAGTGTGCATTGTAACCCCATATAGCGCTGCTCACTGCTGGGCCTTTCAGGAACAATTTTGTAGGTGCACAGTAACCCACAGCCGGCACCTGTTCTAGTAATGATGTGGCGTGAGGTGGCTGCTCCTTCACGAGGGAACTCTGGCCTCCAGGTTTCTTCGTTAGTGAAGGACTTGATGCCATGCCAGAATTTTCTGGAACCTCATGCTTGTACTCCAGTATGTTCCCTGGACATACTTCCGAGTCTTCCGCTCCATGCGGGATAAACGGCCGCTGTCGCTATCCGTAGGCGATGGACCTTTCAGCCCGGACCCTGCTGAGTCTCCGGGGTTATCTGTCGGTGGTGTATTCCCAGTCCAGACCCTGCCGAGTCTCCGGCCTTATCCGCAGGCGGTGAATCTTCGAGCCCGGACCCTGCCAAGTCGACGGGCTTATCCTCCAGCGGTATTTGCAGGCGGGTCTCTGGGCTTATCCGTCGGCGGTATATTTCTCCTGATGTACCATCGACCATATCAGGAGGGAGCATTAGTGGGATGAGCGCTCTCTGACGCTATCCATGCTCCACATGGGTAAACGGCTGAGGACGTACCCATGTTGGAGGGGACCCTCCTGGCCTGCCCAGGCCTTTCAAACTCCGTTGAACCTCTCTGGGCCGCTGGAGTCTGAAAAACGCCGCCGGCTGTTCGCACTTCTGCGGTCCGGTGCCGTGTCTTCCACATGGTCCCCGCGGCCTGGTTCCCCGAGTCGGGTTCATCTCGCAGCTTGTGTCTTTCACGCAGTTCCCATGACCGGGTTTCCCCGAGCCGGATTCACCCCGCGGTTTGCGTTCTCCGCGGTCCCCGCGGCCCGGGTTCACCCCGCGGTTTGGCTTCTCCGCGGCCGGGTTACCCCCCTCCCCCCCCCCCCCCGAGCTGGGTCACCCCGCAGCTTGATCCCTCTTGTTGTCCCGGTTCCCCGCGGATTCCAGCCCGCAGTTTACCACAGCCTTGGTCTCTGGAGACGGGATTCCCCGCGAAGTCTGTGGTGGGGCTCCCCCCCCCAAGCCGGGTATCCCCGCGATTCTCGCAGCCGGGATATCACCGCGGTGTAGATTCGCGATATCTCCAGCAGGAACTCTATCAGAACTTCCACAGCCTGTCGATGCGCAATGTGGTAGACGATATGTCGTGCAAGCGTGCCCACGGGGTCTTCACGTAGTCACTCACGTGACTCCGAAGTAAACTTTTTAGTATATGGAGATAAACTTTAAACAGCATGGAGATATATGAGCATCCCTTTGCAAAGCATAACTGAATCCTCATAATTTATTGACTGATGCTCCATTTTTGTCAGAAGGATCTTCTGTACGATCCTGCACATTGGACTGCATCTCCATGTACAACGTTGTTATCTACAGTTCGCTTCCATTTTTCCAGAAGCTTTTCTTGGCTGGTTTCATGGAGAAAGGATTTCATGGCCAGACACCAATTTAACTTGAAGCATTCTCAAAGGTAATTCCTGAACCATACTTGTGAGGGAGTAAACTTATTTTTAATTTACTCATGGGACATGGACATCAAGGGCAAGGCCAGGACTTTCTTCCCAAGTTCTTCCCATGAACTGTTTCTTGAACCACTCAGAGCACTTTACGCACTCAAGCCATTTTAGAGGGCAATTAAGAGTCACATTTTTATGAGTTTTAGATCTACCTGGAATTCATAATCAGGTTATATCTGTTGCAGGAACTTTTTGAAGGGGGTGGGGGGGTGGTGAGAGATTATTTTAAATTTAGCTTATTATTGTCATATATAACTAAGTTACAGTAAAAAGCTTTTTAGTTGCATGCTGTCCAGTCAGCTGAAAGTCTATACATGTTGACAATCAAGCCGTCCACAGCATACAGATACAGGATAAATGATACAGGATGTCATTTTAAATTCTCTTAATATTATTGTAACATTTGAATTTGTAAACGTCAGGATTACAAATCCAGTAATTTATCCTGCCTTTGGTTTGTTGCAAGGAACAGACAACTTTTGAAACTTTGTCAACGCCAAAATTGTGACGCCAAAAATAAGGTCTGCTATTTAATTTTACCCGGTTGTATGCAAAACAAATCATTTCACTGTACCTCGGTACATGTGATATTAAAGTATCATTGATTCATTTTATTAGTTTAATTTTCAAGCACACAACATGGAAGGAATCCCCTCATAATCATTCCTGCTGGAGCAGAAACGTACAGCAGGCACGGAGGTAAGATCCATGTCTATTAAACAGCTTTGCACACCAAAACAACAGATCCAAAGAAGTCCGTTTCATAAGGCATCAGTGCTAATATTTCAATGGATCTGACTAGAATGTAGACGCACATCATGCAAAGACTTTTGAAAATACCAAACTATTAAATAAATTGGACAGATAGATTAAATACACAATTTAGCATGATGTAATGCAAGATGTGATTATTCTGGTAAACTAAATCAAAGTCAAATTCATTAGCCCTTGGCAGATTTTCATCACCAAAGAATACTTAGTACAAGTTATATCAAGATAAGAAAAAACAGCCAATTTCGAAAGGAATGCACCATGGTGATCCAAAAGGACTGAAATTAAGCATCAGATGTAGAGTATAAGACGTGTTAAGTCAATCTGAATGTCACCATGGTGATCCAAAAGGATTGTTTTCCTCATGCATCATATAATTCTTGGCATATAAAACCAGAACCATGCAGAAGACTATTTTCTTCATGTCCCGAGGCAATTGCATGCAACCAACGGGCTGAATTTCCATTGACATTGAACCTCAGGAAATTAAAAGGCAGAAGAGGACAGAAATCGCTCATTCTCCAGGGATAGTTAGAGCATCATTACAACTTCATCTGTTTGGAACAGATCGCGACCCCTGCCTCACCACCTGAAATGACAACCACTGATGAAAATGTTGTGCAATTATAGACCAAACAAAGGCTCAATTATACTCTACATCTGATGCTTAATTTCATCACTGCCAAAATTAATCAGAATCCATTTGGGAATTCAGGTTGGGGAAAACACACAAAAAAGGCATTTTCCTTCTGAACATAATTCGTAGCCGTGAGCAGCACAAGCAATAATCCTTTTTTGACAAAATCCTGATTCAACCTGAACATTCTTTCTCTGAAACACAGTTTAGTGATTTTATGGGAAATACAAGGCCAAGTGCACAACATCTAAACAGAATTAGGGTTGTTATTGTCATAGTTCACCCTGCTGTCTAAATTACTTTTACACAGTGTGACACCGTAACGTTTCCACGCACATTTGCTGAGTGTAGCTTTGCCCAATGCCGCTACGCTGTATCGTGTCTTTGACGTCCAGCTAAGCTGTAATAAAAATACTTCATTAAATTTTCAACAGTAGGTTTCCATTAAAATTTCAAAACATTTGCTTTGAAGGGGAATAGATCGGGAAGACACTCAGAATCTCTGTAGAACCAGAGGACATACTGCAGGTTTCAGGTGAAGGGGGAAAACAGATAGGAACCCGAGGGGTTTTTTTCATAGAAAGGGTGGTGGGTGTATGGAACAAGCTGCCAGAGGAGGTAGTTGAGACAGCTACCATGGCAACGTTTTAAGAAACATTTCAACAGGTACATGGATAGGACAGGTTTAGAGGGACAGGGGCCAAACGCAGGCAGGTGGGACTAGTGTAGATGGGACATTTTGGCCAGTGTGGGAGAGTTGGGCCGAAAGGCCTGTTTCCACACTGTATGACTATTATGAAGGTTATTTTTCCCCACACAGTTCAAAAACTGTATAATTGCCACAATTTTTTTTTTCAATTCTTTCACAGCAGGTGAGCATTACTGACTCAGTGCAGTTGCAGGGCATTCCAATTGCTTTCTCGGCCAAATTAGACAAGTTACGCAAGGACGTTAGAATTTAAGAAAATAGCTCAAGTCAGCCACTTAGCCCCTTATGCTGGTCCCACCATTTAACATGATCATGACTGACGAAGCTGGCAATGACGAAGCTGGCAATCTGTCCCTGCTTCCAGTCGAGTGCTGATTCAAGGGTAGGAACTGATCCCTGGGACATTCCACTAGTTGCATCCTTCAAGCATGCAAAAGACCTATATATTCTGACTCAATTTTCCTCATGACAACTAATCAGGAAATTCAAATGCACATTTTTCCTTAGTTCCCCCACTGTTGACCCTGCTTGTTCATCCCAAGTGAAATCCAGAAAACGTGGTTTACTTACTTTCATTAAACAATCTTGACTTAATTTGATTGCATAAAGCTCAGCCATCTTGCGAACAACAGATATTAAGATAGTTATCCATTATTTGCCTTCCTCCTGTCTTGAACTATCTATTGGCATCCTCCTTGAACTCAGCAAGTTTTAGGAAAAACCTGAACCATTGTTCTACAGACATGTTTTTTTAAGTTTCTGGTGCAGGCAATGGGGCCCTGGAGACTTTTCTGCCTTTGATCCCATTAATTCTCTCCAAATGTTGTTCCCATGAAAGGGTTGGTCATAAATATTTCCATGCTACTTGAAATTAACCACCATGTGCCAATGGGATAATTTCCAAATCAATATTCAGGCTTTGACTAAGGAGCATGATTATATCGCTTTCCAGTACAATGGCATTCAAAGCATACTTAAAGAGCTCATATACATTAGTGGGTCTGTCATCTACCCAAAAGACCTGTTTACTGAGGAAGCCCATATAGTCACAGGAAGATTGTGTAAACTTCACATGGAGGTAGAGAACTCAATTGCATGGTGTCAAGAAAACAACAACTCCATCACGATTAGCAATACAAAGGAGTGAATCGTTAACTTCAGGAAGCAGGGTGGAGTACAGGCCCTATCAATGTTGCTGAAGTGGAGATGGTTGAGAGCTTCAAGTTGCAAGTGTAAATATGCTAAAGGCAGTGAGTACTGAATGGGAGGGCTTGGACACAGCGGAATAAGTGATAGGAAAATCGGGCTCAGTAGCCGCAGTGTTCAGCAGGTTAAACTTGTAATTATAATAAACAAAGACTCATTTAACACTGGAGTGACAGAAAAGTCCAAATCAGTTGGCAAGTAAGAAGTCATTTAATACTTTTTAAAAATATTCTTAATTAATCTTATAATTTCCTCCACTTATGTCCCCATCTTGAAAGGATTTTTAAAAATAAAAATACTATTTTTTTCCCTATTCACCCAAGTTTACTTTTTTTGTTTCTGATTTCATTGAATTAGTTGTTCTTATGTTTAAGTACTGAAAGGTTGAACTACAATTTCCCCACAAGAAAATATAAATTGTTGGCTGAAGAGAATTCTCAGTGCTTAAAGTCCAAGATGAATTCCAACATGTATTAAATGCAAAGCAGAAAAGTGAGAAAGCTACACTTATTCACTGTGGTCCCAGGATCAGATGGTGCTGCCAAAGGCAACGTGGCAAGTTGCGTACACAAGTATTCCACACTTTCGGAACCATTTTGCAGCGGAGCGAGAGCAAGGAAAAAATCACAACAAGCCGAATGTGAATGATTTGCAACTGTTTGACACATTGCCTGTGTGCCAACAAAAAATAGGCTGATGCTGCAATACTTTAAATCTGCCTTCTGGTCTGGAATTACCTGACATCACTTTGCAGGACACCAGAAGGGCTGCAAACGCAGAGCTTGGAAGCACCTGATGCAAAAACATGCAGTTCAACACAGCGCACTTTGAAACCCATTTACTGCTTCGTACTGAATCATGCTGGCACCTGGAATGAACCTTTCCACTTTACCAGCAGGCTTACTTGTTCAGTACATTCGTTATTCCAGTGTGGAAAATGTTTCTTTAATTATTTGTTAAGATTAAATATCCCATCAGATTTATTGTGTTGCCATTAAGGGTAGCAAATAGTTACATCATATATTTAGTTTAGAGATGCAGCATGGTAAGAATGACCGAGTTCATGCCGACCAACAATTACCCATACACCAGTTCTATGTTGTCCCACTTTCTCATCCACTTCCTACTCACTTGAGGCAATTTACAGAAGCCAATTATTCTACAAGCCCGCATGCCTTTGGAATTTGTGAGGAAAACTCACATGTCACAGGAAGAACGTACAAACTTCCATATAGACAGCACCCACAGTCAGGATCGAACCTGGCCCTCTAGAGCCACAAGGCAGAAGCTCTACCGTGGCACTATTGTGCCACTCCTACGATATTTTAGAATAGTGACTATGTCATGGGATTTGACCGAGGTTCCAAATGAAACCTTCACTGTAACAAGCTGTGAAAACAAATTAAAGTTGATAAGTCAGTCATCCGAGTACAATTATACTAAACAATAAATCATACAAATTAAGGAGCCCATCACCCCAGGAAATTGACTGACGAGACATCTGCCCAGTGTTTTGAACTCTCCAGGACTTTATATTGTGCCAAATAGACATCCTTTTGACAACCTCAGAGTAACCAGTTCCAAAAAACAAGTTGGACAATATCAGCTTCTAATTATAACCATCCTCTCCATGGACAACATTACCAGCAATAAGCCCTAATACACTAAATCGGTTGTGTAGAACATGTCACTTCATTTACATACCCAACACCATACTCCTGAAATAGTACCTGATCTCCCAGTTGCTAAACACTTTACTTCTCCTTCCCATTCCCACAATGACCTTTCTGTCCTTGGTCCCGTCCATTGTCAGTGAGGCTAAACGCAAATTGGAGGAACAGCATCCCATATTTCGCTTGGCCAGCTTCCAGCCCAGTGGTATGAATATTAATTTCTCCAACTTCAAGTAACCCCAATATTCCCTCTCTCTCTCTCTATCCCTCCCCCACCCATGTCTCACCAGCTTCTCGCTTTCACCAAATCAACAGCTACCAACGGCCCGTTTCCTTTATCATCATAATTTTTTTGCATATCTTTCATTCATTGTTCTTCATCTCTCTACATCACCGTCTCATTTCCCTTTTCCCTAATGAGTCTGAAGAAGGGTCTTGACCCGAAACGTCACCCATTCATTCTCTCCAGTGATGCTGCCTGTCCTGCTGAGTTACTCCAGCTTTTTGTCCTGAAATGGACACGTTACTCTCAGCTCAAGAACAAATTACCAGGCTGACAAAGGGAAAAAGATTCAAAGGAATACTTAAGCCACCAGTGAGGAAAGCAACATCACCGCTGAACTTTCAGAACTCTGACCCATCACTGCACAAAGTGAGGAAGATGCATTTGGAATGCATTGGCGATGTGAAGTGTTCTGCTTTTAAAAAAAAGTAGCTTTGCACGACCTTGAACTACACACCCATCCAGTCAGGAATCAGCATAGCCTCCATCAATCACCTCAGAATCCATGAAACCAGAATGGAAGCAAGTCATCCTCAATTCCTAGCAACAGCCAAAAAAGATGGGTGATCATTATTCGTGAGACAAGAGCACAGGACCCTCATTAATCTCGTCCACAGTCACAGAACATTTACTTTAAAGAAAGAACGCAGTTCAATAAAGTCCAATATACACCTTAGCTGATAATAGGGAAATAATCAGAATTGATGACTGTTTACAGTTTGAAATGTTAACTGTTTCTCTCTGCATACAGTATGCTGCCTGAACTACTGCATATTTCCAGCAAAATGTGTTTTAAAATTGCAGACTTGCAGTATCAGCAATGTTTATGCTTTTTGTCAACTGTTCAGTTGTGGTGCCCTGGCTCTGAAAGAGAGAAAACTCCAGTCCTAAATCTTCTCTTTAACCATGGCATTGCACTGTCCAACCAAACTGCACTCTCTCAGGTAAAAGATAGATGAAGAACCAAGAGTCAAGTGTGAAGGACGGAACTGCAGATGCTGGTTTAAACTGAAGATAGGCACAAAAAGCTGGAGTAAGTCAGCGGGACAGGCAGCATCCCTGGAGAGAAGGAATGGATGACATTTTGGGTTGAGGCCCTTCTTCAAACTGAAGGGTCTCAACCCGAAATTTCACTCATTCCTTCTACCGTTGGGAGTCAAGTGCCCCATTTCCACAGCCAAGCTTTTATATCAAAGTTTCTCAAACCACCCAACCTTTAACCCTTCGGCTGCACCTGACCGAACAGCACATTATGTAGTAAATTGAGCTGGAGTAATAAATCAAATTTTACTTCGGAGTCACGTGAGTGACTACGTGAAGAAGACCCCGCCTGGCGCTGGAACGGCATTACGTCGTCGCTGTCGGCAACGAAAGAGCTGCAGAGCGCAGCTCCACACAGCGGTAAGGAACCGACCCGCAGGTAAGAAAGTTTTACAAAATTTTGGGCGAGGTTTCAGAACTCCGTAGCCTGGTGGGTAAACCAGGAGGAGTTAGAGGAAAAATAAAATGGAGAAGGCCAAGAAACAGCGGGTAAAACGTGCGTCCCGGGGTGCAGAAGAGTCGGGACAGCAGTTTATTGCGGAGCCGGTTCCGATACTGGCGGCCGTTGAAACACCCGTTAGTGAGGCTTTGATTGCTCCACAAACGGAAACTGTAGAGGAAATCCCAGTGCCTCAAAAAAGTAAAAGAAAAGCTGCAGGGCCTGGGATTTCAGAGGACTCTGATTCTGAAGGTCCAGAAAAGAAGGCCTTATGGCTCAGGATGGACCAAATGGAGAAAATGCTCCAGACTATAATCAACCAAGGGTCTACGAACCCAGAATATTCCCAGGCAGCCCCTGAGGGGGTTCCATATCGTGAATATGGTGCCAATTCGAATTGGGAATTTGAAACCCCAGTGCCTGGGTATGGACTGGAGGAAGTCTCCTTTGAACAAGTTTCAGGAGTACCAGGGCTGTATGAGACAGACCCTGCAAGTGGTGTTTGTGGTCCGGAGGACACACCACAATTCAAATATATGGATCCAGGTGTGCCTGATGTGGCACAAGACTTTGCTATACCTGGAGGAAGCGGTGAGGCCATGGAAGAAAACCTGGCGGCCAATATTAATTATATGGTCTCTCACCCGCTTCAAGATGCTGTTATGGTTGAGACAGCAGAAATATATAAAACACCGATCAATTGTGCCTCATTGAAGGTACCTACGGTGAATCCAGTTGTTTGGGCGCCTATGTCATCAATTATGCGGGCGCAGGAAATTTGATTTCAAAGAGTCCTCAAGCTGATTTCAGCTGGCATTACTGCATTTGGCAGACAAGTGGAAGGTTGTGGAATGACCAAAGTGCAGAAACATATGTTGGCCTTATTTTGCAACTCATTTTTTGAGATTAATTGCATGAGGAAGATTGCCATTCGACCTCTGTTACATCCAAGATTTGCAGGATTGTGTAAACCAAGCAATGTTCAAACTCCTGGGTTTTTGTTCGGAGAGGATTTGTCTAAACAAATTAAAGAAATGGATGAAGACGCAAAAACTTTTGGTCGTATGAGACCCTTCAACTTTGGCCAGAGATGGTCTGGCTATTCAAGGAAGAGATTTGATTTTGGAGCTGGTACAAGCCGAGGCAGGAGTATGATAAGGAGGAATTTCCAGCCAACACAGCCGAATGTACACCCATTCCTTGGGAAAAGGAGATCATCTCGTCCAGCTGGAGAGGTACATAAACATTATCCCATAAAAAAGGAATGCTGGGATGGGCCACAGATTGGCGGTAGACTCCAAATGTTTTATAAGGAATGGGACAATATTACAGTTGATCGTGTGGTATTAGACACTGTACAAGGATCTACCATTGATTTTGTGGAAGGTATGGTTCCATTGGGACAGTATGACCCTAGTCATCCTTTAAGGTTCTCCGAGTTTGAGGTTAATCAAATGGACAAAGAGATTAAGAGTTTGAGTAAAAAAGGTGTTATCGAGAGAACAGGAGAGGATCCACAACAAATTATATCAAACATTTTCCCCAGACTGAAGAAAGATGGGGGTTGTAGGATCATTTTAGATCTCACTTTTTTGAATACATTTGTCCAGTATAAACATTTTAAAATGGACACTTTCTACACTGCAATGCAGTTGGTATCACCAGGTTGTTATATGGCTACAATAGACTTGAAGGATGCATATTATTCGGTCTCAATTCGTCATGATTTTCGCAGGTATTTAAAGTTTAAATGGATGGGACAGCTGTGGCAATACAAAGCTTTGCCAAATGGATTAAGTTCAGCACCTAGATTGTTCACTAAATTGTTAAAACCAGCACTTGCACTGTTAAGGGCACAAAAACACATCGTTATGGCTTATCTAGATGACATTCTAATTGTCAATGCTAATCAGGAATTAGCTGGGGAATCAGTCTCAGCAACTATTAGCTTGTTGGAGAAGTTGGGGTTTCTGATCCATCCAACAAAGTCTAAGTTACAGCCGTCCCAAACCATTGAATATCTGGGGTTTCTGATTAACTCAGTCACCATGTTGGTAACTTTACCAATGAATAAGGAGTTAGATTTGACAGATGTATGTCAAAAATTGATTAACAAACCTTATCCCTCCATCCGAGAGGTTGCCAAGGGTATTGGTAAATTGGTAGCAGCATTTCCAGCAGTAGAATTTGGTCGTTTACATTACCAGAATCTTCAAAGGGCAAAAACTAAAGCACTAATTCAGCGAGCAGGCCATTTTGATAGGCCAATGCAATTGCCTAAGGAAGCTTTACCGGAATTACAATGGTGGATTGAGAATGTTCCACAAGCTGCTAAAAACATTTTAGTTCATCAGCCAGTCGTGGTATTACAAACTGACGCAAGTTCTCTCGGATGGGGGGCTACGGACAATGAGACCAGCTGTGGAGGCAGATGGGCTGTCCAAGAGGATTTATTGCTCCAAACATATGGTATTAATTATTTGGAGTTACTGGGAGCATTCTATGGATTAAAAGCTTATTGCTCTTCATTAAAGGATTTACATGTCCAAGTACAAATAGATAATACCACAGCTGTGGCATATATCAATCACATGGGTGGTGTCAGATCAATTCCATGTGATCATCTGGTAAACCAGATATGGCAATGGTGTATTACAAAAAATATTTGGCTTTCAGCTATTTATCTCCCAGGAAGAAACAATGTTGTGGCAGACAAAAGATCACGGATATTTAAAGACAATACAGAATGGATGTTAAATCCACAAATTTTCAAAAATATTGTCAGTCGGTATGGAGTACCGGACATTGATCTGTTTGCATCTAGATTGAATCACCAATTGCCGAAATACGTGTCTTGGGAACACGATCCGGGGGCAGTAGCGGTGGATGCTTTCTCGCTACACTGGGGGGATACGTTCTTTTATGCTTTTCCCCCATTCTGTCTCATTGGGCAATGTCTCAAGAAAATAGCGCAAGACGCTGCCAAAGGCATTTTGGTGGTGCCAAATTGGCCCACACAGTCATGGTTCCCATTGATGCTAGAAATGATTATCGAACCATGTATGGTTATTCCCAGTTGCGACAATCTGTTGACACAACCAGTAACAAAAGAAATTCATCCATTGCATGATCATATGAATTTGTTAATCTGCAGGTTCTGACCAGACCATTGCAAGAGTTTGAACTGTTGGACAGGACCATGGATGTTATAGATGCAGCTTGGAGGACTAGCACTAAAAAACAATATATGTCGTATATAAGAAAATGGGAAGCCTTTTGTACACAGTCAAAGATATCTTATCATTCTGCTAACATTTCAAATGTATTGGAGTTCCTTGCTGGGTTGCACTTTGATGAGCATTTGAGTTATAGTGCCATTAATTGTGCTCGGAGTGCATTGTCATCCTATTTAGGACAAATTTCGGATCGAGATTCAGTTGGGTCTCACCCATTAGTATCCCGATTCATGAAAGGTATTTTTAATAAAAATCCTCCCAAGCCCAGATATACAGAAATTTGGGATGTTAGCATTGTTCTCACTTTGCTTAAACAATGGACTCCAATTAATTCAATGTCTTTACAGAACTTAACATTCAAGGTGGTTATGTTAATGGCATTGGTATCAGCTCAAAGAGTACAGACTTTGCAATTGTTAAGGTTGGATTGCATGCATGTGACTTCAGATAACATTGTGTTTTATGTCTATGACTTGATCAAACAAAGCAGACCAGGGAAAACTGGAATGAAGGTAATGTTTAAAGCATATCCTATTGATGAAATGTTGTGTGTAGTTAAGCATTTAACTCAATACATGGAGGTAACCAAAAGTCTCAGAGGTTCTGAGAAAGCGTTATTAATAACACACAAAAAACCACATACAAAAGTTTCAGTTCAAACCATTTCTAGATGGTTAAAACAGGTTTTGGGTCTAGCAGGAATAGACACTGATGTGTTTAAATCTCACTCCACTAGGGCAGCAGCTACGTCCGCGGCGAAGGTACAGGACGTACCCCTCGATCAAATTTTAGAGGCCGCAGGGTGGTCTAGAGAAGAAACTTTTTCAAAGTTCTACAATAAACCTGTTGTCACGGTGCCAGGATTTGGACACGCAGTACTGGGTTCCCTTTGAATGCTTGCTTTGTTTATATTATCGATTTATGTTACCATTTACATCATTTATCAATTGTTGTAATTTTCCCCTGCAATAGAGGGGTTCTTATTTTAAAAAAGTTGTTCTTTTTTATAATTAAAGGACTTATTACATAAAATATAACAATGTGTTAAAATATTTTTACTCACTACTGTTTTGACCAAACAGAGAGTCGTATGAAATGAGTTTACGACATGGAAAACACAGGGCTTTAAAATCTTCACGTAGTCACTCACGTGACTCCGAAGTAAAATAGTGAGATTAAACGAGAACTTACCTGTTCGAAGTTTGATCTTTATTTTATGAGGAGTTACGATGAGGGATTACGTGCCCTCCACTCCCAACCCTCATAATATAAATGATCATCTGGTAGTTCTAGTCTATTTTGAGCCTTACTATTTTACTCCGGCTATTTGGTTCTGTGTTTTTCATGCCGCTGCTTTGAAGTATGCCGTTCCAGCGCCAGGCGGGGTCTTCTTCACGTAATCCCTCATCGTAACTCCTCATAAAATAAAGATCAAACTTATTGTGCAAGAGTGTACATTGGCAGATGGCCAATGGATATTGTCAGTGCAGTGGATATTGTCAGTGCAGCAAACATGCTTGGAGAATTGCAAGTCCTGCCAATGGAAGCAGTCCAATACCTGCCATGGCTATCGAGCAAATCACCAGCAGAAAATAATGCATCTACCTCAGCCTGCTTCAGGAGCAGCTGGAGCAGCATCTCACACAGCAGCTGCACTCTAGCGGCTACACCATTGACACAGCACATGGGATAGAAAGCTTCAAAACATGAGCCTGCAAGCGGAGAAATATACATACTAAAGATAGACACAAAATGCTGGAGTAACTCAGCGGGCAGACGGCATCTCCAGAGAAGGAACGGGTTACATTTCGGGTCGAGACCCTTCTTCAGACCAGATACTGCATCTGTTGATCTCTCTCTCTCAACTTTACCTTAATTGTTTCACAATGTGTTGCCAATTTTATGATTCCTAGGAGAGGCCCTTCCAATTGACAGGACGGATTTAGATGAAGAGAGGCCCTAAGCTGTTCCACTTGTGAGCCCCCCCACCCCCACGACTAGAGGAAGATGGTCCACCAGATTGACACCGATTTGCAGCCGAGCGTGGCCAATGAGATAAGGGGCTGGAAAGCTGTGCTTTATTTATTTATTGCCAGTGCTAGTGTCGAGTTATTGACTTAAAACACTATTATTGTGAAATGGAGGGCAAGGAAAATTACTGAAGGGTTGTTTAGAGACTACAGTGCATTGTGACAGCATATGTAAAAAAGGCCTATGACAGTGTCAAAAATATTATGCACCTTGCAGGGCTCTCACTTAATTTGTTTTCTCTGTTGTCAGCCGGGCAACCTTGGCTGCTTTTTAAGTTGCCAAATGACAGTTTAGGTGATCATTTAAGACGACTTGCATCACGCATGCGATAATGTGCTCGGACCAAGTGTACAGTTACCAGTCGGAATTCTACTCAATGAAGCATTCACATATTATTTCTGCTTCAAATAAATTCACAAACTAAACATATTCACCAATCAAGACATGATATATACCACAATGACATGCAGCAAAATTATAATACAGTATCTCAACTCTATTTACACGTTGCAATTAATTCAATTTCTATTATTTCTTTCCACTTCCAAACAAAAATGTGGTTGGATTATTCAGCGTATGATCAACCTCGGTGAGACCAAGCGCAGGCTTGGCGATCACTTCGCACAACACCTCCACTCAGTTCGAGATAACCAACCTGATCTCTCGGTGGCACAACACTTCAACTCCCCATCCCATTCCGAATCCGACCTTTCTGTCCTGGGCCTCCTCCATGGCCAGAGTGAGGCCCACCGCATATTGGAGGAGCAGCACCTCATATTTGCTTGGGTAGTTTACACCCCAGCGGTATGAACATTGGCTTCTCTAAGTTCAAGTAGTCCTTGCTTTCTCCCTCCTTCCCCTCCCATTCCCAGCTCTCCCACAGCCTACTGTCTCCAACCTCTCCTTTTCTTTTTCGTGTCCCCCCCCCCCCCCCGACATCAATCTGAAGAAGAGTCTCAACCTGAAACGTCATCTATTCCTTCGCTCCATAGATGCTGCTTTATCCGCTGATTTTCTCCAGCTTTTTTGTCTACCAATGGGATCCCACCACTGGCCACATCTTCCCATCTCCTGCCCTGTTGGCTTTCCGCAGAGACCGCTCCCTCCGTAACACCCTGGTCAATTCGCCACCCCCCACCCAAACCACCCCCTCTCCTGGCACTTTCCCTTGCAACCGCAGGAAATGCTACACTTGTCGCTTTACATCCCCCCTTAACTCCATTCAAGGACCCAAGCAGTCTTTCCAGGTGTGGCAGAGGTTAACCTGCACCTCCTCCAACCTCATCTATTGTATCCGTTGCTCTAGATGTCAGCTGCTCTACACCGGTGAGACCAAGCGTAGGCTTGGCGATCGCTTCGCCCAACACCTCCGCTCAGTCCGCAATAACCAACCTGAACTCCCGGTGGCTCAGCACTTCAACGCCCCCTCCCATTCCAAATCCGAATTCCTGTCCTGGGCCTCTTCCATGGCCAGAGTGAGGCCCACCGTAAATTGGAGGAGCAGCACCTCATATTTCGCTTGGGCAGTTTGCACCCCAGCAGTATGAACATTGACTTCTTCAATTTCAGGAAATCCCTGCTTTCTCCTCCCCTTCCCAGCTCTTCCTCAGTACACTGTCTCTGCCCCTTCCTTTCTTCTTCCCGTCCCCCCCACACATCAATCTGAAGAAGGGTCTCGACCCGAAATGTCGCCTATTTCCTTCGCTCCATAGATGCTGCCTCACGCGCTGAGTTTCTCCAGCATTTTTGTCTACCCATTCACACAAGTTCTGTTATCCCACTTTCCTCACCCACTCCCTACACATTAGGGGCAATTTTACAGAGACAAGTTAACCTGCAAAGCCAATGCGTCTTTGGGACGTGGGAGGAAACCCACACGTTTGCAGGGAGAATGTGCAAATTCAACACAGACAGTGCCCGAGGACAGGATCTAACACAGATCTCTGGCGTGTGAGGCAGCAAGTCCACCAGCTGTGCCACTACATTTTGTTTTCGAACACAAAAAAAATTATACGTTGATAACTTTGGTTACTAAAAAAATGAAAATATCCATTTTCAGTTTTAAATCTCCAAGTGACGCTATATCCCCCTTTACAGCTACTGTGTGTTTTAATTAAGTTCAAGACTATGGGGCAGTACATTGGCCATAAAGTTGCTGCCTAAAAGTGCCAGAGACCCGGAATTGATCTTGAATATGGGTGCTGTCTGTATGAAGTTTGCCCTTTTTCCTTTGGCCTCATGGGTTTTCTCCGGGTGCTCTTGTTTCCTTCCACATTCCAAGGTGTGCAGGAACCTATTTCAGACCCAACCCAAAAAGTAATATTTTCCTTTTGTCCAGAGATGCCGTCTGACCAGCTTTTTGTGTCTATCTTTTGTGTTTAAACCATGGACTCAGTGGGCTGAAGGGCCCGTTTCCACACTGTATCTTTAAATTAAATTAAAAACACTAAAACCAGAGGGAGTCTAAAGAAGGGTCTCTACCCGAAACATCACCCAATTTCTTGTATCCAGAGTTGCTGGCCGCTCCATGGAGTTCCCCCGCACAATTAAAGCATGGAATAGTCTTCATCCGACCATAGTTACCCAATCAGACACAACTAAATTTAAGGCACCTCTTTATTCCCCAAGAAGCGTTTTTTGCTTAAGTCCAAGTCAAGAGTCAAGAGAGTTTTATTGTCATGCGTTCCAGATAGGACAATGAAATTCTTGCTTGCTGCAGCACAACAGAATATGTAAACATAATACTGAACAGGAGATAAAAGTTCAGTGTGTTTATATACCATAGACCATATATATACACAATAAATAAACAGATAAAATGCAATAGGCTGTTATTGTTCAACCCTCCACCACCTCCACTTTAAATTCCATTTAGAATATTTATGGAGGACCAGGGAACCTGAAGCAAGAGTTACTCCAGGGAGCTACTCCAGATCCGGGGTCAGGGAGTGATTCTGCGTTGGTTTTCAGAGTTGGTCGCCACCTCGCCGCGACCAGACAGCGGCCAGATCCCCCACAATTCAAAGCGAGGAAGAAAGTGCCCAGCGCCGACCAGTTGCCATGGCAATGCGCATGCGCATGGCTGCCGTTGATGTGCTGGCCGTGGTTGTGCGCATGTGCAGGGGGGAGGACGTGCTGGCCGTAGCAGTGCACATGTGCAAGGCGGCCTGCCGTGCCGGTGGATGAGGAGCGAGCGGAGAGCGGAGACCCGGACACGGATATGGATGGCGGGCGGAGACGGAGATTGACAGACAGAGAGGGAGAGAGAGATAGTGAGGGGGACCCACCCAGAGTTGAACGGCAGGCGTCCTGCCTTGGCCGGAGGCCCCCTAGATTTTGTGGTCCTAGGCTTCAGCCTATGAAGCCTAGTGGTAAATCTGGCTCTGCGAGGCCGCCTAGATCTCGAGGCCCTAAGCTTAAGCTTATCCAGCTTATACGTAAATACGGCCGTGCCAATTAACAATATTAAATATTGCTATACATTCTGACCAAATTTGTCCAGGTTATGCTGCAGTGCTGCCTGAGAGAGTCAGACCAGTCTGAAGAAGGGTCTCGACCTGAAACGCCACCTATTTCTTCTCTCTAGAGATGCTGCCTGTCCATCTGAATTACTCCAGAGTTTGTATCTATCGTTGGTTTAAATCAGCATCTGCAGTTCCGTCATACACAATATACTTACTAACATTATTCTCAAAGGACAGTGATGTATAGCAATTTTGCTGTTTCATGCCCGTTTGCATCATCAACGAACAAACAGCATTGTACTACTTGCTTAAACATAGTTTTTGTAAGATTTCTATCAGAAGATTCTTGGCTTCTGAAGCTGGCCCACACTGCAAGACAGAAGGATCTATCCAAGCTCAACAAGAACATTTACATGCATAATTATTTATTATTAGAAAGCCTTTCAAAGTGCCAAGAGATTATTATTATTATTATTCCTATTTGGCGTTCACAGTTTATTGCTATGTTATTCATTATCTCAGGCCATCTTGCACATGTCTAAAGTGTGTTGCTGGGGAATGACTTGCTCATTAAATCCAGCTCTGAATCGAGGAAAATAAACGCTTGGTATGGGTAAAACAAAGCTCAATGGACACGTTAGGAAGTATGCTGCAACCTGGAGAGATGCCAGGCTAATTCCTTGAGGTGTGCCAAGGCCTAAGGTGATTTATACGCTGAGGTGTCACGGAAGTAAAATATTCATCATCTGTGATCTGTATTTTCATATGACATTTTGCCAATTTTACATGTAATTGACAGCATTTCACCAAGTACACACTCACTAATTTGTACTCAAATGTAGAATTTCCAAATCCATTGACAAATACTCACTGGCATTTTTCTGGCCATTTTCTGAAGTGCATGAGAATGCACATTTCTGATGGCTCCAACAATCAGGACAATGTTGGACCTGATGCGGCAAACTCCTTTACAACCTTGCTGGTGGATCAACACTGACCACAAATGTTGGTCCCTAATTTTTAACATGGTCCTGATGGGCTTGTCCTTCCTGAGTTTAAGCTTCACATGTGCCATTGCTAATCTACTAACCTGGGCAAGTGGAGACTATTTTAAAATATGCTTAATGGTAGATTGGAGAATCGCTTTGGGGAGTTGATGATAATTTATTGAAGGAATACCTCACTAAAACCCGGTGTTTGGAGGTGAAAGATCTGGAGAAGCTTCTGATCAAAATTACAAGCTTGTAAACATTTGTGGTTTGGGTAATGGTTACACCATGCAAGTTAAGATCATTACAAACCCTCTTGGTCAAGATAGCCATTGTCCAGTACTTGGACACTGCTATTTTCCAAATCTCACGATACAGACCACTTCACTTTTTCAGATGTTGCAAATGGTGTAATTACTAAACATTTCTGAAACTTATTAAGTAATTATAAATAGTTCAACCAAAGACATTCTACTGAGGAACTGATGTAAGAATATCCTGAGATAATTGGTCTCCAAAAATTACAACACTCTTGCTTTGTTCTAGGTATGATTCCCATCTGTAATTTTCTCTTAAATTCCTACCAACATCGATTGCAACACAGTTTTCCACAAGTCCCAGACAACATTTACCCTTGGGGTTCTCAGAGGCAAGTAATATTTGTGCTGCATCCCGACCTACCTGTGGCATTCACCCAAAGTTCAGCCCACGATACACATTTCAATGACAAATCAATGACCAAGGACAGAGACAAGAAAGCACCTCCAGATATCATTGTTTCAATTGATAGATGCACAATGCTGAACTTG
Source organism: Raja brachyura (assembly GCA_963514005.1). The sequence continues at coordinate 58,551,914 of OY740789.1, forward strand.
TCCCATTATTTCCAAATCATTGGCCACCTAATAACCACATCAAAATGCAAAATAACAACATTTGTTGAATATCTGTGCAGTACCATCACTTGCTATAATCTGGTCAAAAGGAAAACCAACAAACGTGACTAAACAGGAACATCTAATCTTCTTTCAGTCTGTGATCAATGGCGAATTCAGAATGGAACTCGCATGTACTTTAATCAAATGCATTAAATAAGCAGAATAGCTATTTCCTGTGATGCTCCATTTCTTAAGTCATTAAAAAAAAATTATGGTGGGGAAATCGAAAGCATATACATACAGCCGAGAGAGATTTAAAATAAAATAATGACCACTACAATTTTGATATTGCAGTTGATTTTAAATAACATTTCTTGGTATTCCTGGATAGATTGGACCATGTTCGAAAAATAGCTTTGCATGCATTTCATTTCCTGAAAAATGTGCATACAAAAGCCCTTTATTATCCTTGAAGAGCTTTGTGTTATGCTGAGGATGTGACAGGTACAATAGAAAATGTAGGACACTTCAATCGAAGTTGCAAAGATAAGAGCGCATCGCAAATCAAACATTAGTGGCTTGCCACAGCCGCTTACCATCCACAACCCAAAAAAAACGTGACAGAAATTAAACATGCTTCGAATGTCAACTTGGAGTGAAACCTTAAACTTTGGCTGCAATGTTCTGACAATCTTCTGCAAAAGAAAGCCTGCTCTCTGTCACATGTAGGAAGGAACTGCAGATGCTAGTTTAAACCAAAGATAGACACAAAAAGTTGGAGTAACTCAACGGGAGTTCAGTCTGAAGAAGGGTCTTGACCCGAAATGTCACCCATTCCTTCTCTCCAATGATGCTGCCTTTCCCGGCAAGTTACTCCAGCATTTTGTGTCATATGCTCTCTGTCATACTTGCCGAGGATATGCGCCCAAACTATACTTGGTTCAAGAGACTTGCACGTTGGTGGGCTTTGTGATTCACAGCTTCTTCTAACATGTTCAGAGGTCTATGCCCCAGGAAAGTTTGTGATTAAATACAGCTGGGATTAATAACCCAGAACAGTAAGCTGTTAAAATCATTCCATACTCAATCACAATAATACTTTATTAGCCATGTACAGTATGTTTTGCAACACATGAGGAATTTCATTTGCAAAGTCAGTCATACAAATAAAAAGCAACGGAACACACAAAAACTGTAGGAATGGGGAGGAAGAGGCAAGTCGGACATTTGTTAATTGAGCGTTAGAATGCAGTTTGTTGAATTAACAAAACATCAGCAGTCAGGAAAAATGTTAAACCATCCAATGCTCCATTAAACATAACTAATTTTGCTCAGACATCATCTAAAATAACACAACCAAAGCCGAAGCTGTACAAACTGCAAATAGAGTCAGGATCACACTGCATGGAAACAGGTCCCTTGGCTCAACTTTCTATGCCACCCAAGATGTCTGATCTAAGCCTACCTCGTTTTTCCGCATTTGGCCCATATCCCTCTAAATCTTTCCTACCCATATACCTGTATAAAATGTATTTTAACAGAAAAAAGCTTTGGGCAGGGTGGGAAGGGATGAAAATATTGACCAAGAACTGCAAGATCAAACATTGTGGCCAAATCACACCGTTACTGGATCACAGCCTTGTGGATGGTGGAGAAACAAAGGTCAACAAGTAGAATTGCAGAACCACTAGATTCTAACAGAGGTGTCAAAGGGTTTCATTAAGAGTGGACAGGGTGTGATGGAGGCTGGAGCGAGTTGCGATGGGGAGGAGGACATAAAGGACCTGGTGATGGTTGGGATCGAAACAGAACTGCCCTTCATGTGGTGAGGTTCAATATGTGCAAGCCCCTCATCTAGAAACTCTCTGCATTGGCCTGGTGCCTCTGGAAATTAGGTCACTAGAGGATTTAGACTTCAGAGACACAGTGCAGAAATGGGTCTTCTGCCCCCTCGAGACCACACAGATCAACTATCACAAACACCCACCAACACACTCGGGTCAATTTAAAAAATGTTCAGAAGCCAATTACCCTACAAATGTACATGTTTTTAAAATGAGAGGGGCAGAGTGGGAGGGGGGCAGAGTGGGAGAGAGAGGGGGAAGGAGAGGGGGAGGGTAGAGAGGGGCAGAGAGGAAGGGGGTAGAGAGAGGGATGGGGTAGACTGGGGGGGAGGAAGGGCAGAGACGGAAGGAGAGAGAGAGGGAGAGGGGTTAGAGAAGGACGGTGTTAAGAGGGTGGGAGCGAGGGTAGATAGGGTGGGAGCGAGGATAGATAGGGTGGGAGCGAGGGTAGATAGGGAGGGAGCATCTCCCTCCTCCACACCCCCAACCCCCATCTCCCTCTACCACCTCACTCCCCACCCCATCTCCCTCTTCCTAATTTCCCTCATCCTCCTGCCCTCACTCCCATTCCCTGCCCCAGGACCTACCCAGATCATAAAACAGCGCCAGGGCCTGGAACTCGGCCTGGTTCTCGTACTCGGCCCGGCACTGGCTGCAGTCTCCAGCCGTCAGCTCAGCCACTCCTGGGCTATAGTGCAAACTAGGACTTCATCTCCGGGCTCGTCCCTGACCACGGACCCAAGCTTGTCCTTGGTTGCAGCGGTGGCTTCTTTTTCTGCCCCGGTCAAGGCCCCATCCCAAGCCCCAGGCTCGGCCCTCACTCCTGCTCCAGCACCACCCTCCCCACCAGGCGATGGGTGCTGGCAGCGGCTGCCACGCGAACGCTGGAGTGCCCCTCCCTCCTGGAGTTTCCCGTCCTGCCTTGCAAGTATATTGTGACGTCACGGGTTTTCTTTCCAAAATGGGCGAGTTTTCCGGCCGTTTTTTAAATCTTTAAACGATTAATAAGGTGGATATAGGTGGGAATGCGACGGGAAGATGTTTATCGCCTCAATGTGAAAAATGTGAGTAGAATGTGTGAAAATTGGAAGGCTGTGCCTAGCGTTTGGAAGAAAATAGGAAAAAACTAGATTGTGCCCAAGTGACACACACACATATATACATACACACACAAACAGGAGAAGAGTTCTAGTAATATAGATGTGCAGGACATGTTATGTTTACACAGAGTGTAAGATGCCTAGAATGTACTGCCAGGGGACTGATGGAACCAGGTACAATAAAAGTGGCATTTAAGAGGCATTTAGGCAGGCACATGGATATGCAAGAATAGAGACACATGGAGCATGTGCAGGTGGGAGGGTTAGTTTTACTTGACATCATGTTTGGCACGGTGGATCTATTCCTGTTCCTATGCTCTACATCATAATCAAGAGGACAATGCACCAATGCAACAACATTAAGGATGCTTTGCGAATGTCGGATTGCTATAGCTCAAGTCGAGGGTTGAATAAAAAGTCACAAAATGCTGACAGGAGATGATAGGAGATTGATGTGCTTCAAGATTATGAAGCGCATCAATGAAATATGCATCAACCATTACTGCTGTCGAGTAGAATACTTTACTTGAAAACAGGCACAAAGGCGGGCAAGTGTGCTGAGGATAATGGACTTATTTCAACTGGCTGAACAGCCATTACACTTACTTTGATTTGGTTGGGGATATGTGTGTGGGGGAGGGGTTGTGTGAAAAGAGGGAAGGAGGAAAGTTTGACAGTGACAAGCCCAACCAGGGTCCACTGGGAGTGTAGATGAAGGGGAGGAGGGAGGGAGGGAAGCAGAAGGGTAGAAGGCAAACAAAAATTGGATTTGGTTTAGTTGAAGGCAAGAACAGATTTTAGCACAGTGGTGTAACGGGTGAGTTGCTGCCCCAGAGGCCCGGGTTCGATCCTGACTACATGTGTGTGTTTGTACAGAGTTTGTCCGTTCTCCCCATGACTGTGTATGGGTTTTCTCCAGGATTTGCGGTTTCCTCCCACACTCCAAAGACGTACAGATTTGTCGGTTAATAGGCTTGGTATAATTGTAAACTTGTCCCCAATGTTTGTGGGATAGCGTTAGCATGCAGGGATCGCTGGTCGGCACAAACTCGGTGGGTCGAAGCGCCTGTTTTCCGCACTGTATCTCTAAATTAAACTAAACCAGCATTTCATAATGGTCTCAAGATTGATTCAGCAATGTCAAGATTACACCAGCAATACTGCCAAAGTACTGTTGCAGAGGGGGTGGGGGATAATGTAATTTAATGGGACCTAATTAGAGTGCTTGCTCTATAGATCAGAGGCCCTTTTCTTCAGCTGAAGTTATTCGCATTCACGAGAGATGTTGCTTTGCATACACCACACAGGACTGTGTGTACGTTCGTGTCTGTGGATTAATGAAATGTCAGCCCAGGATACTAGCACAGACAGAGAGCAACATATTGAAGGGGAGATGGCGACAGACTGCAGATGTGTGGGGAAAGGTGAATGAAAGGCAATGAAACTAGAACCATGATTAAGTGTGCAAGGCAATGAACAATAGATGCAAGGCAAAAGACTTGCCAGATTTTGGAACCTGGAGCAAAAACAGAATCCTAGATAGAGTGAATGCATATAGTGCTTTTCCCAGGATAAGAAAATTAAGAGCAAAAATACATAGGTTTAAGGTGAGAGGAGAGAGATTGAAAAGGAACTGATGGGGCAACTTTATCCCCCACACAGAGGGCGGTGGGTAATGGATTGCGTTTTCAAAAGAAGTAGTTGAGGCGGGTACAATAACAACATCTAAAAGATATTTGGACAGGTACATGTATAGAAAATGTATGGAGGTTTATGGCCAATTGCATACAAATGGGACTAGCTCAGATGGAGTGTCTTGTTGACATGGACAGGTTGGCTCACTCTGTCACACAACATGTCAAGCAGCATCTGTGAAGACAAAAGATGCCAGTCAACATTTCAGGCAGAGATCTTGCATTGTTCTGGGGAAGGACTGGAAAGTTTGCAAATATACAGCAGTCCTTACGGAAGAAGGATAGAGTTATAATCTCACCCTTGGACAGTGGAACCACAAAGGCCATATTGTTGAGCTGGATTTGAATCGGTTCATTCCATTGGACATTTGCTTCACCAAAAAAAATACTGGCTGGGGCAGTTTATTTGATGGCAGTCCCTCACAGAAAGTATTTTCACAAAGAACTTTTCTTGACTCCCTCCAAGTCCATTGATCATGACAGACAGATTGGGGACCCAGTCATGTTTTAACTGGGAAATCTGATGAGCTGAAAACAAGTGCAATCTGCGCACTTAACAAATTCCATCTGCAAAAATGAGCTGCTTTCAAAAGTACTTAATTAGTTGTTAAGTGTTTTGTGATGTTCCAGGGACATCAGAGGCAATATATAAATGCACATCTTCCTTTAATTGAATTCTGCTCTATTGATATTATCTAATAATATTTTTTCAGCTCAAAATTCCCACATCACTGTTGGTGACATCACTTAATTTACCTTACTGAGATATTTTACAGTGAATGAATGACTCAAACAGCTGTACCTTAAGAGATTGGCAGAGTGCTATTTCGTCTGAAAAGATCCTTAGCAAATATTTAATATTTAATCATGTGAAAGTTACAAATCAACAACAGTCAATGACATTAAAAAATCGTGATAAATCACTGGAAAATGCAAACATTGAAATTTGTTGCGAGAGTCAGTTTCTGAATTTGAATTCCGCATTGGTGGCGAGCTGCCTTCTGGAACTGCTACTGCACATTTGGTTGATGGCACACACGGATATGTCAAGAATATGAAGAAAATCTTAAAGTGGGATTAATGTAGGATTTGTGCCATCTCATCAGTCTCGCCCGAGAACAATGTATCAGGTAATATTCTGAAGCAGCAAAGCATTGCTTTGAACCTGGATGAGAAAGCGCACCGATGGATGGCACACCCACACCAATGACCTGCTATCAGACATCTGATCGGGCTCTGGCTAAGGGTCTTCAACCCAAAATGCTAATGCCTTTTCATTTTTCATGAATGCCACCTGAGCTCATAAATGCTTCTAGCAATTACTGTTTGTAGTTAATAATGATCAAGCCATTTTAATTCAGACCCCAACTGTCAACAAAATGAAATATTATCCTGTCAACCAGTCTAGCTGAATTCAAATTTACATAGTCAAATGTAACCAGTTTCCTTCCACAGATGCTCCCTGATACATTGAGTTCCTCCAGGTAACCATGGCCGAGTTGGTAGTACTGTTGTCCGAGTTAGAAGTTAAAATTCACTCCATAGATCAGAGCACAAACATCTGGAATAATAATTCCACAAGAAACAATGGCCAGCATTTGCAGTCTTGCCTCTTCATTTCCCTGCTCCACTACAAAATCCCCTCAAAGAACGCCAACTTTGAAGTTGTTCTCCGGCAGATGGGTCCTGACCTGAAACCCCATCTGTTCATTTCTTTCTACAGATGCTTCCTGATACATTGAGTTACTCCAGCAATGCGTTCTTTTGATCAAGATTCCAGCATCTGCAATCTCTTGCATCACCACAAAACATTGCCTACCAGGCCAAAAAGGATGTAATGTTTCAGATAAATCATTACATAGATTGCTCTGTTTCCATAGGTGCAAACAACAGATCGCATTGCTGACCAAGCTGATATTTATCTGTCAACCAACCTCACTGACAAGTGTCCGATCATCATCATAACAAAGTTTGTGGGATCAAATTGACTGACATTTATTCCACTTTAAAGATGCTCAATTGGCTGTAGTGTTTGGGATGGCCAAAGGTCATGAAAAGGTACTTTACATGCTGATCACTTTCACCACAGACTTTGAATGAGTGAACCCAAAAAAGCCGAGAGTTTCTGTACAGTATGATTTATTACACAATTTACTCCTGATACATTCTTTCAAGTAATGTTCAAGAAGGAACGGCAGATGCTGGAAAATTGAAGGGTGACAAAGTGCTGGAGAAACTCAGCGGGTACGGCAGCGTTTATGGAGCGAAGGAAATAGACAACGTTTCGGGCAAAAACCCTTCTTCAGACTGATGTAGGGTGGGGGGAGGGGGGAGGGAAGAAGAAAGGAAGAGGAGGAGCAAGAAGGTTGAGGAAGAGCTGAGAAGGGGAGGAGACATAAAGGGCTACCGGAAATTGGAGAAGTCAATGTTCAAGCCGCTGGGGTGCAGACTGCCCAAGCGGAATATTAGATTCTGCTCCTCCAATTTCCGGTGGTCCTCACTCTGGCCATGAAAGAGGCCCAGGACAGAAAGGTCGGATTCGGAATGGGAGGGGGAGTTGAAGTGCTGTGCCACAGGGAGATAAGGTTGGTTAATGCGGACCGAGCGGAAGTGTTCGGTGAAACGATCGCCAAGCCTACGTTTGGTCTCACCGATGTAGATCAGCTGACATCTAGAGCAGCGGATGCAATAGATGAGGTTGGAGGAGGTGCAGGTGAACCTGTCACACCTGGAACAACTGCCTGGGTCCTTGAATGGAGTCGAGGGGGGAGGTAAAGCGACAAGTGTCGCACCTCTTGCAGTTGCAAGGGAAAGTACCCGGGGAAGGGGTTGTGCGGGAGGGAAGGGAAGAATTGACCAGGGAGTTACGGAGGGAGCGGTCTATGCAGAAAGCAGACGGGGGGGGGGGGGGGGGGAGATGGGAAGATTTGGCAAGTGGTGGGGTCACGTTGGAGGTGGCGAAAAGTACGGAGGACTATTTGTTGTATGTGAGGGCTAGTGGAGTGGAAGGTGAGGACAAGGGGGACTCTGCCCTTGTTCCGAGTGGGGAGATGGGGAGAGAGAACAGTGTTGCGGGGTATTGAAGAGACCCTGGTGAGAGCCTCATCTATACTAGGGGAAGGGAACCCCCATTCCCTGAAGAATGAGGACATTTCCGATGCCCTGGTGTGGAACCTCATCCTGGGAGCAGATGCGGTGTAGATGGAGGAATTGGGAGTAGGGGATGGAGTCCTTACAAGAAGCAGTGTGGGAAGTCAAGTCAAAAGTCAAGTCAAACAAACTTTATTGTCATTTAGAAATACATCGATATATGCAATTCCAAACGAAATTCCATTGCATTTGGCTCCCTGTGCAACACGATAATTAACAGAAGGATAAACATGGATAAAATGGATAAAAAGGTTAAAAGGATAAATAGACAATGGTAGCAGCCCATTACATGGCATCAGGAGTCTGATGCCTCGTGAGAAGAAGCGGTTGCAGAACCTTGATGTTCTGCTCCTTATGCTACGATATCTTTTGCCCGAGGGCAGCAGAGTGAACAGTCCGTGATGGAGATGTGTGGGGTCTTTTATAATGCTGCTGGCCTTAGACACGCAACGTTTGGTCGCAATATCCCCGATCTAGGGGAGAGAGGTCCCGATGATTTTTTCCGGTGTCCTCACCACTCTCTGCACGGACTTCCAGTCAGAGACTTTACAGTCCCCAAACCAGACAGAGATACAGCTGGTCAAAATACTCTCTATGGTGCCCCTGTAGAAAGTGGTGAGGATGGGATGGGGGAGGTGAGCTCTTCTCATCCGGCGCAGAAAGTGCAACCGCTGCTGCGCTCTCTTAATTGTTAATGAGATGTTATTTGACCAGGTCAGACTGTTAATGATCTGCACCCCCAGGAACTTAGTGCTACTGACCACCTCCACATCGCTGTCATTGATGTGAAGTGGTATGGGACTGTGCCGGTTCTTCCTGAAGTCGACGATGACCTCCTTTGTTTTTTTGACATTCAGGATCAGGTTGTTCGTATTGCACCAGTCCACCAGTTGTTTCACCTCCGAGATAGCCATGGGAGTCAGTGGGTTTATAGTGAATGTCGGTCAGAAGTCTATCAAGTAATCCTGGAATAAAACAGTTTCAGAAGATGCTTTCTCCAACCCAAGTAAAACCTACTGCTTACACTTTAAACCCAATGTAGTTTTTTTAAAGCCTGCATTGCCCTCATTTCTCTATCAACTGCAGCCTCATCAGACATTGTAGTGTTCTTGCAGATAACCAAGAGCAGAACTCGCTATAAAAACATGGAGGGGACGGGGGACACAAATTTTGTGCACGCACTCACCCACACATGCGCACTCACCAACATCATGTCCCGCCCCCATTACCTGCTGACCGACGTCTCTCTCGTCCAATCGGCGCCCTCGATCAGCAGTCCCACCTCCACTGTCTCACGGAAAGCGGAGATTTTACAATCCGGATCATAAAAACTTGAGGGGGGGGGTGTCCCCCTCTCAAAACATGGAGGGGACGTGTCTCCTTTGCCCCCCCCCCCCCCTATATTCCACCCTCAAAGATAACTAAACTAAAAATAGCACGTTCAGTTGGGAAATTTAAATAAAAAAGGTCTGTTGCGCATCACAAAATCCTGAATTATTTACAAATGCTGTCAGGAGCTCAAACCAGTAACAAGAGGAACATCAATGCCAACTAAAATATTCTACTTCCTACACTGTTTTTCCAGTGTCATTGTCCAATAGTGTGCAGCACAACCATACATTAAATCTCATCAGCATGAGAAACAATAAATTAATCACTAAGGAGGTCAGTTTTGTTTAAGCCCTTTGGCCTTTCCGGGCCGACCAACGATCCTCATACACTCGCATCATCCTACGCACTAGGGGCAATTTACAATATTTTCCTGAAGCCAATTAACCTACACACCTGGGGGTTACACAAAAAGCTGGAGAAACTCAGCGGGTACAGCAGCATCTAAGGAGTGAAGGAGATAGGCGACGTTTCGGGTCGAGACCCTTCTTCAGACTGGTCAGGGATCAGGGAAACGAGAGATATAAACAGTGATATGGAGAGATAAAGCAAGAACAATGAGTGAAAGATATGCAAAAAGGTATTGGTGATAAGGAAAGCAGGCCATTGTAAGCTGTTTCTGGTGTGAAAATGAGAAGCTAGTGCGACTTGGGGGGGGGGGGGGGGGAGATGGAGAAGGAATGTCAGGGCCCGAGGGCTGAGGGAGAGGTGGGGGGGTGGGGGGAAAGGAGCAGTCTGGGTTAACAGAATTGAGAAAATTCAATGTTTAAGCCCAGAGGATGCAGACTCCCCAAGCGGAATATGAGATGTTGTTCCTCAAACTTGCGGTGTTGTTCACTCTGGCCATGGAGGAGGCCCAGGACCGAGAGGTCGGATACGGAGTGGGAGGGGGAGTTGAAGTGCTGAGCCACCGGGAGGTCGGGTTGGTTATTGCGGACCGAGCGGAGGTGTTCGGCGAAACGATCGCCTAGCCTCCGCTTGGTCTCACCGATGTAGATTAGCTGGCATCTGGAGCAACGGATGCAGTAGACGAGGTTGGAGGAGGTGCAGGTGAACCTCTGTCGGACTTGGAATGACTGCTTGGGTCCCTGAAAGGAGTGGATGGGGGAGGTGAAGGAACAAGTGTAGCATCTCTTGCGGTTGCAAGGGAAAGTGCCCGGGGAAGGAGTGGAGCAGGAGGGAAGGGAAGAATTAACGAGGGAGTTGCGGAGGGAGCGGTCTTTGCGGAAGGCAGATAGGGGGGGAGATGGGAAGATGTGGCGAGTGGAGGGGTCACGTTGGAGGTGGCGAAACTGGCGGAGGACTATCTGTTGTATGCGCTGGCTGGTGGGGTGAAAGGTGAGGACCAGGGGGACTCGGCCCTTGTTGTGAGTGGGGGAATGGGGAGAGAGGGCAGTGTTGCGGGGTATGGAGGAGACCCTGGTGCGAGCCTCATCGATAGTGGGGGAGGGGAAACCCCGTTCTCTGACACACACCTGTATGTCTCAGGAGTGTGGGAGGAAATATACTGGAGAACATGGATAGGTGATGTTTTGGGTCAGGACCCGTGATACTGCCTTAATAACGTCACACATGTGCCTAATTTCATAAATTCACAAATTATAGGAGCAGAATTTGGCCATTCTGCCCATCAAGTCTTCTCCACCATTCAATCATAGCTGATCAATCTTTCCCACTAAACCCCATTCTCCTGCCTTTTCCCATAACCACCTGACAACAGTTCGAATCTAGTATTTATAAATATAATTGGATAGAATTATATCGCCTAATTATAATTGGAGTCACTTGCCAAGACATCAGGTTACAAACAAATCATGGAATCACATTGAATAATAATGGAATTTGACATATTCCATAATCAGAATAGAGAATTAACGCAATGGAAAGGAAGGACATTAGCTTGGAGGATGTGGAATCGGTATGGGTAGAGCTGCGAAACACTAAGGGGCAGAAAACTCTGGTGGGTGTTGTGTACAGGCCACCTAACAGTAGCAGTGAAGTTGGGGATGGTGTCAAACAGGAAATAAGAAATGCGTGCGACAAAGGCAAAACAGTTATAATGGGTGACTTCAATCTACATATAGATTGGGTGAATCAAATTGGCTGGGGCGCGGAGGAAGAGGATTTTTTGGAATGTATGCGGGATAGTTATCTAAATCAACATGTAGAGGAACCAACGAGAGAGCAGGCTATTTTAGACTGGGTATTGAGTAATGAGGAAGGGTTAGTTAGCAGTCTTGTTTTGCGTGCCCCCTTGGGCAAGAGTGACCATAATATGGTTGAGTTCTTCATTAGGATTCGAAACAATGGTTCTGAACTTAAAGAAAGGTAACTTTGAGGGTATGAGACATGAATTGGCCAAGATTGACTGGCAATCAATTCTAAAAGGGTTGACGGTGGATACGCAATGGAAGACATTTAAAGACTGCATGGATGAACTACAAAAATTGTTCATCCCAGTTTGGCAAAAGAATAAATCAGGGAAGGTAGTGCATCCGTGGATAACAAGGGAAATCAGGGATAGTATCAAAGCAAAGGATGATGCATACAAAGTAGCCAGAAAAAGCAGCATACCAGAGGACTGGGAGAAATTCAGAGACCAGCAGAGGAGGATAAAGGGCTTGATTAGGAAAGGAAAAATAGATTATGAAAGAAAACTGGCAAGCAACATAAAAACTGACTGCAAAAGCGTTTATATATATGTGAAGAGAAAAGGATTAGTTAAAACAAATGTAGGTCCCTTGCAGGCAGAAACAGGTGAGTTGATCATGGGGAACAAGGATATGGCGGATCAATTGAATAACTACTTTGGTTCCGTCTTCACTAAGGAAGACATAAATAATCTGCCGGAAATAGCAGGGGACCGCGGGTCAAAGGAGGACTTGAGTGAAATCCAGGTTAGTCGGGAAGTGGTGTTGGGTAAATTGAATGGATTAAAGGCCGATAAATCCCCAGGGCCAGATAGGCTGCATCCCAGAGTACTTAAGGAAGTAGATCCGGAAATAGTGGATGCATTAGTGATAATCTTTCAAAACTCTTTAGATTCTGGAGTAGTTCCTGAGGATTGGTGGGTAGCAAATGTAACCCCTCTTTTTAAGAAGGGAGGGAGAGAGAAAACGGGGAATTACAGACCAGTTAGTCTAACATCGGTAGTGGGGAAACTGCTAGAGTCAGTTATTAAAGATGGGATAGCAGCACATTTGGAAAGTGGTGAAATCATTGGACAAAGTCAGCATGGATTTATGAAAGGTAAATCATGTCTGACGAACCTTGTAGAATTTTTCGAGGATGTAACTAGTAGCGTGGATAGGGGAGAACCAGTGGATGTGGTGTATCTGGACTTCCAGAAGGCTTTTGACAAGGTCCCACATAAGAGATTAGTATACCAACATAAAGCATACGGCATAGGGGGTTCAGTATTGATGTCGATAGAGAACTGGCTGGCAAACAGGAAGCAAAGAGTAGGAGTAAACGGGTCCTTTTCACAATGGCAGGCAGTGACTAGTGGGGTACCGCAAGGCTCAGTGCTGGGACCCCAGCTATTTACAATATACATTAATGATCTGGATGAGGGAATTGAAGGCAATATCTCCAAGTTTGCGGATTACACTAAGCTGCGGGGGCAGTGTTAGCTGTGAGGAGGATGCTAGGAGACTGCAAGGTGACTTGGGTAGGCTGGGCGAGTGGGCAAATGTTTGGCAGATGCAGTATAATGTGGATAAATGTGAGGTTATTCACTTTGGTGGCAAGAACAGGAAAGCAGACTATTATCTAAATGGTGGCCGATTAGGAAAAGGGGAGATGCAGCGCGACCTGGGTGTCATGGTACACCAGTCATTGAAAGTAGGCATGCAGGTGCAGCAGGCAGTGAAGAAAGCGAATGGTATATTAGCTTTCAGAGCAAAAGGATTTGAGTATAGGAGCAGGGAGGTTCTACTTCAGTTGTATAGGGTCTTGGTGAGACCACACCTGGAGTATTGTGTACAGTTCTGGTTTCCAAATCTGAGGAAGGACATTATTGCCATAGAGGGAGTACAGAGAAGGTTCACCAGACTGATTCCTGGGATGTCAGGACTGTCTTATGAAGAAAGACTGGATAGACTCAGTTTATACTCTCTAGAATTTAGGAGATTGAGAGGGGATCTTATAGAAACTTACAAAATTCTTAAGGTGTTGGACAGGCTAGATGCAGGAAGATTGTTCCCGATGTTGGGGAGGTCCAGGACAAGGGGTCACAGCTTAAGGATAAGGGGGAAATCCTTTAGGACCGAGATGAGAAGGACTTTTTTCACTCAGAGAGTGGTGGGTCTCTGGAACTCTCTGCCACAGAGGGTAGTTGAGGCCAGTTCATTGGCTATATTTAAGAGGGAGTTAGATGTGGCCCTTGTGGCTAAGGGGATCAGAGGGTATGGAGAGAAGGCAGGTACGGGATACTGAGTTGGATGATCAGCCATGATCATATTGAATGGCGGTGCAGGCTCGAAGGGCTGAATGGCCTACTCCTGCACCTAATTTCTATGTTTCGATGTTTCTAGAATGTTAACATACATTCTCACTCAACGTATGCAGCACAAAGTCAAGTGAGAAGAGGTGAAATAGAGTGACAAATTGACATTCCATTTTTGTTCCGATTTGGATTCAGCAGAACAGCAACAATAGAATTATAGTAACATATCCCATATTAATTCAGGTCTCTCATTACAAATCTTTTGCTTGAATAACATTGCACTATCAGAAAATCACCAAGGGTTTTGCTTGCATCTTTTACCTTTCTCTCCAGGGCAATCAAGCACATTCAACCAAAAAGGAATGGGGTTTGCAATGCTATTGTTCTCATTCAACCATATCAGAATATTCCGAAGAAGACACAAAGTGCTGAAGTAACTTGGAGGGTCAGGCATCTTCTCTGGAGAACTAGGATAGGTGACACTATTGGTCAGAACCCTTCCTCCGATATCCATACCTGAAACATCACCTATCCATGTTCCCCAGAGATGTCACCTGGCCCGCTGAGTTACTCCAGCACTTTGTGTGTTTTTCTTTGCAAGCCAGCATCTGCAGTTCATCGTTTCAGAATGTTCTATGCTGATAAAATGACATGAGAATTATTTTAAGCTGCCAAAAGCAAATCTAATAACAAAATCTAATGAGGGGCTCGAAAAACAGAGGAACGGCTAGGCTGTTGGTTAATTTGATAAGCAGTGCAATTACTGCTCTTCATAATGCCACAAAAATAGAGTTTACCTATTAACCTGCCATTAAAAAAATTGTTTAACTGCATTACATCCACCTCAACAATTACCATTGTATTTGTTATATGAAGCACGGATTGCTAACAATGGTACACTAAGTTAGGAATTTGAGGCTGGGGAGGTTTTATAGCCAAGGGAAGGAAAACATTTGGAATAAAGGGTAAGGACACTCTGTTTGTATCCAAGCTGTACATTGTGCCTCTTAGCAGAGAATATGGATAGCCAAAGGCAGGTTAAAAACAGAGGAATAGAAAAGATAGGGAGCGGTAACCTTCGGGAAATACCTCCTCAGTAAAACATTGCAATTTGGTGCGCAGGTTTCCTTATCTGAGGGGGGAAATAAAGATAAATAGGCATTGCTGCAGATAGGATTCTTGAAAACGCATTCAAAGAAGTGCATCATGCGCATACACACACACACACACACAATGATGTGCTTAAAACATCCTTAAAATACACTGGAGAGAAAGTCAATACCAGGAAAATGAATCACATGATACTACTGCTCCCAGTGCTGCAGTTTACACAATCAATACCTGAATCCACAGCCATTAATGCCGCCTTGTACAAGACTGAGGAAGCCCATCAAATGGTTCCGTTCAACGGTCTCTGTAGCCACTATCTCTGCAGCTAGAACAAAGTCTGCATCACAGGTCTTTACCTCCCCTCTAAAATGCCCCACTTAAAAAGTTGAAACTCAAAAACAAAATGTAGTTGCGTCGTCTCAAAGAATAACTAACATGCTGTGGGGCGGGAGATTGCAATCTTCACGAGGTCCACCCTGTTTCAACGAATGCAATCAACCTCCCGTGCACAAACAGAAGATCAAACAGAACAAGTTGTCTTACAACTTTAGGCTGTGCACGCCATATGCAAGAAGACTAACCTGCTGTCAGACCATTCCAGTTTTTTGTATATATTTTAATCTACAGCCAACAGTGATCATTTTAAAACATACACGACAATTCCGAGAAGAAATTGCCATTGAAAATGGGAGCATAAAGCATGTTGTGGAATTTAATAAATACTTAATTTGAAAGCTTTCTATAACATTAAGCCTCTGGTTTCCTTTCCCATCAATAAAGTAATTAGCAAGCATTGTTGCTTCTGCAGGAATAGGTTATCATAAAAGGGGCATGTTGGAGAAAATGCATAAAAAGGTCCAATGATCCAAATGCAATGGCATTTTTAACTCCATGTTTCCAGCTGTTATTCAACCTTGCAAAACACAAATTATTTGTATATCTCTATTTCACTATGTCAACTCAAGTAGAAATTAGCCCAATTAGTTTGCAACATAATTGAGGTTAATCATCTCAATGTCTGTGTTCTTGTTTTGAATGCTAATATAAGACTAATCCCACTGCCATACTCTCCCCATTGGTCTTGTACTTCCATCCTCTCAAATATTCTCCAGTTATCCTTTAATATATGCACAAGTCATGGAGCACAGTACAGAAACTGGCCCTTTGGCCAAACTCATTCATGTCAACCTTGGGTTAGACACAGCTCTTAGTGCTAAAGTCTAGCCTGCCCAATTTACTATAACTCAGAACCTCAAGTCCTGGAAATATGCTCGTAAATTCACCCTTGAAAGAGCCTCAAAGTCACCATAATTATGTAATAAGCAGCCCACTAAGTTCTTTAACAGCAAGCAACATTATGCTTATATGTGGTAGCATTGAATTTACAAAAAATGGGATACTCGGCTCTCAAAAATTATTAAAATTGTATGTTTCATTCAATATAGATTGGTTTATTTTAAATACAGACTGAAGTTAGCAGTTCCAAAACAATTATTTTTCTGATTTCTTCCACTGTAAATATTACAAACGGGCTGTGAGGTTGTAATAATATTAAAGACATTTGGCCGCAAAGTTTATTAAAAAATATTTCAAATGAGAAACAGAAATTAAAATAAGCTCAACATATTAGTCACAGCCAAAGGAACAGCCGAAATTGTTTATAATGAGTGGACCAAGGTCTAAACTACAATAATAACAAGCCTAACATTTATATCCTTCCTGTTCCACGACCAGACTAATAAAACACAGTTATTAGCCCGGACATTCTTTCTTTTAAGAACAGACCTCTTTTTCCTTGTCTATTCTAACCTCATATCTTCCACCAAACTTTATCCGATATTAAGATTTTAATTTCCATCATGCCTCTTTCTCCCCCCCACCCCCCAAAAGCCCTTCAGGCATCAGGCTAGATTCTACCCCAAGCTCTCATTTTTTCCCACTTCATATCAACACTGTCGGCAACTTATCACAGTGTAACAAAATGACAAAATAAATCCCTGTATTCTACTCCTTGATCCCAATGGGACAAGATTAAATTTCAAGAACACTCATTTCTGCACTCATTTTCCACGTGGTTACAAGTAAAGGATTTATGGGTTAAAAAGAACAAAGATTAGCACTAGCTTCAAAGCATAACCTCAGCAAGGCAGGTTTTACCTCATTATTTAAGATTCAACTGCACAAAATAAAACTACTTGTGAACATTGGAACTCGCCATAATTACAAGAAAACTTCATTCCAAATTCAGAGGTGCAGCTGGTCGGCTGCTGCCTCACAACACCAGAGACCTGGGTTCAATCCTGACCTCGGGTAGTGTTTCGAGGAAATTGCACATCCCTAAGACCTGCGTGGTTTACAATTGATCGGCCTCTGCAAAATTACCCCTAATGTTTAGGGAATGGACGTGAAAGTGGGATAACATAGAACTAGTATGAACAGGTGATTGATAGCTAGCATGAATTAAATAGGCCGAAGGGGCTTTTCCCATGTTGTATCACTAAACTCAACATGAATAAACAGTGCTTAACCTGAAGAAGGGTCTGGACCTGAAATGTCTCCTATCCATGTTATTCAGAGATGCTGCCAGACCTACCAAGTTATTCCAGTGTATGATAGAATGACAGGAATAACATGAAAGGGTAGAATAATATTAGTCTGCTTCCAACACAACACGCAGCGCCATTTCCATTTTCACTTTCACCACCTTTCGTTGTAATATTGATCACATACTTTAAATGTTTATTACACAAGTCATATTAATATTTATTACATAACAATAGATGCCCTGTGGGCTTTACCCAATTTTAAAATAATGTTGCTGGAAACAAAATACAGCAGGGAACAGGACAGAGCGATTTACACAAGGCCCAAGATATAATTATCAATCCTCAGATTTCTCTTAGTGATTCAAATAGTTACTTATACTGTTATGGGATAACCTCAAGCCTGTTTCGTCAACAGGTTAACCAGATTTCTTGTTCAAGATTGGGGTGTAAAAATAAAACAGAATGCCTTTAACTATTCATAATTCTGGTTTAGAAAGTTAGAGATAGAGGAGACGGGTTTAGCTCAAAAATGTGTGAATCAGATGTTCGACAACATTTAAGTACTCCACATGAAGCAGGTTCAGATATTGAGCTTCCTTAGTCAGTAAATATACACACAAGTTATAGATTGTGACTGAACTCCTGCTTTTGGAAGCAGTATTCAAGGGTGTTGCAAATGCGAAAGCATCCATAAGTTTAGCAGAAAGGTCATTAACTTGTTACAGAGGGAGGGCATTCAGACCATTGGATCCATGCTCGCTCCCAGCACAGCAATCCAACTGGTCCCATTACCTTTCTCCCTGCACCTCTGCAACTTGTTCTCTCTCATGTGCCCATATACTTCCATTGGATCTTCTTTCTGCTTTGCAACATGCTGATGAAACTGAATGATTGAATACTTTATTGTCACATGTGACAAGTCACAGTGAAATTCTATGCTTGCACATCCCCAGGGTATGCAATAGTCGCCACATAAAGGGCACTGACACCCTTACAAAATATCCCACTTCAAGTCCACCTTAGTTCTCTTCCCCCTCTGGGACCTACATTGTTCTGCAGGAGTCACTTCATCCACCAGCACATATTTGAGACCTATAAACCAGTGTGATCTCTGAGCACACTTTGGATCACATTAACTGAGTGGAAGTTATATTTCATCACTCCAGTGCAGGAATGTCTATATTTTAGCCAGCCATTTCCACCTGGTCTGGGGCTTTGCTTCACTGGCCTGGTATCGTGACAGTGTCAGAATATCAAGGAACACTCTGGTAATGAGGAAGCCGTCCTCATTGCTTCTTCTATTTCAGCACTCCATTCAGGTGCAGCAGAAGAAACAATACCTGAACCTCATCATTTATTTATCTATTCCGTCTCCTATCGTTGCCACTGAACAGAATTAATCTGGGACCAGAGAGCCAATAAATAAATAAGTGAGATGCATTTTAAAAGCAAGGGTAATTAACGAGTTTCAACGTTATCCGCAGTAGGTTCACCAGATGGGTAATTTCTATTAAGTGTTTGGATAGCTCCATTTGTCTTGTGCCTGTGATGATGCTGCAAGTTTTCCGTTGCACTCACATCTCCCCGTCTTTACTCATTTGACAGTAAACTTAACATTTTTTAATAGATTTACAACCTGAATTTAATATTCGGCCGTCAACATTCACTGGACCTCATAAGTTTGTGCACAGTGTGATATTTCACATGCGAAACTACAGTGGCTACAAACACATACAAACTTTCTGACCGAACCGACTTTATGCCTCAGGGTACCTCCCGCAGCTGACCTTGAAGACCCATTCTTTGAGCTTCATTGTTGGAAAATGCAAGAATAAATCCTGAAAATCAATACAGAACCACAAAAAATGCATGGCTCCTTCCAACCGACTTCAATATAACTAGGCCCACTTCACGGAAGTTATCCTGATGAAGCTTCCTTTTGCAATTTTGCTTCTGACTTTGCTTCAAATTACAGTAATGTTACCATTTAGCAGTTGGACAAACAGACGTGCAACATAATTTTAAAGTAATAGTTGCCACAATTGCCAAACAAATTTGACTCCGCAGAATGTTTGCTTTTTGATGCAAGTTAATTGCATGCTTTGTTCAATTCAATTGGAAAAGCAAAATACCACATCAATGCCCAAGATTTAGTAGAGTGTAAACAGTTCGCATAAGAAAAAGAAAACACCAGAGTGAAAACACTTTCAATTATTTTAGCCATAGGTACTGCTGACCCTAGAAGGCTGGGGCGTCCATCTCAACGCTATTTCATCAATCATCTGTCTTGTGGCACAGTTGGTACAGCTGCTGCCTCACAGTGCTAGAGACCCTGTTTCAATCCTGACCTCAGGTTTTGTCTATGTGTAGTTTGCACTTTTATCTGTGACCACGTGACCTCCGAGTTCTCCAGTTTCCTCCAACATCGCAAAGACATGGGTGTTTGCAGGTTAATTGAGCACTGTAAAATTGCCACTTGTGTGTGGGAAGTGGACGTAAGAGTGGAATAACAGTTTGTTATTGAACGCTCTCCTCTTTATGGTTAATGGAAGAACCATCATTGAGTGTCTCAACATCAACATTCCAGGTGTGACAATTCACCAGCGATTTAGCTGGGTAAATATTGTAACTTAAGTGTGTGCAGCTTCGCTAATATCCAAGCTACTCAACACCATCTGGGACAAAGCAGCAATTTGACTTATCCCCAAGTCAACAATAAACTTTCCAGGAAAAATGTACAGCAAGACTGCAGTGTGAACTATTCATAAGATGCATCAAAGTGCCAAGGCATCTTCTGCAGCAATTCCTAAAACTATAATATCCATTACTTGGGTGAGTAAGGACAGCAGATGCAGTGGAACATCAGCTCCATCTTTCCTTGGAACTCTCGCACATCTGTTGACGTAAATATATTGCCATTTCGTTAATAAAGCCATATTCCTAAATACCATGAATGAAAACAGATTTAAAGATTTCAATAACCCAATGGAAAACTGACATTGATCATATAATATTATTGATAAAAGCAATTTGGAATCCACCCATGCAACAAAAAAAACAGAAGATGCTTGAAATATTCAACAGTTTACACAGTATCCATGGAAAGAGAAACAGGGTATATGCTTTAGGTATAAGTCTGAGACTTTTTGACAAAATTGGGGAGAGGGGAAAACCTGTTCATTTGTTCCCCTCCCTTACAGCATTTGTTTCATTCTCTTAACATTATAGCTCCTATGAATTGTCTTCAATCTGAAGCATTAAATCTGTCTATCTTTCTCCAGGCAATGGGTGACCTGCCGAATGTTCCCAACATTTTTCCATTTTTATTTCAGATGTTCAGCATTTGCAATTATTTTAATTTCCTCTGGAAATGGAAGCCTTGTAAATCGTCATTTTACCCTCATAAATCAATGAAGACATTGTAGAAGTATACACACATGCTGAATAGATAAAACGATATGTGAAAAATAAATTGGATGTATGTAGCTTGTCCAGTGTGGGAACTTTGATAAAGAAAAGAACGTCGAACAGAAAAGTACAAAAAAAACTTTAAAAATGCTGGAGGAACTCAACTAGTTAAAGAGCATTTATGTAGGGAAATGGAGAGACAACGTTTCAGGTAGGACACTGCTTCGGACTGATGTAGTAAGGGTGTATGCTGGAAAAGGAGGGGTCGAAAAAGGGGTTGAATGACAAAAAGGGTGTCAGATAACAAAGGAAGATGAACAGTGAAGCACGCAACATTCTGGAGTAACTCAGTGGGTTAGGCAGCATCCCTGGAGAACGTGGATAGGTGATGTTTCAAATCAAAATCCTTCTTCAGCCTCCAGCAGTGATTTCTGTGAGTCTGAAGAAGATGCCCGAAAACAAAACATCACCTATCCATATTCTTCAGAGATGCTGCCTGACCCGCTATGTTACTCCAGCAATTTGTGTCTTTCTTTGGTATAAACCAGCATCTACAGTTCCTTTCTACATAGAATGTTACCTATCCATGTTCTTCAGAGATGCTGCCAGACCCACTGTGTCACTTGAACATTTCTCTCCTTTAAACTACTGAGTTACTCCAGCACTCTGCAACCCACTGAATTACTCCGGCACTCTGCAACCCACTGAGTTACTCCAGCACTCTGCAACCCACTGAGTTACTCCGGCACTCTGCAACCCACTGAGTTACTCCAGCACTCTGCAACCCACTGAGTTACTCCGGCACTCTGCAACCCACTGAGTTACTCCGGCACTCTGCAACCCACTGAGTTACTCCGGCACTCTGCAACCCACTGAGTTACTCCAGCACTCTGCAACCCACTGAGTTACTCCGGCACTCTGCAACCCACTGAGTTACTCCGGCACTTTGTGTCCTTGCAAACAAGCATCTACAGATCCTTGTTCTCACAAGATGAACAGGGAATTGCAGGGCCTGCATCCACCAATCACGTGCTAGTGCTTTGCCCCACCCCTACCTCCATTACATCACTCTCTCCCCTACTTCATCAGTCCTGAGCAGCGTCTTAACCCAAAATGTCATCTGCCCATTTCCCTCCACAGATGCTGCCTGATCCACGCAGTTACTAAAAAACTATATTCTTTGTTCAAGATTCCAGTATATGCAGTCTCTTGTGTCCACTAACAAAAACGGTAATTACAAAGAGGATTTGGGCAGAGTTTGATCATTTTAAATACTGGGTTCTAAACTGATACACAACATCCCTAGTCATTGTAATCATCCATATGTAGACCCCAATATTATTGCAACAACTTAATAACACAATAAACTCTCAATATTTGATCATTACTGATTGAAAATAAATTCCATATAAATAAGGTTATCAAACACCAATATGAGTATTGCAAAAGAAATTACTTTTACTAACACAATCTCTGCATATAGCTGGTGCAATGATTATTCTAGAGATGAAATGGAATTAAAACAAATATTTGTTTTGAGTCAATGTGCAGAATATAGTCCCAAGCCAAATTTGAAAAATAAATCAAACGCCTTACACACAGAGGATAATTTTGCTTTGGGATGGGAGAGGGGAATAATGGAGGGGAAAAAGAAACATTTGCTGGTCAAGGAATGAAATGTTTGATTATTTTTAATTGTGATCATTATGAGAGACAAACTGCATTGTGTGGCAGGCATTGTAGCACAAACACAGGTTTTGTAAAACCTAAATGGAATAGACTAAAAGATTGAACGTTATTGTACACATCCAAAAAAGTTATCAAATTCACCAAATTGAATTACAATTTATTATATGCTGCAATAGTTACTTGCTCATTTTGCTTCAAAAATTACCTTGAAGGTTGAGAGTGACCTGTTTGTGTTGCAATCGTGAAATTCTACCACTCGTATCGTAATCGATTGTAAATAGCCCATCGCAATTTTTAACAATACATGCCCAAAATCTTTGCCAGTTTTGGACCATTCAATCCCCATCACTCAAACCCGTTCCAAAGTGCCATTTTTTTTTATTATTGTCTCCGATGGTCACGCACAACATCATACATTTTTTTTTACTTTAATCATCTGATATTTCTGAATCCCACTGCCCATCCTAGAGGAAGTGATTGCATTTCAACAGTAATTGGATGGCTGCAAGGTATTTCAGATACATCAGATTCACAGAGATGTCCAGCACAGAAATGGGCTCTTCAACCCAACTTGGCCATTGCCAACCAAGGCGCCGCTCCAAGCTGAACCCATCACCCTGTGCTAGGGCCAGGTACTGTCCAAATGTCTTTCAAACATTGTAATGATATCTGCTTCTACCACCTCTGGCAGCTCGTTCCATGTACCAACCAAAGTGAAAAACTTGTCCCTCACATTCCGTTTAAACTTTTCCCCTCTCATCTTAAACCCATGCCCTCTAATATCAGATTCCCCTTGCCTGACATTCTGCCCTATCAATGACTCTCATATTTTTTATGAACTTCTATATGGTCACCTCTCAGCTTCTTCTGCTCAAAGGAACACCCAGCCTATCCAATCTTTCCCACCGCCATGGCCTCTACTAAAGGCAACATTCCTGTGAACATTTTCTGCACTGTCTTTAGCTTAAATGACATCCTTGCTACAATGGGGCAATAGGAACTGCACACAATACTCCAACTGCTTCCTAACTAATGCTTTGTACAACAGTGTGTATGAAGGTACACAAAATGCTGGAGGAACTCAGTGGGTGCAGCAGCATCTATGGTTGCGAAGGAGATAGGTAACGTTTCGGGCTGAAACCCTTCTTCAGACTGATAGGGGGGTGGGGGGAGGCGGGGGGAAGAAAGGAAAAAGTGTGTATGAAGGAACTGCATATGCAGGTTTAAACCGAAGACACAAAAATCTGGAGTAACTCAGCGACACAGGCAACACCTCTGGAAAGAAGAAATGGGTGACACTTCGGGTCGAGACCCTTTTTCAGACTGGTTAGGGATAAGGAAACTGGAGACATAGACGGTGATGTGGAGAGATAAAGAACGACGAATGAAAGATATGCAGAAAAGTAACAATGATAAAGGAAACAGGCCATTGTTAGCTGTGTGTAGGGTGAAAATGAGAAGCTAGTGCGACGGGTGGGGGAGGGATAGAGAGAGAGAGAGGGAATGCCAGAGCTACCTGAAGTAAGATAAATCAATATTCATACCACTGGGCTGTAAGCTGCCAAGCGAAATATGGGATGCTGTTCCTCCAATTTGCGTTTAGCCTCACTCTGACAATGGAGCAGACAGAGGACAGAAAGGTCTTTGTAGCAATGAGAAGGAGAATTAAAGTGTCCAGCAACCGGGAGATCAGGTAGATTCAGGCGGGCTGAGTGAAGGTGTTCCGTGAAGATCTGCGTTTGGTCTCACCGATGTATAAGAGTCTACATCTTGAATAACAGATATAGTAGATGAGGTTGGAGGAGGTGCAAGTGAACCCCTGCTTAACTTGAAAGAACTGTCAGGGTCCCTGGATAGGTTCGAGGGAGAACGTAAACCAGTGGGTGTTGCATCTTCTGCGGCTGCAGGGTAAGGTACTTGGAGAGGGAGTGGTTTGGGTGGGAAGGGATGAGTTCACCAGGAAGTTGTGGAGGGAACGGTATCTGCGGATGGCAGAAAGGGGTGGAGATGGGAAAATGTGGCTCGTGGTGGGATCCCATTGGAGGTGGCGGAACTTTTGGTGGATTGTGTGTTGTATGCGATGGCTGATGGGGTGGAAGTAAGGACTAGGGGGACTCTGTCTCTGTTTCAACTGGGGGAGCAAGGGCGGAGCTGCGGGGTACCGAGGCGACACGAGTGAGGGCCTCATTTATGATGGGAATGCGGGGACCCCCATTCGCTAAAGAATTCCTAGTATAGAACACCTCATCTTGGGTGCAGATGCGGCGTAGACGGAAGAATTGGGAGTAGGGGATAGAGTCTTTGCAGGAAGCAGGGTGAGAAGAAGGGCAGTTGAGATAGTTGTGGGAGTCAGTTGGTTTGTAATAGACAATAGTCAGTCAATAGTCTATTTCCTGTGATGTAGACAGTGAGATCAAGAAAGAGGAGGGAGGTGCCGGAGATGGTCCAAGTAAATTTGAGTGCAGGATGGAAATTGGTGGTGAAGTTGATGAAGTCCATGAGTTCTGCATGGGTGCAGGAGGTAGCACCGATGCAGTCATCAATGTAACGGAGCTAGAGTTTGGGGAATAGGGCCAGTGTACGCCTGGAACAGGGATTGTTCAACGTACCCTACAAAGACACAGGCATAACTGGGGCCCATGCGGGTGCCCATAGCTATGCCTTGGACTCTGAGGAAGTGGGAGGAATCAAAGGAAAAGTTGGTGAGGACCAGCTCGGCTAGGCGGAATAGTGTGTTAGTAGTGGGAAATTGGATGGTTCTGTGGTCGAGGAAGAAACGTAGGGCTTTAATTACAACAGTACCATGACGATCAAACTCTTCTGCTCAATGCCTCGACTACGAAGGCAAGCTTATTATGCGCCATCTGCACCAGTCTTTCTCGCTGTATTACCATTGTACACCCAAGTCTTATTGTTCAAATAACACTCCCGGGGCCCAGCCATTCATTTGTTCTGAAGATAGCCAAAAGGCTGGAGTACCTCCGTAGGTCAGGCCAGGTTATTCCAGATTCTTGTGTCTATCTTCAGTGTAAACCACCATCTGCAGTACCTTCATATACATTCACTTGTTTTGACCCGGTTTAACCTCCCAAAATGCACCACATCGCACTTCTGAAGTTTAAATTCTGTCTGCAATTTCGATACCAAATGTTCATTTATATCTATCGCAGAGGCACAAGTCGGGCATTCATTACCTGGGAAGGATCTGTACTCTGATTAACAAAAGTGCAGAACACAGTTTCTCCACTGAAAGTAAAAACACTTAAATTATTGAACAAGACAGAAGCAGCTTCATTCGGTTCTATTTCTGATTGTTTTTCTATAGATTGCTGAACAAAATCTTGTCTAGATATTTAGAGAGAAACAAGCATTCATCAGTACTTTTTCCACACAAGAGAAAATCCATCAAGTACTCTAATAGTGGAAATCTAAAATAACTTGTGTCGTCCAATTTCAGACCAGATGCATCCTTGTGTACAAGAACAATTCAGAAAGTAGGGGATTTACCTATAGCAATGGTTCTTAACCTTTTTGGCCCCACGGCCCTATCAGACATTCTTGGTCAGTACCGTGATCCCCAAAACAAAAATTGAAAAAAAAACAACCCGATTTATTAAAACCTGACTGCCAATATTCAGTCAATGGGATTGCTGAAATTGCTTCGTAGCCATCAGGCGATCAAAACGAGGACAAATGCTCGACAGGCAGCACCTCATGTCAGCGTCGATCACAAGCCTATTGCGTGCCTTCGTTTTCAGAGCTACCATGGTTGAGAATCCAGCCTCACAGCAATAGGTTGAGAGGGACTGGACCAATAGGGTCAGGGCCCTCTTTGAAAGAACAGGACAGTCCTTCACTTTCAGCCAAAATGTGACGAGCTCTTATTCCATGAAGTCACTCTTGAGCTGCGCATCTTCACGAATTCGGTGAAATACAACCTTCGCAGCCACGTCAGTATCGCCGATGGCACCGTCTTCAACGGAAAAGGGTCGGTCGATTCAGTCATCACGAGAGCGATCATCCAGTCCAGGGAAGTAACATTTGATGGCTTCACTAATTGACAGACGGTGGGTTAAGATCGCCTCGTGGAAGTGGCATTCAGCATCTGGCGTAGCATCCAGGAGAGCCGTCATCTCAGGGAACACAGTCTTGTCACTGTCCTGGACTCTTCTCTGGTAAAAGTTCCTCCTGAATGCTGCCATTTTGTCGCAAGCCGTGTGTAGCATTGGGTTGTTTCCTTGAAGTGACAGGTTCAAGGAATTCACCTCGGCGAAGAGGTTCGTCAAGTAAGCAACCTTCATCGCGAACAGTTCATCCGGCATCTTTTCATGAAGCTGATTCTCCTTCTCGGTACTTGGATCAGCATCCAACCATGGAAGGTGCCTCATCTGTACACACCTTGACAAGTCGTTCCCAGTCAACTCATGTTTGCTGAGGAAGGCTTCCAGCATTCTGAACATATCTTCTCCCCGAGTGGTAGTAGCCAATGGCTCAGAGAACAGGTACTCCTCCTTCATGGCTTCGCCATCAAGGTAACGAACGTAGACTAGAAGTTGGGAACATGAGACAACATTTGTTGACTCGTCCAGTTGCAGTGAATACACTGGACTGCTCTTCACAGCGCTCACTACTTGCAGCAGAACATCATTACTTGTATCCGAGATTCGACTTTTGACTGTGTCATTCAAAAGGGTAATCTGCCTGAACTTGTTTGACTGCTGGTCCCCCAGCACCAACTTTGCTGCTTTGAGAAGGCACGGCTTGATAAGTTCTTCACCGATGCTGTGAGGTTTCTTAGTTTGTGCGATACGGTAAGCAATCCGGTGTGAAGCCTCCAGCGCTGCTTCATTTTGCCGACGCAATGACCCGTCAAATCGATGCGGGAACCCTTGAGTGCGGCTTCTTTTCATTTGAAATAGTTCACGCCCTTCCCCGCAAGGTCGCCGTGACATGACTCCAAATGGATCTTCAGTTTGCTGGGCTTTATGCTCTCGTGGCTCAAAACCTTGGCACAGATAACACATTGCGGCTTGACCACGGATTTTTGAACAATGCTTGTGAAGCCGAACTTGAGAAATGCTTCACTAGACGTGCGCTTCTATGGTTCACAACACACGCCGTTCGTGTGTGTATACGTACGCGCACATGTAAACAAAATACTGTGTGTGGTATGTACCTTTGTTAGGTTCCTAAAAATGGGCTCAACAAATTGATACGTTATTTATGACCCCCAGAAAACCCCCAAATGACCCCTTTGGGGGTCACGACCCCCAGGTTAAGAACCGCTGATTTAAATGGAGGAACTTGACACCTTCTCTCAGTGTTACCTTCATAAGTACAACCAGCATTTAAAAACACTAACAATTCTAAGCAGGAGTGAAAATAGAAATTTATCTTGCACTAAATGATATTTCCTTCATCATGTATCTGTACGCTGTGGACGGCACGACTGTAATTATGTAGCACCTTTTCGCTGACTGGTTAGCATGCAATAAAAGCTTTGCCCGACCTCGTGACAATAAACTAAAAAACTAAATGCAGTTTGCATTACCCAGTTTGGATGAGGTACCATTTACCAATCACAAACCAAAATAATAATCACAAAGAAGAGATGATCAACAGGGGTCTGAAGAAGGGTTTCGGCCCGAAACGTTGCCGATCTCCTTCGCTCCATAGATGCTGCTGCACCCGCTGAGTTTCTCCAGCATTTTGTGTACCCTGATCAACAAGAATGTTCACACTCTTCCTTCCCAATACCAATTCATGACATCCATTCAATTCTCTGTGGTCACATAACTATGTGTAAACGAGAACAATCCACATTTAAATAATGTCCCTAGCCAGGCATCCCAAAACATCATTTGAAGCTGAAATAATACTGCCATTTCTGGAAATATGGGGCAGAAGCGGTGTCAAGGTTTGGGAAACATCTTAGTGGAGTTCAAGTTGAAGAGAGTTCAAGAGAGTTTATTGTCATGTGTCCCTGATCGGACAATGACATTCTTGCTTTGCCTCAGCACACTAGAACATAGTAGGCATGAATGCAGAACAGATCAGTGTGTCCATATATCATTATATAAATATATATACACATGAATAAATAAACTGATAAAGTGCAAATAAACAGATAATGGGCTATTAATGTTTAGAGTTTTGTCCGCGTCGAGTTTAATAGCCTGGCTGTGGGGAAGTAGCTATTCCTGAACCTGGTAGTTGCAGTCTTCAGGCTCCTGTACCTTCTACCTGAAGTTAGCGGGGAGATGAGTGTGTGGCCAGGATGGTGTGGGTCCTTGATGATGCGGCCAGCTTTTTTGAGGCAGCGACTGCGATAGATCCCCTCGATGGAAGGTAGGTCAGTGCCGATGATGGACTGGGCAGTGGTTACTATTTTTGTCTTTTCCGCACCAGGGCGTTCAAGTTGCCGAACCAAGCCACGATGCAACCGGTCAGCAAGCTCTCTACTGTGCACCTGTAGAAGTTAGAGAGAGTCCTCCTTGACATACTGACTCTCCATAATCTTCTCAGGAAGTAGAGGCGCTGATGTGCTCTCAAGGAATAAATTCCACAGTATTGACCAGAAGAAGCTGCTTCACAGTGCCACAGGAGGAAGAAAGGAGAGATGTGCATGTAGAAAAAACGTGGAGGGGGACTTGTATTGCAGGGAGATTGTTGGGCTGGAGATGACAGCGATGGGAAGTAAAATGCTATGAAGGAATTGAGATGATGCGTGATTGTGGAGAGTCAGAGATGGGTAGAGTTTTTGGAGCAGTAACACATCATTCTGATGTTCCTCGTTGAGCAAATAAAAAGATCAGAAAAAGCAATGCAAAATTAAAAAAAACATTAAAATGGCAGCAATTGAATGCTGCCTTTCCCCCTGCTAATTAAATGATGCAATCCCCTGAAAATATCACCTTAAAAAACAACTTCTAAGATAATGTACGGAGGAGCTGTTTGTTTTGAAGATGGAACTCTGTCATCAACAATCACCTTTACAGGTATTTACGGGGAACCATGACTCATGCTGCTTTAATTAAGCACACCAAGCTTGCAAAGGCTGTCTAATTAGGACCTTTACAGGAGTGCTTGGTTTCAGTATTCTCCTGCAACTGCACCATTTTTCAAAAACAGTGACACACTGTCACCCTGGTATAAAAAGAGAACAATCATTAATGTGGAATTGTAGAAAGTGGTTTCGAAAAAGTGTCTAAGCGTTCGGAAGTTCTAATTCCAAAGTAGAGCCACCAACAGTGTTTAATTGGCATATACACCAGGACCAGATCAACAAAGTTCTTACCTGGTGCAGCTTTCCAGGCACATTATATGCAATAACACAGCACATATACAATAATTCAGTTATTCCAGACCAGAAGTTCATGTTACAGAAGCAGAATTAAGCCATTTGGCCCATCAAGTCTACTCTGCCATTCAATCATGGATGATTTATCTTCCCCTCTCAACCCCATTCTCCCGACTTCTCCCCATAACTCCTGACACCCATGACACTGCAAGTCAAAGTAATTGTGCAACTTCAGTGCAAAGTCCATAGGAGTTCAGTGTTGGGCTGGTGCAGGGTTGTTCAAGAGACTGATACTTGATGGGACGAAACTTAGTTTAGTTTTGAGATAGCGTAGGGACAGGCCCTCCAGCCCACCGAGTCCACGCCGACCAACAATCACCGATACATTACTTCTAGTCTGCACACTAGGAACAATTAATCTACAAACCGGCACGTCTTTGGAATACGAGGGGAGCATGGGTGCTGTCGGCATGGGGGTTTGTACATTTTCCCCGTGACCTGCATTGGTTTTCGCTGGGATTTCTGGTTTCCTCCCACACTCCAAAAATGTACAGGTTTGTAGGCTAATTGGCTTGGTAAAAAATGTAAATTGTTCCCAGTGTGTGTAGGATAGCATTAGCGTGAGGTGATCACTTGTCAGCAAAAACTCGATGGGCAGAAATGCCTGTTTCCTCGCTGCATCTCTAAACTAAACACAGGAAGTAAACTTGGAGAGATGGGGAATTATATTACTGCAGATAGTACATTTAAATTCAGTTCAGAACTTTGCACAATTGTTCTGATTAATGAAAGTCAAAAGTAACTCTTACGAACCTCAATGCAAAATGAGGAAAAGTGCAGCTAGGAATGAACTAAAAATGATGGCCTTGCTCTTTTCATTGGAAACTCCTAAATGATTACTTCATTTACCACCTCTTTCTCTTCCAAAATGTAGAAACAAAGAACTGCAGATGCAGGTTTACACCGAAGATAGTGGTTTTGCTCTCTCTTTCTCGTCCATATCATTCCAGACAACTGGACGGGTCAAAAAGAGCACAAAAGATGAGCTTGTGGTGCCTTGCCTTATCAATAAGCCCTGGACCTTGGCAAGAAGAATTCACAGTATCAACCATCAGTGCAATTATTCTTACAGGCATGTGCTAGCATGCATTTTCTTGGCTTTGTATTGATCTCTGGACAAAGTTTGAACGCTCTTTATTCACACCCCATAGTGGGAATTTGCAGCAGAAGCAATCCCTAATACTTGGAAAAACCAAACCCGCCCATGAAATTGCTGAGGTGTGGCCCTTGTCCCTCCTGCCAGTTGTTAACAATTATAAATGCCGTCGATAGCTAGAAATATTCCAAAATTATTACAATTACACAAACGTTAAATTAAACAAAACTAAAAAAATGAAAAGTTACAGCATGGAAGATAAAGCATTCAAAGCAGCGAAAATAGAGCATTCAAAGAAACTCAAAGAAAAACTAAAAAAAGACACCTTACTCCCCAGTAGCTCTGGCCTTCTATAGAAACCAGGTGAGAAACTCTTGTACCAGCTCAAACATGGAGCAGCTTTTCTGAGCAGGTGCCCCTCTGTGAAAAGCAGTAAATTGACAGTAATTCACCGTGGGGACACTGGGCTCCATATGGAATTCAATCTCAGCATTCGGTTGGAGAAATGCTGGTGAGCAGCTGTCAACAGCTTTGAACATCCACACTTAATCTTGCATGCAGCTCAGTCACAATCTTGCTGTTACTCTGGCAAGAAAAATGAAGCAGTTGAGTGTGGAGCCATTGTCATTGCTCTGCAAAATGCAGCCTGGTACTTCAATCTGAGTGTATGTGGAGAGGATGTTTACGCTAGTGGAAGAGTGTAGGACCGGAGGCCATAACCCCAGAATTAAAGGATGTATCTTTAGAAAGGAGCTGCTGAGGAATGTCTTTAGTCACAGGAGTTGGTGAATCTGTGGAATTCACCAAGAGGGAAAGATGGATCAGTTATGATTGAATGGTGGAATAGACTTGTTGGGCTAAATGGCCTAATTCAGCTCCTGGAACATAAACCTGTATGACTTTCACTTGTTGAACAAGCATCATTGAAATAGAGCAAAGCACAATTCCAATTTTTTATTTTTTTATTTTTTTTTAAAAAGGAACAGCAGATGCTGGTTTATACCAAAGATAGACATTAAATGTTGAGTAACCCATAGGGTCCAACAGCATCTCCGGAGAAAATGGATGGGCGACGTTTCATGTCAGGACCCTTCTTCAGACCCGAAACGTCACCTATCCATTTTCTCCAGGGATGCTGCCCTACCCACTGAGTTACGCCAGCACTTTGTGTCTATCATAAAGCACAGCTCCCTCCAGATTTAAAGCTTTCAAAGAAGATTTATTTTTAAAAATTAGAAGTTAGAAACACAGAAAAATAGCAGGAGTAGGCCATTCGGCCCTTCGAGCCAGCACCACCATTCAATATGATCTTGGTTGATCATCTAAAATCAGTACCCCATTCCTGTTTTACCCCCCATATCCCTTGATTCCTCTAACCCCAACAGCTAAATCTACCTCTCTAAATAACCAGTGAATTGGCCTCCTCTGCCTCTGTGGCAGAGAATTCTACAGATTCACAACTCTCTGGGTGGAAACATTTTTCCTCATCTCAGTCCTAAATGACTTTGCATATACTGTAATCGGAAACGACATAAAACATAGAACAGTACAGCATAAGAACAAGCCCTTCGATGCACAATGTCTGTGCTGAACATGATGCCAAGACCATCACATCACCCTCCACATAACCCACATCCTTCCATTCCATGCATATCCACAAATCTTAAATACAACTAATGTATGAGCTTCAGCTACCAAACCAGGCAGTGCATTCCTGTCACCACCCTCTGTAGAAAACTTGCCCTCCACATCTCTCTTAAAGTTTGCTCCTCTCACTTCAAGCCTATGCCCACTAGTATTTGATTTTTCCATCCTGGGAAAAATAAGTCGCAAGGCTGGGTGTCATGCTAGATCAGTAGTAGATGTGCAAATAGGAACTCAGTCAAGCTAAATAAAGAGAATAGTAGATTTGTTCCTCTTTAAAATGGCCCTGAAGCTCACATATCTTTAAACATTATCAGTATCTTGTAAAAGGGGAATATGATTGCAATTTTAATGTGTGGAACCTCAGATGTATTTTACGTCGACAGGAAAGTCGGCACTCTTGAGGAGTTTAATCATTTTAACAATCTGACTGGGATCAGAGCGACTGTAGAGATACAGCGTGGAAACAGGCCCATCAGCCCATCGACCAGCGATCACCCCATACACTAGCACTATCCTACACACTCAGGACAATTTGCAATTTGACAGATTACCAATTTACCAATTAACCTATAAACCTGCACGTCTTTGGAGTGCTGGAGGAAACTGGAGCATCTGGAGGAAACCCACGCGGTCACAGGGAGAACGTTCAAACTCTAAATAGACAGCATCCGTAGTCAGCATCGAACTCGGGTCTCTGGCGCTGTAAAGCATCAACTCTACCACTGCGCCATTGTGCCTTCCAAAATTGTTTAAACTAATCTGAAGAATAGCTTCCTCAAGAAGCCAACGAGAATTTAATGTCTAGAAAGCTAATTCGGGAACAATTCTGGAACAGCTAATTCAGAAACAAACAATGTTCAAGAAAGAACTGCAGATGCTGGAAAATCAAAGGTAGACAAAAGTGCTGGAGAAACTCAGCGGGTGTGGCAGCATCTATGGAGCTAAGGAAATAGGCAACGTTTCAGGCCTGTCTGAAGAAGGGTTTCGGCCTGAAACGTTGCCTATTTCCTTAACTCCATAGATGCTGTCGCAGCCGCTGAGTTTCTCCAGCACTTTTGTCTACCTCAGAAACAAACAAAGTGGATACATAATACGCCAACACCATCATGCGGCATTAACCAACTAGCCCTGCTATCAATTAATAACGTATGAATTCCATGATTACAAGCGCACTTTCCCTTTCTGAGCTAACTCAGCTGGTCGCAGGTAACAATGAATATCTCCTGCTACTGAAAGTAAAGCTAATCCGTTAAATTTGAGGGGAGGCAGAATCTAAGGGACAATAAGCAAGCATTACAAGTAATTTGTATTCCATCAAAGCCTTTAATACCACTAAGTTGAGCCAAACTATTTCACAGGTGTGTCAAATGTTGATGCCAAGCCACATAAAAGAGTTTTTAAAGTAGGTACAAAAGCTTGAAGAGGCAATAGATTGCAGGAACACCTTTTTTAAAGAATGAGACATAGGGAATTAGAGAAATTTAAGGATCTATGTTTGAGTTTTTTGTCTACACAGAAGATGACAACCACCCAATGCAAGTTAAAGGGTGTCATGGATGGATGGTCAACATAGACCCTGTTCCTGACACAGACAACCCAAGCAGGCAACAATATTAACCTACTTCAGAGCTCCACTCTATGATTTTTGCTTCAGTGCCAATAGTTTCCCCAAGGTTTGTTTCAAAGCAGATATAAAGTAACCTTTTTGTGAAGTGATGAAATTATACAAAATGTAACACATAAGGAGACTGCAAATGCAACAATGTAACAGATCTCAATACGTTATCTCACATGAAGGCAAGTGGGAAGAACAAAAATGTAATCAATAAGCAAGTCCATTAATTTACCCAAATATTCTGAGTGACTTTACTAATGAAATGGACATAGATTTTTTTTTGCAAGAACCAGGAGTGCAGGAGTTTCCATTTCCATTTTATTTGTCATGGAAGAGGGAACGCCTCACTCTGAATAATGTATTTATTTTACTTCGTCTGACATGAAGTTGATAGGATATCAGTTATTCTATCTGTGACGATGCTAATTTAATTTTTATTCCATTAAATCAAATTGAACAAGTTAAAGGAAAATTCCAAGCTTTAAGTTGCAATCTTCTCAATTTTTTTTTTTTTGTGTAGCATTGTCAGGAGATTTAAAACCGGAAAAAATATTTTCATGATAATCCCAACTGTACAGAATCTCGTGTGTTTGTTTCTACAGAATGTCAGCCAACTGTTCACAGTTCAAAATAGGAACAGTAATGAATCAGAGGCCCCTCCAGCCCATTCCATATGATCTTGTGTCATCTCCTCTTCTACGCCAGTTCCACCAGAATTCTTAATTCTTTAATTTTGCAAATATTTATCTATCTCCACCTTAAATATCTCTAAATGACCTGCCAACCACACCTTCAGAGATTATATTTCTCTGCACCTCAGTTTTAAATGACCTGCTTCGTACTTTGAAGTTACATCTCCTCGTTTGTGACTTTTCCACCTGTAAAAACATTACAATATTAACCTGTCAAGCCAATTTAGGATCCGATGGATAAGGGCACCCCTCAATCTTCTAAACTAAGGAGTCCCAAGATAGCACAGGAATATTTTAATTTATTTGTTCCAACCACGTGGCTGTCAACTAGTGCCCATTTCCTATTGCCCCTTGAACTACAATGCTGTCTTCGGGGTGACAGAAATATGGATGTGATTTTTCAGCAAAGGAGTGGCGGGGTGGGGGGGTTGAGAGAATCAACTATGTCCCAACATTATAATTTAGTGCATTTGGAATTTACAATACACAGCAACTTGGGAAAATACTTGCGACCTTTATGCTTATTCAAGGATAACAGATGAGACAGAAAAAGTATGTCAGGGGCAAATAGAAAAAAAAAATGTTGAATAGGGACCATTAGCTATTATCAGGACCATTGATTTAAAATAAACTTTTTACAAAAAGCATTATTTGCATTTATCATTGAGGCACAGTGTTAAAATCTGCTTTTGTGTCAATGTGATTGTATCATGCCGAGCATCTGTAAATGACTGTCAGGTTGGAATGGTTGGAATGGAATACTTTATTGTCACAACCTGGGCAGAATGAAATTCTTTGCTTGCATACCCAATGTATACAAATAGCGGCCACCAACGGCGCAAAGTTACAAAGCACGCTGGCTCCTCCATTGTTTTTCCTCCCTCCTGCGATCCTCCACGCTCTCATCGACCGTCGACCACGGGTCGACCCGCGAGGCATCGCCGCCGCGAGGCTTCACCGCCTCATTATCATCGAAGTTCATTTGTCAAATATTTTTAAGCACATCCATCTGTACCACAATAGAAAATACTGTACACTACAGCAAACATAGATAGTTACATGGCGTTACACAGAGAGAAGACTGCAGCTGAATATTTCTCAGTAGGACATTCCTTAGAATGTACTCACATCGTTGTGTTCACATTTAAACAACTCGCCTGAATTCATTATTTAGTTAGACTCTCCAAATCTCATTAATGGTCCTGTTGGAAACGTGGCGGACAAGTTGTTGAAACATTAGTCTTACAAAGCGGTTATTACTGGAAAGAGGAAGGAATTTTGGAGGCACGTGCTTATTTTTGTGCAAAAGTATTTTATTCTCTGACCAATAGACAATAGGTGCAGGAGAAGGCCATTTGGCCCTTTGAGCCAGCACCGCCATTCAATGTGATCATGGCTGATCATGCCCAATCAGTACCCAACTTTCCAGGTCTGACAGCAAAGGGCAAGGGACAAGGAGGAACACATGACTACTCCTGATACACAATTAATGCAGTCCTCGTGACATAGATGCTGTCACAAGGCTGATCTTTGTGTAAGAACTAATATTAAGAAATGAAATTTCAAACTACTTCAGTGACATCTTTGGTAATGACTGCAATTGCTCAACGTTTCCAGGGGTTAACTGCTTTTAATGATGTGCAAACTCAAACATAAGCAGTAGTAGGCCATTCAGCCCCTTGTGCTCACCTTGCCATTCAATACGACCATGGCTCATATTTCCTGCACCAGCCCCATGATCCCTGGATTTCCTTATAATACTTAATAATCCACTGATTTCTGATTATGAATATACTCAATAACCAAGCTTTCATTTGGGTAATGCATTCCATTATTCACCACTCCCAGGATGAGATAATTTCTTCTCAACTCTATTGTGAATATCCAATCTTTTTTCCCATGTTCATACGCTATAGGAGCAGAATTAGGTCATTTGGCCCATCAAGTCTACCCCGCCATTCAGCCAAAGGCATCCTTACCTCCAGCTCAGCACCGACAGTTTAGCGATGATATTCACAACTCCGTGCACTCTCATCACCCCAAACATCAGAATGTAGATACAAAAAATAAAATACACACATCACAAAATTTCCCCTTACATGTATTCTGCAAATTCCTATTGCTTTTCACTACACCATAAGCATCCATGGTTAGCTTTCAGTTGCTGAGAACATTTGCTGCAGTTATGCCCTTTGGCCATCTCTTGTCAGTTAGTGTAATGTTTAACCTGTCAGATGGGTATAGTCGGATTTAACATCTATTATCATAAAATGCCTTTAGAAATTTCCTTGCAACCTGTATATTTTGTTATGGATAAGTTATGTGAGAACCTAATGTTTCTGTACCAATAGCAATAACGACCCATGCAATGGCCATTTCATGGTAATTTTCGGTCCTTCACAGAAAACATGCTTGCATCAATCTGTAGTGTACATGGTTAAACATACATGTGACCATGGTCCAGGATTTATTGACACAGGTTGATCATATTTGAAGCAGAAATAATATGTGAATGCTTCATTGAGCATAATTCTGACTAGTAACTATGCACTTCGTCCGAGCACATTATCGCACGTGTCATGCAAACCGCCTTAAATGACTACCTAAACTGTCATTTGGAAACCTAAAAAGCTGTCAAGGTTGCCCGGCTGGCAACAGGGAAAAAAAAGTGAGAGCCCTGAAATGGCTTCTGTGAATTGTCCCTAGTAAGACTAGTGTACGGGCGATTGCTGGTCGGCATGGCATTAGTTGGCCAAAGAGCCCGTTTCCACGCTGGGTCTCTAAACTAAAGGTCTTGCAGATACACAGGACAGAAAAGTCAATTATCAAGAAGTGGTCTCATTTCATCACATTTTTTGTATTTCTCTTTATTTTGTATGAGAAGAATAGCACCCACTGCTTTTAACCAGGTACAGCAAAGAACAACCAATTGCTCAGAATATATCTGTAATAATGAACAATAGGCAGGTAGCCAGCCACAAAATGCAAAGTCCCAGCTGTCTTTTTCAGCTTACATTGTCCTAACACAGTTCCACATAGACAGCTACTTCCCCAGATAATCAGGGCGTTTCCCTTCAATATTAACATTTAGATCTCAGATCCTACAAAGCAGAACCAAGCCCCAAGAACAATCACAAAACTTTAACTGCCTGCAATGGATTGTCATATCATCACAAAACCACAATCTTGTTTAGTGAAACGCCTCCAACCACAGCCAGCTACCAACAGGTGCCAGCTATTTGTATTGACCCTTCTACAAACAGTAAATCCTTAATTCTGGTCACACCCTCTCAAGTAAAACATTTCATCTGTTAATAGGAATTTATTGTGATTGCTGACAGAGTACATGTGCGTGCACTTATATCTTTGGCATCTTTCATTGCCCAAATAAGTTTCCATATTTAGTTTAATTTAGAGATATAGTGCCGACAGCCCCTTTGGCCCACAGATTCTGTGAATACCAGCGATCCCCGTACACCAACACTATCCTAAACACGAGGAACAATTGGCAATTTTTACTAAAGCCAATTAACCTACAAACCTGTACACCTTTGGCGTATGGGAGGAAACTGGAGCACACAGGGAAAATCCATGTAGTCACAGGGAGAACGTACAAACCCATAATCAGGATTGAATCTCTGGCCCTGTAAAGCAGCAACTCCTCAGCTACACCACTGGGCCGCCCATTTCTTAAATGACAAGAGGGTCTATACGTTCGCTCATAAAACGGTTTAAGACATCGACAAGTCACCAGAGGTGCTGATATAAATACAGATCCTTCTTTTAACATTCCACTAGGGCGGCACAGCGGTAGATTTGCTGTTTTGCAGCAACAGTGACCCAGGTTCAATCCTGACTATGGGTGCTGTCCGGATATAGTCTATACCTTCTTCCTGTGACTGTGTGGGTTTTCTCTGGGTACTCCGGTTTCCTTCCACATATTTGCAGGTTTGTAAGTTAATTGGCTTCTGTAAATTGTCTAGTTAGAAGATTGTGTAGAATAGAACAAGTGTATGGAGCGATCGTTAGTTGGTGTGGACTTGGTGGGCTGAGCGGCTCGTTTCCATGCTGTATTTAACCTAAACTAGACTATTTTTGGTTGGGTTTTCAGCAGCTATCAGAACTATGTTTAATGTTTCACTCAAATGGCCTTTCATGGCCACATATCCCTCTTCCTGTTCTACTATTTTAGGCCCTGCCAATGACAAGATGTGGAGGGTGAAAAAGTTGTGAGGTTGTTTCCAGTTGTGCTACGGATTCATGCTTCCATATTTTCCCATCAGCCCTCACACATTGTACCACTCAAAGAAATGCAAGGCACAGGCCTCCTCCAGGCCCTCAATTCAATAACAGCAGGTAGCTCCTGCACATTCAGTAGTCAAAGCACTACCCACCGCCCCTGCCCCACTCCACCCTCCCACACTTCTAACTACAGGTTATGCCATGGCAGCTTCCACTGCTAACACACTCAACATACCCTCATGTTGCACTCTGACAGTTTCCTATTGCAAGAAATCCTCTTTAGTTCAGTTTAGAGTTATAGTGTGGAAACAGGCTCTTTGGCCCACTGAGTCCACGCCTACTCAACAGTAGTTCTGTGTTATCCCAGTTTTGTATCCTACATGCTTGGGGCAATCTTTACAGAAACCAAATAACCTACAAATCTGCATGTCCTTAGAATGTGGAAGGAAACTGGAGCATCCGGAGGAATCCACATGGTCACAGGGAGAACGCACACACTCCGTACGGACAGTACCTGCGTTCAGGATTGAACCCGGGTCTCTGGCGCTGTGATGTAACAACTCCACTGCTGTACTGCCCTATGTATGCCCATTCTGATTGGGGCACCACCTTCCATAACTTAATGCCAGCCAGCCTAGTCCTAATTTGTCTCACTCTGCCTCTGATAGGCAAGTCTTCATTTCTCCATTCTATGCTATGGAATTTCATTGACATGTTTTTCTGTCCCTCTCTCCCACTCTCATCCTTTAAGTTATTTGTTAAGATATACCCCATTGGATATGATGTAAACAACATAACACGATACTTCCGTACACGCCAGTGTGAAATCTTGTCTCATGCTTCCATGAAAGGCGCGGTGACTTTCACAGAGGCAAGTAGTCAACAAATGTGCCTCTTAAACCTCCGGTGAAATAATGATCGAGGTGGTATTTTGGTTGCCTTGAGCTCCGAAACACTGCTCCAACTGCAACTGTGCTGACTGTGGTACTTTAACAAAATGTCACTGTTGCACAGTGTTTATTTGTAATTGGATGATGAAGAATTTATCACTTATAACAGATATGGTTCTCCACTTAATATATCAACAAGGCAAGTGGTTCTTTGCACAGATATGACCCCGTTATACAGTCCACCTGTTGATGGTACATAATGCAGCTTTAATAAAAATGTATTATTAATTGAAAGTCCTCCACCAGCACCTCTCCCCACCTCCCCTAACCCCCACCAGCCCTAACCCCAACCCTCTCCTGCCCTCCCCCCACCCCGTAGCAGGCCGTAATGCTAGTCGTAGGTACTCATGGCATCAAGTAGGTCGGGGCATTTTTCTAGCCCACGAGTAAAAAAGGCCGTGGAAGTGGGAAAGTGGTAAAGGCCCTTCAAGGTGACTTTTGGCACACCGCAAAATGTTTTACAATATTTGAACAGTTACAACAGGGCTACTGTGCAACATTTCATTGACTCTTCATTCAGCAAACTTGTTGCTGACTGGCAATCTACCCAACTGGATGTTCTGTGTGGTTGTGTACATTTCCAACAGCCAGTAGTGCCACAGAGCATTGGTCGTGACTAGGCTGTGTGCAGGAACTCAGATTGGACTGTGCAGGAATTTACATTTAGGAGGGGCACCTTTATCAGTTGCTTTGTATGCACGAGTAAACACACACACATTGTAACATGCTTTGTGAGTATGAATGTGGAGTTGAGTATTTCCTGCTGCATTCCTTGCACATTCACTCAATGCTCAATAGAGATACAGATGTGTCCAATGTACTGTAGACAGTGGAAGCATCTACAAAGGCCCTGTAAAAGAGCCCACATAAAATGCATTATAATGCTAACCAGCTGATTCCTTGCACTTCCTAATTCTGTGGTGACCAGTATTGAGGAAGGCAATGATTATTTAAAAGAAATCTACTATGAATTGGAACTCCCCTGCCATGGCCTCACCATCACATCCCCCCGCCCCACCCCCACCTCCTGAGTTACTCCACCACTGTGTCTGTGTGTGCATGAATCAGCAACCACAATTCTTTGTTTCTATATTGTGGGAGGCAATACATATGATGCTATTCTGTGTTTCAAGGCGAAAAACACAAGGTGGCAGTGGATTTAGGTGCATCAAACCAGATGAAGGACTCCAGCACAACCAAGAATTTAAACAAATGACAGAGTGCTGGAGTACTGTCAGTCAGAAGGGTCCCGACCAAAAACGTCACCGATCCATGTTCTTCAGGGATGCTGCTTGACCCGTTGAGTTACTCCAACAACGTGTCTCTTTCATAAACCAGCATCTATGGTTCCTTGTTTCTAAAACCAAGGTAAAACTGGATCACACACATTACAGATCAACCAGTCTTCTCTTATCACAGGAAGTCAATACACAACATTCACACACAAGATGGGCAGCACAGTGGTTGTGTTGCTGCCTCACAGCGCCAGAGACCCAGGTTCGATCCTGACTACGGGAACTGTCTGTGCAGTGTTTGTACTTTTTCCCTGTGACCGCCTGCGTTTTATCCGGGTGCTCCGGTATAGTGCCATATTCCAAAGACGTGCAGGTTTGTAGGTTGATTGGCATCTGTAAATTGCCCCTTGTATGCTGAATGCACAAGTGGGATAACATAGAACTAGTGTATGGGTGATCGATGGTCAGCATGGACTCGGTGGGCTGAAGGGCCTGCATCTACTAGGCTGTATCTCTAAACAAACAAGATGTCAGAAATGTCCACACCAATGATAAAGCAGCAATATTGTGAGTGTTCCCACACTTTAAGTACTAATGCTCAATCTCTGACAACAATACCCAACATAAATCTTTCTGAGGAAAATTGACCACTATTCTGGAAGAAAAAAAATTGCAGGACTGAAAGGAAAACAGGTGATGAGACGAAAGATGGACACAAATTGCTGGAGTAACTCAGCGGGACAGGCAGCATCTCTGGAGAGAAGGAATGGGATTAACCAAATGGTACTTTTAGAGAGCCGAATCGACATGTCGAGCTGCGTGGCCCATGTGTTGTGCGACACCATTAGGGTCTGCCTCAGTCACTTTAAAAGTGCTGTGTTCAGGTTTCCCATCAATTAGCAATTCATATTAATTTACGGATGATTAACACATATATTACTTTAGTACCATTTCCATCCTTAAATCTCGTTCCTCCAAACCAGTGCCACTTGCTGTGGTGCCGGACTTCTTGTTTCCACCACTGGAGTCCGAAAACACACTCGTATAAAGTCGTCCACTCAGGCTGTGCACACAGGCGACTGTACCGGGATCCTAGCCTGCTTCCCTTTCCTCGACTGGCACTCCCCCACTCACAATTTCCCCAGGAGTCCGTGCGGGATGGAGTAGCTGCTCGTCACTGAGGTGCTGGGTTCAACCTCCCCCCCACAGAGTGAAACGCAGGTCATTGCTATGGAAACGGCGGCGCCACACATACCTCACAGCTTCTCAAAAGAATGGGTCGACTGGGCTTATATTCACTGGAATTTAGAGGGATGAGAGGATATCTTATAGAAACATATAAAATTCTTAAGGGATTGGATAGGCTAGATGCA
This sequence comes from Raja brachyura, assembly GCA_963514005.1. The sequence continues at coordinate 58,594,504 of OY740789.1, forward strand.
GGAAACATGTTCCCAATGTTGAAGGGGTCCAGAATCAGGAGTCCCAATCTAAGAATAAGGGGTAGGTCATTTAGGACTGAGATGAGGAAAAACGGTTTCACCCAGAGAGTTGTGAATCTGTGGAATTCTCTGCCACAGAAGGCAGTGGAGGCCAATTCACTGGATGTTTTCGTGAGAAAGTTAGATATAGCTCTTAGGGCTAACGGAATGAAGGGATATGGGGAGAAAGCAGGAACGGGGTACTGATTTTAGATGATCAGCCATGATCATATTGAATGGCGGTGCTGGCTTAAATAGCCTACTCCTGCACCTATGTTCTAGGTTTCCATGTTTCTCCCTCCCAGTGACGCTTGTTGCTGCTCTCTGGGCTGGGGAGAGCTGTGCAGGCAGCAGAGAGGAGCTTGCAGCTTCTATTCACGCAAGGTCGACAGAGGGGTCGTCATCACATAGAACAGTCACTGCTCGTCCCCGGCAACTTTGAGCACCGAGCCCAACAGATCAGTGCTGAACAGTCACATTATTCACACCAGCCAAGAGTACGAGTTGCTAGGGCTACCGGGTCTGGGCTAAAGGCAGAGGTTGAACAGGCTGGGACTCTATTCCTTGGAGTGCAAGAGCATGAGAGGTGATCTTATCAAGGTCATGAGAGGAATAGATCAGGTAGATGCACAGAGACTCTTGCCCAGAGAATGTGAATCGAGGACCAGAGGACATAGGTTTCATCATCATCAGCGGCCACTCAAAACGAGTATGAATGTCCTCTCATGGAGGATGCCTGTGTGTGACTTTGTTTAGCGCGGGGAGACTGGTGCACAGACAGCCACCCCACGGTCCTTGACAGATCAGGGTCAGGTTCCAGTGACATGGAGTCCAAGACGACCGGAGATCCTTTTCTGCTGCAGCCTTCATTCCCCTTCCCAGCCTTTGTGACGATCCACTAAAGTTGGCCATCATCCTCTGCATGTTCCACCATTGAGGTCTTGGTTGGATTGCTCTTTGTCAGAGACCTCCCCCTCGACCTTAACGCCATGGGTGGCCCTACCAGGGGCATAGCTCCAGACGGCATCGCTCTCAGGACCACACAAGCTTCTCCACCACGACAAGGTGACAATCCACTGAGATACCCACCACTCTGAGTAAAAAAAATTCCACACAGATTCTTATTAAATCTTTCCCCCTCTCACCTTAAACCTATGTCCTCTGGTGCTTGAGTCTCATGCTTTGTGTAAAAGACTGCATTCACTCTATCAATTCTCCTCATGATTTTCTGCTACTCCGTGAGATCACTCCTCAGCCTCTTGTGCTCCAAGGGATAAAGTCCTAGCCAGCGCCATCCTCTCCCTATAGCTCAGGCCCTTGAGTCCTGGCAACGACCTCATCTATTCAGAGTTACGGTGGCGCAGCAATATAGTCGCTGCCCCACATCCGGACACAATCATGGGTGCTGTCTGCGTGGACCCTCCGACGACCCATGAGGGTCCCCTCTGAGATCCTTGGCCTCCTCCCATGCTCCAACGACACACAGGTCTGTAGGCAAATTGGCCTGGCAAATGCAAAAATTGTCCCTAATGTAAAAGGGCATGTTGGCCAGTGTGGGCAAGTTGGGCCGAAGGGCCTTTTTCCACACTGTATCACTCTATGACCAGCCACTCCACACCCGATTCCTGCTGGGCTCCCCGCACATACAGCAGTGCATTACTCTACAATCAATAATGTAATTAAACCCTTTGCTGCCAATTCCACTAGTGCTCTCATTCCTTGGAGCCCACCCTGAAAACTGAGTGAGTAACAGTGTCCTTTAATCTCAGACTAGAGTGCAATCCCATGTACTATGATACCTGCTTGCAGGAACATTGAACTTTTGATCATTTATTTTTCTGCTCCAGCATTCCCATTGCAAGCACAGTGTCAGGAGCACACTGGATCAGTCAGATACACAGTACAGCCTCAACTACAGGGACATCACATTTACATCAACTTCCAACTCCATGCAAAAGCACTCTCATCAACAATTTTGAGCAGCACGGTGGCAGTAGAGTTGCTGCCTTACAGTGCCAGTGACATGGGTTCAATCCAGACTAAGGGTGCTGGCTGTGTGGAGTTTGTACGCTCTCCCCGTGACCTTGTGGGTCTTCTCTGGTTTCCTCCTACATACCAAAGGCATACAGGTTTGTAGGCTAATTAGCTTTGGTACAACTTGTAAATTATCCCTGGTGTGTAGAATAGTGCTAGTATATGGGCCGGCGCAGATTCAGTGGGCCTGTTTCCGCGCTGTATCTCTGAAGTCTAAAGTGAAGTCGAGCAAAGGAAGCAGCAATCATATGAACATTACCCACGTCACTCTATGCTTATATTCTCAGCAATTAGCGTGCTGTTTCATTCTGATTCACCAGTACTACATCCGATCATTTCCCACAGGGCATTGAAAGCCTGCAGTCTTTATTTTGTGCAGCTCTCGCAAAATTGGTATAATTTCCTCTCCAGAGTTTATTGCTCAAATTTTTTGCAATTTCCCACAGAGGAGTAAAAGTAAAATAATGCCACTAATGAGTGCATCATAGGCACTTCTCATTCCCCTGGGCAACATACATCATGGGATGAATCCCATTTTACTTTTAGTTGGGGGACTCTTGTGAAAATCCAGCAACAATTGAGATCCAAAAAGCAATACTCAAACTTTTGTCATTTCTCCCTTCAGCAACCGAAGCCTTAAGGGCCTGTCCTACAAGCATGCAACTCCATGCGATGAGCGCGACCTAACGTGGTTGCTTGAGCCGTCCGGCGTCGCTGGGCCGGTCCCACTTCGATCGCCGGAGCCGTGCGGAATTGTGCGGAGTTCGTCCCGACATCGCGCGGGGCTCCGAAAAACTGACTATGTTCGGAAATTCCGCACGGCAACGGCTTGTCGGCTCGCAGTCGCCTCGACGCATGACACACCGCCTCGACATCATGCCTCCGTGAACCTATCTGTAGGTGCCTCCGTGACCCTCTATGTGTGTGGCTCCGTGGCCCTCTGCGTGTGTGCCTCTGTGCCCCTCTCTGTCCTGGCGAACTTACCTTAAGACTTCGCTCCAAGTTCGCCTAACTGTGCGCCGCGTTGCGCCACTCACCCAACCTCCGCGCGGCCCTTGCTGCCAGTTTGGTCACGCTTGCCGCATGCAGGCGCGTGCTGGTGGGAACGGCCCTATACAGGGGATCACCCGACCTCCGCGCGGCCCCCGCTTCTAGTTTGATCGCGCTCATCGCATGGAGTCGGATGCTGGTAGGACAGGCCCTTTAAGCTTTGCACCAGCCTCTGGAAGTCTCCCTGATTTTGCCTCTTACAAACGCACATCCTAGTCTATGTTTATGTAATCATATATCGTCTTCTTTCCACTGACTGGTTAGCATGTAACAAAAGGTTTTCACTGTACCACGGTACACGTGACAATTAATTAACCTAAATTAAAGTTCCTTATGAATTAAGTTCCTCCTAAATTTTGTTTGAGGGTAATTTGTGAAGGAGCCTCGGATATTTTATCCCATCCAAGCTTCTTTTATAAGCTACCCATTGAGGGTAGGAAAGATTCAAACAAGTGGGCATGACATGAGAATTAAGGGACAGAAGTTTAGGGGTAACATGAGGGGGAACTTCTTTACTCACAGAGTGGTGGCTGTGTGGAATGATCTTCCTGCAGAAGTGGTGGAGGCAGGATCGATTTTAACATTTAAAAGTAAAGTGGATAGGTATATGGACGGCAAGGGAACGGAGGGGTATGGTCTGAGTGCAGGTAGATGGGACTAGGGGAAAATAAATGGTCGGCATGGACTGGAAGGGCCGAGAAGGCCTGTTTCCGTGCTGTAATTGTTATATGGTTATATGGTTATAAATACATGGTGTTGTTAAATACAAGTGAGAAAAGTGATATATCGGGTATGAATCATGTAGTTTGAAACTAGTTGGAGAATCTAGGACCAGAAGCCATAGCCACAGAATAAAATGACTTATTTTGTCAGAGGGTGGAAAATTTGTGGAATTCATTGCCACAGACAGCTGTGAAGGTCAAGTCCATGAATATTTAAGGCAAAGGCTGACAAATTCTTGATTAATACAGGTGTCAGGGGTTATGGAAAGAAGGCAGGAGAATGGGGTTGCAAGGGAAAGATAGATCAGCCATGATTGAATGGCAGAGTAGACCTGATGGGCTGAATGACATAATTCTGCTCCTAAAACTTAAGAACAATGAAATATTCAATAGATCTAGCCAATGTTAATACAAGAAATTTTAAAAATAGTACTTTTTTATGACAGAATACCTAAATAAACAATGTGATTGAAGTCAAAAAATGCTATTCTGTCAACTGTAAGCATTTCACTTCATAAATTATATCTGAGATTTCAAATAAAGAAAAAGTATGGAAAGTGGTTTATTATTCAAAATTAAATGAAGACAGTGCCTGTGGACAGGGCCAGAGAGCATGCGTGTTGAGCAAGTTTCTTGAGCAAAGATGAAACTACTGGTAGAGTTCAATCATACCCAGACCAGCCAAAGCACAGAGCAGCTGTCAGATTTGTATCAGCACATTGCCAGCCATGGAACATTGCCCATTAAACTCAACCAGTGTAAATTCTGTTCCAAACCAGCAGGCCAGCAAATTAATTCGAATAGAATGAATGAAATTTGTTCAACCTGGAGGAGATTCATCCACTCGAGAAAATTTGGAAAAATATGTATGGCATATAAACTACTCAGTACAACAACCTCAAATATATTGATCACATTGCCACGGAAATGGTTGCAAAAATTAAGACTGTGGACCAGCAGAAAGAGGAAAGCGAGGAAACTGCAGACGGGCAAGTGGAAGCACATCACTTTCCCCACACAAAGTGTGAGCTGTGCCACTGAAGGGCGGCCTCACAGCACCAGAGACCCAGGTTCGATCCCGACATGAAGTGCTGTCATTGTGGAGCTTGCATGTTCACCCTTTATGTGGGTTTCCTCTGGGTGCTCCAGTTTCCTCCCACATCCTAAAGATGTGTGGGTTAATTATAGGTTAATTGGCCTCTGTAATTTGCCCCCAGTGTGTCGGGGGTGGATGGGAAAGCGGGACAACTTTCAACTGGTGTGAACAGGTCATGGGTGGTTGACATGGACTGGATGGGCCACAAGGCCAGTTTCTATGCTGTTTCTCTAATTAAACGGAGACTGATAACTTGCACCTCAGCTGATGTAGCAACATTGACAGTCACCAGGTGGTTAGCTCGTTTCCTCAAAAAACACATTGGTGTTGATTTTTATCCTCCCAGTCACTCAACAAGCGTGACACCTTGTGTAAATAGCAGCAGGCATGGGAAATCTTGAGTAAGATTCTCACATAATCCAGGTGCCTATTCACTCACACATCATACTTTAACAACATGAAAATTACAATATATATATACACAACTAAGCAATCTAGTATTTACGCTCTGCAAGAATCACGTTCACTTGCACTCATAGGCTCACAACTTTCGGGCGACAGGATGCTGCAGTGGTAGAGTTGCTGCCTTACAGTGCCAGATACCAAATTTCAATCATGTCTGCACAGAGTTTGTACATTCTCCCCGTTACCTGTGTGGGTTTTCTCCAAGAACTTCAGTTTCCTCCCACACTCCAAAGACATAGAGGTTTGTTGGCTAATTGGCTTGGTAAAATTGAAGATTGCCCCTAGTGTGTGTAGGATGGTGTTAGTGTACGGGAATCGCTGGTCAGCATAGACTCGGTGGGCTTAAAGGCCCGTTTCCACGTCGCATCACTAAACTAAACCAATGTCAATGGTGCAGACCATTGTCTCACAAATTTGCACAGATAGGACTCGTTTAGTCCTCATTCCCAACCCATGTCCCGAGAGAATTATGAAAAATTGGGGAATGATACATCCCCACCAGATAACAGACATTTCTGAATCATTAGTCTTGCATGGTTAATCCAATCACCCTCGTAGATATCAATCAATCAACTACAGAAATGGATCTCCCCATGTTCAGTCTAATATCTGACTTTAGAGATAGAGCGCGGAAACAGGCCCTTCGGCTCACCAAGTCTGTGCTGACCAGCGATCACCCTGCACGCTAATAATATCTAACACACTGGGGACAATTTAACCAAAGCAAATTAAGCTGCAAACCTTCAGGTCTTTGGAGTTTAATTGACTTTATCTCAGTCCTGTACATCGCCATATCTTTAGTTCAGAGATACAGCTTGGAAACAGGTTATGTGACCCACCATTAGTTTGATACTACACACTTACCTACAAACCTGTACATCTTTGGAGCGTGCGAAGAAAAACCCGGAAATAACCCATGGGGCCACAGGGAGAATGTACTAACTCCGTACAGACAGCACCCGCAGTCAGGTCAAACCTGGGTGACTGGCGCGGACGGGAGTCTGCTCCATATGATTTGTAGAAACAAGGAAATGCAGGTTCTGGTATACAAAAAGAAAGACACAAAGTGCTGGAGTAACTCAGCAGGCCAGAGAGCATCCCTGGAGAAAATGGATAGCTGATGTTTCGGGTGAGGATCCTTCTTCAGACTGCATGATTTGCTTCTGTAGAGCGTTCAGATCTTTGCCTCAGACGTCAACAATGTTAGCAGTCGTCACCAGGGAAGTGCCTTCGTACAATCATTTCGAAGGAAAATGTTTGGTTCAAATGTAACATAGAACTTGAAGAACGTTCAGTTTCAGCACAGTTATTGAAAGTAATGGTGATAGTTCATGAAAAGATATAAACTGAGCATATATGGAAAAAAGAGCCTTGTTATTAAAATAGACAAGGTGCTGGCAAGAATTGGTGGAGTTCTGAAAAAAAGTCAAAATAGAATGAGTTATTTAACGCCATGAAAGGGTTGATGATGTTTTGGGACCCTTCTTCAGACTTTGATATTAATTTGTTTACAAAAACAATAGCAATTGCTTTCAAATATTTCAGAGCTCCTGATCTAAGCTGTAATTTCTTTGCTTTGTAATCTATCTCAGGAATAGTTGAACATTTGGAGAGAGAAGAGGAGACAAGAGTGTTGGAGGCAGTGGTATCATGCATGGGGCCCCAACAGTACAATTTTAAAAATATTTTGGATTAAATATTTGATGATCTTGCAAGTTAATATTTGACATGGCCCTTACTCTAAAAATGCCAAAGATGTCTAAAGTGTAAATTTCTTTCAATTTAATTTGGCGAGGGGCCACAGTCCAGTTTTGGAGTAAATGGAAACAATGTAATACAGCACAGGCAACACAACTACTGTATGTTATAACAATGCAAGTTAACTTTGTCACTGGCTTGGGCACAAGCTTCTGTGATGAAGCAGTGAACTTTAAAATAATTTGCAATCCTCATTGCCTTTATATTAGCAGGCTCATAATCCCCACATAAATCAGGAGTGTTTCACGACTGGACCAGGTGAGACCAGCACCAGTACAATGCTCCATCCAACAGCGCAAGAAATTGCAGAGTATTGTGGACTCAGGCAAACCAACCTACCTTCCATTGACTCCATTTCTACCTCACGCTGCCTCAGAAAGGCCAACAGCATAATTCGGGATAAATCTCAACCCGGTCACTCTCTCTTCTCCCCTCTCCCATCAGGTAAGAGGTACAGAAGTTTGAAAGCGCACACCTTCAGATTCAGAGACAGTTTCTTTCCAGCTGTTTATCAGGCAACTGAACCATCCGATCACCAGAGAGCAGCCCTGACCATCATCTATTTCAATGGGGACCTTCTGACTATCTTTATTGAATTTATCTTTATAAGGGTTTATTCCCCTTATCCTGTATCTGTACATTGTGGACGGCTTGATTGTAATCACTTATAGCTTTGCTGTCTGGATAGCATGCAACCAAAACATTTTCACTATACCTCAGTACACGTGACAATAATAAACTACATTAAAAAAATAATTAAGACTAAAGTTTCAGTTCTACTGAGACTTTCACCCCATCTGCACAACAACTTAGGTGTGATCTTGTTAAAAATTGCACTGCTGATTGAAGGAAAAATTGAAACCAAACCTTTGCTATCATGGTGTCACTTCTAGGGTGAGGGATTAACTGAGCAGAAATTATCTCAATGCAACCTTTGAACTGCCATTGAGAATTAAAAGCCTCACAGCTTCACCTCATAGCAATAAAATCACTGGAACAAAACATCAACACATGATAACTGTCAATAAATTCCATGGGAAGGCAGGAAAACACCACTGAATTATAATTTTAAACAGTTCTATTTCTGCAGATACTCAAAACTCCCACAGTGTCACTTGGTAAAGATCTTAGCAACCATACTGCATGCATGGTTTGGATCCCTGCTGCAATTAATGAATGATTATTCTGATCCAATTCAACTGTCGCATTTTGATTCTGCAAATATCCACACAAAACAGCTTGCAAATAAAAAACAAAGCTTTAAATTCATTCCAAATTTCAATTGAATATTTCAACAATGAAAGAACAAGGTGAAAGAGAATCTGGGGTTTTATTTGAATACACTTCTATTGTCTCTTAAAAGACAATATTTTAATTTTGTATTTGACTAGTTATTTTCCTGCACTTCTCAGACATCATTCAGCAGAGCTTAATTTGCTTTTTTTTTCATTTGTTGTTAAAATTTACATCTTGGAGATACGGTGCAGAAACTGGCCGTTCGGGGCCCATCGAGTCCATGGCGACCAGCGATCACCCTGTACGCTAACACTCTCCCACGATTTTATAACTTAACAAAGCCAATGAACCTACAAACCTATACATCTTCAGAGTGTGGGAGGAAACCAGAGCACCCGGAGAAAACCCACGTGGCTATGGGGAGAACGTATAAACTTCATACAGACAGCACCCATAGTCAGGATCAAATCCAGGTCTCTGGCGCTGTAAGGAAGCAACTCTACCACTGCGCCACAGTGCCACCCTATTTGTGACATTTCAGGTCAGGAATGGTTTCAAGCAGATGGAGAACTGTGGGAACTCTGTTCTCTGCTCCATTTACATTGTGCATATTGTCCGGGGTACAAACAGTTCACAGGAAGGGAACTTTGCCATGCCTCTGGGCATCACATGCATTGTCATCGCACAGACCTAGTCACTTCAAAATAAACACATCAGAAAGAACAGGGAGGCACTAAAATCAATTGCACTTTTCACTGTATTCTACTTTCACTGAGCTGCATTTTGAACTAAATATTAAGTACTCTAGCTTTTATGCGCATCCCAAAGAAATACAATGCCAAGCAGAATTTAGTTTGCATGTTCTCCCTCTGGCCGTGTGCGTGTTCACCAGGAGCTCCAATTTTCTCCCACTTTTCAAAGAAGTGTAGATTAATTTGCTTCTGGAAACTGCCCATAGTGTGTAGGACACAAAGGTAGGATAACATAGAACTAGTGTGAACGGGTTAATAGATGGTCAGTGTGGAATCGGTGGACCGAAGGGTAGGTTTCCACTAAAATACGAAGATTGAAGTAGGGCAACAGTGACATTGATTTGAATTTACAGGTTTGTGAGCACTTCACACACCAATAACATTTTGGAATAAAAAAAAGATGTGCAACAAAGCAAAGCCTTGGGGTGGGATGGAATAAGCTGGGTGGCACTTCTCCGATAAACTGATCCACTCACAGCGCCGTGCAACAAAACTCAAAACCATACACTTTGAAATAATTGTTCCACTAACAATTTCAGCCAACACCCGCATTTAAAAAAAGAAAAACATAAAAAATGAGGATGATTTTCTGAGTGTTATTGCAGCTGCATAGCTGCCTGATAGGAAATATGAACAAGCTGCTGTCGAGATATTTTACTTAACCTGTGCTTCTGGCCACTGATATCAGTAAGAAATATTCAGGTTCTGCCTGACACCTAGTGCTTGCCGCTGAGTTCTGGGCTGTTCCTGCTGGCAATAACTATGCTTAGACTGTAACTGCTGAATGCAAAGCATTGCAAAACATATGCCCTAATTGAATATGCACTGCCATGGTTTAAAATCCATTTTATAAAATCAAAAGAATAAATACGGCTACGCTTCTCTGTTATACGAGCTCCCCCAGCAGACCATTCAACAAGGATGTCCATGGCAAGCAGCTCAATAATACTAAACCTTGAATAAAATCGCACATTATTTTCATTTGGCAGCATTGCTCAATTTTGCAATAAGTAATTTTAAGATCCATCCAACGTTGTAACCACTTACTTAATCCTTCCCTCCACTTCCCTGCCCCTTGCCATAACAACTTACTCCTAATTTAGTATTGGAATAAAAACAGAAACTACTGACGTTGTGGACATGGTGTCACTTTTCTCATCAAAATTATACTGACAAAACAGACTTAAATCCAAATGGTTACAATGAACACTAAACCATTCAGTATTTCTGAACCAATATTGGTTCCAAAATAAAGGTGAGAGAGCTGAATGGAAGCTACATTTTGGATTTGCGGAATGATCAGTGTGAAGCAGCAGCGGGTAGATCTGCATGAATGGTAGATTTCAACTACTTCAGGCAATTTATGATTCAATAACAGACATTGCAAAGCAACAATAAAAGGACATTGATTACATTTGTATATGTAACTGTCCTGGAACTTTGTTAGACCAGCCACTCATTCCAATTACAAGGCACAAAGTGCTGGAGTAACCCAGCAGGTCAGGCAACATCTCTGGAGAAGATGGCTTGGGGAAGTTTTTGGATAGACAATAGGTGCAGGAGTAGGCCATTCGGCCCTTCGAGCTAGCACCGCCATTCAATGTGATCATGGTTGATCATCCACGATCAGTACCCCGTTCCTGCCTTATCCCCGTATCCCCTGACTTCGCTATCTTTAAGAGCCCCATCTAGCTCTCTCATGGAAGTATTCAGAGAAACGGCCTCCACTGCCCTCAGAGGCAGAGAATTCCACAGACTCACAACTCTCGATGTGAAAAGTGGTTCCTCATCTCCGTTCTGAATGGCTCCTGGTTCTGACTCCCCCAACATCGGGAACATGTTTCCTACCTCTAGCGTGTCCAAACCCTTAAAAATCTTATATGTTTTAATAAGATCCCCTCTCATCTAAATTCCAGAGTATACAAGCCCAGCCGCTCCAGTCTCTCAGCATATGACAGTTCCACCATCCCGCGAATTAACCATGTAAACCTACGCTGCACTCCCTCAATAGCAAGAATGTCCTTCCACTGTTTTGGATACCAAAGCTGCACACAATTCTCCAGGTGTGGTCTCACTAGGGCCCTGTACAACTGCAGAAGAACCTCTGCTCCTATACTCAACTCCTCTTGTTATGAAGGCCAACATGCCATTCGCTTTCTTCACTGCCTGCGGTACTTGCATGCTTACTTTCATTGACTGATGAACAAGGACCCCCAGATCCCGTTGTACTTCCCCTTTTCCCAACTTGACACCATTTAGATAATAATCTGCCTTCCTGTTTTTGCTAGCAAAGTGGTAGCAAAAACCTCACATTTATGTCACTTCTTCAGGACAGGAGGTCCTGAAGAAGGATGGATGGTCTGTTCTTCAGTCCGAAGAAGGTTCCTGACGTGAAACGTCACCTGTCCACCTTCTCCAGAGATGTTGCCTGGCCCGCTGAGTTGCTCCAGCACTTTGTAGCTTTTTTTTGTAAGCAAGCATCTGCAGTTCCTTGTACGTAGCTCAATCCCAATGATTCAAGCACGGAATCAACTTATTTAAATATTTATCATGCTTTTACTTTAACGTCCCCATGCCTTGGTTAATCATTTGCAACATGGTATGCACCAAAGAATATAGAGGAGCTCCGCTATAATCTTTGGTATGCACTGCAGAAGGCTGGTGGAAGTACTCACCAGAAAAGGAAACATTTGCAGGACGTTGGGGGGGGGGGGGGGGGGGGGAAGGGGAGCAAAGGGATGGGACTGGCTGAATAGCTCCTGGAAAGAACAGAGCACAGGTGTTTGGGATGAATATGCTCAAAGTACGTTCTGAAATATATTAAGGTAGACAAAAGTGCTGGAGAAACTCAGCGGGTTCAGCAGCAGCATATATTAAGAAATATATTAAGTTGTTCCTAATAGACTGAAAACTCTGCCGTTTAAAATACTATAATACTAATGTCAGACATGATATGCAAATTATGGCTGCGCGCACACATGTCTGAAGCCACCTCCTTACATTTTTTCGACAAGTTGTTCGAGTAACATTTTTCAATTATCATTGGGTTCACACCCTTTTTCAAAGTTACCAAAAATCCATGTATCTTCATTAATCAAAGATTCCACCTATTCAGTATTATGAACGCCATCCTGATATTTGATAAGAATTAAGCCTGTGCATTTACTGTTGTATCGCTATTTGGAGTCATTATACACCGAGATAGAAATTCTGCATCAGTCAATATTTCGGATTCTGTCACACAAACCAGATTGAGCAACTTCTAACAATAATGGACCTACTTATTTATCCCAAAGATGAATGATGCATATGTATTGTTCCCGCTGTCTCGGCGAGTGATAATCCAGCCCATACAATCTATTCTTCCACCACCACCAATTCCAGCCTTCTGCCAAAAAAACATCCTTGCTTTCAATATTGCCTTTCGGGCTTTAACCAAACTTCTCCCCAATTGCTCACTCTAAATCCGTTAACCAACTCCTTCAACTGGACCCATTGATGTTTAGACTGGTGTCCAATACGAACATTGCCTCCCCAAAGGCTTTTTCACGTGCAGGTCCATATACGAACATTAACTGTTTAGTCTTGCTTTGATCCCATTATCTTCCTGTTCAGCTTCTTGAGGGGCAAAAGATTGGTCTGTCCTGGCAATCAACTTCTCCGAGAACCCGAAGCACGTGGAAAAGTCACCCGTTCCCCTGATTCCTCACAGGAAGACGTTTCAAACTTCCCCCCCCCCCCCCAAAAAAATAGGTCAAGGCATTCCCTCCTCTTCAAGACATTTCATCCCTCAGGTTGATCCGAAGGCGCAGCCAAAGCAATTGTTTACGAGCCTAAATGCGCTGTTTGTCGGTTTCAACTGGATAGCTCATTGACAAACATTGTTCGACCTGACCCTGGGACTACCCGGAAGCAACAAGAAGGGGCGAAATCGAGAGCTCATCCGACCTTCCTTTCCCATGCACTCCGTGTAACAACTGACTTTTAAAGATGCGAGTCCAAACAGGCGTCACTTTCAAACGCTAAACTGATTCGAACTACTCGCACTAGTTAACCAAACACAACAGTCCAAAGTTACCCCGCGTTTATCCAACTTACATAACGTTTCATTCCGAGCTAAATGTTAAATTAACGGAACTGGGCTGAATTTTCACTGTCAAAAACAGAATCCTTCCACTTCTCAAGTGATGGAATATGTTTTTTTGTTTTAAAAAGTAAACGACTGTACATAAAACGGCGGGCAAAAGGTTTCCAGCAGCTACCCACAATATGGGTAATGGCTGGCATGTTGCTGAATCCAGTGCCTTCTGAAACAAAACGGAACGACTTTCAACTGGCAGCCAATGCAAGGCAGCCTGGCCACGGAGAGGTCCCGTGTCACTGGATTCCACCCCCTTCCCTTTCCTTCCCTCCCTGTTCTTCACAGCGAGACGCAAGGCCCGAGTATAACGGTCCAGTCCAGGCTGCCGCCGGTGGATGTGTGGAAACCGCCCAGTGCTATTCCCAGGGAGGCGGAGCAGCGGCGAGGACAGGCCGCTTGCAGGGAGCTCCCGCTCGGCTCGCCTCGCCTCGCCGTGCCGCTCTGCATCGTCTCCCCACACATACACACACAAAGGCTCCGGGAGAAGGGGAGAGCAGGGGGAAGAGGGAGAGAGAGAGAGGGGGGGGGGGGGGGGGGAGAGAGCTGAAGCAGAGAGGGAGCCGAGGGAAAGAGAAAGGTAGAAGGGGAGAGCCGAGAGGGAGAGTGAAAGCTGAAGGAAAGAGAAGAACTAAGGAAGGGGAAATAGGGAGAAAAAGGGGGAACAGAGAGTGGAGGGTTACAGACCTGTCGCTGGGAGGCTCCTGCTACGCTGTCGGGCTTCCCTCTGTCGCTATCTGTTGTTGCTCCTTTGAAGGATGTTATTTTTTTTCCTTCTGGGTGTTGTGTGTGTGTGCGCGCCTCTCAAATAGTGGACCGCGTCAGGCAGTGAATTTGGCGGAAGCTGCAAGTCCCGATGTGGTGTGTGGGAGAGGATGACTGAACAGCTGTGAGGCGGGGGGGAAGAGAGAGAGAGAGTGGCCGCCAACCGGCCGGCCTCACTGCTTCTTCAGTGAGCGAGTGCGCCCAGCGCCGCCTGCCTCAGCCTCAGCCTCCCCACACCAGCGCGCATGTCTCTCCCCCTCTCCTCTCCCCGTCCACTTGGTGCGCACCAAGAGCCAGCTGAGCACTTGCACTCCAGCCTGCCCGAAATCCCCGTCCTGTCCTACGATTCTGTCATCGCTATTGATGTCCAGTGTGCCGTAAACATGGTCATCGATTATGCACTCCGTTTTTTTGGGTTAAAATCCAACCATGAGACGCGTTTGCAAGGATTCTTAGCATTCTCTGCCGCTGCAAATGCTCGCATGGATTATGAGACTGTGTGTATGTTTTTAACTGCTGAAGTACACCACGAAGCACATTTAAATCCTTCCCCCATTATGCTGATGAAAATGATCCACGCTGATTGTGTTTTCCATGAATATATTAGCCGACGATATTAGAGCGCAGCAAAAATTCATCAAGAATGTTTTGCTGCAAATATATCTGTGGACCGAAGATGCACTGCAATATGATGTCGAATTGCTCTTCTCGAGAACTGATCACAGTTCTTAACAACGGTGAACCGTTACATGATTCCAGGTTCCAACATATCTGCGCACGTCTTCAATCATTTATATATGTAATGGGAAACATACTTATTGTTTTGAATGTTCAAGGTTTAATTTCCACACTGCTTTAAATACTTTGACCATTTGCAAGGCATGGATAGAATTGAAAATTGCGTTAAAACTTCAACGAAGCAGTTCAAAATAAGTAAATCATTCTATTAATTTGCTGGGGTCCTTTCCAATAATTAATAATAATGTTATAGTCAGTAATTAATAATAATCATAGTCAGGCAAAACTTGAATGAATAGAATACACCGTTAATCAGAAGTTCCATCAATTCCCATAAACATTCTTTAATTGATTTAGTAGTAATGCATCTCCAATTATAGATAATGACCATTATTTAGTGGATGAAATATTTGCAATTACATTGGGAGCAGGATAGGTATTTGCTTTCTAATTTACTGTAATGCATTTGATTTCACCTCCTTATGGATGTTGTATGTACTGAAGCCATCCTACAAGCCACATTTCCTTAATATTGTGTTTTAAGGGTTATTGGTGAAGAAACATTTGCTTTTTTTGTTTGAAAAGGAACATTAACAAATTGTCAGCAACTTATTGCTCTAACCATTTTTGCATTGTAATGGACAGAACCATGAAAGCAAATGCATAATAGTAGACAAGACTGAAATTTAAGCGCAATGATACACCAGATACTTATCTATCTAAAAATACAAAGATTGTGTTTATTCAGTCAGTAAGGAATACATGGAAGTATTCTTGCTTTCTATGGATTGCTAATCAATTGCATTGTAACATCTGATCGTGCAACAAATTGTATATCAATATGAGTTGAACAAAATAAGAATGCAATAAACTTGCTACAGCATCTCAGCTTATTAAAATGCTTTTAATTGGGGTTATACCACTCTGCAGGAGTGGAATGGAAGCAGAGTTTAGGTTTAGGTTCTGGGTCAGCATTTTATATCAGCCATTTTTCGGCTGAGAATCAAAGCAAATTAAAAACAAGTAGCCTCTCTTTATTCTATTAGTCGATGCCCTGACAGACACTGAAACAGACTGGACTTTCTAATTTAAACATTGACTTGAAATATAAAACATATTGTGGAGAGGTTCCAATGATACCTCATGCTCTACATTTACAAACAGCAACAGAGTTATTGTGTGACCTCATTAAGATTTCATGTTAAAGATGAACAGATAAGAATTCATTTAAAAAGTGAACAACCATTTACTGGCCGTGGCTCTGCAAATTAAACATAAAGGACAACAAACTGTTTTGGAATGAGTGCTGCACTTATCACTGACTATAAATACTTTCTGTGCTTTTTTTAAATTTGGTGTTTTAATGTCTAAGCAGGCTGTAAACTTTTCATATTCAGGATCTATTCTCCTCAACAGAATTCAGATTGATGAAATCAACCCAAAGACATATTGGCAAGAAGAAACAAATATCAGACTTCTTGCAGTGTAACACTTTAGAAAATATATGATTACATTTTGGCAATGAAGTCACAAACATCCTGGATTAGGTTTGCATGAAAATGTAACAATCTTATTTGTAGCCACAACCACACAATTGGGGACATTGACTCATTGTGTTGCATGAATTTCTGATTGTATCAACATTATCAATAAACCACTGAATTATATTTTCATACAGCCTATAAAACAACTTCATAATACCATTGTCCGAATTATAATGGAAGGAATCACTTTAAGTCCCAGATGTTACAAAATAGCCAACCTCCAATTATGGTGTGAGGAAAATTATTGTTGCATGTGCAGCTTACACAATTTTATCTGTACTTCCAAGTTCTTTAAGAGAACTATATCAAACCCTGCTTTGTTTTCCTTCCGGTTTCCAGCCACTGCAATATTTTGTTTTATGTGCAAAAGTAACATGTGGATGACAGACAAGTGTTTCCTGCATTTTCGACCCTCAGAACTTGGATTGATAATATTTGGCAATATGACAATATATACAAGCGTTGTTACATATTTCATGAATTACATTATGTTTGGTTTTTATTCTAATTTTAAAGTCAAATCGATAAAACCCAGTTTATGTAACCCTGCTAAAATGGTAGACTGAATAAATTACTTACTCTTGTGTCAATAATGAAAACAATTTGGACAACTATTGCCATAAGACCATAAGACACAGGGCAGAATTAGGCCATTCAGCCCATCGAATCTATTCCGCCATTCAATCATAGCTGATCTACTTTTCCCTCTTTGCCTTTTGACAGAAGCACTGGAATCATCTATTAGAGTTTTGTCATTGAAATTTAAATGGATACATTATAAGGAAATTGCAACAGCATGTGAACACCCCACAAGTATCACGATTACGAGAACAATCACCCTCCACGTCATTCAAAAGTCTGCTGATTATCTTTGAACTTCCACATCCCGTTCACCCATCATCCTTCGACCTACATTGGCTCCCACTCTGTTAATGACTTGAAAGATAAAATTGTCGTCCATATGTTCTATCTTTGCCGTCATCCTTTATTATCTCTTCAGATTCTGAAAGCTTAAAAGCCTCAGGGATTTCTGCATTCCTCCAACTAGCTGCTCGTGCCTTTCCGATTTATCGCGCATCTATCTAGAGTCTAGGTTCTGGAATTTATCCTATAAATCTTTCCAATTCTCCTCCCTCATTCTGTTTTATAACTCATAGTAAGTTGCTGGACTGAGTGGGCTGAAAGGACTTTTTCCGCACTATATTTCTAGTCTACAGTCTAACGCTAGAAACGCTGACTTTGAGCAACCAGAAAACCGTCCTGTGCTTGGTTATCTGGCTGTATTTGATCGGTCACGGATTCGTGCATGTGACCGGGTGTCAGGGGTATTGCTGTATTAATAGAAGTTGGATAACTGCCTTCAGTACATCTGTCCTTGTCAGTCTTATAACATTCATCTAAGACGAATAATTATGTCCCAGGTAGAGCGCATCCTAGGTTAATGCAATCTACACACCGAGCCCACTCTCAAAGAGGACAGCGTTCATTAAATATTAACCTCAGGGAAAAATCTTCATCACTTTCTGTCTTTTTATTACAAGATTAAATGCTGTATTTAATTAAAATGTACCTAAACACAGTTCATGAAGACAGTCCACATATTTACATGCACTTGTGCCATCTTGTGCAATCACAGTTTAAAAACAAATTAACAACAGTGAGAATGGGCAGTTATGCATTGTTTGTGGGGGTTGCTCAATGTTCATCTGAGCTCTGAAACAAATGACAGGATGAACTTCCTCCTCTTTCCTCAGGACTCCAAGCATATTTTAGAATGGCTATTGCCTGATTGCTTTGCGATTTAAGAGATTCTTCCACAGGGGAGGCACATTGCCAGAGCAATAGAGTTGCTGCCTCACAGCACCAGAGAGACTTGGGTCGATCCTGACTACAGGTACTGTCTGTCCAGAGTTTGTATGACTGCGTGGGTTTTCCCCGAGTCTTCCGGTTTCCTCTCACACTCCAAAGACATACAGGTTTGTAGATTAATTGGCTTTGGTAAAGGTTGTAAATTTTCCCTCGTGTGTAGGATAGTGCTCATGTATGGCGATTGCTGGTCGGCACGGACTCAGTGGGCCAAAAGGCCTGTTTCCACTCTGAATCTCAAAACTAAACTAAACTAAGCATATCCTAAGGATATCTCATCCCTTCCAATTCTGACATAGTGTGGTCGATCTGAGTGAGAAATCCGAAGTCAATGTTGTGACCAGACCAGGGCTCTCCTTCAAAAAAACAAATAGAAAGTCAGCAATTTACAAACATCTGTTGGTTGTTAATTTGGGTTCTGGGCAAGCAACCTTGCTGTTCCTCATTTTGTCTGGAGAGTTGGAATGGTAGATTACAATGAGGCAGTACACCAGAGTCGCCACATTTCCAGCACCATCTTGCATCCTTCAAGTTTTAAATTTCTTAACAATATTAAATCTTAACTTGGCCAGAAAGGCCTGTTTTCCTGGCAGCAGTGCTGGGTTGGAGTTGCAGGCGTTGGCCTGGCGATGTCGTGAATGCTCTCCACTGCTGCTCCGCTGCTCTATGCCATTGCAGGCCATGACTGATCTACAAGCTCAGTCTCTTGGAGCAGCATGCGAACCAGGCTGCTGCACAACCCTATCCACCAAACAATGGAGCCAGACACACTAGCCCACAAACATTGCATCCCTCACCTCACATGGCCACTGTTCCGATTCCATGCACCGGGACATCTCGTTGGAACACACAGCGCATCTCCGAGTGCGTGGGAGATGTGCCCCCAGCCCATTTGCTAGTGCCGTTCTTCTCCATCCACTACCACTAACGTCTTGAAGGTTGTCCTCATTAATTAACATAGTCACCTCCTCAAAAATTAACATTCTAGTTTGTAAGACACGACTTTTCCCTGTACAAAGCCAAGCTGATTATCCCTATTAAGTTCATGCTTTCCCAGATGCAAATATGTCCTATCCCTCAGAAGCTTCTTCGATCATTTCCTGGGTTAAATCCTGTCATGGCCTGGGATCTTATGTTTTCAAAAGACCCAACATTTCCTCATTCTTACATCACCATGCCCAAGAATATTTACAAGTTTATTCATGGATAACCCTTTGAGATGGACAGTCATCTCGTTTTCGAGGGGGTCCAACATAGAACATACAGCACAAGACATAACATACATAGAGGCTCTCATTGACATACCTACCCACACACCAATCCCAAAACCCCTCCATCCCCACTTGTTATAGTTTCTAACAATTGTTAATTGACTTTACATATCCAATAATAATAAGTTATGTGTTACAGCATAATGTTGATGCATAATACCATATACCACCTATCATACATCGTACGTTAATACATACTATCAACAATATTACATTATATATTATTTCATAGTATTGTGACATAATACAATATAAGACCTTGTTACACTATGCAATACAATAATACATAAGTGTAATGGCCATGCATATACAATAGCTATGCCAAATGATCACACACAGACCAAGCTAGATAAAGGAGCTTGAAGACTCTAATACTAGAAACAGGTACATGGTTTTATAAGTAAGGGTAAAAGTGTATTTTTAAATAGACGAAATGAGCTAATAGTTCTTATGGTACTAGGCAGAGTGTTCCAGTCAGAAGGAGCTTTGAATTTAAATGCACGTCTCCCAATTTCTTTGTTAGTTCTTGGAATGAAAAAGAAGGGTTGCTGAATATGTCTTAGTGAATATGCGGGTGTGTATGGTAATAGGTCTTGTTTTAAATGCGAAGGGTAATTGAGATGGATGCATTTAAAGATGAACTGGAACCAGTGATAGCATCTTCGAGCGTGGGGGGATAACCACTTTAGAGTTTCGTACATAGAACAGTGGTGAGTTAGATATGGACACCTTAAAATAAATCTGCAGAGACTATTATAAACTACATTGAGGGGTTGAAGATGTGTATCAAATGTATTCTGATAGACAATATCAGCATAATCCAGTGTTGGTAGTAGTAGTTGAGAGACAATTATTTTTCTCATCTGCAAGGTGAAACAATTTATATGGCGGTAAAGAATAGCTAGATTACAGCTGAGTTTTTTAGTAATCGTCTCAATATGCTGCGTAAGTGAAAGCGTTCGGTCGAGCCAAACACCAGGATATTTGAAGTTCAATACTTGTTCTAATGGTGATCCTTCATTAAATGATATAGTCAGATCTACCGAATTACCAAGGCCTTGTCTGGTACCAAATAACACACTGCATGATTTATTTGTATTTAAAATTAATTTGTTAAATAATAGCCATTTCTGAACACATTTCTATCAGCCTACCCCTCCCTGATCTTAGTATCTCCGATTGGTTAATACCAATGTAAATACTCATTCAGCATCTTCATCTAGCTCTTGCATAAATTCCCTCCTTTTGTCCTTGAGTTGGTCTGAACCTCTCCCAAGTTACCCCTTTATTATTAGTGTATGTGTCAAATGCCTTGGGATTTTCTTTAATCTTCCTCACCAAGATCATTTCATGGGTTTTTTTAGCCATCCTGACTCTCCCTTTCATTTCTTTCTTGCTTTCTTTATATTCCTCAAGGCCCCTGTACGATTTCAGCTTTGAAAACCCTACACATGCTTCCTTTCTCCCTTTGACTAAGTTTACAGTGTCTCTCATCGTCCAAGAGTCTCAAAAATTGCTCACATTTTCTTTCTTCCTCACAGGAAAATGTTGGTGCTATTTTCTGACCAGCTGGTCTTTAAATGACCCGTGCATGTCAGATGTAGACTTCCCCAGTAATAGCCACTCCCAATTTACTTTCCCCAGCTCCGGCTAATAATGTGGTGATTTAACATTCACCCAGTGCACACTTTCCTCCAATATCCAGTCTTATCCTTAACCATAACTATTCATATCCACATTCTTATACATGAATATTACCTGCATTTCCTCATTTTCCAGAGTGGAATGTATTTACTTAGCAGCAAGAATAAATTATGTCAAGATAAACTAAATTAATTGCTTCTTGATGGCCACTCGAGCTTCGATACATTAAGAGAAAGGCAAAATAGTAGCTCAATCGCTGAGAGAATCTCAAGATTAAGCTTATGTTTCAGAAACAGAAAATTCACATCCAGTGTGGAATATATGTTCAGTTATTTAAATCATTTGAGAATAAATGCTTTGTATTGCACCAGTAATGAAGGCCATGCAAGGACTCAATTGTTGTAAAAAATATCTACTTCACTGGTAGGACTGTCAGCATAATATTTCAGAAATGAGCGATAGCTTTCTTAAAGCTCCCTCTATTCCTCATGCTGGTGTTGTTGGTGGCAATAATTTTATTTGCATTCATTATATATTTTATCTCCAGGCTATTTCAGTGGCATCTGCAATAACAGAAGGTTTGGCAATCCTTGGATAGAGAGCAGAGCTTTCTCTACTCACTCCCATCAAACGTTCCCAAGATAGTTACAGTTTAAGCAGGCCATAAACATTTTTCTAAAAACCTGCACAGTAGCCCACTCCAAGTAATAGGAAACTATTTTTTTTATATTTAACCAATTGGCTTGAATCTAAGGGAATAGTTTTGAAGCCTCAGCTAAGAGTTTATTAATTTAAAAACATATTCGCATAGTTTATTTGTGCAAAAATATTTTAAATCGTCGCAATAATTTTTTTTAAAATTCCCTCCAAGATTTTAATTTACTATGTATAAAGCAATTGTAAAGTGTTTTTGAGTATTTGGATATATGTTCGCTGCAGAATCTATTTTTTAAATTCTTTTGCTCTTTTGGGTTTTTAACTGTTTAATTTGCTTTTAAGTTTTGAGTGTTTCTGACTTTTCTGGAAATGCCCGATGCTTGTCTGTGCTTTGGGGGTACACAAAAGGCTGGAGAAACTCAGCGGGAGCAGCAGCATCTAAGGAGCGAAGGAGATAGGCAACGTTTCAGGCCGAAACCCTTCTTCAGACTGATGGGAGGTGGGGGGAGGGGAGGGGGGTGGGGAGAAGAAAGGAAAAAGGAGGAGGAGGAGCCCGAGGGCTGGGGGAGAAGTGGGAAGGGGAGGAGACAGCAAGGGTTAACAGAATTGAGAAAATTCAATGTTCAAGCCCAGAGAATGCAGACTCCCCAAGTGGAATATGAGGTGCTGTTCCTCCAATTTGCGGTGTTGCTCACTCTGGCCGTGGAGGAGGCCCAGGACAGAGAGGTCGGATACGGAATGAGAGGGGGAGTTGAAGTGCTGAGCCACCGGGAGGTCGGGTTGGTTATTGCGGACCGAGCGGAGGTGTTCGGCGAAACGATCGCCAAGCTTCCGCTTGGTCTCACCGATATAGATCAGCTGGCATCTACAGCAGCGGATGCAGTAGATGAGGTTGGAGGAGGTGCAGGTGAACCTCTGACAGACCTGGAAGGACTGCTTGGGTTCCTGAAAGGAGTGGAGGGGAGAGGTAAAGGGACAAGTGTAGCATCTCTTGCGGTTGCAAGGGAAAGTGCCCGGGGAAGGAGTGGAGCGGGAGGGAAGGGTAGAAACTTGTTTGTGCTTTGCTGGGCTTGGGTTTCTTCACCGTGAAGGACTTTTCTTGATTAACTCTGCGGGTCGGGCGGCATCTCTGGAGAAATACTCCAGGGCCAGTCCTGATCTTTTCTTGCCTCCCTGCCTGAGGTCATTTGTGGCTGGCCTCATTGTTTCCAGTCTTTTCTCGCCTCAAATTGTTCATGCCCCCCCTCCCCCCACCCCCTACTTCCAGTCTGAAGCAGGTTCCCGACAAGAAACGTCACCCATTATTTTTCTTCAGAAATGCTGCCGAACCCATTGAGTTACTCCAGCGCTTTGAGTCTATCTTTGATATAAACCAGCATCTGCAATTCTTTATTTCTACATTCTGATTTTTTTTAATTGCTCTTGGATGTTCGCTCCATAGTAAATGTGAAGGTGCTCAACACCAAGCATACGATCGTGGCCATTGCATTTGTTGGGGCTACATGATATCTGCTGCCTGAGAGTTACTCAGCTCAAAACTTTGACTTGATCTCTATCAATCACCAATGCTCAATCAATACTGAGGATAGGAGAATAGGTCATCGGATCCTGATTTAATATGAGTCTTTTGCTTAATTTTGAGACAACCTTTGTATTCTAAGTTAGACACAAAATGCTGGAGTAACTCATCAGGATAGGCTCTGGAGAGAAGGAATGGGTGATGTTTCAGGTTGAGTTCTTATTTGTTTGCCAACATTATTCAGAAAATTATATCTGTTATCCTTGCCTGTTGTGACCTGTACAGACGCTCCCCAACTTACTACAGGTTGCGCCCCGTGCACTCTTGTGTCAGTCGGGTGTTATGTGAATCAGAAACGGAGTGCTCCTATTTACTATTCAATGCGGAGACCACGTGGGACCTTCGAGGTGGAGACCACGGGGAAGCTCCAAGACAGAGATGATGTGGGAGCTCCGAGGTGGAGAACACGGGGCTCTAAGGGAGAGACAATGTGGGAGCTCTGATGTGGAGACCACGAGGGAGCTCAGAGGCAAAGACCATGGGGGAGCTCTGAGATGGAGACCAGAGTATACATTATTGGGCATAAATTAGTCAGTGGGCATAAGTTAATACTTACATAGGTGCAAGTTCACGTAAGTCACCTATTACATATGGATCAACATCATCTAGACTGGTCCAGCAAGACTCTCAGCAAAGAGTAGGCAGTAGGTTTTGGCCTTGTCATTGATATCTGCATGCTGCATAACAGCAAATCAAAAAGGATCCCCATCACCACAGATTCTCTCCTTCCAAGATTGTATATTTAATTCCTTGATCAATGGCCTTCCCAAACCACCATTGCAAATCATCTCAGCATGGTCGACAGCACTTCACAATTCACTGCCTCTGCTCGGATGAGGGGAGCTGGTGCATGAAGTTCTACTGCAAGGCACAGATTTTTCAATCCTCTAGTTTCCCTCTCCCCTAACCTTCAGTCTGAAGAAGCATCTCGACCCAAAATGTCATTTATTCCTTCTCTCCAGAGATGCTGCCTGACCCACTGAGTTACACCAGCATTTTGTGTCTATCTTCAGTGTAAACCAACATCAGCAGTCCCTTCCTATACTAGTTGACAATTTCCACAGATTTTAAAACGTAATTGTGAATTTCTTTAGAATCAGTCTGCGCCTATCTCCCCATGAGTGGCAGGAGAGTCTACTGGTTGAACTTCAGGCACCAGCAGGAAAGTGGTGTGGAGAGGAGGATCTATGGGAGAGGATTGCAGGCTCATGCTGCAATCCCCAGGTCAGAGCTTTAATAATGTCTGAAATAAAAATAGATGGAAAAAACTTCGACATGCATGAAAAAGTATGATGAATGCCAAAATGACTGCTGGTTCCTGAGAGGATGGGACTGGGAAATTAATAACGGTAAACAAATAAATAGCAGAGAATTCAACTATTTATTTATATCCACCTGGTAGAGGATACGTAAAGCATTCCCATAATGGTTGAAAAATCAAGGGGGAAAATAAGAGAGCAACTTAACATGTTCACCAGAATGAAGAGTAGACTGAAGTTGATTGAGTGATCTAGCCCCAGTGGATGAGAATTTGCACATTCAAAGGTTATGAAGAAGGCATGAGAGTGGGATGGAAAGGGAAAGAGATCATGACTGAATGGCAGAGTAGACCTGATGGGCCGAATGACCTAGATTTTCTCCTATGACGTGAATATGAACATACTTTGATGGCCTGCCTGTGCCCTGTGGTACCCAGAGTGGTGGCCTGGGATGTCTGTGAGCTTCTAATGTCACATAGAAACATAGAAAATAGGTGCAGGAGGAACTCATTTGGCCCTTCGAGCCAGCACCGCCATTCAATATGATCATGGCTGATCATCCAAAATCAGTACCCCGTTCCGGCTTCTTCCCAATTCCCTTGATTTCCTTAGCCCTGATAGCTAAATCTAACTCCCTCTTGAAAACATCCAGTGAATTGGCATCCATTGCATTCTGTGGCAGAGAATTCCACAGATTTACAACTCCCTGGGTGAAAACCTTTTTCCTCATCTCAGCCCTAAATGGCCTACCACTTATTCTTAAAATGTGACCCCTGGTTCTGGACTCCACCATATTGGGAACATTTTTCCTGCATCTACCCTGTCCACTCCTCGAAGTAGTTTAGAGCCCACCTTTCTCAGACTGGAAATTTCATGGCTTACCATTTCCTTCTAAGAAAGATGGGCTTTATACTCCACAGAGAGCCACATGTGAGACTGAAGTGTAACTCCACTATGTTCCTGGACTCTGCATTCAAGATTTCTGACACATCAGAAAACAAACACAGCATTTCACTGTGCATGCCCATCAGCTTTGTACACTGCCCCATCCAAGTATGTTCACAACTCATGTGATCTCATCCTCTGGCGATTATGCAACTGTACTGCCTTTACTTTACAGCACGGAAACAGGCCCTTAGGCCCACCGAAACAGTGCTGACCAGCGATCACCCTGTACACTAACCTACACACACTACGGACAATTTTACAATTTTACCAAAGCCAATTAACCTACAAACCCGTACATCCTTGGAGTGTGGGAGGAAACTGGAGCACTTGGAGAAAACCTACGTGGTCACAGGGAGTATGTACAAACTTCGTACAGACACCACCCATAGTCAGGATCAAACACGGGTCTCAGGCACTGTAGGCAACAGCTCTACCATTGCGCCAACGTGCCACCTTTTCCTTTCGCCTTGGCTGTATGTCCATTTAGATCCAGTAAGTCATTGCATGCAGATTCTACCTCACCCATAAGCCAGCCATTACAATATGAGTGCTGTCAGAGTCTCTGAATGGGGGAGAGAGCACTCTTTGTCCTTCTCTTACTACTCCTGCAACAACACCCAGCTAGGTCATGGTTCTAAAAGACGTGAAACTCAGGGAACGCCTAACGTGAGGTTGAGTAAGACATGTAGGACACGCATGATTTGTAAAGCAGCAGTGATTAGAGTCATAGAGTCTCACAGCGTGGAAACAAGCCCTTCGACCCAACTTACCCACACCGACTGACACGAGCCCTATCTGCCTGCATTTGGCCCATATCCTTCTAAACCTGTCTTACCTGTCTAAATGTTTCTTAAACATTGCGATAATACCTGCCTCAACTACCTCCTCCGGCAGCTCATTCCATACACCCACCACCCTTTGTGTGAAAATGTTGCCCCTCAGGTTCTTATAAAATCTTTCCCCCATCACCTTAACTCTATATCCTCTGGTTCTCTATTCCCCTAGTTAGAGCAAAACACAGTGAGTCTACCGGATCTATTCCTCTCATGAGAAGAAAGAGAAATGGGATATGCGATGGATAATGGATTGGTTTTTGATCCTCTTCATCACCACCACAAGCCACATATCTTGTCTTCACAGTGCCATTGTTGGCCAGCACTCTGGTTTTGGAAGTTTAGCTTCAGAGATGAAGTATAAGTAAATTAACTGAATAAGGATTAGTTTGGAAATTTTCAAATAAAATTGTATGAAATGTTTGATAAATCATTTCTATCAACAATATTTTTGTTGAATGAGTGTCATTATTTGCAGTTTCTTATTGTTGTGATATAAGAGGAATAGTTTTATGCATCATTTATCTTTTTCTTCTGTTTGTTTTGTTCTTTCATTGAGCATGAGCCATAAACAATAGCAGAAGAGGAAAAACAGCCCCAGATTGATCTCCAACGCCTTGAGTTCTTACCATGTGTAGTAATGTTTTATGATGCAACTTATCGAATGCCTCTCGAAATCTGAACAATATACATTCTAGTTCTCCTTCAACTACCCTGTTCATTGCATTCTCAAAGATCTCCAATAAACTTACAAACATTCACTCAGTCCATCAAATACAACTCATCTCTGACTCTTTTCTTGAATTGGGACATTAAACTTGCAATTTTCTAATCTGCCGAATTTGCAAGATCTCATCTACTGTTTCCACAGCCACCGCTTTTATGACCATAAAATACTGGCCATCGGGGGCCAAATCATTCATTAGACTTCTGATTATTATAAGTTCCTCCCTTGATTTTCCAACTGTTATGGGAATGCTTTATGGCTTTCTACCAGGAGGATAGAAATAAAAAATATTCAAATTCTCCCCTATTTCTATATTTTCCATTATTAATTTCCCAGTCTCAACTGCTCTGGAACCAACATTATTTTTAGCAGTTATTTTCATTTTCTATTCATGTAGAAGCTATTGCCATCTTTTTTTTTTTTTTGCTGCCTTACTCTCAATCTCTATTCTATCTGCATATTTTTTTTCTCATCTTTTGATGGTTTCGAAAGCTCCCCAATCTCCTTCTCAACCAATAATCCGCAGATGGTATTCCGTTTATTTCAGTTTGCTATCATGTTGATTGTCCTTAGGTAACCAAGGGATGGATAATCTTCTTAGGTTTTAAATCTCAAAGAAACATATCCTTCATGAAATTGAAGGATAACATAATTGATGGATTATGAAATATCTGCTTAAATATCACTATCGTTAATCTTCCATTTTACCTTTTAATCTACTTTCTCAGTTTAGCCAACTGTCTTCATACCTCTATAAATGCGTTTATTCAAGTTTAAGAAATTAGGTTCAAATCAAAATGTTTCTCATAATGAAGTTTTATAATATTATGATCACTCTTTTCCAGAGTTTTACCACGAGATCAATAAATTCTTGTCTCATTGCATTTGATCTGGTCTGAAATTAACTATTCTCTACCTGGTGTTGTTGATTCCGGATCCAATACTCTCACCCTAGTCTGGTTCAGTAAACCACTGAGTCGAACAGTGAATTCCAAACCCTTCTTTATTTGTATACAGCACCGCGGGGCCAGCCAGCCTCGGATCCACTCACTCGAGCCCTCAGCAGCCTCTTGGTTCTTGGTTACTTGGTTCTTGGTTCCTTGGTCCTCCAAAATATTCCAACTGGAATTTAAACTGGACATGGTGAAGGGAGGGGTTTAGCCAGAGAGGGTTATTGGGAAGAAAGTGCCACTTTAAATTTAGTTGCATCTGGCTGGGCAACCGTGGCTTGGTGGAGATTATTCCATGCTTTAATAGTGCGTGGAAAGAACAAATTGCTGTACACATCTGTCTTTGAGGCTGGGACTACAAATTGGATCGAATGCCCTCGTCTGCTCCTAATTGGTTTTAGGTTGGTGTAGGTCTTGTGATCTATGTCTAGCTGACATGGGTCACATGGGCAGAAGCTTCCCAGAGCTTCTTCGGAGGTCTTCAGAGGTCCAAACGTACTGGAGCTAACTAGGTCACATAGGGGTCTCCGACACCTTGCAATGTATTGTCACCATCAGTGAAGCCCAGTTTTTCCCAGATGCCTGCCATTTCCAAAGTACCCAAACCCCTGCATATTAACATTGTCACAACGTATTGTTCCAAGAAGCAGATTCAAATACAATCTGTGAACCTATCCTCTATCAATATGATTTGTCCAATCTGTAAATGCCTTGCTTATGCCACATCATTCTTTGATCTATATTTGATCCTCCAGCATTGCTACTGTTAACTGGATACTAATTGGAAAATGAACTATTACCTTTGCTGTATCTTACATCCATCCAAATTGATTCTGAATCAAGACCATTTGCCACTATTGTATTCTCCATCGATTGTGAGAGAACCATTCCATCTCATTTTGTTTTCTGCCGATCTAGCACAGTGGTGGAACAATGGTAGAGTTACTGCCTTACGGCCAGCCACCCAGGTTAAATCCTGACTATGGATGCTGTCTGCACGAGTTTGTACTCATTTGTACTCTTCCTGTGACTGCCTAGGCTTTCTCCAGCAGCTCTGGTTTCCTCCCACACTCCAAAGATTTGCAGGTTTGTAGGTTAATAGGTCTCTGTAAATTGTACGTAGTGTGTAGGATAGAACTAGTGTAAGAGTGATCGCTGGTTAACACGGACTAACCCTAGCCTGTTTCCACACTATCTCTAAACTAGACTAAAATAAAGAACTAAACTAAACTAACTTCTGAAAAAGCAAGTACCCCAAAATATTTAAGTTCCCAACCACAGTCACCTAGCAACCACATTTCTGTATTGACTATTAGACCATTTCAATTGAATTTTATTTGTGCCTCCAATTCATATGTCATATTTTAAATGATGCATGCATCTAGTTAAAAATAAAGCCTCTTATCTTGTCTTTTAACCAATTTGTAGCAGCAATATTAAGTTCATATGCTTTCTATTCTTTACTATTGAGTTATTATCCACCAATTCCCTACCCTACACTGTTACATTAATGATAAATTCATGTAATCAGATCTCGCTCTCCCACCCACCCTAATTGAGTTTAAAGTTCCATCTTCAGCACTGGTCATTCAATTTGCGAGTGCACTGGTCCCAGGCTGATTCAAGTGAAGGCCATTCCAACCAAACAACTCTTTGTCACCCCTTTACTGCTAACTGTGATCAAAATGAACCAAAATGATCCCCATCAGATACTATATCCAATGGTCATTACACATCCCCTGGCGTACAATATATTTAATAACAAATTATGATTTTCACCTGGTTATTTATAAATATTAATTACATTATAATTCATTTTATAATCTAATTTTAAGGCATTAGCTTTCGTTATCCTTTCTGGGACTATCTAAATTCGTGTGAATCCTTTAAATTGCAGTAATCACCAGCCAATTACTCGCCTGCTTTCGATGATGTTACACCTTGATTAACTTCATCTGTTTCTGAAGGTCTGAATTTAGGCAGCTTTCACTCATTAATTCAACTATATTTTTTCTTTAAAATACAAACGCAACATATTTTTCTAAGAAAAGAACACAAAGTGCTAGAGTACCTCAATGGGCCAGGCAGCATCTCTGGAGAATATGGATAGGTGACATTTTGGTTGGGGACCCTTCGTCAGTCTGAGTAATGGTCCCAACCTGAAACATCACCTATCCATGTTCTCCACAGATCCTGCCTGATCCACTGAGTTACTCCAGCACTTTGCATCCTTTTGTGTAAATCAGCGTCTGTAGTTCCTTGTTTCTCTATCTCTTTCTAAGAACTAAGAATTAAATGCAAATGTAAAAGCTCTTCCCAAGAACTAAGAGTAAACAGTTAGTTTCCAGACGAAAAACCTCCAACACATAAACCAAGGAATAAAAGGTGAATGGGTGAGTGGGTCTTCCCACACAAGTCCCACAACTTCTTAAAGAGACACTGCCTCTAAAGAGACACATAGAGAAGCAGAATCATTCAGTTACATCCTTTTTCATATTGTGCATAGAACTACTTCAACATTCTCTCAATACAGATTTTACAAACAGGTTACAGTGTTTGCATTTACTCACTTCATGCAACTACTTTTCCTCTCATGCAAATCAGAATTACATCAAGTTGCCATACGTTATGCAACTTTTAAAAACTCACACACTTCAAGGAAATTGTTCAAACCCTTCAGGCTTTGAGACACAAGAATGCTGAAAGACATTGATCAAGCAACGACTTACATTTAAATATCCTCACATCAACCAAAACTGCAGCAGCTTCCAATTGCCATCAGCATTTAAAATTCGGAGAATCTATCCTTGGTTGCTGCCCGGATGACCTACATTTCTGAGCAAAGTGACCTGGTTTCCAACAATTAAAATACACATGCTCTATTTTCTTCCTTACCAACAGTTTAGTCTCATCAACTGTGCAACTGCCACTAAGCTGCACCTGACCAACGGTATGAAAGAAATTACAATAATAGTTGAAGTAATAATCACAATAATAATGAAATTAGGTTAGTGTAATTGTATAACATAAACTGAATGATAGGAATGAATTAACTGTGGTGTTGTCTCATAGAAACAACCCTTGTTTGATCTTAGAGTCACAGGTCCTTCGGCCCAAACTGCCCACTCCAACAAATCTTCTAAACCTATCCTATCCATGTACCTGTCCAAATGTCTCCTAAATGTTAAGATAGTACCTGCTCAACTACCTCCTCTGGCAGCTTTTTCCATATTCCTCTGGTTCTCGATTCCATTACTCTGGGCAAAAGGCTCTGTGCCTTTATCTGATCTATCCCTCTCATGATTTTGTACACCCTTTAAGATCATCCCTCATCCTCCTGCGCTCCAAGGTAAAAAAGTCCTTGCCTGCTCAACCTCCCCCTTTTGCTCAGGCCTTTGAGTCCTGGCACCATCCTTGTAAATCTTCTCTGCACCCTTTCCAGCTTGACAACATCTTTCCTATAACATGGTGACCAAAACGGAAAACAATACTCTAGATATGGCCTCATGGATGTCTTAGACAGCTGTAACATCAGATCGTAACCTATGGTAACTCCTATGTGGAGTTTGCACACTCTCCTACTGATTAGACGGGTTTCCTCTGGGTCTCCAGTTTCCTCACGGGTTAAAAGCTGTGCTGTGTAGAAAGGAACTGCAGATGCTGATTTATACCAAAGATGGGCACAAAATGCTGGAATAACTTAATAGGTCAGGCAGCATCTCTGGAGAAAAAGACTCAAGGGTTCTGAAGAAGCGTGACCCATCTTTTTTCTCATGAAAAGCTGCCTTCAACAGGATGTAAATTAGCCCTCTCTAGGTCAATGGCAGGAGAAACGGGAAGAGATGATGGACATGTGAGAGAGGATTGGTACAAGGACACAAAAGTGAAAATGGATGATGGAAATCGTCCAAAAATCAACATTACACTCAATGAGTCCAATTGCCTCATTCCAAAATACAAGAAGCTATTAAATGCTTACCCAAGTCCAATGTATTCCAACAGAGCACTCCATGCTTGCATTATTCATCTCACAAGGAAAGATAATGTGATATATTTTTGAGGATGTTCCAATGGCTACACAGTGGTGCAGTGGGAGAGATGCTGCCTTACAGCATCAGGGACCCGGGTTCGATCCTGAGCTTGGGTGCTATCTGTGTGGAGTTTGCACGTTCTCCCTGTGATCACATGGGTTTCTTTCAAGTGCTTCTTTTTCCTCCCACATTCCAAAGACATGCAGTTTTGTCGGTTAATTGGCCACCGTAAATTCTTACTTGACGCAAATGCACAACAAAGTTTGTCAACGTAGTACTCAATAGAGAATATAATAGCCAAACAAAAAAAAGTTTGATAAATTAAAAAAAACAATATAGTGCAAAAATTAAACAAAGCCCAAAGTCCCCAATGCAACCCAGGAGTTCGTGGTTCTGCAAAAGACACTAAGTGCTTTGTGTATTTCATCGGGTTAGGCAGCATCCCTGGAGAACATGGGCAGGTGATGTTTCGGGTAAGAAACTTTCTTCATTTGAAGAAGGGTCCGACCTGAAATGTTACCTATCATTCCCCAAAGATGCTGCCTGACCCGCTGAGTTACTCCAGCACTTTTGTATCTCTTTTTATAAATCAACATTAGAGCACCTCGTTTCCACAGGTTGTAGTTTGGAGTTTAGTTGGAGTTCGTAGTGTTCAATTGCTGAGCTATCGGAAGAATCAATATATTGGGTCACCATCTCTCCATCAGAACCCTCAACATGAAACACTGTTCCTTTTTCCATAGCTTCTGTTTGAACTACTAAGTATTTCTAGCACTCTCTGTTTTCATTTAGTTAAATTGTAATTTACTGAAGTACTTTCAAACAAACCAGATTTCATTCCCTAAAGTTCCAGTTGTCTCGGTTCCATCTGTTTCATTTGTTGTTCTGTGATAGCGCACTTTATTTAAATATTAACTAGGCAATACTGGTGTTTACATTTTCATTGCGTTAATTTTAAATCAGTGAAACCAGATGTTTTTTTAACTCAGTGGTCCTTAATGATTTTCAGATTCCCATGTTCGGCACAGACACAGTGGGCCGAAAGCTCTGTTCTGTGCTGTACTATGCACATATGCTAAGATCTGTTCAGTTATCTTACATGCCAATCACATGTATGTTGTGCTGCCACAATCCACATTTCATCTCAGCAACTGTCAAGAATGAATGATAAAGATAAATTAAGCATAATACAGAAATAAACACAAAATGCTGGTAGAGGTGCTGCCTTAGAGCGCCAGAGACCCGAGTTCGATCCTGACTCTCGGTGCTGTTTGTACATGTTTGTATGTTCTCCCCGTGACCATGTGGCTTTGGTGCGCTTGGTGCCCCGGTTTCCCCCCACATTTCAGATTCAGATTCAGATTCAATTTTAATTGTCATTGTCAGTGTACAGTACAGAGACAACGAAATGCACACAGGTAGGTAGGTTAATTGGTTTCTATAAATAATCCATAGTGTATAGGATAGAACTAGTGTACAGGTGATCACTAGTTGGCACAGATTTGGTGGGCCAAAGGGCCTGTTTCTCTGTTGTATCTCAAAAACTAAAATCTAAAATTACTTTGCTGTCTTTATAGTGAATTTGGATGGGTTGAAATCAGTATTTTTATTTTAATATATATTTTATTGGAAGCAATTGTACAAATAAAATTACTTGACAGTTCTACAACTCTAGCACAGCTTCAATTTAAACATTTTACAAACCGAATATTAAGTTGAAAAGAGAAGAAAGAGAAGAGAAAATAAAGAGAAAAATGAAAAGAAGACAAAAAAGAGGAGATATGTCCGTCGAC
This sequence comes from Raja brachyura, assembly GCA_963514005.1. The sequence goes on from OY740789.1 coordinate 58,628,399, forward strand.
CCACCCATGTGTCCGCTCACCCAGCCCCACAATCAATTTCGAATGTGTTCAACCATTGTATTGCTCAAGAAATTCAATAAAAGGAGACCATATTAAAAACAATTGTTCCAATTTGTCATTCATGTTAAACCTAATTCTTTATAGATGTAGCGTATCCATCATTTCAGTAATCCACATCTTCACTGAGGGGACTGCTGTCTTTTTCCAGAATTTAAGTTTAAGTATTTTAGCTGATATTAGACCGTAATCGGGAAACGTCTTTGAGAGACCGTTAGGTTGCTACATGCCTCTGATATTCCCAGTATTATCAATTTTGGGTCTGTCTCTAATGGAGTTTTCAGTGTTTCGGAGGTCACACTGAATACTTCCGTCCAAAAACTTTCTATTTTTGTACACAGTACAAAACTGTGGGTTAAGGTGGCTTCTTGAGATTGACATTTATCGCAAGGAGGGGAAACGCTGGGGAAAATCTTGCTCAGTTTGGTCTTTGAGTAATATAGTGAAATCAGTATTTTGTTGAATATTACTAGTTTTGATCAAGGGTGTTTAACCTGAAATATTAACTCAGTTTCTCTTTTCCAAAGATGCTGCCTGATCTGCTGATTGTTCCCAGCATTTTCTGTTTATGTTGCAATATGTTGCTTCTGGATTACGTGTAAATCATCTCTTATCATCGTGCACAAGCTTTTCATAGTTCTTTTGTGTCATGAAATTTAGAGTGCACAAGAATTTAATCCTAAATGAAAGATATGGTCCCTAAATTAATTCCATCTTCATTAAATTATTCTGTTTGAAGGTATTCCTGCTCATACAGCATCATCTTCATAGATTTTCTGTAAGAATCAGAGCTGTGATTAGTGACGGATGGGACTGGAGAAAGTGGAAATCAGGAGTCCACACATTATTTTCATCGGTGGGTCGGTGGTGGAGGGAGTTAGTAGCTTTATCTTGAAGTCCTGCCCTGGGCCCAACGCATAGATGTAATCACAAAGAAGCCATGCTAGCACCTTTACTTTCTCAGAAGTTTAAAGAGATTCGGCATATCACCAAATGCTCTAACCAACTTTGACCAATGCCTTTAAGAAAGTATCCTGACTGGTTGCATCATGGCCTGACATGGCAATTCCAAAGCACAGGAATGCAAGAAGTTGCAGAGAGTGATGGATTCAGCACAGTCCATCATGGCACAACCCTCCATTTAAAGCGTCTGCACAAGGCTCATGAAGATGGCATCGATCATCAATAATTCCTACCATTTGTGCCATGCCATCTTTTTGGTGTTACGGTTGAGCTGGAGCAACAGAAACCTGAATTCCTGTACGAACAGGGTCAGGAACAGCTACTTTCCTGCAACTATCAGAGGCTTGAACTAACGCAACTCGAATATTACCTTGGCAATGGAAGGCAGCAAATTACCTCTTGAACTACTATAGCCTTGTTTTTCTAATTGTGTATTTTTGCACTAATGTCTTGTTTTGTGCACCGTCTTTCTCTTTTCATTGTCATGTAGAAATTATATGTAAGTGATGATTTGCACGTTGTCTGCGTCTATGTGCCTGTGATGCTGCTGCAAGCAAGGCTTTTCATTGTAGGTGTACCTCACCGTTCATGTGCAGATGACAGTAAACCTGATTTGACTTGGCTTGAGTCACAGGCATAGGTGTGGAATGATCCTAGTTTTGCTCCCACTGTTCCTTTTGTGTAAGCTTGCAATCTCAACCATGTAGGATTTGCTGCCTTCCATTGCCAAGGTAAGATTACAGTTGGTTACACAAAAAGCTGGAGAAACTCAGCGGGTGCAGCAGCATCTAAGGAGCGAAGGAGATAGGCGACGTTTCGGGTCGAGACCCTTCTTAGTTGTGTAGGTTCAATCCTGTAGACTTCCACCAGGTGGCACCTCGCCGACTGCCTGCTTCATCCGTTTCTTCTTTTGTTGTTTTTAGTCTGTTTTATTTGTATGTTTTAATGTATCTTTAGTTTTTGTATTATGTGGGGGGTTGAGGGAAACTTTTTTCATCGCTTCGCTCGACGGAGATGCGACTTTTGCCGTATCGTATCTCCGTCCGCACTGCGGCCTAACATCGTGGAGCTGACGGTCCCTTTATAAGGGTTTGACTTCGGGAGCTCCAACTGCAGGAGCTTCAACCTCCCCGATCGCGGGACCCTCGATCGACCCATTGCAGGGGCTTTGATCACCGACTTCAGGAGCTTTGACCGCCCCGACTGCGGATGTTTCGCTCACCCAGACTGCAGGAGAAAAGGAGGAAGAAGATAAATGTTTTTTTCCTTCCATCACAGTGGGGAATGTGAGGTCACCGAAAAACAAGCCAGACGTGCTGCCTGCACTGGTGAGGACTCGGAGGGATTGCTGTGATCTTGGTGTTTGCGGGGACATCGCGCCATGAGAACATCCTGGAATCTGGTGCGAGTGCGGACGGCTTGCTGACTGTTCGGGCGGACAGGGACTGCAGAGAGAGCGACAGCCGTCAGTACAACTCTGGTCACATCACAGTGAAGGAGCGTGAGGATTCTCACACTCAGCTGTGGTGGCTGTTTATGTTTAACTTTTATGTAGTTTTGTATTTTGTTGCTTCTTTGGTCTGACTGTATGGTAAATCAAATTTCACTGTACCTCGGTACACGTGACAATAAAGGACCATTAAACCGTTAATTCAAGCAGGAAAGAAGGAAGCAAAAGTTGAGGACGTTGCTTTGGATGCTATCATATATCTCGCAGTGGAAAATCAAGTTTCAGTTGCTTTGATGCAGGAATGGAAAGCATTTCTCGCGTTGGGACGTTGCCAGGATTGATCATCGGTGTCTGTTGAATCTGTTCATCTTCTGTGAGATTGTCTGTCTGGTGACGAGTTAGTCCCAGCATTGTCAAACATACAGCAAGTCCAGGAGCTGTATCAAGAAGGGCCATTTCGGGAAATTACTTGTGGCCTGCATAGCCCCACTCAAAATTGAAGTGCCTGCTTCAGGAATAGAGTGTCAGAAGTGTCAAGAATATGTCTGCTTGTTTTTGACAGCTTTAATATTGCATAAATCAGAGAGGAGAAACAGGTGACGCGAAGAGAAAGAAGATTCAAATTTTCATCACAGCTTTTTTTTTCCCCCATCAGTGTCATTCTGAAGAAGGGAAACAATACTGAAATTGCCGAATTATAGTGCAAAGGACTAAAGGAATGCTTTTTTGTACATTTTACCATATCAATACAAATGCTTTTCAATATAGTGGAAACATTAGAACATATTTTGGTTATAATCATAAGATATTCACAATATAATTAAATATTGAACTTTAATTTATCCTTTGCAACATTCAACCCATGAACGAACTTTTACAGTTTTATATACCCAGGGAAAGTTTATAAGCACAATATTCCCTTAAACCTTGTGCATGTGACGTATAACAGACTGTATAAGTAAATTTGAATGGGCTGCGAGATTCAAAAATAGATTTTTGAATTTGCAATGTGATTTGCTCACTGCATCATGTAGAATATAATTTCATTTCAATAATGCATGCCAACTGTAAATTTACTGTGAATACATAACAACTGCTATTCCGTGTTTATATTACAATGAATGTACATGGGTCATCTATTTGTGACAGAGATGGCTGGTGCTCCTATAGTCTAATAACTGCACTGAACAAGCTGGTTCCTGTTCTTTAATTTCCAACGATACAAAAGAATACTGAAATTAAACATTCACATGACATTTTGCAAAGATCAATGAGAATATAGTTCCTTATGTTTTATTTTGTGCATGTCTTTTAATTAGGTGAGCGATACGTTAGCCATCTGTGAAACCCAACACCCCAGGTCTGGGGCATAGAAGGATGTTATATGCTTCTTTGCATGGTAGTGACCCAACACGGAGGGACCCAATCCTGGAATAGATATGAGGAAAAACAACTCTTTGTCCCAGGCTTCTTGGCAAACTTGTTCGGAAAAGAAGATTGCTTCAGGAGATAATTGATAGAGTCCTCCTCTCCATAGGTTAAAAAAAATGGTTATGATCTCATTGAATGGCAGAGCAGAGACAAGAAGCTGAATAGACTCCAGAGATGCTGGAAAATTTTCTGTTTCTGTGGCTCTAATTCTGTGTCTCAGATTTCTGCTCCAAATAGCAACACTGTAGCTGAAGTACTTGCTGAAGAAGATTTTGTCTTTCAAGGTAGCATGACCTGGCTCGGTAATTTGAAAGCCCAGGAACAAAAGGAGGCAATGGAGAAGGGTAGATATTACCTAGTCCATTACATGTACTGACCTCCCCACCATCAAAGGGATCTACAGGAGGAACTGCCTGAAAAAGGCAGTCAACAGCATCAAAGACCCACACCACCCTGGCTACGCTTCCCACTTCACTCCTACTATTTCAGAAGATACAAGAGCATGAAAACCATAATCACCAGGTTCAAGAACACGTTTTTTTCCTGCGATCATCAGGCTCTTGAACACTGCACAACACTAACCCCTGCTACTTCGTGGGTTTTCGCCAGGTGCTCCAGTTTCCTCCCACATCCCAAAGACGTGCAGGTTTGTAGGTTAGTTGGCTTTTGGAAATTGTCCCTAGTATGTAGGATAGAACTCGTGTGCAGGTGATCGTTGGTCAGTGTGGACTCGGTGGGCCAAAAGGCCTGTTTCCACGCTGAATCTCTAAACTAATCCAAACTAACCTAAACACACAGTCTCCCATTCTTCCAAGGGACTTCATCTCTGAAATTCCATTTTCGGGTAGCAGCTGTTTTAAAACAGTTTTCTGAGAAGTTGAAAGTCAGCCCGTTTTCTTCCAATGCAGCAGCTAGTTTGTGCCACTTGGAGGATGTTTTTGTAACTGCACGCAACTCATTGTAATGACTGAAGTGATTCACAGCTGGTCCCTTTTCCGATTCCTTTACTATAACCTGCCATGGATTTGACTCACCGCAGGCAAGCCTCACACCACTGGCTTGTTTCCATATTTGAAATTATCTTGGCCTGTAGTTTCTGGCAAAGTCAGCTCCTGGAATTTGTAATAACATGGAGCTACAGATCCTGGTTTACCAAAGACATTTGCCAAATGAAGGATGGTATGGTGCCACAGTGGTAGAATTGCTGCCTTACAACACTAGAGACTTGGGTTCGATCCTGACTACAGGTGCTGTCAGTATGGAATTTGTACGTTCTCCCTGTGTGGGTTTTCTCCGGGTGCTCCGGTTTCCTCCCACAATCTAAAGACGTACAGATTTATAGGTTAATTGGCTTTGGCAAAAATTGTAAATTGTCCCTAATTTATAGGATAGTGCTGATGTACTGGAATCGATGGTCGGTGCGGTCTCGGTGGGCTGAAAGGACTGTTTACGTGCTGTATCACTAAACTACACTAAACTAAACTAAATTGAACTAAATACACAAAATGCTGGAGTAACTCAGCAAGCCAGGAAGAATTTCTGGAGAATTCTCCAGAGTTGTTGCCTGACCCACTAACCTTATATTTCTCGAGAATTGTCCAGAGCTGCTGCCTGACCCATTGGGATACTCCAATCTTTTGTGTCTTTCCTGGAATTTGTGCTGGTCTTCTGCTGCTGCCCCGGAGATTAAGGGATTTTGAACCATGAAGTTTTGAAGGGGAAAAGTTTTGGTCAACCTGCGAGAGGAAAGACTCCATCAAGATGGAAAAAGTGCAGAAAAGATTTACTCAATAGACTGAGTTTCAGGGAGAGGTTGGGAAGGTTGGAACTTTACTCTCTGGAGCATATGAAGTCTGAGAAGTGATGCTATGGAGGTGTATGAAATCATGAATGGCTTGGATAATGCACAGTGTCCTTTTCCCAGTGTTGGGGAATCAAGATCCAGAAAACATAGGTGAGAGAGGAAAGATTGTGAATATGGAATGCGTTGTCACTCAAAGTGTTTGAGGAAGGTACAATAACATTTAAAATACATTCAGGCAGGCACATGGATTAGAAAGTTTCAAGGGGAGTTGGATCAAATCTATGCCAATATATTTCTTGGGTGGCATGGATGAATCAGGCCAAATGGCCTGTTTCTGTGTTGAATTACTCTATGATTCTACAACTGTAAACATGAGGGAGAGGGAAAGGTCACTCCACACTATCCGGCAAGCAAACACCAGTTGAAGCATGATACCTTTCCTCGTTACTGCTCCATCAGATCATTAAAACAATAGCAATAGAATTGATTTTGGATTTAAAATGCAACATATTTATACTTTACTAAACTGTAAGCAAAATTAAAATCTCACTGTATGCCTGTAAATGTGATAATAAAGACCCATTGACCATTGAATTTGACAAAGGTGAAAAAATGCTGTCTCAGTTCAATCCTATTAAGTACACACAGAATAGATTGGCAGTAAATAATTTGTATTTATTTTCATGTTATTTTCATAAGGGTAGCAAGATTGGTAATGTAACCTAATGTAGAGCTATTCTCTTTTGATCATCAGTGCAAAACACAGGCAAATCAGTTGGTATTGTTTGTCATATGCAAATGAAAATAGAAACTACACACATTTTTGGTGCATCAAAGTTTTACTTAACCTTACCCCCTTGCCCTGGCTCCACAGACCCCAACCGGCAGAAATACTTTTTCTCTGGCCACATTATCAATTACTTTTAAAAACTTGATCTAATCACCATAAAAAATGTAATCCAAGTGAACGCAGTCTTTTTTCTGCAATATTTCCTGGTAAAATTAACCTTTGGAGTTAAGAGATTCAGCAATCCCTCAAAGGCAAATATATCTTTTGAATGTGTAAAAAGGAACTGCAGATGCTGGTTTAAACCAAAGATAGACACAAAATACTGGTGTAACTCAGTAGGATAGGCAGCATCTTTGGAGTGAATGAATGGGTGACGTTTCGGGTCGAGACCCTTCTTCAGACCTTTTGATGCTTTGGATGATTGTTCTGCGTCTCGGGGAAATCCCATTGTCAGGAAGATCTGGAACAGTAGAACCACTTGATGAAACTTTCCGACTTGCAGGTCAGAAACACAACTGCATTAGTTTTTTCAGTTTCCTGCCGAGAGAAACATATGCAAAATGTTTAATAGCAACTTAAAACAAATTAGTTGGAATCTGCATGATCTAATCAGTAAACATATCTCTGAAAGATAACAAATGGTTGGGAGGTTGTATCATGACACACCATACACCACAGAAAGCAGAGAGCCACATCAACTAATTAAGGCCAGAAACCCACATGGGCATAGAGGTGGGGAAAAGTAAACAGGAAGTATTTTGGAGAGAAAGAACAGAAATTAACAGTTCGAGGAAAGAAATAGATTTTGTGAAAACTTGAAATGAAGGAGGTAAGGATGTATTGATTCAAAATAAAGAAATTCTAGGGAGAATATTGAAGGGAACAGGCTACAAGGCCAGAATAAGAGAAACAGATTTTATTTTGGCTCCATAAAGCTTATTTTTCTGCAGAGGTAGACGGAGGTATGTTCATTAGAGGAATATATTGATATCGACAAGGAGAAGGATTTTAATCCAAATATTCTTGTGAATTAAGTCAAAATAAACTAAACTAAACTAAACAAATGGAAATAATGGGGAAGATTTTTTCAGTTCAGGAAACAATGCAGAACATTTTTTTTTGATTAAGAGAGAGTTTAACAGCGCTGAACAGTTTCAGAACACCGCTGCATTGTGTATTTGAGGAATTTAGAATTGGTGGAGCTATTTGTGTGGCAGGGTTGCGCGGCAGGTGGAGCTCCAACTTCACAGTTCCAATGACCCTGGTTCAATCCTGTCCATGTGGAGCATGCACATCCTCTCTGGATTTTCTTTGGCTGCTCTGGTTTCCTCTTACATCCCAAAGATATGGAGGTTGGGTAGGTTAATTAGCCACTGTCAATTATCCTTTATGTGAGGGCGAGAGATAGAATCTGAAGGAAAATGGAGACAAGTGACAGATTAGTGAAGGATTAGAATAAATGAGTGTTTGATGGTCAACACAGACTCAATAGGCCAAAGGGCCTGTTACTACGCAGTGTGACTCCATGTAACCAAGGCATAGCTAGGAAATTGGGATAATCAAATCAGATAACTGAAGATAGACACAAAATGCTGGAGTAACTCAGCGGGAGAGGCAGCATCTCTGGAGAGAAGTAATGGGTGATACTTCAGGTCGAGACCCTGTCTAAAGAAGAGTCTCGACCCGAAGCATCATCCAGTCCTTCTCACCAGAGATGCTGCCTCTCCCGCTGAGTTACTCCTGCATTTTGTGTCTAAACTATCATCTGCAGTTCCTTCCTACACAAGTCAGATAACTGCAGAGGTTAGAAACATAGAAAATAGGTGCAGGAGGAGGCCATTCAGCCCTTCAAGCCAGCACCACCATTCATTGTGATCATGGCTGATCGTCCCCAATCAACAACCCGTGCCTGCCTTCTCCCCATATCCCTTTATTCCACTAGCCCCTAGAGCTCGATCTAACTCTCTCTTAAATCCATCCTCTGTGGCAGGGAATTCCTCAAATTCACAACTCTCTGGGTGAAAACGTTTTTTTCTCACTTCAGTCTGAAATGGCCTCCCCTTTATTCTAAGACTGTGGCCCTTGTTTCTGGACTCACCCAACATTGGGAACATTTTTCCTGCATCTAGCTTGCCCAGTCCTTTTATAATTTTATGTGTTTCTATAAGATCTCCCCTCATCCTTCTAAACTCCAGTGAATACAAGCCTAGTCTTTTCAATAGTCTTGTGGTTCAATCAGTACCAATTTCTGGTTAAATACTGCATCACCATGTTCACAACAAATGTCCAACCTCAACAACATGTCCCAGGAGACAATCGAATCAATTACAGGAGCGCAGTCTCCTTGGTAGTTAGCTGAGGCAAGTTATACCCTAATAAAAATAGAAAATGTCAGAAACACTTGGGACAAGCAGCATCTGTAAAGAAAGAAACAGACCCATTTGGGATTAATGACGATCAGAATTGGAAAAAAGGAGGAAATTAGTGTGCTTTAAGTTACCAGGAAAATGGAGAGGTGGCAATATGCTATTCATACTGATAGCAAGATTGGTGATTGTACCCAAGGTAGACCTGGAGTGTCTGTGAGAAGGTGGTGATCAAGATTGTACAAAGAGCGTGAAATAAAACTAAATGCTGCAGCCATGAGATGTGGTGTAGAGCTGTTGCTGGGCATCTAATGAAAAAAAAAGAATGCTAGAAACACTCAGCCTGAATGGGCTCTTCCTACACTGGACTTCACACCAGCACTGATACAAACAGGAGAGGCTGATTACTTGTATTTGTTATGAGACCTCAAGGTTGCAATGTGTCCAGGCAGGAAATGAGTTGCTGTTTTCCAGAGCTTACATTAGGCTTCCTTGGAATAGCTTAGGAGGCCAAAATCAGAGAGGTCACAGTGGGACCGGGATGGAGAGTCAGATGTCTCAGGGAAATGTTGGGCATCTCAGGAGGTCCAGTCTAACACTTTTTAGGATCTTGGACACTTTTCATGATAGAGAAGGGCAGCACAGTGGTGCAGCTGGTAGAGCTGTTACCTCATAGTGCCAGAGACCTGGGTTCAAACCTGATCTGGGTTCTGTCTGTGCAGAGTTTACACATTCTCTCTGTGACCGTGTGTGTTTTCTCCGGGTCCTCCGGTTTCATCCCACATCCCAAAGTCTGTGAGTTTTGTAGATTAATTGGCCTCTGTACATTGCCCTAAGAGTGTTGGTGTAGATGAGAAAGTTGGATAACATAGAACTAATGTGAATGGGTGATGGATGGTCGGCATGGACTAGATAGGCTGAAAGATCTGTTTCCATGCTCTATCTCTAAACAGAAATGGAGACCAGGGCCAGCCTTAGGAGTTGCGGGGCCCAATTGGGAACAATTTTGGTGAGCCCCAGTTTCCCAGCCAAGGTCTGTAGATTCATAGAAATATAATTAAAGTCTATTATAGACTTTATATCTCTATGGTAGAATGGAAAGTAATCAAAATGTGCGCTTAAAAAGTGCCTGTGAGTTAATGGACCAAACAGATCTAAGCTACATTTTAATATAAAATTGCATACATGTAAGCCTACAAGTAACAAACAAAATGCGTAGATCACCTCTGAAAAGTACATAGTTACAATACCACTTGTTTTAGTGACTGTGAAATGAAAAACAAGTAATTTAATTAAATAGATCCTGGAAAACCAATAACCATTGGTGAAAAAAGTCCTAAATTACATTTTTAAATTTTAAATTTAAATTAAACAGGCATTACATTTTGAGCTTCAGCCCCATCCTACCCTTTGGGCTTCTACCCCATCCTAACTTAGTTGTGTGTGTTAGTTGTCTGTGCGTGATGTGTGTGTGCGAGGGAAGGAGAGAAGGGAGGAAGGACAGAAGGGAGGGAGGGAAGTAGAGACAGGAGGGAGGAGAGGAGAGAAAGAAGGGATGGAGCGAATGAGAGAAGGGAAAAGCGAGAGGGAGGAGGGAAGAAAGGAGAGAAGGGAGGGAGAGGGCCGGCGGCAGGAGCGGATGCCGAGGTCTGGGCGGACAGGTGTGAGCTGAGGCTGATGTTTATAAACGTTGCTCCAACCCCCGGCCCGGCCCTCCGTGCATTGTTCACCTGTCTCCCCAGGGAGAGTCGAAGAAAGGGTCGGGAGCGCTGCCGTGAGCGAACGACCCACCTTCCCCTCTCCTCCTTCTCCATTCCCCCTCACACCGCCCTCCCCATCTACCCCTTTCTTCCCCCTCCATCCCTCTACTCTCTCTGCTCCCCTCTCTCCCTCCTCCACCCGGGTTACATCTACCGAGAGTACGGGTGTGGATGTGGCGGCGCCTAACGGCCGCGGCTTGATTACAGGCGTCTGTCTTTTTTTAATTTTTGTCTTGTTAAATGTATGTCTTGAGCCTGTGTGTCTTTTTTTAAACTGTGTATATGTGGAGGTGGAGGGGGGGATATAGGGGAAACAATTAGTCTCTTCCCTGTACGGGGACACAACTTTTTCCCTCTCGGGTCTCCGGTATTGTTGGGCCTAACATCGTGGAGCCGGCGGCGGCCTCCGGTCGGGACCAGCCTGAGGGCTCCAGTCGCGGAGCCTGCGGACCTGCCATCGTGGAGCTGGCTGACTTCGGAACGGGAAGAGCTGGGGCGCCGTGCGGCTGCGACCCGACTACCGAGCTTCGGAGGCTCCGGCTGCAGGCCCGGTGGACAGGAACATCGGGAGCTCCAGGTCCCTGGCGGGAGACCGCTTTTTGGTGCTCCTGTAAACTGTGTTAAGTGTGGGTCTTGGGTTTTTTTGTAATGTAAAAACTGTAGAAAATGCAATTTTGTTCAAACCAAGTTGTTTGAATGACAATAAAAGGCATTCTATTCTGAGTAGATTTACTCTGGCGCAGGGCCACCTAAAGGGCCTGTCCTACCAGCATCCAACTCCATGCGATGAGCGCGATCAAACTATAAGCGGGGGCCGCGCGGAGGTCGGGTGATCCCATGTACAGGGCCGTTCCCACCAGCATGCGCCTGCATGCAGCAAGCACGACCAAACCGGCAGCGAGGGCCGCGCGGAGGTCGGGTGAGTGGCGCAAAGCGGCGCAAAGTGAGGCGAACTTGGAGCGAAGTCTTAAAGGTAAGTTCGCCAGGACAGAGAGGGGCACACAGAGAGGGGCACAGAGGCACACACACAGAGGGCCACGGAGCCACACACATAGAGGGTCACGGAGGCACCTACAGAGAGTAGGTATGTTACAAAACTTACCTTGAGCAGCGCTGCAGTTCTGCCGCTCCCCGTGTGCGCAACTTTGGCGCCTTTCAGAGGGGGGGCGGGCTTAAAGTGCCGTTTTTTTTCAGACTGGGCAAATCGATCAATGTCGGGCGATTTCGTTGCGGAAGAAAAATCTCTCCGACATTTCATTAATGAAGGTATTTTTAAATTACGCTAGATTATTTATTATCTAGAGTAATTTAAAAATCACCTTCAAAAGCCATGAGTGCCGATAACTGGAAGGATATTGCGTAGGGGAGAAAAAAAGGTACACAGTTTATTTTTATATTAAAAGTTGGTTTTTATGGAGGCTTTAATAATATTTTCATGTTGTGAAATGGGGTCCAAAAAAAAATGTATTAACCGGCTGTATTTTTCATACCGACTTCACAGCAAACCACAACGTTCCAATCCACCGCATTCCACTAAAACCCACTCGCTGGTTGATTTAAATGGCCATTAATTTACACGCATTAAACACTAAATTCCTTCCATTTGGCCCAGAAATTCATGAAAATGAGATTTAAAAATTATGTTATATTGTGGATTGTTGTGTAAATGTTATTTGGACACTTAGGCAATTAAAAAAAAAAAAATCTTTTCTTAAGAAATGGATAGATGTTTAGATCTACTCATTGAATTTTGTAATTAGCTACAATTAGATAACTAACTAATTATATGCTTTAATTTCAGGTCATCCAAGTAAGATTGTTTCTTATTTGTTTCAGAATGCTTCAATCTATAATAACTGGAAATTTCATTAGGTTCTCTTAATTTTAAAGAAAGTTATGGGCTTTTAACGGTTCTAGATCACAGCTTTTGAGTTAAGTCAATTGAAAGGCAATGGGGAACAAGATGCTAATTTCCGAGTATGAAAATGGTCATAACTTTCTTAATACTGAAGATATGAAAGTGAATTAGGTGTCAAATTAAACTTGTTTTTATGTTTTATCTGATGGGATAAATTGCCGACTTGATTTTTAAAATCTCAAAATTTTGTAACATTGCTACAGAGAGGGTCACGGAGGCACGACATCGAGATGGTGTGTAATGCGTCAAGACGACTGCGAGCCGACAAGCCGTTGCTGCGCGGAATTTTTGAACATGGTCAGTTTTTCGGAGCCCCGCGCGATGTCGGGACGAACTCTGCACGATTCCGCACGGCTCCGGCGATCGAAGTGGGACCGGCCCTGTGACGCCGGACGGATCAAGCGACCACGTTAGGTCGCGCTCATCGCATAGAATTGCATGCTGGTGGGACAGGCCCTTTACTCGCGGGGCCCAATTGGGAGCAATCGGTCCAATCGGCTTAAGGCCGACCCTGATGGAGACTGATAATTTGCATCATTCAGCTGCTGATGTAGACATTGCCAGTCACCAGTTGGAAACTAATTTCCTCAACAAACACATTGCAGTTAATTTTTAACCTTGCCATCCCTCAACAAATGTGACAGCAAATGTGATGTTATAAAATGCCCCCTGTGTACAAGGAGTGGATGAGAAAGTGGCATTACCTCGAACTAGTGCGAATGGGTGATCGACGGCCAGCGTGGACATAGTGCGCCAAAGGACCCATTTCCATGCTGTATCACTAAACTAAACTATGAAACAGCAGAGGAGTCAGATGATGTACATGCAATGGGGACTTGCAGACCATTGGAGCAGTGGAGAGCAGAGCCACAGAAGCAGCAATGTGTTAGCAATAACCAAGACTGCAGTAGATCAGCGACAAATAGCTGGACAACAGTAGCTATCTGAAGAGAGAAAAGACTATGTGGTTGCCTCAGAACTGGCAATAGCAGAACACGTTGTCAGTGCATCATACAGTCACAGAGCTTTGTAGAATTTAAGGCAGAAAATATGCCAATTAGAGATTGCAAATTAGAGAAGGGCAGCGAATGCTGTCTTGTTGCTATCAGCAATGTCCCGTGGTGGTATGAATACATCGTAAACGGCAAAAGCAACTTTTTCAGATTGAGATTTAGCATTTACTTAGGTACAGAATTGCCTCAGTGGTCTAAGCTCTGTCCTTTTAAGCATGCGAGGTAGAGTTAAAGAATCATGGATTCAAGATGTAACATTAGTCCCTGTCCAGCCTTCCAATACTCTCCGTGGCTAAAGGCGAGATGCAAATATCTCTGCCAGTGTCAGATATTTCTTCCCAATGTCTGAGGATACACCCAGTGAGCCCCTGGGGATTCATCCCCCTTAATATTCTTTAAGACTGACAGTATCTCATCTTTTGTAATTTGTTTATGGTCCAACACATATTTTCCTTCAATTTCTTTGCTTCCATGACTAACTCCTCAGTAAATACAGATCAGAAATAAATGCAGGAAGATGAAATCATTCAGGGCCTTCAAGGAATATAAAGAATGCAGGAAGGAACTCAGGCAGGGGATTAGAAGGGCCAAAATAAGCCATAAAGTGTCCTTGGCAAGTTGGATTATAGAGAATCTCCAAACATTTTATACATACAGTAAAAACATAAGGATAAAGAGATAGAGGATATAACTGCTCAAGGCAAAAGGATGAAATTTATGCTTGGAGTTATTTATTTTTCTATATTGCATTGCCTATTGTATATGTATGTGGTTTGATTTTACTCATGTATGCCATGGACATACTGGCCTGGATGGCATACAAAGGTAATATTTCCATCAGGGCTGCCAGCTCTCACGCTTTCAGCGTGAGAATCACGCCTTGGAGCTATTTCTCACGCCCTCACGCTCATGACCGAGTTCTCACGCTGAGTTCAGTCCCTGCGCCAGTTTGTCCCTTTGCGCCGCCTGCCAGCGATCTGTGTGGTCTGGGGAAGCGCGTCGGTTAATGGCTGTGAGTAACGTCACGTTTCTTCCTTTTGGTCGAATGTGCAGCTGCCGACAACAACAACCAGGTGAAGCAGTTGTCAAACATGGGGGGGGGGGGGGGGCGACGACGATTACAATGAGGCCAAACATGTAGGACAGGGTTCGGACTACGGGCACACAGCCCGTAACTCGAAAAACCACGGGGTTTTTTTCAATACGTTTTTGCGGGGTCCCAACCTGGAACAGAAGCCACGACTACCCCCTCCCCTCAACACTAGCGGGCAGCAGCAACAGCAACGCTCTCACTGCAAGTTGCTTCAATTAAACCCCTCTCTCGTCCTTCTCCCCCCCTCTTCTCCCTCTCAATACCTTCCCCGCCCACCACTCATTCTGTTGCAGGCGAGCCGACCTGGGAACGGCAGCCAGTCCCTGGGACGTGAGCCGACCTGGGAACGGCAGCCAGTCCCTGGGATGCGAGCTGACCTGGGAACGGCAGCCAGTCCCTGGGCACGCAGAATGCCAACTTGATCAGTATGGACACATTGGGCCATCCATGTACATGTTGTATAACTGACTCTGTGCAGATCTGAATGGGCTTAGAATTACCATTTTCCCCATTTTCCCCATTTTTATTCATGAGATTAATATCCCTTTCCTCTGTTAACAGCGTTAAAGTACTTATGAGGTAGAGTCAGGAAAGGGAACATGTTATTTTTTTTTAGTTTGCTTTAATTTGTTAGTTGATTTTTTGTTGACTGCCATAATTTCTGAAATAGTCTTAAAGTAACTTAACTGTTATAAAGCAGTAATAAGTGATTTTTGTCCAAACAATTGGAACTTGCATAAAATGTTTGAATTATTAGCAGGGCTGCCAACTCTCATGCATTGAGCGTGAGACCCGCGCAATTCACAAAATTCCCATGCTCTCACGCTGATCACAAAATTATGTAATGAGAATTTGCGTTTTGCTTAACAAATAGTGTAGGAAGGAATTGCAGATGCTGGTTTAAACTGAAGATAGACACTAAAAACTAGAAAAACTCAGCAGGACAGGCAGCATCTCTGGAGAGAAAGAATGGGTGATGTTTTGAGTCGAGACCTTCAGCCTGAAGAGGTTGAAAACCAGCCATAAAACTCTATGACTGGACGTGTGTTATCCAACTAAGGGAAGAAATTAGAATCATGTGTTCATCTTTATTCACGTGACACCATCATAAATACATAACAGAAAAAATAATTTAATGGGGTGGCACGGTGGTGCAGCGGTAGAGTTGCTACCTTACTACCACATGGGTTTTCTCTGGATATTCTGGTTTCTCCCATATCCGAAAGAAGTGCAGGTTTGTAGGTTAATTGGCTTCTGTAAATTGTCCCTGGCGTGATGGATGGAATTGGTGTATGATAGATTGCTGGTCGGTGTGGACCTGGTGGGCGGAAGGGCCTGTTTCCATATATATTTTTACATATATACCTTAATTTCATAGAACCATATATGATTGAATATGTGCCATTATTTTCGTCTTGTTTCTATATTCAAAGGGTAAAGTTGAAACCATCTGAAGAAGGGTTTCGGCCCGAAACGTTGCCTATTTCCTTCGCTCCATAGATGCTACCGCACCCACTGAGTTTCTCCAGCAATTTTGCCTACCTTCGATTCTCCAACATCTGCAGTTCCTTCTTGAAAAAGATTGATTGATTTATTTGTGCAGAACAGTGATGGAAGTCTGGCTTTTGCTTTGTTTCTCTGAGTTTTTCTCTATATATATGCATAACCGCATGAATATAATCTGATTTCCATACATGAATATAGTCATTCATGTGCTGCACCTGTTGAGCAGAGCCTAGCTCTATTGTGGAATGTAATTAGGAATGTAATTTAGCCTAACCTTAATCATACCTAATCTAATTTAAAGCATAAATGTTGCATCCAAGTGTAAGTTAAAAGACTCGCTACAGTATGCACCAGATTGCCCAATTTCAAGCTGAAAAATGTAAACGCTCCTTACCGTGGGAGGGGGAATACCCCCCCCCCTCCCCCGGTCGCTATGCTCCCTCGCAATTTCTCACTCTCAACACTCACCCAATGTTGGCAGCCCCGTTTACATTGTATCTTGGTACCATGGTTTTAATAAACCTCCACCAACACTAGAGCTGACAAGCAATGGGTGAATCTAGGTTAGGAGGAGTTGAAGTAATTGGGAGTTAGACTTAGATATTGCAGTAATTGTGTTGGAAATAGAAAAAAAAAGTCTTTATCAATCATTGTTGAGTGAAGCTGAGGTAGAAACATTTCTGATTGTTGTTAGTCATCGCTAAAATTGTTCCTGGTGATAACTAATGCTGCAAAGTGGTGAATTGTTATTCTATTTCATAAGACGGTTTCGCTTTGACTAGAAAGAAAAATAGATTCCCAGGGAAATAATGATAAGAATAATTGTTTTCAACAATCATCCTTTAACCTTTCAAGAGGCCTTTTCCAGGCATCCCCTACAAGGAGTGTAAACCAAATTGACCTTGTTTGGATTGCCAGTGGCTGGCAGCCAGAAAGGCTAGTGGTTAATGAGTTTATCTGGCTCTTGGCCTTGGTTTGTTTTTGGGAGTGGATTCAGGGCTGGTAGGCCAGCTGGCTGCCTGCGTTGAGAGCCGGATCC
Organism: Raja brachyura; assembly: GCA_963514005.1. The sequence continues at coordinate 58,645,589 of OY740789.1, forward strand.
CACTTGCTTGGATCTAGTGTATTAGAAAAGCCACGTTTAGTTTAGTTTAGTTTCAAGATACAGAGTGGAAACAGGCTCTTTGGGCCACCAAATCCACTCCGACCAGCGATCCCCGCACACAAACACAATCCTGCACACACTAGGGACAATTTACAATTTTACTGAAGCTAATTTGCCTGCAAACGATTTTGAATTAGCCAACAAACGATGGCTGACATGATTTTGAAATGTACCTCAGCTGCAATGATATGATTTCTCATTTTGCAGTACATGGACAATAAATAAGCCCTAACCCAACTTTCATATGCATTCCCCTTCTGGATTATTTGATACTGATTTTGTATATTTGATTTCAAGGCAAAATTCAATAAAAAGGCAAAAGTAAATTTTAAATAGCCCGCACTTATGCCCTTCTTGCTTATTTAAAGTGAAAGACAGAAAAAATCTGTCTGAATATGGGAAAGTCATTTGCAGCAATTAAGTAATTGTCCAGCTCTCATCCAGAACAAATGGCAGAACGCTGCAATTGCAACAAAGTGAAGGAAGACAAGTAATGGTTGAAATAGTGTGGGGAGAAAGATTTGCAGGCTAACTGGTGATAAATTATTGAAAGAAGTTCAAGATTAACATGCACACAGTAAACAGCAATCAGCATTCTAATAACCAATCTGAACTCAGCGAGTAATTGCGAAGCAATGGGAATTGCATCAGCTGTGGGGAGATCCTCCAAGGTCGATGTTTGCGTATTAAAGGCTTCTCATCGGACAGCTCTGGCTCAATTCCACACAAACAAATGGGGTGACAACTTTGCAGAGGGTGATGAGATTATTTGTCAGTCGTACTGCTCTCATTGGACACTGCAGCTTCACAGCATGATGGAAACATTAATAATTCCGGTTTGATCTACCATAAATAAAACATTGCGGAGGTGTAGGAAGGAGCATTTCACTGAAATTAAATGAGAATCAAAATACCTGCAGTCAAACGGAAGATAAAGTAACCTGGTGTCAAAATACTATATATTCACACTGCTATTACTTATGTAGTATGATGCAAAATTAAAAAGCAGTCTGATAAAAAAATGCTACTGGCATTAAATTGAGACAAAAGGTCAGAAATTCATGTTCTAGGAGCAGAATCAGGCCATTCAATCCATTGAGTATACTCTGCCATTCCATCATGGCTGATCTATCTTCCCTCTCATCTCCATTCTCCTGCCTTCTCCCCATAACCCCCAACACCGCTACTAATCAAAAGATACTCTTTGGAGTGAAACCAAAGTTCTAGCAAAATTCGTTCCCCAAATCTATTTTAATTCAGTTTAGTGATACAGCATGGAGATAAGGCCCACTGAGTTCGCGTAGACCAGTGATCCGTCGTACACTAGCACCATCCTACACTCTAGGGATAGATTACAATTTTTTTTACCAAAGCCAATTATCCTACAATCCTGTATGTATTTGTCGTGTGGGGGGAAACCCACATGTACACGAGGAGAATGTACAACAGCACCCGTAGACAGGATCAAACCCGGGTCTCTAGCGCTGCAAGGCCACTACTCTGCCACTGCGCCCAAAATGGCATCTGAAACGGCATTTTGAATAACTTGACGAATAAACTATATCATTACTCCGAGGCTGTCCTTTTACTAAGGTTGATTTGGTAGCATGCCAATACATGCAAAGGCAAACCAGTAGCCAAATCCTCCCACTTTGTTCGACACTTTACCCATTACCTCTTATCTACCAGCTGCTGAACTCCCTCATCTATTGTGTTGTATCTCATTCAACAACCATTGAATTGCCACGATTTTTGAGAGGCTCCCTCCCTTCCCTCTTTAAAACATACACATTCAGAAATTCTGGGGAGCAGTTCAACAACATTAATAGTCTGTGCTGACCAAAAATCACCCATATACTAGTTCTACCCTATACTCTAGGATCACTTTATGGAAGCCAATTAACCAAGTATCCTGCTCATCTCTGAAATATGGGAGGAAATATGGAGAACCTGGAGAAACGTAAGAGATCACAGGGAGAACATACAAACTCTGAACAGCCAGTCCCCGTAGTCAGGATCAAATCCAGGTCTCTAACACACTAAAGACCCTGTCCCACTGTACGAGGTAATTCACGAGTTCTACCCGAGTTTTCCCCTGATTCGAACTCGGAGAATCAGGGGAAAACTCGGGGAGAACTTGTGAATTCAGATTCAGATTCAGATTCCTCATTACCTCATACAGTGGGACGGGGCTTAAGGCAGCAACTCTACCGCTGTGCAACTGTGCCGACCCACAGTGCTGTCCTATGCGATAAATATGCAACATGTCAGGAACATGCTTGCTTTATACTCTGCCATGCCAGTTTATCTGTATTAAGTATTATTTTCCTTCATTGTGTTGAGAATGTTCCCTTGACATCTGGCAAAATGAAAAAGCTACATCTATGCATATGCAATGTTGGACAAATATCGACTTCAACAAAAGCAGAAAAATAGAAACATAGAAAATAGGTGCAGGAGGAGGCCATTTGGCCCTTCGAGCCTGCACCGCCATTCATTGTTATCATGGCTGATCATCCACAATCAGTAACCTGTCCCTGCCTTCTCCCCATATCCCTTCATTCCGCTAGCCCCATCTAACTCTCTTTTAAATTCATCCAGTAAATTGGCCTCTAATGCCTCTGTGGCACAGAATTCCACAAATTCACAACTCCCTGGGTGAAAATGATATTTCTCATTTCGGTTTTAAATGGCCTCTCCTTTATTCTTAGACTGTGGCCCCTGGTTCTGGACTCCCCCCAACATTGGGAACATTTTTCCTGCATTTGGCTTGTTCAGTCCTTTTAGAATTTTATACGTTTCTAAAAGCTTCTGAGGGAGAATTCTAAATTCCAGTGAATACAAACCCAGTCCTTCCAATCTTTCCTCATATAACAGTCCCGCCATTCTGGGGATTAACCTTGTGAACCTACGCTGCACTGCCTCAATAGCAAGGATGTCCTTCCTCAAATTAGGAGACCAAAACTGCATACAATACTTCAGATGTGGTCTCGGCAGGGCCCTGAACAATCCTTTGGTTGTGAAGGCCAATTAGCTTTCTTCACTGCCTGCTGTACCTGCATGTCTACTTTCAGTGACTGGTGTACAAGGATACCCAGGTCTCGTTGCACTTCCCTTTTTCCTAATCTGACACCATTGAGATAATAATCTGCCTCCTTGTTCTTGCCGCGAGAACCGAGCCTTGCAGCACTCCACTCACCACTGCCTGCCATTCTGACAGGGACACGTTTATTCCTACTATTTGTTTCCTGTCTGTTTACCAATTCTCTATCCATGTCAATACCCTACCCCCAATACCATGTGCTCTAATTTTGCCCTCTGATCTCCGGTGTGGGACCTCAAGGACCTTAAAAACATATTGAATTTTTATGCCAAGGAATAAAACCAATGTACATTATGCTACTTCAATAACTAAAAAGGTAATGGTAGTTAAGAGTAAATTGATTAAAAAAAAAGAGATGCATGACTTAACATCTGCCCTTAGTTAACTTATTGGAATGCTTTGTCTTTTTCTCTAAATTCTCAACATGACCGATCTTTTTAGAGCATTTGCCTTTAAATAATATTCACTGTGTTCATTTGTCACCCTCATGGCAACTGCACTGAACAACGTACAGTTGAGAAAAGCCGAGTTGCAATGACCGCTGTTATTACTAGTTTTATCGAGTCAGGGCCTTATAGAGCCATTCAAAATGGAAACATGCCCTTCAGACCACTTATTTCATGACGACCAAGATGCCGCTTCCAAGCTCGTCCTATTTGCCTGCATTGATCCATAACCCTCTAAATCTCTCCTATCCATGTACCTGTCTAAGTCTAAGAGTAGGACTAATGCACGTAAAGCTGCTGGCCCTGACGGCATCCCCGGGCGCGTGCTCAGGGTCTGTGCGGCGCAGCTGGCAGACGTCTGGACTGATATCTTCAACCTGTCACTTGCCCAGGCAGTTGTCCCCACGTGCCTTAAAACCACCTCCATCGTGCCAGTGCCAAAACACTCCACTGCGGCAAGCCTCAACGACTTCCGCCCAGTTGCACTTACCCCCATCATCACCAAGTGCTTCGAGAGGCTGGTCCTGGCACACCTCAAAAGCTGCCTACCCCCCACACTGGATCCCTATCAGTTTGCCTACCGCAAGAACAGGAGTACGGAGGATGCCATCTCAATGGCACTTCACTCCGCCCTCTCCCACCTCGACAACAGAGACACTTACGTAAGAATAGTAAGTTACATTCTTACATTACAGCTCAGCATTCAACACCATTATACCATCAAAATTGATCACCAAATTCGGTAACCTGTGCATCGCTCCTTCCCTCTGCAACTGGATACTGGACTTTCTAACCAACAGACCCCAGTCTGTTAGGTTAGACAAGCACACCTCTTCAACCCTCACCCTGAACACCGGCGTTCCACAGGGCTGTGTGCTGAGCCCCCTCCTCTACTCCCTCTTCACCTATGACTGCACACCTGTACATGGTACTAACACCATCATCAAGTATGCAGATGATACAACGGTGATTGGCCTCATCGGCAACAACGATGAGTCGGCCTACAGGGAGGAGGTCCAGCACTTAGCAGCATGGTGCGCTGACAACAACCTGGCCCTTAACTCCAAGAAGACCAAGGAGCTCATTGTAGACTTCAGGAAGTCCAGGGGCAGCACGCACACCCCCATCCACATTAACGGTACGGAGGTGGAACGTGTTTCTAGCTTCAGGTTCCTGGGAGTCAACCTCTCCGACGACCTCTCTTGGACCCACAATACCTCAACTCTGATCAAGAAGGCTCACCAGCGTCTCTTCTTCCTGAGGAGACTGAAGAAGGTCCATCTGTCTCCTCAGATCCTGGTGAACTTCTACCGCTGCACCATCGAGAGCATCCTTACCAACTGCATCACAGTTTGGTATGGCAACTGCTCTGTCTCCGACCGGAAGCCATTGCAGAGGGTGGTGAAAATTGCCCAACGCATCACCGGTTCCTCGCTCCCCTCCATTGAGTCTGTCCAAAGCAAGCGTTGTCTGCGGAGGGCGCTCAGCATCGCCAAGGACCTCTCTCACCCCAACCATGGACTGTTTACCCTCCTACCATCCGGGAGGCGCTACAGGTCTCTCCGTTGCCGAACCAGCAGGTCCACGAACAGCTTCTTTCCGGCGGCTGTCACGCTACTCAACAACGTACCTCGGTGACTGCCAATCACCCCCCCCCCGGACACTTATTGTTATTTATTCAAATCATTTGCTGTGTCGCTCTTCCAGGGAGATGCTAAATGCAATTCGTTGTCTCTGTACTGTACACTGACAATGACAATTAAAATTGAATCTGAATCTGTATTTTAAATGTTGCTATAGTACTTGCCTCAACTCCTCCTCTGGCTACTCATTTCATATACCCAGCCCTCTCTGAGTGAAAAAAATTGCCCTGCAGGTCATTAAATCTTTCCCCTCTCACTTGAAACCTATATCCTCTGGTTCTTGATTCCCCTACTATGGGTAAGAGACTCTGTGCATTAACCCTGTCAATTTCCCTCATGATTTTATACACTAGTTTTATGAACTGAATTTTTATAGAAACATCCTCTGTTTAAAAGTTACTGTTATATCTATCAACAATGTGATTGCACTGTTTAACAGGAAAGGCAGTGATTTTACTTTGAACTCTCATGAGAATTTTCACACTACACCACATGCACAATGACTTTCTGAAGGAGATCACTCATTCCTAATTGAACTGTGATTTCTCCAACAAATTAGCAGTGCCTCTCAATCTTGGATTTCCCTTGGTGTGAAGAATTTGGTGGAACCATAATTCCCTCAGTAAACACCCCAAACTCTTTCTAGTTTTGCTGTCTTCAGCTCTTCGATTTCAAGGACGTGGAATAAAGCACAAGCTTAAAAAAACTTGTGTTTTAAAAAACACTTTCCAGAACACGGAATTTATTCAAGAATAAACAAAAATCTCTCTGAGTTTCACCAGGTCTTAAAGGACATTAACGATTCCAACAGAGTGCAAACAGATAACGTGACCCTTTCAATCCTGAGAGATCTTGTGAATGTGATGTGGGATCCAGAGTGAATGTTAAGAGCACAACTCCTCATGTCAAATAATCTCCAACAAGTAATCTCAGTTTAAAATATGAGATTTCCCAAATAAATCAGTTGCAAGAAAAAGTACCCTTTGTCAGGGGATGGTGGGTGGGGACGGATGAGTGGACAAGTGACTTACAGAAGGAGTGGTTCCTTTGTTTGGCAGAAAGTGGTGGGAGAGGAAAATGTAGCAAGTGGAAATGATGAAGGATGATGTGCTGGAAGCAGAGGCTAGGAGGGCAAAAGCTGAGGATTCCATCCAGTTCTTTTTGGAGGGAAGAGGATGAGACCAAAGGACGCAAAACAGAGCAAAGACAAGTGGGGTCTCCATCAAGAACTGTAAAAGGGAAGACATCTTTCCTAAAAGAGGTCATAAGGTCATAAAGAATAGGAGGAGGATTAGGCCATTGGGCCCATGAAGTCTACTTTGCCATTCAATCATGGCTGGTCTACATCTCCCTCCTAACCCCATTCTCCTGCCTTCTCCCCATAACCTGTGACAAGTGCACTAATCAAAATAGGAGAATATTTCACAGGTCCTTGTATGGATGACCTAACCTTGACAGCTGATGAAGCAGATATGGAGGAACCTGAAGAAAGGGATGATATTCTTGCAAGAGATAGGGTGGGAAGAGCACAGTCTAGGTAGCTGTGGAAGCCAGTTGGTTTCTAGCAATATCAATGTAGTTTGTCTCCTGAGATGGAGATGGCGAGGACCAGAAAGGGGAGTGTCAGAAATGGTCACTAAAGACTCAAAATGAATTTGCAAATGAATTGGGATGGAAAACAGCAGTGAACCTGATAACAAATTCTGCAGGGGTACAGGAAACAGCACCAATGCAGTCACTGGTGTAACAGAGAAAGGGTTGGGGAGGAGTACTAGAGAAGGTGTGTAGGAAGAAGCTGCAGATGTTGGTTTAGATCATCACCTATTCCTTTTCTCCAGAGATGCTGCCTGACCCGCTGAGTTACTCCTGAGTTACTCCATGAATTGATCATGGGGAACAAGGCATGGCAGACCAATTGAATAACTACTTTGGTTCTGTCTTCACTAAGGAAGACATAAATAATCTGCCGGAAATAGCAGGGGACTGAGGGTCAAATGAGATGGAGGAACTGAGTGAAATCCAGGCTAGTCGGGAAGTGGTGTTAGGTAAATTGAATGGATTAAAGGCCGATAAATCCGCAGGGCCAGATAGGTTGCATCCCAGAGTACTTAAGGAAGTAGCAGGAGAAATTGTGGATGCATTAGTGATAATTTTTCAAAACTCTTTAGATTCTGGAGTAGTTCCTGAGGATTGGAGGGTAGCTAATGTAACCCCACTTTTTAAAAAGGAAGGGAGAGAGAAAACGGGGAATTATAGACCAGTTAGTCTAATATCGGTAGCGGGGAAAATGCTAGAGTCAGTTATTAAAGATGGGATAGCAGCACATTTGGAAAGTGGTGAAATCATTGGACAAAGTCAGCATGGATTTATGAAAGGTAAATCATGCCTGACGAAACATAGAATTTTTCGAGGATGTAATTAGTAGAGTGGATAAGGGAGAACCAGTGGATGTGTTATATCTGGACTTTCAGAAGGCTTTCGACAAGGTCCCACATAAGAGATTAGTATGCAAACTTAAAGCACACAGTATTGGGGGTTCAGTACTGATGTGGATAGAGAACTGGCTGGCAGACAGGAAGCAAAGAGTAGGCGTAAACGGATCCTTTTCAGAATGGCAGGCAGTGACTAGTGGGGTACTGCAAGGCTCAGTGCTGGGACCCCAGCTATTTACAATATATACGAGGGACGAGGGAATTGAATGCAACATCCAAGTTTGCAGATGACATGAAGCTGGGGGACAGTGTTAGCTGTGAGGAGGATGCTAGGAGGCTGCAAGGTGACTTGGATAGGTTGGGTGTGGGCAAATGCATGCAGATGCAGTATATTGTGGATAAATGTGAGATTATCCACTTTGGTGGCAAGAACAGGAAAGTAGACTATTATCTGAATGGTGGCCGATTAGGAAAAGGGGAGATGCAACGAGACCTGGGTGTCATGGTACACCAGTCATTGAAAGTAGGCATGCAGGTGCAGCAGGCAGTGAAGAAAGCGAATGGTATGTTAGCATTCATAGCAAAAGGATTTGAGTATAGGAGCATGGAGGTTCTACTGCAGTTGTACAGGACCTTGGTGAGACCACACCTGGAGTATTGTGTACAGTTTTGGTCCCCTAATCTGAGGAAATACATTCTTGCCATAGAGGGAGTACAGGCAACGTTCACCAGACTGATTCCTGGGATGGCAGGACTTTCATATGAAGAAAGACTGCATAGACTCGGCTTGTAATCGCTAGAATTTAGAAGATTGAGGGGGGATCTTATAGAAACTTACAAAATTCTTAAGGGTTGGACAGGCTAGATGCAGGAAGATTGTTCCCGATGTTGGGGAAGTCCAGAATAAAGGGGTCATAGTTTAAGGATAAGGGGGAAGTCTTTTAGGACCGAGATGAGAAAAACATTTTTCACACAGAGTGGTGAATCTGTGGAATTCTCTGCCACAGAAGATAGTTGAGGCCAGTTCATTGGCTATATTTAAGAGGGAGTTAGATGTGGCCCTTGTAGCTAAAGGGATCAGGGGGTATGGAGAGAAGGCAGGTACAGGATACTGAGTTGGATGATCAGCCATGATCATATTGAATAGCGGTGCAGGCTCGAAGGGCCGAATGGTCTACTCCTGCACCTATTTTCTATGTTTCTACGTTTCTATGTTTCCAGCTTTTTGTCTCTATCTTCAGTTTAAACTAGTATCTGCAGTTCCTTCTTACACAACAAACAATAGACTGGTTGAAGCCAAAGTGAATAGACCAGTGCCAGCAGTGAACTAAGGTCCAAGCCTGCTCTGCTGGTTTGAATGAGAAACCAAGTGACAAATTTTGAAGAAGAATTTGTTCATGAGTTCACTATTTAAATGATATTTAAATAACATTGATGCACTTTGCAACCACTATAATATTAGATATATCAGCATTTGCATGTTTACCAAATTGAATTAAACTGTTTTCTCTTCATTAAATATTTTCCAGAGAATACATAAAATACAAGTGCAGGTTTATTTCTTGTCTTCTCGCTCCCTATTGGGAGTATCAACCACTGGGAGTGTAAAGTAGAATTTGGATGTACATCACAATTCCCTGGTGTGGACACTTGAAAGGTTCTGTCCAAATGGCAAACGTGAAATTACAAAATCATAGAATGGTACACCAAGGAAAGAATCCTTTTGCCAATTATGTCCTTTGGAAAAGTTATCAAATTAATCCCAGCCTTCTCCTCTTTCTCCATATATCTATCAAACTTTTGGAAGCAGCACAGTGGCATAGGCTGTAGAACTACTGCCTCATAGTTTAAGTTACCCTGCTTCAATCTTGACTTGGGGCATTGTTTTTGTAGAGTTGGTGCACCTCACTTGGTTTTCTTGAGATGTTCTGGTTTCATCCCACATCCCAAAGACAGGTGGGTTGGATGGTTAATTAGCCAGTGTTTATTTCTGCCAGTGTCGATGAGTGATAGAATCTCATGGATGTAATATAAAAGTGGAGGGTATACAATAGGATGAGTGTAGATGGGTGCTTGATGTTGGTGTGGATTTGAATGGAAATACACACTGTTTCCACGCTGTATGGCTCGATGACTCCATGACAGTGATTTAACCAGTTCTTTTCTGAGACCATCTACCGATCCAGCCTTAAACAATGCATGCCGAATTAGTACTTTTTACATTGTTTTCCTCTACGCTTACTCCCCATGCCTCGTTTGACATTTATGGAGGTTTATGGACAATGTGCAGGCGGATAAAATGAGATTATCTTGGCATCATTCTTGCACCGACATTGTGGGCCAAAGGGCCTGTCCTGTTTTGTCCGATGCTATGTGTTCTAAATAATCTCAGCTGTTTCCTTGGTTACAGACTTTTCACAGTACAAAACATTTCCCTTCACTTTACACTACTAAGTTCCTTCGTGAATTTTACTACTTTAAATAAATTGACACGTTGACTTATCTGTTCATTTTTTCCAGTCTTTCTGAAGAACAAAAACCAGTCCACCCTGAATACCATTCAAGGTTTCAAGGTCAGTTTATGGCCACAAGTCCCATTTAAGGTACAGTGAAATTCGAATTACCATACAGCCATACTATTAAAAAAAAGCAACAAGACACACAACTACATAAAAGTTAACATAAACATCCACCACAGCGGATTCCCCACGTTCCTCACTGTGATGGAAGGTTACAAAGTCCAATCTTCTTTCTCTTTTATTCTCCGCGGTTGGATCAGTTGAACCATCCGCAGTCGGGGCGATTGAAGCTCCCGCAGCCGGCGGTCAAAACCCCCGTGTCGGGGCGATCAAAGCTCCTGCAGCTTGGAGTTCCCGAGGTCTGTCTCTAACCAGACACCGGGAGCTCCACGATGTTAAAGTCCGCAGACTCCCGCAGTTGGAGCTCCAAATTCAACCCCCGAGAGGAATCGCAAGCTCTGTGATGTTAAGACCACAGGCCACCGTGGTGGAGCTCCCGAAGTCGGTCTCCAGCAAAGCCCGCAAACTCCTCGATGTTAGGCTGCAGTGTGGACGGAGATATGATACGGAAAAAAATCGCATCTCCGTCAAGGTAAGAGATTAGAAAAAGTTTCCCCCAAGCTCTCCCAGCCCACAAAACAAGCTAAAGAACACTAAAAACATCCATTTAACATGTACAAACAAACAACAAAGAAAGAAGGGACAGACAAACTGTTGGCGAGGCAGCCATTGCTGGCGCCACCCTGTGGTTTGTGGGTGGACATTCCACCCGCTCCAACATATTGGCTCCTTCCTAATTTTTTGAATTGGCAGTTGGAGCTCCAAATTCAACCCCCGAGAGGAATCGCAAGCTCTGTGATGTTAAGTCCACAGGCCATCGTGGTGGAGCTCCCGAAGTCGGTCTCCAGCAAAGCCCGCAAACTCCTCGATGTTAGGCTGCAGTGTGGACGGAAATATGATACGGAAATAAATCGCATCTCCGTCAAGGTAAGAGATTAGAAAAAGTTTCCCCCAAGCTCTCCCAGGCCACAAAACAAGCTAAAGAACACTAAAAACATCCATTTAACATGTACAAACAAACAACAAAGAAAGAAGGGACAGACGAACTGTTGGCGAGGCAGCCATTGCTGGCGCCACCCTGTGGTTTGTGGGTGGACATTCCACCCGCTCCAACATATTGGCTCCTTCCTAATTTTTTGAATTGGCTGCAGTAATTGGCTGTTGTGGTCCTGCAGGATCCTTCCTGATGTTTTATATTTATTTCCACCAACCTCCCATTCTCCCAGGAGAAGAGCTGACTTGTAACGGAATATGGATCCACTACCCCTGGCAATGACCAATAAGTCACTCAAATTACTTCTTTCACTGGTATCTGTTGCTTATTTTTATCTGTTCTGGGGTTGTGGTGTGGGAATTGCAGTCAATCTCAATTCTCTCATCGCTCATCGTTTCTGCACCCACACTGTCCAATTATTGTTGCTGAATTGTGATTGAAAACAGGAGGTAAACATTGCTGAAAGTTGACCTTTCTATATCAGGGCTTCAGTTAGCTGCAAAGAAGAAGCCTTGCACTGATACAATGTCCCTTATTACCTCTAGATGTATCCAGGAACATTTTGGAAATGAAATCCATGTTGAAATACAGGAAGTATGCAATTAGTTTTGTACATATCTCGAAGATGAGGGGGCAAAGTTTAATGGAGATATGGAGGCAACTTTTCACAAAGAAAGTGATGAATGCCTGGTACAGTAAGCACTGCCAAGGTTTGTGTTTGAGGCAGATACGATAGTGACATTTTAGAGGCTTTTGAACAAGCACAGGGATATGCAAGGAATGGTGGGATATGGATTATGTGCAGCTATATAGGAGATGGTCTTGGCATCATGTTCGGCACAGACACTGTGCTGTATTGTGCTAAGCTTCCTGTACATAGAAATGTACTGAAAACTGTACAGAAATGTACAGAAATATACAGAATGTACACAAACAGTGGCAATGACAATCTTGTCGTGTGTGGAGGCATAAATGTTGACAAGGGGCGACACAGGTGCGCAGTGGTAGAGTGCAACTTTACAGCACCAGAGAACCGGGTTCAATCCTGACTATGGGTGTACAGAGTTTGTACATTCTCCATGGGAACTCAAGGGTTTTCTCTGGTTTCCTCCCACATTCCAAAGTCATGCAGGTTTGTCGGTTAATTGGTTCTGTAAATTGCCCTTAGTGTGCAGGATAGAACTAGTCTACGGGTGATCGATGGTCAGCGTAGACGGTGGGTTACACAACCTGTTTCCACGCTGTATCACTTAAAAGAAAAAAACTAAATTCATTGGGGATAATCCACCTTCACTTGGAACTCGTGTTATTCTATCTTAGAGGGTAAATGTAGATTTGTTCTGGTGACCCACTGTAATGTTTCACTATAATGCCCTTGCTACCAATTCAGAGAGGGGCAGTCACTCAATATAACAAACTCTGGAAAAAAATGATATTCCTAAATAAAGAGAGAAATTTCTGGCAATACACAACAGGTCAGGGAGCATCAGTTGAGAAACAAACATAATTAGTATTTCACACCAGTGAGCTTCATCAGAATCTTAAATCATGGTTCTGCCCCAAAATGTTGACTTGATTTCCCTCTTCATACTGTAGATACTGCCAAACCGGTAAACATAGCAGTGTTTTTCACTGGGATTAATGCAAGACTTACTCTTAACCTGCCTTGCATATTCTGCCAACAGTATATGGTGAAGAAAAGGAAAAGGCACCTCATTATATTTTGCAATCTATTGCCGTATTCTTTGTGCTGTGTCATTGAAAGTCATTAGTCTGATCCTGTAAAACTATGATTGGTGTAAAGCTCTCTATCAGATGTCCTAGACCTAAAATGTCCTTACTTGCCTCTGAAGCTTCATGAAAAATTACTGTATTTGCTTTATTCATCATGCTAACCATTACCGGGAACATCAGTGAATCAAATAAGCTAAGAAAAATAGGAGAAATAAAAAGCTTCACCCTATCTGTAATGGATGTGTTTCATATTTTCTGAAGAAGACATGAATTGGATAAAGATAAAAATATAGGGACTTGGAAGATTTATTATCTTTCAGCAATGCGTCAGCCCAGGGAGCTACACTTTCAATGCTAAATCGGAATTTCAGTCATAAACCGTTAGCTAGATAAAATTTAAAGTGTAGGTGGACTATGACTTGTTTACTCCAGCATTTAGATAATAAAATTTAAGAAGATAATTCTTATTGAGTGTCAGCTGGTTAACCCCACATGTGGTATGAATGCAAATGTGTTAAACAGATGGTTTGTATTCAGAAATGTTTCACGAGGAAAGATAATTTTCACATAAAAGGAGAATTTTTTTCCCATAGAAATGCACACAAAACTTTTTTTTTAAACTGGCAAGTGGTTCAACAATGAGCTAATTGTGAAAGCTTTCACAATTTGTTTGCTTCAATCCATTGAGTTTGCTGTAATCCCATTGCTGATCTACATCTTTAGAAACTTGAAAAAAGAATCAACCTCACTTTGATCCTTATTTTTGCCTTTGTCGGACAGATATCAGCGGTAGACTGCCCTCAAATTCCTTTCTTGTGTACTGTGCGCAGCAAACCAAAATAAACCAGAATTCGTTTTAAAGTGACATTTTCAGGTTCACTCCCTTTGAAAATGGAGAAATCCATGAATTTGCCTAAAATTATTTCAAGGTGCCATTTAACTGGTAATCCATTAAATATAAATAGCTTGCAGCCTTGCGTAAACTGCCCATAGTTTTATATGAATACATTAAACAATGCACAACCAGACCAAAATTTCGGTTAAATGACAGAACTGAGAATCTCCACGATAAAAATGTTTTTTCTTTGTGGATAGAGTCATGGGTCACATGTCACAGGTACTATCACGATGCTCAAAAAACATTTGGACAGGTACAAGGATAGGATATGTTTAGAAGGATATGGGCCAAACTCAGGCACAATGGATTAGTGTAGATGTGATATGCTGGTCAGTGTGGGCAAGTTGGGCTGAAGGGCCATTTTCCACTCTCTATGATTTTTATGAATATAACTGAATATGGTTGCTATACTTAGCAATTTATGTGGGCATATAACTGGCAGAGTGGCTGACTGCATTCAAGGGGCCAGGCAATCTATGACCGACACATCCAGAAAATAAATCAACAGTCTAAAGTGACTTTCTCATTTCTGCCTTATGGCCAAGTTGTAAACCAGAATTTAACACTGCCCATATAATCAAGATGATATTTTGATCTGTCAATTTAATTTTCCATACACAGCATTAACATTGATCAAATGCACAAAGAGATATTCATTATTGTTTTAGAAGTTATCTCCATCAATTGCTGATTTTACATGAATGTTCAAAAAATCTTACATATTTAGTGACCTAGACTGAATTTGTGTCAGTGTAAAACTGCATGTTAAATTGTCCTGCACCAATCGGTTTCAGAAAGAATGATGATATTGCCAAAATGACAATATCAATAAGATCCATCAACACAACCAAAACATTAATCAACACAATCAAAAGATCCCTCTGGATGCGTCTTACCTTGAGGCATTCTATGATCCCCAATGGTTATCCATGGCCCCTTCTTTCATCAAATGAAGCATCTAACTCGTATTGATTTCCAACCTTTTCTCTGCAGGCAAGATTGCTCTCTTCCCCTCTTGAATTACTTTGTTTCCAGGCCCACTTTCAGCCAGCTCAACAGTTTCAAAAGTTATGTTTTGATCTGAAGAACATATCTATCTGTTCAAAAGGACGCACATGATTTATCAGAAATGCTGTGGCTAAAGTTTAGGATTAGGTTTATTCTTTTCACAGATACCGAGGAGCAGTGAAAAGCTTTGTTTTCCTTGCTATGCAATCAAAATCAGTTAATAACATACTGCACATAAACATAATCAAGTCAAACTCAAGTACAATAGGTGCAGAATATTGTTCTCAGCATTATAGGGCAACAATTCAAGAGACAAAGTCTAATGTTCATAATGGAGTAGAGTTGACTCAGGCAATACCCTAGCTTATGGAAGGACTTTCACAAGTCTGATAACAGTGGGGAAGTAGCTGTTCAAGAATCTGGTGATGCGCGCATTAAAGCTTCTGTATCTAGTTTGGTTCCAGCTGTTCCCAAGTCCAACGGTCATGCCACCTGACACTATGCTTTCTATGGTACATCTGTAGAAGTTCAAGATTCAAAAGTCATGCGTGTTTAATTGACAAATGTACCAAAATGGAACAGTTACATTTTTACTTTCTACAGTTCTGGCACCATTCAATCAGACGAATGATCTTCCTCCTACAAACTGACTCATCATTACTCGTAATTCCTGCAACAACAGTGATTTTGTCGATGATGTTGGAAATATCATCAGAGGGGGTCTGAGAGGACTTCCGGTGGCGCTATGCTGGAGTGAGGAGGCACGCCAGCCAGCTCCGTGAAAAAAACGGGAAAAACAACCGGGAGATAAAGCCCTGCCTGCTGCCTGCTGTTTCTGTACGAACTGCTGTGAGTGACGTTATCAGGCACACGACCGTAATGGCAACACAGCGCAGCCCACCCGCGGATAAACCCAAACTCAGATATGGAAGACCGAAAACGGCAGAAGAACAAGGCCTGACTGAAGCACCAGGCTCAGGTAGGACATCCTCCCAGGAAGATGTGTCTAAAAAGTTAAAGAAAAAATCGGAGATGGAAGAACTTAAAACTTTTTTTACACAAGAAATAATAGAGTTAAAATCGGAATTGGCAACAAAAGAAGATATAGAAAAAATGGAGGAGATGAAAAAGTACTCTACTTGGGAACTATCTGATAATTTGCGAAAGGAAATTGCAGAAATATTAGCAGAACAAGCTGCAATTACAGCAGAAGAGATGAATGCTAAAATAAAAAGCAGCCTGGAAAAAGAGCTGGAACCTTTTGAAACTGTACTTAATGAGCAGTCGTCGACTATAAAAGACCTTGAGGAGATAGCCGAAACAAACACTCAGTCTATGAAAGCACTCTTGAAAGAAAATCATCGCTTATCTGAACAACTGGGCAAAATAACTGAAAAATGTATCGAGTTGGAAGGGCGCCAACGAAGGCAGAACTTGAGAATCGCAGGTATTCGAGAAGGGAGAGAATCAAATCAAGATACCCGAGAGTTTACTGCAAATTTACTGCAAAAGGTTTTATCTCTGGATCAGAAACCTTTATTAGCCCGAGCACACAGAGTAATGAGGCGTTATACAAGACCAGACGCCCCCCCAAGACAAATGATAGTGAAAGTCCAGTATGATCATGTTTTGGAGGAGATGATGAACAAAATAGTAAGAAGCAGAAACCTCACATACGAAGGAGACTCTATCAGCATTTATCGAGACTACCCAGCAGAGGTTTCTAAGAAGCGGAATGCGTTCAAGGAGACCAAAAGAATTCTGAGAGAAGTGAACAACGTGAAGTACACTCTGAGATACCCAGCCACTCTCAGAGTCACCCACAACCAGGAAGAACACTACTTCAAAAACCCAGCAGAGGCACTGGACTTTGCCAAGAGGATCAAGACTCAAGAGGAAGACTGAATGAAAGTTTCTAAGACGAACCTCATTGATAAATAAATCGTACCCTCACGACTGGAATGGGCTATGGACTTGTGGTACTTAAAGAAGATGGAGAAGGAGGGGGCTTGGAGACTCGGATGGGAGATACGGATTGGACATCTTTTTATGGATATTAATAATTAGAGTAATAACATTACTAATATTAACTAACAAATACTAAAAAATTCGGCGTAGTATTATTACTAATTTACATTGCGGTATTAATACTAATTAAAGTTGATAATCTTCAATCAGGGATTAATATTTACTTATGGCTGATTTAAATAGAATTAGATAATTATTAAGTATAATCATATAGAATATATAGCTTAATTTTATTTACATCCCATGGTAATTTTTTTTTTTTCTCCCCCCTTTTTTTCTTTTTAAAACATTTTTTTTTTATTTTTAACTTTTTTATTTTTCCTCCCTTCTTTTCATTACATTTTATGATATATCTTTAATTTGTTTCAAGTACAGATATTATTATATACTTGAATGATAGACACCGTATACATCAGATTTTATTACTCCCGGTTAAATATTTTTATGAATTAATAATATTAAGGAGCTGGAAAGATACAAACAACGTCTACGGAAGTCCTTAGATTATTAGCCATGTTAGAATGGCTAACACTCACTGCACCAATCTTAGATGTAGTTTTTTCTTTCTTTGAGCACTCTTTTAACCTCTTAATCTATCCTTTTTTTAATATCACTTTCTATTATTATTATTTTACATTTGACTGGAGTTGTAAATCAAAGCAAAGGAGATATATGCGTGAGCATCACTTAAGGGTCTTGAAATTCATCTATTTGAAGTTCGGGTGTAAGGTCGGGTATGTCGAGCTGAACCATTTGCTCTATTATAGACCCCTTTAGACAAATGACGCAAGGCTTAAAAAAGAATATGGGGAATGGAGGAATAACGTTTTGCAGCTGGAACGTAAAAGGTATTAATGAACCAATTAAGAGAGGTAAAGTATTAGCACACCTAAAACCACTCAAAACAGATGTGGCATTCATCCAAGAAACACATTTAAAAAAAGACGCAGAGCATAGATTAAAAGCCAAATGGATTGACAAAGTGTATCATTCTTCTTTTACACACAAATCAAGGGCCGTAGCAATATTAATCCGTAAAGGTACCTTATTTAAACATACTTCAACTATAACAGATAAGGAGGGCAGATATATTATCATAACAGGAGAATTATATACACAAAAAATGATTTTTGTTAACATTTACGGCCCAAATTTTGACAGTCCATCGTTTTTTAGGAAAATACTAAATACTATCCCAGAACTACCACAATACAATTTAATAATTGGAGAAGATCTAAATTCTACATTAGATCCTTACTTAGACAGATCATCAAGACAACGGAAAACTAAATCGCATTCTAGCGATCTAATAAATGCATATATAGATTCGAGCAATATTATGGATGTTTGGAGAATGGAAAACCCAACGGGACGAGAATACTCGTTTTACTCATCAGTACATAAAACATACTCAAGAATAGACTACTTTCTAGTAGACTCAAAACTTATTCCACTCACTTACAAATCAAAATACCACAATATTATAATTTCAGATCATGCACCATTATCTTTTATGATTAAAATAACTGGAAAAATGGGGAAGCAGGGACAATGGAGACTCAACCCACAAATTTTAAAGGACAAAACAACTCAAGAATACATTACAAAACAGATTGAGATCTTCTTTGAAACAAATGACAAACCAAACATCCCCGTTACTACTATGGGAAACTTTTAAAGCATATACATGTGGAATTATGATATCTTCTCAAGCATTCTATAACAAAGAGAATCGGAGGATACAGCAGGCATTGGAAAAAGAGATTAAGCAACTAGATATAGAAAACGCTGCTAATCCAACCATGATTAAACATAATAAAATCTCTGCATTGAAATATAAATTAAATAAAATACAATCAGACCAAGTTGTAAACTATCAATATACAAAACAAATACAATTTGAATTTGGAGATAAACCACAAAAATTATTGGCTCGTCAATTAAGAAAATTGGAGGGAGAAAAAATAATCCATAGGGTTAAATCAGATACAGGGGAATTATTAACACAAACCAAAGACATTAACGAGAGATTTCTGCAATATTATAAAAATTTATATTTAGTCAAAACGATAGAAAATCATATAGGAATAGAAACATTTCTAAAAAATTGTAATTTAAAGGAATTAGATATGGAAGACAGAGAATCATTAAACGCTGAAATAACAATTAAAGAAATCGAAGAATCTATTAGGTCATTAAAAAATGGTAAAGCACCAGGACCGGATGGAATTGGTTCGGAATTTTATAAAATATTTGATGATTTAATGATACCACGGTTAAAGACACTTTATGAACACATTTATACACAACAGAAATTGCCTGGAACATTAAATGAATCTATTATTACATTAATACCTAAATTAGATAAAGATTTGGAGGACCCAGGATCGTATAGAGCCATAGCTCTTTTAAACACTGATCAAAAAATATTAACTAAAATATTAGCACGAAGATTAAATATGGTGATCAACAAAATAATACACCCAGACCAGACTGGATTTATACCAAAGCGATACTCTTCATATAACCTGAGACGATTATTTAACATTATATACTCGAAAAGAAATACCAGTAAAGACCTAGCAATTATCTCATTAGATGCAGAGAAAGCTTTCGATCAGGTTGAATGGTCTTATTTATTCTCGGTTTTGGAATCCTTCCAGCTAGGAGAAAAGTTTATAACGTGGGTCAAATTATTATACACCAATCAGACAGCTAGAATACAAACAATTCAAATGTTATCAACTAAATTTAACTTATTCAGAGGCTGTAGACAAGGTTGTCCGCTATCACCACTACTCTTTGCGTTAGCAATAGAACCATTAGCACAGCGTGTGAGACTACACCCTGAAATATATGGGTATGAAACCAAAGAAACGGAAAATAAAATTTCTTTATACGCAGATGATGTATTACTCTATATTACA